>CM057381.1:9560000-10807500 GCA_030015415.1 Cynopterus sphinx
CTACAGATCATCAAATTGGATCATTGAGACCTACCTCCATAGGAATCTCATCGGTGAGCTTTACAGACACAGCTCATCACTCTACCATCTACCTGTAGAACCAACCAATGCCACACAGCTAGGAGACATAAAATGTTTACACTATTTCCACAGGAAAAAAAAAAAAAAGCAAAACCTTCAATCTATTTCTTCCCTTTGGAAATGTGTCAACAGATAATTCAGCATTACTAGCCTTTATTGGCTACTTGCTTATAATAAAATACAACCACTAGGGTAGCAAAACAGGAATAAGTGGTAAATAAATCTACCTAGGGATAAAGAAAAAAAGACAAAATACCCCCACCAAATTTAATGCATTCCAGTGTAAATGAATACATTCTAAAATAAAATTTAGGAGATGCCATAGATCTAACCCTGAAATTAAAAGTAAATATTCATGAATATATTTATTTAGAATGTCTCAGTGTTTCTGTATACATGTACTAATTTATATGTCATGTCTATTCAAAAAAGGAATTGACGTATACTTGTAATTATTTAAAAGCATGTGATAATTCAGGGTTTGTAGAAGAAACTCTGATAGTCTTTAATTGATTGCTAGTGAGTGAACATTCAACACAGCAGGACTACGACTTTCTTCAATGGATCTGATAAAGTAAAAAAACCATTCAGTACAGGCTACACTATTCTACAGGCAAAAACTCTAAGTAAGACAAGGTAGCGTGTTAGTTTGGTAGGGCTACCATCACAGATTACCCCTGACTGGGTGGCTTAACCAACAGAAATCCATTTTCTCACAGGTCTAGAGTCCGAGATCAAGGGGTTGTTAGTAGGTTTGGTTTGTTCTGAAGCCTCTCTACTTGGCTTGCAGATGGCCACCTTCTTGCTGAGTCCTCACATGGTCTGTCTCTGTGCGTGCACATCGCTGGTGTCTCTCAACCTAAATTTCCTCTTCTGATAAGGACTAATCAGGTTGAAATAGGGCCCACCCACCCTAAAAAACTCATTTTTAACTTAATTACCTCTAAAAGCCCCATCTCCAAATACACTGATGTCCGGAGTCATGGGGTTAGGGTTTCTACATATGGGAACAAAATTCAGCTACAAACAGCATATATTTTTATGCTCTTCATTGCCATTTTAATTAAAACCATATCCTACATAGCTGTCTTCTATAAATTATTTCGATAGAAATGCCCTCCACCAATAATGTGTCCTGTCCAATTACTTTATTGTATTGGCAGAAACGTACACTAATGAGTATTTTCAAAAACTTTAATATCTTACAATTGATTTCAAACATGAAATGAACTGTTTATCTCACAAAATTATGAGACCCCAACCTATAACCTTCACGACATAATGGTTCCAACTAACAATGTTATTTAGTCAGTTCTTTGGTATAACGAATATTTTTATGCATTGACAATATACATTAAAACTACAAAATGCAATTAAATTAATAGTAGTGAATATTCAAAGTATATCTATCAATCTCACTAATCATTTTAATTGGCATTTTTGGAAGTCTACATTATATGGAGGTAAATGGAAACTTTTGAAAATGCTTTCTGCTTGTTATAGCAGATGAATTTGAAATTTTCAAACACTATGCAGTTTCCAGGTGGCAGCCACCTGGAAATTAAGTGTTCTAAGTGTTCACAGTAGGTGAATAAAAGATAAACATTTTATACTTAGTAAGGCATTTATCATAAAATGTTGGAAAGTCACGAGGAATTGGAAACCAGGAGATGTATTTGAGTAGACAAATATTTGGGTCAGACCACAAAATTACTAGCTAAAAGCAAACAAATAAAGTCAAAAGCAAAGAGGTCTATAAAATGGAGAGGAAAAAAAAGTCAAATATAAGATATAAAAGAATGCTCCTGAAAGCTAAAAATGTGGAAACAAAAAACAGGTGACAAAGTTAGAACTGGGCAATCATAGATTCCCCTCTTATAATACACTGAATATTGCCCTTTCTATAGAATTACATTCCCAGCAGTGCCAGGAATAGTCTCTAATCTAGAGTAGGAGTTCTTAAATAGTGTTCTAAGACTTTCTGGAACGTCAATGAGTTTATCCTTAAGGAAAGAGTGGAATACACAGACATGTTGGTGAGGTCCCCAGGAAGGACCAGGAAAAAAGCACCAAAGGGAAGATAGCACTTACTTTTCATGTTGAGGGAAAGAACTAGACAACATTCTAGGCCACAGCTGCCAGTGCCCATAGATTTAACTTAGAATCTACCACACAGCTCTCAGTGGAAGTGCTGAAGGCTAGAAAGAGACAGGGCAAATGAGATACAGAAATAGATGGAAGTGGGGTAACAAGAATTTTCATGAGTAAATAAATCTTGAAGAGGAGAGGCTAAGTAGACTAAGAACTAGTGTAGGAATAAAGAGCCACGTTTTATGGCATATTGTGACCTACATATTGAGATGTAGCTGGAAACAGCAAGTAAGCTGTTGGATATACATGTGTAGAGCTTAGAAGGATAGTCTGGAATGTAAATTTGCAAGTCATTAATGTTATGATGCTATTTAAGCCCTTGGGAACTGAAGAGAGCACCTGAGGAAAAGGCATACGGAGGGAAAAAGAGAAGGACTCAGTATTAGGCTAATACCAGCTAAACTTAGAGTTTGCACAGGAGAAGTAAAGTTTATGGAGAGTAAGAGGGAGGAGCCAGTTGGGACAGAAACCAGATATGGGTGGGGAAGCCTGAGTTGCACTAAGACACAGAAACTAAACCTTGGACCAGGAGCAAGGCAAGAACAGTTTCTGACACGGGGTAATCATACAACATACACTTGTTAAGTGAATGAATGAATAAATAAGGTGCAGATGGGGCAACAATGGCCTTTCTCAGAGGTGACTATCTAGGGAAGAATGGAAATATATGTTAGAGCTATGATAACCCTAAAAACGTAGAGCTGAACAAGGTGACACTGTAAACTTACCTTGGTTTTATTTTAATACACCCCCAAACCCCACAGTTTTGTCATAGTTCCTGCTGATTAATAAAATATCATTCCACCAATTTAATAAGAAACTGTGTTCTATGAAATAAGCAGTAAGACTTTCGTAGATTAGAGTTCATTAATTTCCACTGTTTAAATAAGGGAAAAATGCATTCCACCCTTAGAAGTCCAGAAAGAGAAGAAATATTACAATGGCATACAGAAATACAATAATGACCCAAAATATTTCCACTGAAATACAACAGAAAAGCTGTAAGCCATTATCTCTTAGAGAAGAAGCAGCCCTAACGAAGTAGATTTTTGAAAATTGTCATACGGGTAAGCTCATTAGTTGTAATGAAAATTCCCCCTGCTGATCCAGAAGTACCTAATGGCCAGGATTTGTTATGGCTCAAAAACGAAGGTACTTTTTAATGCATGTGATAACTCACTGAGGAGATTTCAAATCTGGAAACTTTTAAAAGATGATATATAAGAGCACTGAAATCCTCCAAAGCAGACAGACTTATTTCATCTAAAACATTACATGTATTCCTCTAAAATTTCATTCATTAATAGGGTACTACGAACGCGAAAAGAAATCATGCTCAACCATCACTCACACATAAAACATTATCTTGGTCATGGCTACTCCATTTCAAATATGAAGCTGGCTGCTCCCTGTGAAACACATTAACAGTATCTGCTGACCGATACACATATGCTGCCTCTGCTGTAACAGATGGAAACGAAAAACCCCCAAGGCCCCAGATTGCCCACAGAAACGCCAAGAAAGAAAACAAACAGAAGAATCTAATAACTAAGTTACAACTCCACAAGCCCTCGTGAAAGTTAAATATCGGGACACTTAACAGAATTTTAAGTGCGATCACATGAATCAAGATAAATGATATTTTAAAAACTTAATTTATGGGCAAAACTGTGGAAAAAATAAATTCTATAATTAAGAATGCGTCTGAAAGAGAAGCATGCTCAGGCTTCCTGTTTGGTTTTAGAATTGGTAGGAAAGATGGTGACGTGATCAGAAATGCAAACTGTTATTAGCAGAAAACGTTCACACTGCTTTGTTCTTGCTAAAACCTAATGCTGTATAAGCTATTAGCCACTCAACTACCTTTTCCCTAAAAAAAAAAGAACTTCCTCTGTATTTCAAGGTATTTTGCTCCACTTTTTTCATCTACCACTCTGTTATTTTTCAAGTTTAACATTCATCAAGAATGCCCATTTTCAACTCTTTTTCAACCCATTTATTCCTATTCCAAAATTTCAGAAAAATCTCATTTTAGGAAAGTCACATTCCCTAAGTTAAAGAACTGATCACTTACAAGCTATTTTGAGTATCACTGAATTATTTTTAATGTTCTTCCCCTTCCTGGGCCCTTTGGCCCTTTTTCACACTATTTAATATAAGAAAATAATTAGCTTATTTCCATTTTTAAATTTCCCTTACACACACACACACACACACACACACACACACACACACACAATCTTCTTATGTCAAGGACATTTTTAGGTAGCACAAAGGCAAAGTAATTCAATATCTGTAGATCAGTAAGAGGCAGGAGTGAAAAGTAAAATAAAAAGTTTAGTTTTGGTCGTAAAAATCCAGACTAATATTTCCAAACTCCCCCTCCTCCATGGGATGGATGAGATAAACACTTTGAAGAAACATACAACTCATGAGAAAGTGTTAAAGAACGTCTTATCCAATCACATGCCTTTGTGCAGATAAAGTGCTATGAATCCCCATTTCATAGAAGAAAAAAACAATTTAAAGGGAATAGAGAATGATAAAACTCTTTTTTAAAGACTATTCACTATAATATAAAAAAGTATCCTTCAAGTTGACAAATTCCAGTTGTAAGAATGAAATAAACAGATTACAAAATAATTGGATATTACCAGTGACCGGTGGTCAACACACATGAAAAATACAGATAGTCGACCGTTTCAAATGAGTTATCTTCCAAAGTGTATACCTATGCATTTGTATATATTTATACAAATATGTAGTCCTAAATCAGTTGTTTGGAGCCAATTAAGTCCCCCGCCCCCCATAGAATCAATCAAATGAAAAGGAGACTCTTCAGGTGATCAAAACCTGCTTTTAAATCATATTATAGCCAAGTATTAATAATATGTCCCATCCTTTTATGACATTTTATAACCTTTTATAACCTAATTTTTTATAACCTGTTAGAAGCAGAAATTTGGATATCAGGCAGGAGTGAATGGAACCTGGGGGCAGTCTGGGGTCTACTAGGACAAAGAAAGATAGCTTCACCTGCAAGGTGGGTGGAGATAGATTTAGGAATCGGGCCGACAGGATACACTGATTACTATTACTTATTTCAGATACATAATAGTCCCCAAATACTTGTGAATGACAGTGTATCAAGGGAGCACTGCGATGGCCAACAGTGGAGAAGGCTTAGCAGCAGAGGTGGGGCTGGCAGGTATTCACAAGGCTTAAAATGCAAAACAATGTATTTTTGATACAGGGCCTCATTTTCTAATCAAATTAAACTCACAGCTCCACTAATGAGAACTGATAAAATGAGCATTCTACAACTTTCTATTTTTAAGATGACATATTCAGTATGAAAACACTGACAAAGTAGCAAGCACATTCAAATGAAAAGCATTATTTTTTTGTCTTTAAGAACCAGAGAACCACAGAAGTGAAATGTTTTCTATAAAAACACAAACCTTTACTAGCTTTGTCCAAATGTTCCAAATCATCCACAAAATTCAGGATGTCGGGGTACTTTTCTTCACATATTTCCACCAGAAAATGAAGTAGTGTTGTTTTCTGATCTGCTGATTTTGTGTCCTTTAGCTAATTAGAATGAGAGGGAGGAAAAAAAACAGAGTCAAACATATTTTGATAACATGCCTATTTAAATAATGTTAATCCTGTTTTTTGTAGATAAGAATAAATGAGTTGTAAAATTAGTTAATTCTATTTTGGAAAAGCAAATATTTCAATATTTGAAAAGCTATTCTTTATGTATTGTTGTTTGGTCAGTCATTAATATTAATTAAAAAGGCTAAGTTTAATCCAATCTAGAATGAAACATTTTATGGGAAAACATGATAAATACCTATGAAAACAGAATAACCTGAAAGTCCATATAGTAGTAATACTTAAAGTAACCCTGAACATTTGCTCATTTTTTCATTTGGCACATCCTTATAGGATGCCTACTAGATACTGTTGGAGCTGGAGATACGACACGGATGATAAAGTCTAGCCTCAAGAAGCTGTTTAGTGAAAAACAAAAACAGACAACATGTATTTACTCCGGTGTGACAAACAGCATAGTAAAAATAATCACAAAGTACGTATAGGAGCATATGACATCTGAACTGAACACTGGTAGACAGAAAGTTGCATGGTGTTAGGAAAGGGAAGAAAAAAAATTCAGAAGTTCAGTGTCATGGGCAGATAGAGGAGCATTTGGAGAAGGCCACAGATGAGGAAGGAAGTGGCACATTTGAGGAGTTTGAATGACTCTAAAATAGAAGTTTCTGATGGCGAGGACAAGGGGGTAGAGTAGAAAGGCATAAATCTGGAAAGATAGGAAAAGACAAGAAAATAAAAAAGAGAGGTAGGCTTATGCCATGGAAATAGAATTTTAAGCCCTAAGAATTGGGAGTTTTTAAACAGATGAGAGACGATCGGGCATACATTTCGGAAAGTGCCCTGCAGGGCGGTGTGGATCAAACATGAAGTGTGGATAACAGAAGCAGGAAGGGTAATTTAAAAAGCTGTAGCAATGATCCAGGCAGGGAAAGGTGACAGCCTAAGCTGAGCTGATGCTTTGGGAATGGAGCTGATGTGACAGAGTAGGCACGGAAACCCTGGTGATGCCACTAACAGAGACTGGACAGAAGGAAAGAGCAACAGACTTGGGTGTGGTGGGCAGTGAAGATAATCATTTCCGTTCTAAACAAGCCGAGTTTGAAGTTTTTAGGTAACATCCAAGTGGAAATGTCCACGAAGGCCGTAGATTTCTACAGGTCATGTACAGTGTTTCTCAACTGTTTTTTTTTTTTTTCATTACTGCCAGCTAAGGAGCTTTCTAAGGCATTTTTTCCTTAATCATTTGCATCTATGGAATTTTAAAAATTATAAATATACCATATATTTGTTTATGCACTGTACGTGTATCTGTGTTTTACACACAAAAATAGTAAGATTAGATATGTTTGCTCCCCAAGAACAACTTTCTATCCCTTGGGGTGATAGAATGTTAAACTATTGAAAAAAACTGTTGAGAATCCTGGGGTAGGGGGTTGGAACTTTGAGGAGTAAACTGGTCTAAGGCCACCAGTTTGTGAACTGTTAGCTCTCAAAGCTAAAAGGTAGATCAAATAAACCCAAACAGGTGTATAGAATAAAAGGAAGGATAGAGGCTGAAGGTGAGGATGGACCCATCCTCATCTGAAATGGCCAAGGAATGAGATCAGAAGGGAGAGGTGGTTAAGCTAAAGTCTAAGCAACAAGTAGGGCGTTAGCTTAGGTTTTGTGTAGTTGCTGGAGGTAAGGCGTGTTGGGTGTGAATACAGAATGAACATGTAACCTGGTAATGTTCCCCACAACTAAGTAAGTAACCATTGAGGGCTGTTATGCATATAAGGTGGGGAATAGCACTCTTTGTTTACCAAGATTTAGAGATGGAAATTCTTGGGCTACTTATACTGGCCACAGCCCTATTTACTTGCTGCCTTTCCAACAATTGCCCATTTTAAAATAGGGGTGTGTGTGTAAATATCTCCATATGTAATATTTTTATAAACTCTACATCACTAAATATTCTATCACTATCAGAAAAATAGCAAATAACAGTTAACGTTTAATAAAAGAATGGGAAAATTGTGCACCACTATAAATGCTAACACATACCACTAATCGTTAACGCAAAAACTAATATTTCTGGAACGTAGAACTACCCTTCTACACAGCCTGACTTTCACATAGTTACTCACGGAATAGGTTCAAATGCCACACTGCCTTATTTAACACACAATCCATTTCCAATTACTATGCCATATACCCCAAACTAACATACTATTGCAACTATAATTTTTTAAAAAGAAAGAAAAAATAAAAGGTTCCTGGCATTTTACAAATTGATATCAACATTTAATCCAGTATTTGATGCCTTTCAAAAGGAACACAGATCACAACATCCAGCTGAGTGTTTTGAAAGCTTATGCCAAAAAATGACTTAACTAGCTAGATTCATTACCAATAACATGGGTGGTTGACCTAGTAATGTTAAAGCATGTCCTTAACTAGTTCCACAGCCTTGGGCAAGTTACCAAACCCCAATTTTGGTGAAGCAAGAATGTGAACTAAACAGAGTAAGAGAATTCTAAATTCATTTTCTACCCCAAAAAATGAAGTATGCATACAGTAGACTTAGCAGATGTAGCAAAATCTAATAGGAAAACAAACAAACAAACAAACACTAGAATGTAAGTGAAGAACCTGGTTATAATCTCAGTTGAGAAGTTCTTTTTGCATGCTTGGGTCAGTTAGAATCTTTCTTCGAGTTTGTTTTACATATGCTGAGAATGTTAATCCAATTTGTAAAAGTTAACCTTTCAACTATATGATTGCATTCGTACTATCATCTTAAATGAATAAGGCGAGATTAAAAGGAGCAAACTTTCAAAATTACAATAGTTTTCTCTTGTACAATCAAGAGTTAGCATAAAAACTGTCTTTTTTTTTTTTTTTTTTTGAAGCATCCTAGTAGTGAAGCTCTCTTACTCCCATCCCCACCCCCTTTACAGCAATGTCTAAATGGGGAATCCTTCCTCTGTGGATACTCAGCTCCTGTCACCAGTTTACACCCTTCCTTACCAGGCTCCTTTCACAGGGAAGCTAGATACACAGCTGTAAAAATGTTGATTAAGACAAGCACCATCTACCTCTATCATTAGTAAGGCTTGGAAAAAGCCTTCCAGTGCTATTCGTGATGTAGCTGAACAGCCAGTGACTACTAGAATTAAATCTCTATGATCCATCAACAACCAACTAGATCAATCTTGATCTTTATTCAAAAGAATTTAGATGTAAAATTTTGGAATATTATAGTTTATATGGTATCTACCAGTTTAATAAATGTTAAGTATGCAGGTCAAATGCATGACTGGGTATCCAGAGACAATCATAAAGCTAAGCACTAATTTGTGGAATTACTGAAAACATCAACTGACTAGCAAATAGCGAATTGGTAACAGTTTAATATTAAAAACTGTATTCACTGAATAATAAATGGAAGCAGAATTCTCACATTCTTCCAAAATCTGTATTTAACTGTGACAATAAAAAATATTCTCCAAATTTCCAAATAAATAAATCTGAAATTAAGCCTAATAATTAAGCAGTTCAGAGGAGAAACACAGATAGAGGCCATTTGTTGACAATGCATGGTGTCTCATTTACAAACTACTGTGTGGCTCTAAATTCCAGGTGGATATTCTTTATTCAGGTCCTAACATTCTTAGGAAAAGTCACATAATTCTGTCACGGTATTCTTCCTGACTCAATTACTCTATTACCATTCTCCTTCCCCAAATCCTTTAAACAAACAAACAACAGCATGAAAGCACAAGAAGTATATATTTATTAAAGTCTCTATCTACTTGCTCACTATTTTTTCACTTTTTGGGTAAACATTAACAATAAAAAGGGTACATTCTGTTTCTATTAATTTCTCATATCGAATATAATCAATGACTGAGCTGAAAGAGGTAAAGCTTACGAGACAGTAATAACTACTGAAGAGAGAACAAGTTGAGTATGTTCTGCAATGCTAACTTTCGCAAAGAAAATGAAGCTAAAATATTTGCTTTAGAAATTCACTTAAGTTTAAAAAACATGCTTTATTTAAACTTAATAGACATTGCTTGACAGGAGTCCTCTTGCATTATTGTCAAGAGATTTATCTTCCTGATGAGTAATCATCACTGTTAAGTAGACTTTCTTATTTAGATATTGTTTCTTTAAGGTACATTTAATGTGGCAGAGACATCAAATAAACAAAAAGATGGATGGAGTTTCTTCAGCCACTCTGTTCATTCCAGACGAAATGATGTTAACAGCAGATCCTGTAATAAATCACGGCCTAGCTGTCAGTCTAGAGTAGAACTTCTCTGTAGCTACAATGCAAGGTTTGGAAACGTTTTTAAGATATTCAGCACAAACTTGGATGACATTTAAAGAAGATTCCATTGTTTTACCCACAATGGAAAAAATTCCTAAAATAAAACTTAGTTTTCTTGATGATCTTCAGAATTCAAAGACCCTTTGCTCTTTGAATAATTAAACTAATGTCTTAGGAATGTCAAATTAGTAATTCTCCTCCCATTATGTCCCTATAATCTAAGTATGTAGCAAAATCGCAATGAATCTTTAGATGCTGTAGACTTGCTGAACACCAGAAAAATGGCAATACTGTGAGAGTTGTAATGGCCTCATGAACATTCTGGAAGACCTTAATTTGTGAGGAGTAGTATTAATGCTGAGGATGATAGCAGCAGCTCTTACTTATGTGGCACTTACTAAAAGACAGGAAATAGCCAAAAATATATACATATATATTTAGTGCTTAAAACACACAGCATCCCTAAAAGAAAAGAACTGTTATCATACCCATCATTGAGGAGAAAAAAGACATTTGAGAGATCATGTAGTGTACCCCAGATCACATAGCCACTATGTGGTACCCATGCCTTTGTGAATTCAAAGCGCTTAACCACTACAAAACACAGTTCCTCTACAAAAATCTTGATCTAGTGGTGCTTATTATTATACATCAAAAGAAACAAAATTCTCAAAAACACAGTGGACAAAAATGGTAGCAGACAACAAAAGAGCATGAATGCAATTTAAAATACTAAAAGCCCTGTAACCTGGAAATTCTAGCTTGGAAACCTTCTAAAAATGGACAACCTCTCCATGAGGTCATTTCTAGCTCTGAGAACAGGACATTCTATCTACTGTTTTAACTATAAAATTAAGAAAAAGCACCTGAATCCTATCACTCAAGCAGTGAGTCTTTCTGTTGCTAATGTATCAGTGCTGACAGAATAGTATATGAACAAGCTTAGATGAAAAAGACATCTGGAAAGTTTAACCTTCAACAGACTTAAGGAAGTCTATTTCCTAACATCGTATTTCACCTTAAAACTTTGCAGAATAAAGTGATTTGTATATGTATGAAATAACATCTCTAAATGTGTTAAAGATATCCACAATAAAAATGGCATATGAATATGAACTTCCAAAGAATATATTGTATTTGCTCAGATAAGAACTTCAAAGAGTCAATGTACTGATATAAATTCACTAGTAAAACCATCCACAATTATAGAATGAATACTATTTTCTGATATGCAAAAATACATTTAAAAAAATCACTGGGCTTCCTACATTTTTCAAAAAGATGGTGTATCCCTCCAAAATGAATGGAACTAAAAACGTTTATATAAACAAGATGCTTAGTATCATGTGTCACTGCCATAACCATATTAATACCTATAATAAAACTTTTGTGATTGTAATGATAGGTAGAGATCAATTGGTACTAAGTAAAATAGATAATAAGTTTATGGCCTTCATACATAAAAATTTTTATATTTATTAATTTTTATTTTAAAATAAGAATGAGAGCTGAAACATTAAATAAGAAAATCCTTTAAATGATGTGACTTCTGTAATTAAAATAAGTTGGTTTCTACCATACCCCTCCAGACATAATTTCCCTGAATTACATTTTTAATATATTTCTCGTAGGTTTTTAAAAAGACAGAAACTTCAATACAAAAAGCATTTTTGTGTTTCAGTAAAATTTTCATTTATTGCATTATCTATTATATTGTCCACTGTTGTTATACTGTCCCCTTATTCCACGAGAGATTTAAAATAGCTCAATATCCCTTAGTTAATATAAATGGATCAAATACATGAATTTTAAATTAAATGTTTTTGTCTTCTAATTGTCTTAATTAAGGCTATTATTCAGAGGTGTTTCAGCTTACAAAAAAATAAAAAATAAAAACTGAGCAGAAAATAGAGTTCCCATCTACTCTCTTCTCCACACACGCATATTCCCCTATTAGCAACATTTTGCATTAGTGTGGTACATTTGTTATAAATGTGCCCATATTGGTACATTATTATTAACCAATATCCACAGTATACTTTAGGGTTCCTTCTTTGTGTTCTATCGCTCTATGGACTTTGACAAATGAATGTCACCTGTCTTCCATTAGTGACATACAGAGTAGTTTCACCCCGCTAAAAACACTCCCTATGCTCCACCTATTCAGCTCTTCCTCCTTCCCTCTCCCCTACAACCCATGGCAATCACTGATCTTCTTACTGCCTAATTTTGTTATCTCCAGAATGCCAGAGTTAACCTTTGAACAACAATGCAAAGGTTAGGGGTACAATTTTCCGAGTGTGGTCAAAAATCTGACTATCACTGTGACTCCCCAAAATATTAACTAATACTAATAGCCTGTTACCATCATGCCTTACTGATAATAAGTCAATTAACACATTTCACATATTATATGTGTTCTTACAATAAAGCCAGCTAGAGAAATGCTGAAAAAATCATGAGAAAATACACTTACAGCATTTATTGAAAAATTTCTGCATATAAGTGGACATGTATAGTGCAAACCCATGTTATTCAAGAGTCAGTTTTAGTTGGAATCGGAGTATGCAGCTTTTCAGATTGGCTTCTTTAACTTAGTAATACGCGTTTGAAGTTCCACCATGCCTTTTCTTGGCTTGAGAGATCATTTCTTTTTATCCCTGAATAATAATCTAGCATACGACTGTTTATGTACATTCACCTATGGAAGGATATCTTAGTTGCTTCCAAATTTTGGAAAATATGAATAAAGCTACTATAAACATTTGTACACAGGTTTTCAACTCCTTTGGGTATACTGGAGTGTGATGACTGAATCTTATATTAAATCAGTGTATAGCTTTGTAACTGCCAAACGGTCTTCCAAACTGGCTATAACATTTTGCATTCTTTTCAGCAATGAATGAGAGTTACTATTTTACCATATCCTTAACCAGCATTTGATACTGTCAGTGGTGTGGATTTAGGCCGTTCCAATAGGTGTGTAGTGGTATACCACTGTTTCAGTTTGCAAAAACCTAGTGAAATATAATATTAAATTTCTTTTCATACATTTATTTGCCATTTGTAAATCTTAATCTTCTTTGGTGGGGTATCTATTCTGGTCTTTTGACCATTTTTTAACCAGTTTTTTTTGTTGTTCATTATCCAGTTTTCAGACTTTTTCATTTATGTTGGATACAAGTCCTTTATCAGACATTTGTTTTACAAAGGTTTTCTGTCTGTGGTTTGTCTTTTACCTTCTTAACAGGTTTGTTAGTAAATCAGAAGTTTTTGATTTGTGAAGTCCAATTTACCAATTTTTTCTTTCGTATAACATGCTTTTGATGTCTTACCTAAAAAGTCATCACTAAACCCAAGATCAGCTAGATCTTCTTTTATATCATAGTCTATAAGTTATTTGGTTTTGTGTTTTTACATTTAGATCTATGATCTATTTTCAGTTAAATTTTGAATAGTATGAGATCTTTGTCTATATTTTTCAGCATGCATATGTCCAGTTGCTCCAGCATCATTTCTTTAAAAGACTATTCATTTTCCATTAAACTGTCTTTGCTCCTTTCTCCAGATTATTTGACTAGATCTGTGTGGGTCTACTTCTGGACTCTCTATTCTGTTCCATTAATCTATTTGCTCCCCCTCCCAACATCACAATGTTTTCATTACTGTAGCTCTACAGTAAATGTTGAAATCAGGTAATGCCAGTCTTCTGACTTTGTACTTCAGTATTGTGGTGGCTATTCCGAGTCTTTTACATAGCCATATAAACTCTATAATCATTTTGTTAATATCCACAAAATAACCTACTAGGATTTTGATTGAGATTGAACTGAATCTATAGATTAAGTTAGAAAGAACTGGAATCTTAAAAAATATGTATATTCCTTTCCATGAATATGGAATATGTTTCTTTACTAAATCTTTGATTTCAGAAAAGTTTTGTAGTTTTCCTCCTATGAAACTTGTATGTATCTAGGTAAATATCATAAGTATTAATTTTTTTGGTGCTAACATAAATGATATTCTTTATTTCAAATCCCAATTGTTCATTGCTAGAATTAGAAAAGCAATTGATTCTTTTATGTCAACCTCATATCCTGAAACTTGGCTGTTATTGATCTTTGGTTCCAGGAAGTGGCTTTTTTTTTTTTTTTTTTGGAGGGGGGAGAATTATATGTAGGCAATCATTTCACTTATGAACAAAGTTTCAATTGTTCCTTCCCAATCTGTAAACTTTTAATTCCTTTTTCTTATTGCATTAGCTAGGACTTCTAGGACAATGCTGAACAGGAATGATGAGAGGAGAATTTCTTCCCTTGTTCCCAATCTTTGAGGAAAACATTGTTTTTTTGTGGTTAAACATGATAGTATGGTTTTTGCAGGTATTCTTCATTAACTTGAGGAAGTTCTTCACTATTCTGAGTTCTTTGAGAGTTTTTATCATGAATGGTTGCAGGATTTAATCAAATGCCTTTACTTCATATATTGATATAATCGAATAATTCTTTTTCTTTAGCCTGTTGACGTGATAAATTTCATTAATTTTCAAATGTTGAACTAGCCATCCATACTTGAAATAAACCCCATTCAGTGATGGGCTGCCATACTTTTTATATTTTGTTAGTTTTGACTTATAATATTTTGTTGAGGATTTTTACACCTATATTTATGAGAGATACTGAGCTAAAATTTCTTTTCTTGTAATGTCTTTGTTGGGTTTTGGTATGCAACCGTTTAATAACCATACTCTTCCCCACCAGCTATGAATAAATCTTCATCAATTACATTGGTTAAATATTACTGTAGAGATAACATTACATGCTTTGCCTCTGATCCCAAAAACCTAGAAGCAGTGAGACCCTTGATAAAGGACAGGTGAATTACAAACTTCCCAGAGTGACGGAATTGGAGTGTCTTGTTTAATTTTTGATTTTTCATTTATAAAATACACTAAAGCAGGACACTAAACTAAGCCGGTGACTGCAGTTAAGATTTATCTTGGGCGCTACCTCTGGTATGTAGTCAAGGTCAATGAGCAAGGCATTCAGGTAGATTCTGAGGCTGCATGTTTCAGAGAAAGGAAGTTAGGTTTGCAGTGCTTGCCACAAGAGCAGCAAAATGAAAGCCCGCAAGTGGTGTATTTACTGATTGTGAGGAAAGCCAATCTGTTTTTTATAATTCTATTAAAAGAATAATTCTAACCTACAATGTTTAATAGCAATTGAAAATCCAAACAGAGGTAATTTGAATAAAATTTACCAAAAACACTACTTAGTAAAGTTAATTAAATATTTCTTAGAACACATCATACATTAAATGTGTTAATGAATGAGTCCAAAGGGGTTGAGAAATCTAAATAGTTTCACATTGCTTTGGATGTCAGTGTTGCAGTGATTTAATTGGCTGGATGTAAAATAAGAATGGCATTTGTTATCTGAAAGTCTTTGGCCAAAAACTGCTTTACTTTCAGAGGGTGCCAACATTTATGGGTGTGATATTGCCAATCTGATGAAGAGTAAAAATTCCTCTAAAACTCTCCTAAAACACTGAGTGCAGATGGAACAATAGGTTTGTTTGGCAGAGGTCTTTCTTAAAAATAACTTCACAGAATAAAGGAAAAGGTGGTATACGAGACTCAAAATTTCACACACCAATAAGAGTCATAGTATTAACCTGTGTGACTGTGACAGGCAAAAAAAGATGCTAACTGCTTGTAACAGGTAGAGGTATTTCTCTCCTGCTTTTTATATTCACAGAAATGTTACCTGTACAAGGTAGGGCCCTACAAAATAACTCAGGGGACTGGCTATCGACTTATTCCAGTTCTACTGTGTACCTCGAATTAATATCCCTTTCACTGCTCTCCTTTATTTTAGAAAAGCACTCAGGTTGGCACAAAAGAGAAGCAGCAGTTTTTAGAAATATCTTCACCACTCATCTTAGGGGATGGGATAGAGTTGTTTCCTTTTTGTTTTCATCTTGGTTAGGTTTTGTTTAGTTTTGTTTTTATGTTTGTTGGCAGTTCCAGACCACCAAACATGGATTTTTCTATTCCGGGAAAAGTAAGGCAGAGAAGACAGACAAAGTGATTCTCGGTTCAATCTGTGCACGAAAAATCACCAGGGGGACCTTCTTTAAAAAAATGCCACTAATCAGGATCCACATCCATACAGGCTGAAGCAGTATGATGTGGGGCTGGGGCATGATGACTATTTCTTACAGGGTTCTCTCAGGATTGTCCTACAAGAACAGTTGTTCACAATTTCAAGAAATCACTCACTAGAGCTGGTGGAGGCATTAAAGAAAAAGGAAGTCGAATGGTTTTTCCTCAAAATCTTCCCCACCCCAGCTTAAGTCAAATTATTCTAGTTTTGATTAGCCTGTACTTGTAAAAGGATTGTAAAGAAGATTAGATAATTTCATGCACTAGAAAAGAGAACTTAGACAAAAATCAGTCTCGCATGCCACCCCCTCAGCTTTTACAACCAATTCCCAACCACCACAGCCCCATTTCTATGCATCCTTCGATGACTTCTCCTTTGGGATTAGTCATCACATGTTCCACTGTCACAGAGCATAGAAAGTTCCCTACAAAGTGATGCTGTGGATAAATTTATAATGGAACCAATTATTTGTTTCTGCAACTTCCCCACTAAATAACAGCACAAATACTGATAAAATTAGTTATTACAGTTGGTAAACTCTTCTGAAATTTATAGCTACTATCCCAATAAAGGGAAGTCAGTTTAATTTACCTAGAACGAAAGGCTATATTTTACAGCCATGCCATTCAGTTGTATTGATTGAGGTGATCTGTAATTCAGAGATCCCACTTCTCATTAGACATTGGTAAATGTTAACTAGACTCATGTTACAGCCATGGCATGTAGATTGATAATATCTGCTTTTTATATTTCCAAGTTAAAATCATCTCGTATATTTTCACAGGGTGTTAAACTTTAATGGTTAGAGCAACTCATTCTCCTGCTAGATCCACCTGAGAAAAAAAAATATCTTGGTAGCACTACCAACAAGGTCTTCTAAGAGAACTGACTTCAATATTAACCATCTAACAGGTTTTTCTAAGTAGACTTGTTGGTTAGGCAAACACCTATCATTTGCTGCAGGAATTTCTAAGGTATAGATTTGCATATAGATTTGCATTTAATCAATAAAAATCCAGGGAAAAAAATCTCAACGTACCTATTATCTAGTTTCTTAACTAAAGTCTAGTCATATCTTTGGAGGGCTCTTATGAATGAGAGAAGTCCATCCATCCTCCTATCCTTTTAAAAAGCCAAGCTAGCAGAAAGCAAGGTATTGACTCCATTTTCCTTAAACTAGAAGTAGCACTAAAGATCATATTTGTATCATACTATAAGGATTCTCTTGGAGTGTCAGGCCCTACATGGCCCTCAATACATATTTGTAGTCCCCAAGGAGGGGGCAGGGAGAGGAGGCAGACAGTTCTAACACATTTTTTCATTTGCTATTTATAATAACACTGTTCCACGTCACGTTTTTCCTTTGTAACAACGCACACAAAATTTCTTAGAAAGTTCAGCTTTGGTTAACCAGAGAAACCACTATATTTAGTTCATAAAAAGTTATGTGACCATGTTTGCACTCAAACCTATGCATCTACTTTAATTTTTATTTATGTGTTAACATAGATCCTAATTATGTTTTCCTTATATCTCACATTTTACTTTTATATTTATTTGTCATAAGCCATATCAAATCTTTGGGATAAAAGTAGACAAACCCTTTTCTCTCTGAACTGAGTTATCAAAGCTAGCCACCTCAATTACAAATGCATACAAAGATAAAATATAGCTCCTAAAATTAAATATAACGTATGTGAAATTCAAAAATCATGTAATTACTTTAAACAATGCAGTTAACAATTTAATGTGAATTTTCATGCACTTTTCATACTTGAGGTAAATGTAAAAGGACATTTAAAAGTAAAGATTTTGGATACAGCGTATTAAATGTCACAGGATTACCCAGCATGTTTAACAGATTAAAATATAACCCTGTCTTTCTACTGTCAAATAAATATGGAATTTCTCATGTGGGGGCTTAGGATCAAACCAAGTGCTTTATACTCAGTGTGAAAATTCAATCACAATTGTCAAAGATCAAGCTGCTGCTTCTGATAACAAACATGATGAGATATCATCTTGTTCAATATATGCTTTCAACTTGACATGTAGGCTAATAAAAAAATATGAAATTCTAGTATTTATTTTGTTTCTTACACAACAGAAGGCTCCTAAGAGGAATGATCAAAATATCCAGTCCCGTTGCCTGAAAATACAGTAAATTCTATTATCTGGAGAAAGATTAACTGGTTTGCAGATTAACTATAGTAAAATAATAACAGCAAGCCTTGAGTTGTAAAAGATTTTAAAATTACTATGCATCGGTGACTGTATCTCAGTATGAGAAGATGTCTATTTTCAACTATGTAATAACTAAGAGACATGACACTGTGTCCATTGCATTATCATTCATTCAACAGTTATTTACTGAATATTTGCTTTGCACTATGTACTGTATTAGGCTATTCCACCTCATTAATCACACCTAATCTCTTGTCAACAGCTCTCTTTCAAGGAAGGAATAAGGGAGGGCATGTGGTCAACTCTTTGTGAGTCCACTGTAGTTCCAAGATGCAAAATCTAAAGAGCGACAGACATGGCATCATGAAACAAACTCCACTGGATTGCAGGTGGGGACTAACTTCTCCCCGACCTCGCTCTTCATCCTGTTTCTCTTCCTTTGCATCCATTGTCAGAGAAAGCCTGGACCTGGCAGTCTAGCTTCTCTCTTTGTTCTTCAGCCTCCAAGTTCATAATCACCACCCCCGACAATGCCCTAGACATCCTTGCCTCCATCCCCTGTCCCATTCTATCTCAAACTTCTTTGCTTTTGCTACTCCCTTAGTTCGGATCTCCAGCATTTCTAAGCACAGCCATTGATAGTAGTAGACATTCAAGTATTTGTAAATAATTGAATAAGGCACATCAACGATATGTTTTAAGACACTGAGATTAACGCGGGGAAAGAGACACCAAAAACAGCCCGAACTCATTCTCCCTGGAGCAACTACTTCAAACTTGTCAGTAGCTCATGGATACCTTTAACCCTACACCTTTTTCCTTCATCTCCAACCCCATCTTCTCTCTCTACCTTCTCAGCTCTGTTTCCTTGTCACTCTCCCAGGGCATGTGCACATGCCGGCTAATCACAGAATCTCTCTGCCCTCTGTAACCCTCTAACCCAGTGCTGAAGTCATTTTATTGAAATTTTAATTAATTTAAATTTAAATAGCCACATGTGGCTAATGGTGATAGTACTAGACAGTGCAGCTTACTTTTCTCCACGCTGCTGTTAGAATCATCTTCCTAAAAGACATCGGATAACATCGCTTGCCTGACAGAAATAACATGTCTCCATAAAACCTTCACCATAAGGCGTGACATTTGAGGTTTTTCACGATCTAGACCAATTTACTATCTCATTTCCATTTTCTCCTCTCTGTCTAGGCTCCAACTGCATTGGATCAACTAAGTGTACTCACACATGCCATGATGTAACCTTTTATACACACTGTGGCTTCTTGCTTAGAATGCCTTTTTCTCTCCGGGAACATCCACTCGCCCTTCCAGCTCCAGCTCAAATTCCTGCTCCTTTCTGAACACGTAACTGCCCTCGCTTGCAGAGCGAGTCTCTCTAACTCTGCTGCCGTAATTTTCTGTATTTAGCTCCGTGAAAACATTTAATCACATGTAATGGTTTCCATGTGAAAAAACTATGTTTCCATGTATGCTAGGTAAATGTTAATCATGAACATTAAATGAAATGATCAGTTTAAACATTTGGCCAGGAGTAAGAAAGTACTCTACAAATGTGTAAAATCTTCAGGACATGTGCTATGAATTACACCACCCACACGAGGGACCTTAACTAAATATAGAAGGCTAAGCAAACAAGGAGAGGAAAACAGAGAGATGGAGATGGGAGAGAGAAAAGCTCACGAGGCATTGCTACCAATGAGAGGCTTAGGTCAGGGAAACAGAGTTAAGGAAAAGTCATGAAAGTACCAAGCGATTAACTGTTCGGTAAACCCACAGCGAAAGGGGAACTCGTTTCTCACCTTCCCTTCCTAACTGGCAAGAGCAATAATCGAATTCCTCAGTCAGGGAGAGTAGCTGTTACCAGGTCAAGAACAAGAGAAAGCTTTTCTTGTGATGTGTAACTGAGAAGAATTTGTTGTAAGCAGATCAATAAAGCACTATTATGGCCCACTTCTTAGAAAAGAGCTCTGTTATACAAAACATTGAATATATTTGCTGAAAGGAGATATAATGTGTGGAAGAACCCAGCAGAAAAAAAAATCTCTGAGCTTACTCAATTTTTATAAACTCTAAAATTATATTAAGATAGAAACATTTCAAAATCATGTGTTTATTCCTAATAAATAATTTTCCTTTATATAAAGCAAGTTCACCCTTCACTCCCTATAGCCTGCTTGCCAAAAAAAAAAAAAAAAAAAAAAAGCAAAGAAATATTTAAATACTTAAAGATAAAAATTTTAGGGGCAATCCTAAGCAGTTCTCATTATACATACGTACATATATCATCATATGCAGGTACCTGAGTCAAATGACTATTAGGTTTAAATAATATTTTGAAGTTCCATTCCATTAGTTGGGGAAAGCATAATTTTTTGACACAATTTTGTTATTAAACAAAATCCTTCAGGTGAATTTGCAGATCAGAAAAAAATCATATTTGGATTTAGTCCAGAGGTTGAGTAAATTAGCTTTGTTCACTCTGGGTTTGGGTTCATGGTTCATCTTAGTTCAAGTTCTTGATAATGAGCACATCAAAATTAAAAAAAAAAACAAAAAAAAACACAACAACATATATTTAAATAATGTAATCAGGGCTGACATTTTCAGAGTAAGTGTGCAGGCAAATAAATATGTGTTTCAAAAAACAAAACAAAAACAAACAAACTCACTTTACAGAGAGAGCTAAGGTTAAATCCGAAGCTTTGAGCATTGCGGGAGCCGGCATTCATGTAGTTTCCCATTAGCAAAACAAGTTCTAGCAACTTGCTGAAGCTCTTGCTCTTCTTTATCTCTTCGCAGGCAGTGCTGACAGCCATGATGTCAGGTTTGATGTTGTTCACCTGCTCTTCAAACTGAAGCTTAAACAGAATAGCACTGAGCCGTGGCCGCAGTCTCTTCACATTGCTCATCTGATTGAAAAGAAAATAGCAGATTTCCTTTAAAATGCATGGTATACTTTAGTACTGTAGGACTGCAAGTAATCTTGGATGATTTATTGGTATGACAGTGCCGAAGAAGCAATATGTCCCCTAAAACTGATAGCAGGGAGAGAGAAAAGCTCTGCTTGTTTTTCTGAGGGGTCCAGAGTCATCTTTCAAGAAAGAAAAAATAAATAAAATTAACAACTTAGGTGCTTGATGAAAAGAAAGCTTTAATTAAATGATGAAGTTTAATTAAATAATGTACATACATTTGTTTAAAAAACTAAATTTTAAAAAGGTCACAGGACACAGAGGCCACAAATGAAGCATGCATATCACTAACTTTTGTTCAATACTGAAATATACTGAGTCACGATTGAAACATATTCAGAAAGATGTAAAGAGGGTTTGCTTTCTTCCTTTGCTGTCCTCAGCTGTACTGCCAACAAACAATAGGTGTTAGAAAGAGTGAGAGTAAATAGGTTCCAATTTGTACTAAATTGACTTTCTTCGGAAACACAGGCAAGTAGAATGGCTCCTGACACACACTAAATTAGCAGGGTTGGAGTTGGGAAACAGCAGAAGATGAGAAGAGGTGCAAAGCCTCTGGTCTGTCACATGTGCCAAGTTAACCCTGTTTGGGACTTGAAGTTCCCCAGGTGGAAATACAGGTGGTTGAAAGAGCCAAAAAGATCAAAAGGCCTAGAGGGTAAGTTCTTGCCTTCAACTTACCCTCCCATGTCCTAGCAACACATGTGAGGAGAAGACACACTTACCTGAAGGCTGGAAACATACTGCACTTAAGCTACATACGAAATCCTTGACCAAATGTATTAGGAATTTGAGATTTACAACACATTTATGGGGCGGTAATAGCATAACTGTTAAAGGTCAACAGCTATTATAAACATCAAAAGCAGTCCGAGGCAAGGTCAGGAAAAAAAATCAGCAACAGAACACGATAAGATTAAAATAAGAAAGAGTTTTGTCGGTCACAGAACCGAAAGGATTTCTGAAAGGGAGGAAGAATTCTATCCGCTAAAAGTATAATGACTGTTATTCAAAATAAAATATGCCATACAAAAGCCTGATTCGATCCAATAGGATAATACAGGCACTGCCTTAATAAAGTAACGATATAACCCAGCATACTTGTCTAACAAAAACTGAGCAATAAAGAGCTCGCTCTCAAGAAATATCCTGGGAGAATACCTTTGGATGGACCAAATCCTTACGGTGACTGCAAAGTTTCTTAGCAAGTAACACAAATATCTAATTTACATCGAGTATTCTCCCCAGGCATTTGACATGTAAAATGTTTACGTGTACACGGCCAAGATTCTAAGAACTCAGCTAATATCAGTAATAAAGGACTCTACGAAGTCCATTAAGGCATGTCTTAAAATTTCTTGACTTCAAGGAATGTCCCCAATGTAGGAAAAATGTTATTTTTTTTGCTCCTAGAAGAGTGTAAAAGGAACTGTAAGCTCAAAAGGGACATTTTTTAAAGTAAAAAGAAACACATGAATACTTTTACAGAATAAATTTGATATAAAATTTTAGAAAGACAAAGTGAGGCTTTATTGCAATACCAGGTCTTCACGAGCATGAATCATGCCATTTAGACACCGTCTGTCTAGCACACAAGGTAGAATTTAGTGATTACTTCCCATAATGTCATTTTGTGTGTTTTAAAATGCTCCCAAATGGACTCGCGTTCCTGAAATTTTTATCCTTAAACATTGCAAATGGTAGATATTTATATTACATTGCATCAATTCTGTATAATACTCTATTACACTTAATATATCCTTTAGAATAATAAGATGGTCAAAAGGACACTCACATGAGCGCATGCTTATAGCCATTTCCAAGGTCTACAATGAGCTTGTGGCATCTGATTCCAGTGTGTGCTCTTCCTCATGATTACTAAATCAGGTATTTAAGTATTTTGCTATAAACAAGAGAAGGAATTCCCCAGTACCCCATGCAAAACATTAGTATTACAAAATATATTAATTTGACGTATATTAGTGCACTACTTTGTGCACAAAGAGAAAAATAGGCTGCTTAAGTGGCTGAATGATACCACCCCCAAATATGTTAAAGCTTTCTTGCTGACAAGCTAACCATATGCAGCCAGTATCAACTAATTAATTTTCGTAGAAAAATATAACCTAGATTTGTATGAGTAATGAGTCTACCTGGCACCAGGGACAGGTATCTTGACAAGATAAAGTCTATGATATAATGCAGAACCAAGTGCTATGTCTTTTTGAAAAACCCTGACAAAGCAAAGTCCGTAAAGGTACTAAATAACAGGTCTTTGACCAACACCTTTTTAAATTAGATGTCCTTTTCATATTGTCCTTTCTTCCAAATTTAGAATAGTATTTTAACTGATATGAAATAAATGTATTTTAGTGAATGAAATTACTGAGCTAGAATGAAACTTGAGAGACTACCTGGAAATAGTTCCTGTCTTTAGTCCACTATTTAGCCTACTCTGACCCCCTAGGCCAAATGGTTGCCCTTTTATTTAAAAAAAAAAAAAAAAAAAAAATCTTAATGAAAGCTAATGTTTGAAGACATAAATCTTGTGATCTATGATGATAATTGAAGGGGTTTTCTTATTAATCAAATCCAAGTTTGTTTTTTCAGATGAGATCAAAGAAAAAAGGTTTAAAAATGGTAAAGTATTTTTTAAAACCCCTGAAGAAAGTTTCCTCGCCACTTCACATATTCTATCAACAATTTGCATTGTTTGCTTGCTAAGGAATCTAGAACTGTTTTGACTGACAAAGACAGCTGAATGCAAAAATGAAGAAATATAGTGTACAAGTAAGACTCAAAGGTAACACAAAGTCAAAAAAAAAAAGGGAGGGTTATAGTAAAAGTAACTTTAAGATAGTAAATAACTAGAATGTTAGAGGGAAATAAGAATTTCATTTTCACAGAGATCTCCTTTAAAGCTCCTGTTACAGAATCTTAGCAATGTAAACCCACACCCCCTTAAAGCTAATAATGAGTTATAATCTGAAGATCGATCTAAAAGCATAAAAAAGGAAAAATATTTGATTACACTACTATTTTTTGAGAGCAGTGAGCAAGCAGTATTTCTGTGATCTTCCTGGAATGAAGTAACCTTAAAAACAGTGACTAGTGAAAATCGAACAACAAGCAAAATCCAGTGCCCTGGGGGTGTTTTTTTATTTCAAAATTGTGTGTTGGAAACATGTGTTTCTGGAGCAGGGACAAAATAAGATGAAAAGACCTTTAGGAACCAACCAGCACTGACTGGGTGCCCACTCAGAGCCGTGAGGAGCACAGATAGCCCATCCCAGTGGCTGCCCTGAGTGCTCACTTCACCTGATTCTCTCCTTCTATCCTGAAGGGTAAACATAGAAAAAGTCCCTAAGGAGCTGTAATCTCTTATGATCTCATTACAGTTATGTTTCTCACATATAATTTTAATTTCATCCGTTATTCTATGGGGGAAAAACAACCAATTTGGCATTTTTATACCAACCATGTTCTCTTTATGCAGTTTCTTTTATAAAAAGGAGATTTTTCAAGAGCCAACTTATTCAAAACTTGTTGGGTTTTCCCCTCCTTCCTGCCTAGAAACTTATGTAGTTTCACCTCCAAAAAAAAAAAAAAAAGTATATGTTCCATATCTTTCTTTTTTCTTGTCTAAAGTCATTATAAAACTACTTAACCTTACTCATTTCACTTTCTTTCACTACAAGTCACTTGCTGATTAAAAAGATGCTAGCTTCACTCTTATTTGACTGACTACACCTTTACCTTGAACATTTTGTAAATAGATAATTGTAAGAAATAATGAGACAGCATTTCACATGGCCAGTAAGACATGGGCCTAGAGTTAATGGACTGTCATTCAAGTTTATGTTCCACTCAGAGCATTACAACGTAGAAATTAATAATTACAACTTAAAAACCATCTGATACTGACTACTTCTACTATGTTTTCTGATGAGTGAGAATGGACTTTAGTTTCCCACAATAGTTATTAGATTAAACACTACAGAAATGACCCTGCTGTGAGCACGACTTATTCCTACTTCATATTTCTTTCCTTTCTCCCAACTAGCTCCTGCTGAATTTTTAGTATTTTTCCCCAGATCCACTTTTGTTATCCTTTCTATGCTGCATTCTCCACTCAAATTTCCATATTAGCTAATTCTTCCACTTTCTGGGGGAGAGGTGTGATTAGCATGGAGAATGTGAAAAAATAAATGTATCTTTGTGAAAGACAAGTTTAGAGAAAATGATAGATTTAGAGAAAAGGGTTTAGAGAGGAAAGCAACATCTGAGAAAGGAATGGGACCTAATAATATAAATACTTATGAAAAAGTTTTTTTTTTTCTAATTAAACAAGATGGAAAATATCTACCCATTACTTTTAGTCAATATTTTCATAATCTCTAGAATTCTCAGAAAAAAAATAAATGTTCATTTCCTAAGATCCATCAAAAACATAGCTATTCAAATGCCTTATGCCTGTTTAGTGCTCAGAATACCAAAAATGTTTTTAAAATGTGCCCTTCTATTAAAACTCCTGAGCAAAAATTATTTTTAAAAACTATACAAAAGCAAAGTACATATGGTACGATTTTTACATTTTTTTTCCATAGGAACAAGGTAACGCCAAGAATTATACAAAATGTTAAAAGGATAAAAAGGTACATTCCTCCAGCTGGCCAAGAAAAGATAATTGGCTATAGACATCAGATAATGCTTCGTCTTTGTTCACCAATGCTTATCGATTATGGACCATTAAGGATTTCAGAGGAAGTCCAGAAAGTTCTGTAGATTCTCAAGGTCGGCAAATGGTAAAGCTAGAGAGAGACTTATTTAATTTGGCAGTCTTAGCAGACGCTCCTAACACACGAGCTTCATATCTGATGAATTAAAAAGCTGGCATAAAACCCAGAACCATTCTGGTGTTTTAAATTCTTTCATGGCTGCTTCCAGACAATCCCCTCCCTCCCATAGGAAACCAATGTTTTTATTTCTATCACTATAGTTGAGTGTTGCCTTTTCTTTAAATTTATATTAATGAAATCTACAGCGAACACTTTTTGTGTCTGGCTCCTTTCACTCAACAAAATTACTGAAATTCTCACACACGTAGTGTGGTTCACCAATTTGTTCCTTTTTATTATTAAGTAATATTTCATTGTAAAAACATACCAAAACTGGTTTATCCACTTTCTGGTTGATAGTTTTCTTTTCTTTTCATTTTTTTTCCTTTTCCAGGTTGAGGTGTGTAGTGGGTTAAATAGGAACTCAAAAAATGATATGTTAAGTCCTAATCCTACATACCTGTCAATATGAACTTACTTAAACAGAGAGGCTTTGCAGATGTAATGAAGTTAAGGATCTCCAGATGAGGTCACAGTGGATTTAGGGCCTGCCCTAAATCCAGTAAGTGATGCCCCTTCAATAAAAATGTATAGGAGAAAGAAACAGAAGGCAGTGATGGGGAGGAGGCAGAAACTGAAGTAATGCTGCAAGCTGAGAAATAAATGCAAAGGCCTGCAAGCAGCTACCAGAAGCTAGGAGAGGGACATGGAACAGATTCTCCCTCAGAGGCTCCAGAAGGAACCAGCCCTGCCAACACCTTGATTTAGGACGTTTGGCCTCCAGAAATGTGAGAGAATAAATTTGTTGTTTTAAGCTCCCAGGGTTGTGGACATTTGTTACGGCCGCCTGCGAAAGCTAACATGGGATATTACGAATATTCTTCTATGAGTCTTTTCCTTACTTTGTAAGACATTGTCTTTACTTTATAAGACATTGTCAAACTGCTTTGCAAAGCGGTTTATACCATTTTGCACTCCCTTTACCAATGTTATGTTTTATTCTTGAAGCTTAGCATTTTATCGTTGCATGTTTAAGTCCATACTTCATCCCACATCAATCATTCTGTATGCTGTAATACAGAATTGAGGTTTGTTTTAGTCCATAGAATACCCAAGTTTTTGCAGCACCATCTGATGCAAAAAAAGTTCCTTTCTCCACCCATTTAGCCATGAAACCTTTGTTGAAAATTACGTTGGGATCTTTGTGATTTCTAAACTTTCTAGAAAAAAAAAATTTATGTCTATATCCATAAGCCAAATGTTACTATCTTGATATCAAATCAGTCTGTTCTTTTCCACATTGATTTTGTCTATTCTAGGTCCTTCATATGCCGTATGAATTTTTTGTAACTTTTGTCAATTGCTATAATAAAACCTGCTGGGATTTCCATTGCGAATGTGTATCATATGTGAATTAGAAATCTATAGATCAATTGAGGGAAAAATAAAATCTTAGTGCTGAGTCTTCTACTCCACGATCATTGTAAATATCTCATTTACAGCTTCTTTAATTTTTCTCAACAATATCTTGTAGTTTTCAGTGTAGAAAATTAGCACATTCATTAGTGAAATGTATCCCTAAGTATTTTTAGGGTTTTTGATGCTATTGTAAATAGTACTTTTTTATTTCATTTTCCAATATATTGTTGCTATAAAAAAAATACAACTCAGTCTGGTACACTGACTACCCTGTGACCTTGTTAAATTCCCTGATCACTTTAACAAAGTTTATTCTAAATTCCTTGTGCATTCACATAGGCAATCAGGCCATGAAGAATCAAAGATGGTTTATTTTGCTTCCTCATTTCCAATTTCTTTCTTATTACACAAATTAGAATGAGAAGTTACAACGTTGAAAATAAATGATAAGAGTAGATATCCTTGCCAGGTTTCCGATCATAAATGACAGCATTTAATCTTTCACCATAAGTATGAGGATAGCTTCAGATTTTCCACAGACGTCCTTGATTACACTGAAGAACTTTTCTTCCATTTCTAGTTGCTAAGAGATTTTATCATAAACAAAGAAAAATTCTATCAAATGCTTTTTATTTTGCATCTATTTAAATATGATTTTTACCTTTTTTCTGTTAATATGATTAGCAACATTAATTTTTTAATGTCAACCAACCTTGCTCTACTTGGTCATAATATACTCTTCTATGATTATTGATATTAGTAATTTGAGAATTTAGTTTTTTTCAAGTTTTCATTTTAATTCAGTCCAAAGTAATTTCTTCTTTGGCCCCCAAGTAATTTAAAAGCATATTGTGAAATTTTCGAACAGAGATGTTCTATTATTAATGTACAATTTAATTCTGTTCGACCGAAAATACACTGTACAAAATTTTAATTTTTTTTAAATTACTGATATTTCATGTTCTAATATGGTCTACCATGGTGAAAATTCCATGGGTATTTGAAAAGAATGTATATCCTGCAGCTAATGTTAAAAATGTTCTAAAATGCCAATTAGAATAAATTGATTAATAACCATCTTGGTTTTCAAATTACTTTTTGGGGGGGGGTCACTTTCTCCAGCATTTACTGAAAAAGGAACAATAGTCTCATGATTGGGGAGTTGTCTATTTCTCCATTTAATTCTGCCATTTTTTGCTTCATGAATTTTGATGCTGTTATTAGATACATATTTAAGATGATTATTCCTAGTAAGTTACTTTTATTGTGTAATATCACTTTTTATTTCTTATGTTTTGCCTTGAAATATAGTTTCTCTGAAATTTATATAGCTATGCTACTTTTCTTATTGTTTACTATCTATTTTCTATTTTTCTATTTTGCTTTTTACCTTTCTCATTTATCCCTTTCTTGATTTTGTGTTAATCAATTTTTAGTATTCCATTTTATTTCTTCTATTGGCTTCTGAACTATATATCTTTTTATTACCTTTTTCTGGTTGCTCTAAGATTAATCAAGTGCATCGTTATGTATTAGTCTATTTAGAGCTACTCTTTAGTAAATATTGTACGTGTTCATGTTTTTCATTTCCTGACTCAGTCTTCCAACATTTTACTCGCATTTCACACCTTCTGATTTAATTAATGTGCATAATGTTACAACACAATTCCATTTGTTGTACCCCATCATTTGTGCAATTACTTTTACTTCTATGTACACTATAAGTCTCATTCTGCACTATTTTAATTATCAGTTTTAAGTAAATTATGAGAAAAAAAGAAAACACTTTATTTACTACTTCAGGGGCTTTTCATTTCTTTTTGTGGCTCTGAGTTGCCATACGATATCATTTTCCTTTAGCTTGAAGGACAGACTTTGGCATGTCCTCTAAGTCAGGTCTGATGGTCATGAACTTCCTCAGGTATAACATCACTTAAAAATTTCCTTATTTTATCCTACTTTTGGAAAGGTATCATTAAATGAAAATTTTTTAGTTTGTAGGGTTTTTAGATTTCAACAGTTCAAAATACACCCTTTTGTTGACTTCTGATTTTCATTATTTCTGTAGAGCCAGCAAAAGCTCTCACCCTCGTTTTCCTGTATGTAAATGTATCCCCCACCCCCATCCACAAGTTACTTTCACGATTTTCTCTTTATCTTCGGCTTTCAGTAGTTTGACCAGAATGTGTCAGGCTATCTTTATATTTATTCTGGTTGGGTCTGCTGAGCTTCTTGAATGATAAGTTTATGTTCTTCACTCAATTTTGAATTTTTTTGCCATTTATTTTGTGAAATATTTTGTCAGACACAATCTCACTCATCCTTTGGGGACACCAATTGCAGGTGTTTTGGACAGAGTGGTATTTAGTCAACAGTATTTGATATTCTTTTCATGTTTTATATAATATATTTTTGCCTATATTCATAATAATTTCTATAGATTTGCTTTCAAGTACACTGACTTTTCTGCTAGTTCCAATATACTTTTAAACCCCGACACTGAATATGTAAATTTAGTTACTAAACTTTTCAGTTTGAGAATTTCCATATGGTAAATTTTTATAGTTTTCATTCCTTGCAAAGATTCCTTAATTAAGACCATGTTTTCCTTTAATTCCTTGAAGATGATTTCCTTTAGCTCTTTGAACATGTTCATAATATCCACATTAAAAGTCTTTGCATGTGAAATCCAAAATCTGGGCCAACTTGGGTCGGGATTGACATGTATTCTTTGACAATACATTCCACTTTATTATTCTTCACTTTTTAATTAAATATTGTAATGTTGTAACAGCTGTTGAGTTGTAATATTTCTTTGAAGAATCTTCTTGTTTTTGCAGGCAAACCAATCACTGGGTGATCACCTTAAATGTGTAGGCTTGAGTTTATACTTCATGTTGCTCTATGGAAAGTAAGAGGTAGTGGCCCAACCCCTCTAACTTTGTAGGACTCAATCTCTAAACTCTCTTCCCAGAGGAGGCAGTAGGACCTGATTATAGGTTTTGCTGGAGTGGGTCTGGAGCAGGTACTCTTTTAGGGTGTGGTCCTCATTCCCAAAGTACACATAAGCTTTCTAGCTGTTTGTGTGAATGCTGAGTTAATAAGCTGTTAAGATTTCTCCTTTCTGGCAGGGCCAGAAATCCAAGGCCTCCCAGGAACCCTGGACTTCTACATAGTTAGTTCCAGTCTAATGTGTCAGTGCTCTGTGACATGTGAATAGCCCAGCCTGCCCCCTCAACTCAAGAGAGACCCTCACGTGGACTACTGTTGTCCCTGTCCGCGCAAGTCCTTTCCCTTGAATTCCCTGGCCTACAGATTCCAGCTGTTTCAGCAGCCACAAATCGTGATCTCTGCCTCCTCAGCTGAAAAAATCCACACCCCCTACTCACATTCCCACTCTCTGTGCTAAAATTAGAAAACTTTCAATGGGCCAGAAACTGGGCATTCATGAATTTTGAGTTTCTGTTTTCTCGAGGTTTGTAATTTTTCTCTGCTGGTTGTTTACTGTTTTAAAACAGAAGCCTTACATATTTTGCCCAGTTTTATCATTGTTAGTAGTTGACACGGCTTTTCCTAAATTTATTCTTAATTTTTTTGTTACTATAAATAAAATTTTTGAAGCTTTTTATAATTTCAGTTTTAAGGATACAAAAAACACTCTTTACCCCGATCAGCCAATTGCCTTCATTTTATCCTGTATGCATTATTCTATTCTCTCTCTTCTTTTACATATAATATGCATATACTAGACTATACTATAAATTATGTAAAATAAAGGGAATCATATATACATATTATACATTCATATTTGGTTAAGGTGATGTCTAACAGTTTTTCCAATGTAAAGTTACTATAGTTTTCCTTTATAATAAATAAGGAATTTGTAGGGAGATGCTTTGAGACCGTGTAAACAGTATGTATGTAAGCTATTTTCATCAAATATTCGCTTTTGTGGTATATGGGGAAAACCCATTGAGTAGAATACTCATTATAGTGTTTACTCAACTTTATTAAAAATGTACTTTTCCGATCCTTTCAGATGGCTTCAAGAATGAAACAAAATAAACCAGTCTATGTCTACAACAATTGCACCTTAAGCTACAATTGTGATAAAGTTGCTTTACTCTATAGTAACTTAGTTCCAGAAGTCCAGTATCCTTTTTCCATTATGTTTCTAAAACAGTCTTAGAATATGTAAGCCTTATATAATGAGATTTAGAGAATACAGAAAACGCTTCCCAGGAACTAGATGATACTAAGATCTCAAAAGCAAGCTTAAAATAATGCTGTTTGCAAAGTGATGAATCATAAGAGACCTTTTTTGCTTATAACTACAAAATGCTTTAGGCTCTATTTCAAATGAATGATGCGTGGCTAGTAATTAGTATGTGACTGTAATGATGTTTTGTTTTGTTTCTGCAAATGAAACAAATTAAGCAGATTGTGTCATAAAATTTCAATACTACATTCTGACTAGAAAGCATCGTGCTTTCTTACCAAAAACAACACCCCCCCCCCATTCCCATTACAGACTTCGGTGTCCCATTTTTTAGTTTTCTATATAGACCATTTAAAATCCCAATGAAGAAAAAGTAGAAACTGACAAAATTTCCAAAAACAATTTCAAGTTCAACAATTCAAATTCCTATGTAACTAGTCTAAGCAACTTGTCCCTAATAATAGCTCAGCTAATTTTAAATATTAAAAATAAATTGTTCCAACAACAAAGCATACAGAAACAACTGCTAAAATCAATTTCAAGTAAAGTAGGCACCTACAGTAAAATCAAGAGTGATTGCCACCAATAGAAGTGATATGGACACAATGAAGTATCCTAAAGGACATTCACAGCAGAGCTATAATAATGACCAGCCGAGTGAACAAGTTGCTTCATCTGTGAAATAACAATGCCTATTTCTGGAGTTATGTGAGAGTCAGATAATAATTACCCATCCACTTATGTGTCAAATATTTCTTGAACACTTATTATGTGCCAAGCATTATATCAGGCCATAAAGTTTCATACCGATAATAAGATGACAAGGACCTGCTTCAAATGGAGTATACTATATGCAATCAGGGAGTGACAGAGAAATGATAAAACAGAAAAGATGGTTTTAGATCAGTGCTGTGAATAAGTAGGTAATGTAGATAGAAAATGATGGGGTGGGAGGCATCATTACAATGACTGCTTCCATGAAAAAGTGGCATTTGGGCTGAAGCAAAGGGAAGAGCAAGAGTAAAGGCAAATGTGAAGTATGGACAGAAATGAATATAGCTAAACATAGTGGACAAGGAATGAAGTGGTAAAATATGACGCTGAAGAAACAGGGCTAGAGATCATCCTACAAATCACAATGAACTAAAAACCATTAGAAGCTCCTATGGGAAATTTCCCTTATGGAGAAAGACATAATAGTAGAAACTGGGCTTATCCTCTCTGTCTGTAACAATATTCTACAGGCATTGGACCCAGGAGTGTAGGACACTGGTGCCTGGGAAAGGGATGGCAAATAAGGGGCACCCTATGACCCCACTGGCTTACTCACTGCAATTCCCAAAAAAGCAGCACAAGGAGAAAAAAGTCAGGTAGAGCCAGAAGGTCTCCATGAGCCAAGGGAAGAGTGGGGGGTGGCTGAGCTTGCCAAAGCAGCTAGAGCTATTAGGACAGAGTACCAGAAAAAAAGTTGCACAGAGAGAAAGCTCTGAAGATCTTGAGAGGTCCCTTTCCCCCTTGAGCCTTTACCTGAAGTACTAATTAGCACGTGCATGAGAAAAAACTACTGGAAGCCAGAGAAAGAATCAGGCAAAAGGTGTAGCAGTAATGGTGCCTGATGCTCACACAGGGTGGGAGTGAACAGTACCTGTTCTCGCCAGCCAGAGTGAGACAATCTCAAAACCCATAAGACAATAAGTTCTAGCTAGAGGGTATTATTGCCTCAGTAGTGAGGAAAGATAGACTCTAGATTCAAAGCTACTCTGATTCTACGTAAGAAAGCTTTCAAAAGTCACAAAGCACAAGACACTTTCCAAACAATTTTAATGCCTTCCAAAGAAAGCTCAAGAATATTTATAAAGAATACAAAAGTATCAAGAGTACAACCAGGTAAAATTTTTTTTAGCACCCACAATTACTGGACACCCAAAGATGCAGGAAAATACAACCAATGAGGAGAAAATTTAATAAATACAGACACAGAAATGTACAGATTGCAGGGTTACTAGAGAGGAAAGTTAAAACAGTTGGTATGATTGCATTTGTTTGAGAAGGCAGAGGAAAGGTTGAAAGTTTTAAGTAGAAACAAGAAAGATTTAAAAAATTGAATTTCTAGAAAAGAAAACGATATCTGAGATGACTGAATGGGAAAAACAACAGTTTAGACACAACAAAGGAAAAAAAATGTGAGCTGGAATACATGCAATTGAAAATAATTTAAAATAAACATAAAACATAAGGAAACAGTGAGCTGTGGCTCAACTTTAAGAGGCCTAGTATATGTGCAATAATAAAATGTATTGAAGTCATTGAAATACGGGACAGAGGGAAGAACAGAAAAAAATATTTGAAAACTGATCGTTAAAAGTGTCTAATTCTGATGAGAACTAAAAACCCACTCAAAAGAGTATCAAAGAATAGATGAGATAAACAGAAAATAGAAAGATGGTAGATTCAGATCCCACCAGATAAATAACCACATTAAAAAGAAAATGGCCAAAACACTATAGTTAAAAGGTAGAGATGGTCAGATTAGAATTAAAAAAATCAAGACAGTTAATTTGATGCATGGGACAATTGTATGTTTTGTTTTTTTTTTTTAAAAGGACAAAAAAGATATACCATGATATCATTAATCAAAATAGGACTGGAGGAGTTACATTAATATAACGCAAAGTTAATTTTGAAACCAGGGGAGCATTTTAAGGTTGGAACTGACAATCTCACTGAGTTTTATAGTAAGAGGTCACTCGCTGCTACGTGGAAGAGGACAGTGCATTCAAAGCATGAAGCACCGGGCCTGAAACAGTAGGTAATCGACAAATGGCAAGTACAAAAATGTAAACAGTTATGATGAACTGGCCCAAAATCCCTGAAATTTTATCTTTTCCCAACAATACTGTTCTAAAATGAATACCTGTATTTTGTTCTGCTTTAAATTTGGCTCGCCATTGCCATCCATTAACAGGTCTGACACAAAAGCACTCTAACCATGGCAGTCCCTGCCTGACTTCAGGAATTCCATTTAACAAAAAACGGATTGTGAGGAATCACTAGAATACCATAAACATGATGCTTACATTCAAGAGCCACTTTGGCTAAATCCTCTAAACTTGCAAGTGTGTAATTACACATTCAAGATTGATCAGTGAACCAGGTAAAGATCAGTCAGTCACAGAAAACAAAGGAAAAGTTGGAGCTAGAGGTAGGATGAGAACCAAATAGAACACAGACCCTAGGATGTAACTAACTTCAGCCACTGACCCCTTCAACTCTATCTCCAGAAGCAGATCTTACTAGAGGTTGTTAAAATTTGGGGTGGGAATTCGAGGTGGTAGGGCTGGTGTAGTGGAGGTAAGAAAAACTGAAGCAGGTAAAATACTCTACATTGTAAATTAGTTTAAATTTAAAATATTTTAAAATATTTTAAATATTCAAAAGTAGTAAAGAATCAAAGGGCCTTTTCCTGTAATATTTGCTAACTAGTTCATAATTCTCCCCAAAATACTCTTAAATGACCAATGCCTTGCTCTGACTTTAACTGTAGCCATGCCATTGTATAAAACCTTTCTCTTTCTGATACCGGAATGTTAATGGCAAAGGTATTTCTGTATTCATTCCCAACATAAACCCTTTCAGAATGACACCTTGCTGTGTTTCTTAGTATTGATTGCTTGTGGTTTTTATTCTGTTTCTACATTAGGACAAATAAAATTCATTCAGGGACTTCCAAAAATAAATCAATGGCCTTTCAGAAATTCAGTCTGTGTTTGGGTTCATGCTTCAGTTCAAGCCATTGATTTGGTGGATGCGTTTTGAGAGCATTCAAATCAAATCACTGTGATACATTTTCAGGTAACTCCTCTGCCCTTCAAGTAATAAAGTATGTATACTGCTTTGACACCAGAGGGCCAGGCCTGTGATCTGTGCTTCTGGTAAAATGGTAGAACTGTGTGGATACTGACTGAAGATGTGATGAAACAAATGAAAGTCAGAAGGCAGGATTCCGACCAGCGACATAAGTAAGAAAGGATTAGGCTATAGCTAAGGTCCACTGTTAGGAAAACTGCATTTGAGAAAGAATAAAGTTGGGGAAAAAGTAGTCTTCATCTTGCAAGAGAGGTCTTTACTAAGGCCTGGAGGCAGAATCGTGGATCGTTCCAAAGGAGTTTCTAAAAATCCACTAAGAAATGAGAGAGTTTAAAAACACAGCAGGCATAGCCCCTCCTAAGAAAAAAAACTAGGAAAAACAAAGAAGGCAAAAAAAAAAAAAAAAAAGAAAAAACCATAAAATAATAAAGACAAAATAGCAGAGACAATTAAGCAATAAAGGAAAAGACTGTCATGAAATTAGTTGTGCTAATTTTTTCTTAATTCCATTCACAGTATAGAGTGCTCTAAAAAATTCTGAGTCAGAACTTCGGACAAAAACATAAAGAAAGATAGTGTGTCAAGGAAATCTGTAAGGCAAAGCTACTGCAGCCTTAAATCCCTTCAGGATATAAAGGCGTTAGATAGATCAGAATGATGTAGGTGCTTCACTGTGGCAAGTGGTTTTAAGGAGAGAGACTTACACAGACGCGTTCATTGTTAAACAGGGTAGAAGGGCTACAACCTCAGTAATGCCACAAACGTCACTATAGGAAGAGGCACAAGGTGACATCAGTAAACAAAAAATGAACAGAATACTGGTCCTGTCACAGCTTTAGCATGAAGCCACAAACTATGAGAAGTTTTCAACGTATTGATATTTATACTAAATTTTAACTAATGTAGAAATGTAAGCCAGCACACTATAAACGGCATAGTACACATCCATCACATGTAGAATCAGAGTGTCCTGGCAGATAGGAATTTGGACAAATATGACAAGTGATTTTCTCGCGGTGATGCTGGGGGTACAGAAGTTAACATCAGCTTTTCATTTGAGGGGGAAAATCACTTTGGTCCCTATCCCAACCTTAAATAAATATAATGCGCTGACTTGGATACAAAATTGGCATCCTTGGTAAAGAAACCAAAATAGTATTAATAATGGATAATAGCTGAGTTCAGGGCAGGGAATTGACCCAATGTTAGAAAGAAAAAAAATAAATGCATTTATCCTTTCAAAAGAGCCAAGTCTGGTTTGGAAGATAAGGATGTGTAACAAAACATACAATTTAAACCAAAATAAAAATATAATCAAAGAAAAGGGAGGGGCACAGACAAGTACTATAATAAACAAAATAAATATGGGATCAAAACTCTACTACAGTCTGTCCCAGGAGCCACGATGCCATTAAGTTAAACAAAACATCACACAATTGATTCTGTGTGTCCCAGAGAAGTTTTCAAGGGCTCTTACCCTTAGCATCAGAGCCAGTCCCCTGTCAACCATGGGGAAAAAAATGAGGGAAAGGTGTCTCAAGTGAAGTAAGTCAGTGGTTAGGCTGTAAGTAATGAGGCAATAAGGCAGTCCACATTCCAGAATCATCTACGCTCACCAGGCTCTTCAAAAAAGGACAGAGCAGTTTTCCCTCCCATTTGAGCCCTGAGGTTAAAAAAAAAAAAAATGCTTAGTATTGGGTTTCTGCAAAGGAAAGCCGGAGTCGGACTGGTCCTGAGCAAAAACACATTGTAGGCTCAAGTGTCTTGTAAAACCTTTCCCTTCGCATTCATTGGCCCTTTCCCCACCTCCTATAAACATCCTTTTTTTTTTCCCAAGAATCTTATACCTAGAAATGAGCATGTGGTAGAAACAGAGCAAACATGGAATGTGGACCCAGAGATCTTGACTTTGAATCCTTCTCTTCTGTTTATGTGGTGTGGGGGTTCTGGGTGAAGTCACCAAATTTATGAGTTCCAGTTCTTGTAACTTGAAGGGGCTGTTGTGACGGATACAGCAGGCAGACAAACGTATTTCTATGTGAACTGTACAGTCCTACCCAGAAGTCGAAGAATGTCACTGGCTGTTCCTACAGTTACTCGTTTGGTACAGTACTTATGTCACTGACCTGAAACTCCAAAATTAATCTCCCTCCCGGCTCCTATTGTCCAAACCTTCATCTTCTAAGTAAAACAAGTCTCAGATACCATACGAAAAAGGTAATCAGACTAAACTAATGTAGAGCTAGATTTTACTCTCCTCCAGCTAGCCCACTGTAGGACAAGATTGACAAGCGGAAGGTTAACCTGCTGTTTCCTCATATCTCAGATAGTGAAAATAAATGTGCGGGGTTTTGTTTTCGTCCGTTAGTACACTTTCCATAATCATCATCAAACTGTTATTGTCTGCAGTTGGATGATTTTCATTCAGAGGGTTCCTATGGCTCAGGACCTCAGCTGGGTTTACCTCGCCAAAGATCTAGAGGTAGAGAGCTTTTAAGCTCACGTGTCTGGTTCCAATGTGTGCAACTCATGTTAGAAGAAAAGCTTATCCTCATCAGTTTTTCAGTGATTTGGCTCATACTCTTGAAGGTTATTCCCATGAACAGATGATAAACACTCCAGCACCGTGCCTCAACATGAGATCTGGAGGCCATGACTGATGGTAACTTAAAAGTTCATGCATCAGTTCTTACCTTTATGTCATGTTCCTGACTCATCCTCTTGGCTGCTCTGTGCGGCATTCAATTGTGTATATTTATTTAAAGGTCAAAGTGCAAAAAGTTTGGGAGATGTTCAAAAGGAGTCATGAATAAATGTGAGCCAGATAAAATCATGGAAAAAGAAGAGGGTATGAAAAGAAAATAGAGAATAGAATCTGAAGAAGATGCTTATTTAAATGTTATAGGAAACGGCAAAAGGGCCAGAGAAGAAATCAGAAAAAAAAGCACAAGACAGAAGAGAGGACAAGAAAGTGGACAACGCTAATAGGGTGAATGCTGACCACGGCTCGAAAGCGTTCAAGACAAGAAATAAAAGGACAGGTGTTGGCTCTGGGGATCGTGAGGTTGTCCACACCTTCAGACAGTAACTAATAAGGCAGTGACGGGAGCAAAGTTGCACACAAAGAACACGTTAGAAGATCAGAGACCAGTGAGATAAAATTCTAAGTGTAAAAAGTAGGAAATGGCTCCTGAAATAGGTCCTGAACTGGATCTCACCCGATGAGGGCAAAAAGAAAAAAAAAATTCAAAATAAAAATATGATGATGATGATGATGATGACAGCAGCTACCATAACTGGGCTCTTGACTACACACGTGCATGCTCTCCTTTAAGTCTTGCCCCAGACGAAGGAGAAAGGTTCTAAATTCAGACATTTTGAAAATAAAGAAAGTGAAACAGAGGAGTTAAGAAACTTGTCCCAAAGTTTCATAGCTCGTGTATGGTAAATTAAGAATTCAAACCCACATCTGTCTAATTAGACTAGAAAGGCAAAGAAGGATGGTTGAAGGAATCTGAAAACACTGAAAAGTTGTTTTAAACCAGATTCATGTTTCACTTAGGAACGTGCTGCATGGCAAACCTCAGGAAGCCGAGAGCTAAATAGTTACAGCTTTTCAGTATTTGGGAAAAATAGAAGCCATCTGAGGGAAAATTATGTATCCGTGTCAGTAGTCACTGGGCACGTTTACAAGGCAGGTGCTGCCCAGGACATGCGGGGTTCACGGACACCCAGGAGAAGGCCTGCTGTCGTGGCTGCTATTTCTCGAGATCATTGAGTTCTTTCACACATTTTATGTGCCCGTTATACGAAACCCAAATAAAATTGTGTGCCTTTTACCCCAAAGTGGGGGAAAAAGTGGGGAAGATCGAGATAAATCACAGTTGAAAAGGCAGACTTTTTAGAGAAACATACTAGGGTTAGCAACTCAACGAAGTCGCGTATTATTCTGATCATGCTGTGTTTTTATTGGGTCTAATAAATTAAAGAATCGCAGAGTTATTTAATATAGCTGGCATTCTACTAATTTCAAGGGAACAAGGGTAACGAAGCTCATAAGAGAATTCATTCAGAGTTCAATTCCATTTATCCTCCCACTCTGAAGAGAACACAATTGCTAGGATGTGAGTGATTTTTCCCCTTAATGGCAGGATTTGATATTACTATTTTGATGTAGATTTGCACTAAATGAACTCAACCCCTTGATTAAACGAGAGTTATTTTATCAAGGAACGAGCCTGCACATTTTTGGCATTTTAACTTTCTCTTAGGTCATAATATAGGCATTATATACTTATTATTATGATGTATTAGAGATTCTTTTTTTTTTCTTTTCCATACAGGGGCAAAGTTTGGAAGCAAAAGTAGTTTTCTTCTTTCTTTTCACAGGCACATCTACTCACATGACCACAATTCTCATGACAACTAGCTTCTTTAAGTCCCTGATGAATTATATCCTACAAGTGCCAAATAGCCCTTTCACCCCAGCTCACGCTAAGTTTTTGAAACAAACTGCAATAGTGTCACATTATAAAATCACCTTGGATAATTCCCTAGACCATGGATCACAATTTTCCTCAGAGAGGTGGTAACCAGCAGCGAAAACAAACAAAACCTTGCTGAGGATGAGTCCCTCTCTAGAGAGAGGATAGAGGAAAACAGTAAAGTTTGCATACTGCACCTTGCCCTTCCCTGCTGCCTGTGTTACATTTTTAATTCATTCCCTTGGTGATCTTGTTCAGTCCCACAGTTCTAACTGGCACCTGTATGAGACTGGCTCCCAAATTTCTACATCTGGCACTGAACTTCCAGCTTACATCCCAACTGCATACTTCATACGCCCTCCTGGACGTCTACAAACATGTTACATGGTCTTCCCTCCGAGAGTCTGCTCCTTCTGCAAATCTTTTCCTCGTCTCTGTGAATAAAAACTCTCATCTTTCTATTGCGTGGGACAAGAACCTTGGAGTCGTCAGTGACTCCTTCCACACCCCTAAATTCAATCCATCCGAAATCTTGCTTCCCTACCTTCAAAATTTTCTGGAATCTGACCACTTCTCACCAGTGGTAATGAGATCAAGCCTATCAAGCCAGCCCTACTCTTCATCTTAATTACTAGATGATTGTAAAGGCATGTCAGCAGGCCATTGGCTTCGATTTACGGCCCCACCCCACAATCTATTCTTCACGTTGCTACCAGAATAATACTCCTAAAGCATCAATCTATCATTTCACTGTTTAAAATGCTCTTCCAATGGCTTCCTCAGAATAAAGTCCACAGGCCTCATACCATGCCTTCATGGCCTTGGTGGCCTTTCTAATGTCACTTCCTACAACTCCCTCTCATTCACTGTGCCACAGCCACCAGCCTCAACTGTACCAAACTCACCTGTCCCTCGAAGCCTTGGTGCTTGTGGTTTCCTTTATCTACAAAACGTTTCCCCAAGATATCCACAGAGCTAACTTAAGTCACTTAGGCTTCTGCTTAAATATTACCCCTTCGGAGAGGCCTTCTCCAGTCATGTTAATCACACACGTAGCACCGCCCTCACCCCATTTCCTGAGGAGTATGATTACTCGATATCACATTATTACATTATAGTTTTGATTATGTGTTCACTGTTCCTGTCCTCAACTAAAACATAAGGTCAATAAGGAGTAGGAAACACACTCACTGCAGCTATCTCAGAACCTGGAGTAGTGTCCAGCACACAGTAGGTGTTAACAAACATCTGTCAAACCAATGAATGAATCGTTGCTAAACCAAGGAGACAAGGTAGGCCAATGAAACGTACAAGACAGCACCGTAGTTATCAATATAAATTCAAGGTCTCAACTCGTCCATACAATAACTGGCAACCCAAGCCTCTGAAACACCAAAAGGCTGAGGCCTACCCTAGCACAAAAGCTGCTGCCTGAAGCCATTTCCTCGGAATCATCTACTGAGAGGCCAAATCAACATCAGAACAGTTCTTACATATACTCAATTTATCAGCAGTGGAACCATGTTCAATTTGACCATAAAAAAAAAAAAAAAAAAAAACCTATAATTTTTGTGTGAATTTCATTATATTTTCTGTGAATTCCATTATATTTGGTTACATTGATAAATTTGCTATGCATTATTTTATCCTACCTGTTAAACATGTAAAGAAAAGATGCAAATGGCCTTTAAGAGTTTTGTCAACATGTACCTCATTATACCACGCGTAGGAAGAATTAAGAAGAAATCTGTGAGAGAAAAGATCTTCTGAGAAGATAATAAGATGGGCAAGGTAAAAATATCTTTCAGCTGAGAAGTGATTTTTAACTACTTACACCAACAAAATTTCAATAAGTTTAATTAAAAATTAAAATGGCATCGTGACTATTTTAACTTAGACGAAAGAAGATGAAAGGCAGAAATCGAATCATAAGAAAAACTATAGAAGTAATAAATGTCTGAAGAATTTCAGGCTACAAATCAATCATAATTGAAAGCAAGCTAAATTAATAAGCCCTGAACTAGGTGAAAGAAAAACCATCTGTGCTAGTGAGCCTATATTAAATCTTGGATCTTGGTAGAAGCATGTCAAGAAGGTTGCAAAGCAATGTGACAAGAATAACTGAACAACAGCTGAATGCTTGTGATCTTAAGAGAAGCAGACCTCTAAGATTTAAATAGCATGAACGCAGTTATAAGCGTTTATTATTCTAAACAAATGTCCTCCCTGGGCACCGCAAGATTTGCAGGCGAGATTGCCAAAGTGCTGTCTAAAACATCGTGAAATTTGAGGGACCTTGGACAACTGGACAGGTACCAAAAAGCAGCAGCAGGATGAGACACTGGCAAGATGTGTCATTGACAGACAGGATCGAAGATGAATTATTAAAGAGAAAAAGAAAAAGTAATCACAAGAAGCCAAAATGGGTTCTTGAAGAAGAAATTATAACATGCTAACTAACTCCATATCCTTTGCTAAGCTGTAAAGTGACAGCTGCTAAATGTGATTGATTGTGTATCTGGACATTTGCAATGCACTTGAAACAACACCTAAAGAAGGAAAGAAAGACTTGAACATATTGAGTTTGTGAAAACAAAGGTTCAGTAGAAATATTCTTTCAGGTTCTTTACTTATTGTGATCAGTCTGTTCTGAAGGGGTTTCAATAAACCATCATTTTTATAACAAATCACAATTTTCTCAACATTTTTTAGAAGATAAAACCACTGAGATCAAAAGAAGTATCGTACAGGGTACCCTGAGTATTCACACACCAAATGGCCTTCTGAGTTAAAAGAAGATCAAGGAAAAAGTCCAATGTAGGTGTGATATCAGAAGAAAAATAAAACATTGATAAGAATACAAGTTAGGTAGCAAATCTCAGAGGGTGGTTAAGTTCTAATTTTTTTCAAAGTGTGAATTCAGACTCTTATGATCAAAAGTGTTGGTTATGTAGTAGTCTACTTTGAATTAGCCCATTTTGACACACAAGTCATTATCTAGAGATTCAATTTAACAAAACTAAAATAATTATCTAAAAAAATAATTGACATTTTTATTTCAAAAGGCAATTTTAAAAATTTGTTTTCAGGCAACAAAAATACTCTGTATAATACCACAATGACAGATACACATCATTATACATTTGTCCAAACCATAAATTGTATAACACCAAGAGTGAACTCTAACTATGGACTCTGGGTGATTATGATGTGTCAACACAGGTTCATCAATTGTAATAAACGTACCACTATGGGGAGAGATATTGATAATCGGAGAGGCTACACATGTGTGGGAGGGGAAGAGGTATATGAGAAATCTCTGTGCCTCCCTAAGTTTGCTGTGGATCATAAAGCTTCTCTTAAAAAAAAAAAAAAAAAAAAAAAAAAAAATATATATATATATATATATATATATATATATATATATATATATCCTAAAAAAGCTTTTTAGACTTGTTTTTATTTTTTTATTTTGGCTATCTATTTACCTTCCTTTCTTTTCATCTCTCCCTTGTTTCATATATTCGATTAGCCATTATCATGTGGCCACCATGTGCTGAACGATGTGCTGGTAATGTAAAGATGAGCATGATATACTCCAGCCCATCCAAAAGTTATGAGCAGAAATGAAGACTGTGACATGTGAAATAACACTTATGTTCCAGGGTAATAAGAGCCATTTAGAGATAAGCACAGGACATTATGGTAACAAAGAGGACAGATACCAAATTCTGCAGGGAATAACAGAAGTGTTAGGGAAAGCATTTCAAAGGCCTTCTCAAAGGGGAAAGAATGGGGGAAAAGCATACTGACAGGCCTCAGTATGGTGCACAGAAGAAAGCTCTGGAAGAAAGAAAAATGAAGCACAGGGGGAAAGGCAAGACAAGAGGTAGGAGGATGGCGGGAACTGGTTCATCAGAGACTCATGGATGGTTGGCAGGGAAATGAGGATTTTAGTGAGACCTGAGGAAACATTTGAGGGTGAAAGGTACGTTCATTATCTTGCTGATGGTGATGATTTACTGGGAGTATTCATACGTCAAAATTAATCAAATTCCACAATTTTAAATTTGTGCTTTTGACAGTATGTCTATTACCCCTCAATAAAGTTGTTGTGTATTTGTTTTTTAAGGCCTAATGCTGTTCTAAGAATTTTGGACATCCATGTAGAAGTTACACAAAGCAAATAAGGGATTTTTAGGGAGCCAATGAAAGCAAGTTATTTCATTCTTCACTTTACATCTTTATAAGATGGTCTATACAATCAAACGAAAGACTTAGTTGCTACTTAACATGTTCCCACTATGTACAAGGATCAAGCTTTCCCTAAATACAGAACATATTCCCATCATTGAGTGAGTAACAGGGGTCTTTATCTCTATTCACTTCTTAAAAGAAGTTCTAAAACCAAACTTCTAAAATGAAGGTAAAGCAGATATCATTTATAAAAGCAGAAAAACCACTGAGAGGCAATAAGAAAAATTGCAAGTATTTACATAGGAGTAACAAACAGATTCAATAAGCAGTTCTAATAAATTATTAAAAAAAAACATCATAGGAAAGTAATTAGTAGGCAATTCTAAAAAGAAATATAAATAACCAATAATATATAATAATTGCTTCAATCTTATTTAATGACTAAGGAATGCAAAGTTAAAAAAAAATCACCAAGTGAAAAAAGATAATATTAAGGATTGGTGATGGTGCAGGAAAAGAATCTTCACATATATTGTTCATAAAAGTATAAATTGACACACCTCCTGGAAAAGCAATTTGGCTGTAACTACCAAGATTCAAAATACCTTTGACCTATCAATTCTGAGACTCTTTCCTAAAGCAATAATAATAACAAAAGCTAATGTTTTCAAAGAATTTATGAACTCGGGATGATTTCCATGTATTCATTATATCAATCTATTTAATGCTCGGGAAAGTGCAGTGGAGGCAGGCACTATTATTGTCCCCATAACCCACCAATCATGGCCAAGTACTAATGCCCCAAACTTCTGAATATGTTAAGTGGCAAAAGGGACTTTTCAGAGGTGATTAAATCAAGGCTCTCGAGATGGGGAGATGACCCTGGATTAACCAGGGAGACCTGATATAATCACAGGGTCCTTATAAGAAGTTAGGAGAAGGTCAGAGAAGCAGACGAGATGACAAAAGCAGAAATCAGACTGATGGTGTAGCATCAGATGAGGAATGAGTGCGGTCTCTAGAAGCCGGAAAAAAAACAAGGAAATAAATCCCCCTCACCTCCACTCCACGGCCCGCAGTGGGAATGCAGAGCTAAAGGCCCACTTTGGACTTCTGATTCCCGGAATTAAACTTGCTGTTTTAGCCACTAATATTGTGGTAGTTTGATATAGCAGCGACAGGAAACTAATGTAGTCCCATTTCATAAATGAGAAGATTGGTGTACAGAAAAAATGAGTAACTACCCAAGATCACACAGCTAGTAAGGCCAGTCTAGAATTTAAACCCAGAGTCTACACTCATTAATTTCTAGGACACACAGCCTTCAAATACATATACAAAGATGTATGCAGAATTACTTTTTAAAACCCTGAGGAAAACAAAAACAAACCATCCTTCATTAAGAGAATATTTAAAAGAAAAATAGTATGGACCATGAAACTCCACAGAAGAATTTAAAACAGGTACATTACAGAACTAAAACTCTACAAAATATATTTTATGGTGGAAAAGTTTCAAAAAGGTTCAGTGTTTTTTAAATGTACATATGAATATGCATAATTCTTAAATACAAAGAAATAAGACTGGAAGTCCAACAAAATAATAATTTGTATGAAATGCATTGGAGGTAGTGGGAGACAAACTTCCACATTGTATTCAATATTTTTACATGTTACTTGAATGTTTTACAACAAGAGTATTGGGTGTACTTCTTAAAACAAGGCATTTTTAAAGCAGGGAAATATGCATGAACTTCCCATAACATTTTTGTTTAAAAAAAAAAAAAAAAACTGGAGGTCCCTGGTACACAAAGTCGAAAAGCCCTGCCCTACAGTGACACCAAATGGTGGCACATAAAAATACAACACATGAGCAGGACATTTGTTCAATCCAACCTTTCTGTAAACGTTTTGATTACTTTGAAGAACAGGCAGCTTAACAGAATTAAATAATATAGAGACAAATACTCGAAGATCTAGCATTTTTAATCAGAGAGTACAGTGCAGCAAGCTTCAAATGCAAATTTTTAGGCCTCTCTCCAAACTTTAGCTAATCTTCTGATCCCATTGAATATTTACATATCTTATTTCTCACACAGTTAAAAGGAGCCGCTGTGAGCAGTGATTTAACCTAATGGTTTCCTGATCAAAGAAACACTGCAAACCTTTTTTTAAATGCAGTCATACAACTAAAATTGGGTTTTACTCAATGGAAACCGACCTTTGATAAATAGGTGATATTTGGGGGTTGGGGAGATGAAGAAGGTGTTGGGGCTGAAGAAGGAAGAAAGGAACTGAGAGACAGGTCACTGACCTAATGACTGCCTTTCTAAGAAGTATAGTTGCATTTCTTAATCTTATTGATAGAAAATTAGGTTGAATAAAGGATGAGGCTGGGGCATACCAAATATAAACCATCTTCTCAACAAAATAAGTTTTGTCCTGAAATGTCCGGGGGAAAAATATTTAAAATTTAGCACATCGATCTGTAAGTAGTCAGTGTCCTCTGCCCAAAACCTAAGCCAACAAATAATATCAATATGTAAAATGTCTTATTCAAGTCACACAAAAAGATGCAGAGATGGACTATGTTCCAGAGCATTCCTCTAAAATACCATTTGACCAGAACCCTTACTCTCTCAGCATTGAATTTGTTAATATTTTTTGAGGGGCTATTTTTCACATGCCAAAATCTCCCGGAAAACATAGGACCTATCAATATACTGTAATTAGCTATGAAAACAAGTTGATAGCACTAAACTACTAGACTTTGAATTCACAGTACTGAATATCAATTCTAAAAGGTACCAGCCCACCGACCATCACCGTGTCCATGCCACTGGGCCACAGAGCACGAACAGGGCCAGCTCCGGGACACCTGAGAACTGCCCTGCTCAAACTAGCCAATGTTCAAGTCATAAGGACAGCAAGGAGAGTTAGCTCAAGAAGGTACCTTCAAATTCTGAATTACTAGAAAAAAACAGAGGAGCGACTAAACCCTTGGTCCCATGAAAGAACTCTAGTACTCATGTGTTAAAACTACCTTTTTAGGAATAGAGATAGTATCAGCATTTAAGAATTTTACTTCCAATTTTAAGGGAGAAACAAGAAAAAGTAGATGCGAAACTGTTATCACAGAAAACCTGAAGAGAATATAGACATATGAAATGCTTTAATGGTTGTAAGAAAGCTTCTAGGATATACGATTTAATGGATATGGACATCCTTTTTCTGTATAGTCTGTATGTACACAACACTATAGGACATAGAGACCTGAAAATTTGTATGTAAAATATGTGACGCAAGTAAAACATAATTCTAATTGAAATGTCATAGCCTATGTATTCTTATTGTTCTTTAATTGATTCCGGTTGCTAGCATTTTGGATGTGTTACTTTTGCACAGTGTCTTTCTATTAAAGATGACATAATGTAAATAAATGCCAGTGCCCTGGCCCAGCTTTTTATTTATCATTTTACATGATTCCTGAGAGGAAGTACAGCTCATTACATATTGCAAACAACTGCAGTGACTTTATCCATTATTGTATCAAATTTCGGTACCTATTTAAATAAAACACACCTCTCCGAGAAATCTGTAATTCACAAAAATCAAATATAATGAATTTATATAATTGAATAAAAGTAAAACTGACTGGCAAGGAACATAATTGTAGTTTTAAATGATTTTTCTTAAAATAAAAACAATGCTAGAAATCACAGTATCAGTCTACAAAACCTGAAAATGAGAGAGCTGACCTCGAGTCTATGGTTAAAACAAATGAAAAGGTAAGCTTTGGCCTTGTTTAGGGCTGCAAAGGCTATCTTGACCCTTGACGACTGCTTATTTATGACTCTGGTGATTTTTCAAGTTGAGCTGATTAGTACTTTAAATCTAGGTTGAGTCAATAAGTCAATGTTTTTCCACAAGAAAAAAGTCTTGGAGGAATCTGTAGTTTACCTGACCTCAAAGTTAATAGTCCATCTAGGATACAAACATAATTTCATAAGTTTGTTACTCGAAACATAAAACTTAGTATTATGGGAATCAGTTTCCTAAACTCACCAAAGTATTGTATTTTTTACATAACGTTGATAAACTAAAAACATATCACTCTTCAATAAATTAGCAAATTTAAAATTGAGCTTTTAATCTAGAAAGAAGAACAGAATACTTCAGGCAGCCCACACTATTCCACACGTTTTGTCCATCATTCTGTTTTTTGTAGTTCTCGAGTATTGTTTGGAACTTTCAACAGACTTCTCTCTCTTTTGTCGGGGAGGGGAGGTTGAGAAGTAGTGGCAGCCACATTGGGAATGGTGAAAAGTTGAAATGGAAAAAGGCAAAGGCAAACAACATTACTATTTGACAAAAATAAATAAAATAAAAAGTTTTCTATTTTTCTTCAACTTTCTTTCTTCACCTAAAACATTATACTTTAAAATGTTAACACTACACAAACCAGACGTTAAAACGATGTGTTATGGACTATTCACAACCAACAGATGACAGAGCACTGTTCGTACTGTCTGTAGAAGATGTTTTTCAACACCGTTACTCTTTCCTCATTAAATTCCATTTGCAGTCAGGTATGACTTGGCATGAAATGCATAGACTCAAGGTCAGGTTTCTGTTGACATGTCCTGAAAAGGAAGTGGTCCGTCTCTGTCTTAAAATCAAAATTAAAACCTTAAGCACAAGTATCTGGAAATATATTTTAATGTTCAAATCCCCTATGAGTACCCTGACTCTAGATCATTGCTCTTTGATTTGAACTCTAGTTTTAAAAGGCAGCCATAACCTGGCTATTTATTCTTCTTCTTATTATTAAAATTTTAAATTATTTTTCATTTTATTAAATTTATTGGGGTGATATGGGTTAATAAAATTACATAGGTTTCAAGTGTACTAATCTATAATACACCTATTTTAAATAAATCTAAATTATTTCCTAGGTTGAATTTTCTGTGATCATCACTAGAACACGGAAATAATTTTAAATCACTTCGTGATGATACGTAACATAAAAAGTTATTTGTTAAGTAGATATTTTCAATATAAGCTTCTATGTGTTTCAGATTTAATGTAAATTGGAAATATTTCAGAATTATAATTTTATGTTTTATGATTTTCATTCAAGAGTCAAAAAAGATGGCCAAAAATCAAAACTGTAACCTGTGGTTAACACTTTAATGCGAATTCTCCCTTATTCTCATACGGAAGACGTTGCAAATAGAGCATTATATAGGGATCAAAAGAAAGACAAAGTGATCAGGCAATAGAAAATGAAGCAAAAAAAATGGAGATAAAAAAGAGGAAAAAAGAATAAGCTCAAGAATTGGATAAAAATAATTAAAAGCATTTTTGTAAATATAGTGAGTTAACAGTTTTATAATAAGTATTATAAGACTGAATAGAAAAACACTTGCTATTTCCTCTTGTTTTCTATTCAGCTTTGTGAACTTGGGGCAGGAGGAACTGGAAGCACTGCAGGGAGGGCTGAGTAGAATGGGTTTACAAAGAGACAAGGAGTTTAAGGCAAATACCTACAACAAGCAAAATATGCCATAAACACAGTCCTTACAGTTAGTCAACTCAAATTTTCAAAATTATATAAAATGCAATCCCATCGTGTCCTTGGAGGTCAGTAATAAGATATCTGAAGAGAAAAAGAAATAACTACATACATATATATAAAATAAAGCACTACTTTAAAGTCTTTTGATGATAACTGAGTGTAACCAACATCAAAACGATAATTTAATGATAAAAGAGAAAGAAAGCTTGATAAAACTCTTAAGTTGCAACACAGCGAATATATAACATTGACAAGTCTTCTCACCCCTCCTGACTCCAACTTTGATTAAAGAAAAAAGGGCTGGAACAAGATGATTATCAAGGTGTCTCAAAGAATTTTTAAAGTGTATTCACTTTTCATCCCTATTGCCAAAAACAAGGGCGATATTTCTAATTTCAGATCTAAAATATGAGATGAACCGAAGTGAGTGATGAAAATGAGAAACTGAAGCTACTCTTGCAATATGCTGGAATACATAGCTCTAGAAGAAATCATAAATATACTCTCCAGTCATAAGGAGTGCAGTTTTCATTTTACATTTTGACGTTATAGAGAATGTAAAAAATACATGTTTATACTTTTTTAAAAACTCCTTGGATTCACTTAAGGCTACAGATTCAATATATATTTTAAATCAATATAACGTCCCATAAATATCTTTGGATTAAAAAAAAAGATGGGCATTAAAAGTTTGTGAGTAATGATGCTGTGAAAAGGCTTGGCATTTTTTTCCCTATCTTTTGCACACTATTAAAAATTGCCTCGAAAGAGAGTTAACATTGAGAGCTGGTACTTACCACAACAGCAAACTGCTCTGGTTCACATAAGTTGTTATAGTCACTCTTGAACTGAGACAATGAGTTCAACTGTTCTTGATCAGGAAGATGCTTTATTAAGTTCTAAAAATTAAAATAAAAAAACATATATATTTAGACATATCAAAAACAGTATCTGCACTAAAAGTGCTTCTTAAACTTTAGGAAAATTTGTTGATAAACTATGGGAAGGAAATCAGTAAAGAATCTTTAGTTTTATCTCCCTTTTACTAATCCTTGAGCTACATTCTCTGCATCTTGAACATAGTCAATTTTCTTCTTCTTTATTCAGAGTTATTATATATTCAAATCAAGCACTGCTGAATGTTTATTTGATTAGCCTTCTAATTGAGAAAGAAGAACTCAACCTATACCAAAGAAACAGTGTTCTCACCTGGATAAATGTGATCAATTACATTTCAGCTTTAGGGAATTAAATGGCAGAAATTCCCGGCAAAGCCAAACATATCTTAACACTTCACTCACAGCGATAAAAGAAAATGATCATATTGCTACTAAAAGGCAAGGAAGAGAATAGAAATCAAGAGAATTTTAATGAGAGTTCCTGCAAGATTTAACCAACATGATAATGGTTTTAACAATAAAAATGAAGCTATCGCTAAAACAAAGTAGTTTTTCTGATATGAAAGAAAATCTGATAAAGGTATTGAAGACACAGAAAGACACACACACCTTGCAGATAAAAAAAAGTATATACGTATACAGAGCCTTTAGGGACTTTTAAGTGGCATGGCCATAATGCCCTTTGCCTGTCTCATCCACAGTCCAGAAACCACAGGTTCATTTGGTTGTTCTGGCTCCTTTGTTCATGCACAGTCTCTCCCAAGTCACACACTAAGACAAGAGAAACACTCCCGAAGGAATATAATTATGCTGCCCCGTTTGGACTTAAATGATTACACAATCTCTTGGATAAAGTTTATACTGTATCAAAACATAATTGACTGGAATAATGTTATAACCAGTTAGTGTACTGATATTAAAATTAAGAAAAAAAAGTGGTTGGTGCTCATAATCCCAAATTATAGTATCAGTATATTCTGTGCAAGCCCAAATTCAAGTACAAATTTAAAGTAAGCCTACTTCATGCTATACATATTTATGAGGGAAAAAATCTCCCAAAGGTGTTATTAGTTAAAAATAATGTTAGAAAATGTTATATATATATATCGAGTAGTTAGATCAAAGAACGAGTTTTTGACTCACTGTGTATCTCTGAATAAAAACTTGGTTGACTGGCCAAAAATAAACAAATGAAAAATGGCAATTTAACATCATCCCTAAAAACGTGTTCACTATTAATACCACCAACGGAATAAAAACAATACAGGTATATGATTTTCCCACCTAAGTAGAAATTTCTCTTAAAACTGCCTGAAACCAAAAGACCTGGTTATTAATCTTTTCTTTGAATCATTCTAGTTGACAGCTGGATGATATTTGAGTTATTTATTACATCAGGTCTCTAAACTTCTTCAGCACTCTTCACATGACCATCCAGTGGCTCCTTTGAATATTTTTAGGTAGTATATAATTAAATTTTAATTTCTCATCAGAAATTTATTAATTTTTCAATGTATTATTTTTGCTTCCTAAAGTAATAAAACGATCATGATTTGTAAGAAAAAGCAGGCCCAACTTTCCTTAGGCTGTCCCTTTACCTTATCTCCATAGACTTTACAAATCCAAAGGTCCGATCGAACTGAACCCTTTGCAGTTGCCCACACACACCTGGCTTCTCCCGCATAGCTCAGGGTCGATTACGGCCAGAATTAACGGCCTCTCGCTACGTTACTCACTCAATCCCTCTGCCCTTTTCCACATCCACTCCATACTGGACCCTGAAGTGCCCTCGTCTGCACACATTCACATACCTAGCACTCCCCTAACGTATTATCTATCTCTAAAACAATTCTAAATCAGCTATCTTTAATATAATTCCACATATTTCAATGTCATCTCCCTTGCCACACTCTAAATTCCAAAGAGGTAAAGTCTGTGTTTGATGGAGCCTAAGACAGTGCCCTGCACATGGCTGGCATGTGCACACACACACACACACACAACTATAGACACACACACTGCCAAATGAATAAAAGACTGATGGGACAAACGAAGGTAATGGGGAAAAAACGAAGTGGAAAAATGAGATCAATACTGACATCTTATTATATAAAAATAGATACCCCATAATGAATCATGACAGTGAAAAAAACCTACCAAAATGATGATTCTTACAAAGTAATGTCCCCCCGCCCCTATGGCCAGTTCGAAATAGGCAGTTCTTCACTTTACAATTAGGAACACATTTCAAAATTTAAAAATAAAATTTCAAATAGTGTGAAATTGTTTTGTTTTGTTTTTTTACTGAATATTTGAAGACTTTGCTTATGTCTAAATTTAAGTTTTAGATTTTAATGTCATAAGACTGGTTTTACATTGAGTAAACGTGGCAGGCAGAATGATGACCCCACCTCGCCAAGATGTCCACACCTAATCCCCAGAACTTAATATAAAAATACAAAGTTACACAACAGGGAATTGAGGTTTCTATCAGCTGACCTTAAAACAGGAAGGTTACGCTGGATTCTCTGGATGAACCCAGTGGAACCACAAAGGTCCTTTGAAGCAGAAGAGGGGGACATGGAATGAGAGGGACGAAGGACCAAGAAAGAAAGGAACAGAGAGATGGACAGTGTCCATGAGCCAGGGAAGGAGGCATCCATGAGGTGCTGGAAAAGATGAAGACAGGAATTCTCCCCAAAAGCCTTTGGAAAAGAATGAGAGCCTGCCCACACAGTGACCTTAACACAGGAAGGCCCAGGCTGCATTTCTATTGTACAGAAATGTAAGATAATACATTTGAGATAGTTTAAGCCACTAAATTTGGGGTAACTTGTTATAGCAGTAATGGAAAACCAGACTATTAATAAGTTACATGGAACTGAATATTCTTTGAACATAAATTTAAGAAGCAAATAACTGTTGCTCCATCTCTACACAACAAAAGCCACATGATCATCTCTAAAATGATCATGTAATCAAGTTAAAAGCTACTCTGTAAACATTCAACGAATGCATTATAAAAACATAAGCGTATATTAAGTAGAAAATTTTCCTTTAAGGAACTTGGAATCTACTAACAGCAAGGCACATGCATAATCAACAATAATTAAGATAAAATTCTAGTAGAAAGAAACTGCTAGAGGAAAAGTATTTAAAGAAGAGTTGTTGAACTAGGTACTGTATGAGTCTCAGAGCTCAGCATGCATCACTAATGGGATTAGATCACCACTACATTTAGAAGATGAGATGGGAGATGCAAAACCAAGAACGACTTCTAAGGTTACCATTTACTGATGAATCAAAATGTCTAGAACAATTTCAATTTTTCATTGACATAACAATCCTTGTTTTCTTTTTACTGCTAAGACGTCATTTTCTTTTCATTATAAAAAAAAAATAAAATAAAGATAGTAACCTGAAGATATTTTCTCACTATATAATTTTTGGTTTAATCCTCCAACTTGAAATTTTATCAAATATATACTACTGATGCCTTATGTGGAACTCTAGCATTCCTTAAATAATACTATGAGTAGATACCATTTGAAAAGATCTTCCAGCCTTCTGAATGAATTCAGAATACTATGCAAATAATTTCCAGTATTCAGAGGAGTACCAACGACAAGTAAGGGTTGCTAGTAAAGATAACTCTAAAAGAAGAGAAATCTCTCTCAATCTTTTATTCCTAATAATAATACGTTATAGGGCACACAAGCCTAAGAAAAACACATTCTAAAAGGATTACACAAATTTAAATGAACAGATCATTAGTCTTAACTGTAACAAAAACATAAATGTAAAATTAAACAATCTGACTTTCAGAAACAGTCATTTAAAATAATTGAAATGTAATCATTTTGATAGCATTATATTTAGTTTGCAGTCAAGAGAAGATGCAGAATTTTATCTTTTGGCAGTGCAGAAGTTATGCTAAAACTAATTATGCAGCAATGATTTTCCAGCTGAATGATTTGGTTTAAGAATTTTGCTTCACTTACAGTTTTCTACTTAATGAGAAGCTTGCAACGAAATATTGGAATTTAAGCCCTCTGCCCGTTTGCTTACCTGAATCATAGACTCTGCCAACTGTGTTTCATCCACTTCCAATATCATTGTTTTGATTTCCTCATATGGCACCCGAAAAGAGCTCAGGAAGATGGCTAAGAGGAGGGGAAAAAACAGTTCATAATGAATAAAAATTGAGATGCAGTTCTATTTATAAAATAAAAAATAATTCATGAGCGATTTTAAACATTTAATATAATTCCTACAAGGTAATGTTTCCTTAGCACATTTTATATTCTACAGTTTTAGAACTACTATTTAAACAACAGTCCTCTGTTATTATGCTGATTCCGAGACTGATTGTTAATGATTAGTTAATAGCCTATCATAAGAATAATGCCAATTTTCAAGTGATTAAAAATAAACTGAAATATGTTTGGTACACTATAAAAATACCACACTGTAAAGAAAAGCATCATAAAACCCCAATATGTGCATATTAATATTTGAATAAGCATCTCTTATTAGTTCGTATAATAATATCTTCCAGCCCTACCCAACAGTTCAGACAAAAAATATTTTAAGAAAACCACTAAACAATGCATGAACACTTTCACTAAAATACTTCTCTGTTCAGAAATATCGCAAACATTATGGCAAAGAAATAGCCTTTGCATGTAACTAAAGCTTCAATATTCAATTTTGGAAAACAAATTTTCATGGAACACTATCCAAGTGAATTAAATGAGATAAAATATAATTACTGAGAATTCCAACGTTTTTTTTTTTTAATGCCTCATATATCTAGTGTTTAAAATAATGATTTTCTCAAAAGCTATTGAAGGCATGTAAGGGTATTTACACAGCATTAGATTTAATGCTTTTGGTGTCCCCCTCCCAAGCTTATTCTACTATTATGTTTCTTCTCTCCAGTGACAGATCACTTCTCGTTTATACTCAGAACTTACGAGGCACTAGCCCACTACTTTTATATATTGAACTTATGTCATTTTGTCAGTAGGTGTTTTCAAATAAGAACACTATTTTTTGTAAATCTCAGAAAATAGGATCCACTTCTTTCTTGGAGTGAGGCTGTATTCCAGATTTCTGAGGATGCCATGTATCATCTGCAGCTGAATAACAAAGGCACCATCTGTGTTCTTACTACCACCTCCATTCACACATTCCTGAACTCACAGTCATTATTTTGGGATAATAATGCTAGAAATGATGGATGTGTATGATCCTTACTATTCCAAGAATAAAATGAAATATAGGATTAAATGATATTATAATAGGTGGAGATTAATGGGATTATAAAAGGATAATCCCACAATATACATTAGAAAGCACAAATATATAATAACTATGTAGATGCTCTTGAAGAACAATCAAGGAATTATTGATGGAGAGAATACAATCTAAATCTGAACATGATGTACAAAACAAATTACATATGAATGTAGAATTAAATGTAAATATTAACAACAGAAAGAAATACTAAAAGAGATTTAACATGGCAAATTAGCTGTTATGGTTAAAAAACTTCTTAATCATAAAAATCAATGGAAAACAAATAAAAAGACTGATATACAACAATGTAAAAGGAAAACACCAATATTAAAGAGCTTAAAACAATCAAAAAGCAAGGAAGCCAGAGAGATAAATCTGCTTTAAAATTCAGAACCTTTGTTTTCCTTTATTTAAAATACCAGAAGATCTGAGTAAAAAAAAAAAAAAAAAGGGGGCAAAATGTTAAAATAAGAAAAATTTTTTAAATAATAAAGAATAAGAAAGACATTACCAAAAAAAAGTAATATACTAAACCTCAGAAGTAAGCAAATTGAGAACGCAGATTGCTAAAATATAATCTGAACTGCAAACTTAGTAAGATTAATCAGAATCCTTAAGATTATTGATTCCATTTACTGAGAAACAAAAAATTCCACTCAAGAAATTTAGTCCATGGAAACATTAACGTATTAGAAGATGATATAACATTAAATAGAATAATCAAAAGGACAGAATTCCCTTGAGGCATAAAACAGTAATTAAGAAAGGAAGAAATAATTCTTTTATATTTAGGCAGCATGGCAAAATAGAGAGATACCTAAAAGAAGAGATATCTAAAAATTTATATTTTTAATCTTAATCATAAATTCATTTCTCTGCTATTCTGAAAGGGAAGAAAGCAGAAATCCTGAGAGAAAATAATTGTTTAAAGAAATAAAAGTCTGAAACACTGGGCAGAAAGAAAAAACATTATTAAAAAGAAACAGGAGATGAGGGGGAAAAAGTAGAACTTTTAGAAACCCTATGTAGGAATAAAACTACTAAAATTACAAACTCAATATAGATTAAAGAAAATTCGTGACATGAAAGACAGATATAGAAGCATAATGTGTCACATAGTAAGATGGAAAAAGGTTGAGACATACAATATTAGTAAAGATACCTAAAAAATATCTACTTGGAATCCCCCCCCAAAAAAATAACACATGTGCAGTACACACAAGCATGCACGCACACACACTCCAAACAAACCAGGAAAGATGTGTATATGAAGAGAAAATGTCAGAGAATTTTTCAGAATTATAGACACACAAAACATCAGATCAAGGAGGCTCAACAAACCCCAAACATGATTTAAAATATATAAACAAATAAAGCCACACTAGGCCCTTGTAAAACACCAAGTGTTGGGAGGGTTGCAGAGTGGGAACTCTCAAGCTCTGATTGGCACAAACACAGACCAGGCATAAACTTACAGGGCCATGTAGTAAATATTTTAGGTTTTGCGAGCCATACAATCTCTGTCACAACTACTCTGGCAAGCCTGCAATTGCAGCACAAACGCAGCCATAAACAATGTGTAAATACATGTGCTAAATTCCAACAAAACCTTGTTTTAAAAAAGGGGCAATGGACAAAATTTAGCCTAATGGCTATAGTATGTCACACTTTTTCCTAGTTAACACCAAAAATGGGAAACCTAAATTCAATCAAGCACTGAATGAATAAAGTTTAATGTTCAAAATTTACTCTGCAGGTAGGCACACTTTAATCCTTTACTTTCCTCTATAGCTATAGATAGTTCGTCCACTACTTTCAGGCATTATTCTATAATTAAAATAGCATACATATTTAAAAAAAAACAGATTTAGAAAGCTATAACTATATATATATACATATATTTTTTTAATAGTTTATGAATAAATTCTTTTGTGGAAAACATTTGCTATAACTAAGTTCAACAGAAGACTTGAAAATGGCCTAATGCACAACACACAATTCAGGAGACAAGCAGAGACCCAATTTTTTTAATATTTAAAAGTTACTGAGAATAATATGAGACTCAGTTAGAGTCTTCAAAAGATGCATTAAAATTAATCCTTTTACTAACATGCATCTTAACCTCCAAAATGTGATTATATAGAACCCAGTGGGAAGCTTTGAGTTCACTGAAGGAGTGTAAAGTGTGCAGATTTTGGAACCTGTCACACATATTTTCTGCAATGGAATTTATAAATATTTAAAGTTTTATGCTAATTTGTAGATTCCTGGGTTTCCCCCTTTACATCTCTAATAAGTACTCCAAAAAGTCTGCTAAAGCATATAAATCTGGCAAAACTCCCAAGCCATCCCTTGATTCTAGAATGGCTGGAATTCCATCTTTTATACTGGGTCCAGAGTCTTTGCCGAAATCTTTATGAATTTAAAATATAAGGAACCTAATCCACCTTTAAATAACAGGTAAATAAATAAGTGAATTTTAGATCCTTTCCTTGGTATTCTATAAAATATCTCAGTTAAGAGAAATCATCTTAGATTTCTAAGTGACAAGAGTCTTGTCACTAACATAAGACTCTATTCTCAGAATTCAGTATCGCAAAAGACTGAATTTCACAGACAAAAACCAGCTGTGAATCGAACTATAATTACAGTAAAGATTATAAGGCTACTAAAGCTGCTTAAAGCTGAAATCATAGTGCTTGCTGCAATCAGAGGGGCAAGAATATCCTAGAATGGATTACATCATAGTATGACAAAGTATAAATTCTGGGCCTTTTGATCTTATACTTCAAAACATGTTTAACAATGAAATAAATGGACGTACATCCTCCAGCTAAAGTAAATGAGACAAAACAGTATCCTGCTCTATGATGATGTCATTTCGTTATCTCTAAACTGGAATAGATATAACCTATACCTACTGGCCATTTTCAAAATGAACAATTTTATTCAACTCACTGAACTACTACACCCGCCAGACACCCCTACCAACAATGCCAACACTGTCACCTACGTGGTGGGGTCATAGTGACGATTAGAGAGTCAGATACAGAACCAGCACATAAAAGCTGTAATTATAAATGATCACAATTAAATTTGAAATCTTACTTAGCACATGCTCTGTCATGCATAAATAACACCAGGGAACCCTGTCTAATAAGTCAATGATTCAACTTCAAGATGGGTATGTAGGCTGGCTTATCATGGCTGACCCACACAAAAAGAATTTTATTCAAAATGATATTTCTTTAGAACCCCTACTGAGGCTGTCTGTAGAGTCAAGACTAGGAGTTTGTAATGCGGGTCGTGGATGTTCTTCAAGCCAATAATCATCTTGACTTCCAGTCAAGATGGTGGAGTGGAATAAATTTGTTGGTAAAACGCATTTGCTATAACGAAGAGAAAAAAAGAATCACAGAAGAGCTGAAAATGGCCTAATGCATAACGCACAACTCAGAATGTCAGCTGTAATCAAAGTAATTATTATTTTTAAAGAGCAAGTTCGTAAAAGAAATTGCATGTAAAATGGACTCAAAAGGAATCACCTCTTTCCGATCACAGAGCACAGACCTTTTGGACATGATCCAAGCTAATGATACTTCGAACTAAGATGGTATTCCCTCAAAAAAGGAAACTCCCTGAAACCATCTGTATCATGGAATAGCTCCTCCTAACTTCAGTGGTCTGAGCACTCAGCAAAACCAAATGATTCTTTCTACTTCAGACCACATGTCCACCCAAAGATGGGGCTCTCTCACTTCGGGCCCTATGGGGATGACGGCCACCACTCTAGAGGTCACTGTGGCTGAAGGGAAAACACTGGAGCTTCTTGGACCAACACTTAAACGCTTCCACACACAACTTACCTCAGCTCCACTTGTACTGTCATTGCCCGAGCAAGTCGCATGACTGCCACCTAACTTGAAAGAGGCAGGGATGCACAATCACTGTGTGGCCAGAAATAAAAAACTGTGTACTGGCCAATGGCGTTCATGCCTGTACCATGTTCTCAGGGTCTCAGCAGGCCTTCGCTGCAGAAAATGGATGACCCTGCCACAGTGGGCATCGAAGGAAGGAGGCTCCAGAACTTCCACAAATGTAATGTCCACGCTGCCTTTGACACACACTACCTCTAACTTAAGTCCCTCTTTAATCAAAAGCATGGATCTTTATCCTCTCAACTGAGAACTGTTTTGTTCCAATACTTGCTAAAAGCTCACCGGAGGCGTGTAATAACTGAATGGTGAACTGAAAGCCAGGTTAACTCTTCATGCCTTTCTTTAGATTCTCCACAATACATCCCACTTGCCACCAGGAGAAGGTAATATGTACAGATATTATCTCAGTTGCAAGCAGAACTATTTTTGATGCATTTAGGATGCAGTTAAAAATGAGGAGCAAAACTATTTGCCCTCTTCTCTCACCATAATTCACTCAGAAAGACAATTCAATACTAGGTATTTAGCTCCCTGTAACAGTAATTAAATCTAAAATATTTCCAGTCAGTACTTTTGAAAAAAGGCTTTGGACTGCTCAGATGGAATAATGGAATTCATTTTACTCATCATCTCTTATTTCCATTAACATTGCAAACTCCTTTGTGTGTGATCAAGCATCACAAATACTACAGATTCAGAGGTACAAAAGAAATATCCACTACCAAACTTTTTCAAAATATGTCATCACCTACATTCCTTCATTTTTCTTATTTATATATTTAAAAAACCGACTTTAAAGGGTGGTTTTCTTTTCAGTTATGGGAGATATATCATCGTTCTAAATCTTTTAGCTTTATTTTCTAATATGCATTAATCTTTTAAAGAATTTAAACAATAAGTTGCCTCAAGGGAAGTTATCTTTAAATTTATTATGCAAATACTAAAATAACATACAATTTAAAAAGACATAAAGAAAATAAAATGATTTAAAGAAACCACCACCAATGTGTTTTTGCCAATTTAATAGTATTAAAACCAGATACTTACAAAGGTTCTGGGCAATTTTAGAATCTAGAAATTTAAGTTCTTTAATTTTTTTCTTAAGAGCTTTCTTCTCTTCAAAATCTTCCTCTTCTCTTCTCTCTGTAAAACCAAGGATAAACCCATGTGAGGGACAGTAAGGCATTCAACTGATAAAGGACAGGGCGTGAACTTTCTATCACTGAAGAATCTAAAAAAGATACAAAGCTTTTAAATCACATAGCTATAAAAAATAATAATAGATATCCCAAGACCTAAACTATTTCAGATAGGCATTTATGGCTCTTATTCTAGAAAAACTACTCAGAGTAAATATCTGAAGGTCTAGCAGAAAGAACAAAAATAAAACTAATGAAGACTATGGAAACCAATACCATCAGGTGCCAAGAACTTAGATCTTCTGAACAGTGTACAGAACACAATTATATATATTTACACTTAGGATAAGAAGTTAATTCTAAGACTACGAAATGAAAATAAGCACCCAAGCATTATATGTTTGATATACTATGTTTATTTAAAACGAAATGATCATATGCATTATATGTTTGATATACTATGTTCATTTAAAAATATAACTCATATAAAACTGGAAGAGTAGACTGCAATTTGTTTTGCAAATCTTTGAAAAATTGTCAAATTTTGACACTCAGCTTATTTTGAGTGTTTTAAAATCAACCAATGCATTTAACCTCCTTACCCCTGATTAAAAAAAAGAGAGATCCCAACATGTTAAATAATATATGACCGGTTGTTACAGCACAGTATTTGAGCCAACAATATTTGAGAGTCAAATGGTTGTAACAAAGAACAATGGAGTAAGGTGTTTACTTAGATATATACAAATTAATCACAATATGGGGAGAAAAAACTTCAAAAAGCATCTTCATGTGTGTGTGTGTGTGTGTGTGAGAGAGAGAGAGAGATAGCACATTAGTTTTATATCAGAAAAGCATAGTATAATTACATGTTTTGGTATACAGTGTGAGACAGAGGTCAAATTTTACATTTTCCAAAGTATTTGTTAACTAATTATCTCGGCCATTTAATGAATAATCTATCACCTTTCTCAACTGATTTTACGTTGCATTTATATCGTATACTTGCTTTTCTGGGCTTCTCATCCTGTTCCACTGTTCCATGTACTACTCCTGTGCTCCTATCACTGTCTTACATGCTGTAGATTTAAGATATATACAACTAATTGGCTGTTCTTCCCTTTCAAAATCTTCTTTTCTCACTCCTTTATTTTTCCACAGGAACTTCAGTGTAATTCTAAAGCTCTCGAAATAAAATCCAATTGAATTGTATTTGAATCGCAAGGCATTTGTAAACAGATTAGAGAGTTGACATGCTAACAATTTTCGAACTTCTAAATCATGAACATGACATGTGTCTAATTATTCAAGTAAACATAGTATTCTTCATAGGCAACCTGAATATTTATTGCTAGTTCTGGGTGTCTTAAATACACCTAAATCATACTTTTAAGTACTAGGGGCTGGGTGGTTAATTCTACCTTTTCTCATTATACTTTGTAACTATTTACTGCTAAAATATAGAAACTTTGCTGAATTTTGCATTCATGTCTTATAATCAGCCACTTTATTTGTTCTTAAATTCAAATAATATTTATTAAGCACCAACTAAAAGGGACTGTGCTAAACGATGTAGAAATAACACTAGACAAAAGAGAGACATCCTGGCCTCGCAGAATTTAAGGGCCAACAGAGGTGAATGCAAGGTAAGTGGCAATTACAATACATCGATGTATCTTCAATGTTTTGGTAAGAATTACAAGAGAACAGAGGATTCCTTTGACCTATAATTGTCAGGGACAATCTTCCTATAATAAATGATATCTAATCCAAAGCTTGAAAGAGAAAAGACAGACAGGTTTTGGGGTGGAGGGAGGAAGGATCAGATAATGAAAAAGATAATGTCTAAAAGTCTAAAGGTGCAAGAATTTGAAGAGCTCAGAAAGAAGAGAGAATAAAAAGAGCAAAGAATATTGAGTAGAAGAAAGAAAATGACACCAGAAACTAATCAGGCATAGTTCATGCAAGACCTTTTAAGTCAGGTTAAGAAGTCTGAATTTTATCCAAGTACTGAGGAGCCTCTGAAGTTTTAGGTATGCGAGAGACATCAAAAACAACTGCATTTTAAGAAAAAAACTCAGGCTGAAGACGAACTGAAAAAGTGGCAAAAGTAACGGTAGAGGGCAAGACAGAAAGGAGGTAAGTAATCTGAATGACAGTCGATGGCACCCCCACCCACAGCAGAAGCCACGGGGATGGGGATGAGGGATGAGTTCCAAAAGCATAACATAGCCCACATCTGTCACCTGGATTCCAGACCTAAACGTCCAACTGTACACTCCCAGCGTCTCTGCCTGGATGTCTAGTGGGCACCCTCAACTTATCGTGACCTAAACCACACACACACACACACACACACACACACACACACACACACACACACACACACCCCTCCCCACCTGCTTTCCCAGCACTTTTCTTCAACACAGAAAACAGAGAGGAATGCTCTTGTTGCAACTGCTCAAGTCAAAAAGCTTGAAGTCATCCTTTCTTACAATTTCCCTCAAAACCACATTCAATTCATCAGTGAATCCGGTCCCTTGCAACTCCAAAATATTCACTAAAATAAGCACTCTTCGCCCACTTTCCAGCTACTACTTTCCCCCTGCTTGTGGCTACCATCCTTCCTCACCTGGACCGCCTGGCCATCTGTAGTCTCTTCGCTATAGTGCAGCAGAAAGGTCCTGTTAAACCTCAGTGGAAAAGCCTCCCCTTATTACCTGATATTGAATAGCAAACTCTCCCCAACCTGTCCCTCAACCATCTCCACCCGGGATTCCCTTCTCACCATTGCTCTCACCCTTTTTTTCTCTTCTAAAACACTTACTCCTCACATATTGTAAGTTTGAGTCTCTCTCTTTCCTCATCAGAAAGCAAGTTCACCATTGCATCCTTAGCACAAAGAATAAGGCCTGGAACGTGGCAGGGGCTCAATAAACATCTGTTAGATGTACAGATACGTGTATGGCTGTTTGTAGCAACCTGCAGACCAATGGGGAAGGAAGGGGCACTCGGGTTTAAGCAAACAAGCAGATGATAATGGTGTTTAATATAGCAACAACAGAAGAACAGGTTTGAACCACTGCAATTTTAAACATATTCAGTTTGAGGGGCTCTTATGCATCCACGTGGTCATGTACAACAGGCAGCTGGATGTACAGATGTGGAGAAGAGAAATCTGGAATGAAGATAAAGGTTATCATCTGTTAGTTATTCTACTCACTGTCATAGGCTTCCCAGTACCAGTAAATAATGACACATTTGTCTCCTTACTCTGAGTATTTAAACCTTCCTTTGTCCTATTATATTGGTTAAAATTTTCAAATGAAGGCTAATAAAATGTATGTTAGTGAACTCTTGTTTCCTTAACCTGACTAAATGGCAATTCTTCACTTTTTAGAAAATATATGTATTTTGTTTTCTTATTTTTACCACCGAGAAAAGGGCAGATTGTAATTTTTTTCATCAGTTTCTCAATTCCAGTATCCTTTCACATTGTGAAGCATTCTCTAGTCCACCTAAAAAAGTCAAATAAACTAGTCATTTTAATTATAAATAACACTCTCTGAAAATCTCCTAGGCCATGCACTAAACGCTCTCTGTTGTGCTTTGTTATATAATTCTCATAATAGTCTTACTCCTACTACTGTCATAATCACGATGAGAAAAATAATGCTTAGGGAATGGAACTTTAAGCAACAGATGAAATAAAAGAATGAAGATCACCAAACTTTGACTCCAATATTCGTTCCACTAATTGTCACTATATCAAGTGACTACATTGAAAGGGGCGAGGGAGATGTACCAAGCAATCTTTACCACTTGAACCTCCAAATTAGAGACAGAAGCAATTTTACCAATTCTGCCTTCTGATAACTATGAAGTAGCCTCTTACTGAATGTATCAGCATACCAATAATGCAAAGAAATTATGGTTTCCTCCACTATTCTCTGCTATCATAATCAAAGGATGGCTGGGCAAAGATGCAACTGGCATAGTGAATGGAGTATGGACCAAGAAATAGGAAGAGGCAAAGTTTTCTAAAAGAAAACAGAAATTTTTAAAAAAATGGTAGAAGTATGTTTTCATTGATATGAAACCAGATAATCAGTCTAATAGACTGCTTTGGATAAAATCTTTATTGTGGAGAAATAATTAAAAAATAATATTGAAAAAAAGTGAAGCCAGATAATAGACTGCCTCAAATATATATAAAACCAATGAAAATGTTTATGCAAAGGTCACCGACAAAGCAGACTCTATAACAATAAGACAGGTGTATTAAACAGAAATAAGAATCAAGAAGGATGTTTAGTGGGAATAATGTTTTACCACAAAATCTTATTTCATTCACCCACGCCCAAGGTATCTCTGTGAATGCAGGACCAGGGCACAGAGTCCTGCAGGGAACTGTCTTCAAATCTAGACACCAAGTCCCGCATCCCCTCGACCCACCACGTCGCAGCTGCTGAACCTCACGGTGGCTCACAACCTCTACCTGTGACCTGGGGACACTGGCCCTCTTCTAAGAGGAGATGTGGGAGTGAGATGATAATTACCTTCCTGTGACCTTCCCCAACTTCCGGCAGTGACAGAAAAATAAGGGACAAGACTCAGCGTGCCTAACCACAAGTCAAGAGCCCATAGAAGAGCACATTTTAATATGCCTACCACCCATCGGTGGACTCCTTGTCTGAAGTCAGCACAAAATACTCCTTCACTAAAAGACTAGAGATTCCAAAGAGTAAGATAAAACTCTGACTATAACATCAGATTATCGGTGCCATCTATACTTGTGACCTAGCTTAATCTTATTTCCTAGACATGTTGTATAAGGCTGCATTTTTTTTTTGCAAGAGATTAATACCGTTTGAAACTGGTTCTGATCACTAACACAGCATATGCTGCATTTTATAAGAGTTTCATGGCAGAATGAAGTCAAAGATGACAAAACTTTCTATATTGCCGAGAGCCATGAACTGACAAAGTCTTTTTTAATTACATTTTTCTCTTTATTCTTTTTCTATTGCCAAAGTTTCAAAATAGCAGCAAAATCATATATATACAAAATCTCCTTTCAAAATCTCATTTCATACTAAATTTTCAATTAAAAATCATAATTCCATGGTACATGGTTAGATATCTAATTCCAGTTCATTTTCATTACGTCTTAATCACAATGATTAAAAATGTGACCTTTTTTCCCCAGGAATAAAGATTCCACATAAATTTTATCATACAGTATTTCATCACTGTAGAAAGTCCTAGAATATACAGCTCTAAATTTGTAACTATCAGGTAGAGAAAAAAACAGGTAACACTATTCTTCTCTTTTCATAATTTGAGTAATCCCCCCACCCCCTTATCTCTGGTTTCACCTTTCCATAGTTTCAGTTACCCATAGTCAACTGAGGTTTGAAAATACGAAATGGAAAATCCTAGAAATAAACAATTCCTAAGTTTGAAATTACGTGCTGTTTTGGGTACTTCACTTCATCTCATCAACATAGGCCTTGCATCATCTCACGACATCACAAGAAGGGAGAGTGCAGGACGGTAAGAACTTGTCATTGTCGGGTTCAGTACTTAAGTGCAGTTTCGGGCATCCGCTGGGGGTTTGGAACATATCACCCTCACGAATAAGGGAGGCCTGGTGTCTTTTAAGTCAGTGAACGCTACTAATAATTGTTTATTCTATCTCTGTTGGTGCTTCCTGGTTAAATGTATTTAATGTCAATGTTTTGTTTATTTTAATATACAGCATTTCAATTTTTTTTCCTGGTATTCATTCAGAACAAATGTTATTACGTTTTACATGTTACATGTTTATAATAAGTTACCTTTTATTCATTAGATTATTACACTAGCCTTGAGAAGATAAAAGGAAGTATACTTGATTAAATAAGCATTTTCTATGATACTGAGAAAGCCCAAGGAAAGCAACTCAACTGCAGAAATAAAGCAAACATAAATCATTTAGAAAATGAAACCGAAGCCTCGCACAATCATCAAATGAATGGGGTGAGAGTGAAAGCAGGGAGACATCTACAGAGATTATTTGCATTAATTGTGGTCGTTTTTCTTCTTTATTAACTATGGAGGGTCTAACAGGCTAATAAAGAGTATCAAAATTTTATAGGATCCAAACTTTAGAATCAGAACAGCCCTTGAATATGAAGTTTTAACCTCATTCCATAAGGAAACCTAAGTACAGAGAATATGAGTTGCTTGCCCATGATCATATAACGGGTTAGGCTGTGACCTGCCTCAGATGAGGGCACTGACCGCCACACCACAGGCCCAGAGCAGCCTCTGGGGCACAGAATCCACAGCAGCAAAGCACACAGGAGAAAGATGACTCTCCCAGCTTTACATCTGCATTTGATGCAATTTTCCCTTGCTGTACCTGTTCTCTAAGAGAGTTAGTGAAAAGGTGAAGGGTCCTAGGGGAAGGAAGAAAAATGCTTGGTGTCCTGAACACAATAAGACTTAAAGCTACGGAAAATAACAATAGCAAAACACTAGAGTTCCATCCAGCATCCTCTCTTAAATTGTGATCCATTTATTTAGCCACACAGTGTGAATGGAACATTCCTGAGAACCTACAGGGTCAGAATTTGAGAAGAGCCAAACGGCTAAGACAGAAAATAGATTTTTAACAGTTACTACTATTGGAGGTTATGATAGGACAATATGATTTCAAAGATTTAGGCAGCTCGAAGACAGAAGGTATGGAGACACAGAAATAAAGTGAAAGCTTGGAATGAATTTCTTTTTAAGTAAGCAATATCCCGTTGGCAAAATGTCAAAGTAAATGCTTAGGTGTCGAAAGGCTTAATTGTATAAGTAGCTTTAGTCATATCTGACCTGTCAAAGCCAATTTTAATATTTCTGGGCACATAAATAAATAACTGTGTACCTAACTACGTAGAAAATAAAGAGGGTTAACAAGCTATTTTTCTATTCAAATATTAATATACAACTGACAAAACTAATCAGAGTATTTTACCAGCAAAACAATGTCTGTCTGGCAATTCCAGGCTACAAATGATATAATACATAAGAGTGGCTAAGGTACTAAATAAAATTTCATGGAATACATTATTTCAATTACAGCAATCATCGAAAATATAGCAAAGAGATGCATATTTCCCTTTATGTGACATTCTATTTCAATGAACAAGGTCACAAACTAAATAGTTTTGAAGGACTTTTCTCCACAATTGAAGTTTTACAATGGAGACAAAAAAGGATTTCCCTATTTAACATACTCTTCATCAGAGTCGTGTCCAGATTTTTTTTAAAACCATTATTACATGTACAAAAAGATCACTAGGCCTTGGTAATATATTCTATATAAAGCTTAAAGCATATAGTGCAAAATAATAATGATTTCTACATAGTTGACCTAAAAATATTTGTTTCTCCTATCTCTTTATCTCTACATGAAATAACAAACCAATCAAGATGTTATAAAAACTATTTGATCTCTTAAGTCTTTGTAATCACAGAAATTAACAATTTTGCTCATCTCAAAAGTAGCACCACTACAAACGAAAACAACCACTTCCCTGAGGTCCCCTTGTGTGTAAACACCCCTTCATAACCAAAGATCTAGATAGCAGAAAAGCAGGAGCTCAAACCAAAGAAAATATCAAGACCCTTCAAAGTCACACCTGCAACAACTTTAACTATCTGTTAAAACAACCCTGAGGGAGTTAAGTCTGTTTATCATGCACAATTTAGTATTAACTATTATAATTAGTTACAAATTAACACGAGCTTTGATTAAATGGACCAAAGATATAAGGGAGGAAAGTAAAGGAATCAGGAAAGAGTTAAAAACTCAGGCAAAAGAACACTGAAGCCTATTCGCACACGATCTTTGCTCATCACTACTTCTCATAAAATCATAACTAAATTATGTATCCTCAAGATCACCCCATTTTAAGTACCTGCGCCTTATGAATTCTGTCTGAATGTAACTGTTTCCTAGTCATGGAATAATACACGTATTTATAAAAACAATCTTTCTACTAATGTTTTTTTCCAGTGCATCCTACTTCCTATATCCACTGATGCTATTAGAAAATAGAAATATATCCATGGTGATGGAAGGAATTTAACATTGGGTGAACACACAACTCAACATACATATGATGTATTATTAAATTGTACACTTGAAACCTATATAGTTTTATTAACCAATGTTACCTCCAATAAATTTAATTAAAAAGAAAGTAGAAATATATATCTGCTAAAAAGAAATTACAAAGCAAAGGCTCTAAAAGTTAGTGGGTGACATACAAATACATACACAAGAGAACGTACTAAAGAGGGGAGAAAAAACCTATTACAAAAAGAATGAGAACTCCATATTCATTCCCAATTTAAAAAAAAGATTAAATCCAAATGAAGACACAGATATTTCAGGATATCTAGCATGCTGAAAAATGGGAAGGCTTAATAAGCCAACTAATTAATATTTGTATATACAGTGCTGAGCAACTTGGGAATAGAATAAGTAAAAAATTATATTAACAGATAAAAAGTAATGTCATATTAAACAGTGAGTTGACCATGCCCAGTGTGTTAGAATATGGGTAAAAGAAAACACAACAGATTTCATCAAAATGGCCAGAGTGATTATCCAAAACATGATAGAAGAAATGTAATGAGACATCAAAATAACCATTTTTCCAAAATACTAAGAAAGAATTTCAGTTTCGCGAAGCAGAATTTTACAGTGACAGCATGCATGTTATCTTCAGGATCTTGTATTTTTACAAAAAAATAAATAAACAACATAATAATAATAACAACGATAATAATAATAATTAGCATGGGGAACACCAAGGCACACTTTGCATTAACATTTGTTTTGATACTAGAAAAATGAAGTTCTGGTACCTGACCCCTACTATAAAAACCGTGGACTTGTCTCTACCTATGGGCTAGCATATAGGGGTATATATGTCATCTCTGATCAAAAAGTGAGTGTGTATGTGTGTGTATGTCAGAGAGAGAGAGAGAGAGAGAGAGAGAGAGAGAGAGAGAGAGAGAAGAGACAGAGGCAATACCTAGACAGTTGTTCAATTCAATTCAACCTTTATTATACAGCCTTTCTGATGCGTAGTTATGCTGTCCCTCAGATTTTCTGTTCTTATCTCTGAAAGCTCAGTTGAAAATTCAAATAATTTCCCCAATTTCTCAGTTATTGAATCTCTATTCCTCTGTGTTTTAGAATGCCACCAATTGGTATTCTGGATCATTCTGATCTCCTATTGGCCTCCCTAATTGGAGCTCCATTATTTGCCTGGTCTGTTTTCTAGAATGAACTATTCTGTGCTAATTTCTTTCATATAACTATCTGAATTTAAGAACATATATTCATTATTCTGGGTTTTTGGTACTCGTATATCTACGTCATCTTCCCTTCAAGCTAAATCTCATATTGTGCAGATCCTACATAACCATATAAAACTCCTGGTTCACCCACAGGCCTAATTTTTCCAGTGCATCACCTTCCCTATATGCAACCCATATGCCCATGGATGCCTTCCAGCTACAGGGAAGGGGTTATAGCATGTTTCACGCTATTCTGCGTTGGGGGAAATGTTTTAAAAAATGATCTTTTCTTGGGAGAGAAGGGAATGGGGAGTCAGTGCTAAAAGTTATCAGTGGAGATGGGGGGGGTAGTGACGATTATACTTAATGCCATAGAACTGTATACATAAAAATGGTTTGAACTGTAAAATTTTGTTACATCAATTAACCACAACTTAAAAACATAAAAAAAAAAATATATCTTTATAAGGCTGGATTTCAAATCACTTTTTAAAAATGTTAACCTGACCTCTTACTGATCTGAAAAGGTATGTAGGGATGAGGTCAATATATTTTTAATGAAGAGATAGAGATCTAAGTAACCCCAAAACTCTCCAACCAGACCAAAGTGGGATCATTTAAAATGCATCCAGTCTTTCCCCAGAGCTGGTCAAAGGCAGACACAGTACTTATTCCCTGACCAACATACTTAACACACAAACACACATGGGTTTGACAGCTTACCTGATGGCATAAATAGTGCGGCTAAAGAATTCTTCCTCTCCTACCCCTTCTCCCTGGATTACCTCTCCAAATGGTATGAGGACTTTACGTCCTAGGCAATTTGGTGCTTCAAGAACCTAATCACGTGTCCATTTTCTTGAATGTCACAGCCCAGCTCTCGGATTTCTAAGAACACGGCAGCCCATGTCAAGTACTCTGACATTAGAGATACGTACCGTGAGAAAGAGAGGGGGTATTGTACCCTTATGTGAAAGAAAGACCTTGGCTCCTTTTTCCAACTTCTCCTCACCCCTTCACTCTAAAAGGTTAGACTGTAGTTCCCTCCTCTTTTATTTTTATTCCTTCCAAAAGAGTCGGCAGAGGTTCAGAGAGCTTTAAAGCCAGCCTGGGCCTCGGCCTCAAACCATTTACCCAAGACCAAAAAGTTCTATTGACACATTCAGACAAAAGCCACGGTATCAATAAAATGGTGCTTTCTCTCTCCATGCTATAGATCCCTGTGTGTACATCTTACCAAGGAAAAATGACAGCTGAGCCAAGACAGGATTCAAAATCCCTTGACACGTTATTTTCCCCCAAGTCCCAACAAAAACTCCTAAGAACTTAAGCAACATTTCCACCTCCCTCCCAATGTCCCTATTTAAAGTTATGAGCTTTTTATGTAATCCTAACTTCCCAATGTCTTCCAGCCTGCCTCCCAATAAACATAATAGCTTTGGCATACTAACCAAATGTGCTATTAAAAAGAAAAAATAAAGTGCTTAACAGAACCATTCTGTGGAAGGGAAAGGGGAGAAACCTTTCATTAATGAGAAAGCAGTGGCTTAAATCTTATTAGAGGATCTCACTTCAAACCCAATTGCTTCAGTTATGTTGGGCCACCTGACACTGGAAGACAAGCATTAACAGCTTAGTGGAGAAGGATCGTACTGTAAACTATCCAAGTTTATTAATTAAAAACTCGCTAGTTTAAATGCTTCATGAAAATGTCAGACAGTAAAAGTTAATGTTCAAAAGACATACACCAACAAGCCAGTGCAGAACAGGAAATGAAATACTAACCAGAACAACACTTTTGAAATCTAGGAATACCTATTAATTGGGATTCTCTGGTGCATGTCAAAATTCTTAATCTTTAAAATGTTTTAATAAATCATATTTGTATTCTTAAGACTATTTTACTTCATGCTAGAAGCATCAAATCCATATATCAAATGACTACTTGAATATCTAAAAGCTTCAAATCTCTTTTTTCCCAATTAAAATGGATAGTACAAAATCATCCAATAAAAATCCCATTTTACAATAAGAAAACTGAAGCTGAGAGAGAGGCTTGGCAAGAGGATCCACATTCTGGATTCCCGTTCTTACGCTTATTTCACCCTGGAAATCTTACCTTCTTGGCCATTCAGAGCCCATCAGTAGAAACTGCAAATGTGATGACATGAGAATCGAAGGGAATTAAAGGCAGAATGACTAAGATTCATTCCACCCTGCAGAGAAAGCAGACCCAGATAGTAATTGGAGATGATATCTGGAGATTAATTTTTTCTTTCCTGAGATTTTCCCCATAGCCTTGCCAGTTCAGGATCAATGGCATTTATTTCCTCTGGGGAAAAGATAACGCTTAGAATAAGAGGTCATTCCTCAACACTGAGTATAAAATTATATTTCTGCTAATATCTATAGTGAGACAAACGTCTTGAAAGCCATGTGGTTCAAATGCACGAACTGGGTACTTCCAAGAAAAAAAAATTTTAATGCATTCACAAAATTTTTAGCTACATAAAACTTGGAACAGGATCCCACTATGAGCAGAAAAGAAAAGATGCAGAATATAAGGTAAGGACAATCTTAGATGCAGGAAAAGACAAGCAAGCTCTTCTGGGGCCAAGGGAAGATTTGTGGAGTATCAGAGGAGATGGGACCAGATATTAGACCCAACTCCACAGGGTTTGCTCCCTTCCTCCTCCTCCTCCAGATGAAAATGGGTGGTGGGAGAAGGGCTGAGGGACTGAAAGGAGACCAAAGGAGGTTTGGAGCAGAAGGCATCTGTGCCCAGCTTCTTGTCTGGACCTCCCCTGAAAGACTACCTCCCAGGGGTCTCATAGCAACGTGGGGCTAGCTCTGGAGTAAAATGGATGCACGGCATGTTCCTACAGCAAGTGCACCAAACAAGGGTATCCTGCTTCGCAGGTGGTAAATGCAGGATGTGCACATGAGGAAAGGGTCAGTGGACATGTTTTCAGAAAGAAGTGGCATATGATCTTAGACTTTTCAAATAATAACTGAGAAATCCATATTGGATATAAAACTCCCTTGAAATTCTAGTAAGAAAAAAATATGTACTAGCAGCAAATATTATATGCCAAATTTTAAAGACTAAGTCGGCAAGAAGGGCCGCAAAAAATATATATTTATTCCCACTGTGTATATATGTCACATAGGAAACATACACTTCTACTGACTTATGTAATACCTGACCTCAAATTATGAAATTCAAAATCTTATCTGCATACTTAGCCCTCTTTATTTAGTTCCATGAATACTCACAATGCTTTCTCAGCTTTCCACAAGCTGCTCCTAGTCTAAGCCCGAGGAAGATAAATGCAACTTTTCACTTCATCAATTACTTCTATCCTCACACTTGAGCAAACATTCTTCCGGATATAACCATTACACAGATTCCCTTCATTACAAATGGGTGTCCCTTTTGATCATGGGCACCATTTGGAATAATTAACTATCAAATATATCGCTTTCGGAATGCAGTTTACTGAATTAATGGAACCCTGTTGTATGTAATATACTTGACAAAAATTTCTTTCACTTTGGAAAGCTAAGGTCATTTCTAAGCTGTGACAATTTAAAACAAATCACTGACACATCTTGTTACAATGTGGGGGATTCATTTGCATTAACTAAAGCAAAGTCACCTTTTTACTTTCTAGTTAAACAATATACGCATAAAATAAAGATTAAAAAAAGACTTAACATACTATTTGAGTTAATTGCTCTTTTCCTCTGGAACTCCAGGAAAAAGAAATCATTAAATTTCATTGTAAAACAATTCAAACTATATAGAAGTACATAAAATGAAGGTTCCTTTACCTTATTACATGTCACTACAAATATTCCCCCAAAGAAAACTATTGTTGAGAATAGTTATTGTTCACAAAAGCTACTCCCGGTGGTCTTCTAAAAGTCAGTACATAAAAAGTAAATATGTGTATGACTGTGTATATAAATACAAACAGATGCATATACAAGCATACAAATACACAGCTTAGGGTTTTAGAGGTTTTTTTCGTTTTTAACCAAATGAGCTTCCACCACATATATTGTTTTATATTTTACTTGTTTCACAAAGCAATGATCCCTGATTATTTTTCCATATATACATTTTATATATTTTTCCATATATACATATATATATGGAAAAATATATAAAAATATATATATCTATATATGTATCAACCACATTCTTTTAACAGCTTCATTGTATGTCACAAAGGCATCATAATTTAGCAATATCATAATTTAACTATTTTCCTTATTGACTAGCATTTAAGCAGTTTATAAACTTTTGCTATCAAAAATATTACAATGAACATCCTCATGAATATAAGCTTTGCTGTGTCTACTTTTAACTGTGTCTAAGTGGTAATCACATTCCCTTATAAGAAATATGATCACTTTACCACTATGAGCACAGTTCCTCTTCTACTGAGCCTAGACATACTGTTTTTTAAGCTTGCTTTGGTAGCTTTTGGAGTGTTAAGTGAAAATTAACTCTTATTTTATAGATCTGCAACAAGGCCTAAAGCCCTGACCTCTTCAAGGCCATATAACGATCTAATGGGAGATCAAGACTAGAAACCAGCTTCTGGATTCTAGGTCACTCTCACTGTACCATACTCCATTTTTCTGGAGAGGACAACCATGACAAAGAGCCTTTCAGAGCAGTGACAGCCACCAAACCTGCAAAGGCTGTCAGCATGGAGCTCCCCACCAAGAGACTCTCTGGCACTGTAAGTTGTTTCATTCATTCTTTCACTCATTCATTTATTCACACACTTGCTCAGGAGGCCCTGAGGCTATCTACGGAAGGATTCAGAAAAGTAACACAGAGTCCTGTCCTTAAAGAACTTCAGCTGAAACTGGAGCAATAAGATGTGCAGAGATAAAATCATCCAATAATACCATCATCTATTTAAAGTGAAAAACTTCAGAAAATTCAGGCATCTTTTGGTAGTTAGCCAATCAAAATCCAAGAAAGAGAGTTTATGAAAGAATTAGCCAATTTTTGAATGACTAAGAGAAATAAGGCCAATAAAGGGAAAAGATGCACGGAGGTTCAGAGAAGACAAAACAAAAACAAAAACAAAAACAAAATCACATAACATATAGCTAGATTGCTCAGGAAAATCTGCATGGAGGAAGGAGTACTAGATGTGGTGGGCCTTGAAAATGAACAGAGGATAGGATTACAGTGCATTCCTTTCCTCTGATCCTCGTGAAGTCAATTTCTACATGTAATTATATAAATTTATATACAAATAGACACAAATAAAATATAGTTTAGAATAAGTTTTCTATAGAACATAGAGGAAAAGTTGAGTAAAACACATAAACCTAAGACAAGAGCTTCAGTCATTCCCAGCCTCATCCAGCACAAGGTGTTGCACAAGAGGGTTTATTTCAAGCACTGTCATCCCAAAGTGCATCTCTGAGATACAATGCAAACCAACCCTGAAAAGGAAGCAGATCTGCAATGATTTGGAGAGATGAGTTAAGAGATTTGACTCCCACTGCTACCCATGCTTTGTATGCAATGGGATTTCTGACAGTTTATTTAAATAGATCTATTTATTAATACATAATTGAGTCAAAAACTCTTGTGTTTAACACTAATTTGTCTTAAACAAACTTTTCTGAGTGTTAGGAAAAAAGAGCTCATTGCAGCTTACTTTCTAGTCTGTAACACCACCCACCACCCCATCTGGCAGGCCAGCAATGCCACCATCATCTACATTCCTGTGTCCTAGGCAAGCAGGCCTTTCAACAATGTGCAATTCTGCCTCTGCCCCTCCCATTCCTTCTGCAGGATTAGCTTCCTCCTTACTTTCGAAAAGTATATCCAGCCCTCAACATAACTCTGTTTAGATGCAGCTTTTCAAACAGTCCAGACCTCAGACCTCATCTCCCACCATTCTCACATAACATGCTCTAGCCACACTGAATTTTGCCTAGGCCCCAGATTACAGATTCTTTCCACCTTGAGAAACTCTGACCATGCTGTTTCCTACACAGACACATCTTGACCCTCAGTTCCTTGCCTGGCAAATTCCTACTTCTCTTCTGAGCCTCTGATTAAAAGTCATGACCTCCGAGGCCTCCCAGGCTACCCTCTCCAATCTGGCTATCGTCATACCGTGCTCACTATTTTCATGACACATTCAAAAACTATGGTTCGTTTTCTTTGTCTATCAATTTATTTACTATCTTCTCCATTTAAAAATATACTACATGAAGGCAAAAACTATAGCTGTCTTGCTCAGCACTATATACTAGGAGCTAGGACAGTATCTTTCATAGCAGAGATATCGGATATTATTTGTGGCTTGGGTGACTGGCTGTCAGCTGGCTGGTCAAGCTGGGCTGCATGATTTGCCATGACTGATTCGATAACTAAACTCAGAGCCTTTGCTTGCTGATAGCAGATAACTGCAGCCCTAGGCAGAGTATTTAGAAGTAGCCAGCCTTGAGGTGGTATGATTTATATATCCAATTTCACTCACTAACAAAAAAAGCCACAGGAGCACTAAGATTTAAGCACTGAATACAACGGGGATTACAGAGCTTCAAGAAGTAGTCTTTAAGGACAAACCTGCAGGGCTGGGCGATAAGAAGGCCCTCTTCTGCAGGGAAATAGCGATCTATGGAACAGAAGTCAAACCAGTGCCAAGAGGTTCAGGTGGGTATTCCTGTCCTGTTTCCTTCAGAAATCAGGGCTAATGCATGAGTATTTTCTATAATGGTTATGAATTTTATCAGAAAAAAATTTAAAACTTATAAATTAAATTTTGCAAACAAGCTTCACACATTTAGAAATAAAAAATGAAGAATAATACTCTGGCTTCTTTTAAAATATTACATTAAGAATGCAGTGAATTATAGAAAGTTGTCTCCACAGAAAATATAAAAAAAATTTCTCAATGATCAACAAATAACTATATCAAATGATGGTTCAATTGACAAAGGTTTTAAGTCTATTATGTTTAGCCCTCAACTTTTTTGACTATTAAATAACAAATGATTGCTATAGTTCCTACTAACTTTATAATTTTATATTTAATAAACATGCCTACTTTTTCTATTTCTGTTAAAAGATGCAAAGCATTGTGATCCTTATGTGTTGTCCTTCCAGCTAAAATAAGTTAAAAAAAATATTTGCATAACATTTTATACTTACAAAGCCAGCTTCCAGTTGGAATGTCAAGTTCTGAATTATTAATAATGGGGGGAAATGGTGAGAAAAAAGCCTCAGCAACATTACTTAATACTATTCCTTACACTGTCATTTCTTAAAAAAAAAAAAATGTATTTAAAGTCCACATTTGATCTATAGCATGTGAAAGGCCATGTTCACAAAAATCAATTCAAAACACTCCTAAAAATATATATATATACTACTTATTTTTATTAGCAAATAACAAATGCTGGAAAGGCACCTGAGTCATCATTTAGAATTAGAGATAGACACAAAGAAAAGGAGCCTGCTCCTCAGAGTACCGGCCCACACTTATCCACTTGAACAGCTATTGTATATGATATTTTAATTTGATCATACTTAAAATTCCAAAGTTATTATATCCAAAAAACATAAGTACATGACGAACGTGTTTTTTTATTTTAAAACTAGACCATCACCACTGCCAGGCATGACTGTAAAATAATGTGTAATGCAAAATAAAAAAAATTAGGAAATCTGCTACAATAGAAAAAATGAATATTGTAAAATAAACCTGATGATGAAGTGCGGAGCTGCACCAGGGGTCAATGACACTGTCTATTATTCAGCTGAAACATAGAATTTGCTTTTAGATACCATTTTAATGTTAAATCAAGAACTGTCAATCAGCAGCATTTGTTTGCAATCCCTCATCAGAACCCATTGCCTCAGTCTGAACATTCACAGGAAAGAATGCAGAGAGCATATCTGCAACCACTTAACCTTCATCAACCAACATTCATGCATGTTCATTAACATTTTTTTACCCCACTTTCGAGCATGACACAGCTCATACCGGAATAACAACTTGCTGATAATTGTTCAAGACAACAGCTGGACAGGCAGAGTGCAAAGGTGAACACTCTCATAGATTATGGGGTATGTAATGCATTACAATTAGTATAGTCATATGCTCGTGTTCAACAGTTTTCAGAAAAAGTTAAGAAAATGTCATTGGAAAAAAAAAAAACAGTAGTCTCCTCTAACCTTAACTCTGCATGGTCCACTGTCCAATTCACGTAACACTTTATTACTTTGAAATAAACCAGTGTCATCCATTGGCTCTCATGACTGCACCATTTCATGAATAGAAACGATTTTGACGTAGTAGGGTCGGACATAATCTAAACTTATACCTAACTTAAAGATTAGCCAATAGAGAGGGGAGTTTCACATCTTTCTAATAAAAATTGTTTTCCATTAAATCTCATAACATCATTATTTACTACTCAAATAAGTGGTACTCCATACCATAAATATGGTCATTCAGAGACATCAATTAATATCACTGAAGAAATGTGGAATGATATAATAAAGAACTTAGAGAATATCCAGTCCAATGACCCATTCATAACAGCTAACTCTACTTCTTTGCCATGATGAAATACAAATAAAATGAAATTAATATGGTAATCATGATAATAGTTGCTTTTTATGAGGTAATATGAATCAGGTATCATGCTAGGCGTTCAACAGACACTGTCTCTCAATAGTCCTGTAAGAAGCTATTAGCCCTCTTTTATAGATGAGAAAATTGAAGTTAATTGAAAAAAGACTGAAAATTCATGCAAAGTCAAAAAATCAGACAGGATTCCCACCAGGCTGTCTGACTCCAAAGCTGAAGCTTTTCATTGTTAATTTGTACATTAGAATCTTGCTTCTATTTCCATTATTTCATTCCAACATCTTGCTTGCACAATTATTTGACCCTAGAATTAGACCTATTCCTGAATGGTCTTATTCCAAGATATAGCACTTGAAATTCCATATTCTTCTTCTCATGTCCAAAAATCCCACTCATAACCTCTAAAAATCTCTAATCCCTGCACTTGGAGTTTCCCCTTGACATTTGCCCTGACAATTTTGTCTACCCCACAACCCAGCTTAGATTTCCTGATCAAACTTCTTAGGGTAGTTCCTATAATACTCTCTCTGTCTTGCTTATTTGACATTTAGCCACAAATGTCCGAGAGGTGGATCACCAAACTTGAGTAAATACAATGGTCCCTTTTTCCAGTCTTACTTCAGATTAGTGATCACTGTCAAAGGAAATCATATAACCACATCACCCACACTGGGATCCACTATGATTTAATAGTATAATCTGAAATAAAACCCCTATAATATAACGACAAGCTCAACAAACTATAGCCCAATGGGGCCAGGTCTGGTCTGCCACCATTTTTTGTAAATAGAGTTTTACTGGAACACAGCCATGACCTTTAGTTTCCATATGTGGCTTTTTTGTCTAAAACAGTGCAGTTGAGTTGCTGTGACTGAGACCATATGGCCCACAAAAACTAAAATATTTACTCTTTGGCCCCTTACAGAAAAGCTTTGCCAGTTCATGATATAACCTATCATGGGATCCATAAGAGTATGTCAAGGTAACTGGATAGAAATAAATGCCATTTATCTTCAGCCTAAAATCTACAGACACCAGCCTAATTCACATTATAAACCTAAATCATCCTGTGCTCTGAAATCCTTCCCAAAGTCCACCAGGTAATGACTGTCTGAACCTCAACTGTCTGGTTGATTGTACTCCCACAAATCTCCTTCATTCCCATGGAAGTAACCTAAGTTCAGGACTCCACCACCAATCCTCTAGGTAATATGTCTCTGAACTGGCATTCCAGCCTCTGGATTTTACCTACTATAACACAGAGCTGCCCAATACTGAGTTTTCATGTTAAAGCATTCTATCACACTATGTCCCTATTCAAAACATTTCAACATTTGCAGCAGAATATTTAAATTAACATGTGTATATATATACCTACATATATATATATATATATGACAGAACAAAAGTTGAATGCCTAAACTTTGCATATAAAGACCTCCCTAATAAGAACACGACTCTTTCAGATTCATCTTCCAGTGACGTTAACAACCTACCTCCCATCACCATAGAAACTGAAACACACTCCATCATTATTCTTGTAACCAAGCCTCCGTATTCCCCAAGCACATAAAGCACATGAATACCGGCAACTTCATTCATACTCAGCTCCCGCTCACTGTGTGTTCATTCACTCATCCCTTCAATAGGCTTATTAAGCACCAATGAGCATCAGACACTGGCCTTGGAGAGAAAAATACAGTAGGGAGAAGACATAGTTCTGCCCGTGAAATGATTATGGTCTGATAAGAGAAAAAAGGACATTAAATAAATATACAAATAAGAATTTGATTAGAATCACAAACCAGTGCTATGAATGAAAACTAATGAGCAATGTGAGGCTGAATTTCAAAGGAACCTATCTTAACCTGGGAAGTCACAGAAGGCATATCTTCAAGGAAATGACACTTATGCCAAGAAATGAAGTCTCTCTATGGGGTTAGGAAAATAGAGATACCTCCTTTATGCGGTCTTTTCTAAGCACCTCAGTTTAAATCAACATTATCAAATATGTGTTATTGTTGCAACATAATGACTAGCTGCAATACTGCATGCTCAGTCATGATATTATAAAAGCTATTTAGCGGCATGGAAAGCACGTATGAAAACAATGAGAAATTCACCGGATACACAGGATTATTAACATTGTTAACAAAACAAATCTGAAAAGAATAAAAGAAAATACAGCCCAATTCTACAATAAATTCAAGTAGGATAATGGGGTTTAGTGTGGTATTTTTCATTTCATCCATTTTCTAAACTTTCTGTAACATAATTTTTATAATGAATAAATTATAGCAGTTTAAATGGTTAAGTGAACTATGTTTACATAATTTTAATAAAAAGCTTAATATTTTATGTCTACTTAACTACCAACATGTACAATTAGTTGAACATGGGGTTTAGAGGCGCCCACCCCCATGCATTTGAAAATCCGCATATAACTTTTAACCCCCAAAAACTTAACTACAGTAGACTGTTGGTATCCAAGGCAGGTGGTTCAAGGATCCCTGCAGATAACAAACTCTGTGGATGCTCAAGCCCCTCATATAAAATGGCATAAAATAATGCATATAGTCGGTCCTCATCCACAGATTCCCAACCATGGACCAAAAATACCGTTTTCAGTCTATGGATAGATAAATCCACAGATGTGAAGCCCGGGGATATTGAGAACTGACTGTAAACTTTTTGAAGAAAATCCAAGTGGACCTATGCGGTTCAAACCTGTGCTGTTTAAGAACCAACTGTAATATTTACAGTTATAATACAGAATAACCTAAAGCACGTTTATCTTTCATGTAGTATTGCTAGCTTCCCAATCATATCTTTGAATCTCATACCACCATTCATTCAAATTTCTTATAATATCATATGTATCCTAAGGTTTCTCTACTTGATTAAAGTCTTTATTAACCTCTATAATGAGGAGTTAGCATAGTTGACTTTCTTTGCTATATCCAATCAAACCTCTATAAAAGGATCATTTTCAGTAAACTTTGTTCAAAGCTTAAAATAAACACCTACAGGGAAAAAAAAGAGAAAAATGAATGATGGTGAGGATACAGAGAAATTGGTACACCGCTGTTGCGAACGTAAAATAATCTAGCCATTGTGGAAAGCAGCCTGGCAGTCCCTAAAAAAAAGCTAAATATAAAATCACCATACCACACGAATTCCACCCTAACTCTATGCCCCCAAAGAATGGAAAATAGGTAAGCAAATGCGTGCCCACACTTCCTAGCAGAACTACTCACAATAACCAAGAGGAGGAAAAAACAGCCCAAATGTCCAACAAAGAACGGATAAACAAATCATAGTACATACATGCAATGGAATATTATTTGCCCATTAAAAGGAATGTAGTTCTGATACATGTTACCATGTGGATGATCTATAAAAACGTTATGCTAAGTGAAAGAAGCCAGATAGAAAAGGTCACATATTGCATGACTCCATTTATATAGAATATCATGAATGAATAAATTCATAGAGACAGAAAACACTGGTGGTTACCAGGGCTGAGAGGAAGGGATAACGGAGAGAAACTGCTGGATGCACAGTTTTCCTTTGATGAAAATGTTTTATAACTAGAGGTGGTGGTTACACAACATTGTAAACATACTAAATGAATTATTCACTTTTAGATGGTTAATTTTAGGTAATGTGAATTTCACACCAATTCAGACACACAAAATAATCAACACCCAAGAAAAAATCAATTTTCAGGGGAAAAAAATTATAAAATGTGTTATCAACTGTTTGCTAACAGTTATTCCTGCTTTGCAGACATCAAGGTCCATTCGACAATAACACAAAATTTACCTAAACTTTTTCTTTTTTACATTGCTTTTTGCTGCTAAAACAGGAAAGAACAATGAATTATTTTAGAATCTAGATCCTGAACCTTTCTCATTCTCAACAACCTTCATTATTCTGATTATTTTTACCTATTTTACAACAGAGTGTGTTATTCGCGCAGAGCTAGTCATCAGTGGCAGAGTTAATTGGAATCTAGATCATTTAAATAATAATCCTCCCCTTCTGAAATTCTTATTTGCTTAAAATAAAAATAAAGACAGTTTGCTGAAGGAGGCTGAAACTATGACACGTCTCTTTTAAAGAAATGAAAACCTGTTCATTTATTCAGCAAACATTAATTTGGTGCCCATTATGTGCCAGGCTTTCTTCTAGATGCTTGGAAGATCTCAGAAAATGAAAGATCTGCTTCCTAAAGGAGGTCAAATTCCAATGGAGGCAGAGAAAAAGAAACATATACCTAGTAAACAAGTAGCATATATATTAGGTGATTTGTGTGTGTGTGTGTGTGTGTGTGTGTGTGTGTGTGTGTGTGTGTGTAGGCAGGGGGAATTGGGATGGCATTGGGAGGCTCAGAAAATGTGGCAGTATTAAAAAGGGAGGTAAGTAGAGAGGCCTCGCTGAGAAGCAGACATTTGAGTCATGACTTGGTGGAGGTAAGGGGCTTAATCAAGCTGATACCTGCAATATGAATGTCCCAGGCACAGTAGAGACCAAGACAGGCCTATATCTGGGCTACCTGGATGTCATGGGGGCTGCCCCGTGTGGCTGAAGTGCAAGAACTTAGGATAAGGTGGGAGATGAAGTTAGAGAACCGAGGAGGAGGGAAGAGAAAGGTTTGCAAAGGCGCTGTCATTCTCCCAGCACAGGTGGAAAGGCCTTGACCATGTGAAGGCAGAGACTGGGCTCCGGAGGCTGGGGCAGACCCCGGCGGGCCCTCCAGTGCCTCACCTGGTGAAAGATGTGTTCTCAGTCAGCAGGCCACAGCTCCCATGGGGAATTTTCCCAGGAGATAAAGACTGTGTAGGGACTACAAATTAAAACGTTCAGAGTAAGTGATGAAGACACAGGGAGAGGCAAGAAAACGCACAGCCAGATTTAGTGAAAAAGTCAACCGAAGTTACTGGGGTATTTTGTCCCCAGAAAAACAGTGAGAATATATCTAGAAATACAAGTTGGGGCCTGATGGTGGAAGAGTATGAATGCCAGACAGAGCAGTCCTATTTCTTTTTAATGCTTGAGAATATGTGCACACATGGGATATGATAAATGTGATATTAGTAGGGATGATGAATCTGAAGCAGCTCGCTTTACTGTCATAAAAAGAGAACATGAGAAAACAATATGAAAGCTATTTAAGAAAAAAAAAAGGTTTAAAGAAAGTATGTAATGAATGAAATGGCAACCACAGCTTCTAAAGTTTAGAGCAGGGGTCCCCAACCCGTGGCCCGGTACAGGTCTGTGGCCTTTTAGGAGCCAGGCCGCACTGGTGAGTGGCAGACAAGGGAGCGAAACTTCATCTATACTTGCAGTTGCTCCCCAGCGTCAGCATCACCGCCTCTGCTCCTCAGACCATCAGGAATTAGATTTTTTTTAGGAGCACCGGTCCCCGGTGTCAAAAAGGTTGGGGACTGCTGGTTAAAAGGATCAAAATAAAGAAGACATCATTGTGCTACACAGGTAGCCAGGGCAGCTGATGACAAAGCCGTTTCTACATCAATGCGCCTGCATCCAACAGGAGAGAGGTACGAAGTCAGCAAGAAGTGAGTTCCTGACTTCCTCAGGATGCAGATTGAAGGCCAGCTTTTTAATTACTCTGAGTCTCAGCCTCTTCACATTCAAGAGGGCCAAAGGCCTAAAGCTTGAGACGTAAGAACAGGGTACAGTTACTGGGACTGAGTGGCACTCCTCTTCCCCTTGACTGTGTAAGTCAGTTCCTTTCTCTTGTTTCTTTCCCAGCCACTCCCCAACAGCTGTTCTGGCCTTCTTAAACCCTAATATAATTAAGAATAATGAGAAATTTTGATTTATTGAGGTTGTAGGTTATGTTTATTCATCAAGAATACATTCACGAAAATAGCTTTTTGGATAAAGTACACCTCGGAGATACAAAAGTGGGCATGGGATGACCGATCACGTAGCCTTTCTTGTACTCAACAATCCTGCTGAGTAAAAAAGATGGTAAAAATAAAACAGCAATCCAATAATTTGTCAATTTTGGATTACCTGGTTTATGAAACAATATTTTTTTTTATATACGTGTGTGTATATAGCTTTCATATATTACACATAGTAAACTCTACTACAAAAGTCCTGTGACCACACAGGAGCTAACATAAACTGCTGTTTTCCATGCTACTGGTATTGAAAACACCGCTAATCTTCTAAATTACATAATGGAAATACAAATGATCGGTCAATTTAAAAAGTTCATATCCACTCTTACACAGATAGATAAGATTTTAAATGAAGTAAAATAAAGAAAAGGGATAATTCTAATACAGGAAAACATAAAAGCTCTAAAGACGAATGTCCCTCATTTAAAAACAATTATCCCATTGGCTATTTTGGCTCTCCTGGGTTGAATCTTATGCTACGGGACCAGAGAACCAAACTGTCCTACTGTGACCTATGAAATCCTGAAAAATAATTGGTTCTCTAATTGAAAAAGAAAAGAAGATTAAAGAAGGAAGAAGAACCCTGCTTCAGGAAGAAAGAGTCTAAGGCAATATGACGACAGAAGAGTTGACTGTCAACTAAGAGCTAACAATTGAATTAAATTGCTTATTTTGTGTGAAGTGTGGTTGCATTAGATCTTTTGATAAATGTGATTTCCCTCGGTGATGAAATTTTTCCAATTAAAATAAATCTCTTATATATATTTTAAATTATCCAGTAAAATACACAATTATAATAACATATATTTTCCAGGTTGTAATGAAATTATATGTTCATATCCATTTGCAGATGCTGAGTAATATTTGGGCCAGAAAAAGGTCCTTCTTGCCAAAGTCTATCACATAAAAATAAATATTCAGATAAAAATATGCTGTGAAAGAGCATAAAGCAAAAGTAGCAATCTCTATTTCAAAATGTAAGTAAACTTTAAGGTAAGAAAACAAATTTTTCAACAGGTAATATAGAAAATATAAATCTCCCCAAAGTTAAAAATGCATAAAATAATACATTTTCTAAATTAGAACCAGTCTCTCTTTCTTAAAATACACAATAACAAGTTAAAGTCAAGAACCAATTGGTTTTTAAGTGCCAGTGGTTCTTCATCCTAGGTTTTTGGAAGGTATTTCTGGTTTGAAAAAAAAATGTGTTAAAAATATATGATGAGAATTTAATAATTTCCCAGAAAAAAAGAAATAGTATATATTACAAACTGAAAAATATATAGTAGATATCTGTTGCACATTATTAAATATAGCATATTTGAATGAAGAAGAGGAAATGAATCCCTCCTGGCACTTCAAAAGATTTAAGAATTTTTCCTAAAACTCCAGAAAGTTACCTAACTGTGGTAACAAAAATGTTAATGTAATTAGTAAAATCCAAAGCTCAATAAACAATGAACAGAATAAATGATCTAAAAAGTTAAATCAAAATACCCTGGGACCCTAAAATGGCATTCCTGTACAGGAAATGCAGGGCTAAAGGAACCTGACATAATTTTAATGAGCAAAATTAACAGGGCCAAGTACCTGGTGAAAAGTTGCCGCTTTATGGCATCCAGTTGTCCTAGCCTTTCGTTTTCCTCTGCCAAAGATGTCTAAGTCCTCAACTGTCCTTACATGGAAAAAGGAACTTTGCATGTGTGGTTGAGGTTAAAGACTCTAAGATTGGGAGATTATCCTGGATTATCCAGGTGGCCCAATTTGATCACATGAATCTTTAAAAGAACCCTTCCTGGTTTAGGTCAAAGTCTGAGAAAGTTGTGATCAAGAAAGTCAGGGGAGAGAGATGGACTCCAGGACTCACCCCCCTGCTGCTGACTTTGAAGGTCAGAGGAAGGTTGAAGGTTAGAGGAAGCAGGCCACAAGCTGAGGAACGTATTAGTTTTCTACTGCAGCTCTAATTATTGCAAAGCTGGACGAGCAAGAAACAAAGTCTGCCCTAGAACCTCCAGAATGGAGCCCTGCTGACACCTTGATTTTAGCCCAGTAAGACCCATGTCGGACTTCTAACCCACAGAACTGGAAGACAATAAATTCGTGTTGTGTAAGCAGCCGAATTTGCAATAATTTGACAGAGCAGCAACAGGAAACTACCTCAAAGCCCCACTTCTGAGCAAACTGGTAACTTCCATCTTTGTTAGCTAAACTAGACTGAAACTGGAGAGAAAGCTAGGAAAATGGACAAGAAGCTGCCTAGGGTCCTGACATCACTGGGATGTTGAGTTTACCAACTCTGGGAGCACCAACTACCAGATTTCTCATTTAATTTCACCTTTAAACTGGGTCCTGCTTCCTGCAGGCAAATTTCCTCACAGCCTCACCAGAAAAGATTGATTCACATACACTAATGTAGCATGTAAAATCCCAAGCTCTGCCAATCTTAGATTTGGGGACTATAAATCATTCTGAGATAAATACTTTCCACTTCACGAGTTTTGCCCCCTTATCCATTACATGACAAGCTATTAGACAAGTAGAAATACCAATACTCAATTTCAATTAAGCCATAAACTAAAGACATTTCTGTGTGTATTTCTTTAATTTGCCACTTTTAGAAAACACGAATTAAGCTATATCATATGAAGTTCTTAATATAAAAAATCGTGGAGTTTCAACGATCGCATGAGATTCACCAAAATAGTTTCTTTAGCTTACACCACGAAGCTAGAAAGAAAAAAAAAAAGTAACCTATGGCTTTAAAACCATCAGTCCTCTGAACCATAGGCTGGCATGCTATGAAATTAAGAAAATTAATAGTTATCAACCTTCCTGCAAAACCTGGGGAGAATTTAAGTCAGAAGCTCTACTTGGTGGCAATCGTATATAAACTAAAGGTTTCCTGTACCTTGGTGCTTCCCAGTCCCATGATTATATTAAACGATCCTTACCATCCTCACTACTCTTTGAACGTGTAACTGTTAAAAATAATGATGAATTATTAACAAGAACCAGTAAGAGTTTATAAAGAACTGAATGAGCTTCTCATGATCACTCTCAAGTCACCAGCTTCATGCTCTAAAACTGAATCGCACTAAGAAAAATTCAAATGTTCGGCGTTTACATTTCATAAAATCGCAAAACTTGTTGAGCACCAGCTCCAGTAATGACTTGGAAACTGAAAGAAAAATATCATGAATGTCATGGAAAAAAAACCCAAAACCAGTCTTTACATTTATTCCTGATTCCACAGATTCCTCTCCACAGGAACTATTTTAATAAAGCATTTGACAGTAAAGACATACACAAATGAGGCAGACCAGTATTACAGAAGGAATTTGTGAGTGACTATGAGTGGGTCAGCTAACAGTAGTTCCGTGGTTTAGAAGTCTTCATTTGAAGTGGGGCTAAAACTGGAGGGAGGTCATTTAATTTGTGACAATTCTGGAAGATTCAGAGGTGATATACAAAACCTTCCCAGTCGAGATGAACTTTAATTCTCAAAATTTAAGTTCAGCTAATATTTCCTGAGCAACTACAATGAGCTGGACACTGCAAAGAGGCTTTAAAAATACTCATTATGTAATCATCACAATAACCTCATGAGATGGCTATTATCTCCCCTCTTTTTATAGAGGAAAAAACTACAGCTGTAAAAGCTGGGGTCACATACTGGTAGGGTGGACTCGGTGGTCCCTCACTTCTCCTGTACACGCCATGTACTGGCATGGTGTTAGTATTTACAGCTCAAATACTTACAGAAGCGAACAGAGGTACCAAATGATGAAAGGTGGTCCTAATAAAAAATGGCAAGTTTTTAAAGTCTTTAATATAATCGCTGGGATGAGGGTGAACCGCTGTGGGGCAGTGGTAAGGTGGCAGGAGATGAGAGGAAAATTATTTTAAATCAAAGAAGAGCACACTTTAAATAAAACATAATAGGATTTCTTTTAATCAGGGAAGCAGTGTGGCATAGCAGAAGGGGCAATAGCTTCAGCGTCACATCTATATTCTGTTCAGAGTGGCAGCTCCTTTTAGCCCAACTTCACTTGAAGAGTGGAATTTCTTAAACATAAAATGTACACACTATTTGCCTTGGTTCTTTCACAGAATTTGCTTGGGGAGCAATAAAGTGATATACATGAAATAAGTATAACTGCTAAAAAAAAAGCAAACTTTATTAATGCTGTCTTTTTATTATTGTATCATTAAGGAGTTTCATATATTTTCCAGATTTGATATATGCGTTTATTAGGAAATGCACTTTGGTACAGAGGATTAAAAAAAAAAATGGATGGCCCGATGTTGAAACCATCATTGAATTTTTTCTAAGCTGGATGAAATATCTCATTACAAATAATATATTGAACCCTTGAATTAAAAACAAAACAAAACAAAACAAATAAACCAAAAAAATACATATATGAATAGGCAGCAGTTGAGGCTGGGGGGAGACCCTGACCTCCATCTCACTCCCGACACTGCACAAATCAGAAAGGCTGCAGCTGGGTTTGTAAGCTTTTCAGCCATGGACCCCATCGGCAGTCAGAGAAGTGGATCCCTTCTCGGAATAATTTTTAAATGCATAAAATACATAGGATTTCAAAGGAAGTGGTGATACTCCAACGCAGCTATCAAAATGTAGTGAAGGCCAGTTTGTGAACCAGTGCCACCATCCCTTCAGAATGAACTTTCCACTCAGCGGCAAGGAGTGCACTTGGCTGACAAACTAAGCAATTAGCACCGTCAGGTCCCTCCTGGGCTTGTGAGCCCAGGCCGCACACCTCCTGGCAGCCCCAGCCAATGACTGACCTATGCAGGGCCCATGTGGGGACTCCTAACAGGCACCCTGGGTCTGCTCCAGAGCTTCTTGCTTTCCTGCCGCAATGGCTGAGAACTTGTCTGATTTCCGTCGTGACCTCAGATTCTCCCTGTTCTGTCCTGCTCCCCCTCCCTTTCGCATGATTACCCAGCCCCTGCTCCCTAAGAAAACCTTCTCCACTCTGACATCTCAGTACTCGCTTCCTGGAGGACCCAACTAACAAAATAGGCTTCTTTAGGAATGTATTAAATACCAAGATCTAGCTGCAGGTCTAATAACTATTGCAATTTTGAAGTGGTGATGAATTTCAATGTTATTTTGACATACGTATGTGAAATAATGTGATATGAAAGTTATATGTGCACTTCACAGGTAGAAATGGCATAGGGACTACTGTGCTTATTGCCTTTATTCACAACTGCAGGATAGCTAACTTTCAGTTAGAGGTTACTGAAAGTGATGATGCCGGGTTGTTTTTCTTTCCCTTATCCAAGTTCACAGATGTCAAGAAGTCCTGGAATAGGGTGTGTCAGACTTTGAAATATCCATTCTTTGAAACATGCAGTTAGATAACGTAGAGGTATGATAACCAAAGGTCTCTAACCCTGTGTTCCTGTTAGATGCCATAAAATATGCGAAAGCTTGTGTTAAATGCACAGAATATGTTAGAAGACATCATATCATATCCCCAAATGATTTCATCTTGAAGGATAAAAAACACCCAGTTTACCTAAACACATGAATAGATAATTACTTCAAAATCTAACTTATGAGGTTCAAGGCCATAAAACATACAATAAAGTCATTTTCATTGAGAAAGTTTTCTGCTACAGAAGTTTTTATATCACTTAATATGAAATTCCTATAGCGTATAATCCAGCTCGAAGGTCCTGTCATCTCCTAATGACATTCCTGCCATGTCCCATCTCCAGGTTACAACATGACCAGGTGATTCTACCTCTTCCAAGCCTAGTAAGTCATATATTGGGGTGGTGCAGGGGGGGAGGAAGGAGTGGAGGAGAGGGAAAGAAGAGGGGAAGTGAAGAGCTAGATTTGCAGATATTTTTTTAAGATAAAAGCAGTGCATTCATTTGTGTGTTTAGGTGAGTAATACTCTGCACTCGTTATGAATGGGAGTCCTGACTGACAGAACGCAATGGAGACATGGCAGAGAATAGCTCCCTGAAATGGAGAAGTGTGTACCCCGGAGGACAACAAGGAACGTCCCGGGTAAAGAGAGACTAAGACAGGAGATCCAGGTGCATCCTGTTTGCCAGATAGAGCCAGAAATCCTGAGAGAAAAAAGTATGTGACATGGAATGTAATGACTTTACAATTTTCTTAAGGATGATAGCTTACAGGTGCACCACCAAAAACTGCTACCAGAATTAAAATAACCAAGGTGAACTAGTAACACGAAAGGCATATCACATCCCCCACTAGTCAGGTGACTCCAGTTGAGGCCAGTGCCCTAACACCAGCCCTCTCTCCAGGGAAGGAAGAGAAAGGAAAAAAAGCTATGTTTATGGGGGCACACACCCCCCCTCCAATACACACAAGTCCAAGTCTCCTCCCTTTCTACTCACAGCATCTGTACACTATACAAGAAATGTGCCTACTGACAGGGACCTTTCCAATTTCATCATACCATGCCGAAGATCCTGAAGCTTTTTGTGGACCGGCTAAATAAACTCAGCTTCTATAGCCTTTCTCCAAAAGCTTCAAAAAAAATCGCTGTTCCTTCAGCAACCCAAGACAGGGTACAATGTAACTGGTAACAATGAAATATTTTCTAATGATGAAACGAGACATTCCCGACCTACCTCATGATTTCCTTAAGTCTTTAGTTCTCTTGAGATTCGGCCCCAGACAGAACCAAATGATAAATCCCTAGAGAAATACTTAATTCTCCACTAACTTCCTCTCCAATCTTCCTAAGTTAGAGTTTGTCTAATGTTCTTTTCAGAAACCTTTAGGATGTTTAAGGCACGTTGCATTCGTTTAGGCATCATCTCTTTATTAATGTGCATTCCCAAGAAACCTATCTCTGTTGTAAATTACATTTTTCACCTGAATGTCAGCCTGTGAAGCCGTTTAGTATTTTTTATACACTTTCGTTCACACGGAGAATTAGTGTTTCTAATACAAAGCAAGTCCCTGAGATAATCCGTAGTTCAAATAGTTGGTCCACTGGACTATGATGTCAGAAATCGAAGCCTGATTTGTTTTTAAGAGCGTAATCCGTTAACTGTTTCCATATGCCGTAACTTCAGTTGGGAAATATTTATAAACCAGTTTACTGGCTCTCTCAGGCACATATGATGCACCTGTTATAAAATGTGATTACTTCAGAAAGCTAACAATTGTGGAATCACATTTTCATAATAAATCAGTCTAACTGAATTAGTCTATTCATAAACTTTCAGGAAGCCCTTTAATCCCTATTAGGTTAACAGTTTGTGAATAATGAAAGTAATTAATATTAATTTTAGTTGATAAATCTAACACCAATAACCTGTTAGTATACTTTAATCCATTTTCCCACAGCCTGTAAAAATTAACCAACAGATGCTTCCAATCTGGTAAAAAATACACAGGTCATTAGCATTGTTTTGATGATACCAAATGTTCGGTATATGAATATTATGATTAAATTTCAAAGAGATATTACAATGTTCTTTTATGATCTTGTTAATTCTTAACAGAAGCTGAAGGCCATAAAATATGTCGTTCTTTTCAAAAAATCAAAACAGCATTTATTGTTCCACTCATCCTTATGTTTCAACTAAAAACTCAACGGAGTTTCACTGAAACTGTAAAAGCAACATGAGAACCAAGCACAAGTCTGCTCTTAGCATCATAGTGTCCCCAGTGTCAAAAACAAGGCCTGACATACATGTATAATCGACATTTATCTGTTGACTTGAATAGTCTAAGCCAAGTATAGGAAAGAGAAAGAGTGGGAGGAATGACTGAGAAGAAAAATGAGAAAAAAGGCAATCAGGAAAAATGCCTGTTATTTGCAGAAGAATTTAAAATACGGAAAGCTAAGATGTATCTCAAAAACGTAGAACTGAGGGACGCAAGGAAATCAAAGTGAGAGACTTAAATCGCAAGATATTTTTTTTAAATGATTGAATTAAATCAGGAAAAACATGTTGCTATCCCAGGAGAAGGCTTAGAGAGAGGTTCCTGTACTCCTTAAGACATGACACGAGGCACTCTCCCATTGAAGCAATGTTATAAATGTCACAGGGTAGTTAGTTTAAAAGATGAAATAAGTAAAATCAAACTGAAAAATGAAGAGAGATGCAGTGAAGGGCAACATGAGTTAAGAGGAGATGTCCAAGCTCTTACCAAGAATGTCTTGCTATCTCTATGGGGGGGAGGGGGCGGCTATTGTGGCGAGTCAGTCTGCTTTGCAGGAGAAAAAGACCAGCAAAGATGCGGTGAAGATTAAACAAGGTAACATAAAGATGGGCCAGCTCGGGGACTGGCACACCACAGGTGATCTGTAGGTATTGATCATCCCTCTTCCATTTCTAACTCTCAGGGTATGAGACCTCTAACACTCAATCATCTTAACCTAAAAGCCTCAGACACCTACAGCAGTGCCTTCTGTGTGAAAAAGAAAAGCCACACTTTGTAACGAAAAATAAAGAATATGTGATTGACAATCTCAAGGTTCACTTTCAATGACTGGATTCAGCTTCTTTTTCCTTTCCACCTATTTCAAATACTTAGGAAGCACTGGGATTGGCATCTAACATTTTAAATGCCTGAGAAGGAACGTCCACCTTTGTGATCAAAGAAATAACCCTGGTTCTTCTTCTTTTTTAAAATTAATTTATACCCTCCTACCACCTCTGTCCTCTGGAAACCAAGAATCTGTATCCATGAGTTTTTTCGTTTGTATTTTTTAGATTCCACATATGAGAGGTCATATTATTTCATTTAGCATAATGCCCTCAAGGTCCATTCATGTTGTCACAAATGCCCTGGTTCTTAGTTGAAAGAGCAACTGGAAAAAATACATATATACATATATGTGTGTCTATGTATGGGGATAGGGAGCAAGTATATTTTCACATTACACTGAACAAGAAATATGTGAGTAGCTTCAATCTTGAATTCTGCAGAAATTATAAAATTGATTCACACAAAGTAAGCTTTGTGGACACGGGGAACAGGTAAATGTCCCCATTTTGGACCCGATGCCTCAACAGCCAGGCCATCCACCCACCCATCCACCCACCCATCCACCCACCCATCCACCCACCAGCCCTTAGCCACATCTAATCTTTCCAGACTCCTTCCTCTCACCTTCCATTCTGATCTTTCCTAAAAAATATCTATACAAAATCCTGCTTTTCTGAAAGGAGACTTTTCCAATAAAATAATTAACTACTAGTCATGTCAATACACACACACACACACACACACACACACACACACACACACACTCTTGAGGCTCTTTAAATAATGCTTTCTACAAATTATTCTTTAAAATCCAAACCAAAAAAAACAGTCACCATCATAGCTTGTCTCCTGTTGGCATTGTGAAATGTTAGCAGTGCCCAGGGTTACAACCCTGGGCTTCCCCATCTTTTCTGTTCACCACGGAAATATCATCCACTGTCACAGCAGAGAGAGAGTAGCATTTGAGGTGAGAAGATAGAAGTCACAGGCCTCTGCCAGCCTCTGAGTCAAATGAAAGAGAGTCAGGGCAGAGGGGGCAGCACATGCAAAGTCGGAGGGGCATGCCAAGTACGGAGGACTCAGAAAATGCTCATTTCCACACCTTAGCCTTTATAACTAGTATTAGACTGAGGAAATACATGGGTTTTTTGTAACCTTGGATCTCAAGGCTAAAGTTAGATGACTTAAGAATTTTTTAAAGGTCCAATTATTTCATTTAGGGCTAACACTACAGCTAAATTAAAGACATGCTAACAAGTTTCCCTTTTGAGCCTCATTAATTAAGAAAGTAATCAGAGTAAAGCGGGGGGGAAAAAAGAGAGTAGCTGGATGGCAGTATTACTTAAATAGCTGCGAGCTACCTCCATTTCCACCTACTAGGAAAGCAAAGGGAAAACTAATCAATTCCAGATTGTGAAATGTGAAATTCTGAAGTGCTTTACATGTAAATATATATTTTAACTGCCATATATTTTTCTTGATTGCCTGAAGAGTACATTAATCTCATTCCAAAAAATTTTTGATTCTGCATAATCAAAAAGTAAAATTAAGATCTGCTTACTTCACAAGTTTTCCTAGGGAAAGCTTGCTTAAAAAAAAAAAATCTGTTTTCAAAGATCAAAATATCTTTTTTACTATTTTGGTCAAGTTCAACGATGCTCTATAATATCGAATGTCAATAATAATTCAAAAAAATAACTTTCCAGCAAAACAAAACAAAACAAAAAAACCAACGGCACTCAGAATTTGTGGTCAAGGCGCCACATTTACCACAAATTCTAGAAAGCTACCTTTATTTGCAATAACCTTTTAGTATTTCTAACTTAAAATTATTTTTCAGAGTTTCTAATCTACAATTATATTTTTAAAAAGCATGTCAAAGGAATACAAATGATTTTTCTTTTTTAATCTGGCAATATTTCTTGGTTGCTGTAACAATCAAGTTAAATCAGGTATATAAAGCCTCTAGCATGGTGCCTAGTACACAGAAGGCATTTAAGAATTCTTCTCTCTCTACACCAAGCCTTCACACCTGCAGACCTAGCCATGCCCCTCCAGTATAATCACTCCCCTCCAGCTCTCTGTTTCAGTGCGGCCAAGAATTTAAGTGGCATAAATCTGTGGTAAAAGGGTTCTTTTTTGGAAAGTAAAAGGTTATCCCTAATCTAAGACACAGCGTTCAAATGTTACATGATACTTAAAATTAACAGTATGAAATTGGATAAATTCCATTTTCAGACAATAATATATAAATATAATTATTTCTTTATGAAAACAAATCACACTGAACACATAAAAGCTATCACAAAACAATTTGAGAAATAAATTCCATTATTTTTAATGAAAAAAATCATAAAACCTAATACACCTTCTGTTTCAAGCTAACTTTCAAGATATTCTATAAATTGATTTCTACCCCACGTGACTCAATTAAACTATGTGACAGTCACTGTAATTTTAAACAGTAGTAAAATTCTGACTAGAAAAAGGTTCACATTTTTTGTTTTACTACTTCTCATTGACAAAAAAAAAGGAATTTTTGTGCCAAAATTCTCTCTGAAAATAGCCTCCTTTATGAAAATCTAATTTAGAACATCTTCAAAAAGTAGTACTACAGAGAAAATTTGTTTCGTATTAATCGTTTGCATTTAAAAAATTGCTTATTTGATACTCTAAATAACAAAGTTTTCACTTTTAAACATTTCATTTTATCAGATCATGTATTTACCCATTAAAAAAGTAAAAATATGTATAGGACTCTTAAAATAATGCTTTCTAGTGGTTAATACATAGAAAGTGGCCGTGTTATTCAAATTAGCAAGTAACCAAGATGTTAAACTCACCTTTTTGTTGGCAGCAAAATGTGTTCTCAAGTTTACAAAGCAAATCCACATTTTCATACTTATTTTCATTTGCTTTTATCCAGAAACAGTTTTCAGTCATTTCATGAGGTCTGATCTGCAATCAGAGAGAAGACTGACTCATAAGTAGCTGCGTGTTGCATCTGTCCCAGCCCAATCACTACATTCACACCCAGCGTCCCATAGCTGCCAGCCAATGTTTATGAAGTCATCTCCGTAAGACTGTTCTCCAAACTGTGTTCAGTGAAATATGAGCTCAGCAGGAGGTTAAGCTGTTATTAGGGAAAATGTTGAGGATTGAAGCTGAATGGAATGAAGTTTGTTTCTTCTCAGTTATGCTTCTCCAGAGTCTATAATGATGCTGGTGCGCACTACGACTCTTCGAGGGCAGGATATAATACTAGGGGATCAGAAAGCCATGTTTCTGCAGGATTCAGAATCCCTGTGTCCTAACTAAATACCAGCTTCTGACAACCAGAAATACCTTTCCCAATAGTTACCAACATAAAGACGCTCCTAAGATCATTAACTTCGATGTACTTTTGAGAAACACTTCATAAACACATGGTTCAACCATAATAAAGATGAATTATCAATTTAATTACACATCAACTCCCACAGTATCAACATCGGCTCCCACCAAAGTTCATAAACCAGAAAACCTTAGTCGAGGGCAAAGGGCTTTATGTCAATGCTTAAAAAAAAAAAAAAAGGAAAAAAAAGCCTATTTATTTAACATCACTTTGATTAGGGTTCCCTTTGGAAATTACATACAAATAAAAACAAAATTAAATTTTAAGCTAGGTAACAGTATGCTTTCTTCAACTTATTTCTGTTTTACCTTTAACCAGTTCAGTCTTCTCATGTTGGTTTCAGGTTTAAATTCTTTCTTTGGCTTTAACCCGAATGGCAGGGTGGGTGGTGGAAGGGAGTTCTGTCCACTGAGAAGCCCTAGGGGAGGTGGTGGGGGCACAGCACCCCCAAAGGGCAGTGGGGGTGGGGGTGGAGGAGGGGGTGGGGGTGGAGGAGGGGGTGGCAGGCTTCCAGTAGAGGGAGCTGGAGCTGCAGGAGCAAGCACTGGGGGGCAGTTTCCATTTTCTTGTGACAGGGATAAAGAGATATTTACATCAGCTGGCAAGGCACCAAACTAGAGAGAAAAATAAAATAAAATAATGAAAAATAAGGAACATGAATGAGAACATTCTACAGAACCCTTAAAAGTATACTTTCCTCAAAAATAAAGTATTATTTTAAACCAAAAATAATTGACTATCAGTAATTTCATGTGCTTTAACCTAAAAATAAAATTCTGGTGAAGTTTAATCCCAGCTTAAGAATATAATTATAAATTTTGTTTTCACAGAGACGAAATTGACAGAAATATCATTCCCCATCTTGAGGTAGTTACAGCTATCCAGATGGAAATGTGTGTCCAGGGGGGAAATGGGTATATGGGTTTAGAAGATTTAAAAATCAGCAGTTTCTAGGTGACAGCTGAAGCCATGGGGGTAGAGACGTTCATCCAGAGTATGTAGCCTGAAGAAAGGTCTATGCACAGCATTCTATGGAACACTCGGAAGTAAAAAATAAATGAGATCCAGAAAAACCAACTTAAATAGTATTGCCACGCCATGCCTTTGCCTTTGAGTAAAATAAAAGAAATCTAAAATTCTTAGTAGGACCTACAAAGGCGTGTCATGATCTGGCCCCTGTGAACTGGTCTTTCAAGCGACTGTCATAGACAATTCCATGTATATGCCAACCTCACATGGCTTCCAGGGCCTGGCACATGCTATTCCCTCTGCCTGCAACATCCTCTTCACCTGGCCACCTCCTACCAGTCCTTTTGGTCTGAGCCAGCATACCCCATCCTCAGGAAAGCCTAGTCTGACTACTCATTTCCCACTGACAGAATCCAGTACTTATCCAAAGTGTTTTATATTTATTTAAGGAATCATTAGCATTTATCTCGTTAATAGATTATAATTCCACAAGGTAAGCAGCTCTGTCTGTGTAACTACTCTCTACCCAGTACCTGATATTGTGACTGGCAGATGAAAGCCATTGAAGAAAGATGTGTAGGATAAATAAATGAAAGACAAGAGAAAAAGGGAAGCACAGGGTCATGAATCATAAATGAAGCGATTTCCCCACCCCCCAAAAAAAGGCTGTCCCATAACATCAAATGTTACAGAGAAGCAAGGTAAAATCAGGAGTGAAAAAGAGCCAAATGTGTCCACTGGTCACTTTTGTTTTCATGTTTCCACAGCATGGCAAGAATTTAACAGATGCATTTTGATTATCATAAAGATCTGAGTTGATAAATAATTTTCTGTGATATAATTAGTCTCCTGAAATTCCTAACTTCAATCCTGAACCATATATATATATATAGACATGCATACATATAAACTACCTTGCAGATGGTGGGCATTTAATAAATATTAATAAATCATTTTTAAAGTTTTATGGCACAATTATGAAAAATAGATTATGTATAAAAGCCTGAAATTGACATCTGGGATCCACAAAGAAAAACCATCATAAAAGAATTTGAAACCACAAATCAAAGATTGTGCTGTATCAAAAACATTAACTATACAGAAGATTTAGCATTCGGCTGGGTTGCTGTGATGATGGATAGCACTGCCCTTTAAATATTAAAAAAGTATGTACATTATACTCACACTTAATATACATTTTATAGTTAATCATTAACATCTTAAAAAGTATATGGTGGATTTCTGCTCGAGACTAGTTCATTTGATAGAGTATGATTGACCTGAATATACTGTTCAAAAGGCCAGACACTGACGGCCTTGCTCAACATTCTATCCCCAGCATCGAATAACCCTTGGTTGTTAAGGGATTCGATGAAATCACAGATAACAGAACATATTTTTTCATAACCTTCATAATCAGCATAGGTTTGATCAAAGAAAAGTATCTTAAGACAAATGAACAGCGTTCATGAGGAACATATACTAATCCAAAGAAAGAATTAGCAGATGTTCTTCAAATATGAACAGAGTGGCCAATATTAAGGCTCTGATTCCAGGCTTTCGGCTGATGGCCATTAACCCGGGTCATCACCGTCCATAGTTTAAAATAATAGGTGGTTCTTTGATTCAATCTGTTTCAAAGCGTAAATTTGTTCCCATTTTAAATAAGAGTACATGCAGTAATAACATATTCAAAGACAGTGGATATGTTTTTTATAAACCGGAATTTTCTAAAGTAGATTTACAAGGAATCCTTTAACTGGGAGAAATTAAAAAGAAAAAGAAAGTCTTTAAATGTATATCTCTAGACCAGGAAAAACTTGTCATAAATATTTCAGCCACTGTCTATAACTCAATCTGAAATATAAAATGCAGTAAATGTGTCTTTGACTATGAGAGATAAGGAGTGACTTGAGAAAGAATTAAAAAGTTCAAAAAATGTTTGTACTTTCTTTTGGTCCACTAAAGAAAGATTGGTGAAGATAATTTACTTCTTTTTTAAAAATGTTTTCCCCTAAAACTGAATAGTAACAGATAACTATCTCTTTGACTCTCTTTAGACAGTGTCTGTAACAGAACTACCCACTATTTAAAGAAAAACAAAATTGCCAATAATTTAGGAAATAGTACACCAATATATGAAATAGTATGCCTGAGACTATTTCAACATAACCATAAATTAGGATAAAAGGAAAATGGCAAAACTATACTTATTGCTCATCATCCTATATGTAAATCTACATGAAGAAATTTAGCTATGAATATTCTACCTCCCTACCTTCATCTATATAAAATATGCAGATGATATATTTCTTGCTATCTAAATGTTTTATGTGTAGAAGGTGGATGTGAGCTATCTGCTTCGTAATCCAGATTTGTTCTCTTTTTTGTCATGTTTTAAATCTGTTTACTTTTGGAAATTGAAAAATTATCAGAAAATGTTCTCATTCAGCTAGAGGTTATCTTTCATTGCAAGGTACCCATAGGCTGAAGGTTTTGAAAAGTAAATAGCTTGAGCAATAATTTCCTGTAGTGGGATAAAGATCAGTGATGAATGACAAATCTAAGTTATAAAGACTTTCTTACCCTTTATGCTTAATTACTTAGGAAATGTGACATTACGAACAAAATCCAGATGAATCATAAGGATGGTTAGTAAAATTTAGACATTCTTAAAAATGCAAATAGAAGTGACAAAATTCATTAAAAAAATAAACATAGCAGAACAGAAATAGATATAAACAATATTATGAAAACATACAAGGAAAATTAAAGAGTAAACATTTTGATGCTATGAAGATATGACATGACTTTTGCTCCCCTGGTAAGCTTTTGATACCCAAATTCACTCTGGATAGATGGTAATTTACCTGGGATTTAAATGCCTGTAACTCTGCTTGAAGCTCATTAATCTTTGCCTCTTTTTTCTGCAGTTGAGCCTGAGTTTCTTGGTGGTCAGTAAACTCTTTTTCAAACTGAAAAAGAGAGAGAGAAAAAAAGAGAGAAAGAGATGAAAATGAAAAACACTACTCTTCATAGAGAAATATGACTCTAAAAATCTGTCAGAACATAAACTTTTATGAGAAGAGTGGTAGATTTCTGCCAAGTCACCCACAGCCTTTCTCTAGGTCCCATCAAAATCATTTGCAAGGGAGCAGACAAAGCCAGATACGGAGTCTGCGACCTTTGCTCAGCAGAAGAAACGGGCCAGTAGTTATGGGCAACCCTGGCATTTTCTTAGAAGCCTCTAAATATCATTGTGACTTTGTGTAAAATAATAGATAGAAAAACATTGTACTGGGTTCCCCGATCCCTATCTGAAAAAAAAACTATTTGAAACTTACCTGAAGTTTATCAATATGACTTCAAAAAATTCCATTTTAATATTTTTATTAGTAACTCCATTACATAAATGCATCAATCATTTGCATACTTCTTACAATATTATGAGATCTAAGGCCCTGATGTAGACTCTAACCTTCAACAATCTAAGAAAATAAGCTCTGTCTTATTTATCATGAATCTGTTCATCTTGAGGAGATTCATGATAAATTAATTTTTCAAAGTCTCTAGTGCAATACCTTGTGGGAGGAAGGCAAACAGTAAAATTTCTTGAATCCAATGAGTTCTCTAATTTATATAGCCGCTCATCACAAGCTTCCCTCTTGCATTCAAATAGCTTCGCCTTACCATTGTGGCTGAAAACCTCTCCATAACAGAGGTGAATTTACTGTCTCATCAAGAGCAAGTATCTGACTCTTTTTAAAAGTGGGGGGAAAATTCAATCGGTTAAAAAGAAATGCAAGTACTTCACGAATGTAGCCTGAGACTTTAAAATATAGTCAAACCTCAATTAGGAAAACAACAGAATAGAAAGGAAGAGTGTACAAAGGGCTCTGTGAGTCATGCTGTCCTCAACACAAACAGCTAGTTACCAGTCTCCTCACCATACAATAAGTAAAAGACATGAGATTAAAAGTTAAAAGCCAGATTTTCTGTCTTCAAAGTCTGAGTTACTTAGATGAAGCCACACTCCCTTCGCACAATTAATGTTTAGATAATGCTTTACAGTTTTTTAAAATAGATTTTTAGATCAGTTTCAGGCTCACAGAAAACCTAGGCAAAAGGTTCAGAGACTTCCCACACCCCCTCACTCCGCCATGTATTGCCTCCCCCATGGCTTTTCAGTGTTTAAAGCACAAACATGGCATATTTGCAATTTATCACCATAAAACGCTGTGAAATAAGAAATGTTCTTACAATTCCCATTACAGATTAGAAAAATCTCAGACATACTCTCGTGTTCTTTAAAAAGATAATAGAAACTATGAAAAATAAAAACATCCAAATGTCTTCCATCTCCCCCAAACCACACCAACATTACTTGCCTCTCCTCCTCCTCCTATAGCTCCTCCAAACCCCTGCTACCGTTAAATAATTAAAAAGATACTAATCTTAAACCGAATCAAATAATCTGTAAACTAAAGCGTGCTTAAGTCTCTAAAGGCCCTCGGATCACCCAGGACTTCCCCGCCAACTGGCTAAGCAAATGTCTTCACACCTCTGTGGCACAGTAAACCTTTCTGTCCATTTGTCCTTCAGCTTACCCCATGTCACCTAACTGTATTCTCATTTTTGGTTCAAAGCCAACTTCTTTAAAGACTGTTCTTAGTCCACACTCACGTTTCTGACCGTTGAACTCCAGTCACTTCATTGTCCACTATGACTTAATCATCATTCTTTCACTCTAAATTCTACGGCCTGCCAAGTTCCGAATCCCCCGGACTCCTCCCAGCCTCATCTTCATGGATTGCTCCATAGCTGTGCTATTCAACAGGGTAGCCACCAGCTACAGATGGCTATCTAAATGCAAATCGAAAGTTAACTAAATTGAAGTTAACTAAAATCAGATGAAGTTAACATTTCAGGTCCTCTGTCACACTAGCCATTTTATAATGGCACAATAGGCATACTTGGTCGGTGGCTACCACGTTGAATAATACAGATTATAAGGCATTATCACCCCACATCGAACAGGCCTTCTATAGAGCAGAAATACTTACGAATGTGCCTCCATATTCAGTCTTCCTTCCCCCATATGTTCCATTAAAAAACTCTCTGGTTCCCGCTAACTCCTTGGCTACTCCCACCAGTTCTGTATGGGCTTCTATACCTCAGTCTTTGATGACCCTTTGATGTTGCCATCACATTGGACCCTTTCTTCACCCCTTCGCTGAACTCATTTCGCATTTCTCATAAGACGGCATCTTCTACACACACGTTTCAATCACCACTTCATAATCCCTGTCACCAGCTCGGCTTCTCACCTGAATTCTAGTCCATAAATGCATTTTCAACTGCTTAATGAACATTTTTCAAGACCAAAAAAAAAAAAGAAAAGAAAAAACCCAGTATTTTCAAAACTAACATTATCTTCCCCCTATAAACTTCATGTTTTGAATACTGCTATTCTTTCTAAAAAAAAAAAAAAAGAAAAAAGAAAAGAAAGAAAGAAAGAAAAAAAAGCTAATATAACATGACTCCTTTGCTCTTAAACCTTCAGTGACTTCATTATAAAGGCCACTCTCATTAACTTAATATCTAAGAACCTCCCTGGGATCTGGCCCCTAACTCTCTATTACTCATTATACAATAAATATCTAATAGCGTGCTTATGATGGGTCCCTGGGAGTGGCAGGTGTTAAAGACAAAGATGAACAGATGGTGGTCATTGCTTTTAGTAAGTATAGTGTCTGGTGGCAAAGTAAAAGCAAACAAACAACCCAAAATCTATAAAAATTACTACCAATAAAGAGAAAAAGATTGTGAATGATTCCTGAAGAAACTCAGGTTTGAGGAATTTGAGTAGTAGCCGAGAAGTACAGCTACTGTTTCAAATTGAGGGACTAGCACTGGGTGACCAGCAATCCCTTATAAAGGGCACAGAAGGAAGTATGAGAGCAAAGTGGAGGTGATAAAGCTAGTGATGTACACAGGAATGACACTGTTGAAAGGAGTTTTGCAATAAGCCAAAACATTTTTTTTCCTAAAAACCACAGAGAGATATTAGAGCATTGACAGTAACAAAATAACAGAAACAAATTTCCATTTTGGAAAACCCAACTTGCAGCAAGTGTGGAAAATGGACTGAAAAGGAAATATTAGAGGAATGGACATGAGTTTAGAGGCTACGGCGCCTCTCCGAGCAAGAATCGAATGAAGGTAGAAGACAGAAGGGAAAGGAAATGAAGCAAAATAATTTTTTTACAGAATCCAAAATAGTGTCTGACTGAAGGAAATGAATGAAGAGAGTGTATGTAAGATGACCACAGTGTCCTGCTGCTTTGCAAGCTAGAAACAGAGTATGACACTTTGAGGAGGAAAATGAGGGTATAAAATGCAGGGTGAAAAGGCATTTTAGGGGCAAGAAAGGTGAATCTAGTTTGGGAAGTGTTAAGCTAGAGATACCTTTAGGAAATTCAAATTTTCTGCATGCCTCCTCCCTGGTATCTCACCCTCATTGCCTCATATTGATCCATCAGGGCTCACGTTCACTGTCACTTCCTTGGGTCGGTCTTTCCTGGCCACCCAAGACCAGATGAAGAATCTTTCCTAGAGGCTGATGCACCACGTAGGGCTAACCCACCATGGCAATTACCACACCAAAATTTAAAAATTATCAAAATGTCATATGACACACATCAACAATACTCACCAACCTTAAAGTTCATTAATAGTGAGAACTTTATTTCATTCGTCATCTTTCCAAAACTTTTTCATTTATAATTAAACTCAATAAATCTTTGTTGAATGAACTGATCAGCCAATTTCTATGTGATCTTCCTTTATATGTTGAATAACTGCAACAATATCATATATTAAACTCCCCCAAATCTCCCATCATCAAAACTCTTTGAGGAGGTAGATGGGGTAAAAGTGATCAAATGTGTGGTGACTGAAAGAAATCTAACAGTGGGAAGTGAACACACAATGCAATATATGTGTGCCTTCCTGTTAGATTGTACACCTGAAACTTACTGGATTTTATTAACCAATGTCACCATTAAAAAAATAATTTAAAAAGAAAACCTTTGAGAGGTCATTTTCTCTATTCTCTTTTTGATGACTGCTCAGTCAATGTTTACTACTGCTTAGCAAGAAATAAAAAATTAAATTCTTATGAGAGTAAGAATAAAAAGTCTTTTTCACAATATCAACATGCAAACTATTCTATTTCATAGACCTTAGAACAAGATTTGGGATAAAGGATCACGTAGGGAAACAAAGACCAAACTATCAACACAACTGGTCATAATTAGTACACACTGTGATAATTCATTAAATTAACTTGGTCATATTGAAACTATCTTTACGGCTTGCGAAACAAAAATTTCTAGATCCTTCCCAGTAAAAAGATCGGACAAAACAAACTTTAGCGCTTTTAAAATATCTATAGTCAAATAACAGTCCTGGAGATAAAATGAATCTCCATTAAAGATGTATTTTATCATCTAAGATGTATGATAGCCTCCTTCTACAGAAAGAGTTACTGGAGCGACATGACTCTTACAAAATTACACGCAAAAATGTCAACACAGTTAAGGCTGAGGCTCTGCTTAATTTCATTCCCTAGGGTAAATGTATTAGTGCATCTGCACACGAAGGTTGATAATTCAATATTTTCTATGTACTCTCTGACATTTCTAGTCTTCATTTTTCAAATTTATGCACCAAAATAAAGAACGTGTCTAACAACTATGATAGTTTCCTGCCTAAAGCAAAGTATTTACATGTGTCCTTATAAAGCTATCAGAAAGAAATTCTTGCTGATATCTACAAAACGGTATGGCAGTAGAAATCTTTTATGGAGCAGACAATAATTTCTGAATACACCCAAGACATCTAACTTCTGACTAAAAGGAGATGACTAACCTTGAACAAGGTCTTTCTTCTATTTATATTTAAAGCTTACAATTTCAAAACAAGGTATTAAGAAAGTTATCTGTTTAACATCGCTCATACAAACTATACACCTAAAAATGTCTATAAAAGCACATTTGTACTGTCTGGGAAACATCCAAATCAAGCACCTGAAAGTTTCCCATAACCTTCCCAAGAAGCGTAAAAGTCCTCACTGAGCTTGAAATACGGTCAGCAGGGTGACAGGTCACCCTACGACAGACATCCATCATTTGTAAGACTTAGGACACTTAATTTAAATGACCCATTGTTTTTCCACTAAACTCAATATTTTGGGACAATGACAATATATTCACAGGTGCAATCCTCGCCTTCAGGAAAAAGCGTGTGATATAATACCTGTGTTCAGAGAGCTTTAGAACTTCTCAAAGTTTTTCCTAAGTGACTTAGGAAAAAGTACCTACCATTGACAGTTACTTAGTATCTTAAAAGTTCACAAAAATACACATTTCTCTCAAATTCATTTAGGGCCAGCTACAGTAAAAATGTTAACACTTTTGCATGGTGGCTAACACACAGTAAATGCTCATTTGGTACACATTCACTGAGGTGGTGGCAGTAGTAATTATTTTGATTTCTCCAATGTAAGAAACCAGCCCCATGTATTCGAATCAGAGTGACCACCTAAAATGTGAAGAAATTAACATCAGCACCCCCACCTACCCCCAAAATACAGGTAAAAAGTCTAATAGGCCGATACTACACAGAGATAAAACCACAAAAGACCACCTCAGAGAAAAGTGAGGAAAGGATGGATGGTCAACAAAACCATTAGAAACAAAGGAAAATGGTAAAATCTTATTCCTTGGACTATGAAAATGACAATTTTATATGGTTTGACCTGATCTAAAATAAAGCAACTTTAATCAAAACAAGTTAGCCTTTCTCTAAAATTTGTTTGGATATAATTTCAACTTTAGTGCCTAAATAATATGATTTCTTGTGGAATACAACGATCTTAAAATTTTGTCTCTCGTGTATACCTTATACATTTTATTTGATCATTCACTCATTCAGAAAATACTTTTTTTAGTTATTGGGCCAGGAATCATTCCAGATACAGGAACAGTGAATAAAGCAAACAAAACTCCCTTCAAGTTCACTTTAGAGAGAGAAATAGATACCGCATTCAGTATATACACACATAAGTACATAAACTATGTAGCATGGCAGATGATGATGAATATAACAAAGAAAAACAAGGGAAGCTTTGGGAGGGTCAGGGTTGAGAGCTGGGAGCTAAAATAATGGTCTAGGTAATCCTGCTTGTAGGAGGCATTCTGTGCAAACACCTGAGAGAGGCAAAGAACAAAGTGGGAACAACAAACAATCTCTGAGGCACAAGCATATCTGCAGTGGTTCCCCAAGTCTTGCAAAGGTACTTACTTTCTTGGAAAATTCCGATGCTTTCTCTTCATACTCTTCGACTTTTGCTTGATCTATGCAGATATCTAAAATTGCAATAACAGGCAATTTTCAACTGCAGTACTTCTTAAATTCATTATGACTTTAAAAGTTTAGAAAGAAAAAACACTGAAAAGATTTAGAAACAGTGCCAGTAATAAAATAAGCAAATAGAGAAACATATTATACTGCTGGAATGAAAAAGAATTTTCAAAGCACGACACCAAGGCCATAAAGCAAAGAGAAAGACAAACCCAACCACAGTTATATCTCTATCAGGCAAAAGAAGAAGGGAGTTCAAGTGTAACCTACAGTACTTAAAGGTTTCTATCAACACTACATTTCGTTGAGAAAGTGTGTGCCAGCATTCAAGTCTGAGTAGTCACAGTTTGTACAACAATCATTCTTTAGAGGTGTGAAAGGAGCCAGTTCAGCTCACAACCCAGTCACACAAGCATGTTCTCGTTTCACTCTGGTGTACAGGAGTGCTTCATGCATGCATACATGCACCATGCTGACGAGGCACAGGATATTAAAATATGTACTCAAGGAAAGATATTTAATAAACAGTATTTTTTAGGTCTTTATCAAGGGTAGTCTTAAGTAAAAAAAAAAAAAAAAAAGACAATTTTTATCGCTTTGTTTTACTTTACTATGAAGGAAGAATACAACAGCTACTAATATAGTTTGATACTAATGCCTTGATTTATAACAAGGTGGCAGCGGCTTCACCCATCACTGGTTTGCATCACCAGTGAAAACATCAACATGGCTTAAAGTAAAATAAAGTCTTAATATTACTATGAAAATAATTTGGGCTAGTAGAACTCCCTGAAAGGCAATTGAGGACCTTCAGGAGTCTACAGGCCCCACTATGACAACGAATACCATAGAGTTAAACCATGGGGTAAGAGATATAATATTTCTACCTAAATAACAGAGAACTACTCACCAACAAATTGGCTTAAATCTAAATCTAGTCTTTTTCGATATGTGAAGTCTGGATCCATCCCATCTTTATGCAACACAATCTGAGACACACACTCATCAATTAATTTGAAGTATTGCTGCCTAAAACCAAGAAAAAGAATAAGTGTACACTCAGTCTATTAGTGTAACTCTACATGAAAATAAAATATTTTCATAAGTTTGATTTCAAGTTCAATAATTTGTATAGTTTCAACAGCTGACGTAACAGATTTAACTTGGGAGTGACAGTAAATACTGTTATTACTTTCTTTCTAACAATTTTAAGACATATATTTTATACTCCTTGAGCAATTATATTGTGCTTTAAAGATGATTTTCTCATACGAGTCAGAACCTTGACTTAATTAGGAAGCAGCAAAGAAGAGATTATTAAGATGAAGTGATATGTACTCAAAAGCAGTTCTCAGTAAAGATCATCAGCCAGCCACTGCACCGTACTAAAAGAGCCACCATTCATTTTATTAACACAAGCCAAAAAAATCTTTTCTAAAATACTCTCTGGAATGTTCTTCAAACCAGCTAGCATACTGTTTCTAGAATGCATGTGGAATCAAATTAAAAATGGATACTGTAAATTATATACAATATCAAATAAATATTTCTTGCTCCAAAGTTAGAAAAATGGAGTAGAACAATTTTTGTCCAAAAATTAAACTAAAATCTCCAAATAGGGCTCATGTTGTCACTGCAGTTAAGCCCCCCTAATAAACTAAAGAACATCCCGTAAAACTCAAAACAACAACTATATAACCAGAAGATTTTATAAACAAAACCAAGCTAAAGCGATAGGGGGTGTATGCACATTTCTAGAGAGATACAGTCCTCCCTCCCCAGATACCCCCACCTCACTGCTTACTCCTCCTTTCCATGACTTTCTGTACACTTTCCTCTCCAAACCCTCCTCACCGTGTATAGGATGGCCTCTAGCCACTCGGGCTTTCCTCCCCTGTAAACTAGGAAAGTACTGCCTTTGGCCGACGTACACCTAATAAACCAACCATTGTGCTGAATAAAATTTACTATGGCTTAATATTAGCAAAAAGATTACTGCTCATTATCAAAGTAAAAACGTTCAAGACACTGCTCCTCCATACAGATCAAAGTATTATCAATACTTGCCTCAATTTTCTAAACTTCTTTTAAAAATTCTACTATTCCCTCATATTTTAGCCATAATCACATTTCCACTTAAAGTACATAAGTAGCACACACATTTACATCTATCGCATTTGAAGATTTAGATGATGTACTTCCATTCCTTTTTACTCATTTGATGTTATCCTAATGTTGTTTTAATAATAAAACTGTTTTTAAAGAAACACAAGCTCTTTTGTGTCATTTAAAAAAAGTCATTTCAGTAACTTTTCCCTCCTCCACAACTGCAGATTCTGAGCTCATTTACAACATACCTGATATTTTGTGCAAACTCTTTCAGTGAGGCAATATTAGCAAAGAATAATGTACATCTGATTTCCAGAAATGTAAACTGAGAAAATAATGTCTATGAGTGATATTGGTGAGTTAGTGACTATGTCAGAGGAATACGTGAATAACCTTAATTAAGAGACAACCATAAATTGTCATTACTTTGCTGTAAAACACCATTTTTAGAGGATATTTTAAAATCATTCACTTCCTCTACAGTATTTTTACAGAATATCAGAAACTATCTCCAGTGCACATTCTACTAGCATGGCATTCTGCATGGTAAGCCACTAATTATTTGTTAAAAAAATGAATTTGATCTTCTTCTCCAACTTTCAATTGTCTTGCTGTATTTGATCTTCCTGGGTTGCCAGAGCTGTCTGGATAGACATTCTCCAAATGAGTTCCATTTCTTTAAAATCTCCTTATGTTCCAAATATAAAAATAAACAATGATTCTGATGTTTCTCTCTATTAATTCTATTAAATGAGAATATTTTGCATTCTGCAAACACCTAGTTTATTAAAAGTTTATCAATAGTTTAAAATGTCCACTAAACAAAAAATGTTCAGATAATCAAAGGCTTCTGAAAGGTAAAATCCTGGTCCATTTGAGGTAGTGATAACAAAAACTGAAGTTGAGACCAATATAACAAGATTCACAGAACTGTATACCAAAAGAGTGAATTTTACTGAATGTAAATAAAATACAGTAAATAAAATAAAATTTTATTTAACAAATTAATATGACAAAAATATGATTAAATTGCCGAAATTTGGACTTAATCTTGTTATAAAAATATAATCTCTTTATAAAAATAACAATAACAATATGGAACATGGGTAGAAATCAGATGAAGCTGCCTTGAGTACAGCAGTCACAGGGGTCATAGCCTTCATAGCAACCATATTTGGAACAAAGATCAAGGTCTGAGGCTTAAAGAGCCAAGGAAGAAAGTGACATAGATGCGCATGGAATTAAAAAGGTGATACTCAGAAGATGACCAAACTAACTAAACTTCCATACCTCACTAATGTCACTTTGGTAATGCTACGATTTAATATTCTTTGGGACTCCTGATCCCACTAAAGTGATAGGATCAATCTCCTGGCAAATCCCAGGACAGCTGTGCTTTGTAATCTGCTTTGAAGCTTCATACAACCTCTTGTCCTCTAGAAACACAGATGAAGGGATTAAGGTCATAAGTAAAATAAAACTCCCGTGCAGCACTAAGCACCCAGTCAAATCTCTGAAAGCCAACAACAGTACTGAATTCTGGGCACCTCAAATAGCTTCAAACAACTAGAGGTTGACAGGACCAACTAATCAGGAACAAGGAAAGGACGGGGTTACTTTAGAGTAAATGGAAGTTTCAATGTCGCTTTTAAGTAAATTTGGAGGAGAAATCAGCAGTACCTATAGTTTTTTAAAATCTTATGTAATTAATGTATCAGTATTTTTTACCTAGCATTTATAAAGTGTTTAAACATCTATTTTTAATAAAATGTTAGAAGAAAATCAAGCATCCAAATAGGTATCTAAATTCAGATTTTAGAATTGCCAGTGGGATTCCTCGAATATAAGAGGCAGGAGATATGATGGATGATCTGTATGTACTCATCCCAAAGAACCTAAAATCTTAACAGTTTTTGACTCACTCTGCTCTCTTATTAGATACATCCAAGGGCCTAAATTATACTCGCTGACATCATCACCCAGAGGACATAACCTGCATCAGACATGCCTAGCAAATCTTTCTAGTCAAATTAGAATACGACCTACAACCCACAGTATTTAAGCAAAGCTAAATTGGTGGCAACAAAAATGGTTTTAGGTTCAAAGATCTCAGCTTCCTTCATAAAATAGTAATAAAAGCGGAAAGAAGATGTTGAGAACATTCATTGGGCATACACCACGTGCCAGGTATTTTTGGCTAGAAATTTTACCCATGTTATCATATTTCCTTTTCAGAGCAAGCAGGCAAATTAGGTGTTAATATCCAAATATAACTACATACACATAAGATACAAACAGAACAAACAATTTGTTAAGCTCAAGACAGCTAGGATATAATCAAACCTGAAAAGTCATTTATCTACCTTTTCTGACATTAGCAACATTAAACACATCTGTATTATTAAAGCAATTTCTACTTACTTAATAAAAGGAATGTTTAAGTGCCCTTCATGACACTTAGGAAAAAAAAAAAAACTTATCAACATTATTCCTTACTGCCTCAGGACTAACCAGAAAATATTATCATATAATAAACTAGTAATTTGTTGCTAGTTTGCATTTTTACTCATATGAAAATTTGTAACCAACAATCCACTGGAGCTGAAAAAGTAATAGTAATACCATTTCACCATTATCTATTTAAATTTATGCCCAGTGGAAGCACCACATTCTATGAGTCAATATTATGACAAAAATTAAAATCTTAAATTAGCTGCTTGCCCAAAAGAAACATGAGGTGATTTCATCATAGAATTTTATCAGCAAAAGAAAACATTAGAATATAGTTTCCTCTTACCTTATAAAATAATCATTTCGAATCAGTAAAAGATGCTGAAGAATAGAAATAAAATATTTCTCTGCTCTAGTTTCCTTAACTGTGCTCCACACCATGTTGTAAACATCATATGCTTCAGTGAATTGATTAAGGAATATGCAGATTTATTTATCCTCTACGCCAAGCAACTGAAATAATGAGACCTAGAATTTTCTCTGTAAGCCTTAGAAGTCTTTAAGTTACCCTAAAATAGGCATCATGCATACTCAACATATGATATAACACAGGTAGTTAGGACTGAGATTTGAAGAAAAATTGACAATTTGACCTGACACTTCCTGGCTTCTCCTCTACAATTAACTTCAACCAATCTGCCTCTCTAGAGCTAAGAGGCGGCTGGCAGCAGGGTAGTGGGCAGCTGGTTGTGATTACTGTATTGGGTTCTAACAAAGAGCTGGTAGCAGGCATTACCCTGGGAAGCTCAGTGGAGGATAGAAATCTGGGGATCTCTGGAAAAGCGCGGACATCTGCAGACACACAGAGGGAAAGTCCCATGTGAGTATGCACCCAAGGTGTAGGGCAGGTGCTAACCAGTAGCGAAGGATCCTCTATTCCTACAGCTGGAAAGCACTGGGGGGAGGGGAGGTGCCATGCATCAGAAAAAAACAAACAGACTGTACACATATGCAAAAGAGAGGTCTCTAACAGAATCAAAACATCCATTTACACACACACATTTACATAAAATCACACATTAAATTAATAAAATAAGAAAGGTTTACGCAAACATCCTTCTGATTCATAAAGGTTTGATATTATGCTGTTTATATAGAAACAGCTTCAGAAGGTTTAATATTTTATGAGATGGGGGTTAGTGGGTAGGGGTTTTGCAGTAACTTTAGGTATTTTTCTAGACTTTAGAACAAAAGGATATTCAAGTTCAGCTCTAATATCTTCTAGGCGATGGGAGAACTCGATCATGTCTTCTTCCTTATGTTCGTCGAAAACTTTAAGCTGGATATCCAGGCCATCATTCTTAATGCATTTTAAATTCTGCAGTTATCAAATAAAAAATTTTGATGAACTTTCTTCATAATGCAAAAAAATGGAATGAAAAACATATAAACAATAAGCCAACCACTCAACTTGATTTATAGCACTCAAACACTTAAAGTGTTAAATACTCAAAAATCTTTTCATCTATATTTCAAAAATAGAATTTTATATTCAAGTCATTTTTCTCACAGATAAATTATTCTTGAAGGTAATTTATCTAAATTTCCCCCTACTCAAGTACTTCTCTAATTTAAATATTAATAAGGAGACTGCAGGGCACTTACTGGCAGTATCTCTTTCAATCCACAACGCATAAATTCATTTCTGATGTGAAGCCTGAAGTCCAAATCATCAGGAGATGTAACAAGGGCATTGATGAGCTGCATACATGCCACCTACAATAGATGACACTGCCAGAGTCAGACTTGAATTTCAAAGTTAAAAAAAAAAAAAAGTAACAGAACTGAAACATCAAGGTTTTGTTTTAAGTATTATGAAATATCCTCCTTTACAGGAGAGACTATTAAAACAAAAATTTTTATGTAAAATATTTCAGTTACAAGTTACATAAGAATTATAGTTTCAGTAAAGTGTTTTTCCTTTTCCATTTTTCAACCATTTGGAGGTTCTTAAGAGGTAGGAGAGGTGGAGAAACAGTCAATTACCTGTGTTTTTTCAGTTCAGCAATCCAACTTTCAACTTCTGGATTTTTTTTTTTTTTAGCCCTGCCTGAAATATATCATTCATCATTTAAAATCCACATAATGGAAACAAGAGAGACTGTCTTTAGAGAAGCAATCGTATGCCCTGCTGTTGTTGATGGTGTTTTTCTGAGTCTACATTCTACCAAAGGCTAGCAAGTACGGCCGGCCTACTGATCAATGTTCAACCTCATGCTGTTCCCTAAATTGTCCTTCCTCCTTCCCTTAAGGCAAGGTGTATATGAATTTAAAACGCCAGTTTTGGATTAAGGCACCAATAGGGGTTTCGGTCCCTGCTGAGTGAAATATATCGAAATTGTTGCATTTTATACCTAAATGTTAAAATCTAACCAGCATGCCTCTACCGTCAAACCTTAACACTGTTTAAAGTGAGGATGGAAAATGTTCCAGAAGAGAAGGGAAAGAAAAACATATTTAAAGAAAGAAAAAAAAAGAAAAAACTTAAAACAGAGTCAATCTTTCCAGTATATGTTCACTGAGCTGTAACCAATTCATGTCAAAAAGTCAAGTTCAAAATGCCTTCTTTCCACTTCTTTGCAAGCCATTACCTGGTACCCACAAACATTTTTTTTTTCCAGCAGTACTATGTAATTTTAACAGATCGCAAAGAGCATATACCTAATGCTTCTTCTATACATTCAAAGAAACTAAATCAGTCTCAGTCTCCAGGTTTCTGGAAAAGATTATAGACAACTCAAACAAAGCAGCAAAAATAAGTAACAAAAAATAGCAGCAAATGTGACCTAAGTGGAAAGTAGATGTATAGAAAAACAACAGCATGAAATTGAGGAGAAGGGGAAGTTAATTCAAAATATTTCCAGGAAACATTCTAAAAGACTATTCTTCATAGAAGGAAAAATAAAAAACTCATTTGTTTCAATTCCATAAAATTCCCTTCCTAATTTTAATGATAATTTGCCATTCGTATGACTTATAACCACTTTGATTAATTTATATTAATGTTTATATTGATCATGTAAAATTGTCTATGAATAAGTATACAGCAAAATGTGCTGTTTCCTTACAGATAAAAAATTCTATGATTAAGGTAAAGACCAAAGAGTTCCTTCTACATTTTTAACACATATATTGAGATGTATAGACCTGGTGTATCACATAATTTCATACTAGTATACGATAGCAGCAAAACTGGGTGGCAATTTGGCATCTATTCTAAAGCAATTCTAAAGACACTGAAAAAGTCTCAGGAATTATAAAGGTAAACAAGACATGTTAATGTTTCCGGCCCAAATGAAGGTAAACAGGTACAGTGATTAAAAATACACTCTTTACTACAAAGAGGTATGTTCAATATACAATGGGGACATGGAGACACTAAATTAAAACAAGGACGGCTTAGCAATGGTACAGACAAGGAGAGCAGCCTGGTGATGAGGACCAAGATGCTGTAAGCATAGTAAGGGACGTGTTCAAAGACATGGGCTCTGCTTTGAATGTATAAGGAATTCAGATTTCCTGAGTTGTTTGTGAGGGTAGGAAGGGAAAGAGCAGGGGAAGAAGTCAACGGAGAGGAGCCTGGACAAGAGACAGGACAGTTAAGACGGGACAGATGTGCCAAGTCAGAAAATTCAGATTCAACTAGAAATAGTGGAGATCATAAAGGATTTTATGCAAAAAAGTGGCAAAAACAGAGGCAACAGACACTAGTTAAGAAGCTACTGCAGAACTAACGTTGGTGAGTGAGAAGGAGAGCTTGAACATCTGAAATGTAGAAGAAAAAGCGATAGAGTATAATGCTGGATTGACAAGGAATCGAGGTAGAAAAGCGGAATTTGCAGGAGTCCTGTCATCTTTGTTGTTCAACAAGAAAGAAGGTACTAGAGTAACAGAAATATAAAATGAAAATAAAAAACAGGTTTTAGAGAATAGAATAAAACCCACTTTTAAAATTCCGAGATTAAAATGTACATCAGGAATCGTTAACAAAAACCAGTTACTGACTACCCACCCTGTGTCAACTGGAGATATGAACAGGAACCCAAGGAAAGAATGAGTGAGATGTTCATCAAAAATCATTAATCCCCGTGCTCTGCCTGATGTTCCAAAAACGCAGCATACGATCGTCGTTAATTTACATCACGCCACACTAATTGCTTCAATAGCAGTTCTGGAACTGAGTGAAAAAAAGGAGCTTCTGCCATCCGAGGGGCATCCTAAGTTAACTAAAATTCTATCTGAGCATCAAACTGCGGTTTGCCTTCTCTCCTTTATCAGCTCACCCATTTCATTCCTTCAGTCTGTTTATGGGTACCCTACCCTCTAGATACCAGACATGGTTCCTGGTGCCAGGAATAGAGCTACAAGAAAAAAGAAATCACTAAGACGGACAGGAGTCAAGATTTGACTCCAAGGTTCTGGGCCCAGGCAATTCCAAGGATGGAACTGTCGTTTATTAAGATGGCAGAGACCATAAGAGAAACAGGCTTGGGAAGAATGATCAGGAGTTCATTTTAGGCAATGTTGAATTCAAAGTACCTCTTAGTGAACTTCATGGAAAAGAGCAGAGAAGGAAATTGGATCTAGCAGACTCCAGTTCAGAAAAGAGATTACTAGAGCAATAGCAGGTACAACTCACCATCTTCCATGGAATCATCTAGGGGGTAGGAGAGAGAGAGAAAAATAAAAATAAAATAAAGGGAGTGGGAGAACTGAGAGGGGAATTTCAATGGTAGGTTTCAATTTGTAGGTTGAAGAATTAAGTGAAAAAGCAATGGGTTAGGTAGAAAAAAAAATATATTTCCCACATTAAGTGGTGTCCTGAGAGTATGGGAGGAAAGTATCCCAACAGGGAGAGTGATCAACTGAGTTAAAGGCTCTCATCAGTCAAACGAGATGACTCATCGAGTACTGCGCATCTGGCCAACTGATGATTTAATAAGAAGTGTCCACAAAGAAAGACAGTCGCTGTCCCAAGTGAAAGAACACTTGCCTTCTCACATGTACCACATGCAACTGGTAAACACACACACACACAGTTAAAACTGGCTCTAAATATCCTCCTTGCTCCAAAAGCATCTTTACGTTTTAGAAATACTGCATATTAACCTATGGTCTAAGCAATTCTACATAAGACACTTATCTTTAGGTGTTAGATTCTGGACTCAGTTCTAAACATTTGAAAAGCAGATACTGCATAGCTCATTTTTCTACTCTCGTCTCAATGATTAAAAAGAAATCTTACATGAGGAAAGGTATGTTTAACGTAACCTCTAATTGGAAGGGTTTATGTGTCCATCGAGGGTTTGGGATGGCTGCAGAAGTCCCCACAGGCAGCAGAAACTGAAGATGCCCTATGAGGTCTGAGCCCAGCAAAGCCCACACAGCTGAAGAGCGGGAAAATGAGCAGCCAAAACGGTGATCACGAATAGTGTGACAAACATCAGCAACGCAGTAAAGTCGAAGGTAGAGACACATAACGGGACGGTAAAGTAAATAAACTGTACAGAAAAATCTCAGCTGTTCAGTCAGAGGAACAGAGCTGGTCTAAGGCAATCTTAAGAGCAAGGCACATGATCACAGAGAAATCACTAGATGTAGAAAGAGATTAACAGCAAGAGGAAAGGAGATGGTATCGCACCAACAGCGAAGCAAGGATTCTCTTAAAAGTCCACCCTGTGGTCAAAATCTCCAGCCTGGATCGAAGGAGATGTTCTTACAAGTGAAATGGTGGCTCTCCCTCATTAAAAACAGCCGCTGCAGAGGCTGAATCCAGATGGTAAACAAGGACCGGTAAAGCGCTTAAATAAAAATTCTATCAGAATCTGTGAATACTTATTATCTGGGCCTGAAAGATAACTGCTTAGACTGCCGTTCATCTTCCCTTCCCCACAGCAGAAATCATCTCTCCTCGACAATCAAATTTCACATTTATCAAGTTAAAATGAGTAAATGATGCTCACGGAGAAATATTTTGCCTCCAGTGCGGATAAAGAAAATCCAACGAATTTTACATTCACATATATTAATTCAGAATAAAAACTAAACAGACTACATAATGGAGACAAACACAGAAACGGTAAAGCACATCAGCAGATGAAGTTCTGTAATCTTATTTATACTTCCAATTAAATGTTCTGTAAATGATGGACACAGTCAGAGAGCAGGTCAGAACTTGGGGCGACTGCATATATCCCGGACAGATTCAGAAAAATAAATCACAGGATTCGAGAGGCTGTCATTTAGATGAACGGGAACCCTGAAAAACAAACCTGAATTTTTAAATATTTATTCAGACACTCTCGCTGAGATATCATTAATTTCTTCTATGTCCTCCCATGAATTTTGTTGAAACTGCCAGTATTGCAATTTTCATAGGAAACGTTAAGCTAGCTTTAAATTCCTGAGTAGAAGTTTCTTAAGGGCAGGAGTGTATTTCATTCATCTTGACAGTTCTAATATCCAGCATGACCCAGTGTGCCGCAGCCACTGCATGATAAACTCACTGGTTAATTCTCAAGCTCGGCATTTATCTTTGAGACGTGAGTTAAGTTTATCTTTCTGGTGGTCTGTGGGAGCATGAGCGAAGAAATGAATTATGCAGACCCAGCAAATTGGCAGGGAACCCCAGACAAAAATGTTAACCAGTAGCTTGTACTTCGGTGTTCCATATGACGATGAGTTCGCATTAGAATATTACTTTACTGTTTCTCTAATGTCTGTTAGCGTCTATGACATAGTATTTACCAGTCCATTTTAACACGTTTGGTGTTTGATTCATACTAATGTATTAATCCTAATGATGCAAGCCTCAATAAAAGCAGTAGTCAAAACAGAGGAATGAAAATAAATGATCTCTGCATCCTTCTGGAATGTCCCAATGGTGGCCCTAAAAATTAACTCTCTACCATACTCTGGATTCCTCACATTTGGTCCATCATTAAATGTGAGAATAATTTATTTGAAATTGAAAATAAATTTAGTCAATAGTTTTGTGGGAGGAGGGGAGATAACATCAAACAAGTAGTAAGTCAAGGTATGACTATTCATTACAAGGCCTTTATTAACACTGGGTGCATTTTGAGCATTTAAGGCCTAAGGGAAACAAAAACAAACGTGAAAATAACCTTGGCTAAATCTGTAAGGCATTTTAACCAACGATTTGTTTCACTACAACTACCCACATCATGTTTGATTATTGCCCAATAACAAATTTCAGTGTATGGTGGTTAAAACTCAGTTAAGGGTGATTTTCCCTACTCTGTTTTTAATAGTCTGATGAACCTAAACTACTTATATAGAATGGGAACACTCTGAATTTTTTAAATTAAAAAAATACCGGTTCTGGTCATAAGAGGTGTTTGAGAATTTAAGAAACACCAGTAACCGTGCAGCTGCAGATAATCATGGAGTTTTCTCTGAACTGAGGCATCCTTGGTTCACTCTGAGAAGCCTCCTGGAGGGAAAACTGATTTCTCTGTGCACCCTACAGGCATTTATCCCTAGGCTGAGGGTCACCCAATTAGAAAAGGTGGCAAGAAATGTGTCCCTGATTTTAGCTGACATGATCAATGACACCACATCAGGCCTGGAAGGCTGTCAGTCAGCATCAACTCATGGGCCAGACTGTTCTGGGTGAAAGAACTGGGCTAGACCTCCTCATTGCTGAACAAAGGGAAGTCTGAGTGGTCACCATACGCCATTCTATACCTGGCCATGTCGAAAGAGCAATGGAAAAAATTAAGAAGAAGACCTCTCGGTGTTCTAAGGTAAACCCAGATGGGATTTGTTATGGGGTTTGTTCAGCTGGTCGGTCCTGCTGCTTGGAGTCCTGCCAACCAGCAGCCTTAATCAAATCTTTTATGAGATGAGTTCAACAGACAGCGTATAGAAGTCAGAGTAACTGCTGCCTGTGGTCAGAGTTCTGTTCCCTAAACTCGTGCTTTCTCTCCTAAAACACCACTCGCTGCAACTGGAATAGGGGCTCCTGCGAAGCTGATCTGCGAGCTACTGCTACTGCTGTGGTTAATACGGGCCTTTGTCTTTGCCCTAAGAGTCTGTGTCTTCTGACAGCACCCATAAAACTGCGACAGGTGAACTTGATAGTTTACAAGTGACGTAAAAGTGCAGACCGTTCATGTTGATACTCCTTAGCCATGCGTTCAAGGGAACTGGATCAGGAAGATACCGCAGGACAGGTAAAGTGTGGCACGCTGTCACCGGGGCCTGAGGACATACACACAGAAGGAAAGCCTGACATCTACTCAGAAAACTCTAGGACCCCACCCTCTGGTTCCCTTCCTGTCGAAAATCTACTGCAGTTCAATCAGCCCCATGACCAAGAGCAAAGCTTCCAATAAACTCTTCAGAACTTGATAATTCTTCTGATACTCTAGCAAAGAACTGGGTCTAACAAGAGAAAAAAAGTCACACATAGGAAAAGGAAAAGAAAAATAAGGAGGAGGAAAATGGAAACAACAGATAAAATCTAAGTGTAGCAGAAACTAGACATTGGTTCACCCATACCTACTGCAACCCTTTGCAACTAAAGACCTGACCAACACAAGGGGACTGTGACACATACGAAGACTGGACCCCGTCTGTCCTTAGAGTCCCAGCTATGACCAGAGGAGAGTGTTGGGGGCAGTGTGCCCATTGGAACATCCCTAGACATGGTTGGCGTTTCTTCTGCATTACTCCTGGCTGTATACTATGCGCACACGACTCCTTGGACCCACTGGAAATTGTGCAAGGTAACTAGTACCCTTTCCTGCTCAAATTACCTAGACTGGATCGTGTTGCTTAAAACTGGTGAGAAAAAAATAACTCTGTCTTATACATGTGGGGGAAAAAATCTACATTTATTATAATCCAATATTTATATTTGTATTTGTACTTTCTTTCCTGAGAGTAAGACTCCCTAAGGCCTGAAAATAACTTTGAGTTGTTTCTGGTACTGTTTTTCATTTTTTCACTATACTATTTGCAGGGAAGAGGGAGCTGCAGCATGGTGGAAGTATGCTCATCCTATCAGAATCCTAGGCAGCCGAAGTGTCTTATCATTATTTTTAGACTCGAGAAAATCGAACAATCCTCCTTTAGGAAGTACGTTGTTGTGCTCGCTTCAGCCGCACATATACTAAAAAGTGCTTTGTTATAAACACATGTTGCGATAAAATAAGGATTTTATTTTACTACCTCCCGTTTTCTCCAATTTGAAAGCAAGCAATGGGTTTCCATTTTATTCAGCAACAAACGGGTTTTATTTTTAATTTGGTGATCGGCTAATATCACCCAGACTAATAAATGCAAATCATATAGCTGATAGAGTAAAATGGTCACTTAGAGTAAGAGCTTTATGGGAAAATTGATAACCAGCGAGCTTTAAAAGGCACTTTATTTGTAGAAAACTCAGAAGCACCCAAAGAGAAAAGCATTTTTAGATATTACTAAAGTGCTGCTTGATCATTCTAAACAAAGCAGAGCATGATCAGCAGCCCCAGAGAACAGAACCTACTTACTGCCCCCTCTCTTAACTTAAGCTTGCAGCTCCTAGCTATTTCACACATTCGGCTTCATAAATAATGAGCGACTTGGAAGCGTAAAAACCCACAACAAAATGGTTGAGTAGGGGAAGTGAGAATTAACAATTCTTTCCAATGTCTATTCTCGATCAAGAGCATGCGAATTTAACCTGAACGCACCAGAAAAATGAGAAAGAAACAAACTTAAGTGATGCTACACTGACCTTCCACTTCTCAATAAAAATTAAACGTTCAAAACAACATCAAGAAATTTACTTATTTACAGGACTTCAAAAAATAACACTACTAACCCTGAAAGAAAATAATTACTTAACAACAAAGGCAATTAGTTTCATTAGGGCAAAGAAGTCCAGCCACCCTTATCTTGGTAAAAATATCTTAAGAACTAAATCAAATACATCATTTCTACAACTATTAAAGGAAGGTGTTGCTGCTAGTCCCTTATCTGTAATCTCTTTACACTAAACATGATGAATAAGCAGTCATTAAAAAAGCAATCATCTCCACAGATGTCCACAGCTACATTTTCCATAATAGCTAAAAAGTAGAAGCAACCCAAATGTCCAAGTGACAAATGATAAACAAAACGTAGTACACATCCACACAACAAAACATTTGGCAATAAAAAATGTTCTGATACATGTTATAAACGTGAACGAACCTTGAAAGTATTATGCTAAGTGAATAAAGCCAGTCACAAAGGAGCATAAGTGGTATAATTTCATTTATATCATACGTCTGGAATATGAAAATCTATAGACATAGAAAGTACATTAATGGCTGCCTAGAGATGGGGGAATGGGGGTATTACAGGGTGACAAGGGATGAGGAGTTTCCTTTCCAGGGTGATGAAAATGTTCTAAAATTACAATGTAAGTTGCACAACTCTGCGAATTTATAGAAACACTAAACTGTACACTTCAAGGTGAATAAATTATATAATGTGAATTTTATTTGAATAAAATTGTTAAAAAAATTACTTCAAAACTATATTGTCATTACCAGTTTTTTAATTTCTTCAAGACAAAGTCTTCTATGAGAATAGTAACCTTAATTCCAAATTTGTAATTGATAGTTCTATTTCAGAGAATGTTATAGGCATTTACTAAATATAACTGTATCTTAACTACAGAAATCTTTTCTCCATAACATAGCACGTTCAGTAAAATCAGAGTAACTACACGTAACAAAAGTGACTAAATTTACCCAAGATTTTTTGATTCCTGTCGTTTACCCTCAAGTTCATAGGGTAATCAATTAAAAATTTTAAAGATCAGATAGGTTTACCTTAAAGTCCAGTAACCAAAACAAAATTAATATTCCAAATAACCAAGAATTACAAGGTTGCAATCGCCAAAACTTTCCAGTCAACGAGTCAAACATGTTGTTTACTGGGAAAAACCTTGGCTACGTTCTTCACAAGCTGTTCTTTATCCTTTCCCTCACAGTGTTTAAACGTCAAGTGATGTAATATTGTTATAAACAATGTTGGGACTCCAGTTTCACCAAGAAATCTTGTAAACTTTTTTTTTTCTGAAATAATTATAGATTCATATGAAGTTACCAAAAAAAAATACAAAAATGCACAGGCAAGTTCTAAGCACTCCTCACACAGTTCCACCCCATGATAACATCGTGCATAATCACAGGACAAAACTCAAACCAGGAAAATGAAATGGGTACAATCCACTCTTATGTAGTTCTGTGCAACTTCACCACGGTCAGATAAGTGTAACCATCACCACGGTTCAGATACTAGAACAGTTTCCACCACGCAAGACTCCCTCCTGTTGTGCATGGCCTAAATCAGCATCTTCCCAGACCCCACCCCAAACCTTCGGCAAGTGTGAGACTGTTCTCCACCTCTGTAACTTGGTTACTTGAAGAACAGTATATAAATGGAATCATACAGTGTACAACCTTGTAGAATTGACATTTTTCAATCAGGATAATCATCTGGTGATCTGTGCACGTTGTTACGTGTATCAACGATTCATTGCGGTTTGCTGCTGAGTAGTATTCTTTGGGACAGATGTCCCACAGTTTAACCATTCACCTGTTGAAGGACATCTGGGGTTTCCCGTATGACAAATAAAGCTGCACTAAAAATGCGTGTATGGGTTTTTACATGAACATAAATTTTCATTAATCTGGGATAAGTGCTCAAGAGTATAATTGCTGGGTTGTATAGTTAAATACCAAATGTTCCTGAAAAAAATAAAGATCACATTCAACCTCCACTTTCTGCTAACTTCTCAATTTAACAAAATTGCTTTTCGAAGCTAGCTTTTACTCAACACTTCTGCTAAAGTACCCAGTGCCACACTAAGCATTTGGAATACATTATCCTACGTAATCCCTGCATCGGCAATCTGGGTACGGATATTATCTCCATCTTCTAATTGAGAAAACTGAGCTCTAAAAGAGGCTTAGGAGGAGACCCAGAGTTACACAGCTAGGATGAGAAGATCTGGGACTCAAATTTAAGCCTGCATGACTCAGAAGTCTGTCCCTTTCATCACAAGACACTACAATTCCCAGTTCTATAAGATGTATGTAATTAGATTTTAAAAAGTATACATTAGTACAAAAATGTTTTTTATTTAGGAAATAAAGTTTACACAAGGCTATTACGTTTCACATATGGGATTTTAAGCATTGACCTCAATATGCTGCACAAAAAAACAAAATTATTAATATACTGATATTTGTACAAATATTGTACATATAAAAGTAACGTGAATGCTGGAGGATAGCTCAGATAAAGTAATCGTTCAGCTTTTCTCTACAATGTTTCTTTAAGGTTTACTCTTCGTTCATAGCAAATAAATGAAGATAATTCAGAAATGGGAAATTTGGGGACAGATGAAATAGAAAGAGAAGAAGGGAAAAGAGGGTGATGATGTATGAATTAAAAGACACTGGCACACCAAGTAAGTGCAGGAGCAGGTCTGCATCAGAGACGGGTGACATGTCCCAGACTCTCACTCCGGGCCATCTGCCAAGCCCGGAGGAGTAAAGAGGGGCTCTTTTCCGGGGACCCCAGTACCTGGAACACGCACTGGGACCACATACTGGATCTTCGAGCCTGCCTACTCCCCAGAGATACCAATCACAGCAATAGGGCTCCACGCCTGCCTCTTACAAACACCATCAGAAATGTCATAATCAATGTATTAATTTAACAGTCCCAACATTTTCTAATTTACTGTCAGAAAAAAATTTTATCAATATTTCCTTAAATATAATTAGGTTTGAGTAGCAATGGCTGTAACGATAATTACAGGCATAAAAACTCTTTTTTTTTTAAGTTAAATGAATATTAGTTATACAGCTTCCATACTACAATGTTAAGTCTACATGTGACTTTTTAGGAGCACTTTAATATTTTTGAAAATCTCTCTAAGTGTACTTTGGACCTCATTATTACTCATGTAAACTCTCAACTTTTCAGATATAAAAGTTAATGCAATAAGAAGCCATAATTTAGTTACTTGCCAAAATTTCTTCAAAATTATAGTACTCAGTTTATGAGACTAACATAGAATAAACAATTCATGGGACCATAATTGTATTTTTTTACAGAGAAATCTAGTAAGCCAACTTCTAGGAACATAACCTATGGAAATAACCACAGGTATACAGCAAGTTGCATCTAGACAATCAATTACAATACAATGTATATTAGATTCTATACATTAAAAATGCAAAATCAAATGGCATGTAGGGTTTCACACTACAGTCTTAAATATCAACTTGGCACAAAACAGTCACAAAACAACACGCATGACGTAAACGAAACCTACTTGCAGTTGAACTGAATTGTGCCGAAGACCTTCCACGACAGAAGAAAACCTGTCAATCTTTCTTTCTTCTCCAGCTGATGTTAAAGCTTCTAAAACTTCTTCAACGCTATTGGAAATTTTGAAAGCATTAATTAAACTGCACACAGCAAATAACCCAAATGCCATAATACAACTGATCGATCTATTAAACTCCAGAACTACTGCTCCTAAGCAACCAACAACCTTTTAAAAGTCGCTCGCTGAGTACAGAGCATGTATCCAGTGCTGTTCTAAGCGTGTTACACGCTTTGATTTATTTATTCCTCATAATTACCCTATAATGATGTCTATTTATCATGCATTTATATAGTGCTTACCACACTTCTGGGACTATTTGAACCAGTTTACAAATAGTAACCCATCTTAATGGGTATGAGTCTCCGAGATAGGACCTGTTATCATCCCATATTAGAGATTAGGCAGCTGAGGGAGAGAAAGGTTAAGCAACTTGTCCGAGGTCTCACGGCTACTAAATGGCACAGCAAGGATCTAAAATCAGAGAGTCTGATTTTGAACAAGCACTGCATAAATGTTCTTACCCACTGTGCGCTACTTCCTCTTGAACCTAAGTTAGTAAAGCTCTGGTAGCCACAAACATAGAGCAGTAAGAAATTTGAGTCAAATATTAAAAATAATAGTTATGTAAGAGTTACACTTGCTTCTCCTTAAAAAAAGAATTGTTGTGTGAACAGGATGGGGCACACTAGGGAAGCTCATGTAGTTTGTGGACACAGACATGTAGGCCACATAAGTGATGTAGTTGTTTACATCACTGTGAGGCCTATTCCGAAATTAAGAAATAACAAAACTAATATGAAACTATGGGAAGAAGAGAAGGAGAAAAAAGAAAAAGAATGATGAAAGAAAGGAAAAAGGAGAGAAAGAAGGCAAGGGGAAAGGATGAGTAGAGAGAAGGAGAGAGGCATAGAGAAGGGGAAAAAAAGTAGGGGAGGTTGCATAAGGAGAGGAGACAGGGAGCACAGGAAGTGCTCACATGTCCACACTGAGTCCACTCTTCGGTTTCTAAGCCAAAGTGAACGTGCCCTCTGTAAAATGCTAACGCTGAAGCTGTGTGCCTGGCTTCGCGTGCTCAGACTGTGGTCAGAAAGCTGCATCCATAGTTACACACGTAGCTATACGGGGAGAGAGGGCCAGGCCTGAGTGGTGCCTGTTGACTTTCCAACTGGATCCCAACTGAGCAACTCAACAGACATCAGCCCCAGCAGGATCACAAGGACAGTGTTCAAATGGGCACAGGAGGTTCCCAGGGCTCTGCCTATCCTTAGGTGAGAAAGCTATTACTGTTTGTTCTTTTGGTTGTTCTGTTTTTATATCTTTAGACTTTTTAAAATATAATTTTCAAAATATAATACAAATATAAAGAAATCTAAATACAAATTAAAATACATATAATTTTAAATGCTTTCTTGTAATAAGAACCCCAATCTTTTTAAAAAGAAAAAAAAAAGGCTTACCTTTATAATTATCTTTTAATACATAATAGTCTTTTAGTTACAGCCCTAACAAATGTGAATAACATCTTTAGAGTTTAAAGCTCTAGTACATATTCTATGGTCAAGGACTACGTACCCCGACCAATAAAGCACTATTCCGTATGTCATGTTGTAAATCTGCCTTACAAATAGTATGCTGCTTGCTTTTACAAGGGAAGATACATGACCTGCAGTATGAATTAATTCTATCTGGAAAAAAATTATCACATAAGAAACTGAACCCATTTGTGTATTTTTTCACAGACTTCATTTAGAATTTTTATTTAGGATTTGAGTTCAAAATAAATGACAGTTTAAAATAAATAAATGACAAAAAAGTCGGTTTTTCACAGAAACATATTAGCCCAACACTACTGCATCGATTAAGAGAAATAATCATTACTCAAGCATCTCTGTGCAGCCAATATGAATCTAAAGCGGTTGCTTAAGTATACTTCATTTACTTATATTCTAGTCTAAAACAGAATTGATAACGAAAACATTAAGTGAATTAAATCGTATTAAATCATTATGCAATTAGACAAATAAGTTGAGAAGACTCACGTGCTCTCCTCCCCGACAATACACACTGCAGAGAGGAGTTTAAGCACATCTGTCATCATTCCGGGGTGCTCAGGATCGATGGCCAAGGCTAACAAAGAAAGACTCCTCTCTTCACTCATAATTCTTTCCAGGCCATACTATAACATTTGGGATATAAGAATTTAAATGTTAGTTAATAATAATAATAATAACAATAACAACAACAACAACGTCCTGAAGGAAATACCACTATTAAAAATGTTTATAGGCTATATTCTTATACCTAGTAAAGCCAGGGAGTATAAAGAATATATAACATCCTAAAAAAAAAATTCACAGAAATAGACACTTTACTTTGAGAACTATGAGAATCAATCAAATACAGACAACCCCTCAAAGGTGATTTTATAACAATACTGGCTGATAATTATTAACATAGGGAAGTGGCCAAGTGGAGAAAGAGAAGCAGTGAGAAATATTGAGATTTCCCAACAGAAACACACAAAATGAACAGTCAGATGTTGAAACAGACACTGAGGCCATAAGGCTCTCTCTCCTGGGAAGGAAGGCTGCTAAGAGATATACATACCACCACCAATAAATGCACAGATCATCACTGTCCCAGAGAAAAACACTGTGAACTACATGTGCAGTGTGAATGTGCAGTTTTCGAGCAAAGAGTAAAACTGATTTTCACGGTATCATTCCAATATATCCAAAATATTATCATTGCAACATAGAATCAAAATAAAACATTCTTTGATAGATGAGATAGTGTACTTTTTTCTTCCCAAGTATTCAAAATCCAGTGTGTCTTTTACACTTAGAGCACATCTCAATTCAGACTCGCTCCATTCCACATGTTCAATAGCACATGTGAATATAGCAACTACATTATGCAATTAGGCCTCAACAGTAACACTGAGTTCATAATATGGGCAAGAGCTGATGGATGATTTGGGCACATACCACACAGAAACTGGCAGAAGGAGCATATGTATTCTGATTAGAATATTTTACCATCAAAAAAAAAAAAAAACAGTGCAGTTGTAAACACATTATATAAATGGGATGATCTGGGATAAAGACAAAGGTTATTTGCTACTCTGAGGATGTCACATCAGAAGATAAGGAGTTACATTAATCAGTGTTTTGATTTAAGGATGCATACATCTCTTAAGGTCTGCTTACAGTCTGGAAGTAAAACCTAATGGAGAATAAAGAGAAACAATAGAACGACACTATTTATCCACCATGCGTCCCAGAGGATCCTTCTAAAGAAGAATGAGAAATTGATTGATTACAGCTACTACTAAACACTAAAAATGGCCTAATCCCAATTATAGACCTATGAACTAAGGCTTATACTCAAAATTAGCCCTAGAAACAGGTATCAAAGTTGAATCTATAACAAGCTTAGACCCAAATGCTTTCATTTCAGGGTTATGAAGTTTTATTTATAAGTTTCCAATTGAAAATAGCATTTATGAAAAGAAGCCTTCACACTGTGCTGCAATATTATGATTGCTTTAGACCACTATCTAGGGAACTCAGGCACAGAGGAGGATGGACAAGCAGAAGGGTCAAGGGCCCCATGATATCATTTGGGGAAAGACTTCTCTGTCTTGTCTGTGATAAGAAAAAATTTAGAGACAGCGAAACTGGCCAGGAACTGCTCACTTCTGTGAAGCCCTAGGCTATTTCAAATCAGCAAACAAACACTGCAAAAGTAGGCGTGAGGCCAGAGACTGTAATATGCCTTGATAATCATTTCAGGAAATTGTCAGAGGTGCATAAAGTACCACTTAGATCTAATTCAAAAAGTCAGTAGGTTAAGGATTACCAAGTACCAGAGGACTGGCTCTGTCCTGTAAACCTGAGGACTGAGAACAGCTTGCCTCCAGCATTGCCCCCTCGTTTCCCACCCACATGGCTCTCCTTGGCAAGTGCCTGCCCTTCTGGAGTCAGAACCCTGTGGCTCCCCCTGCCACTCTGGGTGGCTCACACTGATTTCCTCCAGTGACACTACTACCTTCTCTGTCTAGGCCTCCAGCCCTAAACCATCACTTGTGATAGGTGGAACAAGAGCCTTCTCTGAGCATGGTTCTGACAGTGATCCTGTGACCCTCACCCCAAACCTTCATCATAGACAGTATTCTTCAATTCTGCTAATGGAAAATCATGTAGTGCTCATTTTAAGTCTGTAGTGGGACCAGACTGCCACCATTCAGGATCTAGAACTAAAGAGATACAGTCTACTTGTGTAAAAGTAGTCTCATTCGATTACGTAAAACTCAGCAAAGCAAAGCAAAAACTGCTGACTCTGTGAGAGAAACAGTCAACTTACCAGAGCTGGCATGTAAAGTGCAGTGAATGAAGGCTTTTACAAGAGTAGAGAAGTGGTGACAATTTTTGGAAGGTCTAAGGATGTCTCTCTATTGAATGTCAAAGACCCACTCTGGATTCTGTGAAAAGTCACGTGTTCTAAAATGAGAGCCAATGCCAGGTTCCATCGGCATTCTGCATGAGGCCTATTATTACCTAACAGATGGAATTTCAGGCCACTGAAGATGTGTCAGGCAGGGAAAGGTGGACACTCTGAATCCCTGTGTAGAGAATGCCCAGCCCTACGTGAATCCTGGTGCTGAACAAATCCCTCCATGAGCTAATCCCAGTAGCAGAGATACTGGGGCAAGGGGCTGGCTTCAGGAACAAAGCATCTACATGGCAGGTGTACACCTCAAAGCCATACACACAAAGCTGACTGACCCAAATCAAGCCCCTCTTCTAATTACCTTTTAATTTAAATAAATTAACTTTTCATCCTGACTTGACTTTTCTTCCTAATAAATATTTGCAATATTTTTCCATTTTAAAAACATTAGTCCAGTTTAGTGTTAAATTTACTTCTATCTGCTGACCAATTTGCTCCTCATTTGCATAAATAATTTCTAGTACAAAATAAGGTACCACACTTTTCTCTTAAAACCTATAATGTTCATCATTCATCGATCTCTTGTAAAGACTGTACAGTGAGGTATAGAAAAAAATCATCGACCAGTCTTGGGAAAAAAGAAAGGTTACCAAAAATTCAGGAAGTATAATACTAACTCCAAGTATTAGTAACTTAACTTTTCATACTTATTAGCACAATTGATAATAAATGCAAATAACGATATGTTTCAGATGCTCATATAACCATAAGCAACACATAATTATGAGACAATAAGTTACGTTACATGAATTAGAATATAAATACAAAGTTTACTCCCTCTCCAATTCAGTCGCAAACCAAATAGGAACAGTATGTTCGACATACCATCTCATTTTAACCATGATATTCTTTTTAAATTTAAGTTATGATCCACATGTTCTTTTGGTTTGAAAAATGTTTCGGGGTTTTCACCATTCAAACTTCTTCACTGGTGAAACTTCCAATGTCTATATTGTCACTTTAAAAGAAGCGTTCTAAACAGTACTATGTCCTCACACTCTAGAAAGATCTCTCCCCATCAGCAGTTTGACTCCTTTATTCAGTTATTCTTAAAATATATTCTATAAAAGCCTACTTAATACGTAAAACCTCCTCCTCACAGAACACTAAAAGGACTTGTGATTTCCACATCAAATATTTTCCCTGAAAATCTTATCTAATTTGAAGAGGGAATGGGGGAGAAAAATATTTCATTGCTTCAAAATAGAAAGCTTAGCTCCAGAAAATGCTAAAAAATGGTAATAATAATTTATTAAGATAAAAATAATTAGAAAAATCAATATTTGTTACATTTAGTAAAAATATATATGTATAATGTTAATAATTTAAGTACCAGTACTTAAGTGTATACTCCTTTAAAGGTTTATTCTAAAACTGAAGATAAGGCAAAATATTTTTTAAAAATTAATCAGAAATATACAGAGTTACTATAAAACACCAATCATCACACCGCCATAGGTAAAATTTCCTCACCTGCTGTCAGTAACAGCAAAGAAAACACCAATCATTACTCACACATCATGAGGTAGATGTGTTTAGATGTTGGAGCTAAAGATATGGCACAGGATAGAGTAATTTTTGCAATTAACAGCATAAAAAAATACCATTAGATAAATCTAACTTCAGTAAAGAGCTTAAATGCTTCTTCTAATGCATCTTCTTTAAATATGCAAACTCAGCAGATCTGTCATGTGACCTTTGGTCTGAATGGTACTTGTATTAAGCATCACTGCTTCATTTCTGGGACCTGTTATATCGGTATTCATTCATTTCATTACAGATTTAAACGCCTAGACTATGAAAATGAAGAGTTTCCAACTTGATTCTTTGGTAATAAATATTGCTGCATCTCACATTTAAAAATCACATATGAGTTCAAAGCTGATTCGTGCTATAGTTTTGAAAATTACAAGAGCAGGAGAGAGAGGAAGAGGGGAGAACAAAAGGAAGAAAGAGAGATAGGAGGGAGGAAGGGAAAGGGGCAAGAGAATTAATCTGAAGCACCAGAAGAAGGTCAATTCATCCCCAAGTTTCTCTGCTGGGAGACAACTGTTTTTAAACAAAACTAGAAATCAATATAAATTCGGTATTTTTTTTTCCATTACGTACTAAACACTATATGAAAGCAATACATCACTTTAGTGCAAATTCTTTACTACACAGCTCTAATTCTTAGGAATTGTATAAAAACTGAAGAACAAATACAATGTGATCACCAATGCGCATACCTGTGTATTCATCAAGGCCTTTAGACACTGTATGACTTTGTGCTGATTCTTCTTTATAATTTTCTCTTGTCTGCATTGGCACAAAGATATGGGTGTTAGAATTACAATGGACATGCGAATGTAGCTTAAGTGAAATAAGGAGCAACACTTACATTTTGCTAGTAACCAGTTTTTCCAAAATGTCCAGTAATAATCCGAGCCCCTCATGTCCGAAGCTTTCCACCCAACTGAAAAACAGGAAAAAAATATGTTAAGTCAGTATTTTAAGTTTGAAAAATCACAGTACCATCACAAATATTTTACAGTTGTTATATGCTAATCATAAAGACAATCTAAGAATGACATCCTGTACATCGTCTTGGTCGTGACAGAGGGAACGAAACTGCGATAAGCCTGACTTGCACTTGGCTTGTGAGGGCTGAGCATTCCCATCTCCTTCCATGCTCCACATCCAGTGACATCATGTTAGTAACTAAACATCTGCCATGTTGGGATTATTTACACTACAGAAATCAGCAAAGGCTGCCAATCAAAGCAGCTCCCCAAGCCAGAGAGGTGCATATTAAACATTTACCTGTACACCACTGGATAACTCTCACTTTGGACTGTTCCAAAGGGCAGAAATTGAGCAAGAAAGATTTTCAAAAAGGAAGAATCAGAACTACATGAAGAAAAAGATTACTGAAAAAATTAATCAAAAATAGTAAAAAGGGATGTTTTGGGGAGAATTTCCCAAACCTCTAAAATGCACCCTTATAAGTGTTAAGAATTTCCTGTTTCAAAGTTCAATTAAAAAAAAAAAAATCTTCTTTGTTATTTTTTGGATGATTATTTTCATCTTGATCAAACCACCTCTATTCCATAAACCCATAAAGAGAACCACAGTACTGCATGTAGTTAGAACATTGCTGCCAAGAGCAGCTCACCCTGATTATAGAAAAACCACCTTCACAGAAATTATTGTATTTTTTCAGTGGTCATTTGGAAAGCCTAAGCCAATAAATAAAATAATGGTAACAGTCTGTTAAAAAAAGTGGAGGAAAGGAAAAGCATATGTGTGTATATATTTCTTTGTATATATATTTTTATGTATGATTTTATGTATGTGTGTAGCCTCTGAAAAATGGAATGTTAAAAACAAAATTTACCCAATAATCAAGTGTTACATTATAAAGAATAAAAACAAATCAGATACCAGGATCTAATACCATTTTCTTATTTAAGATATAACGTTTCCCATGAAAATAAGGGTAAAACCAAATACAATACTTTATATGAAAAATAAAATGGTCGTTTAAAAATCCATCTTCATGTTCACACTCGTGTGAACATAGCTTAATCATCTATCAAGACTCAATATTTCTGATTTCAACACCCCCTACACACACAAAAAAAAGCAATTTATCATTTAGATTTGCAGACTCATGTCAGACTATTTTACTCATCTCCTCTCTACGAAAACCATGGAATAACTAATTTGAGAATGCACTTAAACAGTAAAGATATACCCTAGGAAAAGAAAGGATTGAAGATCACTATTATAGTGAAGATAAGAAAACAGTTAAATAAAAGTTGAAGTTTTCAAACCAGAATGCTACTTCAAAAGTGAAGAGTTTACTCTGTACTATCAGCAACAGACAGATTACCTGTAGGCATTTCAATTTTTGCTTTCATGTTTCATGAAAACACCTACAGCATCCTGCTTAACTCTTTGCTTTGTTGACTCCTGTTCTGTATTTATTATTTCACATGCAGCAGGGAGGCTTGAAATCAAACACGTAAGGAGTAATTTGAGCATTTTATTTGGGCTGGCGCTGAGATGTGTGCGCCGACTGCTCATCAGGCCCTCCTGTGTTAGTACCTCACAGTGGGACTTCGATACTTTGTTTGAGGTGAATTTTCAATAATCTTCGCATTTGAAAGTATACCCATAATGATATTCTAAAGCTCATATGAATGATTTAGGATGATTCATATTGTTATCACCTTCAATCATTGTGGATTATAAAGTTACTATTCTTAAAACCTCCTTATACCAAAAATTAAAAAAAATATAATTTAAAATTGTGTTGATATAACAAAAAGACTTTGTGGTATTTATAATGCTTATCTGGAAGACCACCATAAGCATTCGGGGAGCATATCAATTCAGGTAAATCAAGTTAAGTCTTCTGGTCTGAGTAATTAATAATAGAACAAAGCTATCTTTAAAACTTATCGCCCCTAACATAACTAGAATACTGAGACCTATGGAACTTCTCAAGTCAACTCCCTACGTAACTGGACCCCCTAAATAATTCTCTTCTACATTGCAGAATATGAATCATTAAAGGAAAATTTACACTGTTCATGTATATTACATAAAACTAATTCTCTACAAAACAAACTAAGTTAAATTACTTTATATTACAATCTTTTCACTCAAGGTGGAATTAATTTATCAACAATAATAAAATCAGAGAGGTTGGCAACGACAGCCTTATCAAAGGCAGGTTACACTTTACATTTCATAAAACACGTCAAAAACATGAAAAGTGGGACAGGGTATAGACAGAAGAAACTAAGATGCTTGATAACAAAAGAAACACTATAATATATAAACATAAGGAAGCCAATGAAAGTACTTATCAAAAAAGTAATATTAAAACAAATTAAATAGGCAGAAAAAGTCTCCCTATTTTCTTAAAAGTTTGCAAGGCTAACATATTGTTATACTAACAAGTTGTCACCAAAGAACCCATTCTCTCAAAACCTTCACCCCACCCCTACTATTTTCAGCAGTATTATTTTTAGGACAGGGGCAAATATCACGTCCTATCTCTTCTGAAAAAGATGTTCAAGATAAAAATGGATATTGAGTAGGTAGGTCTGCAGTCCTGACAGAGGTTTATTGAAATCCATAGCTTTCTACAAAAGTAAAAAATTTCTCATCATCAGTGTAAGAAATAACCTGGAAAAGAAATATCAACTGATCTCTAAATGATCAATCTTCAGGAAACAAAATCTGTACTATTTATTCTGTGTCTGTCAGCACAATATCATCAGGCATTATGTGATTTAACTATAAACGGCATTCATGGATGAATAAACACTGTGAAAATGTTTTTCTTCATGAATAGAAATGAAACAGATTAGCATGGCATTTATTTGGGGGGAAAATGCTTTAAAACAGCAAAAAGGAATGTGCTAAGTACTAATTTAACACAAAATCTACCTCTTAAAATGCGATAACAGGAAATATCAAACTCTTCTCTCTTAATTGCTTCAAGAGTAACTTCTAAGTATATTAGCATTTAGCACTTCCTAGAAAAGGTCTCAGTGTAGGAGAAAAGAAGAGATAAAGAGGTAAAAGAAAAGAACAAGAGGAAGAGTAGGTCTCTAGGATTAAATGTTCAAATCACCTTTAAATGTTCAAAGCAGCTTAGGCCTTGAAATTCAGTTTTTGCTTCCAGAAAACGAAATCAAGTGTGCAAAAGGATTTCCAACATATTGTTGGCTTTATGAAGCAAGTACAGTCACCTCATTGAGCAGAAGAAACAATAGTCAGGTCTTAGATTTACTTCCTGGCCAAAGGAACAAAAAAAAATTCATGAATGTAGGTTTCCTACAGACTAAAGTTAAAATTATAAGCTCTCTTCCCAAACGTGCCCTAAGGGAAAGAAATGCATCATGGATGGTCAGAGCTGGAATAAACCCAGCAGATCTTAAGGGCAGTCTTACCTGACGCATACACCTGGAGAATAGGGACAATTTCTTATTTATCCTTAAATCTCTAGCACCTGAGACAAACTACACTGAATAAATGGTTTTAGAATGAAAGTGGTAGTCCTTCCGATTTCCTATATAAAGGAACATACAGAAAAGAGGTTAAGGTCGCTCAGAGGTAGCACCTGAGATGCCCCAGCTCCTGCCCTTCCTTTATATACTTAGCAAAAGGCACAAATTGATGATGCGTTCTATGCAGCATCACTGAAGCTGCCTTAACTTCCATGCCAGGAACATCTATTCCAATTTGAGAACCGGTACTTATCCATACTGAACCAAGGGTAATAAATCCGGAGACTGTCCTACATCACACTTTGGGACAAGTCCATAATGGCTGCTGAAGAGTGATGTTTCATTACTACTAAACTCAAATGCTTTAACAAAGTCAGTCTTTAATGAGGGCCCACTGTGTGCTGGACACTGTATGAGGTGTGAGGAATACAAAACTGAATTAAACACGTTCTCTGCCCCTTGAAAGGATAAGAGACTAGTAGTTGAAACAAATATTGAGGAGAATTATTTCCATAATGTAATCAGTGCTATAATCATGGTGCCAAGGAAACAGAAGGCGCAGCATCTACCTCTTGGGAGCCAAAGAAGCTGATGTCTGACCCAAGTCTTGAAGGATAAGTTACAGAATGGAAGAGAGGTTTCTATGCAGGAGGGAATACGTGCAAAGACATTCAATGTGAAGGACGAGGCCTGGCCTGAGCACCACCAGTGGCCATATCAGACGTAAAACCAAACAGACAGAAAGGAGCTTCATTTTGAAATCAACGATATGCAATGCCATGGGCAGTGGAAAGCCATCAAAGGATCAGACAAGTGTGGTTAGAATAGTCAGCTCACCTCCGACCCCCTAAGGAAGGCCATGTTCCAATACCACAACCTAAGAATATATTACTTTACACAGCAAAGAGCTTAAAAGGGAATTAAGTTTAAGATAGAATTAAGGCTATTTAGATAATTTAGAAATAGGAAGATTATTCTAGATTGTCCAATCTAATTACATGATGCTTAAAAATGAGACCCTTTCCCACCTGGGTAAGAGACATGAGGTGGAGAAATAAGAGAGATTCAAACCATGAGAGGCCTGAACCTATATTTACAGCCTTTAATGACGAAGAAGGACATGAGCCAAGGAATGTGGGTGAACACTGAAAGCTGAGATGGCCCTAAATTGATAGCAAGAAAAGAGGAAAATCAGACTCACAACTGCAAGGAATTGGATTCTGCCAGCAACTCAAAGGAACAAGCAAATAGAGGTGAGTCTCCAAGTTCATGAGCTTGGGATGGCTCTCCATTTATTTAGATTTTCTTTGATTCCCTTCGTTATTATTTTGTAGTTTTGAGCACAACAGTCTTATAAATAATTAGTTAGATTTACACCACAGTATTTCTTGAGCAGTAATAAATGGTGCTGTTTTCCAAAAGTTCACTGCTAGTATATAGAAATATGGTTGATTTGTTTTTTGAATGAAAAATTCACATAAATTTACCCTCTTAATATTGAAGCATATCATCCAGTATTATTAACTACATGCACATTGTTGTATAACATATCTAAGGCATTTTCAAAATGCAATCCTACAATCCTGCTGAACTCACTGGTTAGTTCTAGGAGTTTTAATAGAATCTTTGAACTTTTCTATGTAAATAATCATATCATCTGTAAACAAGAACACTTTTTCCCTTTTATTCATATCCTTTTGATTTCATTTTCTTGTCTCTTTACTCTGGCCAGAACTTCTAGTTCTGTGTTGACTAACAGTGGTTGGAGCACACGTCCTTGCTTTCTTCCTCCATCGTGAGGAGAAAACATTCTGTCTTTCACCATTAACATCAGCTGTAGGATTTCTGTGGGTTTGTGTTATCAAGGTGAGAAAGGACCTCTCTGTATTCGTTTCCTAGAGTTGCTATAACAAAGTACCACAAAGTGGGTGACTTGAAACAGAAATTCATTCTCATAGGTCTGGGGGTCAGATGCCCACAATCGAATTGTCAGCAGGGCCAGGCTCCCTCTCAAAATCTGGGTAGAATCTTTCCGTGTCGCTTTCTCCGCATCTGTTGGCAGTTATTAACACAGAGAGTTCACACCTCAGTCATCCATCACATGGCGCCCTGTTTGTCTTTTATAAAAACACAAGTTACGCGGGAGTAAGAGCCCACCCTGCTCCCTCGTGACCTCATCTCAATTATATCCGCAATGACCCTATTTCCAAATAAAGTCGCATTCTAAGGTGCTTGGCGTTACACAATTCAATCCAAACATCTGTTCTTATTTTCTAGAGTGTCATGAACTGTGTTGCGTTTTGTCAAATGCATGTCTTCATCAACTGATGTGATTTTTCTCCTTTAGCCTTGTTGATATAGTTCATTACAATATAATATCTGCATCTATATTCATGATGGACATTGGCCTCAAATTTGGGGCTTGGGCTTTTTAGTTTTGTTTTGCTTTTATATTTGGTTCTGTTATCAGGACCAGCTCCATAAAATAAATTATGAATTGTTCTCTATTCTTGTATTTTCTAGAAGAGATTGCATAGAATTGGTATTTTTTCTTTAAGCTTTTAGTAGAATTCTCCAGTAAAATCATTTTTACTTGAAGATCTTTTGAGGAGTTTTAAAATAGTAATTCAATTTTGTTATAGCCAGAGGATTATTTAAATATTCTATTTCATATTAGGTCTGTTGAAGGACATTTTGCTTCTCAAAGAATTGGCCTTTTTCATCTTAGTTTGCAAAGTTGAGTGTTTAAAGTTGTTTGTAGTACTCCATTATTACCCTGTTAATGTAGGGTATGTAGTAAGATTCCCTGTATCATTACAGATATTGGTTTTCAGTGCTTTTTTCCATCAATGTTAACAGAGATTTGGCAACTTTATTAATCATTCAAAAAAACCAACTTCTCATTTCATTGATTTTCTTTTGTTTTTCTGTATTCAATTTAATTGATTTCTGGTCTTTATTTCACTCCTACTTTATTTGGATTTATTTTGCTCTTTTTCTAGAGTCTTGAGGTAACAGTTAAAATTTTTGATTTTCACATTTTCTATTCTCTACTGTATGTTTAATGCTATAAATTTCCCTCTCAGTGCTTCTTTAGATGTACCCCAAAAGCTGTCAGATGTATCTTCATTTTCATTAAGTTCAGTGTATATTTTTATTCCTCTTGAGAATTTCTTTGAGCCATGGATTAAATATAAGTGTTTTGTTTACTTTCCAAATGTTTGGAGACTTCTTGTCATCTGTCAATGACTTTTAGTTTGACTCTACTGTGTACCACAATTTTTCAATTTTTTCAATGTTTTCAATTTTTTTGACTTGATGAGGTTTGCTTTTATGGCCAGGTTATGGTCTACCTTGAGATATGTTCTGTGGGAATAAGAAACAAATTGCTGGATGGAGTGTTCTATAAATATATATTATATCCTTTGAAGTGGTGGTGGTATTGAGAGCTTCTACATATTTAGTTATTTTCTGTCTAGCCATTCTATCAATTATTGATAGAGTACTATGAAGTCTCAAAATCTAATTGTGGATTTATCTAACTGTTCAGTTCTATATTTCACATATTTTGCACATCTAAGGTTTGACACACTTTAAGAGTGCTCCTTTGATTTTTATAAAATGATAAAAGGGTCAATCCACCACTATTTTCTTTATTACGAGGTCTAAATTATTTGGTATTAAAATAGCCACAACTGTTTTCTTTTAATGTTTACATGATACACCTTTTATTATCATCTTACTTTTAATCTACCTACATCAATACATTTGAAGTGGGGGTGGTGCCCATGTGCTTTTGTGCCATTTCCATGACTGCCTCCGAGAAGCGGCACTAGGTTTGCTGGAATGCTCATGTGCTCATCTGAGAGCAGTTTCAAGCATCTGAGGCTATTAGACTTCACCTCAAGGTGGCAGCGTAGGTCAACACTGTGCTCACCTGCTCCCATGACCACATCAAAACTGCAAATAAACCTATAGAACCAACTTTGAGAACCACCCGAAGACTTGCTGAACAGAACACCTACAACTAAGGATATAAAGAAGCCATGCTGAGACTGGCACGAGGGGCGGAGATGCAGAACAGACGGGTGCCATGCCCGTGTGACAATTAAGAGTTGGGAGGGTCATCCTGGCTGCAGAGATCCCACTGAGGAACAAGGGGTCTCAGCCCAACACCAGGCTTCTCAACCCAGACCACCAGTGTGGGAAGAAGAGTCCCCAAAATAGCTAGCTGGCTGTGAAAACCAGCAGGGACTCAGTCTGGGTGTGATGGTGGGCTGCTGGAGACGCAAGAATCCTATCAAAGGGTCATGCACAAATTTACTCACTGACAGACACACTCGTGCTGAGCTCCAGCACTGGGGCAGCAGCTCCAAAAACACCAGGACATGCAGGGAGAAAAAGAATTGTCTGGTTTCAGGGTGAGGGCTGAAGGGGTAACTCTGTCTGGGACTAAAGTGCCTACTGGCTCCGCTGTTCATTTGTTGAGCCCTCCATGAATGAGGCTATGGCTGCTCTTGCCCCACCCTGGTGGTTATCTGAGACCACACCCGTCCCTAAAACTCTTTCAGAGGCCAATCTACACAAGCTGCCACCTGGACCCACATTGTGGTCTTTCCTAAGCTTTCCGAAAGGTCCACAAACCCAAATGAAGCAGCAGCTGGCCTTGGCAACCCCAGTATCTCTTGCTAAGTGGATCTAAACCTGGTGCTGGAGACAGCTGGCCTCACTTCTCAGCATAACCACTCCCAGATGCCCAAAAGCCCGGCACAGGCAGATACCAAACACAAATCAGTACAAAAATTAAAAGACAGAAGTAAAAAGATTATGTGTAATCACAACAGAAAATTAAGGGATGTATACACAGAAAAGTAAAAAAAAAATAATAATAAAAGTATACACATGGAAGAAGTGAATAAAAATGGTAGTGATTACATAATGTGTTCAAACTTAACCAACAATTAACTGAAAATACTGCTATAAATGTAGCTTATATATGATGCCCATGGTAGCTACAAACAAAAAATAAAGAAAAAGGAATACAAACACAACACTACAGAAAGTCATCACCATACAAGAGGAGAGAGCAAGAGAAGAGAGAACTACAAAAATAATCAGAAAACTAATAAAATGGTAATAACTACATTATCTATCAACAATTACTTTAAATGTAAATAAATTAAATGCTCCAATCAAAAAATGAATGGATACAAAAGATATGGTACATACACGCAATGGAATATTTCTCAGCCATAAAAAAGAATAATGTCTTCTTTATGACAACATGGATGGATCCAGAGCGCACTGAGCTAAGTGAAACAGGTTGGACAGAGAAAGACAAATGCCATATCATGCAGAATCTAAAAAATAAAATAAATGAACAAGAAAGACATAAGCAAACTTGCGGATACAGAGAACAAGCCGATAACTGCCAAATGAGAGGACAGTTGGAGGAATGGGTGAAAAAGGTGAAAGCACTGAGTAGTACATATTGGCTGTTACAAAATAGTCATGGGGATGTAAAGTACAGCTTAGGGAATATAGTTAATAGTATAGTAATATCTATATGGTGTCAAGAAGGTGCAAGACTTACAGGGGGGTCACAATGTAAGTTATATAAGTGTGTAACCATTAGGCTATGCACCTGAAACTAATATAATATTAAGTGTCAAATGTAATTGAAAAATAAAATTTTTAAAAATATATATTTGAAGTGGATTTCTGAAATAGAGCATATAACTAGGCAATTTTAAAATCCACTCCAATCTTTTTAGTTGATATATTTAAACCATTTACTTATTGGTATGTTAAGGCTTCAGTATGCCATTTATTTTTTGGTTTTTGTTCTGTTTTTATCTTCTTTTTTCTACCTTCTTGTGGTTTATCTGAACATGTTTTAGGATTCCATTTTGATGTATTATTTTTTATGGATATCTCTGTATAATACTTTTAGTGGTTGCTCTAGGTATTATATCATAACAAATCACAATTCATTTTACAAGTTTGAATGAATTGGAAAAATCTTTTCTGTTATAGATTGAATAGTGACATTCATAATTCATATTTTGATGCCCAAATCCACCATGTGACTATATTAGAAAATAAAGTATTTAAAGAGGTAATTAAGGTTAAATGAGAGCCTAAGGATAGGGCCCTAATCCAGTATGAACTAGTGTCCTTATAAGAAGAGAAAGAGACACCAGGGATGCATGCCCACACAGGAAAGGCCATGTGAAGACACAGCAAGACATGGGCCCTCCGTAAGCCCACGAAAGAGCCCTCAGAAGAAACCAACCCCAGTCTCCAGAATTGTGAGAAAATTTTCTGTTGTTTAAGCCACCCAGTCTGTAGTATATTGTCAGCCCTAGCAAGCTAATACACCTCCCTTTATTTATAGTATAATTGTTTTAAATAGTTCCTCTACATACATTTAGAACAACAGTGTTACAATTTTTGCTTCTACCATCAAACAATTGAGAAAAGAGAAGTCAAGTCTACTATGTTTACTGAGTATGTCTTGATTTCCCCTTCATTCCCGAAGGATATTTTCACAGCACAGAAGATTCTATTCTGATAGTCCTTTGTTTTCTTCATTTGAAAGCTGCTTACCATTTACTTCTGATCTCTATAGTTCCTGATGAGAAACCTAATGTCATTCGAATTGTTTTTCCCCCATAACTAAAGTGTCATCTCTTATTGCTTTCAAAATGTGTTTGTCTTTAGTTTTTAGAAGTTTGATTATCATGTGTCACAGTGTCCATTTCTTCAGGTTTATCCTATTTTTAGCTGGCTTCCTGAGACACTGCTCCAGTGGAGGAAGAAAAGACACAAACTTGATACTGCCGGGTACGAATACAAGCCCAATTCCCCACTTGACCCCCATGGTACCTCTGTGGCAGGGAGAAGTAGGACTCGTTGTTATGCTCACTACATAACCTCTACTGGGGAGGAAGAGGGTGATCTTTTCACCGCTAAGCTGTGGCCAAGGTTTTGACTCTCTGCTAAGTCTCCTCTGATACCACCCCAGTGAGAAGAGCACCTCACTACTGCTGTCTGAAAGACAAAGTCCAGGCTCCCCACATGGCTTTGATGGTATGAATGGGGATGGGCTACAGTCTTCTTCTGTGGTATTTGGCAAGCATAGACTGGTTATTTTAAAAGTGTTCTATTATGCTGGTTGTCCCTTTCATGGTCCTTTGGGTTTAAAAGAGGAGGCTTTTGAGGGGATATTTTTTGTGCCTATTGGCACTTCTGGGTTGCCTACTTCTCTATCTCCAAATCTGTAGTAAAAGAGCCAAAAAGAAAACCCAGAGAACTAAGCACCACATCATTCTCTGGGCCCCTAGCCTATGTATCTGTTTCATACATACTGTCAAGATTTCTTAGTTGTCCTTAGAAGGATGAATTTAAAAAGTACATCTACTCCATTTTCCTGGAAACACAAGTCTGAAACAACCACTGATGAAGTGTGAGAATAGCAGAGGGTCCAACTAAGGCACCTAAGGAAAGGCAATGACAATAGTAAAAGGAGAAACAAGTGAAGATACTATAACAAATCCCAAGGACCAAGAAAGTTTTAAAAAGAAAAGAATCACAGGCCAACTGCTGAAGTGAAGTTGAATAAAAAATTGAATTCAAGAGCGGTTTATAAATACCTTTAGATAGGGGCAAAATTCTGATTGAAGGAGAATTAAAAAAGAAAAAGGGTAGCTGAACATTATCTCTATTATATTTAAATAGAGATAATAAACAAAATAAGGGATAAAGAGTTAATAGGAGAAATCTGAAAGAGAATCAAGAAGAGGTAAATAAAACAACTAAGACAACGTGTAATAAACACTATGACAGAAGTAAGCCAAGGATGCTAAAGGAGCTAAAAAGATGGCAACCTGCTACCCTAGCCAGGAGCTAGAAAAAAATCTTGAATCAAAGAAAACTATGCCTACATTCCTGACATGGAAAGATGCTAACATATCTTAAGTTTGAAAAGCAGAAATGATAATGTGATTTTTGTTCAAAAATATGGTTTCGTTCACACCTAGGAAATGTGTGTGTGCAGGTAAACAGCACCTTCTTAGCCATTTTCTACCTAATCAGCTCACTCGTTACCTGTTGGTTACGAGTTTCCACGTGTGAAACACTAACACCCATGGGATAATGAACATTCAAGGCTAATGTTCTACTCTCTCACACATCTGCCTGCTTCTGCTCCCACCAAGAATCCACTGGGACCGTTTCCAAACCCATTTTTGCCAGTTTCACTTATTACTATAATTATACAAATTAATTACACAAACAAACAACATATCATTGGGAAAGGAGCTGCTGTTTCTATGAAAACTAATCTTAATGCTTTGAAAAGGTTATTAAAAAGATGGCTTATTTTTAAAGGGCTATAGAGGTAGGTGTGAACACAACTGAAAATCGTTGAGAGATCACCAAAGACCTTTTGAACAGAAAAAAATTGGACACTCAGATTACTTTGTTAAGAGCCTCTATATTCCCCTTTCACTTTAAGATAGCAGCAGGAGGATGGTAACGCATTACGGGTGTGGTTTCATGCGATCAGCCGGTCCCAATGCCAAGAAAAGGTCTAAGGCTCCACATCAAATGTGCAGAGGAAAAAAAATAGATGTTGATGTTTTGAATCAAAAATAATAATAATAATTGAGGGTACAGCTGAGTCATTGATTTTATGATTCCCTGCTTTAACCAACTTTTTCAAATACATGACCAATAGCATTATACAAAAGGACTTCCTCAGTGGACACGCACTTCTGCCCGAGAGTTTATTTATATGCCTTTCTAAGTAGGTGATATTACTTTTTATTCTTCATTACTTATTTTCCTCTACTGAGCTTAACTTCTTTGTAATAAGTATGTTTTAATTACCCAAAACAACAACCTTACATAAACACCTAGGGTAACACTAAGTTATTTCGCTAAAAATCAATACCAGAAGCTTCTTGAAATGGGAAAAATATATATCACGGGTCACATGTGACAAAGTTACAAATTTCATGCCTTAAACTTAGAAGGTCAGCTTTAATACTGTATAATATCAAGACCCAATTTACATTCCTCTGTCAGAGTAATATATCACCAATGCTGAATATAATTATAGCTATTTCAAGTTTTCATTTTCACCTACTCTTAGCAAGGTGACTAAACACGTAAAATTAACAGTTGGTGGGGGGTGGGGAAAAGAGTACAAAGCAATTAACATGCCCAATAGGGCAAAACAAACATACACCCACATCCCAATTGATAGCTCATCCACCAAAATTACACTAAATTATACAGCCAGACAAGGAATTCAAGAACTAAATATTGTTCTGATTGTAAAATCTGCCAAACTTCAAGATACAACCATTAATATGTATATTTCCTCAGAATTGACTTTTAAAGAGATTATATATTTAAAACTAGTCATTTATTCTCCCCTCTATGAGATGAGACAGAAGAGTGGCAAACTGATAGTTTATTCTCCTAATCACTTCTCAGCCATAACGTATTCAAATACACAAAATGTCTAGAGAAATTAATCCAAATAAAATAAAAAGAAAGCCAGGTTAGCAATGATGGAAAACAAAGCAGCGATATATGCAACATGAGTTCTTGACGTTGAGATGAAAAGATAGTAAGAAAACTGCATTTAAAACAATGTATACTAGTGTATGCTCTTCTAATCAAGCCTTCGGTCCACTACCAAAAGAAACACAGAAAACAAATAGGCGGAAACAGTAAATATTAGTAAGTAGGTTTCTTAGTATCAAATCAAACACATCATTCCTTCAGGAAAGCACTAACTGAATTATTCATTTAAAACACAGACTACAGTTGACCCTTGAATAATGCTAGGAACAGGGGTAAAAACCCCCACACAGTTTAAAATCCACATGTAAATCGTGACTCCCCTAAAACTGAGCTGCTAATCGCCTGCTGTTGACTGTAACCCTCACAGATAACATAAACACTCGATAGACACATAATTTTGTGTGCTCTATGTAAGATATACTGTATTACTAAAGTAAGCTAGAGAGACAATTTTAGGAAGCTTGTAAGGGAAACAAATGCACAGTATTGTGCGTATTTATTTTTTTTAAATCTACGTAAAAGTAGAGCAATGAAGGCGAAATGACTATTGTTCAAAATCAACCATAATTTGACAACCAGTATATATAGGGAAAGAGAAATGATCGCAACGCCATCACCTGTCTACACCATTTGTTCCTACCCTAAACACTTACCACTAAAACCAAGGGTCCTTATGAATGTGGTTAGATTCATTTCTAAATCCTAACTCTAAGAGTCATCTCTCTCTCTCTACCCCTTAGAGACCTAGCCTCGCCCCCCTCACCCTCGGAATCAGCAAACCCTGAGGCAGCAGAAGACAGTAGCCTGGACCTGCCTAATGGTCACAAGGTCTGGAACTCTGGCAGACTAAAGATAACATCTTGACTTAGGTTTCAGCTCCTGAGCCCTAAGGTGAAACAAACCCCTGGCTTCTTTCCCATGAAACTAGACAGAGGGAAAGAGGGACACAGGAACAAACCCCAGAACCATCCTCAGGACCTGGAGAAATGATTTATTTCCCTGACCTCGCCTCCAACCACTGAGCGCCCAGCATGACCCCGAACTCCTAAGCCACAGTGTCTTGTGATTTTGTCCTATCGTCTGTAGCCTACATGCCATCAGAGAGCGTGGACTTTTGGTCATTCTTGCTTTCCTCGGGGGGTGCCATTCACAATAATTGCTGAAGTTCTTGTTCTGGGCACTCTTACACACACACACACACACACACACACACACACACACACACACACACTCGCACACACCACCCATCCCAAGGATCTCACCCATTCTCAGGCTTTTTGTACAACTCACATATAAACAGTTACGTATCTCCTCATTCATCCACTGAGCTCCAGGCTCACAGACACAGCAACTTGCTTGATACCTCAAACTGTGTTACTCTTAGACGTATCAAACTTAACATTTTAAAACAGGTATTTTTATTTTCTTCTTCAAAATCCGAGCGACTAGTCACAAGGACCATCTTCCTCCATCCCAGTGAATGGCACCTATTTGCTCAGCTCAAACACCTGGGTGTCGTTTCTGACTCACACACCACATCCAAACCATCAACATGTCCTACAAGTCTCTACCTCCATTTTGCCTGCAAAAGCCACCCAGCCCTCACCCCACCACTAGTGCAATCCTTAGCCATGCCATCCTCACTTTCTGTGACAACTGCCATAGCCTCCCTCCCGATCTCCCTGTCTGCTCTTTCCTCCCTTCAATCCATTCTCCCTACAGCAGTTCCTTTGAGACAAGTAAATTTAGAATGTCATTTCCTGCACAGAACTCTTCAACAGCCTCCAGCACTTATTGGAATAACCCCCTGATCTCCCTATCATGACCTTTAAGGCCCCCTGCAACCTGGCCTCTGGCCACCTCTCTGATGGCTCCACCTTCCTGCCGCAGTTTCCCCATCTCAGAGTCTCAGCTGCCCAAGGGGTGCTCCAGGCCCATCACCAACGCCTAAGCTTCTCTTACCCAGTTCCTGGTCCTTTCAGTCTCTTACACATCACTACCTCAGAAAGACTTCCTCTTGCACCTAAAAGCTCTCTATCCATTACTCTCAGTGCCTGATTTTTTTCTTGACTGAACTGATCGTATTTGTCTTATTTATTTACTTATTTACTTACTTACTTATTGGTTTTTTCTAAGCCTCTCCCCCATATGCCTCTTGTTCCTATGGTACCTACAAAGCATGCCCATGGACACTTGGTGCACAGGCAGATTAACACGCACATCCTCTGCTGTACTCTAGTGGTGTGTGATTTGTAGAACTTAGTTAGAAGAGAGCTTGTGGTGTCATATATTCTTTAATGTATATTAGACGTTTCATTCCAAATGAAATATTCGCAATTTAAGGGTGGGGAGAAGCCCTTGTTCTAGTCTAGTCCTCCGAACAGGGAGTTACTTAAAGGCACTTCAAATACTCAAGCTCCTGAAAAATGGGCAGTAAAGCCTTATGCATTTCATTTTATTTCATTAATTTTCCTATTATCTTGTTTTTATTTAAATCTACTTAACACCTGCTTTGTTTTTCTCTGCTAAGTCCCTACTAAGGATCCCACAACAACAAAATATTTGTCCTCCTCCTCAGAAATTTGTAGCACGGAGGAGAGGAAAGCCACACCTGGGGAGACCCATGAGTGCAAAGGCCCAAAGAGAGTGTACATGACTTTCTGATCTCTAAACTCATGTTGTTCAAAAGGGCAGTCATTAGCGACATGTAGATATTTAAATTTAAATTCCATTCCTGAGTCATATTAGCCACATTTCAAGAGCTCAATAGCCACATATGGTGAGCCCTGAAAAGCAGAGACACAGAGCCACCACCCACCACGGTACAAGCTCTCCTGGACTTCTCCACAAACAAGCCGATCTCTCTTTAGCCCTGCCAGAGGCCCTCCAGGTGACGTCAGTGAATGTAACCCTAGGATGGGTATTTTCGGTTAACCTTTACTGAATTTTAATACATGAAAGACGTTTAACATATGAAAAGTATACTTGTTTCTTTGACACGTAGTGCTCTACAACAAAAGAACTAGGAATCCATGGTCAATATAGATAACTGACTTAGCCTATACAAGATTTTCTGAATCATAAAAATTAAGACTTCCTTCTATAGTCAATATATGACACCTCCCTTTGTATTCCGACCTTTCTTTGTGCATAGAAATGTATATTTTTATAGAGACAGGTCCCAAGGAACACCAACAAAATTTAAATCCTTTCCTTAACTCACCTAGCAATGCCCTTACAGTAACAAGGCCAAAAAACTAGTCTCAGGAACACCCTAAATAGAATCTTTGTATGTAGAACACTAAGTAGGGGCTTCAGTGCCTGCAGAACAATAATTTCTTCACTAAAAATATTTATCTTTGCCAAAGAAACTAAAGCATTCAGTAAATAACTTCTTACTGATAGCTGTTATAGATTTGAACACATAAGGTTTACATTCCCAGAAAAAGTTATCATTGAAAAGAGAAGTTACTTATATTTCAACTTGAGAAATTGTATGTTCACCAGCAGTCTTTTTCCCAAATTGTTATAGCATAACACTCTTGTATTGTCTTTTAAACAGTAAATTCATCCATTTGAATAATTAGTTTTCTGTCACACATTCTTTCTTTTGTACCTATCAAACTACTTTCTTTAAAATGAAGATTTGAGACCCTAAGTTACATTGTGACTGACTTTACATTTTAATCGAATACTTTCGTAAAAAATTTAATCTTAGTTATTCAAACAACAATTTGCATTTTATTTTAAAGAGACTGAGAGGTATATATTTTAAAATATATTTGGAGCACTTTATAATTTTAGGACCTTTCAAGTCAATTATGAATTGATCTACACAGCTCTTATTAACCAGGTAAAGAAAATATGTATTTCTTGGTTAAAAGCAATTAGTATATTTCCAATGTACTTTTTTTTACATTTATTTAAATTAGTTTCAAGTATACAGTACATTGTTTGGACATCTATATAGTTCATAAAATGATCCCCCCAGTTGACCCTACCCTCCCTCGGCCCTCCACCTAGCCATCCTATTAATGCTAACTGCATTCCTTCTGCTGCGCTCTCCCATCCCCATGACCATCTATCAACTACTAATTTGTATTTCTTTAACTCTTAACCCCATTCTCCCAGCCTCCAACCCCGCTTCATATGGTATTTATCTTTCTTCCAATGTACTCTTATTGTTAACCTTGCATGTAAAGTCAAAGTTTTTAAGATAACTTTGAAGCCAAATAATTAGGATACATCATAACACACCTATAAGCCAAAACCAAGCTTTACTGCGAATGACAGCACACAAAAGAGAAAGATTCCTACCAGTGGGAAACATGGGTTTCCCAGAGAGTCTCAGAAAAAAGACACCAGGTCTGGAATGGCTGTCAAAGCATTGGAAATAGAAATACAAATCCAGAAATCACAGAAGTCCCAAACAAGAACCCAAAGAGGTCCAAACCACAACACATCATAACTAAAATGCTAAAGGTTAAAGACAAAAGAATCTTAAATGCAGAAAGAGAAAAGCAGTTAGTTAGCTACAACGGAGCTCCCATATGACTGTCAGCTGATTTCTTAACAGAAACTTTGCAGGCCAGAAGCGATTGACACGAAATAGTCAAAGTGATGAAAAGCAAAGACCTATAACCAAGATCATTCTACCCAGCAAGGTACCATTTAGAATCGAAGGAGAGATAAAGAGCTCCCCTGACCCAAGGTCCTGGAACATATTATAAAAGCACAGTTCTTCACATTTCCTAGCAATAAGATGAAGAACCTAAATCAGCAATGAAACTAAAAACTCGGAATTTAACATTTATTGATCAATTACGGGTCTCAGTAAATAATGTACCTGTGCTTGGCCCATTTCTTCTCACTCCCCTTCTTCCCCCTTCTACTGTTCTGGTCTTACAGGGCCTGATCCTGCAGGCCACAGGTCTCAGGCTTCGCTACCAGCTGCTCCCTCCTAGGTCTGGCCAGTGGACGGTTCCCCACGAACCCAGCTTCTGACATCCAACACCAGCGGCTTAGGGAACACGCCTTCCTCTCCTCTCCCTCCAGCACAGGGGCTCAGCAGCGCCCTGTCATTGTCGACATCCTTGCTGCCTCTTGTTTGGTGACTCACTGTTTCCAACACCTACTTAGCCCATTTTCTGACATTCTGTTTTGAAAAACTTGTAGAGTGCTTTGGCTTCCGTCTTCCTATCAACAGCCTAGCAGTATATACAACACACAAATCTACACGCATGTGATGCATAGTGCACTTCATCTCCAGCTCCTTCCTAAGAAAGCATCTTTGGTGAGAATGAGGAAAGCCACTGACTCTTAATGTAACAGAGTGAAGTGCTCGGCCTCTCTGACCCCATCTGGTTCCAGCCTGCTTTGCTCCATGGCCTTCATAATGGCTTCTGTTCAGTCTTGCACACAGATGTGCCAATCATCAGAGAAATTCTGCTTGTGGCTTCAGTTTTACAAAAACAGACCCTCCCATTTCCCTAGACATAAGAAAAGCCTGAATTCTGTATTTTCTCAAGATGGATCTGAGGTACCACTAGGGCTCCCATCTTCTCTAATAGCTTTGGTTTTGGCTTTTGGATTGAATCAGTAATCTGAGGGCCTTGATGTGGTATAATTAAGCTTTAAGAAGATGTCCTTCTTCGTCAGAGGAAGGTTTCACATGTAGCTGTTTCGGGTTTGAATGCCCTGAAGAACCTGTGCTACCACTGACCCCACCACCATGTCACTGATAGAATCCACTGCCTACAAGAAAAACTGCAGAAAGGGGAGGACAAAGACCAAGGGACTGGCAGTGAAGACTAAGGAGGGACAGAAAGACATTTTCACTCAGGGAACATACAAGCTCTTCATCATATTCATCACCTCCTGCCCCTTTCCTCAACCCTGGGAGGGAGAAGATATAGGAAATCCAGACTTTTTCCAGGTCTATTCTCTCTTTGAATGTCTAGGATGTGTCTGAGGAATAGTAATACATTCCACAGATCTATTAATGCCAAAACATGATTTTCACAAAGATAAAAACATTGCTTACCCGAATAAAGTCAGCAGTGTCAAATATTTGTTTACTGCATTAATGGGGGAACCAGAAAAAGGATGAGGCTGGTTCGAAAAGAACTGGAAAAAAAATCAAAGGCTTTATAGTGACTTACAGAGAGGAGAGTAGAATAAGAATGCTGAACTTAAAAAACAAAGCTAGTTAATATCTTGCAAGGCAATAAAACTGCAACTTTTTAGGTTCATCTTTTCTTTTAAAAAAGTAAGCAAAAGTAAGTTTTAAAAAAAAGTAAAATATGTATGAACATACAAACATACGCATTAAAAATTTGAGGCAAAGGCACACAAGAAGCTATTTACAGGCATTCGCCACTGGCAGCAGGTCTGACAATCAGATGACGAAAAGGGAGGAAGACTTACTTTTCTGCTTATATTCTCCTGAGAAATTTGGATGTTTGGCATAAGAATGCAATGCTTTTATGATCTAAAGGTTTTTATTTAATACTTTTTCCGGAATTAAACTAGATATCCACAACCCGCCTCTCATCAAGAGTCACTGAAACATGATTTCAAATTTGTATCTGAGGTGACAAGAAGGTAAAGTCTCCTTAAAAGCAAGATTTAAAGAGACAGAAAGAGGAATTCAGAGAGATGAACCAAGCACCCCATCACATTTGCTCTGTGAAACATAGGCGAAGCTCTGCAAATCCAACATTCCCTTTGTAGCCGAGCAGAGTGAAACGGACAAGAGCTAAAGCCCAGAGGCCACCATCAGGCTGGGACACACAAGCAAATTGCGAGGACCTCAAAGGGTCCCACTTTCAGTAAGAAGGCAAACTAGATATTGTCCCGCCCACTTCAGGTCACTACAGCAAATATGTGCTACTAACTCATAACCAGCTCCAGACACATGTAAGGGGCCTGTATAGTCAAAAACAAACAGGAAAAATCCTCAACACTATGAATGAACACTTTAAACCTGACAAGTTTGGGGTCTGGGGTGTGGGGAGGCCAATGGCAGGCCTTACAAACTCAGTGATCAAAAGCAATCGCATAGGATGGTCTGAGCATAAAAATTCCTAACTACTGCGGGTCATGGTATATACAGTCATGTGCTAGGCCTGCAGCTTCCTTGACGAAGGTCACTCTTTACTGGAAGTGAGCCTGTCTATTACCTTTGTGCATCTAGGATGACATACCTTCAAAATGTCAGTTATTTTCTTGTCCTACCCCTGAAGGCACAACAGCCATTGTCGTCTTGTTGCCCCCATACCACCTCCACATTCGGCAAAGGTTAATTACTAACTTGTTACACTTGTACCCACCAGTGTAACAGAAGTATGTGTCTCTCCATTTTGCTTTTTATGCAATCCTAGAGATTTCCCAGTTCGCTTCCTCCTGTCCCCTTAACCTACCACAAATGGATTTCATGGAACCCTCCATAAGTCCCCTCCTCTGTCTCTAACACATAAAACAAGCTGCAAAATTGTCCTTCTCCCAAAAATGTTCTCAATCCATTGAGATTTTACTTCTGGGAACATCCTCAAAATCTTGGATCAAATAAACTCTTATAAGGTTTTCCCATAAACTGGATGTTCTTTTGTTGACAAGCCAGCAGTTTTAGTTCTAGGAGGCTCCAGATCATGAGTATCCCTGTGCTTCCAGTAATAGAAACACATTAATTCATTCTAATGGAAGGTATCTTAAATCTCAAAGATAAAGTTCTAATGAACAGGACATCATGCTTTAAAATTACAAAACACACAAAGAAATAAGGTATGAGTAAAGGTGAAATGAAAAACCAACATCAGGACTGGGCCTGGGAAACCTTCATTTATTATAAATAGAAACATAAGATATAATAATAGTTAATATGTTTAAAGAAAAAATTTAAAAAATAAGGAGCACAAAATCATTAAAAATGACAAGCTTAAAATAGAGCTGAAGAGATATTATAGGGATGAAATTATAACTGTAAAAAGTTTAAATATACTGTATATGTTAACCAGCAGATTAGACATCAGTGAAGAGATAATTAAGAAACTAACCTAAAAAGTATATCCTGAATAGAGAGAGACAAAGAGGTAATGTAAAGAGGTTAGGAAATAATGGTACCTGCAGTAAGGTCTAACAATAGGGAAAGTCAATTCAAAGAGATAATGGCTGACATTTTCACCAAATTTATGAAAGACGCCAATCATATTCAGGAAGCCCCCCATAAATTAGCAAGATAAATAAAAAATTCCATCTAGATACATGAAACTATAGAACACCAAAGACAAAACATTATAAAACCAGACAGAAAGAAAAGGCAGATTACCTGTAAAAACATGAGTTTTAGATAAAGAGCCATCACTCTCAAAAACAACAATGAAAAGCAGAAGAGAAAAATACCTTGAATATACTAAGGAATCTAAAAACCCTTAATTTCATACCCTAGAACAATCCTTCCCATGTAAAGGCAAATAAAGTCACTTTCAGACAAATAGTTTACCGTCAACAGACGCCAAGAGAACGTAATGATGTGCCTGAAGCAAAAGGAAAACAATCAGAGGAAAAAAATGTTCAAGGATCAAAAAAGAATAAATATATGTGTTTGCACATATGTGCATATACACATATATGTATATTTGTAGTACAGTTCAATAGTAACCGCTAATTTATAATACTAAAAAACATACAATTAAAATATCACATAAAACTGGCATAAAAATCAAGAGAGCGCAGTTAGGGTTAAAGTATTCTTAGAGTCAAAAGAAAAAAAAATTGCTTGCTTTTGTCCCTTTTAAGATGCATGTTAAATTTCCTTTTTAAGTGCATGCATGCTAAATTTTTTTGTTATATGATCAAAAAGTCTTCCAAATTAGTAAATGAAAAAAATATTAAAATGAGAAATTAAAAATCCATTCAAAAAAATGTAAGGATGAGGAAGAGGAAAAAGAAGAAAACAAAGGCGAGAAGGAGCAGAAGCAGGGAGAGAAAGGGGAAGGGAAAAGAAGGAAGAGCATGGAAAAAGTAAACTTTAAATTCAAAATAAAGTATCAGATATAAATTCCAATATAATTTTACAATCAATACAAAAAGATAAAAACTTTGAAGACAAAGTTTATGATAGAATTTTTTCTAAAAAAAGCATTCATGTTATTTATAGTTGATATTCCTAAAACATAAGAAAAAACAAAGGTATGAAAAATGTGATGAAATGTGAGTAGCTGCACATATTTTTAATCTTAAGTAAATTTAAATTACTTAAATTTATGAAACAGAGAAAAACTCAAGTCTCAGAAGAACCCACAAAAGATGTCATTTACATACTGTTGAAATGATATAAAACCAAATAATATGTTAATAAAGGGTAGAACTATAATGAAAACACTGATAAGCCCAAAGTTCAGGACAGGGGTCACCACAGGACAGTGGAAGAAGAGGTTGTAGAATTAAGGAGGGGTGCATGGAAGCTGCAAAGTTATAGGAAATATTCCATGTCTTAGCCCCATTGGTAGGCAAGTGGGTGCTTGTTTTACTGTTCTGACAAATAGCCTTATTTTTGCATGTTTAACATGCTACAAAAATAATATTCAAAAATAAGTCAAAGTATTAGTGACTTCAAAATTTTTCGTCTTGACTTTTTTCTTCAGACTGTGTTGATACCACTGAATACATCAATCCCACTGCTTGCCACAAACTTTTCTAGTTCTCTCATCACATGAGCAGCATGTGGTGCAAAAAATACGTCAAGTCCAAAGTTAAGCTCCCCCACAGGCTTTGTGTTTTGAAGCCCAGGAAAGGAGAGAAATTAGATTCCAAACATGACACTGATTAAATGAAATAACAACACTTTAAAGCTGCTTACTTGCTTTCACAATAAATACATTTTAACTGCAAATTTTTCTAAAGTGATTTTTCTCAAAATTATAGCTATTAATGTAATCAAACCTAGTTCCAAAACCTCCTTAGAAATCTAACAAAAAAGATCACTTTAGCAAAAAAATATTTCTTGTAAACTTTAAAATGTAAATATGTTAACTGTGACTAAAGGAAAACAGTGCCTAGAATCACAACACAGGAAGACCTGATGAGCCTGGATTTTCTGAGACAGAAATCTTATCCTTGACAGCTGTGTCAAATTGAAAAAATGAAGATGCATTTTATAATTACTTTGCACTATGCATAAACAGGTATGAACTACAACGCTTGACATCAATCATAACGTTAGTGTCTACCTTCTAACGTTATCACCTCAACATGTTTGATGGCTTAAACATAATTGTTCACTGTGTCAAGATCCACTAAAAGTTAAATTTGATCATCTGAAGAACTTGCTCTTTTCCCAAGTGTTCTGAAAATAAAGCAACCATGTCTTTTAGCTCAAAACTGTCACCAAGAACACGAAATAATCAATAAAACTTCAAACAGAAGAATTTTGCGATCTTCAAATCAACTCTTCAAAACACAAGGCAGATAATCTGGTTTTCACGTAATTTACTATCTGGATAGTAAAAGGATGACATGGCTCATCATTGCTAGGCAGTTTCAGAAGTTGATAAATGGCTCTAAAAATACTGCATATGGGGCACGAGGTGCTCCTGCTTCTTCCTTGATTTTTAATTTAAATAAATCCTGATCCCAGCAGTGAAGAACCATCGTTAATAACTTCACTTACTTCTTTTTCAACTCTATTCACAGACATTAAAGAACTTTAACTCATATTTTCTCAATAATACCGCAGATCTAACAATCTCAAAAGCTTACAAAATTAGAATTCCTTCTCTCTTGGAATTTAGTCACATAATGTACATAAAAAAGAAAATACAAAAAAAAAGTCATTTTATCAGCAGATACAGCATAACTGATAGCTAAGTCCAAAGGTTTGATCATAGGCATAATTTTAAGTTTTGCACGTCCAGCTAAGTCATTCTTCTAATCAGAGCACTGGACATAGAAATATTGAGTATCTTCTCAATTTTCTGTCTACATAAAATGCCATGAATTTTTAAAAATTCCCAGTAAGATTTTCTATTCTTTTCAATTAAAAAAACTTCATAGGAAACATCCATTGCACTTACGTATTCCTGATAATATATTCTAGAACTGTCGATTCTTGGGGAAAATAATTGCATTCCGTAAATGTTTGATTTTCTTTTAATTAGGTTCAAATGAAAGGGACATGCAGCATTATTCCCTAGTTTTCCTAGGTTAAATTACCAGTAGAATGTACATGAATTCATTAAAAAAAAAAACCTAAAAATAAAAAAAATTAAAACCCTTTCAGTTTTTCTTTTGCTCCCATATTCATCTACTCAAAAGATGAAGGTGAAGAAGAAGAGGTAAAGGGAAACTCTATTAATTATATCGAAAAGCCATGAATATCTCCTGGCCCCAGGAGCTGCCAGATAAACTGAGAAATGAGTGTGAGAATCTCCCCATTGACTCAAAAATACCCTCTTGTCACATGCAAACTCCACAGGAAGAGGGCCTAGACTGGCTTTGCTATTTACTCAAGGTCCACATCTAAGATAGCACTTGGAAAATAGCTCAATAATTATTTTTGGATTTAATACTTTTAACAAGTTCAGATTAAGTGGGAAACCAGAGCTCTTCGTGTATGACCAAACCTGTTAGATAAAAATCCTAATTCATTTCAGTTTCTAACAACAATAGCCAAGGTAAGTGAGGAAGGATAAAATCAAACCTCATTGTTTCAACTGATAAATCTTTAATGAGCATCTTCCACATGCTAAGCACTGTGTTGGTAAAGGGATGTAAAAAAGATATATGACATCCCTGGTCTCATAGTTTAGTGGCAAAATACGATAAAACGAAGTTGAAATATACTACAGATGCTTTCTTCACTCTTCACACTTCTTAAACCTCACTCACTCTGCAAGGAGGATCTTTTTGTTTTAAATATGTGTACTGTAAATAATTTTTTCATACTGTAGAGTAACTACAGGTATATCCCAAAAGAACACCAATCAGATAGTATCACAGATTCTTTTACATATTAACGAATCATAGTTTGTCATTCTAGCCCTCAGAAAATATATACAGGTACACACACACACACACACATATATGTATGTGTGTGTGTATATATATATATATATATATATATATATATATATATATATATATGAACACACATATACATGTACACACATATAGGTATATTCTTACACAGAAATAAGCACTGATTTATTATATAACAAAAAATTCTAAACTGATCTACTTTAGACCCCTGGAGCTCTGAGATTCTAATTCTATGACTGTTCAGATACTTTATAATAACTTCTGCTTGAAATTTTTCAACAATATGCTGAGCTTCAAAGTCTAAAAATTGATCTAGAGACACCCTCATGGTCATGCTGCCAGGTTCAGGACGCCCAGTTAAATCTGAATTTCAGAAAAAACAATATGTTTAATGTAAGCATGTCCAAAATTCAGATTTTACTGGGCATCCTGTATTTACAGCTCCTAAATCTAAAACACTAACCTAACACAACCATTAGCAATACAATATACTATTGTCAGTATATGTGCAATACCAGAATTCAGAGTGAAACTGTCGCATTCAATTAGTAGTTGCTGATCATGACTGTTCTCTTTTAAAAAATACCCCATTTTGAAAAATTCTAAGAAAAACCGTGTATTTTAAAGTACATCGGCTATGTTATCACTCAACAATAAATAGAAAAGCACTATTGAGACTATATTTCTTCATGCATATAAATACCGTGTATTCAACTTTTACCTTGAGAAGCTACAGAGGTATACCCGGTAATTATTTACAAGTGCCATAAAGAAAGTATTTTTTAAAAAATCGCAGAGAAAAAGTAACTATTCCATTTAGTCACATGCCCTGATGATGTTCAGAGATATGAATTACCTCACAGGATTACTAGTCAAAGATACACGGAGAGACTCCAGGCACGTGACGAGTCTCTCATCCGCAGACCCCAGTTTTAGTTCACGGATGAATTCCTGAGGGGAGATCTGCCGATTTCTCTTAAGACTTCCCTGTAAAATAAGTTAAAAAAAAAAAATTTTAATCCATGCTGTGCAAAGATGACCCATTAAAATAACAATTACATTAATCAGACTTTTCACATTAATGGCTGCACACAAGTGCTCAGAGCAATATTATTTGGAGGGGTAATTTCCTCACTTCTGTTCATAAATCTATAAATTCACAATCCATGGTATCCACAGAAGACAGCAACATAATATCAAAAGGTGTATAAATTAACTGCTTTTCAAATCTAAAATATAATAGAAAACAAAAGTGGATGTCACAGAAAATATCTTAAAACAGAAATATTGTTTAGGCACACACAAAATAAAAATCAAAACTCAATCCAAGAATGACCCGATTAAAAATTAATATTCCAACCAACAGAAAAAGCTGTAAATCATTAATTCATTCGACCACCATGAAGTATCTAGTTCTAGGCACTGTAGACTCCAGAGATGATCAAAACCTAAGTCTGGAAGGAGAAATGCAAAGATATTTTTCTTTTCATTGCAGTTTAAGTCCTATAATATGGTTCCGAGCAACCCAAAAGGGAAACAGAAGCTAACTTGGCAGCACACATGGGGACTGAGCAACAAGGAGAAGGTAGGAGTTAGGGAGGCAAAGAATTAGAAAGGAATATCTTCCAGACTAAAACATAACACATGTGTATACCCCCCTCCACCAAAAAAAATTTAAAAATCACATATAACTAAAGACAGAGGCCAGATGATGGAGGGGTGAAGTACTACTGCACAATTAGCTTCTCCAGGGTAATTTTAGGAGGATCGCTCTGGCGGCAGTACAATATACGGATCAGAATAGCTGGAGTTCACTCAGTATTCAATACTAAGGGCTTACTAAGGGCCAGACACTGTTTTAAGTTCTGGAAAAAAGAGCAGTGAACAAGAGACAGAAACCTCTACCTGCATGGGGCTTCATTCTCCATGGAAAGAGTAAGGACAGACAATAGAGAAGTAATTAAAATACATTGCACTGTAGATAGCAATTAGTGCTACAGAGAAAAGTAAAAGCAGAGAAGAGGAACAGGAGCATAGGAGACAGAATACAATTTCACAAAGAATCCAAAGGCCTCAAATTTGAGTGTTAGGACTACAAGGTCTGAGGAGTGAAATGACCATGTAGATATATCCAGAAAAATGCTGTGATGGAGAGGACTATAGGCCTAAAAGCCACCAAAAGAATTTTGACTTTTACTGAAATCGGAAACATCATCAGTAGCAGAAAGACCTGATGAGAAGGTACATCTGGGAATAAAGAGATGGAAAAATAAAGTTCCACATTATATTTAAAATATAAATTACACCTTCAAGGTGAAGGAAAGGTATGGTACATATTCAAAAGCAGATTAGTTGGAATAGCAGGTAATTAGATGATTTTTTAAAAAAATATCTTTTCATTTTTATTAGTTTGCTATATAGTATACAGCAAACATTCCCAATAATGCAAAACAAATTAGCCCTGGGAAGGTGATTTTCATCAATAGCAAAGTGGTAATTTACTGAAGAAAAACTCGATGGCAAAATCTCAAGAAAATAAAATGATAAAGTTGAAAAGGGAAATGAAGTGGTGAAGCACTGAAAATTAATATCCAATTTTTATCAGTGACTACATTATAGCTCAAGAGAATAAATTCAACTTATGTTAACATAGCATTTATCAATGTCTTTTTTATTTAAATTACCAAGTACTGCTTGTTGAACATAGACAATTTAAAAAACAGAGAAATGAGAGAAAAGGCATCTCAAAATGACTATTAATTTGATGTTTGTTTTTAAAGTATATTTTCCTCATACATAAAAATAAGCACCAATAAGTACATTTGGATTAAAGAAGTAATATTCAAAGGTTTTTTAAAAAGCCACCTGCCTATCTCTTAACCCTATCTCACAATCACTTTTAATTCTCTTAATTGTTTCTTCTGATAGCTACTTAATGTCTAAATTATGTGCTTATTCTGATCTTTTTAAACTTGTAACTTTTTAATATTACCTTGTCGCTCTGTAATAAAAGATAAGGATTTAATTACCTTAAATCATTACAACTTCTACTCTCCTACCCTGTGACTATAATTACAGATAAACTTAATTGAAACCAAAAGACACAATTCCACAAAATGGGAGCTCACTGAATCCACATTCTATGGGGTCCTTGCAAAAATCTTAAGTTTAGGCGTCCAAAACTCTGAACAATGCATAAACTGCTTTCGCAACACAGAATGTACCATCATATGTCCCCGTTCATGAAGTCCCCTAGCAACTATAATTCCCATGTTGGTTCCCCTACATGGAACAGTGGGAACAGAGAAGCATGTCAGCTCTTGCCTCCGATTCAGTGTTGAGCTGGAGGTCCCAGCAAGTGCATTAAAGCAACAAGAAAACACACACAGACTAGAAAGGAAGAAGTAAAATTGTCTTTATTTGTACATGAGTTGATTATCCACATGAATTTAGTAATGTCACAGAATAAGTTCAACATATAAAAATAATTCTAAATATTATCAGCATTTGGAAAATAAAAATTTCAAATATATTATTTCAGTAGCACCATAAAATATAATTATGCAAATTTTTTAACAAGGGACATATCTATACACTGAAAACTATAAAAAGTTGTAGAGAAATTAAAGATGTCCTAAATAAATGAGGATGTTATACTATGTTTGTCGTTTAGAAGACTCGATATTAGTAAGAAATCCATTAAATACATTTTGTGAAAAATAATCTACAGAGTCAATATAACCATCCAAATCCCAGCAAGCTTTTTATGCAGAAATTGAGAAGCATGTTCTGAAATGGATATGGAAATATAGGGGATAGATCTAAAAGAGAACAATTTTGAAAAAGAACAAAGTGGGGGGCTCTTTGTCTGAGTTCAAGACTTATTATAAAGCTACAGTAATCAAATTAGAAGCAATCATAGAACAGAGTCCAGAGATACACTTGAACCTGTGTGCTCAGTGACTTTCAACAAAGGTGTCAAGGTAATTCAATCGAGTAGGAAGGAATCTCTTAGCCAAATGGTGTTGGAATAATTAACTATCCATGCGAAAGAAAGTAAACCTACATTCTAGACCTAAATGTAACAGCTAAAATTATAAAATGTCTAGCAGAAAATAAATCTTTAAAATTCTGGGGGAAGGCAAAAACTTTTTAGATAGGATACAGAAGGCACGAACTATAAAATTCTTCAACATCTAAAACTTCCACCCTTTTATTCAGACAATTTCATTTAAAAAATTGAAAGTAAGTCACAGACTAAGAAAATATTTGCAATGCATGTCAAGAATCAAGCAGAATGTCAAGAATCAAGCAGAGTCTGAGATTCTACCCTACACACACATTAAGTTAGCCTGCTACAGTTTCGTGGATGCTGGCAGAAGACACAAGACTCCTAAGCAGAGTCAAAATGCTTTATCATGCATATATGTTGGTCCCCCATGCCACCATCTGCCCTGATGGATGGTGGATTCCTACACGTACAGTGGACTGCATTGTAGGAGAGAACACTGAGCTTGGGGATGAAGGGGGGGAGGGGTTGGTCATCTTTGTTTCTTTTTTTTACAGCGAACAGTAGTAAGCCTGCTCATTATCCCTGGACAGACATAACTTCACTTCTAAGGCTTCTCATTACCAAGGCAACCCTGAGAAATGGCCTGGGTAAGGAGCAGTCGGACCTTGAATTCCTGGCATAACCAGAAAAAAACACACAGTGATACTCAGGGCTCATGACAGACTGCCTCTCCCAATGAGAAATGTCATCTCATAAAGGATGTGTATTCAGAATATTTGACAAACTCCTATAACTCAGTAGTGATAACACAAATGGTCCAATTTAAAAAATGGATGAAAAACTTCACAAGAGATATATGGACGGCCAATAATCACATGAAATGATGTCCACAATCATTCGTCAAGAGGGAAATGCAAATTAAAACCACAAATGAAATAATACCACATGCCCCCTAGAGTGGTCAGGATGTAAATAGAGCATCGGGAACTCTCCTGTGACTGGTGGAGACGTAACATGGTATTGCCACATGGTATTGCCACTTTGGAAAACAGTTTGATGGGTTTTTTGTTTTGTTTTTAAAGTTAAAATATGCAGACCATAAGACTCAGCAAGTGCACAAGTAGGTGTTAAGTAGGAAAGGAAAAAAATATACATACACACAGTGTTCAGAACAGTTTTATTCATAACAGCCAATGATTGGGAACAGCCTAAGTTTTCATCAACAAGTCGTGGTTTGCCCATACAGTGGCATACCACGCAACTATAAAAAACTTCACTCCTGATAATACAGCAAGAGAGGTGAACCCGAAAACACTATACTGAGTTAAAGAAGTCAAACAAAAAAGTAGTAGATGGTTCCACTTGTCTGAAAGACCAAGACCAAACTGTCCGTCTTTTTTCTGGGCTCATTCTAGTTCAAGGCATAGAAGCAGGGTGTGTTTGCTTGGAGGATGGGGGTAAAGGTGGGCATTTTAAATGGAGCAGAAAATTCATTTTTCCTGTTAACACACAAAACAAACTCACTGGCTGACAATTCTTCCTTATTTCAGTCATATTAAGTTTTTCCATTTTCTACAATTTATTGCCTAAAGAAAGGCCTCTGCATTTTCACCTGAGGTCCCTGCCCCTAACGCCCTCTCCCCTATTTCCCAAGCCCTTCACCATCATGCTACATCCTTGCACAGGCCGACTCCTAGATATCGGGTAGATCTGAGCTAAGACTAACTTCTCAGGACAGGTCTTTTACAAGCCACATGAACTGAGTCCCCGACCTATGGATTCCTTTTTCAAAATTCCCATCGCTCTGTATTAAAATAACTTTTCCATTTATTATTTAAAGGATATATTGAGTGCCTACTGTGTGCCAAAACTTGTTTACATGATGTGGATAGCGAGGTAAAACAAGACGAGGATGGCAGCTAGGTTTCCAGTCTAAGCCAAAATGGGGTGCCATCTGCTTAATTGAGAAGACAGAAGGAAAAGTGAGAGATAGCGGAAGTCTGAGCAAATGACATTTTTCTCTCCAAGAAAATAACATTTGAGCAGAGACAAGAGTAAAGAGGAGGGGACATAAAAAACCTGGAGAAGGGTATTTCAAGCAAACAGGAGAAAATACGAATGAACCTGGCATATTCAAAGGACAGCAAGAAGATGCGTCTAAATCCCAGTGAGCATGACACAGATATAGAGGACAAAGACAGACAAAACAGGCCTCTGATCCTGGAGATAGGGGACTGAAAAACTACAGTCTGAGTGCCAAATGACTGTGTTGATTCTTAAGCGAAGAATGCTTTTCACATCTTTAAAAGCTTCTATAAAAGAAGAGGAAGAGGAGATGGGAGAGGAAAGGGAGGAGGAAGACAAAGCAACAGCAACTGAGACCCTGTGGACACACAAAGCCTGCTCACTGTGTGGCCATTTAAGAAGAGTTTGCTGGTCACTGACAGGGCCTCACGAACCACAGCAAGGACTTCAGCTTTTCTTCTGGGTGGATGGAAAAGTACTAGAGGGTATTAAGCATAGAAAAGATGTAAACAGCATTTTTAAAAGAAAATCCTAACTACTGTGTGGCAGCAGACTGTAAGTGACAAAACGCGAGGCAAGGACATGAGTTAGAAGGCTACTGTATTGTTTGGTCAGTACGTGACAGTAGACAGATATAAAATGCCAGTGATGAATGATGACAGGAGAGATGCTCAATGCAAAAATCAGACAAGACTTGCAGATAGTTTGGCTATAAGGTGTCAAAGGAGTAAAATTCAAAGATGATGCCAAAGTTTTCAGTCTCAACAACTAAATAAATAGGCCACCATCTACTAATCACTGTAACCTTGTCAACGTCTGCTTTAGTGGATTGGGGATAAGCCTAATCAGAAGTTTAAGGGGGAGAAGAAGAATGAACAACTCTTTTGAAGAGATTTTCTATAAAGTGGGGCAAAGAACTGGGGCAGTAGCTACAGGGGAATCTGTGGTGTGATTTGGGGGAGAGAGAGAAAAACTATACCATGTTCACATGCTGATACGAATGACCACGCAGAGGGTAGATATAGAAGCAGAAAAACAAACAAGTACACAAACCAACCAACAAACAAACAAACCCTTGGGTAAGGGACAGACGATGTGACATAGTACATAAGAGGAAGGACTGACCCTACACAGCCGCATGGAAAGTGTTTCACTGACAGAAGAGCAAAAGCGGAACCCAAGGGAACAGACTCAGGAAGGCTGTTACTTTTAGTGACTAGAGAGTGAGGTGTGGCAGTTCTGTTCTCATTATATCGACATTCTCGGTGATAAAAGCAGCAATAATGAGCCAGAAGGAAGGATGCAGAGCTGGAGGTAGGAGAAGAAGGGGCATGAAGTAATTCTGAGAAAGTGAAGAAGTGCACCAACAAGGTTGGACATTGGCAAGGTGTCCGAGAAGAGCTTGCTGGTCAAATGTGGAAATTCAGGAATACGAGTCAGTGAGGCTATATGCTTCCTCCCAGATGCACACGGTGCTGAGGTGCAAATGCAGAGCAGATGGCCAGTTTAACCAAGGGCAGAGTTTATACAGGTAAAAAGGCAAGTGAACTGATGGTTTATGCAAGGAACAGAGGACTGTGTCTAAGGTCCATAAGAGGTAAAGGTATGGCGAGGGTGGGGAAGTTAAAAAACATTTTTAGAAAATGGTAGTGTCAGTGGATTGACAGCTCTAAAAGGGTCATAGAATCCTTAAAGTGGAAATCTTAGGAAGCACGAAAGATAGGTGATGCTCAGGAAAGGAAGTCTGTAAACCAGATTTAGAGGTGGTCTTTTACTATCCAAAGTAATGGGGTAGTCGAGATTAGGTAGAAAACAAAGATTAATGGGAGTGATAAAGTCAAAGGAAATAAGAGTATAGAGTGTCGGATGGTCCATCTATGTGAATGATGAAGTGAGCAAGGATGACGACAGCAGGAAGAAAAGCAATGGGCTAGGCAACCAAATACTCTAGGAGTAAGGAGTGGTAGGTACATGTTGGCACCTCTTTATGTCGTCATGTGCTCCACTAGGGCTCCACCCATCTACTAGGGCAATGTCTGCTTCCACCTAAGTCATCGCTTTATCACCAGCGCCTTATAAAATGCCTGGCATTGAATGCATGAACAAGGTTGTAATTACATGGAAGGTATGTATAGACTGAGGATTAAAACAGGAGGAAGATAACACACACACACACACACACACACACACACACACCAAAAAAAATTTTTGAAAAAAAGAAAATGTTTATTCAAAAGGGAATATTTCAAATTAAAAACATAGGAAATAGACCAGATAATTGGGAGATTAATTTTCAGCACAATTTCCCTCCTTTTATTATATTATTTTCAAAATACAGGTATAAGAGAAAGGAAATTGAGGGAAGAAAATATTATGTTACATGAATAACCAGAAATATTCCTTTTAAGTACAGCTCATCTTGAGTTTCTTTCATTTTACATAACTTCAAAGGAAGTGGGAAATAGAAGGCAAGAGGGGAAGGATACTCACGTCTGCATATATCCAAGTCCATTAGCCATGAAGATGAAGATACTTAGAAAGCTTTATCCCCTGTGATATCAAACACATTACTGAGATAAGGATGTCTGCCTGACATCATGAAAATTAGAAGGGTGTTTATCCAACATAATTTTTAAATCTTTTTAATCCCTCAGTAGATTTTATTCTAAAACACCAAATGTAATACAGAAAAAAAAGTACATACATTATTCTTGTCAGATCCCTTATTAAATATAGTCTAAGATATAAAAAATAACACATGCCTTCAGTATTTATTTCCCTTACCATTTCTAATCCTCTCAAACCAAACATTATTTCTTTCTCTATGTAACTATTAAGGTAATAGTAACCGTTTCCTTTGACCCTTCTTAGACCAGATTCTTTTGCACCTGCCTCAAAGCCTGCATTTCACCTCAGTTCAAACATAAAAATTATTCAGTGCATGTACCTCCATTTATTTATTTGTTTGCAGAGTAATTTGGAATACCATTTCTATGACAAATTAAAAATATATCGTATTTCCAGTTACCAGTGGAAAGTATTGAAGTCACTTTCTTTCATTTTTTCCAATGGTTGAATGATTTCTACACAACCACAGAGAATCTACCATTAAATGATAACCTGATTTTTAAAATAATAAAAGTAAAAAGCTACATCTAGAAAGTCTGCATGCTCTGCAGGACACAGCATGAATGCCACCGTCGGTCAGAACAAAGATCTTTCAGCCCCCAGTAGAGGGTCTTACAGCCTGCAGGTGCTTTCAGCAAAAGTTTGCCTAGATTTGAGACATCGCAGGAATCAGAAATTATATCCTTCAGCATTACTCCCAATGCTGTAAACCATGATTCAACATAATAAATCAAACCTTATTTCTCCCAAAAAGTAGCCCATATCACAATTCACCATGCAACGTTCTCAACTCCAGGTAATAGTCTCTCAGACTTTTAAAATGCTGATTTTCTTTATGAATTTAACATGAAGATCCAAAATATATGGTTTCTGGAGATTTAAAATTTTAAATGTCGGGGGTTTGGAAGAACAGGTTGAAACTTGAAGTTATTTTTGTGTGAAGTTAGTTACTTAGGCTCAAGTCCTCCTCTACAAAATTCACTTTCTAATTTTCTTGCATGTAAACTGCAGAAAACAGAATAATTCCATCAACGTAAAGCCAAAATAGTCGAAAAGCTTAAGTCTTATAGTTATGAGAGCATGTGTGCATACACTTACATGGGTGTGTGTGCCTAACTCTACATATGTGGGTTTTTATCTGTGTCAGTTAACTACAAATGAAACTGCTTCAGTTTTAGTGTTATAATTCCTGAATTCTTGGTACCTATTATTTAAGTGATGAAACTTGCACAGATGAATAATATGATACAAGATGTGGAGACTATTTAAGGAAATAGTTTGCATTGATAATGACAATATTTTAAGAAAACAGCAGAGTCAGCACTGTACCAAAAAAAGGGTAAGCACAGTTGCTGCCAAAGGGGTAATTATAATCTAAATTACTATCATGTATATTGCTATTAAAATGCATTGCAAAAATTTTTCAGTGAATTTTTCACTTTTCAAATGATTTCTAGCATCTCTCATGTTACTGATCAACAGAAACACTAAGCTGTCATTGAAACACGAGTTACATGTTTTCAGAACGTTTACAACCCCAATAGCTCCCTATTGCCAATAAAATCTGTTATTCAGAAATGAGATTATGCAAACTCACAGAAACTCCGAGTGATATAAAGTACTGCAGAAAGGTTAGCAAAGAGTCTCCTTAAGGAATTAGCTATAATTTTTTTTCATGAACATCATTATGCACCAAAAACTCTGGCTTAATTTTGGAGGCTCCTTTTAAATAAAGTGAGTTAAAAATAGCATACAAGTTTAGAAATATTAAGTGCATTTTTATAAAAAAAAATATCCAATACTAATTTTTTGACACTTTAATATTAAATTAAAATAAAAGAAATTTGACGTGCATTTCTCTTATTATCCACCAGTACATCACTGGTGTCGACTTCCCTACTATTCTATTCACAGGAAAGCTTTTCTGCATTGGCCCCTTTTCTTCCATAAGACAACTGAACACTTAGACCATTTTATGTATTCGAGAAGAGTTACTGCAACTGCCAAACGCAATATCCTGGTACTGTAACACTTCTACTTGCTTAGCACAGCCAGAACTGAGGTGTCATTTTAGCTTTCGATTTTCAAAAATGGTATATGTTAACAGTCATCTGTTTCTACCCATAGCCAGGGAATAGCAGTTGAATAAGCAATGGTGAGCCACACCACACACAGGAGCACACTGCATGAACTGTAGCATGTAGTTATAAGAATGAGGATGATGCTGAGCTAATATGTCATGGTCGTCAGGATATATTTTGAATTAAAAAAATTACAAAATACATGCAGTATATTACCTCGTGTTTATAAAAGAAAAATTAGAAAAATACACGTGTATCTGTATAAAAAGATAGAGAAAGTAATAAAGATGTGGGAGTAGAAAACTTTAAAAGAAAAGAGAGTGAGTGACAATTCTCTGAATACACCTTTTCATGTAATTTTGACTTTTGGAACTATGTTGATGCTTCAGACACCCAAAAACTATGTATATAACATCAGTGATGGGAAGAAAAGCCTAACATAAAATAAATGCAAATCAAATGAACCCAACTATTTATAATGAATAATAACATCAAGAGAAATAAGCTAGAATATATGAAAATTGTAAACAGAATAAACTTGTGGGATTTGGCAGAAAAAAATAGGGAAGGTATATAGATAGAAAAAACAGATACAAGACAGGTGTGCATACACATGTTTTCTATATAGAGATGACGTTTTGTATGTACACATTTGTATACATACAACATCCAAATATGCACACATGCATGCACATGTGTCTCACACACACCCTAACTATGTATGAGGGCCTATAAGTATACTCAAAGAATGAAAAGGATATGCCCAAGGACAAAGGAACCAGTTTGGAGGGGTTTCTATTGGCCCAAGCTACGGGAAAGGTATGTGGGGGGGGGGTCAGAGGGGGAACTCTGATGGTTGCATAACATGGTGAAGATAAAGTGAATTATACACTTTAAAACGGTTAATGATGGATTTTATAGTATGTGAATTTGGCCACAATAAAAAGTTTTAAAGAACATTTATAAAACAGGAAAAAATCTGTAATTTGTTCAAAGTCGAGACAGGAGTTATCTGGGGGAGGAGGAAGTATCGTCGCTGGGACATTCAAACTTGCTGGCATTGTCTTATTTCTCCAGCTGAGCACTGGTGACATGGGTGTGTTTACTCTGTGATAGCTTGTTATTGAGTGGTATATAAAGATTTCTGAACTTTATTATCTCAATTTAACTTAAGAGTATTAAAAAGCCATTTTCAAATGTATTAATTTTTATGCTTTATGCTATTTCTAAGGTTGGACAGGTACATTCCAACTGAACTCCTTTTAAATCTTTAGGTTTTTTAACAGGCCATTTAAAATATTTTATGCAGGATAACATTATGTATTTCCTTGCTGAAAAGTGAAATTAAAGGAAAAAGTTATCCTGTGTCAGATAAGGCCACTTGTTTTTATTTAGCATTTTCAGCATACCTTTTAGAACTACAAAATGTTTAGTTTTGCAATGGAGCAACAAATTACACTCGAAAACTTAGAAAAAGCAGCTCAAAGTTGGGGTGAAGAAAACTGATTAAATACACATGTATGTTCAAATCTGCCAGCCTAAATTTGATGGTTCAATGAAGGATAAAGATCTACTGAGCACATCCGAACAGACAGAAAGAAATGTGCTGATGCTTTTAGTCGTTGGTTCATTATCTTCCTTATTGTGTTGATTATGTTCACGTAAAAAGAAAAACCACAATGAAATTTCACTGAACATTTACCCCCCACCACCACAACCAAAAAATGGAAGAGTGGGGGGGCGCGGTAAGAAAACTCCAGCTGTTTCAGTCTTTAAAACTAGGCCATTTGTTTTTCAGTCCCTTCAGGTAATTGCACAATTATTTGCCTCCACAATTGAGTAGTACTTTCGACTGTCACTGTTACATTTACAGTGTAACTCTGCCTCCCTTTTCTTTTTTCCTGATTTATGGAAGAAAACCAGCTTGCCTCTTCATATACACAGCTAGCCTACAAATCTAATCTGCTCGTGTTAGTAAAAACCTCAAAAACACAAAACAGTACAAAACCTAATATACTTCAGATTATTTTCCATAAACATAACATGAACAGCTAAATATGAGTCAAAAAATAAATAGGAAAGAGGGAAAAAACAAGATTTCTGGTTCAGAATCACATCTCTCTCCGACAAGCTGTGGGACTTGGGCCTCTGGTTTCCTCGGTGTGAAATGATCATGGTGCCTACGAAGTAGAGGAAGCTATGAAACTGAGATACACTTGGAAAATACCTGTATGATCTGATTTTGTGACAATAAGCATACATTCCTTTTTTCACTTAGCAGTTTTTAAAGCTGTGCCATTTATAGATCAAAGGAAGGGCAGGCAGGTAGGTGAGGGAGAGAGCAACATAAATTAATGAACTGATTAAAATGAGAAGCAACTGAAGTCCAACAAAAAGGGGTTACTTGTTCACTTGTTTGTAGTCATCCTCCTTGTAACTAAGTATACAGGTATGAAAAGGCAGAAACGGTCTCATATCTCTTTTCTACTTCCTCAAATAACTGACATTATGTTCGAGCAGATACTCCATAAATGAGAGAGTAAGGAAGGTAATGGATCTAAATTTACTTAACGACTGCTATTCCTGCTAAGAGCATCTACCAATGTTAAGCTTCAAAACTTCGATAGTCACATGGTAACAATTTCATAAGTATATAATTTCTGAGATATTCTATAAAATCCACCTAAGTGATTCCTTCAATAAACATGTATGCAAGTACCTGTTATGTACCAGTCATTGGGATGAATACTGGGAATCAAAAAACAAGAGAAAATTCTCTCCGTGACACACTCATCTTTGGGTAGGAAAGAGGATCTAAAAAGTTACAAAACGAAGGACACTGGATGTGAATCTACTCTTGGTGAGAAGAAAGAATGTGCCAAGTGTCACCTGAGTAATCAGGGAAGGCTTCCCTGTGTTAGGAACCAGGTCTCAAAGGATGAGGAATGGGGGGGTAAATAACACAGGTAACATGGGCCAAGGCGGTTAGGTGAAAAAGCCCATGCATTTCAGGAACTGTGTGGCCATGATGCAGGTGGTGTAGGGAGTGGAGAGAAGAGAGGAACCAGAACAAGGTAGGCTCCTATGTTAAAAGCAGACTTTAACCCACAGGTAGCAGAAAGTCACAGTAGAACTGGAAATAAAGTACAAAAAGCTGTGTGTTAGAAAGATATGCTGGCGACAGTAAGGGACACAGGAACGTGAGCCTCCAAGGCAGCTTAGAAAATTAGAGAGACAAGGTCAATTAGGCTGAACTTGTAGGAAAGAATTCATTTTCTCAGTTCTATTACAAACTTTAAAAGAGAAAAAAAAAACAGTTGGAAAGAGTTACTAGAGTTAATCGCAAAAGTGTGTTCACATAAGGAAACCTAATATGTCCTGTCTCCAAGTCACTTGAAAGGCAAAATACAGAAATATAATTTTAAGTGCCAGTTCCATTGATATGTATCATAATCAATAAGCCAGTTATTTAGCATAAAAGTAAACTGAGTCATCCTTGAAGCGCTACCACCTCGAAATCTAATAGTGAAAATGCAGTAATAATTCACCCTTAAATTTTTTAATAAGAATGCATAAAACAAAAAAATATATAAAATTTTAAATGTGAAGAAAAGCACACAGCCTGTTATAAATATGTCACACAACTAATTCCAGATAAAAATAATGAAATCAATTAAATTATGGAATGTGTAATTTGTTTTCCCATTTTTAGGGTCCATTTCACAGGTCCTGATTCATAATTAAATACGGTGGCATTGCCGGTAATTATCTAACCACCACCTCAGGAAGAGAACAGCAGCCGCTTACAGGTAGTGTTTGCCAATCTGCGTGATGTAAATACTCCCAGATGGCCGACTACAAGCAAACAAAGCCACCGAAAGTGACAGCGAAGCTGGCTCTAGAACTCCACTGAAAACCACACTATGCTAGCCTGATTTGTGTTTGGCACACACTGTGGTTATAACTCATCAATGTATTCATCAATACCTTACTGTGCATATGCTACACTCCGTGGTGGGAAGGAGGCATGATAAAAACTACACGATCCCTGCCTTTGGTGAAATGAGAGTTCTTGTGAGAATCAGAATGGCACGACATGATATGAATTTCAAATCACTTAAAATTCTGGGACAAACAGATTTCTTTCATCTTCAGTTGACAACAGCTTATATTCATTTTAGATTGCTCAACCATCAATCCCATTTCATCCCCATCTCAATATTAAGTAACAAGTTAACCTACATACAACAGAGTGACAATGAATTAAAGATCTTTGCTAAGAGCTGTATGCTATGTAATCAGCACTCTAAGTAACTTAAAATAATCATTGCTGAAAGTCTGATTCTTTCCATTTACATTTTCCAGTACATTTATTCAATCAATATCTACTAAATGAAAAAAAATATATATATACATATATATATACACACACACATACACACAAACATACGTATTTACATATCAGGTTATACACACACACACACACACACGCACAGGTTAATAAGCATATACATCTCTTTATTCAACCAACATTTATTAAATGCCAGATATAGATTTACAGATAGCAGACCCCTTGCTAGGATAAGGAGATATAAGAATGATTAAGATATGTCACTGCCTCGAGATCACTTCCTTCACAGTAAATCTATTAATCTATTCACCATCTTCAATTTATACCCAAAGGCTGGGGTCTTCAGTTTCTCGAGTCTTTAGTTTGAGCAGTGAGGTTCAAAATACGGCATTCTGAAATCCTTTCCTAAAAGTCTGAGTGTAACCAAATTTGAACTGCCCTTTTGGTATTGTTTTCTTAATTTTTAAAACTCTTAATTTCTTTATTCATTTATGTATGTGTGTATACACACACACACACACAATTTTTCATAAATTTACTAAAGTGAAAATTTTTCGCTAGCTGCTCTATCCCCCTTCTCATCATAAAGTCATCTATGTAAAAAGTCTGCTATATATATGTTTCCATATTTTGATTTCCAGTCACATAATCACGTATGTATGTACAGGTAGAAAGTTTTTTAGTGATGTCATAATTTTCTGCATTTCGCTTTTCTCTGACTTACACTTCATTGAAGTTTCTCACCTTATCTAAGTAAAACTCTAATTTATTCTTTTTAATATTGGCATAAAACTCCATGTTGTGGATAACCATAATTTATAGCAAGGCCTTTTTTTCCCCAGATTTTTAACATAGTGAATAACAACAAAAGAAACATGTCACTGGGTATATGTCCTCATCCACTGGTGCTTTTATTTCTAAGTCATAGATTCCTAGGAGTGAAACTCCTGGGTCGATGAGCATGTATAATTTTCTTTTTTCATAGACATTTCAGGTAGCTTTCCCAAAAATGCTATATCATTTTACACCAGCAATACATAAAGGCACTTTTTCCTTACATCCCCAACAAAATAGTAAAAATATCTGATGGGTGTAGAGGTAATGTGAATATCTATAACTACAAATCTTTACATATGCATTTATCTTTTTAAATTTGTTCTTGAATTGTCATTAACCCATTTTTTAATTCTACTCATCCCTTCTCTTCTAGGTGGAAAAGCCAATAAGTGTCTTCTTTTTGCTCCTCAGTTCAAATAAAACTTATATTACTACAACTAAAAGAAACCTGAATAATACTGTGAAGTACTTACCCAACTGAACTGCTGAATTTGATAAACTGTGGTTTTTATGCCAGCACCAGAAAATCGGTACTATACAAATTATTTCCCATTCTCACTACCTATGTCAGTGTTGCTAAACCTCCACATGTTTAAACAAAGAAAATATCACTATATGGTTTAAGGAAAATGAAATCTAATTATTTTTAATGCACAATAGCTAGAGCTTTTTGAATTTTACGTATAATTGACAGCATTATTTAAATTACCCCTAAGAACTAAGGTAATGATACATTTGAGTTTCCATTTGACAGATATGTCTTTTTCTTAACACATAATTTCGCACAATTTTTATCCTTTGAATTTTTTATCTTTTTATACCATAATTGAGGTAAGCCTCACTTCTAGATACTAGGCCAGAAAGTTATGGATATGATGCCTAATTCTCAATTTTAGAAAGGCCTTAAATTTCAGGCTTTCTCATTTTAAAATCCAGATTCCTACAGGCTTTATTCCTATATAAATTCTACCATTCCTCCTCTTAAAATTTAGAAGATGAGAAAAAAAAAAAGTTAAACTATATAATAACCATGTGCTAATGACCAGATAAAACAAAATTATTCAACATTTTGCTGCCCCAACAGTCACTGAAGTGTCTGGTGACGTTTGCAGCACCCATGAAATAGGATCTTGATAAAGCCTCCCCACACCCCATCCCGACAATAGCCACACATGAATCCAGAGGCAGCACGTGCCTTTCGTCCACAGACCTCACTGCCAACCCACACACCACAAAGTTACCCAAACCCAGTGGCTGCATGAAGACAGTACAAGAGCCAGTCTGAGATAGCAACCTCATTGCTACACTGCCTTCGACACCTTCTCTTGATTCCCAGACTCCTGAAGCTCTTGCTTAATGTGACCCCTTCGAATCCACATGTTCCTTCTTTCTTTGGATGATTTTCCTAGGCATGTACTCTGGCATCCTACTTGACCTTCTGGTGTTCACTTGCTTCTCCATCTGGCCTTAACCCCGGGGTTACTTTGACTGGTGTTATTGGCTCAATCATGACTGTTCTGGCCTACCCATAGTCACGGAGCAGGTATCAAGTTTCTAACTGGTCTATATCATCTTCCTTTTCTGTGCATCTACCTGTCTATCAGGGCAGTCTGTATCAGTCTGTGTCATGTCCCTCAGAGCTCTAGGCTTCTGTAGATGTGCCTCGGTGTTGACTATGAGAGTCAACCATGGCCTCTAATGCCCACTACTCTTCATCAAACGAAACAGATTCACTTTTATCTTTGAGAAATAACAGGAGGGGGGCGAAATGTGGGGGGGGGGGCTAAGTTAGACTACATTTTTATAAGAAAGGTTCTTGCATTAAATAGAATTCAGAACCATCAAACTGCATTAGTATTTGTTTGTATTTTCCAAACTTAAATGGACCCTCTCAAGACAGCTTTCAGATATTTCTACTCAGATTCCATTCTGAAATACCTATCCAAAACCCATCAGCTCTTTTAGAAACTATCTGTATTTCTGCCCCTACTTCACTAGAAATTGTGAAACTAGACATTACAAACCGACTCAATTCTCCTCTTCCATCAAGAAAAGCAGTTTTCCTCTACCTTTACCCAATCTCCCTGTCCAGAGAAACATGTGTGCTTCCTTATTTAAAAGACTTTTAATGCTGAACCATCAGTCTAACCCCAGCACCTGCTTCACAGCTTTGGTGCCATGCCCCCATTAGACCTCTCCCACCCTTTCTCTTACAAACGTCCATCCTGGAACTCCTAAGCCTTGTGTCTCTCCTCAGTGCCCAGCCCCCACTCTCTCTGAAGCCAAATACTGCTGTATTTTTTAAACTTGAACCCTCCTCTCCCTAGATGAGCCGACCTAAATCATCTCTACCACTCAATGTTCTTTCTAACGATGCGGATACAGCTATAGCAGCTTCTCACAGTCCTCTACGGGGTTCCTTCTTCTCCACCCATTCACCAGAGGCCTTCACTATGGCTCCATTTTTCTCTTCTTGCTAAGTTAACTTCATTGATTAGTTTTCATGTTCATTGGGGTAAAGACATGGCTAAAAACTTCTCTCTGGCATGCCTTAACCAATTCGAACCAATGCATTCAAGGGAAAAATAAACACACTCTGGTGTTCTCTACAGATAAATGTTCTATCAGCCTTAACTTCTACTAACGTAAACATTAAAGTTTTCCTTGAAATGGGGAATTAAACACCAGAACACACTAGATGACAAATGTATTTTTATCAACTTACTGTAAGTTAATAGCTACTAAGGGTCTCTAACAAGCCTCAGAATAAAAGAAGTTGGAACAGAATCAGGACACTATTGAAATGAAAAAAAAAAAAATACCAGAAAGGCTGACACTTTAAAAATTACTATAGAAAGGATCTAGCATTAATACTGCTAGATGCTTTACATATATGTCAGATACCACACATGCAATAATGACACACAGTATTTCATTTATTCCCCACAACGACCTGTTGAGGCTGGTATTCTCAACCTCGTTTTCCAGAATTCAAAAAAGTAATCAAAAATGTAAACGACAGTCATCTCTGGCAAAGAAATTATGGATGGTTTCATTTTCTTTTTTGCTGTATATGTGTTTTCTACAATGATTACATATTACTTTTGAAAATGTTGAGATGAAAACAAAGTTTTCAACTAAATGGCTTTGAAAGCAGGTTTTGGAATTGAGTGACATATCCTGATAAAATCAAAGGATTTTCGGAAATGAAAAGGAATTTAGATGTTATTAGATCTAGCCCCTAATTTGACAGATTGAAAAAAGTCAGTTTTGGTAATGATAAATTCTAAGGCACAGGAGAATCACATGAAATACTTCAAACATAAATAATACTTTTCATATATTCTAATGTAGTAGGTATGCCTCTTCTGCAAATCACGCCTCCAAGTTTCTTCTATTTTCCATTTACTGTGGTATTGACAGCATCCAGCATTGTCACACATGGGTAAGTTCTTAGTAAACATTTGGCAATGATCACAAACTGAACATTTAAATTATTCATAAAATTACCCAGATGTTATCAAAACTTAAATTCTGTAAATAAAGGTGATTATTAAATGAGTGCCAAGTTGCCACAAGAACGTAAACTGCATCTGTGTGATATTCCAAGTTACATTTAAAAGCTTTACAAGCAGCCTACGATCAGGTCTGCTGATTTGTTTGTGTTTTCTCACTGAAATGTGGTCCATGTTATCAGGCCATCTGCACCACGGGAAAATGACTTGGTAAACAAGAAGAAAACGCTCATCTCTGTGAGTGACAGCAACTGATTTTATTTCTGCTGAGAAAATAGTATCGCAAAAACACATTTTCTCGTACCAATGCTGAAAACCTGGATAAAGGAAGCCGCAGTAGGAGCGGCCTGTGGCACCGCTCAGGCTGCCAGCTAAGAGACTGCTAGGAGTCTAGTCTCCGACCCATTCACTCCCCAAGGCAGAGCTCGATGCATGCTCAACAACCCTGTGCTCCAGCACGTTACCATGCACGTAGGGCCCAGAGATCCACCGCGTTCTTCTCACCTGCTTATAGGTTTTGCCTCTACTAAAGGGAGCTGCATGAAATACTAGAGACCTTGTCTTGTTCGCATTAGCTTCCCTGAGCTGCTTACACATAGAATGGATACTGTAGCCTGAAGCCGAGGAGCAGGCACTGAAGCTCATCATTCACATCTCACCACATCTGAAAACTGGACATAACCTGGGAGATGGCTGCCCTCCCTCTTCCCCTAGCTCTTCACCCCACATTGTCCTCTTTTTTTTTTTTAATCAAAAAAACCTGTTTATCCTGAGAAATACATAAAAAAAAAAAATCTAAAAGTCATTCATAATCCCACTAATTTAAGGGGAAATGGAAATTCTTGCTCAGTTTCTCCAATCGTAGCCTGAGATGACCAATGAAAGTGACTTTCACAAGTTTGGTGAGAATCTGGCAAGAGTTTGACTTTAAGTGGGTAGATACACGTAGACGCCTATTCATTCCCATATACACATATGTACTCACACAGCTCCCTTTAAACAAAAACTGGTTCATACCACACACATTATTCCGTTTTGTTTTTTATACCAGCTCACTTTCTATTCCTCGCACATTCATTTTAACGGCTATATTATCCGTCAATACATGAATGTGCTATAAATTACTTACTCACTTCTCTATTGATGGATATTTTGGTTACTTTAAACTTGACATTTTACACAATGCTACCAGGAACAATCTCATGCATAGATCTTTATCCATTCAAACTACTGTTGTAAAAATAGATTCAAAATAGTGAGATGGTTAGATCAGTAGGGTACACAAGTTTTTTTATTTTGATAGATACTGCCCAAAAATAATCCAAAAAGGCTGCATTGCTACATATTTCTACACCATCACCAAACATTGTCAGCAATTTTTTTAGCTTTTCTATTTTGACAGATGAAAAGTGCTCTCCGTACCTATTTTAATTTACATATTGAAATTGAACATGCTTTCAAAGGGCTGTTTGCCATTAGTGATAGGTAACAAATATTTTCTTCCAGTTTTTTTAATTTCTTCCAACTTTGTTTAGTCCCTCCCCCACCTTGTCACCACTCATACAGAAGTGTTTAGTTACATTAACACGTGCACCCATCTTTTGCTTTACAATTTCTGGACTTGTACTTGCTTACAGACAGTCTCTCGCTCCGAGATTATTTTCATTAATATCACATCAGGATGTTTTACCTTTCACACAACACATCGAGCCTAGCAGGAAAGAGTAAGACTAATATTAAAACTTCACTCTTAAAGTTCCTCCCCTTCCTCGGTGAGACCCTCACTCGGACTCAGAAATCTGTGGTGCTGAATAGGGCTGTGAGTCTCTCACTATTCGCCCCCCTTACTCTTTAATTCCATGATCACTACTCATCGGGTTTCCTCCAGCACCTTTATGGCTGAGGAGAGTGGAGAGGAAAGTTAAGGTACAAAAAATGGCTATAATCGCATATCGCTGTTGTACTTTGGTGCCACTGCCCTTGAGATGCGGCTGAAATGCAAATGCTGTCCTCTTGTCTGTGGGATGCTTCTGTGGGTGACTCTGAGACGCCCTTGCTGAGCCTTAGCAGCCCACCCTACAGACACTCTGCTGGGATTAGCACATGTGCTGGAGGTAACCCTTGGCCAAAACTTCTCCCAAGACAAAGTCAACAGTCCATATTCTAGCACAAGTCAAACTTGTTCCCACAGTAGGTCTAATCCCTTCTCCTTGCTCTGCCACCACAGCAGCTCACATAGCCTCTTGCCTATAGAGACCACCAGTTACAGGTTCCAGTCCCTGTGTCCTCAGGTTGGACGAGATATAGTCAATATTTGAGTGGTCCTCTACTCCCTCCCAAAGACTAGAGATAATGCCATAGCATTGTGGCACCTCTCTCTCCAAAGAAAGCCCCTCTATCAATCTTCCATTTTCTTAATATTTGTGAACCTATTTTCAGATAGCCTAGAAGTGAAGAATGACCTAATGGCAGCACAAGGTGTGTTATGCCCAAAAAAAGAAAAGTCACATTTGATATTTCTGCTACAGAAACCTAAGTTTTATTGTTATATTTCTTTTTAGGCTTTTTCAAAGTCAAAACAACCTTAATATTTTAGCTGAATGCCTCATCTTAGATGAGTAGGTTTATTTTTTTAAGTTTCTCCTCTATGATCTCTTAACTTTCTAAGTTTTCTGTAACAGTTACTTTGAAATTAGAAAAATTATGAAAACTATTTTAATATCTTTATTTAGTACACTCCAAATTAGTCGAATTCTTAACTTGGGTCTTATTAATCTTAAAAAAGTATTATGTAAAAGTAAATATTTAAAGCTATTCTACTCATTCATATACTTTGGATTTATTCATTTTGCATTAAAATGGCATTTGAATTTTTACACCTCGCAAGGAAAACATTCCTCCTATAGAACCACTAATATGAAAATATTTAGAGTTTAGGGATCATATACCTCCTTTCATTGAAGAACAGACAAAGCAATAAGATAGTAACAAATTATTCAGTATTGGTTGAAAAACACCTCATTAAGTGATACTCTATCTTTTTAAGTTGTACCTTTGATTTTAACAATTTTAAATTTGAGCATCTGAATAAATGAATGATACTTGGAAAGTTACTTGATTATTAAACAAGTTGATCTTAGAATTTCTAATCATTTTGATTATTTAAACACCCTTTGTATCCTATGAAAATTCTCAAAAGTGACAGGAGGAAAGTATAAAAATCATAAGCTTTAAAATGAAATATTTCATGAGAAAATAAAATGAGAACACCAGTTCCTATCAGATTCTTCTCAAAAAGGTAGCCAGACAATGGCAAACCTCAAAAGAGATACATTTTGCCAACTGTAAGATACCCCCAAATCTCAAAAATTACATTTAAGTTCAAATAGGAAAAAAAAAATCAAATCTAACAGATAATGAGACTCCTATTAAAATGACCCACAAGCTTATACTTGTACATCCAAATCAAGACTGACCTCAAAATAAATTGATTTTAATTACCATAAAAAGTATGGCCTCAGAAATTTCAAGGTACTCTAACATTAGTGAGCATGTGTTATAGGAGAAGGCAGTTTACATGGTTACCTGCAGACGTGCCCAGAGACCCAAAGTTCTTCAGAGAAAGAAGGTATCTGTCCTCCAGGAAAGAGGATGCCAGACACATCAACAAAAATACCTAGTGTGAGCTGCATCAGGCATTCCTTGCCGTTATAGAGCTTCCAGTGCATCACATTAATTCAATGAGGACAGTTAAGATAGGAAACGCATATAATGCTGTGGCCACGCCCATTATCTTCACAGTGGCTCATCCAACAAATTAAGCAACCTACTGACATTTGGCTTCCTATATGTACTGGCCTAGAAAGAGATGAGAATACAAGAATTTTCTCAATATTTCCAATTGTGAATTATCAGTGATATTTGAATTTTTATACATTAGTCTCTATTAGCTTCAATTGTATACCTGCTCATGAAATGCATAGAGTCTCAGTACACTGACCAATCAAGTTTGTGATTGATCCGTCCCATATAAAGAATTATCAATTCACAAAGGTGACACATGACCTCAATGCGTGTCTTCATGTCTTTTTCTCCAAGTACAACACATAAAGCAGAGCTAGGCCACCTCATATCTTGCTCAGGGTCTTGAGCACTAACCTAATAGGCAAAGGAGCTGGCAATATTGAGGTCAAAATGGATAATTCAAACTGAGTCTTTAATTTGATGTGACTAAGTGGAGGATAGGAGCTGGTTAGTGGTTAATGGACTGAGGTGAGCAATATAAAATTCAACGTGAACTTTGAAGAACTGCATTCTTGGGCATGCACCTAGACATTTCTGAATGAGTATGATGAGTTCAGTTATGACAAAGAATAGAACTGGTAACTTAAAATTAAAAGGACATTTAAAATTGAGGGGCAAGAATATAATTTTAAGAAAACTAATAAAAAATTTTTAAGTTAAAATTTTATCTTAAAAAAGACACAAAGCACAGAAAGTCTTATAGTTCTTAGAAATAACAAATCAAGTAATGTGTAAGACTGTGGAAAAATATTTGAGTAGAAAAAAAGACATATTTAGCATAGCTAAAATATGAAAAAACAAAAACAGAAACCAAACCAATTTCATTTGTAAATATGAGGCAAAATTTCCAAATGAAATAATACATTTGTTTATATCTTGATGTTATCAATTTATATTATAGATAAAATATCAATATATTTATAGAGAGAGTACATAATAAATATGAGGTACTATTACAATGAAATTGGTTATGATAAATAAACCTTTATTGTCTTAGTGGTTTATATGATGAACTTTTTTAAATTGATAGGGTAAGTGATCTAAAATTTTTAGAAACTATGGACTGGAAATATAGGAGTTAATTAAGCCAGAAGCTTTTGCTAACCTCTAGATATACAATGGGAAAAGCCTGCATGAATGAATCCAAGGCAGGAATGCAGTGCTAAGAGATAGAGAAAGACGGGGCCCAGGGCTGCCCGAGCCCATGGACTCCAAGGCTACTCAGATGTATTAGCCAACAGGCTCTTGTTTTTCTTTGAGTCAGTTTGAACTCAGTCAATCATTTCTAACTGAGGGTATCACAATTAAGTGAGAAAAAAAGTTAAAAAGTTACAGAAAATTGTATTTTTAATGACCCCATTGGGAAGGAAAAAATAACATTCATGAAAGTGTGACTGGAGGTGCTGAGACATATCCAATAGCAAGCGGGCATTACTGTGTGACATAGAGTGACAGTGACCCAAGTATGCTGTAGGCCACACAGTTACCCCTGTGAGTTGGTTTTTTAGTACCCCAGTTTGTGAACTGTAATTTCTGTTCTTCATTAATGCAATGATATGAGAGAATAAAAAAAAAAAAGCTGTTTCCATGATAAATTACTTGTATCTTTAGAAAAGGACAAGATGAGGGTGAGTCGCTTTTAAAAATCTTGCTTCCAAATTGGGCATGGGCAAGATAATTGAGAAGATCACAGTGTAAAAATCATACAAAGCTATTATAAGTCTGAACATAGACTGTTTTACAACAATTAAAACACAAATAGTGATCAGATGACGCTTTGTGGATATGCTTTCTGCAGGAAAATCCAAAACAGGACCCATTCCTACTTAAAGGAAAAGGCTTCACTCTACATCCAAAGATTGGCATGTATACAATGTTTTAAATAGGAAAAAAATATTGTATTTTATGATGCCCGGTTTTAATAATTTTTATCCGACAACTTATTCTAGCTAGGAGCATATTAAAGAATCCTTCTGCTGCAGCATTCAATCACCCAGTCCCACTTCACACTTTAAACTTTGACAAGACTTGACCTTAAGATACTGAGATAACTGAAGAGACTTTAATCATTGTCCTACTTTCCATATGTCAGGATCCCATGCAAAAACTTCTAAATTTGTTATTCAGCAAACGAGGTCTTAGAGAGAGATGATGAGTCTTCTGAAATCGCAAAGCTAGAAGTAACAAAGCTGGATTCTTTACTACTAAACACAAAGTTTAGTCTGCCAAAATGAGTAAACTAAGCTTTTATAAAATACTGTAGAAAACAGCTTCAATTCACACCACCTAGAAAAAATTTAATGTATTCTTTTCCCTATTTCAAATCATTAATGTTTTGAAATACTTCAAATATTTCAGTAATTTTCTTAGTATTTAAAAAAGTAAATACAATTACCGTTTTTATAATTTATTTTACTACTGAAGATATAGTAAAGTCCTAACGTCCATAACATTTTACAATGTGTAACAGAAATTGATGAGTTTAATTACTTAATGTGCATGGATCAATTTGAAATAAATTGAAAATGAACACGCTGTACACTCTACTTAATCTTGTTACAGTCTTGTTTCAGAATTCAGTTTCTAATTTGCAATCCAATAGGTTATAGTTTAATAATTAGGAAACTTTCTTTTACATTTCAGCAGTTTAGAGCCAAAGCAACTAAAAGTAGGGAGAGTTTTAATACACAAAAGGCCTACCCACAAGTGAAAAAAAAGTTCCTATGGTTTTATTGTGTAAGCCAACTCACGGTCTCGTTACATTCATTTTTTTCCTTCTTAAAAATAGGGATGAAAACACTCTCTCTCCATAGAATAATTTTTAAATGAATTATAGGCGTAAAAATAGACATATCGGTAAACAAATAAAGTAATGAAGGAAGCAATCTTTCACAGTCAATTCTAGTTGGTTAAAGATGGCACGGAACTACTTACTCAAGATGAATAACATATTTTCATTCTAAGTAATACGAGTACCTGCATAAAGAGTCACGTACATCACTTTCACACGCTGAACCATTTTTAAAAACAGTGATAGAAACTCTCAGATGCCTCTGAACCCCATTTATAGGGAGTACATCACCATAATTTTTTTAAATGCATTGATATTCAAATCTGAGAAACATGATTCTGAGCTCATCAGGCCTACTTAATTGCACCAACATCTGCAATCAATTTAAATTCTTTAAGGTAGTCTTTCACAGCGCTTGAAGTGATTTCATGCTGTGATAGATTTAACACACTCACTAATTTATAGACACACACAGCAGATGAGACCTCTTTTTCCAGCGGTGGGGTAAAGTACTAAAGGGCAGTCTGAATTCTCCAAACTATCGATGGGATGTAAAAAAGGATGCATTCTGCATAACTTATTGAAATTATATGAGAAGATGATGGCACTGCGCAAACATAATATAGAAATTAAGACTAAAACCAGTGTTTTATTTAAAACTATTTATAGGTCATGGACCATTAAGAGGTTTGATGAAAGTTTACGGGTGAGATAAACAACAAAACCTACAGCTCTCAGTTAAAGTGACGAAGCAAAATGTCATTCCTTAACATATCATAATTTCTCCCCTAAAAGTGAAGGGAGCTGGGGGTTGGGGGGGGTGAGAAGAATGCTAATAATCCGGAACTGTCCTTTAACCAAAGCCACAAGTTGGCATCAAATAAAGAACATGAGATTCAAATCCAGAAGACTAGATGGGCAGATGGCAGCAGCAGTGCAGCTTCTGAAACTCCCTGGATCCTCACAGAAAAAGAAAACAAGTAAAGAGCAAAACTATAACCCCAACAATATAGACAAAAAGTACAAGCATACCCTCATTTTATTGTGCTTCACAGATTTGGGGTTTTGTTGTTGTTGTTGTTTTTTAATTAAATAAACTGAGATTGCAGCTACCCTGTTTCAAAGGAGTCTAATGGGACCATTTTTCCAACAGGCCCCAGTGATGGTTAGCACTTTTTAGAATAAAGTATTTTTTAACCAAGGTTATGTACATCTTTTTTTCTTAGATATAATGCTAGTGCACACTTAACACACAATGTAGTATAAACATAACTTTTATATGCACTGGAAAACCAAACACTTAATGTGACTCTTTACTGCACTATTTGCCTTATTGAAGTGGTCTGGAACCAAACCCACAGTAACCTCTTAGGTACGCCTGTATCTCCATGATCCTCAAAATACAAGCAGTTGGAGACATACCACTAGCTGCTACTACATCTGCAGAGTATCAACGTCTGTGGAAAGAAGCAGAAAAAGCAATAAAGTGTCTGATGAACATGAAAACAGGAGAACTCCAAAACAGCCCAGAGGTATTCATTAGAAATCACAGTAGGCCAGTGAGAGAATGGCAGCCGAAAGGGGCTGATTGTGGCCTGTTCCAACATGGTACGTGCATCACCTCACAACGCTGAGCTGCCAGGACAAGACCCCACACTGTGGAGAAAGTGCTGAGAGTGAAATCAAAAGTGAGCAGAATAGTCCTACATTAAGATGAAAGATCACCATGAAAACAAACCCATAAGACATGGCAAACTATCAAAATTTCAAAATGAAACTGAGACATTAGAGAATATGCTAGCCGTGTAAAATGTTCTGAAGCAAAATTAGAGAAACTCAAAAATTAGGTAAGAAAACTCAAGAAAAAAAAATAGAGAAAATGTTTAAATAATTTCAGAAATGAAAACTACACGAGAAGAAATATAAGAACAAAAGAACGAATCATGTATAAGAGATTCAGATGAAATATTATTTTTAATTTAAAAAGAAGAGTAAGATAAAAAGGACTTGGGAAAAAGTGGTATGTTGAAAACAAAAATCCAACATACAGACAATAGGATCCCTAAAGAAAAAAATGAAAGCAAGTACATAATAAAAAAGTGTACTGCTCATTTTATAATCCCAACTCTGGCTTCTAAATAAAAAAAGCTAATAGCCTATAAAGAATAAAAATTGCTGTCTTTTTGACAGCAATGCCATCATGTAACATCCTAAAGGGAATATTTTATAGCCTATAAAAATGACTAAACAATAAAGGGCATGGACTGTTTATCAACACAAAAACTCAGGGAACATTGTTCCATGACCCTTCACAGGAATCTACTAAAGAACAAACAAAATGACTAGAGAAATATTGACATATGGACTGGTAATGAGCATTAATGTACAGTTACTCATAGAAATAAAGACTTAATGAGGGTTAAATACATTAATTCTTAGAAGGGCTAAATGAAGGCTAGAAAGAAGTATATAAAATGTAATGCCTGTAGGCTCAGCGTAGGTACAGCATAGCAACAACAGTTGGTAATGCAAAAGAAACATTTTAAATGCCTACATTTGTTTTTCTTTTTAAATACATACAGTGGCTAACCTGCCAGCAATAAGATCCTTAATCCCCAGACTGTTCTTGATATATCATTTCCCACTAAAGGAAATGGCTGATTCCAGAGCTAGTGTGGGAAAAGAGGAGCCTGGATCACCTTATCTTACCATGTAGAAATGAAACAATCCAAACTACTAGGGCCACCCCCAAATGATTAGGAGCCAACTGGACAAGGTCCCACTCATCAAATATAAGACAATTTGAGGTTTACTAATTATCGTGATGCCCAGATTTTTAATGACATTAAAAATAGTGGGTCACCTTCAGAGAATGACAGGGAACCAAGACAGTATCTCAAAACCTAGCAAGGAAAAGAAATGGTCTCCGTAAATGTATTCCAACTAATAAATGAAAATTAAATTACAGAATTTTAATTATAAACCAGACATGAAGTACCTCCTAATAACAGATCATAATACTTCCTATGTCTTGCCAAAGGCATCACATCAGAGGCTGATCAAGCCTCTGACCAGCTGCCACTCTGCAGGAAATAGAGAAAAACAGGTGAAGCTCACCACCAGTATAGGATCAGCACGGTCTGGACTGTCCTGGAGGAAATAAAAGGACGAATGGGGAACTAGATTAAAAAGACTTTCAAGATACTCAAAACTTTAAAATATAAGAATAAATTATAGTGTCTGATGATGTGCTTTTGGGTGATAAAACTATAAAATTCAAGGAAGTAATTCCTATCAAAGTCAAGAGAGTGATTACTTTTAGAGAAAAAAGGGAGGTTCAGACTGGGATGGAGCAGACAGAGCTTCCTGCTCCGATGGCAGGTAAGAATCTGATTACTGATCTGGGTGGTGTCCACTTTACAACAAGTATTAAACTACATATTTGTTTTGGGGTGTTTCCTATAACTGTGCTTAATTTTTATTCTAAAAAAAAATTAAAAACTGAGAAACCCTAATTTCTAGTTCTCGCTGCAGCACGAACTTGGGGATATCACCCACTCCCTGCGCCCTTATTTGCAAAATGCAGAGATGCTTAAAGATCTGTTCCAGACCTAATGTAAATAAAAAGCAGTGTAATAACTATGAAAATGACTACTAAATGAGAGTATAACAAAGCCATCCTTACCAAAAATAATGCCAGAAAATTATTTTTAACTCACCAAAGCAGTACAATATAGTTTTTCCAAGAAAACATCTACCAAAAATAAAAATAAAATAAATCTAGTGTAACAGTAATAACACACAAGGAGTACAGAAAACATAAGATTGTCTGATTTCACTTTGGACTATTTTGTTTTCCCACCTCCAAGTGAACCCCTAAGGCAGAACTCCCATTTTATTTAATTCACCCAGGAAGGTCTTGACAGTGAACAGATTTGAAATAACTTTTTATGTATTACATTGAGGTAAGAAGCTATACCAACCACACTCACTTTCTTGAGGGTAGGGGAAACCATTATATTGCACCAGTTAGGAAATTATAATAAACCAGGGCAGTATAGAATCAGGAACGAATGCCTTCTGCATATTAAGATGATTACCCCATTAAGGATGTTTAAGTCTATAGAGAATTTATTCTTTGGGGAAATAAACAAAAACTGAAACAATGTCTCTCAAATCCAAACTAAGAGGGGATTAAATTTACTGGCACCAACCAGGAAGGTGAATCAGTCCACTGAGGCTTTAAAACCAGGCACACTCTTCTCCTTCCTAATACCTGTTCTGTTGGGCTTCTTTTTCCAAAACTGACCAGGTTCTTCTGATACAGTAGATAACCTTCCCCTTTGATTATTTCTACAAGTGGCCAAGATTTTTAGAAGACCAAAAATATACAATTCTAAATTGAACCTAATATAAATTCTTTCTATTAAAAAAAATGTCTGTTTCTTCATTACTATCCCCTGCCTTTAAAAAAAAAAAAAAAAAAACAGGAAAAACACTGCAGTAATAGCAAAGAAGATTAAACATCACTGGTGTGGCCCAGAAATGACTCATAAGGAAACCGGGTGAATCTGAGCTTCTGGAAGACAGTTTTAATTGTACATAAATAAAACCTGCCCTATATAAGCACAAATGGAAATTAAAGTGTCAGATAGATTATTCGGAAATACTCTTTATAAGAAATGGGTTCATTGCCCTGTGTCTCTGAAATTTCCTCCTAGTCAGCAAGCAAGACCTGGAGACAGGCAGGCAAAGTATCTTAAGCAAGGACATTGTTGATAAATATGTGTCATATCAAGTACCAACCACAAATTTTTACCAAGCTTTTATATTACACGGTGCACTGATCAAATCCCCAACCTAAATTGGAAGCCCCCCCAAAAAAAATTAATGTTAACTTTAATTAGCAAGAATATATAAAATTGTCTAGTTCATCTATGTTTCCAATGGTTAAAACATAAATGTGTCAAAGGAAAACAATGAAAAGCGGGAGAAAATTTAAAAAAAAAACCTGATTTACCTGTATCTGACAATGCTTTCTAAAATTAACATACAAAACTGAACTCTAAGAAAAACAGTCAGGTGTAAACGGTTAAAAGGTACAAACTTACGCTAAACAATATTACAATATTAACAAATAGATGGTAAAACAAATGAACTTTAGATTTTCTACCTAGAGAAAATGTACTCAAATATAAACGTATGGCTAATATTTTTTCAAAACATAATTCTTTTCTGATCAAGATACGCCTGGAAGACAACAGTGCAGAAAACCAGGTCCTCCGTACTTGAGAGTATCACGTCCTGCTGAGCATGACGAGCAGCCTGCTAGCGCCTTTCAAAACACTTTTAAACACTATATGTACACACACATTTACACAAGAATCTATAATCCTACATTTATCAATTTAATTTAGACTCAGTCATTTTATCGCTGCTTTAAAAATTTCTGTTAGTCTCTGTGCCTTTTTGAATTTATGTTCTATAATTTCTGATATTTATTTCTTGTTAAAGAAGTCTAAGCAAGCATGACAGAACTACTTAAAAATCCAAGGACCAAGGTGAAACACTATCTAAACTTTTCCAATACATGCCTCAAAGGAGCCCTTGCAGTCACTTGCCTGCAGTCCAGATTGATTCTGAAAGAAAAAACTTGAAAACAATGGCAAAGGAAGCTAGCAAAATTCCAGGAGCGCTTCTAAAAGATAAATTCTACTTCTTTCTCTGGGGGATAAAAAAATCAAAAAGGAAAAAAACTAAGCATAACAAGGAAATAAAGGGTGGATAGTCTAATTAAGATTAGGAATGTGAAATTAGGCCTTCCTTATTAGATATCAGCCCACCTAAAATAGCGTTACCAGCAGTGATAGATGGGGGTACAGGGGGAGCAGAGGCCTGTAACAGCTTTTAATTCCAAGCTAGTGCATTCAGAAGAAACCAAAAGTATAAATGTCAGAGAAATTTCTAAAGCATTTTACCCATCTCTAATGGTAAAACAAAACAAAACAAAACAAAACAGACCATAGGCTGACAGGTAGCAGTCCAGATGTAATCTGTCTAAATGGTCTCATCATTTTGTATCTAAAAATTGGGAGGAAAAAAGTCTACTCCAACAGCACCGATGAGCAAATGCTGATCTACACAGAATGGTTCTTGGAGACATAATAAAGGCTTGAACACTGCATAGCACAAAACAAAATTGCCCTAAAAACCCTAAGTTTCTCTCTCCCTGAAACTCCCCAAAGGACCAGGCATCTTCTGGTTCTCTCTCTCCTGTCTCTCAAACATGGCTCCCTGATGGTCCTCACTCTCTCTCGCCCCCTGAGCCTCTTCCTCCTTCCAGGGGGACACAGATTTGGGGTCCACTTTTACTTTCTGGGATATAGGTTTTGGGTTTGCAGGGCTTCTCCAGTTCTGTACTGCCATAGATTACCCTGGAAAAGCCTAAAAGTGGAATAAATAGAAGATTTTTTCTTCAAAACAGATGGGAAAAGTAGAGTGAAATTTTTATTAATCCTTCGTGATAAGGGTTGTACTGATCTTAAAATCCTACTCTCTACAGGTTTCCTTTTGAACACATTCTTTACATAAATTAATCCATGGTTTTCTGTTAACCCCGTCATGGGAGACTTTCATATTACCTAGAGATAATATACCCAGAGCCAGCTCACCCTGAACACAAGTCAAGCATCCACAATAAATATCAACATAAACACAGGCATCACAGTCATAGGGTGAGATACAGCAAAACCAACAAGAAAAGAAAATGTTGGTGAAAGCAGTAAGTCTATTAGGATGAATTTCCTAGACCTGGCTTCTCTACTCAAAGCTCAAGAATGCTGACTACAAAATTCATAGTTTAACGTTACTGCAGGAATGCTTTAAGAATTTTAAGGAACACGAAAACATAGGAAAAACTAAAAATCAATTGAGTAAAGATTTTTAGGACGCAAAGGACAATTCAAATCATAAGTTTTCCTTAAAGTAAATTTTTAAAAATGTTTTACTTGTTCTAAGACATTTCTATCAACACCTTATAATTATGCATACTATTCTACAGGTTGTGAAAGACATGAAAAATAAAATGGATACTCTTAAATGTAAAAATATAAAAAAGTATATAAGGGACAAAAAGGATTAAAAATAATTAAACCACAATAAGATTAAGAACTAAACTCATAGTTGGGTCAAGCATAATTAGATACATTTATATGGCAGATTTGGATATTAAATTACAATTCCTTTCCATTTAGAAAACAGAAAAAACTCTTAGGGACCAGGGGCTCTAAAGACCCTCTGCCATGTTCCAAAATTTTCTTCTTCTTACATTGTCTGGGAACTGTGAGTTCTCTTCCATTTGGACCATCATCTCACATCCCACTTTTAAGGTCCTTACCACTAATTGCAGAACAGTCTTACCTCCAGCTAGAAATCAAACAAAAGTAAAGTCTGTGTCACTTTTTTTTTTTTTTTTTAGTTTCAAATTGTGTCATTTTTTGAAAGAAGTTTTCTCCAATAAAAATTGCTGCTAAATGGATGAGGCAAGCCATTTACCAAGGCAGGGCCCTGGGCCGTGTGGGGCCTCTCTCATCTGTGCTGAGTATGCCGTGGAGGGGAGGGTCTTTTAAGATGCTCCTTTGATGGAAAGAGGAATTTCCAGAGTCAATTCAAGATAAAGAGAGACCCCGCAGAGGCAACAGGGCATCTGGATGGTATATCAGAACAATTACGGCAGCATAGTAAAAACCCAGCTTATTAATAAGAACACGCATTGCCTGACACAATGGAAGATTCTGGAAGCAGGACTGCATGGGGGCAGAGCAACAGCTCCCAGACGTCCCATCCCAAGCACCCCAGTCCATCTCACAACCATGACAAATGTCAAAAAAAAAAAAAAAAAAAAAAAAGTGGCTTTCTTGCTCTGGATCTTTTTACGCAGGAAAGAAAACTCCCCCACCAGAAGCCCCCACCAGATGGAACTGGCCAAACCTGGACCACATACCCAGGCCCTAGGAAGTGAAAACACACATGAATCTGGCATTTGCAACCTCTAAACATGATTATTTGCTTAATAAAATCTTAATAATCTTCCATAACTGAAGAAATTCAGTTTTGCCATTTGGCTACCTAAACTGCAACTGACTTTTAAGGTCCTAGAAATAACCTAATTTGATTGATTTTTATTCTTCATCTCAAAGCCAAACTTACCTTATTTTGGTGCTACTTGGAGGGTTAACATGTCGAAACCATTTTCGAATCAACGGTAGACAGTGGTACTATTTTTTTTAAATAATATTAATACTTATCCACAAAAGAGAATCTTGAAGCAGATTCCAAGGCTAAAATAACAAAAGTACACCTAACACAAACCACAACCTCTTTTAAACAACCTATGAAATTTCATTGTTTTTCTCAGAGAAACTTTTTTCAGTACTCATTAACCCAAACATACTAGCATGACAAAGTCTGTATCCTAGAATTAATGAAATGTGTTTCTACTTTCAGAGCAAAAATAGATGACCGGTCAGCTTGAAATTTCTACGTTAACCACCTGCCAAATTACTTAGAACCCTCCTAGGAAAAGCCATGATCTTCAGCATACTAATTAAATGAGTCGATGCTTTAATCATACTTTAGATTACTAATCTATTTCAATCCTGATAATCTAATTAACTAATTCTGGTAAATAAATTCCAACCTTAGTCCAAAATAATTAGAGGATTAAAGTTTAAAATCAGTGAATGCAAACTGAAATAGATCCATTACAATGAAGTTCAAAGTGGTTTGTTCTATTAAAAAGTCTGTTTATTATCTGAAATTCAGAAACTGAAATGCACTATTATTCCAAGCCTTTTTAAACTAGTTCTAATACAGTATCTCTTGTAATTATATTAAGTGAATTCGTGTTTATTGGATTTAAAATTCACAAAAAGGGTAGTCTTTCCTGATTACTCCATATAAAAGTTATACCATCTCCACATCACCCCTGCTGTTTTTTCCACATCATATTTCCCCTCCAATTACCCGTGTTTAAGTGTTGCCCTATGTTGCGCCACGGGAAACAACGATAGACTACCTTGATGCTCCATCTCCAGAGCTTAAAATAGTGCCTGATATACAGACACTTAAATGTGATGGGTGAACAAATGAAAGTTACAGAAATTCAGACTCACTAATAGTAAATTTGTATTTTTACTGATGTACATTTACTTATAATAATTTTAATTATGGTGTGATAATTTCAACAACACTAATGAAAAACAAATCACAAGGAAAAATAAACAACCACGACTACCACAGAGGCAGCCACCAGGTATAAAATCTGTTCTGTTCTAACCATGGAATAAACAATTTGACCCCAGCAACAAGCCTACGATGTGGGTATTAGTTCCATCTTATGGATGAGGAAATTGAGGATCAGAGAGGTAAAATAAGATGCCCAAGATCAAGTGGAAGATAAATAAATTGATCTAAAACAAAAGCTTTGACCCCTAAACCCCCCACAGCTAATCTCTGATGTCTAAGCATCATTAAGAGACAACAGCGATTCATATCACAGTAGCATGTACCGAGCCCATCTACATAAAGTGCTGAGATAATAGTGCTCTGTGATTTCTACAAGTGAACATCAGGCTGCCAAAACATGAGATATGTTTAAAAATTATATATCGTTTGATTCTTGCTCCCAAAAAAATACCTCAAAGTCACTACTTTAGCAGATAAATGAACTTAAAGTATAAATAACTTACATTCTTTTAACCGGATTTGGGTTAAAGTATCCAGTAAAAACTACACTATATTATTCCTCTCTCTCTTAAGTTCCGCCAAAATCATTTTCTCTTAGTTCCTCTACCATTCGCTTCTTCGTTAGCTTTCATTTTATATTTTTCATCCAATCTATTTATTTAAAATTTTTATAGGACTGGTCAAGCTCATTTGCTGCTCCATGAAATAAACGTAATTGATTCTGTGTGCCAGTCATGGCTTCTTAGACATCCAGGCATCACTTCCACCCACATATTTTATGTTTCCCTGGAAAACAGACAGCCATATGGAGACCGAATGCTCTTTTCAATGTCTACATATATAATTTTCACAAGATAATTTTATCCATAAGGAAACTCACATTAAATTAAACACAGGCCTCTAAGCCTGGTTTAAATGGCTGCAGTAAAATCTCCCCTTTCCATAATACAAAGATTACCCCAATTTATAAGGGACACAGAAATCAACACCCATCTTAACTCGCTAACAAGGAACGTTGTCTTAAGGGCGAGGAACCCAACCCATCGCAGTGTTTCTTAGCAATGGGAGTGGCTGAAAAACAAAAGCAGTTGAAGTTATGAGGTGAGAAATATGTTTAAATGAAACTTATTGTAATACTGTGCTTTTAATGACACGTTCAAAAGCCCTCTGATTCCGGTCGGCCAGCAACTTAAGCTCTTCGGCAGACAAATGCATTGTTTTTCATGCCACCACATGCTTCAGCAGTATTTTTCCACTTGACAGTTTTACTTACTGTCTTGGAAGCAGTATTAATGTACTGCATCACCATTTCTTTTTTGATACTTAAGTCCTTTTCCCGCAATGGTGCCTTCTTATCTTCATTTAAATTCATATCTTCCTGGAAAACACAATTAAAAAGCCTCATTTTAGAATCTAAGTAGAGCAGCAACTCTATATACACTATGAATGGAAAATCAATAAGTTGTGACTAAAACAGCATTAATTGTTTTGAAATGATTTACGTGAGGTTCTGCCTGGAGGAGAGAGAAAAGAGCTGATATGGAAGTATTCTAGCAGATCATCTTCGCAGGTAAAACACTTACCAAAACAGCTTTTTAAATTCACAGCAGGCTAGTAAAATTACATTCGCATCACTATAGATAATTAGACAGTTGAAGCTTTCAGCCTTTTATGAAGTCATTAGGATTCACAATTTCAAAATACACATGTGTGTATACATACATTTTTTTTTTTACAACAGCTGCACCGGAAGCTATCTTGCACGGTTTTGAAGCTCCATGTACCAAAAATTAAATGGTAAATAAGCCAACCACTTTCTGGACCCTTACAGCGACAAGCACATATCAAACACCTAGTCCTGACCCCAGCAAAAGGTGAGGCATTCTATAATTTTAAATGTCTCCTCTCTACCAAAAATATTCATTAACTGCTTAACTTATTCAACAGCTACACTTATAAAAAGAGGTACCACCTACAAATCTAACAGTGATCAAGCACCATTCAAAATAAGGGTTTAAGAAACCTGGACATTGCTACAGGCCTAATTCTCACTAAAAATACAAGTCAAGTACATCCACATGACTACGTGAATCGCCACCAGGATCTACCAGTCAGGTTGCTTAAGAGGCCATCCCAGCACAGGAAAGGGAGCAAAGGTAAGAAATGGCTGAGGTTTCAAGGGCAGCTCATGTGGATCTGTTCTTGATCTTGGCCCTGACCTGTTTTGTGATATGCAAGGCACAACACCTGAATGTATGCATATAAACCCTATATCCACCTGGAAACAGAAGCCTAAAAACAAGACTTTGGATCTCCTATGGAGCCCAGCAAGTTAAACTTCTTCCAAGTTTTTACAAGAGAGCGGCTACGGTTCATCAGAGACTGGTAGTGTGTGCCTCTGGCTGACTCAGTGTTTGGATACCAAACCTTGCTCAAGTACCTGAAATTCAAAGTCCCCTTTAGGGCACCTTGATGTAAATATTTAAGATCTTAGAAGTTGTTCCAGTTGACACTCCAATAAAAGAGAGTGATTAGGATTGTCTCTCCCGGCTGTTCTGCTTAGAAATACCCTGTTACGTGAGTACCGGTTTGTTTCACCTTTTCCCCTCTAAGCCAGTGATTCTCAGGAGGCCTTAACACCACTGAGGAAGCATTTGGGAAATGAATGAGGGCACGCTGGTTGTCACTGTGACCGAGGGGATGCTACGAAGACTTGCAGAGTGACAGTATGCTAGACTTTCTACATGTGGGGTAGCCCCACGCCATTCAAAAAAGAAAGAACTGTCCTGTCTCCCAAGAGAGATGCGCGTACCTTAAAAAACAGCAAATCGTAATTATCTATGCCTAAACTCTAATTCAATAGAATTAGATGGAAAATGGAATTCATACGTAAATTGTTGCATATTTAATACTTTTTGTGTGGTTTTAACATGCATTAAATTTTTACACTGCCTTTTTGTTTTGTGTTAATAAGCTTTACCGATAGTTGTGCTCCTTTCCTGAAACTTAGGTATTCCAGAACGATATGGCTTGTGGTGTCTGAATCACCAGAACAGCACATCTATAGCAGCCGACACTGTCGCTGTTGTACTCACAGTGTCATGAGGCAGAGATTAAAGAATGTGGCTTTACAGTGCCTTGTTGAGTTGTCATGGCCAATTGTTTATATTGAAATACATACTGTTCCATTATATAGTCCAGGGAGGCATTCTATTGATTCTTCTAAATTAGTCTAAGTCATGGGGAAGTTAGGGGATAATTCTCATTAAGGGTGGGGGGAGCTAAGAACACCAAGAACCTGTCTAATGACCCTGCGTCTTCAGCTAGCAAACTAAAATACTTGATACAGAATACTAAAAAATAGAGAGGCCATTAATTAATTGTGACTGAAATCAAAATAAAATTTCAAAGTAAAGAGATGAAAGATAAAAAAGCTACCAAACTGCTTTCCTTGTGGAAAAGCATCTGCAAGATGACATGGACTTAGACACAAAAGCAGTATATTTAGAATAAGGAAGAGACCCAGAGTTCCCCCAACCTCCTTCCTATGGCTTATCTAACCTCTCTTGCCTACTACCTACATATGGTACTCACCTTCATGACAGAGGTGTGATGACTGTCACTATTTAAAAACAAAGAGGAAACAGAAGAAATGATACTACAAAAAAGTTTGGCATCAACTACGTAATAGCACAAACCTCACAGAAACACACATGAGGTAGTAACCTCATCTAACAGGTGGTCATTCTCTGCATGTCCAGGAGCACATGGCACTGGAAAGTGTTAAGAAAAATTCTATCCTTTACGAAAAGAAAAAAAAAAAATTCAGAAACAATGGGGAAAAAAATGTCGGGGGTGTGTGTGCATAAAGGACTCAGTATTCTTAAAACAGATTTTGAAACTACAAAAAAAGGGGCTAAATGAAGGAAAACCCTACAGGGCTTTCAGGTCAGTGGCACTAAACTTTTAGGGGTCACAAAGTCCTTGGGGAATGTATTGGAAGCTTTTTCCTTGAAAATACACAGCCATGCCTTATTTCAATTCCAGAGGAGTTCAGCTAAGCATCTCTTAAGGCTCTCCCAGAAACGGGAGTTGGGTTGCATCGGGGAAGCCAAGCATCTTCATTAAATAACGTCCAGCCTTTAGGGAAAACCTTCAACAGGAGAGTCCGAATATCATAGTGTCAGCTCCATGTATGACAGAACAGGAAAGACAGGCCCACAGAAATGACCTTTTGGAGCCAGCTGGTTTAGAAACTTGAGAACTGAAGCCCAGACCCCCCCGGCGAGTGCTATTTCCAGGTACTCGCGTAGGGTCCTTGTGAGTAAGTCATCAATATTCACATTACTTGAGTTCACTTGTGCCACAAGTGATTGTATCATATCTCCACTGTCTTAGGTCGGTCTCCTAGAGGCAGCAGACCTGAGACAGTGTTCAGATGCAGGTGATTAACAGAGGAGATGCTCTCAGGATGAGCAGAATGAAGCAAGGTAAGGCCCAGGAAAGAGAATGTAGAAAATGTGGCCTTGGCTGGTCTCTGGCTTCAGCCTGCACTGCACCACAGTATCACTAGGAGGGACCCCCCAAGTCCGTTGTCAGTAGCTGCAGGACTCCAGTTCCCTGGGTCCAGATCTCTGGATGATGGGGCAGCTGTGAACCACCAGGTGTCTCCTGGGGTATGGTATGCAGGCTTCCCCCTGGTGATGGGGGTCTTGGAGAGGCACCAACCGCACCCACAACACCATGTGAAACTAACTTAACTTACACTATAATAAAGCATCCTTCTAAGCAAACTGAACAATATGGAACACCTAATACACGGCATAGGCATGATACCACAGCTGCAGATTTTATAATGGCCCTGAAATGGCAGTTTACCTTGATAGAGCAATGATAATTGTATGCAATTCATTAAATATCTCTCATAAATAAAATACTGAGCAGAAAATACATAGAACACATCGCTGCATAGGGCCGGATAAGTAACTTGAATGAGGCTAATATTTCAGTAGGTAAGAGATAAATATCAACTCTAAATGGAAAAATCATATCAGTGGGCTATTTAGCTCAATATATCCCATTCCAAAATATTATTTGAGCAGTCATCAAATCAAAATCTTAGGTTCTGTCTAAAGAGTAACTTTCTGTTGTTAAAGTTCTATTAACACCTTAGCAACATATATTGTGAATTAACTCACTTAAAGCACTACCTTCGAATATATGTTTAGACACAGTTTTGCCTGGGGAAACTGGGAGTTGTGACATCAAAAAGTAATTTTCCCTTAGTTAATTACTTTCTAATTAAAAACCATACCTAAATCGAATGGCTGTGCTCTTTTCCTGTGCACGTCTGAGCAGCACGAGGGAGAGATTTTAGAAATGTAGAGAAGTATTGTAAAAAGAATCCAAATTGAGGGCACTCTGCAAAATAACTAAGCACGATTCTTCAAAAGCATCAAGGGCCATGCATGATCCTGTCCCTGACTGCAGAGATGAGGCAAATTAACTCAAGAAGTGATCGCCAATCAGATCCTGGAACAGAGCGTGGGAAAACTGACAAAATGCGAACAAAGCCAATGTTGATTTTTAGTTTTGATGACTGCACTAAAGTTATAAGATGCGGACATCAGAGAAAGTTGGGTGAAGAGTACACAAAAACTGTACTATTTCCACAACTCTCCAAGTCTAAAATTAATTTGAAAGTTTCCGAAAAACTGAAATGCTCATAAAAATTCTGCTATAAAAATTAATTTGAAAGAATGAGAAAAACAGAGCATCCCTTATTCTTTCGAAGAATTTTTTTTAAAGTCCACCAAATTTAAAAAGGATACATTTTTAGTGTATTTGGCTCCAATAAATACACATGGACTTGATAGAGGAGAGGGGAGTAACGATAGAGGCCAGGCACCCTTTGAAATTTTCCAAAACACAAAGTTCTCAAGTTGCTCGCATTTTCTCCACTTTCATCCCAAACTTCATCTGCAAACAGCCATCTCACTCATTCTCCCAACAACCTTGTCTACAGCTTTTCATGTAGACCTGGTAGTCCTATAATCTTACGTAACAGTTAAGTTCTTAAGCCAGGCATCGTGCTGAACATGGGAGCATTATTTATTTAATAAGCACTAATAACCCGTTGAGGCAGGTATTATCTTCTTGATCGATGAGAGAGCTGAGGCTTGGGAAAATGTTTAAGCTGACCATAATCCTACAGCTTAAATTTGAACTCTGGTCTATCTTCTCTATTCTTATTTCCATATTATTTAACCCCGTTGTCATGTAAAAGCCCATTTCATTTGGGGCTAAGACATCCAACTTAACACTTACCTGCCAGCACCTCGTGCTGACTCCTCTGCTGTCCTACGCCTGGAGACCAGTCTTTGGAATCAAGCTACCCTCAGTCCTCGCTGCCACTTTCCTCGGCCAGTCTAAATGACCACACCTGAAACTTTTCATTATAGAAAGTGCCCCACCTCAAGTTTCATCATGATCTGCATTATCCTCTTCTGACTTCAACACACACACACACACACACACACACTCCCTCCCTCCCTCCCTCTCTCCCTCCCTCTCTCTCTCTCTCTCTCCCTCTCTCCCTCCCACTCCTAGTTACCATGTTCTCAACCTCAATAAAACTTCCAGTCCCTTGACCCCCTCCACTTTCTCCCCACACAGGCTAACTCTGAAACTTCGTACAACATTTGGGGGAAATCCTCCTCATCTCTCCTACCTGTATTCCCTAAGCTACTTATTTCAAACTTGCCATTCCCCAGAGGCTACGAAACTACCACTGCTACCTATCATTTTGGGGTAAGTAAATTTTAATTCCCTCTGTGAGAAGTAAACTATAATTCACAATGTCCTGTATTACCAATTTACTTGCACACGAATCTTTCTGTACCAATTCCTGCTTCTACCCAAAGATACCTCCATTTATGTATGCTCTGGATCCTCAATGGTCTTTTTATCTTTTTTAAATCCTATTTCACTAAATTCTTGGTCAGGCTTCAAACATAAACATGTCAATCCTTAAGGGATTAAAATTAAAAGAAAAAACCTTTCTTCAGCCCTAGCTTTCCTTTCTTATAACTTTTTTTCTCCTTCGGATAACTTTCAAAAGAATGTTTCTACACTTGCTGCCACTTTCACAGTGCAGAGACCACAGTGGTAATTTTTTAGGTATTTGTTAAATAAATAAGATATAACAGAAGCTCCCTAATAGAATTTGCTGGTCCTACTTTGGGACAAACATGAAATTCTCATCATTTTCTGGGAGCTGGAGCTAAAGATAATACAACCCCAGCCTAGAACGAGGTCCAGCTTCAGAGGCAGAATCTTCTGGCTGTGGTACTGACACAGTATAATTAGCCCAACAGAAAACCATCACATCTTCGGAGAGCACTAGCAGAACCACACGCCATCTCCATGACCTGGAACAGGTCAGCACCTGGCCAAGGGGTGAATGGGGCCAAGATCCCATCCAGACTTCACTCCCCAACTGTGGGACTTTGCGTGGTGCTGTATCCACTCAGAGCAATGAAAGGATACACATTTCCCGACCTGAACAAGGAAACTGGGGGGTCAGCAGTGGCCATGACCTGCAAACCAAGTTAATGGCATGAAGTCGAGCCAGAGTTTTCCTGATAATCCAAAGGATTCTTCTTATGGGTGGGGTGGGGCCAGAGGTTCCCACAAATCAGGAAGTTACAAGTGTTCCACTGTTTTTAGACACCTTGATTCCCTCCCGGACTGATATAACACTGGTACAAAAAAAAAAAATGTATATACTACGTTTTCTTTGCCAAAACTGAGAGGGGGAAGAAAGATGTAATCTTAATACGCACACACATACATATATGCAACTAGCTGAGGCACCAAGGAGCAATCAAGCAGAGAATGGCAAACACAGAGCAGACTTTTTCCCAACTAAATTACAAATGTTAGACTATTTTCATTCATGATGTGGGTTTTACAAGACAGCATGCTCATTAAATTTACATACATCAAGTGCTGTGGGTTAGTTAACGCCATGGAGTGTCAGATTACATTTGAATGATTGACTCTTTGGAGAGTAAAGCAAATATACACAAGCAGCAAGGTGAAGATGGACAGGTGTGAGACAGTTTACCGAGAGAGAAAAACACTCCAGACAGGCAGAGGTATGACTAGAATCATAAAGTGGATTCTGGAAAGACAATATAATAATCAAGTGAAAAATCATATGGATCAATAAGCATTATATTCCAAGGTAAAAATTGCGTGCACAGTAGCAAAATCAAACATTACTTTTTGTTAAGTCAACAGCAATCATCTCACTTTAACAGTGCATCATGTTCTGTTTCACGGGTTAAAGCCCGTACATAGTCATCCTTGGTAGCCATCTGTTTCGCTAACATTTATCCTATCCTTACAGTCACAGATTGGTTAAGCATCTTAAGAGGTCCCTGATGATTAGAATGACTTCTCCTGAGACTTCAGAGCTCGATATCTGACTAGTACAACTTTACCCATATTTTTTCTAAAGTGTAATTCTTTTCTTAACCACACTGGACTTTATCTTCCATCCCACACAATGCCAAAAGGTCTTCCTAATGTTTATCCCTACTAACGTAAGTTGTTTTTTTTTTTACTACCATGAACAGTTCGGTGCCAATAAAAAACGGAAGACTTCATTATCTAGCTCCAGGTCATTATGTACTCTCAAATAGTCAATATTTACTGAACTTTATCCAGTTCTGCAATTTAATAAATTTTAATCTTACATTAGCTTTAAGTAAACATTACCAAAATCTTTAAAAGATAAATACAACTTAAAACCTAGAACTTGGAATTAACTTTATCACTACTTTTTTATATTTGAGATGTCCATAAATATGCTGAAGCTGTAGAATAGTTAATCTTTCTTTTGGTCATTTCTAGTATGTTCTTAAACAAACCTTTATAATCATTTTTTATATAAATAATTTTTTTTCCCTATGAAAACGCTTTAATGGTGATGTCTGTATACAGCTGTGATGTCGAGACAGGGAGAAGAGCAGGTGCACACACAGTGACACTGGCTATGGGGGCAGGTAGGGAGTGAATACAGGGAGAGTTCACAACTATTTTTGAAATATAGTTTTGTTAGCACTTTTCAAGCATATGCATAAGCACCTACAATCACAGATAACTGATTCCTACAGATAAAAGCATGCTACTGATAAAATGGGTTTTGTTCCTTTATTTTTCAACTGTCTAAACAAATGGCCATTTCTTCAGAAACTACATAAAAGATAAAATTGTCATTTGACTTATGGTACAAGAGCCAACTTTTCCAGAGACAAAAAATAAGACTAAGAAAAGGCCTTCAGAGTTAGAAATTGTGCAGACACATCATTTTCCAACTGGCGAAAGAGCATGCTTAAACATTAACATAACATTTATCCTTTTGAAATTCCTCTATTTTATTGGTTCAACAAACTCCCACCAGGCAAAATTCAACGCTCCTAAATCATTTATTTTCTCATTTATCTGGATCGCGAAGCAACAACTAGGCATTGACATTATCCCCCCTGACAAATACAACCCATGAATCAACTTGACAATTGCCTTACACTTCTATACTCTCTTCCTCCTTTCTCCTTATATTTGGATTATTATTCGGATTGCTTTTAAACCACCTTTCCCCGAATTTTTCAATTTCTACCTAAAGGAAAGGGGAAAGATGGATAACTAATAGGTTGAAAAAAAGCGTTCCCACAGAACCTCTCTCATCTCATCTAGTCAACCCTAAATACACTTTCTTAGTTTGCAATAAATAAAAAATGCTTAGAATAGAGGAAGTAGATTTGTAAAGAATGCTAATACTTGAAATAAACTACCTGCTGGTAGCAATCCATAGCAATCAATAAACACTTAGAGAATTAACACAAAGGAGTCCTTGTTGGTTTTTCTTTTCATTCAGACTCATGGTGACCCTCAAGATATCACTTACAAATTCAACATAATAGATGTCCATTTATCTAGCTAAAGAAATTGCTGTGCATAAACCCTTAATTCCCAAGGATTAAAGGGAAAAAGAAAAAAGAAAAATGGTCCTTAGCATATACCCAAATGGGGGGAACACAAAAGTAAGTTAATAAGACTGACCCTCCACCCACCAACTGTACCTAGAAGTATCAAATCCACCTAAACAGTCTTGCTCCATTTTATCAGTTTGCTTGAGTTTCTTTTCTTTCCTGGACCTAACAAGTCAAAGATGTCTGACTACAGAGCTAAGGAGAATGCAAGACATCTCTACACTTAACTCTGTGTGTATGAAGTTATATCATTTTATTGCTTAAACATGGTGTTTGACAACAAAACAGAAGAAACAGATCATATGTGCAATATGCACGGTGAAGGCTCTAAGGGTACAAAGATGAATAAAGGTAAATGTTCACAGTCCAATAAAATATAGTTCTTATAAAAAGATTAGAAAAGGAATCTAATGAATCAATGAATAGAACAGAAATGTGTCATGCACAGTCACTCATTTAATCATTAACACAGGAATATACTTGGTTTACCAGATAAAAATTATCAGGACCAAGCATCAACCCGATTGGAGGGCCAGACTGGTAAGGAGCTAGACAATTTAGTTCAAGTAACTGGAATGTACAAGGAGGGGAAAAAAGCCTTTACTGGAGTACTTTAGGAACTCAGAAAAGACATTAACTGTTTTCTGGAGTTATCAGAAGAACTGATTGTCTGATCTTCCTTATTAAATTTGATTATCAGTTTATGACCTTTTTGGAAGGTGGGGCAGATATTGGGTGGGTACAGAAAAATTCTCAGCAAAGAACAGCTTTTCAGTTTCCCTAATTTAGAGTTATTTTATTATATTTGGAGTAAAATCTCAGATCTGAAAAACAAATTCACAACAGAAGTTAAATTCACAGATTTAACCTCTTTTATTATAGAATGACACTGAGTATAATGAACAGGGAGAAAAAAGCAATAACAAATGTAATTCAGATATTATTCTTGTACACATCATTGAAAAATAAGTAAGAGCCTACAAATAATAAAAATTAATAAGAACTTAGTAAGAATACAGTTTACCAAAAATCATTACACAAAAAACACTTGGAAAAAAGTTTAGTTTTTTATAGATACCAGTTACATACTAGAAATAAACCTAGAGATAAATCTAGTTAAAAGATATGCAAGTCCTAAAGGGAGAAAAATTCTAAATTTTTACTGTTCAGGAACAGAAAATCTAATAAATAACTAGAAAGATGACATGTATAATGTTCACAGATGGAAAAACTATCACATAGTTATCTATTTTGCCTAAATCAACAAATACACTGCAATTCCAATCCAGATCCCAACAGGCTTTATAACAGAATTTAACTGATTGTAAAATATAAAAAAATCAAAGGGGCCAAGAATACCCAAGATCATTTTCAGTGAGGAAAGTATGGTCTTAGATAGCAAGGCTTATTACAGAGCTATAATAAATAAAATCAGAAACAAAAGAGGATACATTTCATCTGATATCACTGAAATACAAAGGATAATAAGAGACTATGAACAATTTTATACACATCAAAATTTTAGACGACCTGGAAAAAGTGGATAATTACTAGAAATATAAAACCTCCCAAGACTGAATCAATATAAAACCTACCAAGACTGAATATAAAACCTACCAAGACTGAATTATGAATAAACAGAAAATCTGAACAGACCAATAATAAGGAGATTGAATGAGTAATCAAAAATCTCCCAATAAAGAAAAGCCAGGACCAGATAGTTTCACTGGCAAACCAAACATTTAAACATGAATGAACACCGGTCCTTCTCAAACTCTTCCCAAAAATTGAGGAGGGAGCACTCCTAAACTCATTTTACCAGGCTGCCATTACCTTGATATCAAAGCCAAACAAAGACATTGTGGGGAAACTAAAGGACAATGTCTCTGATGACTGTAGATGTAAAACTTTTCACCAAAACTCTAGCAAACAATTCAACGGCACATTAAAGGAATCACACATCATGATCAAGTGGGATTCGTTCAACAAAGTTCAATGCCCATTCATGATAAAAGCCTCAATAAATTTGCTATAGAAGAAACATACCTCAACATAATAAAGGCCGTATACGATAATGCCACAGATAAGATTGTACTGAATGGTCAAAGGTCAAAAGCTTTTTCTTTAAGATCTGGAGCAAGACAAAGATGCCCACTCTCACCACTCCTCTTCAACAGATTATTAAAAGTTGCAGCCAGAGTAAAAAGGTGAAAATAACCCCAAGTCATCTACAGATTCAATGCAGTCCCTACCAAGATTTCAATGGCATTTTTTACAGAAATAGAAAAACACACTTCTAATGGTTACATGCATCACTTTGTAAGATATTTAGTGTGTAATCATTATGTTGTACACAGGAAACTAATATATGGTATGTCAGTTACAATTAAAAAGTAGAACGTATGAAAAAAATTAAAATGAGAAAAACTTTTTAAAAATTAAATAGAAAAAAATAAAAAATAAAAGTTGTATGGAACCCCGAAAGACCACAAATAACCAAAACCATCTTGAAGAACAGAACTGGAGCCATCACACTTCCTGATTTCAAAGCTGTAGTAATCAAAATAATACGCTACTGGCATTAAAAACACACAAATTAAAGGAACACAATCAAGAACCCAGAATTCAACTAAGACTTCTAAAAGGAGCCAAAAATGCTCAATGGGGAAAAATAGTCTCTTCAATAAATGATGTTGGAAAACTTGATAATCACATGCCAAACAGGAAACTGAACCACTATCTTACAACACTCACAAAAATTAACTTGAAATGGATTAAAGACTTAAATTTAAATGTAAGACCCGAAATTGTAAAATTCTAGAAAAAAAAAACATAGGAGAAAAGCTCCTTGACGTTGGTTTTGGCAATGAATTTTTGGATATTATAACAAAAGCACAACCAACAAAAGCAAAAATAAATAGGATTTTGTCAAATTAAACAGTTTCTGCAAGAGCTAAAAGAACCAACAAAATGAAAAGGCAACCTATGAAATGGGAGAAAATATTTGTAAACCACATATCTGATAAAGAGGTTAGTATTCAAATATATAAGGAACTCAAACAACTCAGAACAAATCTGATTCTAAAATGTTTAGGCAGAAGAACTGAATCACCATTTTTCCCAAGAGGATAAACAGAAAACCAACAGGTACATGAAAAGGTAATCACTAGCTAGTCGGGGAAATGCAAATCAAAACCACAATGAGATGTGCCCTCAGACCAGTTAGAATGGGTATCATCAAAAAGACTAGAGGTAACATGCCAGCAAGAATGTAAAGAAAAAAGAAGCCCTGATCCAGCAATTACATTTCTGGGTAAACACCCAAAGGAGACAAAACCAGCATCTCAGAGAGTTACCTGCACCCCCATGTTCACTGCTGTATTTATAAACAGCCAAGACATAGAGATGACCTAACTGTCTGTTGAGCAATGAACGGATAAAGAAACTATGGTAACGATATGTAATAGGATATTATTTGGCCACGAAAAAAAAAAATGGAAAAAGGAAAAATCCTGCTATCGTGATAGCATAATGCCCTCAGGGTCCGACCATGTTAAAATAAGTTATGTTTTCTTGTTACCTTCACAAACAGTTGTTTGAGATACAAGGTTGCTTAAGGTCCAGTCCAAAGGTGATTTTGTCCTGTTTTAACATTCCAAAGGTTTGAGGAGTAAGACAGCAAGACAAGCCCCCTGGGATGGCAGCTCCAAGACCATTGTAAAGTGGCTCGGTTTACATTATTTACATATATATGTCTATCAAATCATCACGTTGTATGCCCTAACCTTACACAGTCGTAGATGTCAGCTGTATTTCAACAAAGCAAGAAAAAAAAAAAATAAAGATGATGAGTTCAGTATCTGGTTTGTTTAGATTTAGCATCTTTTAGAGAACTCGATTATACCTGCTCTTCTGTAGAAGACAGCAAGAATGTTAAGGATATGCTACTACATGAAAGGGCTCCAGTCCACCAGGGGAGTATGTAGGGAACCAAAGTAGATAATGAAAAGACAAGAAGGACCAGAGGCAACACTCAGAGCAAATAAAAGGACAAATTAAAAACCTGAAAAGTAAACTCGTAAGAACTGAACAGCAAGAAGGAAAATCAGGAAAGGAGAAGAAGTGCCATGATGCCCAAAGAAAAGTAGAAATGAGGAGGAGGAACGGCCGGCAGTGTTACGTGTGGGGAACAGGATCTGATGACCAGAACACCACTTACAATTAGAAGGGTAAACATATGGAAGAAAACAATAGCAAAAATTAAAAGATATGGGTAGAAAGAACCAGAGTAAATTATTTTCTGTGTAGAGGGCAGGCTTTGGAGGTTAATGACAGGAGCCAGGGACAAAGGATGCATCAGCTTCTCATGCACAGGATGTGGATGCCCAGGAAAGCAGCCTGCGCCACTGAGGTCATACTGCATCAAACAGGTGACCCCAGCAGAGGAGTGGGCTCATGGAAGACAAGGCCAGTCAAAAGAGACTTCTCGGGTGGCAAGGGAATGGTAGGTGCGACTGAGAGGGAGTCACAAAAATGGCACGAAAGAAAGAAATCAATGTTTGTAATCTCCTACACCTCTGGAAGGTAAATTAGTCCCACAAAGATGTCCACACCCCAATCTGTAGATCCTATAAATATTTCTTATTACATGGCAAAGGGGACTTTGCAGGTGCAAGTAAGGTTACATACTTTAAAATAGGGACATTATTTTGGATTAGCTGGGTAAACCCAATCTAATATATGAGCCTTTAAAGCAGGGAACTTGCTCCAGATGGAGGCAAGAGATACCAGAGGGGAAGGCAGAGGCATTCCAAGCACGAGATGGATTTGCTACATCTGAGATGTAGGGCCCCTCGTGAAGGATAGGAAAGTCTCTGGAAGCTAAGGCAGCCCCAGCTGACAGCAAGGAAACTGGAACCTCAGTCCCACAACGGCAAGGAACTAGACGCCACCAACATGAACTGGAAGAGGATTTTTCCGAAAGCCTCTCTGATAAGAGCCCACTATTAGTGATTTTGGCCTTATGAAACCTAAAGAAACCAAGTGAGCCAAGCTGGACTTCTGACCCACAGAGCTAGGAGATAACATGCTGGAGCTGTTTTAAGTTACCAGGACGATGGCAGTTTGTTGCAGCAGCAATAAGAAGCTAATGCAACACCCAGGGCACCAATGCCAGATCATAAACACCCTAGGTCAGCAAGTATATGCTTGTTTCTCCTCCCACCCCCAATCTAATCCCAGAGGGGACTGATTCGGTCTAGGGAGTACAGAAAAGTAAGGTGAAGAAACAGAAGAGGCCAACCTCACCCCCAAGAACAGCCCCTACTTAAGACTCGAAGTGGAACATGCTTAAAAGAGGGAAAAAGAAAAGCGTTTTTTGAATGAAAATTAAGTTACTTATATTTAAGTAGGGTTTTAACAAGCTGAAAGTAAATGAAAAGCTCTGAGACCCGCCTTGAATTTCATCCAGAGGCAGGAAAGAAGTCAAGAGACGACAAGTGGGATAGACAAGTCACTTTCAGCTGATCCCTACCATGTTCACCTCATTCATAAAAAACCAGGTCCATACAGCTAAAGTGAGTTCAAGAGTAACCACAAAAATATGACTTCTAGAAATCAAGGTTGTCTATACAACGACATCCACACAACTGTTTAACTTATCTGGATCCATAGAGAAACCAATGTGGGCTTTGACGTGAAAATTCGGCTTTCACCAAAAAATAAACGGGAGAAAAAGCCTTTAAGAAGTATAACTAAAACTTCATCACTACCTTTAAAAAAGCACACTGAAGTTATTACCCAGAGAGGAAGTAAATCAATTTCCTAAATGAGTACCAATGGTGAAGTATTATGCTGTACTTCACATTCATTAAGTAATCAAGACAGCGCCCTGTCTTTCAAAGGACTGTCTTGAGGAGGGACAAGATGTTTTTCAAAACAAAGTTTTTACTTCATGTAAAAATTATTTAAATTATTTGATAATGTTGAATAAGATTTTAAAAGTTGCACAATGCTGAAACAAATAGTCTAGATGCAAACTTTAAAGGGTATGAAACTTCTGTACAGGTTAAGTGCCAAAACGTTAAGTGGCTAATTATTAAACGTTTCTTCATCAAAAAAAAATTATATTAATGGTGGTATTAAATACCACCGATAGGTGCAAGCCAAAAATCAAACCCAACCTAAATCTAGCATCTTCCACGGACATAGAAAGAGCTCTAAGTTTGTCAGAAATATGTTTCCCTAAAAACCCTGAGAAATATCACTGAAATCCACATTTAAAGAAGGAAAAAGACCCTTCTCGGCTTCAGAATCATCTGCAGGTTTTCCTACAATGTACTGTGATATGTTCAAAGGATTCAGAATAGGAAAGCAAAAATCCTAGTCCCCATTTTTCAAAAAAGGACTTATTGTGACAAACTCATTCACTAGCACATGAGACAACACTGGGAAAGCAAGTTTCATACGAGCTCTGCTTAGTAAAGTGAATTTGATTGCAAAAGGTCTTCTGTCGAGAGAGACCTGTTTAAGATTTAACAACTGACCTGGGCCAGCTACCAAATATGTATTCTGCAAATATTTCAAAATCCCCATCTGCTCTGTGCATACTATTAAAGTTGCTGCTGACGGAAAAACACTTCTGAAGGAATCGTGTTCAGAACAGGGTACCATGAATTACATCGGTACTTTTCAGTATTGTTAAGTAACTGGCTTGTGGTGATAAAATGTGGCCCCCTCACACATCTAACATCAAACACCAGCTCTACTTACACTGATGGAGCCATCAATTATGATCAAAGAGAAAAAAATTTTATTTTCTTAATCAGGTAGTCACAAGTGAACCAAAAAAGTCCCACTCCAGAATCTGACAGGTTAATTTCAGTGAGCAGTTCCACACTGATGCCTGGATGAGTGAGGAGGAAAGGGTACTTTACCAACTTGAGTCTTGAAAGGTAGTCCTGGAAGAGCTACCTGTATACAAGTCTCATTAACAGAGGCGAAGGTGAGCAAAAAGAAGAAAAAAAGGTTGTTTTCCTCGTTCTAGGCTAAAATCATATCAAATCATGCTGAAGAGAGTTAGTAAGGAGGCTATGCACATATGATTAACGAAAGCTAAATTCAGCATTTTCATCAAAAACTGATGTTATAGGTTAAGAATTTCCCAAGCATAGGCTTCATGTAAAACAATGTTAATAAAATGTATGTTCAGTGATGAAAAGTTAGGGGTTAACTCATACGAATTGAAAATCCCAGGAAGACACAAGCTAAACACTTTCTGGGATCTTCTGAAGCTCCACGTGCAATAGTAAATACAAACACTTGTTGGTGAAAACAAGGCAGGATAAGGGCAAATATACCAGCCGATTCCAGCAGCGCTTAACTTTCATCCAAATTTCAAGTACATCTTACACTCTAACGTAAATAGGTGAACGTAATAATTTCTCCCGAAACTAAAGAAGGCTGTCAAAACCAACACATGAAACAGACATATGCAAAATGAATCATGATGCTGCAATAAAATAATATACAGCTCCTAAGAATGGCATACAAAATCCTTTCATACCCTGCCCCAAATAACCATTCCAGTCTAATTTTTCCCACCTCTCACTGGTCCCTGCATGAACTAGTCCGATCCTCATTCTTTGCTCACTGCTGTTTCCCCATCTCTAGAGAATGCCCTTCCCTCTACCACCCAAACCCTGTCCTTAGACCAGCCTCTACTCCCTCCGCCCTCCTGAATTTCCCTAAACTAGCGATTTCCTTTCCACTTTCATTTCTCCTGAAGCTAATTAGGTATCTCTGAAGAAGCTTCCTCCTACTCTGAACTTATAAAATAACTTAATCATTAAATACTACCTTCTGGCATGTTTTAATCATTTAATTTCCAATTGTTTTGAATCCTAAGGGATATGCAACTTGAGGGTAGAAACTACTTATGTAAATAATCTATTTATAAAAAAATTAGCATTCATTTTGTGGCAAATGATTTGAATATACTTAATATATGTTGAATATTAGCCAAATTCGTTCAGCCAGCTTGAAAGTTAGGCACTGAGTCTGTCAGAGTCTCCATCATTGAGAACCAACTGAAGGCCACAAATGACACGAAGTGTTTCCTCCAGAATAGGCACTGCAAAATGAGTCCAAGTCTCTATAGGTATAACTGTTGAACTTGGTTATCCACTTGACAACCCACAAAGAAGAGCAGTGCGACCATCATTCTAAAAGGTAACCGAACACAGACAGGTGGACCAATTAATCTATTTAAGACAGAAACGTTTCATTTGATACTTCGGGGTATTTATGTTTTCGTCTACCCTGTAAAGAACAAAAGACTGGTATGACATTTTTCTTTGGATTCTTATTTTTGGAACCATAGAGCTTCTAAGCCGAAAGTGCGACTTTCAATGACATCGGAAAGCACCCTAAGTAACATGAGCTCCAGATACATTTAGGGATCCAGAAACATGATCAAGAGCTAAGGCTTTTACACCTAACAACATTTCATAAAAATCAAAATCCTTACCATCATCTTCTCAAAAAGTTCTAAGAGTTCGTTCTCGGACATTGGCTTGGAAAAGTTTTCCATCATCTCGGAAGAGCAATCGCCGCTTGCAAACGCAGTCTTCAGGTTCGAAAGTGGAGGCCTCTCTTTCTTGCTCCCTGGAATTTTTATGCTGGCGAATTTGTCCAGCTACAAAGAAAGATAAAATAACACATGAGGATCACCCTCTCAACATTTATCTGACCCTCGGAATGAATAGGCAAACACGATCAATCACATTACCAACTAGATTTTCACTGGGAGGTATTCAGCACTGGAAACTTTAAAATTAAATTGTATGTATAGGGGTGTGTGTGTGTGTAGTAAAACATTTTCAGTAACCATTCTAAAAGCAGAAGAGCAATCAGACAACTCAAAAGATACTTTCTAATTTTAAAATTGTAGAATTGAGATTCTAATGACAGGTGACCTTCTCTTTACAAATTAGCTATCTAAGCAATCTTACAATTTAGATAATTTAGTGGATGGCAATCAAACTATCACTCATATCCTGGTCCCCTTGTCCAAAGCCCTTTTCACATTGCATGCTTCACCCCGGGGCTGGGGGGATGATTTAAAAATTTTAAGAATAGAATTTTACTTATATCTCCATAGCTTGTCGGCCTGAAAAAAACACATTTCTCTTTACTCAGGCCAGTCTGTACTTGAACTTCATGAGCAACTATAGAATAGGGTGGCTAAAACCTCAAGAAATAAAGCGGAATATTTATTGCAGTGGGATCACTTCTCCAATTAGATCATCAAATAGTTCACTGATACTTGAAAATGCATAGATGTCAGTTTACAAAGCTAATTATTTATTCACTGAAAATTTCCTGAATTTCGACAAGTTCTATTTCTCAGAGAAACCAGACTCACACGGTGTTCCAAATGGTAACAATCAAAAAAAGTCTTAAAGTGGGTATTAATAGAACTACACTTAAACACAAGGATTCTGTGAATTGTTCAGCGTGACTATGCACATTAAGCTACTGCTTTTGCCATAATATGTCTAGTACATGGACCTGTGTTATTCATTATGAGAACCACTGGCCATATGTGGTTATTTAACCCCAAGTTCAAAATTCAGTTCTTTAATTGCACCAGCCACATATCGAGTAATCAATAGCCACATGTGGCTAGTGGCTTCCACACTGGTCAAAGCACATAGAGAGTATTTTTATCACCATGGAAAGTGTTATAGGATAGAGCAAGTGTAGCCCATTAAAGAAATACAACACTTAAAAGTCTCAATTTAAAAGAACCAGTCACAGTATTGATTATTCACTAACAAAATAGGATGTCTTCAAATAATGAGATGCAAAGATAAGGATGCTTATCTTTAAAATAGGCCTTTAAATTCACTATGAAGATACTGCCTAAGAAAAATGCCCATGGTCCTTCTATCCTGACCCAAACATTAAAGTGCTAAGAATGTGACAGCTTCTGGTAGGATTTAGAAAGAAGTCACAAAACACCACTCCTTCAGAACAATCCCAACAGACCACAAAACCTGAAAAACGATAGTAGCTGTTGATTTCAACCCATCGGGGAGCTGAGGACACAACAGAACCTTTTGGAGCTCTCAACCTTTACACACAGCCGAAGAAGTTAAGCAAGAGCAAAAAAACCCTGACACCTTTTTCATGAACTAGTATTGATAGGGGCATGGGTACTGGCATGACAGATTAGAATTGCAAGGAGCCCCAGTCACAAAGCAAGTCTGCACTCGCCTACCAACTCCTTCCCCGAGGTCCTCACCAACTGCATGGGGTAGCATTCCAGCGGGTGGGGAAGGGGGCAGGGAAGCCCAGCAAGCACATGTTCCCGGAGGCATGAGAGGTCTCAATGCAAAGCAGCTGCCCTCAGAAGTCCCTGTCCCAGGCAATCCGCCTGGGAGAAATCTCAATAGTGTATTCAAGGCCTTTAGAGAGTACATGGCAGATGTCGTCTGAAGACTGGGTGCAGGATACTAGGTCATGGAGAGATTTTCTGAAGAAACAGCCAGAAATAGAACTGAAAACAAAAAGAGCATGAGGACTTTAAAGCAGAGAAAGAAACCCCCAGTTTTGAAAGTTAGTAGCTCAGCTGTGAAATCAAAAGACTGTTCACCAGAATCTCAATGCACAGAGGTCAAGCCCTCGAAACATTTGAGGCCACAGTTGAGCTCCATAAAACTAAAGCATAAAGAAGGCCTAAAGCCAGCTCAGCTAGAGACCATGTTGACTCATATCTCCATCCAAAAAGCCTGAAAGAAGGGCATGCCCTTTGGGGAAGCAAATATTAATTTCTACTATAATTTATTTAAATATCCACCATAGAATCGAATATTGTGGGACACATAAAAGATCAAGAAAATGTGGCTCCTGGTCAAAAGAAGCAGACCTAAGATGGCCCAGATGGTGGAATTACTAGACAAAGACCATTTTAATTAAGATTTATAAAAATGACAAAGGGGATAAAAGATATAAAGAGTAGTAGACATCATGCATGAGAGATGAAAAATTTCAACAGCAAGGTCATGGAAACTTTTATGTCTGTTAGAATAAAAAATGTATCAAGAGAGAAGAATTCATCAGGTGGGGTTATCGGAAGCTAAACACAGCAGAGGAAAGGACTTGTGAAACCTAACACAGATTAAGTATCAAAACAGAAAGAAAGAAGAAAAAAGAATGGGAAAAGGAAAACAGATAAAGAACACAGCAACCAAGATCCATCATGTGACATGAAACATTGTAACACAAGTATAACTGGGATACAGAAGAAGAGTGAAAACGGTACAGAAGACATTTTTGATTAATTAGGGCAATTATCTCCTGAAATATCAATTCACAGATCCAAGAAGCTCGACAAATCCTTCCTCAGCAAGCTCGGGATCAAAAAACAAAAAACACCCCATACCTGGTCACCTCGTGGTCACACTGCTGAAAATTAAAAATAAAGGGCAAACTCTAAAGAAACAGCCAGAGAAATGAAGACATTAAACACACAGGAGAAAAGGAATAAAAATAACTAATTTCTCACCAGAAATAATGGTGGCAAAAGACAACAGAAGGGCAACTTTAAAGTAATGAAGAAAAATACTGTCATTCTGCAATTCTATACCTAAGGAAAATCCCTTCATAAATAGAAGCAAAGCACAAAGCTGAGCCAGTCTGTGTCCAACAGACCCGTACTACAAAGTGTCAAAAAAAAGTTTTACAGGCCAAAGAGAAGTGATACCAAATGGAATCCCAAATTTACAAAAAGAAATGAGCAATGGAGAGGGGTTCTCTGTTAGATGCTGGTGATGCAAAGGCGAGTGAGCTATTTAGGAAATGAGTAACAATCGAGTGAAGGAGACAAGCACATAAACAGGCAATTATAGCTCTACTGAAAATGCAGGAAGAGGAATGTAGAATGTATTACAGAAGCAAAGAGGGGCTTCTAACTCACCAACACTCCCTACTTTGGAATAACTCAGAAATACAAAGTTGAATTGTCTCTGCATGAATACATGTCCAGAAGTTACTGTCCCTATGTACATTAATATCCCAATTTTTCACCTTTGTTTTAAAAAAAACTAGGAGATAACCAAAACAAAAACTGATTTAAGAAATGAGAGTGGTGACTCTACCTGTCCTCAGAATTACAACTTCATTGCCATCACTTCTATACAATATCAATCCCTCAGTGTAGGAACTATGCTGACTCCTCTGCACACACCACAAAAGTGTAACTTCATTAATATGCTAAACTTATGACGTGAAATTAAGCAAAACATCATTAATACAACATCAATATTATAAAGGTAAACACGAGGATGAATGGAAATAGTTAAGCTTAAGCAATTAACAAGCTACTTTGTGAATACATAACCTAATAAATAGTTCCATCAGTGGTAGGAGACATTTTAAAATTTTACTTTTCACCTAGAGACAAACTTTGAAAAATAAAAATCTCTAAAAGTAATAAAAATAATAATGGCTAATATTTAATATTTATCGAATCCCTTCTATATGTTACACACTGTGCTAAGAGCTTGAAATGCAGCATCAGGTTGAATGCATTTGTATAATCTCTACACAAATGAGGAAATTAGGTCTAAACAGTAAGACAAGCTACAAAATACTTATAAAAATTTCGTAGTATTTAGCTTATAAAGGGGGGGAAATTAACCTATTGTTTTTAGGCAGAATTACATTTGTATCAATAAACAGTAATAGAATTCAGACAGTAATAAAAGAGTTAGCACATCTCCCTGATATGCTTAACACCTAAACTCTGGGGAAGGTTGGATTCTATCCAAGTGGAAAAACACATTTACATATTACCAATGCTAGGAAAAGGCAAGATAGGAAAAATTAGCAACATGCCTCTTCTAGCTTCTAAATCTTCAAAGGTCCAAACAGTAATACAAAAAAGATCCATGTTTCATAATTTCAGTACAGTGTTTTTATCTACCTCCCCCAATCAGAAGGGAGGAAAGGCAAAATAAGGAAGGAGCCATAGGAGAAAAATAAATACAACCCTTCCTCCTATATGAAAGTAAATTAAATGTGTTGAATACCTCAGGCTTAACGTAAAGCATTCCCAGGTATGTGATGCTCTATCGAGCACTACAGGTAGAGTCCCCATAATCGTGACACTATTCAAATACCAGGTAAAAAGTGAATTTTACTATCAAATCACTTTAAATGTTCTACAGAAATTTCATTTTTAAAAAATATTATAACTGCTCAAATGAAGAAAAGCACTAATTTATCTTTCAGGGAATTGTACATACAATTTGCTTAGAGCAAGGCACAATAGAACATAAAAGCAAACTTCTAAAAGTGAACTTTTAAAATACTTTTATACATGAAAACACAATAGAAATCACCGTCATACTAAGTGTAAGTGGTTATTTTGTATTTGGCAATTTGGCTGGAAGCACGTGTCTTCTACAATTTTCTACATTTGCATAGCTTTTAGTTTTATATAAAATTCTTGTCTTAAAGATGAGCTAGAAACACAACCCAGATAGATAAAGTACACAATTCATCTTTGTTGAATAACTGATTAAACACACAGAAGGCGGAGGGAATTCTAGTACAATGCTATTTGGAGGTGACACACCTCACTTACTACTACTGTATCTGAGGTGTGCTGAGTTTTCAAAATTAATATATCTTCAGGGGAAGTTAAATGAGCACCCTACTGAGTATTATCTCATACTGGTAATAATGACAGCTTAAATAAAATTAATTAAACCAAAACACAGGCTTTAAAAAAACTACCCTGATTTTTAGCTATCGTACAACATTAACAGTGAAGATGCGGCTTTCACTCTTCCAATGTTTTAAATACTAGCAAGTAACTTTTTTTAATTTAAAATGAAAGATACTATGATTATTAGTCATCTTATACTCGAAATGTCTGAAGAATTATGTGTGATCATAAACATACGTCCTTAGAACCCAGAAGGGAGTAGATATTTTCATGCAATCCAGGAAAATTATTAAGCAAATAAAGGTTCACTAATTATAGAATCAATTCTATGTGAATGTATATCTGAAATCCAGAAAAAAAAATACATATCACTTAAAGTTATCTATCAATTTTCATGCAATCTTGTACTATATTTAAGAAGAGAAAAAACCTAGCAGCTTAAATAGCTCTGCTTTTTAATTAGCTTTAGTACTAGCAACCTGCTGACTAAATACATGCTTCCAGGCTGACTTCTGCATCCCGCCAGCCTCCTGCATGCTGCTACCCTAACCAAGCTACTTAAACCTTTCACGACAGCAGCTATCACAGTGAGTTGTTAATGAGAGAGAAAACTACTTCTGACCTTTCAAGCTTCGGGTTAAGAGGCCTGAAATGCCCCAGCTGACCACTGTACCTAAGGCAGCACCTGTGCCCACACTCCCATCCTGTCTATCACAGCAGTTTCTTCCCCTCGCATGAATCCTTCCACTTATGAAAACCTGTAATCATTTATTTTGTAACTGTTGACTCTTCCAGCAAAATATAAGGGCCATGCCAGACAAACCATCTACTGCGTTAGTCACTGTCACAGCCAGTCTCTAAGTGGTCCTGACTTCTGTAACCGATAGGATACTGTGGAAATTTATAGAGTGTGATTCCCGGGACTAGACCATGAAAGACATTACAGCTTCTGTCTCACTTCCTGTTGGATCACTCACTCTGGGATCTATCCAGATGCCAGATCGGGAGGGCACTCAAGACCACCTAGGCCCACCTGGCAAAGAAGTGGGCCACAGAAGCTAGGAAGCCCCAGTTGAGCCTTTAGATGACTTATATTTATTACATTGCTACAGATGGCTAATACAGAGCTCCTCATAGACTAATACTTTTAAAGAGATCTAGCCAGCATCTTCACTGCGACCTCGTGAGACCACAAGCCAGAATCGCCAAGCTGAGCAACTACAATGCCTGACCCATGGAAAGAATAACTGTTTGCTGTCTTAAGTCATTAAATTTCGGATTATTTAAGGAGTAATTTTTACACAGCAGTACAGGACTGTTAAAGTCACGGGTGTATGTTCAGCCTACAGAGCACAGTAGCTGGCACACAGAGCAATTAACACTTGTTGAAGGTATGAAGGAATGAGCAAAGACCAGATGATGAAAGGCATAACAGTGCTACCCCTGCAGATGCTCACCTTGTGAAGGAAAATCATATGGTAAAGAACTAATTATAAATTAAGATAAAATATTGTAAATGCTTCCAAGGAAATCATAAGCTTTGGAAATCAGAAACATATAAGATGCCATGGTTAATTCTGGGGTGCAGAAGAAATCTTGAGAAACTCTGGAAAAGAAATCATCAGGGAACTCCATAAGACTGAAATGAGAATTACTGGAGATGGAACATGTAACAGCTAAACAGCGTGCATGCCCGTTCACGGTCTTTACAAAAGTTCTAGTGACATCACTATTTCAAAAAGACATCATAGTCGGGGCAGAAAACCACTCATCGGCCACAATCTTATCACTCGGTAACAATTCCCACCAACCCACCTGCTGCTGCACTGTAACTTCAATACTCCTAAATGTTACATATGAGCTTTTCCGGCTTTAAATCTATATTTTAGTGAACTTATAAAAAGTTCTTTAGCCAGAAGCTTCTTTAAAAAGAAAATTTACCATAACCACTCCCCAAAAAAATAATCACCTACTCACAATAATTTGTTTACATTTAGATTACATATAATAAGTATGCTCTCAAAATTCATTTCAACTGCTTGAAAGTTACAGCAAGCAGTACATACTCTCCAGGCAGCCAGTGCAGACGCCGGTGGAGACTCCACAGAGGGAAGAAGTGAGGTCTCCCGGCAGCAGGTGGCACCTGGCTTGCCAGTCAGAAGCGAGTCACCCTGGAGATGCGTCCTCCAGCCCCATCAAGGCCTCTCCATGACTGCGGCCTGAGCCAATGTCTTGATTATAATCTCATGACAGATCTCAAACCAAAACCATCCTGCTATGCTGTTTCCAACTTTTGACCCAATAAATTGAAATGTTAAATGTTTATTATGGTTTTCAGCCACTAAGTTTTGGAAAAATTTATTATATATTAATAGATGACTTTAATACGGTGCTCCTCATAGAATGCTTTTAAAATACATGATTACAAAAAATAAATAAAATAGGATTATAAATATTAAAAATTATAATGTTAATATATTGGTCTTCATGAATGCATTACACTAAGAGGTAACAGAAAATCTAATACACAGTGTTGAATATAAACCAGTTGGATTTTTTATCAATAAGGCTGGTGTCCCCATAAGAAGAGTAAGAAACACCAGAAATCTCTCCCCACCACCCACCATGTGAGCAAAGAAGAAATAACATGAAGACACAGGGAAAAGATAGCTCTCTACAAGTCAGAAAGAGTGCTCCTGAGAAACCAAATTTGCTAATACCATGATCATGGACTTCTAGATCCAGAACTCTCAGAAATAAAAATCTGTTCTTCAAACCAAAAAAAGAAAAAAGAAAAAAAGTTTTGAAATAGCTTCAATAACTTGTTTTGAAAACATCTGTGATTTCTGTGGTAATAAAGTCACAGGCCCTACTGTGCATGGGGAGAGGGGGAGCCTGTATTCATAATTAAAAAAAAAAAATTTTTTTTTCACTTAAAGCTTAAGGGAAATAAAGATTTAATCTTTTTCCCATTCAAGTTCAAGGACACTATGTATTCTACCACAAACCCCCTGATGGACCATCATCTCCAGGTTCAGAGCCTTTGTTGGAAGATATGGAATAGTAACAGAAATAGTAGTGGAAAAGAAGAAAGTAACTCACGTCCTATGCCTTCAGTGAGTCAGTGGGAGGGATGAGCAAACTTACAGTTAAGATCGAGAGATGTACAGAAATGCTTAAAAAGCTGGAAGCTTTTGAAGGAAGATGCAGGAAAGTAAAGCCCTCAAAGAACGTCTAGGTTTCCATTAAAGCAAGAAGGAAAGCAAACATTCAAGATGACAGGCTTTGAGGTACAAAGGTCAAAGCAGGAGGGCTTCGGAGGTCTGGAAGAGTCGGGAGACAATGTCAGATTAGAAGAAAAAGTGGACCTGCAGAGGGAGGAAAGATTCTAGATGCTTGGCAATGACATGGACTGAGTATGACTTTTGATGTTGACTCGAGTCAGCAGAAAAGTGAGATGAGTTGTAATAACTAATGAAAATTAATAAGGAAACAAACCATTGGACTATATCTTAATTCATCTCCTACTGCCAGTAGCCTCCTAGATGGCCTCCATGTCTTCTCCCTCTCTGCCCCTACAACTTTTGGAGTTCTCTACACTGATGTCATCACGATCTCCCTAAAATGCAAATCCAACTATGTCCCTCACTCCTGTGCTTAAAATCCTTTACCCTTTGCATCCCCATTATTCAGGATGACATTCATGACCATGGCTCAAGGGTCCATCCTAATCGAAACCTTACTTCCTCTTCACCAGTCCACCACCCTCACACTATATGATCTAGATGTAATGAATAACCCAGGGTCTCTGAAATGTGCACAGGCTGCTTCTGGCGCCTAGAACCTATCTACACCCACAACTCATGTCCCATCCCCTTAATCAGGTGAATTCCCACTCAATCTTTAGCTCTCAGTTTGAGCTCCATCTCATGTAGGAGCCTTCCTGCCTCGACTGGGTTAGACGCCTGCAGACCTAGTGCTTGCTTGCCTACAGAATAGTACATAGACTACTCTGAAACTGCCTCATCGCAGATGTTTACTCAACTGGGGTGTAAGTCCTTAAGAACAGGAATTGTTCTTTTATTCACTAAACCACTCCTAGAATTGGTCCTAAGTATGTAATGTGTTCTATTAATATTCAAGTTAGTAATGAATAGCTTCCTATCTTCCATAACTGGAACACAAGCCACAGCTTCTTGGCTTGGTAAATCCTTCTTGACTATAACAGAAAGAATGCCAGGTGTGATGCCTTTTATATTTTCAATAAGAAAACCCAGACTCTCTCCAACACTGACCAAAGAGCAGCCCCTTGCACTAACAATAAGCATGCGTTTCTGTAATGCCATACTATGGAATAAGGTAGTAAAACATCCACTCAGAGAAAGAAAGCACAGAATTATTTTTAAAAAATATTCAAAAATTCCAAAGTTCTATTTGTCCACATCTACTCATACTTGTATCCAAGTATAATTCTATACTTAAAAGAAAATGTTAGCTCTGTAAGTGAATATCATACTTTATGTTTAATAAAAGACAAATCAATAGCACCCACTCATGAAAATTATCCGAAGACATCGACAATCACTTTCTACTTGCCAGCCTGACACTTCCACTAGGAATCCATTCGGATGATATGCAAGAAGTTATTACAGAGGAAAAGGTTACTACAACTCCTGCAGGCCTGGATTCCGACTCTCCCTTCAAAACTCCCCTGAAGTCACCTTCTCTATGAAGTCTTTCCCAAGATCCAAGGTGACCTTGCCACCTCCACTGAACCTGTTCCTACTGTTCCAACCCATCACACTGCACACGCTTCCCCACTGTTCCCAGAGGGAGCAGTCTTATTCACCTTTGTATTCCTATAACACTACTAGGCACTCAACAAATGTTTGATGAATGAATGGATAAAAGGATAAATAAACAAGACTGCACACCCTACATATCTTAGTATATTCAACTCCGAGAGCTCTCGATTTTATTCCCAAGTTTCTACTGATTTAAGGAGAAGCTCTCTAAACTATTTCATAAATATTTAAAATCCTAAGATAGTACTTAAGTGTTACTACTGAAAATCTAAGTACAGGAAGCTCTAATTAACTCATATTGATGGGCTCAGAAAGCCCACCTGACTTAGAGAATAGTTTAAATTTTATAACTTGTTTTGATGTATTTTACCACATACATTCAGTTGCTCCAGTCTATGCTGGTATTTACACTTTACACAGAAAAGTATATTTTGGATATATAGTTTTACAGAAAAATTGTAGAAAATAGTTTTTGCTTTATGATTGTTTTTAACTTACCAATAAAAATAAGTTCATAAAAATTCAAAATGAACTTATACTGTAAAAGTTTATAACCTACCAGGCCAATAAGAAAATTATTTTAAAAGATTCTTTCAAGCTGAGCTTTTTTAAAGCTAATAATTTATGTTCTAATAACTGACTTGACAGGTACATATTCAGGTCATCAAAATCACTTTATTTTCTTTCATTAAAATCATTTTATCCTCTTTTTAAAGTGTGATATCTAATTTGGCATATATCGCACAAGACATGTCGCATCTAGGGGGGTACAGAAATAGTCTACAGATAGGCAAAATCCAGCCCTGTTAGGTACATCCATCTGGAGCACTCATCTTTGAGTGAGCCAGTTTCACAGAAAACATCCAGAATGTGCTGGAGTTTCCTGGTAGCAGTTATACCACGTCAGAAGGCAAAGCTTCTTGAAAGCACTCATCGGAACCCACACCCAGACCACACCCAGGTGGTGTCCTCACTGGTTCCAAGTCCCCGTGGGGGACTTTCACGGGGCGTGGAAAAGCCTGTAATTCTATCTGGGAGCAGATTGCACCTGCCATGCAGGTTTCCATGCAGAGTTTTTCTATGGTGTCATTTGTAAAATCCCATATCTTTTACTTGTGGCCATCTCAGTCATGCACATCATTAGCCCTTCGGGATGACCCCTTCTCAATTTTATTAGAAATATTCAAAAAGTTAATTTCTTACCATAGCTACAACATGTCCTTACAATTATAATTTTCTCTGGATTAAGACCAATGGCTATGATACAAACTTTCCTCGTCAGTTTAAAGGTCAGAACTCTCATATTGGTGGCTTCAAGGAAAATCAGAAAATGAGATATACTTCTGTTTTACACTGGCATTCTGGGTGGAGAGAGGGACAGCACGTAGGTGGCAGTTTAACTCTCTTTAAGGTCATGTTCTCTGGAGCCCGTCTGCCAGTTTTCCTGGCTGCCCCACATGGCTTTGAACAAGTTACTTAACCTCTTGCCTTGGTCTCTCTATCTTTAAAAAATGAGAATAATAATGCCTACTCAGAAGCTGGCTCTGAAAATTAAGCATGCTTATAACATTAACATTTGGAACACTACTTAGCACACAGCTAATAAATAACATTAATATGATGGCTAGGTGGAGGGCCAGGAGAGGGAGGGAGCAATTGGGGGGATCGTTTTAGGAACTATAGAGTTGTCTAACCCATGTACTGTCTACTCGAAACTAATTTAAATAAAATTTTTTTAAAAATACATGGTCCTCACGATGGCTTCACATATCTTCCAACCAGCAGCCACGTTTACTTTCCCTTCACAAATTCTCCAGTAACTTATCTCACACCTGTCTATTCCTCGGAAGGTTCCTGCAAGTTGACTGGGAGGTGTACATCAAACTAGGGAAAGTGGCGTCCTCCTTTGGAGGCCTCATACCCATGTAAGAAAGCTTAGGCTTGCTCTAGATATAACAAGTACAACTAGTTTCAAATAGGGTAAACGATGGTCATAGATGCAGTATGGACAAAAAGCTGGGCTTTTTAAAGAATAGGAGGCCATTGTGAGGGTCCTTAGAAGCGACAATAAGGAACTTCTTGTTCTAAGAGAAAGAATTGAGAGAAGGAACTAGATTCAAGAAATAATCAGAAAGAAGCTTTAGAAGACTGAAGCTACCTTCCAGGAGAATACAGGAATAAAAAGGTTAAGAGGAAAGCAAAGGGTTTAATTTGGGGCACATACAGTTTCAAATACAGAGGAGACACACACACACAGATTTTCAGCAAGCCAGTGCATTACTATGTCTCGAATTGAGGGAAAAGGTCATAGGCAGAGACACAGACAAAGGTGATCACCCCAGTCAAGCACTATATTCAGAGGAGAGCAGTGGCTCCAGAAAAAACCTAAGAAATAACAAAAGTTTAAGACAAGCAAAGGAAAAACACACACAACAGGGCTAGAAAAGGAAAGGTCAGAGATATGAAACCCATAATGTTTGGCATCACAGAAGCCATGAAATCTCAGTTTTTTAGACAGCAATAAGGAAACTGGATCAAGTAGAGCAGAGAAATTCAATAAATTTCCAAAGTCTGAAAATTAATGGATGTTACTGGGGATAAAAAGGGTCATTCCATAGTGATAAAGGAGTCACAGCAATCCTAAATGTATATACACTATATTGGAAAATTTCAAAAAAAAAATGAAAAACAGATAATGGAAAGAAAAAATAAAAATCTTTAAATATATTTGTAGACTTCAACACTTTCCTCATAATTGTTAGAGCAAGTAGGTATAAAATCAGGAATACAGATGTGAACGCTATCAACCAACCTGACCTATTTACTGTTTATAGACCAATTTTAACAAAAACAGTTGCACATGAAACATTCACCAAGATAAGCTACATTCCCAGGACTTAAAATTGAAAAGGACTGAAATCACACAAACTGTGATCTCTGGTCACAAGGGAATTAAATTACAAATCAAGTAAATCAATACAGATCCTACATGAAAAGGATAAGAAAATATTACAAACAACTCAATTCAACAATGTAGATAATATGAAGAAATTCATTGAATGACAAACTACCAAGACTCGCACAAGAAAAACTTGAATAGTCCTATATCTAGTAATAAACATTTCAAAGATAGGAACAGCAAATAAGCACTGGAAAAGATGTTCAACATCACTAGTCATTGGGGAAACAATTTATCTGTTTCTTATAAGGTAAACATACACTTACACTTACCACTCCCCATCCAAAATTAACACGTCCAAAAAAAGAATTGTACTCAAATGCTTGTAACGGCGTTACTAATAGCCAAAAATGGGAAACCACCCAAATTGTTGACTATATAAACCAATTATAGTATTATCAAGCAACAGAATAGTAGTCAGTAATAAAGTTCCTGATACACCCAAACACAAAATTAGTCTCAAAAGCACTATGCTAAGAAGCCAGATACAAAGGCAGTCCACTCTCTGATTCCATTTATATGAAATTCTAGAAACTGACCTATAGCTGAGAAAACCGATCAAGAGCCAGGATGCAATAGAAGAATTGAGCAAAGAGCACAGGCAACCTTTTGGCATGATGGAGATGTTTTATATCATAACTGTAGTGTAAGCACGAATATATTTATCAAATTGCACTCAAAACTGGTGCATTATATGGTATATAAATCATACCTCGAAAAAAGTATGATACTAATCATGCCATTAATTTTGTGAATGAATGGCTTACCAGGCACTTTGGCATGCATAACCTAATTTATCCCTTAAAAATCCCTATAAACAGGGATACCGGAGCTCAAAAGCTAAGTGACTTATGCAATGTCAAAATGACATGCATTCCAAGCCAGCTCTCTTACATGCGACTACATGTAGTAAAGGGCAGATGCTAACCAAGATCTCAGGACTTCCTCTAGCTGCTGTACAGACCAACGTCTGTTTTTCTAACGATACTTATGAGCCACTGTAGGTCATGGAATCAGTACAGTGGATTGGATCACTTTAATGGAATGGAGAGGAGTACAGAGGAGTGGGAAGGAATGAGAGGGGAAAGATCAGAGTTCATTCTGCTTAGAAACGTAAAATCTTTTTTCTAGAACTTTTGTTTCAACTGAGGGAACCTGTGTGTACATCTGGGCTGGGCTACGAAATAAAATGTTTCTCACTGTGGGTCCTAGTTGAGGAAGTTTGAAAACCACTGCAGAGGGCCAAGCAAGGGATTACAATAGAAACAGTGGCGGGAATGGGATAAAAGAAGAGATGGAGGCCAGCAGGAGCACTGTGCTTCAGATAAACGGTTGTGAGGGACAAGGGAGATTAAAACAAGTCAATCACGCACAACTCCCCAACCTCCAAAAGTGGACCCTGATGGAGAATTTGGCATTGTGGCGTCCACGGTCACTTTCTTCCAGCTCACCTTCTCAGACGTGCCTCTTCCCACATTGTCCTCCTCCCAAAATTGTTGCCTCTGCGAGGAAAGCTTGCTTTTCAACCCAGGGAGAAACGATGGAGAGTTGTAAACACAAAGATGTGTTTCACCTTGATGTGATCCCAGCTCCTTGGACTAAGCCTTAAAGAGTGAGTGCTATCCAGATAGTTGTGAATGAGCACTGTTGACAGTCTGTTAACTTTGCCTAGAGACCCCCATGCTATAGTAATACTTCGTTCTTTTAAGGGAACGATGCCTTGTGAAATTAAATTCTGAATGTCACTCAAGAAATAACCTTAAAATGTGAAGGACCTCTGCAGACCTGTAACAAAGCAACTTAAAGAAATGGGTTTGTAATATTACTGCTTCCCAGGATGTTTCTATTTAATGTTTTAAAAATCCTGCGACTCGACCCTGTGAGTATAGCAGGCACCATTCTTAGATGCCTTCTCTCAAGTTCTGTCCAAAGAAGGCTGTTCACGTTAAGAAGTTCTAAATCAAAAGCACATATGCAATGTTTAAGTTGTGTGGGTGGCGACCTTCAACTAGAAAGCAACTGCTAACACAAAGCATCAGTGGCAAATGATTGCCTGAGCTCCGATTCACAAGAAATCACTTAAAAAGCCCTCAAAATATCCAGCTATCTATCCCATCCTAACAGCTCTGCATTGATCTACAAGACACATACCCTGTAAGACTCGACTGCAGATGTGTCACACCACCCCTCTCTCCATACATCTGGAAATACGTTTAAAAGGGGTTACAAAGGGACAGAACTAAATGCAACAGTTCAACACACTTGAGCTTGAGTGAAACTCACCAAAACCCTGTGAGGAAGGCAGACAAGGTATAATTAGGCCTTCTTTAGAGATCAGTGAATAATCCAATCAATCATTTGCCAAGGTGACTAAGAAGTGATAAAATTCTTTCAACAAGAGCCTCTGATTCCAAATCCAGTGCTCTCTCCACACTTCATCCATCAACACTAAGTCAGAAAATACTTACTGTTGGTGTCTCCTATTCAAGATAGCCATGCTTATTCCCTAAACTCCACGACAACGAGTCCCGGTGTTTAACCTAGACTATCCATCGATCCTCCTCTGGACTCAAGCCTGGCCTACTCAAGAATCAGGCTAAAGCACAATTTCACAAAAAAAAAAAAGTGAGAGCTGGGGAGACTAGGTCAGCCAACGAGTCAACGTGAAGAGCGTCGACGAGCAAGTCACGAGATGGTCATGTGCACATCCGAGATGAAGGTCGGGGGAAGGCCACGTCGATGACCCTGGCAGGTGGTCAGAGACTGATCGCAGGTCCCTGTGAAAGCTTCTCCATCCTGTGCGAGGCAGGACTCCATCCCTGGGAAGCCGGATCAGGACCAAGCCAGGCGCAGATCCAAGGAAGCCACAATGCCGCGCAGGTTATCAAAACAGTGATTCATTCTTTCATTCTTCCAACAAAAAATTTACAAAAATATTTTAACATGTGCCAGATAACATGCCTGGAAATACTAATGAGAACGCGTTGTTGCTGCCTTCAAGAGGTTTAAACTGAGAAAGACAGATCAATGATGTACTGCTTTGAAAAAAACATGCACAGGGCCCTACAGTGACAGCCCAGAGGTTCTGACCTGACCAAGCCCAGTTACAAGGATGAAGCCAGGAGTGGAAACAGGATGGAGAACGAAGGTTAAGAAAGTCTTCGGAGGAGCAACCCAGTTATTAATGTATAATGAGAGCAAGACAGCTTCTACAGGAGCCTGTTGAAGCCACTTTGTAGCATGACTATTTCTGGAACTTAGGATAGACACGGTGGGTTGGGCAGGCAACGTGCAAGGACAGAGTCATGTGACAAGAGTATAATGAAAACAGAAAAAAATACAGACTGCCAATAAAGTGTGAACAAACCTCAAAAATATCATCGTACAGAATATTATCAATAGAAAGTAAGTACTGACACAAGCCACAACTCGGATGAACCTTGAAAACACTGTGCTAAGGGAAAACGTCCCTTCACAATCAGGGAGTGGCTATTTAAGGGTATAAAGTTTCTTTGGGGGTGATAAAAATTTTCTAAAATCGACTGTGGTGACGGTTTCACAACTCTGCAAATATACTAAAAACCGTTGAAATATCTGCTTTAAATGGGTGAACTATATGCTGTGTGAATTACAGCTCAGTGAGGCCGTTACAAATACACCACTATATATTCTCATCAAAGTGCAAACAAAAACGGCAGATGGCTTTATTGTCGGCCTTAAGAAGCCATTTGAAGGCTAAGTCAGCACAGTAAGTGTATGGGTTTGGAGCCACGTGGAACAAGATTCAAGCCACAGCTGCACCTCCTTCCCAGCTGTGCATACTTGAGTGAGCTGCCAACTTAACCTCTCAGCCTCAGTGCACTCAGTGGTAAAATGAGGACAACATCTACCTAGCAGGCAAGAAATTACACACGTAATCTGCACAAGTGCCCCACAGTGCTGGTTTTCTACATATTATTTGAAAAATAAATGTTATCTACAAAAGTCTACGTAAATATCCTATTCTTAGATACTAACCAGGACACAATATTATAAATCAGTGTTTATATCTGCACATCAAGATCTACTTCATTTACGTCTGTATGTCCACCTTACCTGAATGCCAAGGTGGCACTTTGGATATCAGGGGTGCTAAGCATTTCTGAGTGCTTAACTAGGTTCTAAGCACCCTGTTTCATATCGGAGATAGGTGAATTTGAATCCAAAACTTGGTCAGGAGCGTGACATGCTTTGTTCTCTATATCATGCATATGTATTTTATTGTTATTATTACTTGTTATTTCTTTACCATCAACCAATAATTACATTTATCAGAATAATGTACTTGATGTACAAGAATCTGTAATAGTGTTATTAAGTGTATTAATTACTTAATAACAAAGCCTATTATCCAACATGCAGAACATACACTAAGGTATGCTTGGTTCTCTTGTTTTTAAGCAAAATTTTTAAAAAGGCACACATAATGTTTTTAGTCTGGTCTATTTTAATTAGCAACTACATATTTCTGAAAAGCTGACATGTCTTTACTTTTTTACCTCTTTCTGAAGAGTGTGATTCATCCCCAAAGAATGAGAGCTGATCTGAATGATTCAAAGTTGACTAGCAATTTGTAAACAAATTTTTCAAATTAACATGTCAACTTGCCCCTTTTACTATTTTAAAGCAACAAATTAATGTGTTTTACCAGTTCTACCTTATTTTAGCACTATAAAAACAATACACTTCCAAAACATGCAGTTTTTAGCAATTTCAAAGGTGTTAGCACAGCATGCCATCAACATTACATAAGTAAAATTCACAAAAAGACAACCCAGAGAATAACCTTACCGTGTCATCTGTCAACATCCTAATACTCAAATGGTGCAAAGAAACCAATATCAGTAATATAACAGCTTTTTTTTAATTTTAGTTCATAGAATACATTTAAAATTCTACAATGGTAAGTTGAATGTAATTAAATTCCTGACAGTCTAATAAAAGTGCATTATATATTATTTTAATCACTTTCTTAAGATGGACAAAAACCACCCTGAATGTGGTAGTTTCCAGTGTTTCCTAAAATCTCTTGTATCTATAAGCCACACAAACTAAAAACCTAACTGTGGTACAATAATTATATTCCCCCCACTTAACAATATTAATTACCATTTAGTATACAGACTTAGAACACAATGGATATAGAGATTTAAATCTCATTTCTGAAATTCGTTCATATTACAAAACAGTGAAACTTTAAATCTACAATTAGCATGCAGCATAGTAGATAATGAAGTACTTTGCTGGCTTAATTAACTTAAACAATTCCAGAAACGAAGAGAATACTGGATGGAGTATTTGCATCTTTAACATCAGTTTGATTTATCACCAGTGGTGACAGTAGACACTTTCAATTTCATTGCTAGATTCTTCGAGAACCCTTTTGCTGATTTCCTTGCCAGACAAATATAAGGCCACTTTAGAAAGTGAATAAATTAGTTTCCTGCAAAGTGGAACTCAAAAGAAAGTATTTAAGGGGGAAGGGGGGCAGAAATCTAATTTTTATAAATTCCAGCATCAGAAAAAATTTTGTATCTGAGTAGAGTGAAATCAATTCCCAATTCTCCTTCCTCTTATTCATTGTGGTATTAGATCTCTAATAGAGAGAAAAAAAAAGGTCAAGTGCATTTCCTAAGTATGAAGTCAGATGTATGTACTATCTTTTAAGTATAAAAGCGTATGTGTGAGCAATAAGTACACCTTTATGCTCTCAAATCGACCTCAGAAATGTTCCAGATTAAAAACTGGTACAGTGTCAATCACTATCCCAGATTCTCCTCTTTCATCAAGATGTTCCTTCATGTGTGTGTGTGTGTGTACATATGGATATACACATATATGTGTGTGTGTGTATACACACACATACACATACACCAAAGAGAACACAGCTGAATAAGTGATCACACCACTAGGCATTAGCCACACTGATAGGTTCCAGACAGAACTGTCAGATAAAGTAGAAACCAAGTGGTAGTAATACCAGATTAACAAAGGATTAGTATTTAATCCTGAGTTGTAGAGTTTGTTTTTAGTCAATACTCTCTTCATTCCTGGAAATTAACAAGTATGCAAAGAGGTCTTTAAGAGCAGGTGTGATCCTGGGCAGAACTGAAGAATTTGAGGCGCTTAGGGCCCCAGTCTCAACCCAGACACGATAACTAGCATGAAACCTACATTGACATAGCTCCAAATTTGCAGGAAAAGGGACAGTGGAAAGGCTGTGCAGGGGGCTCTTCCTCTCTGCTGAGCCTGTGCTATTCTGCCACTAGATTCCCAGCCCACTGCACTTAGTAAACCACCTCTCTTATTCTCCAATCGGGAGTACCCACCCCAATCACAACGTGCATCACAGCTGAAAAGGATCACTTCAAGTTTCTCTGACAAGAGGAATATAACCAACATCTGACATAATACCATTCTAAACAGCTTAAAAAGTAAGACCAAAGAAAAAGTGTGGAGCTGAAACCCCTTTTGGAATAGTGTGCCACAGTAAAGAGAAAACATGTGCTTACATGAACGGAATATTCCCAAATACCAATTTGCGTTGCCTGAGAAAAATGCCATAAAAGTGATGTTAAAAAGAGAGGAGACAAGGAAAAGACAATTTCAGGAGAAATGAAAGTAGAGCCCATGTGAGACCTATGATCTGAAAACTGCAGAAAAGATATGAAAAGTACCAGAGAGGAAAAGGAGGGGACATGAGTTACCTGATGCAAAATCCAGAGCTGTAAATTCCCAGGATCGTTTTTATATACCTTTGAAGGCCTAAAGTTGCACAGTCTTTAAATCAGAGTTGGACTCAATTCTCAGGAAAAGAGCATACAAGATCAATTTTTTTTTTTTGTCATGGCTTTTTCATATCCTCAAACCATCTCACTGAAGGTCTAACTTTCAAAAGCACTCAACTTGTTAAACACTTGACTTGTCTTTTTAAAACTATATGGGCACATATATGAGCTCAGTTACATACTATATTATTCCACATGATTTTTCACAAACAAGAACATGTGATCAGTTTCAACAGAACCAACATGCTGGGGTAGCTTATTTTTCCTTGTAAGATCTCAAGGAAATCTAAGTGTGGGAATTTAACAGTCTGAGAGAAAAAGCAAGAAGGTCAAATTCATTATTCCTCTTTTGGAAAACAATTACCTGTCAATTCTCACCACCAGCAGGACAGGCCAGTAGGATGGGAAATAAAAGCAAATTCAAGCCCCATGAAAGGACTGGAGGTATTGACTATCGGAGAAACGGCTATTAAAATTTGGGTTTTTATACAAAAACATTAAAGTCAGAGTAAGTTTCACTTCAAGATGTAGCTTACAGAAAAGAGATTGCACAGCTATTTGTTTACATTCATGCAATCTTAAACCACTAAAGATATGCTAGCATTAAATTTGAATAGATTTAAGCATGAGTGATTTTCACTCAAAACTGAAATGTCCAATTAGTCTACCTCAAACAAGACTAAAAGAATAAACAAACACAAATACTTAGTGAAAAATGTAAAGGTTATATCAAGTGGCAGCTTTTTGTGGGATGTTTGAACATTAATATTAACTCGTTTATTATAAAATTTGCATTATCGAGGTCTGACCTGTTAAGATTATAAACTTCTAAAAAGTGGAGGGAGATGACTGACATAAAATCCTCATATAATTCTGTGCAATTTTGGCCTTGCTTCTATATCTACAAAATAAAAATGACATCTTTAAGAAAAATAATTATTATTATAAAAAAAATTGCTTTTATATTAGTACTTGAGGTACTGTTTAAATGTCTGGTTTACCAAGACACTTAGAAAATAAAGTATCTTCTGGTTGGAGAAAAGAGGAACTGCAAACATCAATCCAGTTCAGAAGTAGCATTTACTGACACCCACACCAAGAAAAAAATATAAAACTATTAAGTAGAAGCAAATAGGAATGCTTATTTAAAATAGTAGCAACCCGCTGGCAACCTTTCAGGGTCATATTTGCACCACCACCACCACCACCCCCAATGTAAAAGCATATAGTTTTGGACATTAAAACAGTCACACCTAAATGTGACTTTGTGACTTTTAGTTACATTACCTGGCCTATGACTCTATAGGTGTTATGAATGTTTTATGGGATAGGATAAAATTGGTGATATCAAAATATGAACAGTTCTGAACACGGGACCACTGGTAATTGGTTAGTATGTGGCACTAAGGCCCTAACTTTTTCAAGCCAACTTCTTCCTGTGGTCCCATGTTTCTCTGCTTGCTAATTCTATTTTCTCCCTAAAAAGTAAGGAGCACCACATACAGACAGGGAACAATGTTTTCTGCTAATGACGGTTCCTAGGATGAACGGTCAAGAGGATCACTCTGGAATTGAAAGAGATAAAAGGTCTTTATAGGATTTTTCTTTTAAAGAACACAGGATCCATAAAAAAAAAATGGGTAGAAACACAGCACATGGGCACCACTTTGTCTTCCCATTTAAGCAAAACATCAAAACCTTCATTTGAAGACAGATGCTGTCAAAAATAGATCGCACTTTCAGAGCACTGTTGTAAATGCTGTAAATAAGAGGTATGAAGAAACGGTCCCTCTCCCGCCCATGTAGTTTACATGGAAGACCAAATAAATTCACACAAAGCATCATACAAACCTGAGGTGCACATGCAATGAAAACTATTCCAAGCTGGAGCTTGGGATTTTTAGCAAATTTTACATTTTCTTGCATGGGTTAGCACACCTGAACTAGCAGGGAGCAAAGGAGCTGTCTGTGGATGTCATCAAGATGATGGCCACAATCAGGTGTCAGGCTAGCAGGCTAGGGTCACCATCGTCGGAGCCAAATGCACGGCAACATTTTAATGGTTTTCAGCCATTGCAATTCCATTAAACTCACATCATTTAATGCATCATGAGAAATTACCGACTAAAGGAAAACCTGTGAGGCTGAAGCCTCTGAACTCACTCGACTCAGACCCGCTAGACCAGCTGGTTAGTGGGAAGAAACACATCAAGGTTATCTTTGTAAAAGCAGATGACAGGGCCTCAGCCTCCTCAGATCCTGATGCAGTCAGTCTCAGGTGGGACCTAGGAACCTGCATGCCTGAGAGGGGCTGCAGGCCATGCTGCTATAGCCAGCCCAGGACCCCGAGGGGACCTGCAGCACTCTCCCCACCCCAGCCTGCACACGTGATTTCTCACCATGTGGCTCGCTTTAAAACCGGTGTTCCTGAGACGAGCTAAATGAAGGGTACAGGTAAGAGTTCAAAAGGAGTGAGACAGGTTGGGACAGGTTCACTGCCATCAAGTGACAGGCACCGATTAGTAGTGTTGCATTCTCATATAACAATCTCTGGTGTCTTGGATGAATTATATCAATAGCATCATTTATTCAAGTACTTAGTCTATCTCCAAGTATATTTCAATCTCATAAGCATATTCTTAGAAACTAAGTATCAAAGACTGTTCATTATTCCAAACCATGACATGACACTATCTGCTTGTCAAAATGAGTCAATGACAGGTTACCTACTGACACACTAAGCTACATCTTAAGAGGAAAAAAAGCAAGGCTCAGTCTTAATCTGTGGGTAAAGATAAAAAAGCATTGCTCGCACTTGTCTTAAAGTCCAGATTATTGCTTTCCACCAATGTGATTACGAATATGTATTTTAACCTAATGACATTTCTGGTCCGCGCATCTGTGTTTACTTTAATATGAATGCTAATTATAAAGATGGTAGAGATATAAAGTGATATTACTACTAACCACGACACTGAGCACACCTACAGAGTCTATATAAGGGTCATCTCCCAGGCAACCACACACACCACGATGTGAAGATAATCTTCAAGGGCTCCAGATTTAACATCTCAGAAGGGTCCAAAAATAATACCGAAGCTTTCATAGCCCCGAGGATGAGAGAAGAGCTAGCTCTTTGATACCGTAAAAGAAAACTTTTAACTGGACTGGCTCTTCATGTAGTCATCTTTCTAGTCCGAGGTGGGGAAGAGTGGGAGAGGCAATGTTAGGAACTGGTGAGAATTAGGAAAAGCTCTCCAGAGCTTTTGCTCATCTGTCCATTTATTCAAAGTCATAAAACTGCCTACCTCAGAAAGACAAACACCTGTCCCTTATCCATGGCTTCTCCACGCTCACCCACAGAAGAACCCAGACCTCCCTTCTCCAAGAGTCCTTCCTTGGGAAAGGAGAGTCATCAAGAAAGGTCAGCTCTCTCAGGATGGGGTACCGTTCAGACACCCACAGAAGTGAAAAGAGAAGATTCATTTCCAAGAGAAAGCAAGGGTTTCAAAAAAAATCAAAAAGGCTGTAACAAAACTGCTAGAAAACCACTTCTCTGGGAAAACCAATGATCGAATCGCCACTTGGAACTCACCTAAACTGCCAACCACAGGGGCGGGCACCTACCACATCACGCTGTTGGTCAAACAGAACCCTCCAGGGCTTCTGTCAATAAACTCATTCAATGCTGAAGTAAAATTAAAAGGGAAAACTAATTCTAGTAGCACAGCTTTAATGCCGTTAAGAGGTTCTGCTCAGCTGTTCCAGTTTCCACCTACACCACAAGATCAAAGATTCTTCTCCAATGGGCCCGGGAAAAAGCCATTCACATCTTTGAACAGCTTTACAAGTGGGTTTAGTTCTAGGTCACGAGAATCTGAGACCTTTTTCATCCTCTGGAGAAGGTTGAAAAGCATTCCAAGTATTAGCTGTAGAAAGATTTTAAATGGTCCCTGAGCTTCCAGAATCACACTGAAGCTTATCCAAACTACCAGAATATTTCCGAGGGTGCCTCAGCCTCACAGATGTCTTGTCCAAAACAAATTTAGACTGAATATTTCCGAGGCTAATCGAGCACCACTCATTTCATATACATTTGAGAAGCACTTTGTTTACCGTCTAGCATCCCATGTAAATTTGATTAAGCCTTTTTAGAAAAAAAATTGGTGCAACAAATCCTATGTTCACATTCTTTAGCCTAGTAAATCGACTTCTAGAATCTATCCTTAGACAATAAATACAACCAAAGGTTTATATACAAATATATACACTCATTTTAAAGAGCCGGAATTGTAATTAACCTAAAATATCCCAGACTATAAGATTAAACTACAGTCCTGATGTGGACTATAACGACACAGGAAAATGCTTACAATAAAATGTTACATGAAAAAAAGTTGTACTTAAAATTGCATATGCAACATAATTCCAACTTCATTAATATACACATTTATGAAAAAAGACCGAAACCATTGTTAACTTTACACATTTGGATTGTGGAATTTAGAGCAATTTTTTTTCACATTTTCCTGATTTTCTCAGTTGTCTAGAATGAGAAAATTTATTTTTATAACAAGAAAAGCTTTTTATATTATTATGGATAATTCTGTTCACACCAAGCAGAAAATACAGATGAGTTCCTTTTCAAATAAAAATGTATTAGTGAAAGAACTAAAAATGAAAATAAAAAAAAACTAATACTGTGAATGCACTTTTTAATAGCCTAAGTTTTTTAATGCGTCTTTTCCAGTGTCAGAATACATTAAGCACATTATTCATTTGTTTTCTAATTCACATATATAAATTAACCAATCTCAAAAAGCTCCTTGGTTTTGTGAATTATTGATGTTGTCACCTGCTAGAGACTTAATTCTAAGAAAAATATACGAATCACTACATCACAAGCACAAATCCTTTTGACACAAATTCAATTTCTGTGGCCACAATAATATATTGACTTAGCTTTATTTTTCTATTTTATGACACTTATTAATGGCAGAGATAAAAGAAATCTATCATTTTTCTTTATTGTAAATGTAAAAGAGCTCAGGCTATCTTAAGAAAGTTAAGGTAAACACCAGTTAATAACCCTTTAATGCAAATGAGAACATGTTACCAAAAAATAAGATGACTTTCTAATCAAGACCTAGTCTCATAATCCAATTTTTTTCTACCACACAATTAGGCTGCCAACATGCGCAAGACACTACATCAAGAATAACGAGGACCCAGTCCCTATCCCTAGAAGCTTAAAACCAAAAGAGCAGAAAGACAATACCAAGATACAAAACAGTGGGATAAACACCGTAACAAAGGCACTGAAGGGTAACTAGAAGGCAGAGAGCCTCCACTTGCTAATTACATATGCGTAAATAAATATATGCTAATTAACATAACAACATTAGAGCAATGATCTGAGACTAAAGTCAAATGAATTTTTAGCCATGAGTTAGGTAAAAGTTATAACACAGGCCTTGTTCTTCATACAGAATGATTCCTAAACTATTCACTCAACAAGTATTTATTAAAAATGACTGTGTTCTTGACGGGGAAAATAAATAAGTTAATAAAACAGATTCCTGTCCTAAAGGAGCTTACTTTCTACTGGGGAAACAGACAAACTCAATAAAAGTTACTGAGGCTGTTGGAAGAGGACAAGTGCTTTGCTGAAAATGAGAAGTGGAGCAGGGTCAGGGAGCCAGGAGGATGCAATTTTAAACATGGGGAGCTGGGGTGGGCAAAGGCCTGACTGAGAAAATGCCATCTGAGCCAAGTTGAGAGTGGTCTAAGTGGGTAGCTATGTGGGTGGATGCGGGGGGATGCTTCAGACAGAACGGCCACAACAAAGGCCACCAGAGAGGAGTGAGACTGCCACGGTCGGCCCAGCAACGGCGACACAAAGCGCAGCCAGAGAGAAGGGAGCAGATCCATCCCGGACCGGTTTGAGGACATGACTTCTAGAGCACAGTCGCAAATGTTTAAGTATAAAAAAAAAAACACATCATAAATAAGCAACTTAAACAGTAAGTAACAGTCAAATCTGCATCCTGTACGGGACACTCCAGAGGGAAGGGACTCCATGGGTCTGTTCTCGGTCCTTCACCCGGCTGGCCTGGGTAAGCTGCCAAGAACCACGAGAAAGTACTAGAAGTTCTCCCCGAACACCGTAGCTCATAGAGGCAATTCTCGAACAATCTCAGTTCTATTGCATTCACAAACTCCTTTTAATATAAAGTTAGTCCAAGGGGAGGTGGGAGGAATGCCAGGCATGTTCACAGAAAAGAGGGTTAGAAAAAATTTTTAATTAAAACAGGTTATTTACAAAATAATCCCTGAGACCCCTCAGCAATCCAAGAGTCAGCCCTAGGGTGCTCCCCCCAGCCCCCTGAGCACCGGGGTCTGCACACGGATGGCAGAGTGCACCCCACACAATGAGCCCCGGCCATGGGGACCCCTCAGCACCTCCCTCTGCACCCTCCCTTCCAGCACTTCTGCAACAGCCCACGTTCAGCCCCCGCACCCACGTCTCCTCTTCTTGCCTGGGCTCAGACAGAGACCCTGCCCCAGTCGCCACCTGTGCTGGGGCTGTTTCTGTCACCTCCACGTGCACCTGCTCACCTCTCAAACACGCCTGCATCAGCAAGGTTCTCTCACCTCCCAACTCAAGCCGGCCTCTCCCATGCACTGCCTTGCATTTACCAGGTGGAGGCAAACAGCCCGGGTTCTAGGAGCAAACTCACCATGGATTGGAATCCAGCTCTGATAGCATCAGCTGTGGGGCCTTGGGTGCTTAGCCCTCCGAGCCTCACTTTCCTACCTGTGCCCGGAGAATTGGAAGCATCTGCCCCCAAAGGCTTGTTAGGAGCCCTTACGTGAGGAGGGTGGATAAGTACACAGCGCACTAACTACACCTGGCACAGGTGACTTTGCTAAATGGTGGTCCCCTTCTGTCTAGCTAACATCCCCACAAGCACCACCTTGGTTCAGGTCACCCTCACTCTCCTCAAGGCCACCCCCAATAGTCTCTTCCCTCCTGGGCACTGTACCCGTTCTCCAATCCACTGAAGTCCATTTGTAAGTGATGTAATTGTGTGCGGGTCTCCCCCACGGGGCTTGGGCTCCTGGAGGGCAGGGATTTTTGTCCCCAGCACTCTGGTGGCAGCTCTGTTTTGCTGGGGTGTCAATTAAGTTGGACCATCCTCTTTCAGCTGCTGAAGCCTCTCAGGTGTTGTCATTCTTCTTTGGGGCTGAGATCTCGGTGCTGAGAACTCCCAAGCAGTGACTGTTTCCCAGTGCTGTCCCCAGGGTCAGCATGTTACCTGTGCCTCAGAAGACAACTAGATGGCTGAGATGTGAGGTAAGCAAAGTACACACATAAACTTATAGTAAGGGTGAGTCAACCTTCGTTACCATCAAATAAGACCCCACCTCTGGCCACCCATAGTTCTTTGGTGAACAATTCCCTTGGGTCACTGACCACTGTTTGTCTTGCAGCTTCTGTTTATCTTTTGTTCATTCTTTTTGTTAATGTGGCAGGGATCTTGTTTCCCTCATCTTTGAGCCCCCTAGACCTCCCACAGTGCAGGGAACAGTTTAAGCGAGTGGTTTCAACATGACTACACAAACAAATCAACCGCAAAGATCTTCCTAAAACAGATGCCTGAGTAACACCCCAAACCAACAGAATCAGAACACCCAGAGGCGGGCCGGCCATAAGTACTTATATAAGTTCCCCTGGTGACTAATATTCAACCAGGGTCAGAAGCCACTAAATTGCATAAACCACAGGCACACCTCATTTTATTGAGCTTCACTTTGTTGAGCTTCACAGATGTTATGTTTTTTGTTTTTGTTTTTTTAATTGAAGGCAAGGCTCTCCAGCAAGAGTACGATTCACCTTACTGTGGAACACGCTTTAATGTGGTGGTCTGCAGCAAACTTGCAACATCTCTGAAGTTAGCCTGTATCATGAATCAGTCTTCCAGCATCAAGGAACCTCCAAAGACCCACGCGTGTAGATACCTGTTGGTTCATCTACCCCGGGCACACAATTCCTTCTCTACGTCACAGGGGTGGGCCCAGCAGTCTTCATCGTTCTTTGTGAGCCAGGCCTGGCAGAGCTGATACATGGGCAGAGCTCAACATTTACACCCAAGCAGAGCCAGAGAAATCCTCACCCTCCCAGAAACCTACCTCTGGTGTTCAGAGGTGAGCATCACGACCTGCTCTTGTGTATATATGGCATTGTGAGGCTCTGGGCTTGGCGGTGTGAAGACCAAAAGCATTAGAAGCTGCACTATGCAGGGACACGGCAATGGAGCAAGTGCCTGTGAGAAGCAAAGCGAGACTGTATGACCCCAGAAGAGAGAACGAGAAGCTGCCAGCTTTTGGTTCTTGGCACCAGCCCCTCATGAGGAGCAGCTACACTTACTGTGCTCAACCCCGGGAGATGCCCCTGTGCATCTCTGCAACTGCCCTTTCCAGGCTTAAAGGAGATATCGAATGGGGGCCTGTTCCTTTAAGACAAATAGGTCTTGACTGAGACAGGACCTGAGACTACCAGTGGGTCCCTAGGACCCATATGAACTAGCCTGCCTCACCAACACCACCACCACTTACTGAGCACTTACACTGAGTACTAATCCACCCAACAATCCTATAAATTAGCCATCATCCCCATCTTGGAGAGCAGAAAGTTGAGTGTCACAGAAGTGAGCTGCTGGGGTGGTGAGTGGCCGGGCTGGGAATGGAACCTTAGTCACTGTGACTTCCAAGCTCAGGCCTATCCCCCCTGCCTTCCCACTGCCCCACAGGACACCTGCTGTAATCAAGCCTGGGAAGACTTACACTGGAAAGGAAGACGCTTCTGAGTAGTTTATGGGGCAGAGAAATTTGAAAATTAAATCTTAACAAAAATGATGAGTATAATTTCGATTGGATGAGTATTAATTGTTATAACGCTGACTGCAAAGTCCTATCTCAAAAGTTCAAGTGAGTGAGTATAAGAAGCTGGTGAGGGAGGCACTCTAACTTCTGCACACTGACTAACATGGAAGAGAATGGTATATGTTTGGCTAGGGAGTTCCCTACTTTATTTTTTAAAGTTGCTCTCTGAAGTGTATCATAAAAATGTAATGAATAGTTTTTTATTTCTTATTTGTGGAATTTAAGCTTTAGTCCAACAACCCTTGTAAGTCAAGCCATCCCAATTCAGACTTAAACATAAGAACAAAAATATCCACATGCCAACATACTAAAAAGAAAAACTCAAGTTCAAAATAACTAGAGGGCAAGAGCTAATCAAAAAAAAATTAATTCTTAAGTTATATGCAGTCTTGATACTGTGCATAAAATGTGGTTACATTTTACGTTTCTTTTAGAAATATTAACCAAGCAGGATATAGTTATTGAGTACGTAAGCTAACCAGACACCAAACAAGGCAGGGAAATATAAGGACCTCTACAACACAGCTCCGGCCCTGAGGGAGGAATCTTCCCAAGGATCCTAGAGGAAAAAAAATAAATAGCCTCACTTATTTTTTTATCCCTTTTTGGTGATTCAAAAAATAATATAACAGAAGTAACTGTCCTGCTGGAGATGCACATACTGAAATATATGAGGTTCCTCACCTGAATGCTTCTTCTCTCTGCACGTGTCATCTAGAGGAATTTGGGGAATTTGGAAAGATAATCCTTGAATGGGATTAGATACAGAAGAGCCCAAAACGCTACCAAGCTTGCACCAGGCCGCTGACGGCGCAGTGAAATTCCAACACGTAACTTTCTGTGTCCTAAAGCAGGTTCTGAACACACCAGCTCCTGTCGTCAAGCTATCACCTCGAACACCTGCAGCCTAAACTGTCCTTGACAAGCCTCCAGCAACACCAAAGGCGACTCCCACAATGACTCTCTAGCAATCAGCGAGGATATTTTTAAAGGACTTCTAGAAGTTCAGTTTCACGCTGATTAGCACCCCCCTCAAGCACACTAAGGAAGCAAGGCAACAGGGTTCCGGGGAAGGCAGCAGCTGACAGCCACTGGCAGGAGGGCATCAATGATCTCACGACCTAGAGAAAGTACTGAGGACTGCTCGCCTTGCAAGGACAGCAGGGTACCTCTCCAGTGCCTGGTTTTTTTTTTTTTTTTTAATTGAAGTATAACTGACTTTTCACATTATGTAAGTTTAAGGTGCACAATGTGTTGATCTGCTTCAATATAATTACCACGTAGCTTTAGCTAACACCTCTGTCACCTCCCATAATTATCATTTTTTCTTTTTCGCGGTGAGAATATTGAAGATCTAGATTCTTTGCCCTTTGAGTGCATAATGTCATTGACTGTAATCATCAGGCTGTGCATTAGGCCTCCGGAACTCATTCATCTTCTAGGAGCCAGTTTGTACCTCTCACATCTCCCCAATTCCCTGACCCCGCCAGCCCCTGGTAACCGCCATTCCGCTTCCTGTTTCAGGTCCAGTTGTTTTAGATTCCACATTTCAGTGACATCACACTGGATCTTTCTCCATCTGGCTTATCTCACTAAGCAGAATGTCTTCAAGCTCCATCTACGTTGTTGCAAATGGCAGGATTTCCTTTCTCGTGGCTGAATAATATCTCTGTGTTTGTGCAAGGGTGTACATCTTCTTTACCCTTTATCCATTCATCTGTTGATAGATACTGAGTTTTTTTCCCATATCTTGGCTATTGTGAATAGTGCTGCCATAAGCATAGAAACGCAGGCAACTTTTTGAGAACCAGTTTTCATTTCCTTTGGCCACATACCCAGAAGTGGGATTGCTGGATCAAATGGTAGTTCTATTTTTAATTTTCCAAAGAATCTCCATAGAGGCTGCATGGATTTACCATCCCCCCAACAGTACACAAGGACTCCCTTTTCTCCCACCAGCACTTATCTCTTGTCTGCCTGTTGACGATCATTCTAACACACATGATCCCATGCCTGTTTCTGTCGTCACCTATGTTGTTTTGCTTATAAACCTATCATTGAGAGTAGCTTCAGAGGCTGTGAGGGTGCATCACCTTTGCTGGAATAACATGTGCGTGTTCTCCAGAAGCAGAAAATCGTCACATCATTGGAAGGCAGACTGATTTAAAGGTGAAGACTCTGAGGGCCATGGGCCGTCCCTTTAAACATGATTGCAGGCTAAAGTCTGTCAGCGGCCACTGGCCACATATGGCCATTTAAATTAATTCTAATTAAATTAAATTAAGAATTCAGCTTTTTGATAGCATTGGCCACATGTGACCATCAAACTGGACACAACAGAACAGAGTGTATCCATCATCCCAGGAAGTTCTATTGAACAGCACAGATCTTGGTAGCAGTAACAGCTTTAAAAATGAATTCGCTCGTGCTAAAAGGAGATACAAAGTGAAAAGAGAGGATCAGAAATAGTATTTGGGAACATTAACAGGAAAGGGTGGGAAGCGGGACGAGCAAAGATCGGAAGGGACGAACACATGACAAAAATGTCAAGAGCTGAGGGGGTCAGTGCTAATAGTGTGACAGAGTCAGGTAAGGCGAAGCGTGGAAAGCAGCCTCTAAGTTGACAACTGTGGACCCACCAAAGCAACGTCAGTGGAATGACAAAAGCCAAGGCAAGGCTGAGGGACCAACGGGAAGGGGCTGGCGCCTCCTCTATGAGCATACTCTACCCTGTACCGAGGCCATCAGGAGAGCAGCGAGTCAAGAGCTGTGCAGCACTTACATGTCAAACCCATCATAACTAACCTATCAAACAAGGTCCTAATGTTCTCATTTCATAGATGAAGGAACAAAACACAACACAAGGTAACTTTCCAAGGTCACACGATCATCAAACACAGAGCCAGGATTTAAACCCAGGGTAACTCCAAAGTCTTGATTTCTTAAAGATTATGGAAACTGGACTCCCTGGGAACACATCACACCTGTCAGTTCACACCTCTCTTGCTCCATAGCAGATTGAATGTGAATCTTCCAGAGTCAAGGATCAAAACGTATCCACCTGCACTAAGCTGGATATAAAGAGCATACACAGATTGCTGAATAAATGAAAGTAGCTAATTCAAAGAATTTGGGGACAAGGGAAGGAAGCGGAGCACAGCATTCAGAGAGGGGAATGGGTCCAGGGCAGGCTGGAGAGGGAGGCTTTTGGGGTTTATTTCTGCTTTTTCTTTAATAATGGAAGACACGTGATCCCTCTGAGAGGATGAAGGCTGCGAAAAATGAAACATTCCCACTGAGGTGGGGTTGGGTCAAGAGCAGTGGCAAAGGCATTAACCTTGAACGGGAAAAGACATTTCTTCTGTGGATATTGGAGGGAAAAAGATGAAGAGTTGCAGATATAGAAGATTACAGCTGCACTAGCCGGAAATTGAGCAAGTTCAAACAATACGGCCTTTGTTTTCTCTCCGAAGGTGTCAAGGTGAGAGCTGAGAGTCAGAGGTAACCATCTCTGAGATCTTTTAAGTGAATGCTGTGGTATGCTCCCATGAGGGTACAAAGTGAGTGCTTTGCATTAAAGGATTCAAAAGAAAATAATAGAAGTCATCACTCCTTTATAGGAAAAGCCCGAATTGGTGACCTGGGATATAAGGGAGTCTTAGAGAATTTCACTCTGTACTCTTACCCTGTTGGGCTTTTTTAAGAGGTGCATATATTACTTTTTCAATTTAAAAATCTATTTACAACAAAAAGGAATCGGGCCCACAGAGGAGGCAGAGAGAGTGATAATGGCTTACATCAACGCTGAGAGGAATGAGAAAGCAGGTCACCAAAGAGCTAGTTCAAAGCCAGGGCTCTGGACCAGACCGGCCAAGTTCGCATCCAACCCACCAGACTCCCGTCCTGGGCACCGCAGGAAAGTTCCCGAGCCGCTCTCCTGCCTCAGTTCCATCATGTGCAACACAGGGGCGCTGAGAGTACCCACTTCTAAGCATTATAAGGAGTAAGGGACTAAAACAGTGCCCAGCCCACTGGGAGAGCTGAATAAATGCAGCTGTCGCGATGATGATGAGGGCCCCGCTGATCAGAGGCCGGAGGCAGAGGACACCAGGGGTATCAGTTCGCATCACTGTGAGGTGTTTCCAGAAGGATGCGCAGCCACAGAGAAGCCTGTCACAGGCTTGGAGACCTGGGCAATGGAGCAAGGAGGCCAGAGGCTCTATTTATACTTGTGTCAGGCTTGAGGTGAGGAATACAAACTCATCCTAATTCAAAAGGAGGTCCAGGATTACCTTGGGGTCTCCTGTGGGTGTAGGGTGGAGCAAATGTTGTCAGCAGGAGGCTGACAGAGAGAGAGGCACAAGGTCCGGGGGCTGGAGATCCACACGAAACACAAAGGGGGCCACAGATGTCCAGGTAGCAAACCTGTTAGGTGTGGTCCTCCTCACTCAGATTAAGGTCTGGTCCCTGGACACAGTGCAGGTCTGGGGGTGGGGGGGTGAAGCTGGAGAAGAAGGGTCAGAAAGCTGTCAGTAACTAAGATGGGTCACATCCATTCAGGAAGACCAGCCCTAGAGAATTCAATGCTACAGAGATGAGATTTTTCCCTATTCTGGAGGCCGCGACAGAATCAAAAGGATAAAATAATAGCTGTCACGTATCAACCGCTAGGGTCTGTGCCCAAGCTACAGTAACGTGCATGACCTCGGTTAATCCTCACGATCTATAAGTGAAGGTACTGTGATAATCTACTCAGTTTTACAGATAGGAAAACTGAGGCACAGAAGCTAATGAATTTGCCCAAGGATATTCAGCAACGTCTAAATGCAGCCCTGGCCCTTTTTATGACAGTGTTCAGGGGTGGCCTCTAAGTCACAGTGCCAGGCCCCTGAAGGAGCTTGACTTGCAGGTTCAGTTCTCCAATGACCCAGATATATTTCACGCCCTGACCCACCACCACTGAAATCTGTTATAACAGATGTTTAGGTTACATCAATACCATTTAAATTTAAATTACTCGTGAATAGATTAGTGAACCAGGAGGTATAAGGTTACAAGAGTAATTCTGCATAGATTCTCACTTGGCCAAGCATTCACATTCCTACTAGATGCTCACATCTATACCAGATGCCACCGGGAAAGTGACTTCCAAAAGCTAACTACCACGTGCATAGGGCAACTGGAAGCAGGTTCAAGATGATATATCAATAAGAGCAAAATAATACCCTCAGAAGAAAGGCTGAGTGAAATCAGAACATGGTTTTAATTGGAGACCATCGCCTCCTATAAAGAAATGAAACTGTCACATTGAATTTCTGATTGCATAATATGTGCATGGTTTTTTTCATGTTCATTTCTAAGGCTGTCAAATTTTTCATTAGAAATGAATTGTAATTGTCGCTATGAATTGCATTTTACCGAGGTTTTGATAAACAAAAATAGTTTAGCACAATAGTACAGTCCATAATTAATGTCACCAATTTGCAAATGCTAGTTAAAAACTAAATGTTATAAAGTTTCATTTTACCAGGCCCGAGTAAACAGCCCACCTTGGGAAAATGCAGCAATTACAGGATAAATTCCACCACATCCTGGTAAGATATTTCATAATAAAATTAGCCAAATATATGCGATATTATGGATCTTACAATTAGACTAATCCATGTACCTTACTAAGAGTTCCTAGAAATTCTACACGATAACTTCAAAAGGAACATGCCTTTTTTAATATCTAGAATGACCTAGGATTAACGATAATTTCCTTAAAGAGAGCTGAACAGGTATTTAGGCATTTTTAACCCATGAAGGTGTGACTTGGGCCACAGCTACTTGGGGATACCCAAGTTCCTCAGCACACAGAATGTCCTTAGTACATATCTGATACCAAAAAGGGAGGGAGGATTAGGATTTAATGCACTTGAGATGGGCTGTGATGCTCAAAGATGGAGAGACAGAAAGATATCGGATATTAATTCCAATCACAGATCTAATTTTAGGAAAAATAGCTAAATATTGAAACCAAAAAAATATCAGCTTCATTTTTGAAGCTGATTGGTGAGTACATGGTATTCTATACCTCTTTTGTATAATAAGGTATATTTTATACTTACTAACCACCTTCGGTTCATCACCAGATAAAACACTGAAGGTGCAAAACCTTCTCCTGGTTCAAGTACACTCCTAACTTCTTCATTTAAGACATCTCCGGATTCCTCAAACCGGTCTGCAGAGCCATTCTGCGGACTCTCCAGTTATACAACTTTTTAAATTATGCATTCTTCCAAGATGATCTTAAACATTAGAAGGAAAAATAAGCAGATTCTGGACAATCTGAATGACCAACCTGGAGTGGCCACACTACCAGTACGGGCATCTGACGAAGGCAAACAACATCATGCCACAGAGGTTTTCACAAACTCCTCCCACTTAGGAGGAGTTCAGTTCCAAAGAGCTGCTCACAATTCCAAAATGACACTAGTCAGGGAACCTTGTTCCCAGAGCTACAGAATGTTAAACATCAAGAGAAAAATGAATATAGAGGCTGGTGGTCTTGCCTCCAATTCTTTCTGCTCTTGTTTAACAGTTTCATACAATTTACTAAAAAAAAAAAATGTTTACCTGTGGCTATTTTCTTTTTCTCATAAACTGGATCATAAGAGTTCACTACTTCACTCAGAGCCTCAAGTCAAGACTTTGTGAAAAAGTGTGTGACCGATGCTCAGTGACAGACTCTACCAATAGTTTGGGGTGTACTTAGCTTCCTCAGCCTCTGGGATTACATCTCCATCCAGGCAAGTGAACAAAAAAGAGGACAGCAAACCACATACATGTCCTTCCACTATTAAAGCCAATAATGACAATTTCAACTAAACATTATCATCAATCTCATTAAATTGATATTACTGTTCATTTGAATTTTATTGGTTTTATAGTTTTGTTTTAGAGTGTATATGTAAATCTATTTTGGTTTTATAGTCGTAAGGGAACCAAAAGCATCAAAAGTTATATTTAGTTTTACGACTATACATATATAAGCAACATCATTTTTATTATCATTCTAGTCCATGCCAAAGTATCACAAGAATATTTTTTTTCTATGTTTGAGGCTGCTTCCTTTGTAGGTTTCTTTTCATAAGTCTCATCAGTATACAAGTTTTGCAGTTGTATGCTCTTCATCTTACAAATAAAAACATACCCCTCAGAAAGCTTCAGAAATTTGCTCTGATTATTCAGCCATCAGAACCAGAAGTCTGCAGTGATCCAAGTGTCACCTGGCACGCCAGAATAAGAACTGAGAACAGAATGACTCGGCCTCCACCACACCATGAGGGAGAAGCCTGGCTCAATTAAGATTTTCCAGTATAATAAAGTTTTTCAAATATTCAATGTAATATCTCAATGCCCTATACAAAAATTATATGACTATTACTATTAATGATGACAATGACAATCCTCTAAGTGGCAAATATTTATGTAGAGGTTACGATGAGCCAGGTACTATCCTAGGCCCATCACATCAACTTTTTAATCTTCCCAACGACCCCATTTTACATGAAGAAACAAGAGGCACAGAGAGAAGTTAAGTGGCTTGCCCAAGTTCACATTAATGAGAGGCACGACAGTGGTACAAGTCGCTGCTCATGAATGTTATTCACAACACCTCTTCTATGAAAACCTGGAACAAAGGATGGAAATGGGTCCTTTAGAAGAATAACATATACGGCAAGCATTTCCAAACAGTTTTCATTAACTAGCTAGTAACCTGAATATTCCGGCACCAGAACTTAACTTATTGAAGCCCTTAAATTCCCACTAAATTAATAATGATTATTTGATTTGCTATCTGAGAAAATTACTCCCAATGGTAAGGTATTTCAATGCCACCCTGCTGCCGGTGAGAGAAAAGTTACCTTTGTAGATCCTGTTCAAAGAAAGCTCATGCTTTGATCTTTAATAACCTATGAAGTTAAAGGTTATGCCTAATCTATATTTTATAGATCTAAAAGTCAAATTAGTTTCTGGGGATAAACAGCAGAGTGTGATGTAATCATATTCTGCAGCCTCCATCTCATTCTTAGTTTGGAGGATACTATGTGCTGAGTTAAAGACAATTACAATAGTGTTATATGTAGCAGTTTTTTTTATTGTGTTATTCTGCAAGCATAAACAAGTTACACAAATGTTAATTTACATTCTATATAAAAAGCCAATTTTAAAACCAATTTATAAGGCAATAAATACATAAAGATTCTAGGACACAGCAATAAAGTTATGCCATAAAGTAGAGTTAATTCAAGACAACAATAATAAAAGCATGACAAATTTCAGCATTCTACCAACTGCACAAAGGTGTTTCAGGTAACATCTGTTCAGCAACATTTGCTACAAGACAGACTAGATGAGATGCAAGGTTCCACAGCATAATAAATGTATGTGAGTTTGCTTGCTTCATAATTAAAGACACAAGTCTTTGAAAAAAGCAATTAAGCCATGCTCTAAATCTAAGACAATCATCCCCATCCCCACCCCATTTTATCCACAAAGATCCAGAGTAAGCCAGAAGTAATAAATACTACATATCATCTATTTTCAGCAACTAAATGTACTCCCCGAAATCTCTTGATATATCTTGCTTCTTTTGATAAATCATACATTAACAAAGGAAAAAAAAAAAACTTATTTTCTCTGTTAGGAAGGATAGAAAGGAAAAAGTCTGAGACGATTTAGAGTAATTTACTTAGAAGACTGGTCCGAATAAAATTTTACCTTATGAAGGTTTCAATGTCTGATGGGTGAGGTGGAATTTTGACATGAATAAAATTCAGGTGCCCAAAGCCTTGAACTAAGATCACTATCTCCAATTCTTGACAGTTTAACTCTAGGACAACTGAAAACACCACATTAGCTGTAGACTCAATGAAGAAATAAATTCAAAAAAAGAGCATACGGAAATCATCTCCATCTTCTTTCAGCTTTCTAGCAAAGCAGTCCAAGATGAACAAAGGTTCTAGCTGTTATTCCAAAGGACCAAACCATGGTTACCTTATATTCTCTCAAATCACAAACCTTCAAAATAAAATGATGCCCCAAGAAAGAGATTTAAATGAATGTGTCAGTTCTCCTAAAACACATATTTATAAACTGTTAAACCAAATCTTTCAACATGGTGTCATAGCTATTCCTGCTGTGTTTGTTTTCATAACATAACAAATTACTTAAGAGTCTAAAACAAAAAATATAGTGCCTCCTTTCTAAAGGCTAGAAGCCCAAGATCAGTTTCACTGGGCTGAAATCAAGGTATCCCCTCTGGAGGCTCCACAGGAGGATGGTCCTTTGCCTCTTCTGGCTTCGACGGCTGCCGGCCTCCTTCAACTTGACTGCATCACCAAGCTCTGCCTCACAGTCACGTAGCCCTCTTCTGTAGTCCAAACTCCCGCTGCCTTCCCCTTATAAGGATACATTTGTCTGCACTTAGTACCCACCCTGATAATCCAGGTTGACCTCCCCATCTTAAAAACCTTAACTTTGACCATACCTGCAAAGTCCTTTTTTGCCATCTCTGTTAACATTGACAGGTTCCAGGAATTCAGACGTGACTATCTTTGGGGGAATCATTATCCAGCCACCACTCCTGCCTCCAAATAAACCCAAAGCCTTAGGTGAGTACGCACTAATCTCATGGAGCCTACTCTGATTTCACCTCTACTCAAGTTCCCAGTACAATAAGCAAAAGTTCTCCAATCTAATATTTTTTCCTAACCTCACAAGCAGCCTATAATCAAGAAATCGGTAATTCTGTGTTGATTAAAAGCATTACTAACTACCGTTAATGGTTCCTGAATGAGAACTGAAGCAGTAAAGATTAAGATTCATGGGAGGACAGAGACAGATTGCCTAGGTTCAAATCCCAGCCTCAGCAAGTGGCAGCTGTGTGGCCTAAGGCAATTTGACCTCTGCACCTACCTCCTTTTTCTCATCTAGCACACAAGGCTAATAAGACTACCTACTTCACAGGGTTGTTGTAAGGATTAAAGAAGTCAATATTTATAAAGCATCTAAAACAATGCTTGGCTCACCATAACTTATTACCACTCAGTTCTACTACCAGCTTGCAGCGTTGTAAGTATGCAAAATATCAGACACCTGAATTATCCCTATTCCACTCTCGTCACCAACCGACATTACCTGTTGTTCTACTCCTCAAAAGCGGCTGCCCCAGACACCTAGATGACCTAAAGATGAGACGACCTGAAGAGATTCAGGCACTTCACACCAAATCAAGAGAAAGCCAAGAATCGACTTGCCGTCCATCAGTACAGAAAAGTGAACTATAAGTTAAACAGTCATTTTTTGAGGCCTTGCTGAGAACTCATGAGGAAGGGATGGATGGTCTCCAAAGACCACCCTCCCTGCCCAAATCAAGAGTTACTAGGTTGGGACTGAGAACAGTGAGAAGCAGGCAGACTGGAAAGAGCTATTCACAAGGCAGCCTTGAGATTGGGATACGAAGCCGTGGGCCAGAGTTAGAGCTGAGCCTAGAACTCCAGGCCCCCCTAAAAGTCCTAGTTCAACAGGAATGTGGTCCCAAATCAGGCTCCCGGTGGAAACGAACTCAAATCATCTCCAGAGAAAAGCATCCCCAGTTAGGCCTCCTGGAAGATAGGTTAATTTATAGCAGTGGGCTTATAAAGATCAACAAACACAGGAACAGAAAGTGAGCCACCGCTGAGTTTGAGTCAAGGTAGGCAGTACAAAGATTCCACATAACACAACTGTCACATAAATAATGAGAAGAGCCAAGTAGGACATGTCTAAAGAAATAAAACAATGATCAGGCAGATTTGAAAAAGCAGCAGATGGAACTTATAAAAATAAAAATAATTGCTAGACTAAAATATTCAGAACACATTAGATAGCTGATTAGACATAGCTGATGACAAAATTAGTGAAATGGAAAATATATCTAAAGAAATTACCATGTAAGCAAGACTCTACATTAGTTTCAGAGATTATGGTATAAATGACTTCTAAATTAATTATGAAGTCACAATTCAAATTAGACTCCTATCTAAAAACAATGTTTTAGATGTGTTTACTAGTTTTAGAACTTAAAAGTATCATCTTTAGATGTCTTTTCATCTATACAATAACCTTTTCAAAACACCTAAGGAATGAAAAACAGCACAGAAACTAAAACCCAAATCACCTGAAACTAATACTTCAATGAAACTAAACCTAAATACTAATATAGATTTTGTTTTCATGACATCTGTGCTGGTCACAGAAAATCATATATTCTGGAGCACAGGAATCAGAGACAAAATGACATTTTTAACCCAGAAAGTAAACTGCAAAAGGAAGAAAAATTGTTGCCCCAGTGGATTCCTCTCATACTGGGTAGAATCTTTCATTGCCAGTTTAACATCCTCAGCTCTGTTAAGATAAGTCAACAACATATTTGGTCCTCCTGCAAAATTTCAACATTCCAATGGGCATTTTGACACTTAATTTACCATAACTAATCCACGTCGTCCCTCATTTTCAGTATTCTGATACATCTCTGCTCCCAGCTTTACTCATCAGTTTTAACTGTTAGACTTAGCAATTCACTCTTCATCCATCCACAAGTCTTTATTCCCCTAATTTGTATATCCTAATTTAAATTCCTAACAATTTTTATTGGTTCACAGAAGTCACATTCTTTGCTGTACAATTTCACCTATGACTACAAAAGTACTTTTCCATACTCCCAAGAGAAAATGGTGAGGTCAGTATTAAATTTCTTAATTCTGTTGGTCTCAAGCCAAATCTGTTCACCCTCTACATCATTTATTTACACAAACTACGATCACCGCTTATTCTTCCCCGAGTAGATACCAATAAAAAGATTTACAAGGTGCTAATCACGACACCCGCCTTGCCTGTTAATGTGAATAAGCGAAGCCATCAGAATAGGGAGTTTCAAATACTTGGACTTCTTTCCAATCTAACCTAACATTCTTTAGCAGTGACCACATAGCCCCGCCCAAGTTTTAAAACGAGCAGTTTTGAGTTGGAAAATTATATCGACCTTAAAAAGTCCTTCTAGGATTAAAATATTAAAAAAAAAAAAACTATCACCTAAATATCTACTTTGTTGTCTCTTACCCTCAGATGCCAGGAGTCATGGGGAGCAGCAGCTCGACTTAAAAAATGCTCTTTCCCCCTAGGTGACGTCAATACGCATACATTTGGAACAGCTTTTAGAAACTTGGGGGCAACAGAGGATCCCTGTATTTGTCAGAGGGTCCACACTGGATTGGACCATGTGGAAATCTATTAAAGAGACTGGCAGCTCTGGGAACCCAGAACAGAATTAAGCCCCCCGCCCCCCTATAGACCCAATGAAACTGAGGGGTCCTGGGACCAGGACCGCAGCCCGCTGGCGACACTTACAAACTTGGGGCGTTTCTCTCCAGGCACCTCCCGGCCGCCGGGCTGCGGGGGGTGTTGGGGACCCTTCCTGCGTGGCATCTTGCTTTCCCCGCAGCTGCGGAGCGAGGCGGAGGAGGGGTAGGGGGCGCCGGCGGCGAGGCCCCGCGCGGGGTGCTGCAGTCGCGCCTGGTGCCGATCCATATTTCGCCCCGGCTCTGCGGGAAGGACCAGGGCAGTCGCCCTGCACGCCGCCGGCCGGGAGTCCCAGGATCCTGGGTGGGATCGCCTCCGGCTGCCGCCGCCCGCCCGGCCCGCCCGGCTCAGCCCAACCGCTGCCGCTGGGGCCGCCGCCAGCACATCCGAAAACTCCCGCCACCGCCAACCCCTCGGGCGCCAACCAATCCCGAGGCCGCTCCGCTGTGGACACGCCCACATCCCGCCCCTTCCTGCCACGGGGAAACGTGATTGGCTGCGCCGTCCGCTCCTGTGGCCAATCAGCCCTCTGCGGGTCCCGGCCGCTCACCCTGAGGGCGCCAGGTGGGGTCGCGCCGCGGCAGCGCGGAGCCTCTCCCGGGAAGTCACCTGTCCGGGTTTCGTTGGAATTTGTAGAACGCGGTCCTGCTCCCCGGGAAGGCAGGCGAGGCCCGCTCTGCGCCGCCGCGTGAGCAGCTTGGAATGGGAAATGATCGCTCACCCCCGCTCTGCATGTCCTGGGAGGCCCTGCTGCGGGGGCCTCTGGGAAATGTAGTTCTGGGATCTGGTTCGTGCGGGAGGACGACAGCGCCCCCAAATGCTCCAGAAGGATGCCTTCTCGGCGTGTTTACTGAGCGCCGATTCGGTGCCTAAGGGCTGAGGGCCCGCCCAAGGGTGGCGGGGGGCGGGGGGTGCACCAAAACTCAGAAAGCTGCGGGGCTGACAGTCTCCTGTGGTTCACCGAGCCTTATAACGAAACAATGGACATGTTGCAGCAGTCGTTTTAAAAGTGCACGGAGAACAAAGACAGGAGTCATGAAATCAAGGAGGGGCTCCAGAAAGGCGAAAGGAGGGATGCACGGACTTCCTCCAGGCAGAAAAGAGTGGTGGGGCGGCCAGATAAAAGGCGTTCCCAGCAAGAGCCAGGCCAAGAGGGGCCAAGAGCAGAGAGCTGGAAAAAGTGCAAGGGCGTGTGACGGAGGGCCTTGAGCTGAAACCAGGCAACAGAGTCTGCTGTGGGTACCCCAAGGGCAAGCTACAAAGCTGCAGCAGTTTTCCATTCATCCGTGTGTTCCACTCCCCTCTTCTCCCCTCTTTAAAAGTCACCCTTTCCTTGGAATTATTTCCTTGAGTTATCCATCTTCTGACTACCTGGAGGGGACATGGAGCCAAGCCCTTGTAAACATGCAGTTCTGATCTGGGTACAAGAAATAACTAGCAACTCAGGACATTAGCACAGAGATTCCTAAAATCAGCTTAGTTCCAACTAGGCCTTCACAACTACAGTTTTAGGGGTCTTTAATGTTTATTTGTTTTTACCAGTCTTTTTATGCCAGTCACTGTCCACAAACAGCACGTCATCTTTCAGGAAAATTCCAGAGAACAGCAAGGTCAGGAGAACTGCAAGTAGTTCCTAACAGCCATGACCTTTAGACTCAGATATAAATTTTATTCTCAAATTTACTAGCTATGTGATATTGGAGATGATGTTAAATTTTCCTTCTTTCCCTTCCCATCTGCAAATGGGAAATAATAATAATATTAATAATAATAATTAATAGTGCCACCTAACAAACAAGGGCATCGTGGAGCTTAAGTGAGATGTCTGTAAAGCTCTTAGAAATGTCTGTGTAAGCACCTCCACCAAAGACCACTGGAGGAACCCCTATAGGTGAACAATTGGAGTAAACTACTCACAGGGAATGCACCGTGGGGAACCATGGCCTTTCTCAGGAAGGGGGTGCAAGAAAGGACTCGAAAGATTTGAACTCCAGTTAAGTGATTTTTGGAAGATCCCTCAGACACAGAATGGGGAGGGTTACTCTGGACTTTGGTGCTATCAGAAATTGGAGACAGCTCAATTAATAAAGCTTATCTATAAGGATGGCAGGCTAAGGAATGAGGCTAACTGTACCTGACAAAGCAGCGGCAGTCATTCATAGCGTTGGGAAGAGGGGTGGTGTTTGGTATTTTGTGATTTGTACACTGACCTTATTATTGTCTGTGCTTAGACAAAGTTAGAAGTCGTCTTGTTCTATCTCACTTCAGTGTAGCCACACAGTGACCTTATCTGATGTTGGTGTAATGTGAGATTGTTTATGTCCATTAGGAAAACAACAGGGCCTATCTTTGAAAGTCAGGCTAGTTTCTAAAACACAGAGGCTTAGCTGTGTCGAGCTAGTTTGATGGTGTCAAGAACTGCTCTTTTCTTTCTCATGTCCTCAACATATAGAAAGTACTAAATATAAATAAGCAAGAACTAATATAATTAATTTTCAAGCTTCACATAGAGCACTCCGAAATTTTTCTCATAGAAATTCTTTGCAACTGCATTGCACCTGTGAAAATAATACCTTTGTCTAAGTTTTACATTTTTAAGTGTATTTTATAAGTGTTTATTATTTAAATGCCACAAAAGCATGTATCACCCCTTATTCTGCTGCCCCAACAAGGAGATGATATACCCCACAGAGTCAACAATTTAGGAAATGCCACTTGTGCCAGGCTCCATGCACAGGTCTGGGACAAAGTTGAATGACACAAAAGGCAGGCCTAAAGTAGCTTGGAACCCAGGAATGTCTTCTTTACTTATCACTTGCGTTGAGTCTCAACATCCAGACAATTACTAACACAATCCTTGTGAGAGTTTACTGCTAATGACTGCACAAGAGAGAAGGCTGTGAAAAGTTGAGGGAAGGGACGGATTATTCCCAGTTTTTAAAAAATAACAATTTGCTAAGATACCATTTTACCTTCATCAGATTGGCAAATATCACAAAGCCCCATGTTTCCGAGTTTTGGCCAAGGTGTAGGGATTCCTACACAGATGACAGGAGTGCAAAACTGGTACAGCCACTTTGGATGGCAACTTGGTAATACCTAGTAAAGGTGAAGGTACATGTTCCTACAGCCCAGCAAGTCCACATCTAGATGTCTCCCTGGGGAAGCCCAGAGATACCGTACAAAGATATTTATTGAATATTTTGTGATAGTAAATAAAGGGTAAACTGTCTAACCACGCTGTGGTCAAGAAAAGAATAAATACATGAAGGCATATTATACAGTAGACTCCCATCCTGCATTTAAAATAAATAACTAGGCCTTCTTGTGGATAAATCTCAAAAATAAAGAGAAAAATCAAGTGGCAATGTACATATAGATACATATTTAGTGTGTCTGTGTGTAATAATGCTGCAAAAACCAAAGGGCAATATACATAACGTCACCTATTTCCAGAGAAGGAAGAAAGAGAGGCAAGGAATTAAAGCTGAAACTTTATAGCTAGAGTATCTGTAAATGTTTTATTTAGTAAAAGGGAAAGAGCTGAAATAAATCTAGCAAAATGATAACACGTATTTAATCTCAATGGCAGGTATATTTGTGTCTATTTTATTATTTTCTGTAACTTTCTGTTTATTGGAAATGTTTTACATCAAGTTTGTAACAAAATACACAAATTAACAGAAATATAGGAACTTTAGAGATAACTCCCTTCACCCTTCCTGTTCCTCCAGAAAAATCATTTATCAGTATTGAGGACACAATAAGCTATTAAGTTCATGTATGAAAAACTGAAATGTTAATGTCTTTTTAAAATGACTTTAATCTTTTTAATTTTGAGTATTAAAATCGATTCCCTCCCTTCCTTCCACCTTGTCTTCCTACTTTCTTTTATTCTTTTTCCCAACCAGCATTTCTCTTCTCTCTTTTAAAGTCATACAGAGGCAAGAACTGGAGATAAGGAAAAACCACTATGTTTCCCTCTTTCAGTTTCCGATTAAACTAGAAAATCAGTTCTGCGCCATGCGTGCTTTCCAAGTGGTCAGTGGATTAAAACGAGAACCATGGAATTAAAAACCTAATCCAAACCCAATTGATTTCACTTTACCACTTTCTCTATTGTTTTGCCACCTGACTCCAGAGGGGGTATATCTCACTGTACACAAATCCTATAGCATCTTGTACTTAACGGCAGGCTGTTAGAATAATTATCTGGCTTTGCACTTTCATTCCAAACTGCCAATGGCAGGAAACAGTAGTGTCGCTTGCCCTACCAGATGTGAGGCATGGCTCCTTCCGCACTCTCCACAAATGGGTCTGTCTTGGTTTAAAAAGGCTGCTGTTTCACAACATAATGTTAGGTGGGGAAAAAGCAAATTCTATGCAGAGACCGACCACTGCTATAGTTCTGTGAGGTATGCATCTACACCAGCGTGTCTCGGCCTCAGCATCATACCATTTGGAGCCAGGTAATTCTTTGGTGGGGGTGGGGGCTGTCCTGTGCAGTGTAGCAGGACTCCTGACCTAACCAAGGTGCATCAGGTAATTATATCATGCAGGTAATAATGACCCTTACCTTACATGTCACAAAATTTCCCCAAACATTCCCAAATACCCCTGAAGGACTGAGTAATATTCCAGTGTATGGATATAGCACATTTCCCTTACCTACTCAGCAGCTGATGCACATGTAGGCTGTTTCTACCTTTTGACTATCATGAAGAATGCTCCTGTAAATATTCATGTACAAGTGTTTGTGTGGACATAAGTATTCACTGTGAATACCCCAAGGTCAAGTACAGGAGAGGAATTGCTGGGTCATGCGGTAACTATGTCTGAGTCATTGCCAGACCATTCCAAAGTGGCTGCATCATCTTACATTCCCCCCAGCAGGGCGTGGGGATTCCTTCCAATTTTGCCACAGCCTCGCCAACAATTTTTTTAACCTGACTTTTTGAATGTAGCCATGTTAGTGGGTGTGGTTTTGATCTGCCATCTGTTTTCTGTCAAGGAAATGTGATTGGACTACTACAGCTATGCCTGTCATTCTACATATCATTCCTAGTTGCTCTCGCTCCACATCTGTAGAGTGGTCTGCAGAGCTTAAAATGTTTGCTATCTAGCCTTTTTGCAGAAGAAAAATGTTTTCTTTTTTTTTTTTTAATGCCAGCTTATTTTTTTTTTCATACTATATATACGTAACTTTTTTAACATTTGATTTTTTTTATTTTCCTCCCTCCCCCTTCTCCCTCTCCTCTGGTAACCACTAGTCCATTGTCCATGTCCATGAGTCTCAGCTTGTTTGTCCTGTTCATTTGTTGCTTTTAGGTTTGTATCCCCCATATATGATATCATGTGATTCTCAACCCTTTCTATCTGGCTAAAGAAAAGTGTTTTCTGACCCCTGCTTTTTTTCCCCTTGATGTATCACAATTTTGTTCAGTTTTTTCTTTTTCTCCAGTGGGAGTTGTATTCTGGTTCAGAAGCAAATATTAATTTTAGACAAATGTTCACAACAGAGCTGAGTACTTCCCTTTGCCATAATACACACACAAGCTTTAACACCTTTTGAAAGAAATTGTTTAACAAGATCAAGAAGACCTTGATACCATAATGAATCACTATGGAGAACAGAAATGATTTAAGATAAGTATGAAAAGCAAAATTATTATATGGACATGTGATTTTTCTCAAAACACATTTAAGCAATTTGTGCTCCAAGTTTTCTTTGTGCTGTAAGTTCACATAGAAATTCTTCATAGGTCACGTAATTAGTATAGCATGGTTTAATGCCATGTTTAATAGTTTCCTAGGATATTGTGATTAGAAAATTAATGTGCCCATGTTTGTAGATGATAGAGCCATTTGAAAAAGAACAGGAATATTCTCTATTCATGTGACACACTTAACTGAGGTTCAGCTGAAAGTGTGAGATGTCACTATCAGGTCACACTCCAAATATTTGATATAAAGAGCAGAAAAAAAATTAATTATTCAGACTACTCTAAGATTATGGTTAATGCCTTCTTATTAAACCACAGCTACTAATGCCCCAATATAATTTGTTGGGTCACTTGCATAATAATTTGTCTGATAATAGCAAATAGTAACTATGTCACTCAAAAGTTAAAATTACATATAAATAACTATAGTTAGAAAGAGTCTCTGGTTCCCAATAGAGTCCTTCCTGTTTCTTTCATCTTTATCACTTTCTCACCACCATATATATTTGTTTGTTTATCCTTAGGTGAGTTGCTGTGTTCTGGACATTCTTTGAAATCAAATGTACACAAAAACCTGTTTTTACTGAGATCTCTCCTGAAGGTATTGTGCTTTAATTCTTTAGTTGAAACCATCTTAATACAGTAGACTAAAAACTGTTTTGTCAATTTGATGTGATTAACATATTCATGTATCTGATATTCATGTATGGGATGATTCTGGATCCTCCTCTAGTGACATTTAAAGCAATCCTGGTTTTACCTGTTGTGTATTATTGTTAACATGAAATTTCATGTGAAACAAAAAACAAATTCTGCAAAAAAAAGGAAAAAACAGAGTAAAAACTATTAAATGAAATGGGATCTAAATTCGTGTTTCTCAATCTTTTTTTATTATCACCCCCTTGAAGAGTCTTCGTAGACACTTTTCGTAATTGCCCACTGTGAAATTATAATACCTTAGATATACCATATATTTGTTAATACTGTATGTATATCAGTGTTTTGTTTTTTTTTTTTGCCCCCTTAGAGCTAATTTTTATTCTTTTGATATGGGTGACCAAGGGAGATATCGGCTCCCACATCCTAAATGCTCTAAATAACCCACTAAACAATTGGGTAACTTTGAGCTACTGTACTTATCCTCTGAGAATCTATTTTCATTTATAAAACAGGAGAAATAATTTACAAGCATATACCAAGGTTAATTGAGATAACAAATATGAAAGGGTTCTAGAAAAGTGCTTGGCATATATTATATGCTTAATAAATGATAATTTTCCTTCTTCTTGAAAGTCCCATCTAACCTGACATTTTATAAAATCACAGTTTTACTTGGACATTCCCAATTTAAACATGTAAAAAAACTGAATCTCCCAGGCTCCCAATTTACCTGCCAACGTCTGCCAGCAACACCACTATTCTTTAGTATTCCACACAGAAAGACTGACGAAAGTTCTCTTTGACTTTTCTTTCTCCATGACAATTATATCTAAGTCAAGGGGTAAAAAGTGAGTACCACCCCAAAATCTGGAAAGGAGGAATGAAATAAGGTTGCCCCTATGAGAATTAAACTAGTTAAATTAGCACGTGTGGGGAAGTTGTCAGGATTTTTTCTGGGTTAAAGGACTAAGAACTTGGACTTCAAGAGCATATTGATCCATGTTAAAAAAAAAAAAAGCATATTCATCAGAAGTTTGGCAGTCAGAATTAGGAAGGAGCTAAAACGAGACTCAGCATCTTTCTCTTCACATCTGCCTCTCACGCAGTGAGCTCACCTCAATAAATAGTGACACGGCCTGTCCAGAAACCTCAGCAGAAAGCTGCTCCATTTCACATCCAGTCTCTAAATCCTGTCAATTCCTCGCCCTTAATACCTCTCAGATCCTCAGATCCATTCTCTCCGCGCCACTGACTGTGCCTCAGACCTGGCTCTGCCCTGCTGTCCACTCTATGGCTGAGGCGGCTCCTGTTTGCTTTCTCAGACCCCACTCTGACCCCACCACGTGTTCCACAGGCTGCAGCCACAGGACTCTCTCTGAACAGTTCTCTGATCGCCTAGTTAACTCCCCAGGTTTAAAATCTACCTACTCCACTCTGACACCCCTCCAATGCCTGAGAAGAATAAAACGTGGAAGCTCTCGAGCAGAAGCTGCCAAAATCCAATGTGACTCTATTGCCTTGGCTAAAATATTGGCAGAGGACAAACATCTTGAAGAGTTGCTGATGTCATGAAACAGCTACCTGCTTTAGATCTTAAAAGAAAGTTGGCTTAAGTAGATATATGGAGTGATCCTTGAGTCTAGCAAGCTTTTAATACCCTTAGCCAGCCACTCACACTCAGCAGAGACTTTCCATGCATTTTCATGTGTTTACTTTTCCTTCCTGGACATGGAGAAGAGATCTGCATTTCAATAAGCAGACAGTTCACTCAGATTATGTGCAACGTCAAAATGTTTTTGATTTGTTTTTATAAATAATTTCTTTGGGAACTCTGCTCAATTTCTTAGTACTATTCTACTATTCCTATAATTAAGAAGCCTGATTCAGAGTTCTGTATAGTTTAAATTACGATCTATTTCCTTTCTTTATGCTCCTAGTTTTAATTTTACTGCAAAGCCTCTTCAAACTTCTGCAATTTAAACCTATATTACCATCTCTCTTTCTTCTCTTTCCCAATAAATCTTTTCTTTTACCTTAGGTTGTGTCTTCATAATAAATACGTTTCTAAGATTTTTCTTTTCTTAAAGGCAAATGCTGGAGCCTAATTATCATCTCACCATATGGTTTCTCCTCTCCTTTATTCCTCAAAACCATCACGCAGTTCTGCAATTGCTATCGAAATTCATCTGACCTCCTCCCATTATATTTGTACACCTCTAAACTTGCCATCTGCTGTTGTCCTTCAGATGGTTACTAAATCCTGAATTCATTTTAAGGTCTTGCCATTTCTATAACTCTATTTCTCACCTCTCTCAGTGATATGATTCCCTAAACCTAATTCCCACTTCTTACTAACAGGAGGGAGTGAACTGTTGTAAACAAAATAAAACATCCTCTCTTCATTTACACCATGACAAGGAAAAGTGGCACCTTACCCATTTCCTGAACAGTGGTCTTGAGCAAAGGACAAAGGATTCTGGCAAAGGAAGACATGAGGAGAGCTGGGGAGGGTGCTGAAAAGACAGTTCTGGTACAATGCGGTCCTGTTGAAGTCCTCTGGGCAAGCGAACACCCAGGGGACTCCAGCCCAGAATGCTTTTCATGTAAAATCACAAGACTGTGGAAATCTGTGTTGGCTTTTCAGCAAACCTGTGTTAAACCGTAACATAGTTTACGTTTAAACCTTGGAATATGTTAAATTTTAACCTAGCAAGCCATGTTCAGGCAGTCTACTCTCTTTCAGTTAAGTATGTATCCCTCTGACCTTAATAAACATGCCCAGATGCTTTTTGAAATTAAGTAGTACTGGAAGTTCCAGCCAGCTTCCTAGACTGAGGTTTCAGAAGACAGGACCTCATTCTGATATTTCGGAATGTGAAGTACACATTCTTTCTATCCAAATAGCACACGGGATTTCATGCATTTGACCATGTCTTCTTCCCTTCGCCTTCAGTTTGTCAGCAGAAACCATTCCCGTCCCGACTTCCATTTCAATACAGCAGCACCCAATCACTTCTGTTGTTTTTGGTGGGTCATAGATGGACGTTTGTTGACTAGTATAGGATGATCAGTACTATTGACTAAAGTTCAGATGTAGATAAGCCATGCTTTTACATGACAGTGAGGTATAACTTTCATATTTTAAAGTATTCAAATGTGAAAATGTACCCATTACCAGATGGAATGGTTTACCTATCAATGAACCAGCAGTTCTATACAGAACAGAAAACTTCTTATAGTAATTAATTGTATGCCAAAGCATATCATAAACTGGAAATCACTCTAAAAACATGAATTGTAATTTCCCTGGCACATGGATGGTATATACTATACAGGTATCAAATAAATATATTTTTTTCTATTTTAAGACATTATATTTTAAATATGTATATTACATATATTAAAATATTACATATAAATTATATATATTAAAGAACATTATATATAGTTGGGAATATATATATTTTTTAGGAATTATTAACATTTTTTTTCAACCCATGGACTATTTGAGGTTTTGAATTTAGCTAAAAACATGACAGATGGAAGAAAAACAATACTTAGCGTTAAAAATGTTTAATAAATCATTTATAAGTGAATTATTTATCCTTCACAGATAACCAGGAATTGAAGCTCTCACAACTTGAGGACTGATAGAAAGTATAGCTTCGGAAATACATTTGTCAGAACTGTTTCCATTGCAAGTCACAAACCTTCAACTCAGAAGGGCATTTTATTTTCCCGCAAAGCAGGGAAAACACAGGGACATTTACGTGATAGAAAGAGCTAAACTTCAGAAGCTGAACCTGAAGATCAGGAGTAGCTATATAATTTGGAGGGGAAAAAAAGGGAGAAGCCTTGTTTAAAAATGATTAAGAATTTTAAGATGGCTACAACAGAGCATTACAGCTTATGTGCAAGGCCCTTCCAAGTTTGGAATTCTGTGCGGCTGTGCAGGTCCTGCTAGAGATTCAAATCAACCAGGACCTTCCTTCTCTCTTTCTCCCTGACATTCATATCCACTTTGTTCTGTTTCTTCTTCTGTGTTTTCCTCATTCTCCCCTATGCAGTGACTCAGCCAGTCTTCTTTGTTAATTCAAGCAAACAAAGTCTCAGAGAGGGCTCTGGTGGATAAAAACTGAGTGAAATACCTACATTTATTGAGGCAGGAGACCAAGCAGGGGAAAGGTAAAGACACACAAGTGGAATAATAAGATGGACAGATACATCAACATACAAGAAATTGGTGGGGAATTTCTTAAAAGAAATTGGGATGCTCTTGTCAATAAAGATGAGACAGAACAGTATCGTGAACAGGCAAAACTGAAATTGCCACAAAAAACCCACTGAGTTTGACTTGTCACCCTAATGGTTATAGTTTTTTAATCTTTCTGATCCACAGCTGTGAATGTGAAATGAGATGATTAATGCTACATTGTGGGCATTCAATAAATATTAGTTTTCCTTTATATTTTTTAATGTTAGTATGAACCCCAGGGTATCAAATAATTTCATTACTAATTTGGGCTAGTGATACAGTTTTCAAATTTATGTATAAACTGCACAGTGATCCTGGCTGGCTCTAAACCTTTTCTGCAAAACCCACACAGAACAGTCGAGAGAAAGCTCAAGAACAAATGGTAGGACAGGTGACAGTATGAAGACTATGACTTTTTTTTCCAGAGGCCAGTTTTAACCAGTAGAGACTGCACATTATGTGTAGGGATTTAATCTGTGTCTTAATTCTTCTCAGTGCAGATGGACAGTCTGTAATAATAAACAAAGCTCTTCTGGGTTTAGAGATAAAAACAGGGAATTTTATATTTTTACCAAATTTAACTTTCCTGAGAATCCTATGCCTAGCCTTTTTTACAGACAGTCCCCACTGGCCATAACTTTTTCTGGTATCCAGTCTGTTTTCTTTCTGTGCCTTTCTCATTCAGCTTTCTGAACTATATTCCAGAGCTTCTTTCCTTTTACATGTGGGTATACCAGTTACATCCGGAGCATGCATTATTGAAAATGTATTGAAAAATAGAAAGAGGCTCTCTATTCCCTAAGAGAGGAAGGAATTAAGTTAAATTCCGAGGAGGAGCTGAATAGGGAATTTACTGTAAACAAGAGAAAAAGAAAGACGTAAACACAGAACCAACATTTCGCTTTTGTTACACACTCTGAGTATCACGGAGAACTGCCCAATCACCAATACAAACAGCTGGTCTTCTTAAAAGCTAAACATTTTGAAAATAATCTATTTAACTATCTTGATTCTTTTCTCTGCCTTTTGTTAATATGGACTAAACTTTCAGGACTAAGTTTAGGAGTGAAAAAATTTTAATCATGGAAGTTCAGTAAGTTGTAAAATATAATATGTAACTGAAAATAGGACTTTTTTATGTGCACCCATTCACAGAAACTCCTCTGTCTATATTCACTTCTTTTTTTTTTCTTTTCACAAAGGAAGCATGCTAAATGTAAAATATAGGATCTATCTCTGCCTCCTCATCTGCCCCTCTCCCTTTCTTTTAACTGTGAGGAATCAAAGCCTTTATCATAGTCCTGGAAAAGCACATCAGAGCTGCGAAATGGATTTTTCACAGGCATTCCGAAACGCTGGGACCAAACACATAGTTTATTTACCTTAATTATCCTGTATAAGATTGGACGACAGATGTTCTCTTACATGTGGTTTGCTAATTTACCTCATTCTTTCTGTCTATTACATGAGCTATTCTGAAAATTAGTATTGAGAAAGTGTAATCGAATCTTCTGCTCCTCTTGGTAAACAAAATCTACTTTCTCACATTCATATGTCATCTTTCAATACCAAAACACGGAGAAAAGAATGCCTGCTACCAACCACAACCTTACATCATGCTTACACAAATAAAAAATGCACATCATTCTTCAGCTCTGTGCAAAAACCCCAAAATGTATTCAAACCATGGCAGCGGGAAAACAAATATAGCTACTACCACATTCTCATGCTCTCTAAGGTACTTAACATCTATAAAAGGTTATTTGATCTTTGCTCATAAATTCTGGCGACTTTAATCGCTCCCCCCCTCCCATATTTATGTGCATTCACACGTTCTCTGGAAGTCTGGAAGTATGCCCACAATGATATTTAAAGTCATGATTTAAACGTGACTAGTTTTGAAAGAAATGAATGACTTCTACTAAAATTACTCAACATCAAGCATGTTCTAGAAAACCTTTTAGATCAGGATCCATTTTTCTATTATGTCTGCCTAATACTAGTAATGCGAAAATGCCTTGATCCACTGAAGGAGGAAACCGACGTGGTTTTCTATTAAATAATATAGCTGACCATAGAATATTTAAATTGGTTTCAAATTTTAGGTTAATGTTCTTACTGCTGTCCTGCTACTTACCTTAATTCATCTTAGTGTTTTATGGTGTTAGGCCTTACTGTCTGCATACTAATCACAGAGGTTTTAAATGTAGTGCCTCCTTTCTCTTCATTAATGCTGCTCTTAAACTTCACTTCTTAAAGAAAAATGGTCATACTATATACTGTGTGTGTGTATATATATATATACATATATATACATATACACACACATACTTCAGAACAGATCATTATGCTGTCGAATTATACTGCTCTGTGTGGTACCTTAATTATTATGTGGTGTATAACTTAATTATAATCACCCTGAGAATATGTACAAGTTCACTATTTTTTTAATTATAAAAATAAAATAGTGTGGTAATAAAAAAATCAAACATCACAGAAGATTACAAAGCACCAAATAAATTCTCTCATTCTTTGCTCCTAGTTCTATTTAGCAAAGATAACCCCATTTAGCTGTTTTTATTTCAAGTTTTTCTGGTTGCTACTTCCATAATATTGAATATTATATTTATGTCTTGTTTTCTCAATTTATTATTACTCAACAGTATCATCTCAGTCTACTATGAAAAATGAGAAAATTAGTTTATTTCTACTCCTTTTGCTATCTCTTCTTCTTAACTTTTATTAATTTAACTTTTATTTTTGTTCAATTAGTTACCTTCATTTTTATTCACATATTTACACACAAATATTTTGACATTTATCATAAGCATATGAATGTGATAATATGGTATATGTTTTGTCTTAACGCAGTTTTTTCTTTTTTCTTTTTTTTGCTGAATTCCCCCTCTCTCAATTCAGAAACACAGTTCTTCCCCATTAACAAGTGTTTATAGTCTATTAACACTCATCTGATATTTTTTTATGATTATACAGTCACATAAAATACACTTGTTACTTAATGGGTATAGAGTTTCAGTTTTACAAGATGAAAAAGTTCTGGAGATCTTTTGTATGACGATGTGAATGTACTTAACACACTTAAAATGGTTTAAAATGTTTAAAATGATAACATTTATGTGTTTTTATACAATTAAAAAGCTTTTAAAAATATATAATTACGTAATCATACACGTGTTCATATACAGGAAGTCTTCACTTTCCACTGTTCCTACATAATTCAATTCCACTTACTACAGTTCAGTTAAATAACACCAGTGCCCCAACAATGTGGTTCAATTTTCAGTTGCCACAGTATATAACCTGTGAATGATTGCACAAAGTATAAACTTCACTGCTAGCTTGTCAGTCTAGAAATTACCATGTAAATAACAAATGAAAATCAAGATCAGTGATTAATTACACCTCTTTCAAATTCTGTTGGTGATTGGCCACTGCAGTTTTTTTAATCTGTTCATGCAAAGACAGTGAAGCATGTAGCTGAGTTGCCTCCTTGTCTCCCAGTGATAAAACCACATGACATTTTACAAAAATTAAAAAAAATCAGTAGAGGGAAATGAGCAACAAAGATGAAAGTACAGCAAAAAAATGAAAAGTGATAATGCTGGAAGTGAAATTAGAATTGAACATAAGTGGAATTATAAAAGAAATAGCTGGCTAGCAGGGGGAATGTTGACACAACTGCCACTCGAAAGACTTGTTATGCAGTCAGAGGAACTTCATGAAGGTGGGCTTATCAACATCAATGAGGAAAGTGATTGTGATGAAAACACTGAGAACCTGGAGGAAGTGACACAAACAAAAACCTTCATATTAAAGGCATTTCTGGAGATACTTCACAACATTGAAAGTGCAAAAGATAAAATCTCAGATATTGATCCAGACTTAGAAAAAAGAATGATGATTTGCTAACTCAGAGAAAAGGTACTTGCTCCATATCATAGCTATCCAATGAGAAGGCAGCATTCTTCCAGTTCTTGATAAGTTTGCTTCAATAAGTTTTTTCTACAAAGAAATAAAATACTGTAACACTTAATGCTCTTAATGTTTTAATTTACAGTGTACTAATAATATTAGTTTTACAATTAATTTCTCTATACATTTATAACTAGTCTACAGTAAGAGATTTTAGCATTTTGGCTTAAATTTTTTAAGACTCCAGAAAAATAATTTTCTCCATTGGCTATTAAGATCAATTTGCATGCTTTCAGTTTGTATGGTCCTTTTTATGGTCTCACTCTACATGCAAAGAGGTGATGCTTGTATAGGTTTTTTGGTCATTGTTTATTATACAAAACAGAGATTATATTACCTGCACTTTTCTGCATTTTCCTCTCCTCGTTCAATAATTCTTTGTGGCAAACTCTCTAAGTCAACTGGTATAATTTCAAATAATTCTTTTTAAATAGTTGCAAATTTCATGATACGCATGTACTATAATTTACTGAAACATTCTTTTCCTAATGGGCATGAAAAATGCTTTTAGTTTTATACCACAATGATAATTATTTCAATAAACATTCTGTACAAATATTCTTAAATACTAATTGATTTATTTCTATGATACAGATTTCTAGGAGTAGAATTACTAGGTCAAAGGTATACTGTTTTTTAAAATTCTCTTAGATATCACCAGGCAGATTTTCAAAAGGCTGTAACAAAGTCTATTTCAGTACCTATGTATAAACTAGGGTGAGTAAAATAAGGTAAAAAGGTTTCTTTTCCTCTGCATCCTCAACAAAAATAGATATTAGAGCTTTTAAATTATTGTCACTCAGATTAAGATTATATCTCATTTTTAATTGGCTATTATTAACTATTAGGGAATTTGAACATAGTTTTATCTTTGTTGGTTATTGTTGGCTTTTTGAAAATAATCTTTGTGTGTGTTTTGTTTTGTCATTTTTTTTCCTTATTTTTAAATTCAGCTATTATTTTTTTCTCCATCTTGAGCTCTTTGTACATTATAGATTGAAAAGTCAATAAATGTAGGGGAAAACAATTTAAGTGGGGTCAAAGCTTGCTTTACTAATTAGCTAGAGCATCCAATCATCAAATCAATAAGATATTAGTAAAGGAAGAGACATATGAATCTATTGAACAGAATAGTCTTCAGAAACAAATCCAAGTGTAATAATAATTCATTACATTTGTTATATTTATTCATGTAAGTGGGAAAATGATAAATTTTGCTGAAAAAACTGACTAGACACATGGGAAAAGTCATATTGGACTTATATTAGGCAAAAGAATGCATTTCATGTGAATTAAAGTAATAAATGTAAAAATTTGAAAACATTTTTACACAAAAGTCTAGTATACTATATATACACTCTATGGATTGGGAAAAAAAATCTGAAGAAAAGGATGAGATGCATTTGATTACACAAAAACTAAAACTTTTCTATGGCACAATTTATTTACAAAGTCAATAGAAAATTATATATATAAATATGTATAGAAACATGTATAGAAACATGTATATTCATTATTGCAGCATAATAAATTACTTATATAATAAATGGTACAAAAAATGTAACAACAAAATTTACTATTTCATGTGGTGATAGAAAGAAATTTAACTATGGAAGGTGAACCCACTGTGTAAATATATATATGCCTTACTGTTAATGTGTACAGCTGAAACGTACTGGATTTCGTTAACCAATGTCACCATAAAAAAAATAATTAATTAAAAACAAACAATCTAATAACTGTACTTATTACCAGAAATCATTTATTGGTAGCTCCAGAAAATTTTAATGCACCATTTGCCAACATAGAAAACGACATAAACCTAGTACTTAGAAGAATTTCATATATTTTTTATTTTTTAAATTTAATGATATAGCTAATTGGAAAAGCAAATAAATTGATATTTCTGCCAAGGCATATCATAGAATGAAGAATATTACTTATGTCTTCCAAATGAAGCAGAAATAAAAATATAAAATAAGAAAAATAATTTACTATTTCGTGGTTTCTTGGGATCAGGAATCTGGGTGTGACTTAGCTGAGTGCCTCTGAGTCAAGATTTCTCATGGGGTTGCAGTCGACTTATCAGCTAGGATTTAGGTCTTGCCTCAAAGCCTCCCCTGGGGGAAAGATCACTTTTCCATAGAACTTGCTGCAGAGCAATCCAAGAGACTCAAAGTACAAGTTTCTGTCTTTTGTTACAACTTAATCTCCAGTGACATCCTGTCATTTCTATTGCATTCCCTTAGAAGTCGGTGAATAAATCTAGCTCACAGTCAAGGCATGGAATTACATTAAAATGTGAATACCAGGAGCCAGGGACCTTTGGGGCTATTTTAGGGGCTGTGGCCCACAACAGTTTACATTCATAATTTTAAATAATATGCCTACTTAAATCTTGTTTCTTATTTCAACATCTTTAGGAGAAATCTCTCAACTACCATAGAATGAGAAAATTAGTTCCTTCCACCTCTTTCACAGCTCCTACCTGCCATTTCTATCAGTGAGACTGTTGTGTTTACATTGTCAATGTTTATAATATTTAATGGACAACTCTGATTAAATCTATTGACTATCTTCACTTTACGCAAAGAAATAGGAAGTCTTCTCTCCTGCCTTTTAGTTAGAGAGAGAAGAGCCCTCAAATTCTGGTGAACAGCCCCCATACTAGACACTGGTAGCCCTTCTCTGGCAGAGGATTCCATTTATTTTTAACCTGGGGATACAAATCACAGGACATGCACAGCTGATGTGTAGACTTTGCTTCACGTCATCACCTCAATTTTTGTCTCGCTCTTCACTTCCTACTTCTAAACGTTCTAATACAGAATCTGAAGTCTCCCAAGACTAGGCAGGAAATAGCCGTATTCACTTCAACTATAAGCTTTCCAGTGCAGGTTTTGGTCAATAGATGCTTTCGTTCCAGGTTACCCATCAATATGCTCCCAGGTACTCTCCATCGTCTACAAATTCATTAAATTCTCTAAACCATTGATGTTCCCACTCTTCTTTTTGATTCCTTTATTACTATACTTCCTATTGAGTCCTTTAATAATATTTCAATTCTCAAAATTCTGAGAAGAAAAGGAAGTAAATTCTTTTACCCAATTTGCTATAGTGGATCACAATCAATCCTATCTATCTACGAGACAGTTAATGAATGCTAATAAGATAACTAAATTAATAAATAAATTAATAGGTGGAGGTGAATGTGATTACATTAGTTTTTTATTGCTGTCATACGAATTACCACAAATTAGGCTTAAAACAATGGAAATTTGTTGTCTGACAGTTCTGGAAGTCAGAGGTTCAAAATGGGTCTTCAACCAGGCTAAAGGAACGATTATCAAGTGAGTCCCATTCTATTCTGGAAGCTCTAAAGGAGAATTCATGACTGTGCTCTCCCAGGTTGTTGGAACCTACCCCAACACAGTCTTTGCAATTCTACAATTCTCCCATTTCCTTGCTGTCTGTCAGCTGAAGCCTAGTCCCAGCTTCTAGAGACCATGTTGTCACCTTGCCTCAGGCTCTCTTCCTTCATCTTAAACCCAGCAAGAGCAGACCGAGTTCCTCTCATGCTGCAATACTTGCCTGCCTCTTGGTATACGTCATTGCATTTCTCACTGACTTCAGTCCTCCCCTTCGGCTCATTAGAGTCTACCTCAATCATTAAATATAACCTCCCTGACCTAAAGGAAGCTGATTAGCCACTCGAATTCCACTGCAAAATTTTGTTTTGCCATGTCAGGAAACAACTTTGCAGACTCCAAGGGTTAAGACATGGACATTTTTGAGGGGGCATTATTCTGCCTTACGCAGTGATTAACATTCATTGCCATTTACTTGGAAAGGCAATTTTTTCATTCTACTTATTTGGAAGAGGTTTATAGAAGACTATGGAAGGACTTCAGAGAGACTCTGAAGAAGATGAGGAAGTACACTTGACTAAGAGAAAGGTGCTATATAGGTGGCAGTGAAAAAGAAAACACTGAACATTAATTCTCAACCATATTCTCTATATATAAAATCACATATTATATAATCGTGTAATGTATAATCATAATTCTTACTCATAGAGTTAGAATAAATAACTGAGGCCAGGATGTCCTTTGTCTCAGGACATTCTACTTATAAGTAAAATATTCTTATAGTGGAACTAAAAATTGTCTTATTTACAAATTAAGGCAGATAGTTAACAAAAACAAAGGCATATTACTGGAACTAAAAATAGGTGTGAGAAAAAATTGATAGCACAATTTATAAAAATGTTTCTGACTAAACTGAAAATATTTGCAACAGAAATACAATGAACCCTGAGATATCAAAATATGTTTCTGTAGAGTCAACATATGTATAAAGATAGTGAAAATAACAGTTTACTCGGATATATTGAAAATGATAATTTTGTCATACAAAATTTAACTATCTCCTAGAATCTGAAAATAAAACCACTTTTATAAAAACCTTGTTTCCACATTTGCAGTATGATAAAGCCAAATGTCATGCTCTGTGCAGTAGTGAATATTATTTTATTCATCATAATAAAAAAGACGGTTTTTTTTACATAACAGTATCTCTATTAATAAAGTTTGAGAATTCATTGCTAATGCATATAGCCAAGAAGGAAGGAAACTTGGCAAATGAAAAATGTTGAATTTCACAATGGTCTATGGAGAACTTTTTTATTTCATTTAGCAGAGGGGAAAACATACTTTTAAAATGTGAGTTTATTGTTATACTCTCCTTTGTGTGATTATATATATTAGTATTAGTAAATAAACAACGATATTGCATTTTTCCAACTTTGTGAAAACTGTATCACTAATTGATACTTGCTTCTAATGCTAGATAATGTAAAGCTATAGGATAAGTTCAGACTTGCATTTAAAGGTGACTATCTGCCAATGCTGCTGCTGCACTATGTAAACAAAAATGAATAAATATTATTCTGCATTTTACTGATGAACACGTAGGTGAATACAATTCATGAACAGTGCTACGTTGATTATATACTGTGCTTACTGAGGTGTCATATAGCTAAGAAACATACATTAACAGGTTTAAATATGCACATAAATATTGAAAGCTATTCTGAATGTAAATTTGCTAATATTTCCTACAAATTGTGAACTCAAAATGTGATTAAAATAAAAAGTAAATGTAACTCACCGAGTTTAAATATGTACTTAATGCTTACATTTACAGTTCATAATAGCAAAAGTCACTCAAAGTAGATTTCAAACAACTTCAGGAATGCTCTTTTCATTTAATGAAATTCTTCTAATTGCCTTGTTCAGGATGGAATTTCTAGGTAATATTATTTTTAATGACTACAAAATCATCCTGATTTCAAATGATGGTTGTGGGTTTATAAGCATTTTTACGATGTCAGAATTTTAATATTTTAATTGTGAATTCTTAGTAACACGAATTTATTCTTCTGTGCTACCTCTGACATCTTTTCTTTTATGAAGGAATAGGTAATTTTATTTTAAGCAGAACACAGTCAATATTTATGCTCTTAAAATTACTATCTGTTTCATTTGTGCCTCTTATGAAGTATGTCAAAGTGAAAAAACTAGGTTTGTTCTAGAACTTTACCAAGAGGAGAATAATAACTAAATCTCTTTTTTCTTCCTAAATGCATTTTTGAAGACTTCTCTTATATGCCATCTAAAAAATAACAAAACTAAAATTCTGTGAGAAATCTCAATCTTTTGTTTTAAAATCTTAAATTTTTAAGTATAGTGGACCCTTACCATATCCTTGAATTTCCATATATCACCATATGCCCAATTTTTGCCATAAAATGACCATATGAATCACTACACACAAAGGTTTTGTGTTTATGAGTTGCTTTGTGAATGGGCATGAAAGTTGTTAAAGCTAATTTGAATGTGGATACAGGGCAGTAAGCTAGCCTTAAACTCCTAGCTAATGACAGCTATCCTGTAGCACAAAGAACTAAACCTAGCATCCCTGGTGAAATTATAAATTACTATATGGTATGAAAACTTGGGGGCATTCATAATTAGTCAAAAGTGGAAAAGTCAAATATGTAAATTCTTGAGAATAATTTATTAGGTATGATTTCCCAATGTAAAAATTAATATCTGAATACTGCTCATAAAATATAAAGGGAAGGGAAGAGAAATGGGAAAGATTTGCATGGAAGCTTTTAGGAAAGAATTGGGAAATTTGTGTCAGCGAGAAAAGTGTAGTTGTATTATCAGATACAAGTTCTAATTCTCCCACATCACTTCTTCTCCTGAGCCTCATTTATCCTTCTGTTAAATAAAATGTTGTACTCAACCCTTTTGGGCCACATTCCTGGCAAACCTTTAATGAACAAAGAACCCATTGGAACACCAGCAGGAGGGTATCAATCCTAGCCTGAGGTTTGAGGCCTCGTGCATTTTAGATTAGGGAAGAAGAGTTGGGTCTTGAGTGAGCCTGGCCATTGCTATGTGTTTGCTGTGTTAAGCTCTCTGTTTATTATTCAGATGTCCTGTCTGTTTTGTTTCCTCTAGAATATCAGCTTCTGACATTTGACTTGGCTTGTTCTCAAAACCACCACACAAAGAAAGTATATCTTATGGCTTTTGGTTTATCGCCCACGTTACTATCTTCTGTTCACCCATCTAGACCCACACCTTGCCGTCTTCACCCAGCTCTGTGTCTCAGAATGTTGACCTGATAGACTTTATCTGTGAACTCCTTTGTCTCCTGGCTTTCAGTTGTCTTCAGCTAAGGGGACCCTTACTATAATATTGGACAGGAGGAGAAGAATGAACTTAAGTATTAATTCTCCCATCTGTCCCCCATAGCAGATTTTACATGGAGGCAATAATAATTCTATAGAGGGTAAAAACTGATACATAGGGCCCCCATTATTTATTTATTTATTTATTTATTTATTTATTTATTTATTTATTTTTGCTAGTTACAATGGTTTATGGCTCTCCAAAGGGCCACAGTACAGAAACAGATATACAGGAAATCTGTAGTATGAAACTTTCATGGGGGAGAGATAATTAGGCATAAAATGTCTATAAAGGCTCCTAGAGGCAGTGATAGTGGCACATGGTCCCATAGTGTCGGTAGGACCTGGCTGTGTCCTCCAACACAAGGTCACAGCTGTTCTGAAAAGATGGGGTAGGTAAAAAGACAGAAAAGAGAGAGAGAGATGGAAGGAGAGATTGGAAGGGTTCTCTTAATTAATTAAAGCTATTTAGAAGTAGAAAAAAAAAAGAGTATTAAAGCTTCCAAGAGAAGAATAGAAAGGCTTTACTCTTTCTCCTTTTTTCTAACCTCCATTCCTGAACCTAATCATATTTTAATGTATAAACTTTCCCTAGATCAAACCTTTACCTATAAATAAATATCACATTTTCTGATTCCTCATATAAACAGATTTTAACAAATATTAATTTATGCAGAGTGTGTTACAATTTACATAGCTTTATCAATGATATACTTTTATTTTCAAAACTACTTTTTGTATTACTATAGATGAGGACACTAGAAACAGTTCACATATGTAACCCATCCAAGACCATAGCTGGTAAACAACAGTACTAAGACCTAAACATTTTTTTAAAAATTGATTTTGTGCCTTTTCTATTTCAAGTGGTTGCTTCAAGTTATTTGTTAACTAAGTAGAAGGTGGCCATGCACAGAGAGAAAGTTCCAAAACCCAAATAATCCTCAGAATGAATCATCATATTTTAAATTAATTCTTTATCTTAAATGTTAGATTCTTAGGTGTTACAAAAAGATAGAGGACAATGCCTTTTTAAAGAAATTTTTAAAAGATATTTTGTTGGAATATATAAATAAGTGCTTTTTAAAACATTACGGATATGTAGGCAGATATAGGTACAGAAAATTATCAACTCTAGTATAATAGTGAATACTTGATCACATAATACAATTCATGAAAAATAGTCCCAAGTAATATAAGTGCTCAGATAAAAAATATGTATAAAACCTAGAGGGGCAGAGGATGGATTCAGTCTAAAAGACTTTATTAAAAATGCATCATATCTTTTAACTCCTTCAGAAATGAGAACTCTATAATAAACAAATGGTCTGAATATATACTGCTAAAAGATTTTGGTAAGTAAAATCTGCGTGGGAAATGAGAAGATGACAGGGAAGCAAAGCAAACACATCTGATGAGACAAGATGTTAGCTGAAAAGATATGTGTTTGCAAGTGAGCAAAATATTCTAATAATATAAAGAATTAACACTAATCAGTAGGGTGTTAACAAATATATGAAGGGAAGGAAATACCAAAAAAAGGAAGTAAATTTGCTAATAAATGAGGACACGCATGAAATTAATTATGTCTCTTAGATGTCTATGACACTGAAGTTGTTTGTTAAAAAATCTTTCTTTAACAAAAAATATAACATGGAATTTGTGCCTTTCAGAAATAACATCTTGCCAAAGTAAAAACTGATAACAAGCATGATAAGGAATTTAAGTATTCCAGACACACATAAATCAGCAGCCCAAAATGACAAACTGGGCAGAGATGAAAAGCAATTAGACACAGGGCTTATTGGGCTCCTTGCAAATCTCATTGTTAAAAGCTAGTGGATATCTTTAGAAATAACTTGTTGAAAAGAATTTTGCACTGCTGAAGAAAAAAAAGTCAAGGAACCAAAGCAGAGGAATGACCTCCTGAGAGATATATTGTCGTAGCACAACAGTGATTTTACCACCCCAAGAGGAAAACTATATATATCAGAAAAAAATTGGTTCCCCAAAAAATGAAAAACAGCAAGTTATCAAGATTTTAAATATCTTATTCAAAATTATCTCTTTTTTATTTAGAATTATTTAGAAAATGTCTGATATTTGAACATCAATAATACTTTTGTACAGTCTTCCTGAACTTTTTGTTGGACAAAAGCAAATTTGATTTAGATAGAATGTGGTCAAGAGGAATCAAAGCTTTCTGAATGTCTGCAGTAAAGATAATAACATGAAAATATATTTTCTTATAAGCTACTCAAATTTATAAGGGTCAAAAACATAGTACCTATAGACTCAATTTTTAACCAAGATGTTTCAGAAAAATTAAATTAAAAATTACTAGCGTCCCGGTTATCTGACATTTAGAAATATTAAGTATAACATTTTTGAGCCAGAATGCGTTATTTTTTTAAATAAATACATCAGTTTAGCTTTCATGCAGAGCTTAATAATTCTTGAATATTCATATCAACTAAGTGAAATTAGTTTCACTTGATAGGAGTACATTAGGGGAAATAAATGAAAATGTTTTATGTTCATTCTTTTGTGAGGTTGTGTAATATTCTACAATATTTTTTGTTATTTTAAGTAAGGACATTTATCTGGAACATAATTATAATAGTGTTTATATAGAAAATTATTTATTAATATCAATTCTTCAAGAATATCTTAGAAGGAATTACTGATACTTGGGAAAAAACCTATGTTAAAATACTTTTTCTTATAAAAGAATTATATGCATGATTTTTTTATTTCAAAACTCCTACACACTCAAACACACACACACACACACAGTCTAGAGAATGTTTTGAAATAAATGATTTCAATTTTAAAGAATCCAAAATAAGTTTGTGTTCACAAATACCAAATCACTGGGTGATTTCTTTAATTTACACAAACAACTGTTTGCTTAACTACCAGTTAAATATTCTTACTAAATTGATTGTTCATTTTAGTCAAAATGTTTTATCTGATAGTGTAAACAGTGTCCCAAGGTTCCCTCACGCTTACTTTAGAGCAGGGTCCAGGCCCCAGGCCATGAACACATACAGGTCCCTGGCCTGTTAGGAACTGGGTCGCACAGCAGGAGGTGACCGGTGAGCCAGAGAGCGAAGCTTCATCAGTGTTTACAGCCACTCCCCAGCGCCAGCATCACAGCCTCTGCTCTATCTCACATCTTCAGGCATTAGATTCTCATAGGAGCACCAGTCTGTGGTGCCAGAAAGGTTGGGGACCACAGTTTAGAGGATACATTCCCTCAGAGGGCAAGGTATGCCCCTACCTAACAAAGCAGACTAACCTCTCAGCAGACACAGGATTCTGCTGTGCTCACCAGTGTTCCCACTCATGTCACCTAATCCTGAACAGCAAGAGATTACATTGAAAGAAACTGTGTAAAGGCTAAATGTTTCAAATTCTTTTGAAAATTCAAACAACTCTGCCAACAGGTATGGCAGAAAGAAGTCTCAGGTGAATGGGTTCTAGAGAGCCTATTAGTTTGTAAAATAAAAAGATGCCAAATATCAAACAATTCATTAGTTGAACTGCAACCATTAAATGATTGTTTTCTGGGGGACCAACATTACTGTGTAACTTCAAAAAGTTACTCAATTATGTCTGACAGCTTTTAAAGATCCTGAATCTTTAGTTAAATCAAAGTATATTTATTTATTTATTATGAAATAAAGCCTGTTGACATGTGTCAATGAAACGCTTTTACTTTTAAATGTTTCTACTTAATCCAAACATTCACATATCACATTCTGCAAATCCCAAACAACACTAAAATTAAAAGCTAGAGTATTACCTAAATCAGAACATTTAAAGAAATGATTGACACACTTGACAATCTCATGGGGCTGGCAAAGAAACCATAAAAGTAAAACAAGAAGTAAAAACAAATTAGAAAGAGAAGCGATAAGTATAAGGAAAAAAAATCTGTGATGGTGTATAAAGGCTAACATGAAGTATAGAAAAATGAGTTAAGAATGTAATTAATGAATCTAAAGAAGGAATAGAAATGGACAGTAAACATAAAAAATTTATTAGCCTGACCATTAATCAAAGATACACAAAGTAAAATATCAATTTGATACTATTTTTGGTCCACTGAGGATAAAAGAAAAAGAAAAACACCTATAACTGAACAATGTGGATACACTGGGCTTTTCACACACAAAAATCACATCAAGCAAATGGATGATTTGTCTTGAACTTCAACCATGAAAGAAAAGCAATTTAGCAATAAGATTCCAAAGGTAAAGTGTGCACACACTTTGACCTAGAAAATCTGTTCCTAGGAATTTTCCTTAAAGAGATTATTTCATAACTGATCAAAAATACATACAACAACACAGTTGGCCCTCTGTACCTGCAGGCTTCGCATCCATGGATTCTACCAATTACAGATCAAAAATACTTAGAAAAAAGATGTTACGTTGGTGCTGACGTGTACTCTGCAGTTAGGACAATGATTGTATCTGCACCGAACACATGTAGAATTTTTTTTTCTTGCTATTGTTCTCTAAATGATACAGTACAATAATTATATACATAGCATTTACATTGTTTCAGGTTATTATAAGTAATCTATAGATGTTTTAAAGTAGATAAGTGGATGTGCATAGATAATATGCAAATAGTATACCATTTTATATAGAGACTTGAGCATCTGTAGATTTTGGTATCTTCAGGGAATCCTTGGAACCAACCCCTACAGATACTGAGGAATGACTACAATATAAGTTCAGTTTCTAGTTGGAGGGACACCAATGGAGTGGGTACCTACATCTCACTTCCCCAGGGAGAGGCTAGGGACACTGCTGGCCTTTTAAAGAAACTATGTTTAGTATTTGTATGAGTTTCCTATGATAACAAATTAACCACACACCGAATAGCTTAAAACAATGTAAATTCATTATCGTACAATTTTAGAGATCAGAAGTCCAAAATTAGTCTCAATGATCTAAAATCAAGGTGGTTGGAGGACTGTATTCTCTTCCCTGCCTCTTCTAGCTTTCTGTGGTTCATGACCCCTTCTTCTATCTCTAAATCCAGCAATGTAGTATCTTTCTGTCTCTCTCTTCCTCTGCTTCCATCATCATCACCTCTCTCTCTCCTTTTCTGCTTCTGACTCTCCTGATTCTCTCTTGTAAGGACTTAATGAGCAAATGGGGCCCCCAGGATAATCCAGGATAATCTCTCCATATGAAGATCTTTAACTTAATTATACCTGCAAAGTCCCTTTTACCATGTCAGATAACATAGTCACAAGTCCTAGAGGTGAGAATGTACATATCTTTGAGGGTCGTTATGCAGCCTATCATAACATGAAACCCTAGCAGTAGACAAGCAATGACTGTGGAAGATGTGTCAGCATGTGTTCTCAGGGGCAATCCCAGTTTGGCATGGGAAGAGCAGCTGGGAGGACACCAATGGTGTTATGGACTGAATGTCTGTGTCCCCCAGAATTCATATGTGGATTCCTATCACCCAAACATCATAGTATTAGGAGATGGGGACTTTGGGAAATGATCAAGTCATGAGAGTGGAGCCCTTATATAGTACCCTTATAAAGGAGACCACAGAGAGCACTCTTGCCCCTTCATCATGCGAGGACACAGTGAGAAGACAGCCATCTATGAACCAGCAAGTGGGCTCCCATCAGGCACCGAATCTGTTAGTGCCCTGCTCTTGGATTCCTCAGTCTCTAGAACTGTGAGAAATAATGTCTGTTGGTTAAGCCACCCAGTCTGTGGCAAGACCGAATAGACTAAGGCAGATGGAATAGGGGGCAGACTTGAAGAGACCTTCCATTTGGAATAAGGTGGATGGAGATTGTCCAGTCTGACCGTCAGGTGTCAAGGAATAATTCCAGCCTTCTCAGCAGATGTAACAAGAATAAAAAATGTTGGCCAAAGGGCAGATAAAAGGCGGCATAGGACAGAGGTGTGCCATCAGATATCCAACCCTGTCTCTCTGATGCCCAGATGATTCACAGAGCTTGCCTTTTAATTGAAAAATCATCCCAGATGAAGTGAGAAAAGACTCCACTATGAATTGACCAGACTGACTTTTCTACTACATGTGGATCTTAAAATAATTTAAGAAAGGTAACAATTTTACTACTCAGCCATAAGAAAAAATGAAATACCATTTGAGACAACCTGGATGGACCTCAAGATAATCATGCTAAGCAAAATAAGCCAGACTGAAAAAACTGAAAATCACATGATATTACTTATATGTAGGATATAAACCTAAAAGCAACAAATAAACAGGACAAACAGAGACTCAGGGACATAGATGATGGACTAGTGATTACCAGAGGATAAGGGGTAGGGGAGAAAGGGAGAGGTAGATGGGGTAAAGGGGTCAAATATGGAGGGTTGAGAGAGGGTGAAGTGGGTAAAGGGGATCAAATATGTGGTAGCTAAAGGAAACTGGACTCTGGGTGGTAATCAGAAAATAGAATATATAAATGTCAAATTATAATGTACACCTAAAAATTATATAATTGGATTAACCAGTTTTACCCCAATAAACAAAGAAAGGTACAATTTTGTAACTTCAAAAGATACAATTTTGTACCTCTTAAGGATTTTGAAATTCATAATCAAAACGTGTTTATTGATATGGAAAAGTATCTATATTACTACATGACAAAAATCACACTATAAAACATATGTTATTAGCCTGTTTTAATCATTATATTGTAGTTACTTATGTTTATGCATAGAAAAATGTCTTAAAGTTTATACTCCCCATTAAACATGGTTCTTGAGAACCTGGGTAATTGAATGATGAGTAATTTTTTTGTAATATAGTTATCCAACTTCAGATCTGTAAATGGTTTATATAATTTATGTATTATTTGAATAATCAACAAAAATACAGTCATTTCCATTTTGTCAAAAGCTCTAGTAAAAGATAACTACCATTTATTTTAGATAGTGAGGTAGTATAGCACGAACATCGAGCTCATTGCCAGCAAAATGAGATTGAGTGTCAACTTTCCAGTTTAACTAATCATGTGACCTTGGGAAGCCAACTATAATTTCTGGGCTTCATCTGGAAACTGGCGGGGTAACCACGCTAGTTATAATACCTCACTGTGGTGGTACCATATGGAATGCATTGGGCTTGACACTCATGTGTTGTTCAATTCTCAAAACAACTCTCGACGTGGCTGTTATTATTCCCATTATGCAAAATCACATATAAAAATATATATTACAGCTCTTTGAAAAACATAATACAAACCTAAGCTATTCCTGCAATGTAATCACGATGAAACACTTGCAGTGCTCAGTGTAGATATAGATGTCACATACCAGTTCTCTAAATAATATAGAGATAAATTGGTTTCCAGTATGAAAATCAGGCTCCTTGGAGATATTCAGCAATTTGGAGAGATCTGTGAGTTTCCCTGCCTGAAGGAAGATCATCTCTTCAAAATGGATATTTCAGTAGACGCTCTCCTATCTGCTACCAGGGGTCTTGATTAAAGCTTTGCCTGTGAGACATAGATCATTGAATGGAAGTGTCAATTATAAACCCATATTTATTAAATTCAAGGTATTTGCCATAGTAGTGTGTGTGTGTGTAGTTGTATACATGTAAACATAGATATGTTATATATACATATATTTATACACTTTAAGTGCTTAGCTATCATTAATTACTACTTAGTACTCTGGTTAAGATGAGACATGTTATAATTTATGGATAAAGATGAAAAAACTAGTATCAGGAATACGAGTCAAGTAAAAAAGAATGTCATATAAAATAAAAATATCCAGAATAATTCTATATAACCCAAGAAGGAAAACCAGTACAAATTCACACTTCCTTATCTAAAACATTTGAGGCTGAGTTTTAGAATTCAGAAATTTTTGAGCTTCAGGAAGGTAATTTAGTGCATGTAATTTATGTGCTGATAGATAATAGAACATCCCCAACAGGTCTGTGGCCTGTAATCAAGCACATTGTTATTTCTGCAGAGAAATGAATGAATGTTCACACTAAGTAGGATTAACAGTCTTTAAGCAGTCTTATACCAGTTCAGGTTTGGCTGCCAAATGAGTTTGCACCAAATTTAGGGAAAGCTTTCAATTCTGTTAAATTCCACAGCGAGAAACGAAGTGCTTCTGTTTCTTTCCAGTTGTTTTCAGGTTTTCATTTGCTCTTCACTCTCCTGCTCTTGCTGATGTGCTGAGAAGGACTCACAGTGGCAGAGAGAAATTATGTGAAGGCACAGCACTGGCTCTTATCGGAAGCTTCCTCGCTAATGGTGATGACAAGTTGTCTCTAGGAGAGGAAGTGCTTCCTTCTCATCATCGGCATGTGCTCTCTAGATGAATAAAACATATGCATCTCACTGGATGTAAAGAGCTGATTAACAGCTCCCTGTGTTAAAGCTTTTAGAAGCCTTTAGCTTCTATGAAAACCTAACTCTTGACCTCTGCTCTCTGTGCTCCCGTTAATGGTAATGCTTATTATCTATTTCAAGTTCTGATGACCTCTTTGCAATTAATCGTCATGTTGATACACTTAGGCAGGATGGTAGATGCTCTCATAATCTGATGATTATGCGAGTAAGGTGAGTAAAGGGCACCTCTTTCCTGAACTTTAGGTAGAATGCTTCTATTAGCAATAGCTCAAGCGTAAATGGTGACATAAGGTTGGAGAACATTTTGTGAGCAGCAGCCCACACATTTTTCTGCTTCAAAAGGAAGCAGATGTCTAAAAGTTTTCAATACTTAGGATATACTAACGTGTAGGATATCCATGAAGATATATAATAAGAAGACAAAAGGGTACAGAAATAGTCTTTAAACCCTCCTCCCCACATTTTGCAGATATTCTGTCAACCTGGAACCAACCACGACCAAAGAGAAGAGGCTATGGAGCCATTGGACTACAAGAAAGGAGCTTCACTATCACAGGTGAATGAAACAAGTCAACCTGCCAATTCATGGCCATAACAGTCACTCCAGTGTTTTCTTGGTTGTTCCTGGTTTCACAGAGATACATCATTTCAGAGTTTTGCTCTTTTTTCCTTCCCTTCATCTCAAGATGATTTTTCAGTTAATGGGCAAGAAGTATGAATCATCTGGGCAGCAGAGAGGACAGGGCTGGCTCCTTGGTACCGTGCCTCTGTCCTATGCTGCCTTTTATCTGCCCTTTGGTCAACAGCCTCTATTCTTGTTACATCTGCTAAGAGAACTGGAGCAAAAGTTTGCTAGATCCTGTCAATAATCTTGAAAGGAAATAATTATTCTCCTACTAAGAATAGGGAAACTGAGGCCCAGAGAGGTTAGGTACCTTTTATAAGGATCATCTTGACATAAGTAAAACCTGCAGCCTTGTCTGGTTCACAAAAGAAAAAGAAAAAGAAAAGAAAAGAAAAAAGAAAAAGAAAAGAAAAAAGAAAAAAAAAAAGAAAAGAAAAAAGAAATGAGAATATAACTTAGGGGAAAAATTGTATTTAATATATTTTCTAGCAAGCTTCTAGCAATGGCTATACTTGATTAAATTGCACATATAGATATATATTCTGCAGAGATGCTTCTTAAGGGAGTACAAGTTATAGAAATAGTGACATTTATGATCAGGAGAAATGGACCAAAGAAGAAGGGGAAACACAAGAATAATTAAAACAAAGTAGACATCTTCCCCATCCTCCATGTAATCAGCACATTGTTTCTTCAGGTCTTGGAGAAGGCATTGTATAACTATTTGCACACCCGTCTAATGTGGCAAGACAGTAGGAGATAAAATCTCCTAACACAAATAGTAGTTTTGTTCTTGGCGACAGCGCCAAGAGTCAAGCAAAATCTTCTGCACTAGCCAGTTTAAATGACTTCCTTAAGGTCGACTTTAAGAGTGATTCGGTTCCTAATCTGTACTAGAAAAAACTCGCCTTTGTGCCTCTGTGTGTTTTTATTTATTTCTTCTGCATTTAAACCCATACACTCACATATGCCCACCTTCACTCACTCACTCACTCACTCACACACACACACACACACACACACACCCCACACGAAATATATGGGGAATATATTTTTTCCTGCTCTAATCCCAAATTATCTTTCCCTCTTTTCCTTTCTTTTCCTTTCTTTTCTATTCTTTTTTCTTTTCTTTTCTTTTCTTTTCTTTTCTCTTTTCTTTTCTTCTTTCTTTTCTCTCCCCTCCCCTCCCCTCCCCTCCCCTCCCCTCCCCTCCCCTCCCCTCCCCTCTACCCTCCCTTTTAAACTGGCAAGGAGTACGGTCACATGCAGGAATCTCAGAGAAAGAAACTGGGGTGTGAGTCAAAGCGCCTTATAGCCAAGAGGAAGTGTCAGGTGGAGACTAACAGAATAATCCTCATAGCCTCCACAGGTACAAATGTTTGTGTGGTGATGATGTCAGGTGGACTACTCTTTTTTGTGAGATGTCCCTGGATCTGAATAGAACTTACTGTGATGTCCTTATGCCTCAGCACTCTTTGCTAATCTGCAGAAATATATGTGAGTAGATTAACCAGTGTGTATACCCTTAACTATCATAAATATTTCTAAATGGAAATACATAGTATATATCTAATAGAGGATGTCCAAGCATTGTAGTAGGCCTATGGGGAATATCTTAGCTTAGAATCCTGTAGACCTTAAATTAGGTTTTCCTAATCAAAGGTTTGACATCATAGAGCTCTCATAAGTCCTCTTCATGAGCTATTCATTAGCATGGTGAACAGAATTAATTTTTTAATGTACATATTGGTTAAATTATTTGATTCTCATTTTGTCTTCTGGGGTTAAAAAAAAGTCAGAGGAATTTAAATTTGGTGTTGAACTGAGCATGTAGGCATGATACTCAGTAAGTCAAATTCACTAAATGGAACCATTAGCAAGAATTCAGAGAAAAGATAAAACCTTATGGATCTGATACATCTGATATACATACCTAGCTTGGTATAGTAAAAACAAACAAACATGCAAGAAAATAAATTTATAAAAATTGGTCTGGGCATCAGAGAACATAATTTTATTTTTAATTATATTTGTGACCTCCTGTTTCCCTCTTAAATATAGCATAATTTTGTATGTCAACAGGATAAAATTGTGAGAATATTACTATAAACAGAAGTGTTTTTAAAACTTAGTTTATCCTTCCTATGCCTAAAATACATGAATACTCTGGACAATAAAAAATTACTAGATTAAAATATAATGATATGAGGGTTACTATTTAAAAAGCTCATTAGAGTAGATAAGAAAAACACTGAGAACCTAATATAAAAATGAGCAAAGGATATAAACAAATAATGTATATTAACAGATAATTAGCAAGCAAACATATATGAAAATGTTTAACCTTGCTACTCATCAAAGAAGTATAAGCTAAAATAACATTGTATCAATACCATACCATTGAAATGTATAAAATAAATTATTTCTGGAGAATTCTATTAAATGTTTAAAAAAGAATTATTATCAATCCTTCACAAATTCTTCTAAAAAATAGAAGAGGCAACACTGCCCAACTCATTCTATGAGCTCAGTATTATTACCAGATACCAAAACTGAACAAAAATATCAGAAAACTACAGACCAATATCTTTTATGAATACAGATGCAAAAATCCTCAAGAAAATACTAGCAGACCAAGTCTTGCAACATATAAAAAAGATTATATACCATGACCAAATAAGTTTTATCCCAGAAATGCATGGATAAAATAAGTTTTAGCCCAGATAGTTCGACATACAAAAATCAATCAATATACCACATTAATAGAATGAAGGGGAAAAAAATCACATGATATCTGAACAGATACAGAAAAGACCTTTGACAAAATCCAATATCCTTTCATGATAAAAATACTCAATAAACTAAAAATAGAAGAGAACTCCCTCAACCTCAAAAAGGCCACCCACAAAAACCCAAAGCTAACATCCTACTTAATGGTGTGGTGGTCTTGTGGAGAGGAGAGGCAGAGCCCGAAAGGGGAGGGATTCAGCAGCCGGCCAAAATGGGGAACGAGGAAAACTGACAAGCCCAGAAGGATTTGCAAAGAGCAGGATGATCACACAGCCCTTTGGACTTTGGGGGTTTGAGGCTCATGAGGTGTGATTACTGTTCTGTCCTACTGGAAAGCCATCTTGCCAGGGGATCAGGTTACTTTTCATCAGGAATGACAAGGAAGAGCTTTTATTCCAATTTTATCTTTCAGCAAGCTGCTGCTTCCAAACTCTGGGCTTTTAGACAGGCTTGGTCAGAAAAGCAAACTAGATTCCCAAGAACTGTAAACCGCATTTCAGAGCTTGCTCTGGGAAGGCATCAGAGGTTAGATTATGTTAAATAATAATAAAGCAATGGGAGTAGGAATATCAGTAGTCTACATCTGTTCTTACCTCATGGGAGGATTGGGGCAGGTGTTTTCTGCATCTAAAGCTGGGACCTTCTCAGTGGTTTCTTTTCCCCTTTTCACCACCTTCTCTCTCACAGCATAGGGTACTGACTCTTTATTTTCTAGAAAGGTATGGTAATTATTACTTTGTGAATCTATAGAGGAGGCAGAATCTATATCGCTGGCTGCTCATCAATCCAGCTTTCTATTGACAGAAAAGACATCTTTGTCATAACTAAGCATATTAAAAAGTATGAAACACATTTTGAACAGTTAAATAGTTTTACTTTCTCTATAATTAAGGTAAAACAAAATTATGTTCCAGAGTAAGTTAGCATTCACTCTGTCCCTAAGATCTGTGTGACCTTGGGGAAATGACTTCTCGTAGTCTAAGTTTTCTCAACTGTAAAACTATGAGCTTAAATTAAGAGATTTCTAAAGTGCATTTAAAAATGCTAATATAATTTGTTTCTAATTCAAGTCATGTAGAGAATTTTTAAAAGGTTCCCCTTTGATGTTAGGCTTAGTCTTACTTTAGTATTAACTCTAGGAACCAAATATTTGATTTAGAATGACTTAAAATTATATTCTTTTTGAGTTTGGGTGCTAAACTTGGAAATGACAATGTACCCTACTGAAGCAGCGGGTAAGCACCAGGAGGCAAAATAACAATTACTTCTTGAAAAAGAGTGACAGGCCCCTGATCAAGAGGGGTCTTTTGTGTTAGATAGAGAAAGTGCCAAATGTCAGATAACACTAGATGAATTTGAGATCTAGAGAACATTTAGATCGGGCTAACAAATTTATCTTTATTTGCACTCTTAGCCACCTGTGTGCCAGGTACTTATTACTCTTGGATAAGTGCCTTCTGTTTATCTGAGAAGAGTTCACTGAGACATGATTCTCCATTACTTCGTGTGACATTAAGCGATAGGAAGTCGGCAGGCCAAGCCCATGTTGTAAGGGGCCATGTTTTATGAGGAAATGGTCGTGATTAGGAATTTCTTAGACAAAGTGTAGGTTGTAATCATGTTTAAATTATCCATGATTCTGAGATGATGACCAGAGAAAATGTGTGGTCTTCCTTCAGGTGCTTATTTCAGGCAAAATTATTCTTGATGCCCATCCCTCCTTTTTGGTGCCCAATATACAATAACTACAGCTGTCCAATGCTAATGCAAGGAATGGAAATTCCATTTTTTCTTTTCTTTTACAGAAAACACTAAGATTCTCCCATGCAATCTTCTGGGCTATTGTCATAGGGGATGATTTATGTATTTCTTGTATGTTTCTTTCTTTTTAAATCTTGAAGTGTATTCTTTTGTTTTATTGGGCTATTTATTCTCTTGACATCCTTGGATGTGAGTTAATGGAACCATGATAAAAGGATAGAGAAGTAGAACAAACAAGCCTGATGGTATAGATTCAGGACTGCCTGACAGATTAGGGATGGCAAAGATAGGAACAAAAGATAAAATCACCTGATTCGTGCACTCTGGGATGGTCCAAATAAACCAGTGCTTGCAGGTTTCACTGTGCTGTGACTCTGAAAAATAAATGTAAAAAAAATTGGGTTATGATTATAAGGATTAAGACATTTATTTTTCTTTAGAAAAATTAATTTTGATACATAAAATGTAAAGGCTTAGTCTAAGAGCACTGCACAATGCTTTGCCCTGAATGAGCATTTAACAGATATTTGTTAAATAATGTCAGAGAAAGGAGTTGATAAATATTGATGAGGATAAGGGGATGGAGTGGGCAGACATGTATTACTTTGTCTGCCAGAAACAGCACTCACCCTCTTTCTGGCTGTGCCCAATCCATGGGGCTAAATGAGTAAGCTGTCACCTTCCCGCAGATCCTACTAGTCATTATTGGCATAGGGATGGAAATCCAAACTAAAATAATCCCATTGTCTTTCCTCCACAGTGATTGGGCCAAAGAAGTACAGTTAACACAAACCGAATCAATTAGCAGGCTTCCTCAGGATTTTTCAAATTGTAACCACAGAAAATCATAATAAAGCTGGAATGAGGTAAGTATAAAAACTACTGGTGGTTGCTATTCCATCCATACTCAGGTAAAAGAAGTGTGACATGGTGAAGCCGACCTATAGAGACAAGAGAGGAAGAAGAGTCTTGGCCACAGTTGTCCCTGGTTCCCGCTGTCCCCAAGTCCCAGTTTTATCCCTGCCACTTATGAGATTTGGTCACTTGAGCCAACACTGCCTCCTTCACCAAAGACCAAAGTCATCCCTAAGACAAAGGACAATTAAAGTAAAAGTAACTGAACTGATCTTGGTGTCATCTAGACTCTAAGCAGTGTGAGGTCAGGAATTAATGTGATTCATCTTTATGCCCGCAGTGCAGGAAACAGGGCACAAAACACGCTGGCAGTCAAAACCTGTATAGTCTTTCCAAATATATTTGTTAAATGTCCAAGAAACATGCTAAGTGTTGCAAATAAAATGGAGAGCAAGAAAAACACAGTCCTTACCCTTAAGAAGCTTTTATTCAGGTGGAGAGCACGGAAAAGAAAACTGGCAGTGGTGATAAAAAGTGCTCATTTTATTAATTTATTAATATATTAATTTGAATTATTGGGTGACAATTAGCTGCATAGCCTAGCTAATCCAAGTTTTAAAAAAGGAATTTTTAGGCAATGGGCTATTTCACAGGACAAGGGGAGGAATGAAGCCTGACTTTACAGAGAACAAGGACCAAGCATTGGATAGTCATCCTCTCCCCACCAAATGTACCTGCAGTGTTCTCTTTCTGACTCTCCTCTCTGTTTCTCTTTATCTCTTCCCAACAACTGACTTCTTTGCTCACCAATCAGCGTGCTGTTATAAAGTGGGTCCCAGCTTCCAAGTGCAAACCTCTCTGAAGAAGATAACTAATTGACCAGAATTCCCCTGAGAAATATCTAGTTGGGAAGTAAGTAGTGCTTTGATAAGCTGATTGGTTAAGTGGGTGAGCCCTCAGGGCCTGCTGAAGTTGGATAAGATGATTACTCCACACTGCTGTGCATAAACCCAGGGGAAGAATGAGTGCGACCCTGGAAAAAGAGAGGAATTGGAGAGACAGAATGACACCTCTTCTCTTCATATTTACAGTAGAGACTATAAAAATTATGAGTGATCAGATATTTTAATGGAAACCACCGAGAAAGCTGAATTCAGTCTGGATCAGAGCAAAGTAAGATAGAACATAAATCGGCAAGGAGCAAGGACAGACTTGAGCTAAAGGCCCAGCCACCTGGAGAAAGGGACTCATGCTCTTGGCTACTAGTTCAAATTGCCAGAGAAAACACTCTAATTGGCTTGGGACTGAGCTGGATGATAGGAAAGTGGCAATGTGTAAAAACTGACTGTCGGATCCACATTTAAGGGGGTAAAAATGACAGTTAATGGGATTTGTGTGAACTGACCAGATGTTCTAAAAAAAATATTCAGTACGTGAAAAAAAATGAGTGTCAAGAAAACACGTAGGAGAGGTGTCTAATCCAAGCTAAATATTCTTAGAATAAAAAGATGAATAAACTAGATTTCCTTGGATGGTTTTCAAGTGTTGTGATACATATAGAAAAGCGGCAAAGCTATGATGCAGAGTCAAGAGCAAGAAAAAGCCATGAGGTAGAGAAAAAGAAGAACCAGTGGTAGCGAGAGAAGTAACAGCCATGACACAGACACACTGGAGGCCTGTTTATGAGGGGAGGCCAACAATGACGTACTACCCAGCATCCGAATGCTGTTCCAGTCCCCCCAGAGGTCTGGTTTTGTGAGGAAAGGTCTGTTACCCCCAAGGCCTGGTGATTTCGGTGCTGGACTCTCTCCTGTTTTTCCTTCCTTCCTTCCTTCCTTCCTTCCTTCCTTCCTTCCTTCCTTCCTTCCTTCCTTCCTTCCTTCCTTCCTTCCTTGCCTTTGCTTATTTTCTTCAGCATCCTTACAAATTACTACTATAATTGAGATGCCTTGATGTTTAAGATCCTAAGACTCCAGAGAGCTTCATAACAAAACAGAGAAGGAAGGAAGGAAGGAAGGAAGGAAGGAAGGAAGGAAGGGAGGGAGGAAAAGAGAAAGAGAGAAAAAGAAGTGAGCAGAATCCAGGCTAGCACATGCATTTTTATAATTGAGTAAGAGTTAACTTCACTCCAATTGCTGCTGTTTTCTCATAATTTCTGTTTGTCTTCCCATTCCTGCTTTATTCTCTATAATCCTTTCCATCCTGGCCTCCAAATTTAAAAACCCTATTCTACCTATCTTCCTCCTTTCCCTTTCTATTTAGCTATACTTGACTTATTCAGATTTGACGTTATCCAATTATTATGCAAGGCACATAAAATTGTCGACATGTAGAAATTTTTGCATAAGGTAGGAAAATAAAAAGTCTAAGGCACAGACAAATTCTGTAGATGAAAAGGGGCTTTTTAATAAACCTAACCTCATAGGGTGATCTGATCATAAATTCCTAACTGTGCGGTCATGTTGGCTAGTGATGCCTCAGGTCTATAACTTTTCTAGTAAGAGGTTATCCTTACCTGCAGTAAGTCACATCCATAGTTTTTTGTGCATCTAGGTCAATGCAGCTTTGAAATGCCTCTTTTTCGTACCCCTCAAACTTAACTACCTTCAAAAGAGCACATAATCTTAACCATTCCACGGTCCAATCATACAGATTTCCCTGCCTCGCTTTCTCCCAAGTGCATGTAACCTTCCTTACAGTCCCTCCTTTAATTCCAGACAGAAAAGAAACTGCACACTGTCATTCTGGGAAGCAGGTTGCTCAGACAGTTGAGATCTTGCTTCCAATTACATCCTCTTTCTGGCTCACATAAATGCTAATAAACTCTTTAAAATTTTTTTTGCAAGTTTGGACATTCTTACAATGATGATGCTAAAAAAGCAAGGCCCAAAACGGCCCCTGCCAGGAAAAGAACGATTGCTTGTCGCCTGCTGTTGCTTCTCAATGCCTGCACTGAGGCCCTGTTGCAGTTACTTCCCCCACCATTTCCTTGGACTCTGGTCAAATGAAATGCTGTTAAACGCTCAAGCCCTGGATCCTTCTGCCTGGCTCCCTATCCTTCTACCATTTACTAGCTGAGTGACCTTGGGTAAGTCATGTAATCTCTCTAAACTTCAATTTCCCAATCTAAGAACTTGGATATAATAAGGTTTCCTTCCTGGGAGTCGTTATAGGAAATAAACCAGACAATCTTAGCATAACCATGTCCAGCCTGCAGTGAACACCCTTGCTAATAAATCAAAGTCTGATGTTGCTCACCCCAAGGACAGGTTTCTTTCTTGACTGACCTACAAGTTAATTCTTTTTTAACTTTTGAGTTGTGGGGGGAGGGAAAAAACAGACAAGAACAACTGCACAAACTGGAGCCTCACAAATGGGAGCCTCGGTGGTAGAAAATGCAGTGCTGTGGGGTTACTGATCTAAAACTACTCTTTTTTTTCTAAGTAAATTGGACTGATCTGAATTAATGTTGTGACAAAGTGAGCTTTTCTAGAAGTTGGTTGGCAGAGTTCTCAATTCCTTCTTTCTCAATCCATGTTTTTTATTCTAGGCTTTCCTAGACAACAAAAGGTGAGTGGGGGGTGGGGGGTGGCACTTAAACCCTGTTTGGAGAAAGAGAAGAAGGGAGAGTAATAGTCAAGGATTGTAACCAATATATTCTCCCTATGAAAACAACTTCCTACAGAAACTCAGGTCAGATATCTTTAAACCACAGTACAGTGGAATAAAACATTCTTCAGCTCTCATTGAATGGAGAATTTATCAGGCTGTATTTTACAAAAATCTCCTTTTGTGAGAGTCTCAGAACCATGTTCATATCCATAATAATGAAGCTAGATAAGGGTGCAGGGCTCTATTCTGCCCATCAAAACAAGCCATCCAAGCGCCGTGTGAAAAGCTTTGATAAGGCTCCATGAAGATAGTTGATGCAGTCCATTTGTCATTGAATATGGTTTCATCCTTAACACAACATTTTTAAACAGCTTGATTTTGTAGAAAAAAAAAATCAATAGTCCTTGAGTAAGAATAATATCAGGACAACAATCTTCAATTCAATACCAAGGGCTTTTTTCACATCTCCTTTAGCTTTAAACCACTGGCTGGTATCAGAGTCTAAATTCCAACAGGGACTTTCCAATGCTTCCAGATTAATTCTTTTGTCATGTAACACAAATACAGCCTCTTTCTCTCTCTTACTGGATGGAGCTTTACGAACTCGATTTTTGAGTCCAGAAAACTCTTTTACTAACAAAATCTTACTCAGAACCCAAAAGCAGAGTGGAAGCGCTCAGGAAGTGTCTCCTATCGAAAGGATCATTGGCAAACCGCTGCCCTGTACCAAAAATGTTTGGGTCGACTGGCAGATGGCACAGCCAGAACAGAGAAGCCATCGACATGGAATTCGCTCAAAGTGGAGCCGGGCAACTCCGACAGCATGGCCCTACTTGTACAGCACAAAATTAGATGAATCAAAGCATCGCGAGTTTTTCTGAAGATAAGACAGTTGTGATAATATATTTTACTCTCACACTTTTTCATTAAAACCGTATTTTCTTGAGTCTCCCAGATTTTTTTTTTTTTTGGTCACTGTTTCTTCAAATACAGGCAGATTCCATCCTTCGGAGCTCCTGCCTATCCTATGAATCAGGAGTTTCATGCTTTGGGTCTTTTTCCTCATAATGCACTGCTTTTCACTAAGATTAGTAAGGGGCTGTAGTGTGCTAGAGTTGTATCACACAGGCTCATGAAAGCCGACTTAATATTTTTGGAATTTTGCAAGCCATTATTAAAAATTAAATTGTGTAGACAGAATTAAATTTTTTTTTTAAAGCAACGAATCCTCAAAATTCATCACTTTCTCATTAATTTACAACTACTTCTACTCTAGGTTATTTACATTCATTGTATCTCTAAGGTAAATATACAAGGGTGTGTTCCTGAGCAACTCTTTCGCACTCTACATTCGTGATGTTGGGTTGGTGGCTTGAAATCAATGGTGCTAAGAGTATTTGTACCATGGAAATCGGTAAACACAAAAAAATTGGGGCTTTTTTATTTTCTAGAGAGCCAGTGAAATGTTTACCGTCGTACCATGGGCAAGGAGTGTTTGAACAGGTGTCTATTTCTTTGTTGACACTTGACAAAACAATCGCTTACGTTTCCATGACTGGCTAGTGGGACATTTTGCCATCAAGTAGCTATTTTTATAATGTTGTGAACTCTGATACTCACAAGTGTATTTCTCATTCTTTCTTTATCATCAGTGAAAACTGTAAACCACCCGCAATAAAGAATTAAGTGAGGTTTCAACAAGAAATAAAAACGATGTCAATCAACTGTGTGGGTAGCACTTTATGTTGTTAGAAAAGCAGTAAAGATATGAAACTCATAAATCTATTATATGAATATATCAGAGAGAGAGAAGAAGCTATCACGAGAAGGAGGATATAAATTGTGCTATGTGACTTCAAGAAAGAAATGTACTCGAATAAGGAAATGTACTGCACGGGTTCCTAATTTGGTAATCATGTCAGATGATTAGCAAGAGTCTAGGTTGTTTTTTGCTGACAGTCAACAGTTTGTCGCTAGTAGAAAGAAGACATCACTGAGCTACAGGGGTTAGAGCATAGACGAATGACTTAGTGCACGCCTAATAGCTATTAACCTATGTGCTCACATTCAAAGCTAAGCCCGTCAGTGTGGGGAGTCCCTTATGGGTGCCTTTCTGTATAGTGTCCTTGAAGGGAAGTCTTTGAGCATTTTTGCTTTCCTAGAATCCAAGCCTATATCACACCCCTGAGGCTCAGACAACTTCCATCTCTACCTAAGTTCTACATCCCTAGTTCTCACTGTTTGATCTAGAATTAATCCTAACAATATTTTTATTGGTGGATAAGGTGTGTGTCTAGGTCAAAGAGGGCTGGGACCAGGGTGAGGTAAATGGGACACTTGCTCCAAGACTGCAAAGTGTACGGAGCACCACAAAACCTTCTTAATGAAGATATTTTAATGCAGTATTTAAAAAACTTAAAATAATGCAAAAAATCCCCACAATTTATGAACCATCAAACTTTTAAATAATACTAGATCATAGATTAGTCAAAAAAGGGGTGGACGTTCTCACTTGTAAACCAGTCTTCTAAGTGGAATGTTCTTGTTCTTTCTCCTGTGAGAGTTTGCTCAGTTAGCTATTTCCTCTCAGACTCCTCAGTTTTCAGCTTCCTCTTAAAGAATGCTTCCCTGAAGCCTATAAATTTCTCAAGTTTCAAACACCGTTCAGACAAAACCAAAAGCAAGAAATGCCTCTCCTCCATTGCCTTGATCCCTCACCACCAGCACCTCTCTCACATCTTCCCTTTACAGCAAAATTTCTTGGAAAAAGCATCAAAGCCCAATGTATATATGCTCTCCCCTCCCCTTTGGCACTTCCTCATTGGATGATGTTGACTATTTTTGTCTTCTTAAAAAGTCTCTCTTTTTTAAAATTCTATGATATTCCATTTCTATTATTTCTCCCTTTATCTTTGAACATTTCTATCAATCTTGCTTGCAGATGCATTTATTTCTTAAAATGTCAGTAATCTTTAGGTGCCGACACCAATTCTCTTCTCCCTTCACCCCTCCCATGGGACCCACATCAACTAACATGGTATTATTACCACGAATAAGCACAGGACTCTCCTTTCAACAACAAAGTCTCTCCTGAACTGTGAATTCCTAAATAAAACACTCACTAAATATTGCTTCTTGGCTCTTCCCTAGAAACCTCACACTCAACTGATCCAAGCTGAAATCATCTGCCACCTCTGCTTTTCCTATTCTGTAGATCTGATCTGGTTGGATGGCACTAGGAATCTAACAAAGAAGACTGGGGGTCACTTTTTAAAAAAAGATTTAGCTATATATAATTGACATATAACATTGTATTTGTTTTGGTACACAACATGATGATTTGACATATGTATTGGGAAATCATCACCACAACAACTTTAGTTAACATCCATCACTGCACATGGTTACAAATATTTTTTTTTCTTGTGATGAAAACTTTTAAGATCTACTCTTTTAGCAACTTTTAATATGCAATCAGTACTGTGAACTACAGTTACTATCCTGCACATTACATCTGCAGAACTGGAAGTCTGTACCTTTTTACCACCTTTTCACCCATTTCACACACTCCCCACCCACTCACTGCCCCTGGTAACCACCATTTTTTTTAGATTTCACATGTAAGTGAGATCATATAGTATTTGTCTTTCATTGTCTGACGGCTCACTAAGCATAACGTCCTCAAGGTCCATCCATGTTGTCGCAAATAGCAGGATTTTCTTTTTTTATGTGTATATTTGTGTGTGTGTGTCTGTGTGTGTGTTTAATCCCATCATCCATCAATAGATAATTGGTGGAGTCACTCTTGAGTCTGTCTTCGCTTTCCTCAGTGGTCTCCAGCTACAGAGCCCTGTGTGCTCCTGGAGACACCGTCTCCACCATCAGCTGCCATCAGAGGGAGGCCCATGGCCCTCCCCTTCAATATCTGCACACAGGAACTAATCTCCTGGAAAGACATCTCACCATAATCCACCCAAGATCATCCCATCACATTCTTCCTCTCTACCTTCATCTGCTGCCTCTCTCTCTGTGCCAGAAACTCTAGCTTCTCACTTCCACTTGGACCTTTCTTCTCCCAGAGACTCTTCTGGCTGCCCCCTTCCTTCATTCAGCTCTCTGCTTATATATAATGCTATCTCAGAAGCCTTCCCTGACTACCTGACATAAAAAAAAGCAGCCCACTCTCCTACTATTCTCTGGTGCACCTATCAAGCTTCATTTTTCTTCCTAGCACTTATACACACCTGACTTACATTTATTTGTCTATTTGTTTATTCTCTCTTCCCCATTAGAATCTACATTTCTCCAAAGCAGAGTCTATTTCATTAACTATCTTCTCATCACCTAGAATGGGATTTGACATTTAGTAGGTACACAATAAATAGTTATTAAATGAATGAATAATTAATTCCTGTCACATTTACTTTAACATTTATTGTCTCTATTATTCCCCTATTTCACATATTTAATATATATTTACTCAGCCCTTCCTACGAGCCCTGCACAATTCTGGGTGCTCTCCATTCAGCTGCTCCAGCTCTCATTGTCTCCAGCCTGAACTCTTATGATTGTCCCTAATTGTTCTCCCTGCTTGCAATTAAACCTCCTTTTTATTTGTTCTTCAAGCTGTTGCTAGATGATATTTTCTGCTTAGCTCCAATTGATGGTTTCTCTATAATGTCTTTCTCAATAATTTCAGTAGAATTACTTGACCTTCCTTGTGCCTCAATGTACCTCATACAGTTAGTTACCATAGTGCACATACCATGGCACTTTAAAACGCACGTTTACACATCTGTCACACTCTGTTGGACTAGAGACCCATTGAGGAGATATACTATCATGTATTTGCCCCTAAGTCTGACTCATCCTCACTATTTAACACAGTGCCAGGGTTATTGTGAATGCTTGGTAAATCTTTATTGAATAAATGAATTAATGATGTATTCAATGAACGATCAGTCTCCCTCACTCTTGTGTCCTTTTCACATGCCCCCACCTGTGTTTGAGCATTTCTTTACTCTCTGGCATCACGATATGTTTCAGGCTCCTCTTGCATTTTCCTTGCCTCAGTCCTAGAATAAGCCAAGGAGACTTGCATCCTTGTATTAGAGAATGGTTTTAAAACAAAACCAAAATCTGAGTGCCAGGTGGGCTCAGTGCTGAGGCGTCACTGTTTCCAAGCTCAAGTAGAGAAAAGACATAAGAATTATATACATGTATACACATACATACATCCCCCCCGCACTCACCTATGTCTTTTCCTCTATCTGTAGCTCTAAATATGTTAAAGACCTTGTGTTCACACTGATCCCTCTGATTCCAGACCACCACCTCATGGTTCCTCTTAGCCCACCTTACTCCTTTCTCCAACAGTGAGAACTTGGACTCTCATTATCCACAATATATTTATTTATTTGTTTAATTCTAGAATACACATAAAAAAGTTATTGATCACTAATAAATATCTTGTGAAAAACAAATTTAATAACAGTATTTGTGTAGTATTTATTTTTTGTCTTTAGCCTTATGATATATAATCAGTTTTCCAAACTTGATGCTGTATGTATTCCATTTTTGTTTTCCTCTACTTCTAGATTTATTTTAAGTATTTATTGAGTCTGACTGACATTACTAATGGAATTACTATGACTCTAAAAGTCAGAACTCCTTAAAAAAAAGTTATATTCAGAATCATTCTCCCCTCATCCCTTCCACCCTGTTCCCATTCTCCCATTCTTTTCATTCAGTCTCCACCCATTTTCTTCTGGCAACCAGTCTCCTTAGTTCTGGTTTATCCTTCCTGTCTCATCTCTAGAGCATGACAAAGCATAAACAAGAAGATTATATAGATAGATATAGATGATATAGATAGATTAGATATAGATATAGATAGATATAGATATTATACTATAGTATATATTCTATAATACTCTTTTGTACTTAGCTTTTTTCACCTAAGAGCATATTCTGGAAATTAAACTATATGAGTTAATAAAGATTTTTCTTTCTTTCTTTCTTTCTTTCTTTCTTTCTTTCTTTCTTTCTTTCTTTCTTTCTTTCTTTTTTTTATAGCTATATAGTTCTTCATTGTGTGGACATACCATAGTCATTCAACCACTCTGGTTTGTGGGCAGTTAGGTGGTTTCAAATTTTTTCGCTATAAATAATGCTAAAATGAATAACTGTGTTTACGTATATTCTCATATTATTGAAGATATATTATCAAGGTAAATTCTCTAGAGGTAAGATTATCAGGTTAAAAGGTAAGAGACTACATAATTTTGTTAGATACTCCAAAATCCCTAGCATGATGAGTGCCTGTTTCCCCATAGCCTGGCCAACAGAATATGTTGTCATACGTTTTAATGTAATGTTATCAATTACATAGATAAAACCTGTATCTCAGTGTTGTTTTAATTTGAATTTCTCTATTTTGAGTGGTAGAAATATTATTGAACATATTTTTGTATGCAAAGGACTATTTTCACATCTTTTCGGTGAATTATTGTGTCTTTTCCCCATTTTATTACATTCTTGGTTTCTTGTCCCTCAATTTTTAAAGGGGTTGTTTAGGCTTCTTTTTATGGATGTGTCATTTGTAATTGTATATATATTTTGATGTTCGTATGATAATTTTTCATTTATCTTATATAGTTTTATGTAACTTACATATTCTAAGGTTTTTTGAGGAAGGAATATGTAAAGAAGGATACTTTACATATTTTAATATACCATTTCAATTTTATAAGCACACACTTTAATCACAATGTGGCTAAATTAATAGTAGCAAAACCAAAGAAACAAATTTATGCAAGAACTCCATGTGACTCCCTCATGTAATATTTATTTAGAGAAAACAGACCAAAAAAAAATATTTTTTTAAAAAAAGATAAATCAACTTGGCCATTTTGTGACTGACACTCATTCTTAGAAAAAAGAGGAAATAGCCACCTCATAAATAATTGCAGTCAAGGTAATAAATAAAATAAATGGAAAGAAAAAAATCAATGGAGAAAAGTACAAAAATGGAGAATAGCTACAGATTAAATGACTTACTTTACTAAGATTATACACCTACCTAGTTAAAGACTGAGCTGGGAAGCTTCTGGTTACTATTGAAATTTTTCATTTAATATTCTCATTAGTTCTAAGGAAGAACAAAGAATTCAATTATTAAACTTTGCAGATAGTATTAAACAAGGCATTTTCAAAAAAGAAAATAGAAACATAGTACATTTGGAACTAACAAGGCTAGAAATGTGTGGGCAGACAGTCATGACACATGATTAATCTTGGAAAACACCTACTAGCATTCATTGGGGGGAAAACACTGGTATTGCAAGTCAAAAGAAATCCAAAGGGATGAAATTCCATAAGGCCTGGAAGTGATAAATAGACCTATTAGTAACTAATACAATAAAATCACAGACATTTAATTTGAAGAAGCTTGAAAAATAAATGGATAATAATAATCAACTACATTAAGGACCATTCATCATCTACACGAGAGCTCACAAGTTACTGTGTCTAATGAAATTCAGTCAGGCAACATGTTTTTTTCGGGTCTGTGACATTTTTAAAAAATACGCATTCAAATTCATCAAGGTCCTACCACTCATTCTCAACTGTTTTGTATTTTGGCAAATTCTACCCATTTAATTATCTCTTTGTGTTTGTTAAGTCTCTTGTGTTCTATAAGATCCCTCCCCCTCTTTTTTTTAATGCCACTGACTTTTTGAAGAATCTGGGGTAGAATGTGCCAAATTCTGGATTTGGCTGATTGCCTTATTACTGTACCATTTAATTTGATCTTGTATACACACTGTAATTCCTAAGAGTCGTACAATAAATCTAAAAGAGGTGCTGGCAACTTTTTTTCTGGAAAGGGCCAGATAGTAAATATTTTAGGAGTGATGGGCTATAAGCTCTCTATCACAACTATGCTGCCATTTGCAGCCAAAACACGGCTGTAGGCAATATGTAAATAAATGGGCATAGCTGTGTTTCAATAAAACTTACAAAAACAGGCGATGCCATATCCTTTGGGGCAGAAGAAATAGTGTGTGTGAAGACCTGGAACCAAGTGAGAACACGTCATGGTCAAGAAACAGAAAGCATCCAGGGTGTTGAAGGGTAGAGTGGAGAAAAGGTTGAGTGAAGGCCACCTGACTGCAGCAACATTACCAGAGGACTCTAGTTCCTTTGAGGCTTTTACTCAGCAAATTCCCTCCTTCTCTTTACCTCCAAGCTGTTAAGTCACCTACAGTACACTCATAGGTCAAATACCTAACAGCCATTTCACAGTTATGACCATGTGCATAACTGTGGATTAGTCTCCCAAAAGGTGGAAGACAATATTGCATCCATTCATCGAGCATTTTTTGAGCATCTTCCAGGAGCCAGTTTCTATGCTGGGTACTCGGGGGCATGATAATGAACAAAAAGACAGATTTTTTTTTCTCCTGGTATACTTATAGTCTAACAGGAAGAAGAAAGACATTAAAGCAAATACCATAAAAATGAAACTGAATCATCTAAACTGAGCTAAGTGCTGTGATGTAAGGGAAGTGGTTCTTGGTGAGAATATCACAGAGAAAGCTGTCCATGTGGGACTAAGGAAGGCTTCCCTGAGAAATCTTTCTCCTGTTCAAATTCCAATCCGCTCCTAATCTTTCTGGAGAGCCCCTGGAGGGACTGGAAATTCTCTGTCCTCAGTCACCACTCCCGTCCTCAGTGACAATTCTGGCTGAGTGTCCCAGGTCATTCAGAGAACAGGCCTTTTGCTTCTCCCCAATTTTAATGCTGTCAGGGGCTCAAGTCCCCTCCAAAAATCGGTCACCTGTAGAATCCCAATTCTATAGAGGCGTTGTTTGTCTCTTCTATTTTTATTCTCCTGAGGGAACCTCTAGCTTACTGGGGTTTAGACAACACCACCCCTGGCACATGACAAGGTGCAGACACATCTTTGGACCCAGTCACTCAAGGGACTCACTGCTGCTTAAGAGACTACACTGACAGCCAGGGCAATGTGTGAAAATGATAAAGAATACACCAGGTAGACATAAGGACACAGAAACAGCAGAAAAAAGAAGGGCACTGGCCTTCTCTTTCACTCCTCCCTCCCTACCAGGCTGCCTGTTACTCTCTGAGCTCTCTCCACCTCTTTTCCCTTTCAAAGCAAGTCCATCAATGATTTCATCTGTTTTTCTCTGTATGCCACTGTTAGAAGTGGGGGTTCGTTTTTTTCTCCAAGATTTCCCCTGGATCAGCTTAGGTCACGTGACAGCACTTTCCAAACTAGTTATTTCCTACACACATTTTCAAACACTCAGCCAGACTTGGGTTTTGCCAGTTCCTCTTTTCTGGAATGGCTTTCTCTGCCTTTTCAACCTGGAGACCTCCAGTTCAGCGGATAAATACATCACTTCTGCTGTCACAGGGTCCCGGACTCCTTTTTTCCTGGAAACTCAGGAGAATGAGTTCACCCTCCTCTCTGCTCCTACAGCTCCCTGCGTAGGTCCAATTACAGCCTCAGCCACATTATGTCATTATATTGTATTAGGTGTTCGCAGATCTGTCTCCCTAACTAGACCTTGACTGCTTGAGGCCTGGCATAATTATGTTTTGTTCCTCTGTGCGTCTCCAGGGCCTCGCAGTATCTGCCACAAAGTGGGTGCTGAGTAATGTTTAAATGATTTCATTAACTATAATTCTTTGCCTCACAGGCGCATTTAGCACAGATACCAAAAAGGTACAACGCTAAAGAGATTTCCCACATTCTGCTAATGCAAAGGGGGAAACTAAAGGCCTATGGTTAAGTGAGAATTTTCTGTTTTTCAGCGGTGGATCATGAAGTCTTGTCCTCCTAAAACCGAGAGGCACTGAATAAAATGGTCAGATTTTTTTTATAAGCTAAGCCCAGGCCAAATGGGGAAGTGTCACCCTTTATCAGTTTACCTCTTGCCTGGATCCTGAGGTTTTAGAATTGCAATGAGGAGGTTGGCTTATCAGATGTCTCCTCCTCTACTGGGGGACAAATGTCAATAATAATTTAGGTCTCACTGGGCTGCATCTCAACCGTACAACTGGTCTATGAACTTGACCTTTCAATTACCAACAACCTGCTGACCTAGGATTCCTTAGGATCCTCAAATCAAAGAAATAGCATCCCCCCCCCCCAAGCAAGAAAACAATAAGATAAAACAAAAAGAAGTCCTATAGCCAGCTCTGTTGGTATCTTTCTAAAGAACTAACTCTATAATAAAGGCTTCCTGCTTCTGTTTCATTATGTGACAGCCAGAGATGGGAAACTCTGTCGGAGGCAGAGAAAACAAATGTCTAGAAAACAAATAAGAGGAACTAAAGATGGGACTGGGGATATGGGCACCGTTTGTGCTTTGGTATTCCGCGGTCACGACAGCCCTTGCTCTTATGAAAGTATGGTGCGTGGTGTTCTTTTCCTGTGTAATGATTTCTGAAACGGTGTGACTGGTGGAATGTGCCTTTAAAAAATGCAGTGAGCATTTAATCGCTCAGGGTGTGAGGAACCACAGTCTGTTGGAGTGTGCTTCCAGCCCTCACTTTCCTCCTTATCAGCGACAGTACTCCAAACACTTGTCTCCATTTTCAGATGAAAGCTGATGAAAAACAGACCTCTGCAGGGTTGAATTGCCTTCTGCATTTCTGTGCATCAGAGGAAAATACCTATACCCACTTGAAAGGACTAAATGTTTTTAGTGCCTCATTTTGAGATCATGAATTCTCCTTTGCTTTCTGCTTTGCTCATTTCTTACTCTGTCAATGTCATCTGCTTCATGAAATGTGTCTTTTCATTAATTATTCTTGTCCCCAATTGTCTCCTGTGGCTCGTTGTCAGGGCGAGAATTCATATTAGCAAAATAGGACCTGTCGCTAAAGGGAAATTTCTTGGCTTATTTCAACGTGGAACTAACCTCACTTAGCCAATAATCCTTAACTGATTTTCCAGATAAAACTTTTCATTGTTTACATTTTCTTTGAAGTTGCACACAGCATGGCTTTTCTACCAAGAGGAGAAATTCAAAGCATGAAACCACTAAATTGTGGAAGAGCTGGAAAGTCTGGTTGAGAATGTATTTTGAGAGAATTCCAGAGCTAGAGGAGCCAAATCCAGAACACAACAACAAGAACAAAAGACTCCATTCACATCCTGCTTACTGGAGGAACCTCCATCTCCCCACACGCATGGCAGCGTGAGGGTAGTTTTGTGTGGATTGCTCACAGTCTGCTCGGTTTTTTCTAAGACAATGAAACAACTGCAAGTGATATTGAAGGCAAACGAAGGTAAATTAGGTTATAACACCTAATTTAGAAACAGGGAGAGTGATAAAATAAATAGATGTGACTTTTCTAAAGGCAACCTTTAAAAACAATGGTAGATTTTCAAAGTTAAGATATTTACCAAAGTGCATAGAATCGAACTAACTGTTCTGTGCTTTGGACAATTGCAACTTAGTCTTTGGGGGAAGAAGTTAAGGTGTGAGGATTTACATGTTTCCACACTCTTTTCAATGTAATCCTTCAGGAGTGAATTTGTCCTCCTTTCCTAGAAATGCGGAGTAAGGTCGCTCTTCTCTTTTTAGTGCAGATACAAGGAACTCTATGATAACATGATGTTTAATCATTAAGACCAAGTGCATGGTGCAGAGAGATAACGGGACTAGAAACAAAGAACTCTAGGTTCTCGTCCCAGATGCATCATTAGCTGGTTTTGTGATCCTAGGAAAATCAATGAATTTGATAAATATTCCTTAAGTACCTAGGTATCTTGCAAAATGTTGGTGATACACTAGCAATAGCAAAGATTTCTTGATTTCCAACATCTTTCTCTTAGTAAGAGAGACTGACAGTAAAAAATAACCACAATAAAAACTATAGGTGTAAAAAATAAGAAACATGTTATGGAGATGAGAGCAAGAAGAGGCCTTTGAGGAATTTCAAGCCTTTGGTCTTGCTGGCTTTGGGGGGGCTTGACAAGTTGGGGCTTGTCAAGATAAATGTGGAATTTCAGGCAGGAAATAACAAACTGTGAAATGCTTTTTACACTAAAGTTGGGAGTTTATCATGTATCCAGTGATTCTCGAATTCTGAAATGCGACCAGGATAGTAATGTTTTCCCCAGACCATCAGGGGCTTCTAATGTACATGAAAGTTTGAGAACAATGGGTACAGTCACTGGGGAGCCACTGAAGGTCCCAGAGTAAAGGGATATGTAAGATTTGTATTTTTAAAAGATCCTTCCACAAAGAATATAGAGAATGGGCTAGAAGAGTGTGAGCCTGGAGACAGGGAGACTGATTTAAAGATTATTTTTCCGGTGACCCCTGACCTAGCATCCCCTTCTGGGCATATCTCTGAGAAAAATTCTCATCTATTAGATGACTGTCAGTGTTTTGAACATAGCTGTGACGTGAAGAGTAGCAAAAAGCAGAAACACCCTAAATATCCACTACAAGGAGAATGGATAAATTGCGGTGTCTCACCACAACAAAGTAACAGTGAATGTGGGTCAAGTCTATGTGCTGCTGAATAGGTGAATCTTACGAATAGAGTTTTGAGAGCTAAAAAGCAAGTAATGGAAGACTAAATACTCTGTGAGACGATTCAAATAGTTTTAAAAGGAGCAGAATTAAGCAGTTAGCACACACACACTGTTGTTCAGCAAAGCCAGAGAATAAAATCACAAAGTTCAGGAGAGCATTTGCCACTTGCACAGAACAAGGGAAACGGTCAGGAAGAAATACACAAACAGCATCAATGCTGTTGTTTTACTTCCCTAGCTGAATGGTGGATTGATGACTGTCGGTGTTTGGATCACACGTCGTAACTCATTTTTGGTAAGCGTTCTACAAGCCTGGTCCTCCAGTGCACCAGGCTTCCCTCTGTTGATGCTCCTGTGCAGTCCCCTCCCTCACTGAACCTGGGGTATAGTCAAGAGGATGCAGTGGAAGTGACGCCCTGTGACTTCGACACCTAAATCATAAGAAGTCATGTATCTGCCTCCTTGGACTCTTAGAAAGATGCCCATGGGGAAGCAAGCCACCATGTAGGAGTCCAACTACCCCGAGACCACCGCACCATGGGGGAACAAACGTCAGCCACATGGAGAGGCTGCGAGGAGACGGGGAGATGTCTTACCAGCTATCCCAGCTGAGTCACCGGATATACGCGTGAAGAAGCCATCAAAGGAGTCCAGCACAGGTGAGCTGCAGATGACTCGAAGCCCCGACCACCGTCTGTCTGCAGCTACAGAAGAAATCCCAAGGGGGGACTGCCCCACCGAGCTCAATCAATCCTGAGAACTGTGACAGACAGCAAGAAAGTACTGTTCTAAGTGGCTTATTATGTAATAGGTAACCAGAACATTATAAACATGTTACATGTTCTTTCGTATGCATCCAATAGTATAAATATTTTTGTCAAAAATGAGATTACTTATGTCATTTGTCAGAATCAGACTGTTCTGGCTCCAAATGCTCTGCCACTCATGGGCTCTGTGGCTCTGGATAAGTCACTTAACCTCTCCAAGAATCATCTAAGAAAAGTGAAAAATAACAGCTCCTAATTCGGAGGGAGGATGAGAGGCTTGGGAAATACAGAGTCTGAATGTGTTTATCCAGGCAGAGGGTAAGGACACAATAAGTCACAGGGCCCAGGCCAGGCTATACAAACCTGCTTCCTCTGGATCCAAGGAGGAAAGGAAAACCCTTTTGTAAATGTAGAGTGTGGATGACATACAGCTCAAGACCTGTGAATATCCACAGTGAACAGGAATTCAGCCGGAACAAGAGCCTATAAAGTCTCCTCCCACGCTGTGTTTTCATGAAGATTCATTGATTGCCTGTGGTTTGTTTCAGGTGTAAAACATCTGAGCTCAGATTTCCCAGGGACCGATTTCCCGTTACCTCTGTTTTTAGCATTGCCTCTGTCTTTGGCTTCCCTCCCCATGTGACGCTCCCCACATCGGACCCTTTCATGTCAGATCAGGTGACAGCAAAAAAAGGGGGGGGCAATTCGGTCCATGCACTTGATGGTTGGTTAATCCATCTTATAGGAGGAGAGGGCAAGGGAGAGGGGACATGAGACTGAATTTATATTCCTCCTGCAGGGTAGATGAAGTCTGGGAAAAGAAGCTGGACAGGTGATTTTAAAAAGCAATCTTGTTGCAAAGATGATTATATTCTGGGAAGGGGTGAAATATGACCATTCTCTGTCCCATAAATATCCTTGGAGCATAATGAAAAGCAGTTCCCACCTTTTCACATTTAGTTTGGTCCGCAAGCGACACAACTCAGGAGAATTACCACCAGCAGCCCGGAGGTCAGCATTGCTGTCTTGAAGAGTTTGTTGCCTGTGGAGCTTGTGAACCACAAAACATCAGCATGGAGATCAGCTGGGGGCAATCCGCAGGGAATCACGCATGGCGTGCCTGCAGCCCGCACAGGCCTGCACAGGCCTGCACAGGGGGCAGGCTCTCCATCTGCAGACCCTGGAGCTCACGGGATCAGAGGATGACTTCTATCTGTTCTCTATACCCACCAGGGTTGAGCAAAACGAATGGGGGTGAAAATTCAGCAGGAGGTATTTGGGTTAGATGATCTCCAGAGGGCTCTTTAAGGCCCAATTCAATGAACAGCATGTTTTTCTTATCTCTGAGAAGAGGTAGCCTTCTAAAAAAAAAACTTTGTGTACTTCTGAAAAAATATTGTACCTGTGAACTATTTGTTGAAATTTCATAAATGTCTGCACTTAAAAAAAAGTGTTTTTTTTAAAACAGCAGTTAAGTGTTCAAATTTGCTGGAGGCCCACTGCAGAAATCTGGGCTTTATTTATTTATGTATCTTTCTCTGTACTTATTCCTTCCTTCCTTCCACTGAATTTTCAGAAGGAAATAAAAGTCATTTCCTTTACAAAAAGTCTCTCTACTCTCAGCAGTCCTAAATGTCAGAAGACAAGCTAAGACCACCGTTGGAAACAAGGTAGGACTGTTGATACTTATCCAGAAAATTATCATGCAGTTTAGCCATATACAATATCTAGAGGGTTGTTATTATTCTTGCTTTTCCTTAGGAGCAAATATATAGATTCATGTTTCTAGCTCATCGAGCTTTTATTTTAATTTAATTTTATTTTTTTAGAATTTCAAACAGAAAAATAGTAAAATGCAACACAAACATTTTTTTTTTTTCCTGAACCATTAGAGAATAAGTTGCTGGCTTGATGTCTCATAATCCCCAAATACTTTAGTGCAAAGGCATATTCCTATGTAACAACAAGTACCTGAGTCAGGAAATTAAAATTGATATTTTATGACATCTAATCCTCTGACCCCATTCAAGTTTTGCCAACTGCCCCTCTGATGTTCTCTACAGAAAAAGGGTCTGGTTTGGAATCAAGTGTTGCATTTAGTTGCTATGTATCTTTGGTTTCCCTCAGTTTGAAACAATTCCTTGGTCATTCTTTAACTTCCATGATCATGACACTTATGAAGATTACAGCGCAGTTTTGTTTTTTAATAGAAAAACCAAAATGCCCTTTCATTTCGTTTCCTCATTATTAGATTCATGTTCTGCATCTTTGGCAGAAATGCCACAAAAAAAAAAAAAATGCTGTGTTTTTATTGCATCTTGTCAGATGGAATGTGATTTTGATTTATAGATCACCTGACTAAAGTGGCATCTGAGGTCTTCTCTTTCAGGTTACAATTCCCTTTTTAATTACTAAGTATTTTGTGAAGAGATACTTTAGCACCATGTAAATATCCTAGTCCTCCTCTGTTTTTACATCAGTATGGAGCTGTGAATTTCTATTTTGTATACTATCATATTTATTTTGATAATTATAAGTTACTACATTTATTTTAATACAGAAAATAAACTTATATTTACAATTTACTGTATTTATTTTGATAACACAAATTGTCCCAGATTTAGTCAGGGGGATCCTTTTAAAGCTGATTCCTATGTCTTTTGACATGCCGCCATCATTCTTTTAGCATTTTGTTACTTTCTGGCACAACAATATGTTCCAGGCTTATCTTGTTCTTTTGCTGATGTACACTAGAACCAACCATTTATCTAGAAGGCCTAGTTCCTGTTAATAGAAGATGGGTATTTAGATACCAAGGTTTGGTTGCTAGATGTGCTCATCGATATTGGGCTGTTACAGCTTCCTCTCAGCAATTTTAAGCACCTTAGATTTTAAGAAAAGATCAATTTGTCAAAATATGGCCAGTAGCTTTTCTCAGTTAGAGGCTTTTCTTTTGACTTTATGGTGATTTGGGATGCACAAAATAATTGGTCACCTCGTAGCCCAATTTATCAATTTCTTTTTTGTTTTGGCTTCTGAGATTTATATCTAAGGCATTTCACACTTCACAGTTACAGACATTTCTCCCCATTTTTTTCTAGTACTTTCATAGAAAAAAAATTTTAAATCTTAATGTGCACCTACTGGCATGTTAGTGAGAAATTTGCGTTTCATTTAAAGAGTAAGTTCAATGCCACAGACTGACGCATCTGAGGGAAAGCAAGGCCACACCCAATTTTAGATATGTAGGTGTTTTGTGATGTCCTTAAAGAAAATATTCATTTTCTACCATGGTTGACCATTAAAGTTATGCTGGCAACTTTTATAAAACACAATGATACCCAGTATCTGCCACACAAAGCTATTGAATCTGATCTCTGGGAGTTTCTGGGTAAGAATTTTTTTAAAAGCTGTACAAGTGATTCTAATGTGTTGCCAAGACTGAGAATTACTACGTAACTGCTTCCGTTGGATTAAGCAATTCTTTTTTTGGTTATCTTTTTTAAAAAAAATATTTTTCACAGATTTAACACTCAAATATCTAATAATTTAGTACTATTGAGTTTAGCAGATTTTAAATCCAAATAAAAGCATTAAAACTGTATATGTGAAGAAACTATGCATTCAGTATGCCTACCTCTTTGGGCTGGTTGTGTGAAAGAAGGTATCAGTTAGCTAGAAAATGGTGGCATGATGTGAAAACAGAAAGAAGTTTTGCATCAGCATGATCTCAAGAGGATTCTTAGAGACAGGTCTGGACTTCTTGAAAACAAGAGTAACCTGGGAGGCATGTAATATTAAAAATATAGCTCATTATCTATGTGATTGTGGACAAGTTTACTTAACTTCTCAGAATCTCAGTTTCCTTATATGAAAAAATGAGGCTAATACTAATGCATGTTTTATATGAATATTCTAAGAATTAACTCAGATCCTAAAGCTAAAGTTCTAAGGCTAAAGTTTGGACACAGCAGAAACTCAGTAGATGGTTACCTTTAAATGAGGAAGAGCTGCTCTTACTTGTCCTAGCCAGTAGTATTTCTAATAGATAACTTTCTGCATGAGCCAAGTTGTAAATTGGCTTAAATTTGCCTTTTGAGTGGCCTGTGTATAATATTCAATAGCATCATTATTTAACACTAATCTTAACCTAACAGTTTGCATTGAGACAAGTTTTTTAGTAATGAGCACACATTTCTTGATTTCTAAGCAAAAGCTGATTTAAAAAAAAGTACACTTAAAAGAAACTGTTAAGTAGTTAAATTACTCAGTCTAACTGATGGACTTGCACAGAGTTGATGAATGAATCCAAAGTGGTAAATATGCTTTAATTTTTTATTTCACTAAAACTCCAATGCTGTAACATTTGCAGTATCATGTATATCAAACATTCTGAAAAAATGTGGTGTGAGAACATGAGGTGATCATGGATAATACTGAATATAGAAATTTATTAGGGTTTTTAAATTAGTATGTATGTACATATTTCTTATTCTACCTGATGCACATAAAGAGTCATCCGACCTTGTGACAGTTTAAAATAGACAAAGTATCTCAGAAATAAACTCAGAATTATGTAACTTGAGACATGCACAATTTCCTGTACTGTCAAGGAAAATGAATATTAAGTGCATTTTTAGTAGGCAGGGACAAAAACAGATAGCCCTTAAAAGGGAGGATTCTCTTAAGCTGTATACATAATCTCAACACAGTTCTTTTATTTAAAAGAAATAGATAATTTAAGTAAACTTTATATGGCAATTGATTCTTTTCATAAAGACCTTCAATGGGGACATTTTTGCCTTGTCAATCAGTTCCAAGACATGGTCCACTGAGGGAGTTGGCACTGATGCTCAAATCAGGGCACTGTTTGGATGGGTGGGGGAGAATATCAAATTGTTTGCTTTCAGCCAGTAAATTTTATTTAATGCAGTGAGGTTGCTCTCTGTTAGTACTGAGGTAACTCACGATTTGTATGATATAGGATACATGAAATATTACCAAAAAAATGAAAATTGTTTTGGTAAACCAGGGAGATAATATTTATATGGATTGAAGTGGTCAAAGAAGGCTTTGTGAGACAGCACTTGACTTGGGTCTTAAATGTAAAGAGATAAAGGAAGAGGAAAGAGAAGGAGGCATTCTAGAAAGAATACTATAAACATAGATATAAACATAGAGGTGGAAATAAGCATGGAGTGTTTTAGCTATTGCTATGCAACAAATCACTTCCCAACTTAGAACAAAGGCTATTTGCTATTGCCTAGTATTCTAAGGTTACCGGGGTGGTTCTGCTGATCTGGGCCAGGCTCAGTGAATCTCGACTGGGCTTGCCGGTGTTTGGGCTGCAGTCATCTAGAAGGTTTGCTGGGGAATTGGTTGGTCTAATGTAATTCACATGCGAGGCTTGCTGGCTGGCTGTTGGCTGAAGTACCTCAGTTTGTCCCCACATATTCTCATGCTCCAGATGGCTAATCTGTGCTTGTTCTCCTCGCATGGCAAGGATACAAGAGAGCAAGAAGAGTAGGATGCCAAGGCCTCTGGAGGCCTAGACCTGAACCTGGCACACAGTCATGTTTGCCACATGCTATTTATTGGTCCCTGCATATCACAAAGCCAGGTTAAAGTGATAGAGAATTAGACTCCACCTTTTAATGGGAAGAACTGCAAAGCCCTATTGCAAAGGGAGTGGACCACGGGCAGTTTTGCAAGCAGGCTTCCACATGGGCCAATCTCACTAAAGCACAGAAGCTGTGAAAAGACAAGGAAAGAGTGAGAATATCTTTTTTTAGGAAGATTAGCTTGGCAAAAGCTCACGCTCAAATTTGAGAAGTCATGGACAGGACTGAAGGAGCTGTGGGCTGCATCAGTAACCTTGACAGGATTTTAAGGGTCACGTCTTAGTCCACTTGGGCTGCTATTACAAACTACCGCAGATCGGGTATGTTATAAATGACGAATGTTCATTTCTCTCAATTCTGGAGGCCAAAAGCCTGAGATTGAGGGACCAGCATGGCCACATTCCAGTAAGGCCCTCTTCTCGTTGATAGCTGGCACCTTCTCACTGCGTCCCCATATGGCAGAAGGAGCTAAGGAGCTCTGCAGAATCTCTTTTGTGAGAGTATGAATCTTTTAATGAAGGCTCCACCCTCATGACCTAAACACCTCCCAAAGTCCCCCACCTCTAAATACTGTCCTGTCACCTTTGGAGGTTAGGATTTCCATGTATGAGTTTGGAGAGAACACAAACATATAGACCGTAGCAGGTCAGATCAAGGAAAGAGGGAGTATTATAAGAATTTTTGTTTATTTTGTTAAAAGCAGCAAATAAATGGTTCCATCCCCTTGAAAATATTTTGGAGTATTGTTGAATGGTGATGTCTCACAGCTGTGGGTTTCTGAACTGGCTTCACGGCCCACATCTTTGGGCTGCAGCCTGTCTGTGGACTCAGGTGGGTCATGAGTACACAGCGTTGTGCTGACTCCCAAAACAGCTCCATATCCCGCAAATCTGCTGGAGTTAGCACTTCAGGACCCCTTTCGTCAGCATTCAGCTGTTTGACAGCCACAAGATTTTTTTTACGGTGTTTGCACTCTCCGGAGTTAAAAGAGTTTCCCAGAAGATGTGAAACAAATTCCAGTCTCGGCTTCTCAGATCCTGTTTGCAATCTCAAGTATGCTTACTTTAAATCGGGACCTGTTAAGCACCTCACTTATTCTTCTGGTGATGGGACTTTCCCAACATGAGATCATCCACTACAACCTGCCAAACATCGCCATCTATTAACCTTAACTCTCCTTAGAGCAATAAATGATGGTGTTATTGCTTCTAGCAACTCCAGACATTACGTCAGGTTAAAAAGGAAAAGTGTTTATAAATATCATAAAACTTGTGCGACAGCTAACTTCCATAAGAATTGTACAAAGTGAAATGAATACTACACTGATTCCTTTATTTCTTTAGAAAGTCTCAGGAAATAAATAATAATTGGGTTAGGTCTTAAAGAAACCTTAAGAGGTCAGTCTGAAAATGCTTGTCTTAGGAGAGAAAAATCATTTAATACCAAGTAAAGATTTCTGATACTTATCATACTTCCCAAATTGATTAAAAAATTTATTGCTTTAATAATTCAAAGTTCAATTGTTATTACCTTCCCTGATACTCTTTTCAAATGGCCACACTGTTTTGTTCTAATGATTTTGCTTTTCCAAAGACTTGTAAATCTTCTATGCAAAGATTTAATTGCTTCCTATGAAGGAAGGAGGAGAGGCTGAAAATGCTTGGTGTGGAGCTCCAGAAAAACAAAGCATTTATCTCTATTTCTGTCTGTTAAGTTGTTTTAAGGTTAATAATTGGGAATTGCTCATTTTAATGCCACATTGCATTAAAAAAAAGACACGTGCTTCCTGCTGATAGGATTTTCAGCCTGCCTGAAATTTATTATAATTTTATGAGAGAAAAATCTTAATAGCTCAGTGATCAAATACATTATAAAATAATTTTAGAAAACCTAAGTATTTATAATTTTTCTAATTGTTCCTTATAAATTTCACTTTCCCCTCTCGTACAGTTATGTTATCAGGATTTAGAATTTTAAATTGCAGCTTTCATTCACTTTACAACAGTATGATGAATGTTTTATCTTCCCTGGGAATTACTATTTTCAGAGGTAATAAGAACAGTCATCTGTTATATGGTCTGCATTTCTTGTTTTCTGTGCTTTTTGTTGTCAGCCTAGCAAAATTAATTAGATTAATTCCCTAAATTTTAGAGAATATTATTAGATATCAATTAAGCATTCAAAAATGATATTTATATACTAGTTTACAGTTTAATTTTAAGAGAAAGTAAACCCATCTAGATTAATATATTTTAATATTTTAATATTTAGGGTGTATATTCATAATACACCCTAATATCTATTCATGTTGTCATTATTTTTATAGGAATTTAGTAGAGAGTCATTTATATATTTTTTGAATAAAATGTTAGCTGACCTTAGGCATTATCTTATTGTTTTTGTCATTATCTACATTTCACATAGGTCTAAGTATTGGTATATCCTAAACAAACAAAATAAAACCTTTAAAAAAGAAATTCATATACCCCAAACAGATTAGTTGTCAGTATTAAGTTCCTGACTAGATGTCCATTTATTGTATGCTTTTATTATTTTTCAAAATTATTTTTAAAAAAGCTAACGTGCACACAGCTCAACCACCAAGTAGAATGACGCACAGTAGTTCCTTGGACGACTTCTCAGCCTCCAGTCTTACTCAACAGAGATACTGACTTCAAACACAGCTTTTTAAACTTTTGGTAGCCTCAGTCTGTTAGCTGCAGTTCAGTTTTGAGTTCAGGACAATGGAATATGAGCAAAAGTGATGTAAGCCACGACCAGGCTTATCGGAACCTCTTGTGTACTATTCCCAACTTTCTGCTGAATGAGTACAACTCCGGGACCTAGAAGAGGGGGTTCCTCGAATCACTGTTTGGTATTCCATGTGATAGGCCATCATATTCCTTTGCATGTAGTCTGCCAGCCACTCTTCACTCCAGCAAAAAGACCAAGTCATTCCCCCATATGTGACTTTTTGCCTCTGTTATTCTATAAGAACATGCAACAGCAGTTTCGAAAACATATGGACAAATTTAATAAAATTTTGTCCCAGATTGAGTAACGCATGTCTTCAATTGTAGCTGAAGATAGAGGTTTGATTCATGGAGACGTTTTGTTTTTAAAAGTCTTGCCAATTGCCAACTTCACTAATATTTCAAAGAACAACACACATTCATGGTGGTAGCCCTTTGTTGGATAAATGATTCGCAAATATTTTCTGCCAGCCTGTAATTAGTTCTTTTATCTTCTTCACATGGTCTTTCATAAAGCAAACATTTAAAAATTTTGATGAAGTCCAGTATATCAATTTTTCTATTTATGTATCATGCTTTTGGTATCAAGTCAAAGAAATCTTTTCCTACCTCTGGTTGTTAGATTTTCAATATTTTTTTCTTCAAACTTTCATAGTTTTACATATAAGTCTGTTATCCGTTTTGAGTTAGTCTTTTAATGAGCTGTGAGGTTTAGGTCAGAGGTCTTTTTTTTAACCTACAGATGTCTAATTTTTACAGCATTATTGTTGAACAGATTATCTCTCTCCCACTGAATGGTTTTTGCACCTTTTTCAAAAGTCTACTGAACATATGTGTGGGAATCTATTTCTGATTCCCTATCCTGTACCATTGATCTGTTTGTCTATCCCTGCATCAACACCAGTCTCGATTAATGTAGCTATCTAAGTCTTGAAACAGAGTAGACTGATTCCTCCCACTTCATTCTTTTTTACAAAATGATTTTATCTATTCTAATTTCTTTATCTCTCCATATAGAATTTAGATAATCATATATATAAAATCTTGTTGACATTTTGATAGGTTTGTCAAACCTGTATGCCAATTTTGGGAGAACTGATATCTTTACGATGTCGACTCTTCTAATCCATGAATGGATTACATTAGCATTGTGTACTTTTAGATATGTACAAAGCTTGTACATATCTTGTTAGATTTACACCTAAGTAGTTTTCTTTCTAAGCTATTGTACTGGTATTGTGTTTTTAATTTCAGGATTCATATATTTATTGCTAGTATATAAAAGCATAATCAACTGTATGTAGATTGTATCTGGAAACATTGCTGAATTCACTTGTTAGTTCTAGGAAATTGTTTAGTAAAATCTGAAATTTTCTAAATAGGCAATCCTGTCTCTCCTATAGTTAGATCAGTTCTATTTTTCTTTCCTTTTTTTTTTTTCTTCTGATCTGTATGCCTTTTATTTCATTTCCTTGCCTTATTGCACTGGCTAGACATTTCAGCACTATGCTGAACAACAGTGGTGAAAGCAGACATCCTTGTATGTTAAGTGCAATGTTAGTTGTAGGTTTTTTGTAGATGTTCTTTATCAAGTTGTGCAAATTTCCCTTTATGCTGATTTTTCTGAATGAGTATTGAACAAATAATTACGCTGTGTGAATTGATTTGATCCTGTTATATTTTTCTTGTCCTTTTTTAAAAATATAATGGATTACACAGAATCAATTACATTGAATAATTTTCAAATATCGAACCAGTCCTGAATCTACGGAATAAATCATATTTACTCATGGTATATGATTATTTTTTATATATTGCTGAATTCTATTTGCTAATATTCTATTAAATATTTTGTATATATTCATAATGGATATCGGGGTATAGATTTCTTGCTTTCTACTGTCTTTGTCCAGTTATGGTATCAGAATAATACTAAATTCATACAATGAATTTGGAACTGTTCTTTGATCTTTTATTTCCTAGAAGAGGATGTGTGTGGGATTGATGGGTGTGTGTGTGTGTGTGTGTGTGTGTGTTAATTTATTAAACATTTGGTAAAATTCTCTAGTAGAACCATCTAAGATTGGATAGATTTTTAGATTATGAATTCAATTTCCTTAATAGTTGTAGGGCTGTTCAAATTATTTAATACTGGATGAACTGTGGTAATTTGTGATTTTTGAGGAATTGGTCCATTTCTTCTAAAATTTATGTGCATACGACTGTTTTTAGTATTCCCTTACTATCTTTTGATACTATCTGCATAGTATCTGCAAGCCACAGTCTTTTCTTTGGTGCTTGGCTTTTATTGTGTAAAAATTTTCTGCCTTGTGGGCTGTCTTTTTTCTGATCCTTTTCATAGAGAGAAGAGGTCTTTGTTGTGTTTTTTTCCTTGCTCTCACTGGCATTCCCATATCATTGGCTTCTTCAACTCCAAGTCTGGGATATATGAGGCTAAAGAAACTTAGGTAACTCACCACTCTCTCTTTTCTCCTCTCCCCAAGTTTCTTATTGATCTACATTCTTCTCGCCAATTACTAGTGTTTCATGCTGTTTTATATATATTATGTCCAGGGTTTTAAAATTGTATTTAACAGGGCAAATAGGGATATAATGTTGATTCTATCTTCCCAGAAGCATAAATACGATACATTTGATTTTAAAATGAGGAAACTGAAGCCTTGGGTAAGAATCTGCAGTTAATAGCGGCATGGCCAACTCATTACTCAGTGCTCTTTGTAACAGTGACATTCAGCCATCTGCCTTGAACTGTGATGGTATAGAAACAGTGTCATGAGAATCCCGTACAGACTCCCAGTGCCTCCCAGCCACTGACTTTACTTTGTCAGAACCTAGGCATAGTTTTAGCCACCTTACTATATTGCTGTCTTCAGTGGCTGAATTCCCATATATAAGCAGCTTAGAGGCAGAAATGTGAACTTAAGGGAAGGCCGGAGACTTACAGCTATAGCCTAGGAAATGCTCTGTTTTTAATAATGTATTATTGATGGTGGATTTGGGGATGTTGGATAGAAATCAGAAGTGCTAAATCACCTGTAGCCATCCAAACACCACCTGTCTCGTATTGAACTGTAATGTTAACAGTGTGTTGGTGTGGTAGCCTCTGTTCATTTTAATGAATTTAGGACAAAGGTGGGATATTTTACTTAATATAAGTTGAGGTTGTCTTTGCCATTGGAAGATCAAGAGACCTTAATTTAAAAATTTGCTTATTTCCCCCTACTGTTGGCATTAGATGCACAACCCTATCTACATAAAAACAGAGTCTGTCATTTCTGAGTTAGTTCCACTTATCCTTGCATAAGTCTCAAGTATCAAAATTGATTTTTTAAAATGTTCATTTGAAAAACTGCAGAGATAAGATTCAAGGATGCTTGCTCTTAAAGAAGGATTATTTATTAAGGGAAAGACTTGTCCTTTGAAAAGTATTATTATAATTATCACTAAGAACCCAATTCTATATTTCTTATTAAGGCAAAATCCCTATTGAGGCAAACACGAGGAGGATGTTGATTGCAGGGGGATATCTGTCTGAATAGGCCTAAGTAATCAGCTTTGAAATGTCACTCAAAGGAACCAGCGGGGCAGAGGCTGTTCCTTGGCAGATCGCAATACACGTTTTTTGTCGTTGTTGTTTTAACTGCCAAGGGTTTTACATTATCCTTGCATCGGTAATTATCCTGGATAACTCCAGAAGCAATATTTAAGAATTGAGAAAAAATTAGGTTGGAACAGAGAGAGTGGCATGGAAGTCCAGGGGGCCATATCAACTCGCTGAATATGTTGAGACTCACTGAATTATATACTCTCAGAGTTAAAGTCATTTTGTTCCAACCCACAATGGTGAGTAACTTTCTAGAGTCACCTTGCCATGATGTTTTTCAGTCTCATGCTAGGAAGGACCTGCACAGACAGCCTCTCTAGTCTCTGTGTGCTGACTTCTATGTCTTCTTTTGCAAAGCTTGACTCTGTTCCTTGAGGCCATGCCAGTATTTCGTGAGTAAATAATGAGAATTAAATTCTACTTAAATCATTTGAAAACATTAAAAACATTAATAACAACAAGCACTCGGCATTTTGAAAAGCTACGTTCTAAAACTTTGAACGTTCTCGAGACATGAACATACTGCTATGAGACCATTTCTTCCCTAAAGTGTATCAAGTCTTCATAAATGGTTATCTCCTTCTGTCTTCACATGGCAGAAGAGGACAGGGAAGTTCTCTGGGGCACTCATTTCACTCATGAGGGGTCCACCCTCATGACCTAATCATTTCCCAAGCCCCCATCTCCTGATACTATCACACACGGGTTAGGATTTCACCATAAATTTTGGAAAGACACAAACCTTCAGAGGATAACACCACCGTAAGGAATTTAGATTTTATTCTCATGCAATAGGAACCCACTGAAAAGGTTTTAATAGAAAAGCCACATGTTCACAGATCAACTCAAACTCGTGGCAACCCAGAGTAGCCATTTTGCAGTAGGGTATAAAACCTGCTGATTAACTTTAAGAAAAGGCAGCTGTCAACAATTTATACCATGTCTTTTGTTGTGGGCAAAACTGATTGGAGGAGACATGAGTGTCAGCCAGCACAGAAGCCAACAAAATAGTCTGTGTGAGACAGTGGCTTAGACTAGAGAGACAGTGGTGGAAATGAACCAGAGGGTTTGAAGTGCTTTTTCAGAGTAGAAATGACAGAGATGTTGATAATCGAGCCACCAGAAAGGGTGAACGTGGTGCTAGCTGCTGAAGTGGAGAAGTCTGGTGAGTTAGGGGTGGTGGAAGGCCACGTTGAGAGTGTTGTTTTGGACCGACCTGTTGCATTTGAGATGCTGGCGGACATCTGAGAGGAGGCGGCTGGCCATCAGCAGCAAACCAGAACTCTGAAGACAGGCTTGGGGGTATAAATTTGGTATTGGGGCATAAAGATAGAATTTAATGCCATGGAAACTGAAACGACCACCTAGAGACAGGGCGATTAAAGAAAGGAGAGAGGGCTCAAAACTGAATTAGAGGTCAACAATCAGGGATCAAAGCAAAAAAGGGGCCTGCAAGATAGTCTAAAGAAGAATTGGTAAAGAGAAGTAAAGCCAGGGAATATGGAGGCAATTCAGCAGAGTGAAGCGGAGGAGGAGAAAGAGAAAGAGAAAGTGTCTATTGTTTTAAAGGCTGATAACAGACTGGTTCCTGACTTCAGAAAGCACAAACATCCAATTAAAATGAGATGTATTTATCATTTTAGTTATTTCCCGTGTTTTACCTACTAGCATGTTTTCCTGCTCACCTGCAGCAATGACAACTGCTACCTGAGTCCCGAATGCTGTCAAATCACATGCTTTAAAGAAAAGTCCTTCATCTTTCTTTTTAAATCTGATTCTCCCTGGATTCTCTAGAAAACTTCTACAACTCTCTCCATTCTGCTATTATATGCAGAATCTATAATCTTCAAAAGTCTCCACTCTACAAATGTAAAACTAGATGCAGTTTATTGTCTTTGAAAGTTATCCATGTTCATTTAAAAACATATTAGCTCTTCACCTTCAATGTATCTGAATTGTCATGCAGTAGGAGCCTTGGAATATTAAGCTTATCGGAAAGTTAGGACAAGTTTTCCCTAGGGGGTAGAGAGTAGCTTTAAATTCAAAGTGGAAAAAAAATTCCATTTCTTAAAATAGAAGCAATTTTTTTTCTCTGTTTCACATTCTCTCACGATATCTGCAATCCTTTTTAAATTCTCTATTTATTATTAAATACAAGCAATTTAGCTCCTTTGTAAGGTTATGCAAATAACTCAACCAGAATTAGCATTTAACATGCAGTTCTTATACCCACACAAATGTTTTGTATAAAGTTGTTTTAAAAAGATTCAAATCTTTATAATTAGGAAGGGAAAATATATTAATAGGAATAAAGGGATACTCTGCTAATCTCCCATATGTAAATTAGCTTATAATTTCCATCACTTACTTTAGAAGCAACAGAACAATGGAACTTGTACTCTTCAGCGTTACTGTCTCTCTCCTCCTGCCAGAAAGGATGGGCTTCTACATATATATATAAAGGAAACTGATGAGGAACATTGATTACTTCAGTTTTGTGGAAAAGAGGTGGTTGGTGACTTGTGAGGGTGAAGCTGATACTCTGTGGTGGCAGCCTAAGGGACAAGACTGAGATGCAGACCCACTTGCGTTCTCATTCAATGGGCTGATTCTTAGCCTCTTTGCTAGTGGGCTGGATCCTCCCTTGCTCACCAGATCCTTTTCCACAGTCCCCCTACTCCTTCCTCATCTTTAAATAGAGGCCGTTACAGTAGAATGTATGGGGAACTTCGCCATGGAGAACTTTCTTTTTGCATTAGTTTTCAGCTTAGCCTTTGGGGAAAGGGGTCATGCAGGTAGGTGACAGGTAGACATCAGACAACACTCTAGTGATCTCACTTACTCACAAGCTTCTGGAGCTTGGATTTTCTTTTCCGAGATTTCAGATGTGCAATGCACAGGCCTGGGAGTTTTTGCATAATTGAGTGGAGGATTCAAAACCAAGTCAGACACAGAACCGTTAAAAGAATGAGGTCGTTGAACCTGGAAGTGGAAAGGAGAGCTTTGAAGGGACTTTAGATACAAAATGGGTTTAAGTATGTTCCTTACAGTTGCAGGTGGTAGAACTAGAAAAAATGGGTGAGAGGTATAAGGGATATACACTTCCCCTTCAGTGAACATCTGGGAATCTACCATGTGCCAGGCAGAGAGCTGACAGACTGGACACGAGATGAAAGTTCGCACCTGTTCACTTCAGGGACGTTGCTGTCCAGCAGCGTGCAGGCGTCCAGGCAAACAGTTGTGGTACGTCAGGAGAAAGGCAACCATAGAGGTATGAATGCGATTCCAAGAGGGAACAGGCGAAGGCCACGGGTGTCTGCTTGGGGGTGCCAAGGAAAGCGTGGGTAACCGCCTACTTTTCTCCAGGCCCACCCACGGCCATCACCTCCTCCCAGACTCCATTACCTCTCATCGACACTGAAGCAAACGCCTCGGACCTGTCTTCAGCCTCCTGTTTGCTGCTTCCACTTTTTCATCCACGTTGCAGCCAGAGCAATTTTCCAAAAGGGACACCTGATCGTGTCATTTCCCCACTTAAAAGCCTCCAACTACTTTCCAGAACCACGTACCCTCAGTCTGGCTTCTTAGGCAGAACTTAGCCTCTGCTTCTGTCTTTAATCATTCCCCGCCAGTTTCAGTGAAGAACTTGCCATTTTCCTGAGTTACCATTTCTTCGTGAGCCCTGGGCCTCTACATGTGTGCTCTCTGCCCGAAACTGCCCTTAAAAATTCACACACGTATACAAGAAGAGAGGCAAACACACGCACACATACACACACTCCTTTTGTCCTTTTAACTCATATTCTCCCCTCTGGTCCACAGCACCCCAAGGCCCAATGCCGTCCCCCTTGTGGGTATGGTCCCATGGAGCACCCTTTGTATGCACCTCATCAATGGGCTCATCGGATGCTCGGCTGTTTCCTTTCCAGCTGTTTTACTAGAGGGCAAGTTTCCCGAGTGTAGGGAGTATGTCCTTTCCATCACTGTATTCTCAGACGCTAACATAGTTCTGAGGTCACTGTCCAGGGCAACTACATTTTTTTTTGGTTTGTTTTTAATAAATGAATAAAGAACTAAACTTTGAACAGTGGTGTCGCAACATGTAAGGAGGTACGATCCCTGTCACCAGCAGCACACAGATAAATGTTACACATCTCAGTGGAGCGACCGCTCCAAAAATGTTGACTATGATGCTGTTTTAGATGCTTTTTAGCAAGAGGCAATGTATAAGTAAACCATTTATGAACTATTTCTTACCTGGGGACAGCAATGATCCGGTTCCTGGATGCCTTCTCTGGATTGGGTGAAATTCATATTCCAGGATGAAACACTGAGGTGCAGTCGCAGAGCAGAACATCCCTCCATAGCCAGAAGAGCCGAGGTCAGCAAGCCTCAAAACGCCGGCCGGGCAGACGGTGGGGACACAGGGTCACCTGGCCAGATTTAGGAGAATCAGGTTTTTGTTTCTCCTTTTCACATCTTGTAAAAGTGCAAGAACTGCGGCATCCTCGTACCAGGCCGTGTCCTCCCCCATTCCTATCTCCTCGCCCTCACGGCTTCCAGCTGCGAGCTCCTGCATTTCTGTGCCTCGAGGTTCTCTTACTGCCAGAGCCCAGGAATTGAGCCTCCTATTCAACCCTCAGGCAAAGACGGACCAAAGCTGGCAGGTTACTGCCCCTAAGGCACAGGTCCTTCCCTGGGTCCCAGGGGTCCCCTCGTGAGATCCGGCTCCAGCTGCCCGCAGTGCAGCTGACTTTTTAACATTCCATTTCCTGCCCCCTTCACGGTTCCCCGGGATTGTAAACAAATAAACTCAAAGTTTTATCTCAGGGGGACCTCACACTAACACAGCGGTTGACAAGCTCATGTTCTCTCATCTTAGCGCACGAACCTGTTGGAGAAAGCTGAGAGAAGAGAATCCCCATGATGAGGCTTCATCCTCAGCAGTGGGTTAATGTGGGTGAGTGGGAGATGGATGATGAGATGAGCCTGGCTCTGAGGGTGTAACTGTGGGCAGGTGGGGTCAAATCCCACCGGGGCACTCTGGGAACCAGGGCAGGACACCTGCCTTAAAGTCTTCCCACCTGAGGGGTAGCTAGATCTATATCTGGTCAGTCTTGACTTGGGGGTCAAAGAGGGGCATCAGTTCTTGGGCTCTGCCTTCCTGCCCTGTTGCTTGCATTGGGTACTTAAGAGAATCATCCCCTTTCTCACACATGTGCATCTTATAAATTTGATCAGGACAAGAGATGATGGAGCCTCAGCAGCCCGTGGCTCATGTTTACATACCTATCCCCTCCCTTGGGCTTTATCGTTTGGTAATTAAAGACAACGATTGCAAAGCTCTTACCTAAAATTTCCTTTATCCCTTGAGCTCGTGCCAGGGAGAGCAAAGTTCTAACCTGTGGAGGCATCAGTCAAGTCAGAGACCCTCAGCTTTTAGAACAAGGGCCTTAATGTGTAATCCCGCTACCCAGTTTTGGCCATGAGGCCCAGAGAAGGGCAATGAGGTGTTCTCAGCTACAAATATATCCCCAATTCTTCCTCTAGGACTCTCTCTACCACATCCCAGCCCCTCGGAAACAAGCCTGGATGTGTTCACTGGAATGTCTCTCCTACCCTTTTAACTCTAATAAATTTAATAAATTCTCCCTCAGAGAACAAGTTCCTATGGGAAGACAACTCTGGCAAATCTGCAGAGTCAAATCTTCCAAGAGACTATTTCATGAAATTTCAAGTTTTCTTCCATGCTCAGATAACTAAGAAAGAGGCCTCAAGTTGTCTTTTTTATTTCCCCTAGGAAACCAGGCCTCCCAGGGTCAACTAGGGTACATCTAGGACTGGCATTCTTCTCCAGGCCGTCAGGATGGCAGGGACCCAGAGCTTCTCTGGATTCCTGTAGCAGTTATTGCAAACCGCATCCACACCAACCTTCTGCTGTCCCCAGCCCCAAAAGAGATAATATTTGGACAGAACTTTCCTCAGGAATGCGACGACTGCTGTTAAGTCTGCCTGACTCACCCTCTTGTCAGTGATATGATCTCAAGTCCTCCATCAGAAGGTAAGACTTTGTTAGCTGATTTCACAGCCTTGCTTGGAAGCGCCCGGTGCTACCAGCAGGCCCACTTCTGTCGGTGCTATGCAAAGAACTCAGCTTATCTCAATTAACAAGAAATTTACTGGGAAAAAGACGAGGGATGAGGACAGCAAGTATTTCAGGACATTAGGGAAAGGCTTACAGCTAGGCCTCATGGAGATGGTTTGTAGTCTGGGATTTTGTAATTAACATGACTTCACATCTTTCTCCTCACGTTTCTGAGAAATTTCTCTCTGTCTGCCCATTTTCTATTTTATGACTGGCCTTTTTAGAGCTTCTGCTCATTTATAACCTTTATTGCCTCGTGGCCTCTGCAAACAGCCTTCTCTACATGCTTCCACCTTCAACCCTTCTGCTAATTGCTCAGCTCTGTTTTTCTTGTTTTTTTTTTTTTTTTTCTTTTCACTTTGAACTTTCTGAGAAAAAAAAATTTCAGGATTTGAGATTTTTGCCTAATCACCCTGTCCCTTTCTGGACAAAGCTGTTGTGTCAAACCACATAATAAACCTCCAGAGAGCCGATATATATCTGCTGGCCTTTTGTTACTTGCTCTAGGAGATGGTGTGTATATAAAATGCTTAAGGGACCATTTAGATCTGCCTTCCTTGACTGGTAGCTGTGAATGGGGACTTCTTAGGAGAGTCAGTTAACTTCGGCCTGTTTCATTCACATCTCACAGACAGGTCTGAATACGGCCTCCTTTCTCCTTAGAATCTTCACTCTCAGCACCTCAATTTGTGCACAGAGTGATGTCGTCTCGTGGCTCCCAGGCAAACAATAAACTTCGCTGTTCCCTCTGACCAGTTGCTCCCAACATATTCCAGACACCTATTGATAGCCTAAAAAAGGAGAATGGATTTAGCTCTTGTGTGCCCAAATTTATTCTGTAAGTTAACTTAAAGAACAAGGAGAAATGAACCCTCGGCCTTTTTGAACCAAACTTTAGGTGCATTTTGGTACAAGATCGTGTTTCAGAAAAAGTGATTATTGGATAAGAACCCTACCTCATGATAATGTAGATTTTGAAAATGATGCATTTGTGTTTTGGCTATCCTTATGGACAAAGGTTCTCCTGAGTCAGGGATGATTCATTCCCCACTATACAAAGCATTTGGCATTACTAAATGAAGTTTAAATTGGAGAGATACTATACATTACGTATGGAAAAAATTTGCATTTTAACATCTCCAGGATGCTATTAAATATCTCAGAAAGATTCATAAAGGAAAGTGTGTCCTAGAGCTTGAAATAGAAAGTGATTGGCAAAAGTAGAAATGGAGTTCCTATTTTTCAGAAAGGAGCCATATCATCCCATAAATCTTTGAAAAGAAGTTTTCTTGGGCTCTTCTCAAGGCATTCAAATGCTTCCCAGGAGCACCTTGACCTTAAATTAACATTTATAGAGTTTAGCTGACATCAAGCTTTGCAGTTTAATGGAAGGTTTAAAGTTGAGGAAGGTAAGTAGTCTAAATTGGTATTGTATATTAAGTTCTGAATAAGGATGCATTTCTGCGACTACCACCATTTTCATTTATTTCCCCCTCTAGAACAATAATAACAATTGGCAAAATATATGAAGTGCATTTTCTTTCATGAATAATACATTTTTATATGTTAACCTCATGGAAACAGAAACAGTTCGACAGTAACAGCAGCATTAATGCCGTCTTCTTAAGAAAGGGTCTATGTGACAGTGTCTGCACTGTCTGACCTTGATAATGTCGTTTTCTGCAGAAGCTGTTATACAGGTCATAAGAAATATTAACCAAGTGTTCAAATAATAAAGAGGCATCTTTAAAAATAAAGCAGAAAATATACAGTGTTACCCATAGATTCTGTTACTGATCAAATGAGAATGAGATGTGTTTCATCCTGTTCAAACCAGGAGTGCGTGCTAAGTGGAATGCGAATGTCTGGAGAGTAATACATAAAGATGAAGATGGTGTTTTAATACCACTAATACAGGAGTCGCCCCTTGATTGTTTCGCAAATAAAAAAGGGGGCTTCCGATATACATACAGACTTCTGTGCTGCATGAAGTTCAGTTTGCAAACCTTTGGCATTAGCGCAGGAAGGCAAAGTTCATTTCTCCAAGTGTTTAGTCTGCTGGAAAAACAGCAATTTGGTGTCTAGAAAAGATGCTTTTGAAAAACTAGGGGAATGAGTACCGCCCTTATACTGGCTAAAAAGCTCGGGGTCTTGGCCAAGGGGAACTCAGCTCCTCTCTCCTCCTTCCCCTTGGGTTTTGGAGCATTGCCTTCCTCAAAATGGTCTGAGTCTTCCTCTGGTGGCTGGGACAGCCAGAGCGGCAGTGCCATCCCAGCAGGATGCCATGAGCCAGACCATCCTGTGTGGGCCTTGGGCATCATTTCTCCCCTCCAGGGTGCTCTCCAGTCCTCTCTCCCAACTCAATAATGCACACTTGATTCTGCCTTTCCTCCTTCTTAGTTTCACTCACCCTGGTCCTTCAGTCCTGGCCCCTAGCACACTTTCCAAAATAAACTACTTCCACAAAAGTCTAGGACTCAGGCATTGTTCTCCTGGGAGGGACTTAGGCTACGACAACAGACTAACCTTACTCATCACTGTAATTATTCCCCTGACTTCCACATGGCCTCTCCACCATGAATCTATCACTTTGGCATATCTTAGTGTGGCACAGAGAGCCCTCTGTATGTACATGTATTTATAAAGTTTATCACACAGATAATGAAGACACACAATTATCCCATGCCTTCCTGCTAAGAGACCTTGAGTAATAAAGCAGCACCCATAGCTCAGGTTCTCCCGGCACTCCCGCTAGCATCCAAGATGTCGTTTTGCATTTGAGGGATGGTTAATGGTGTCGGACCCCTGGTAACCTTCGGAAGGTAGCCATGCACATAGTTCCATTAGCGGTAGACCTCACTCAAGGCCATCAGGTGAAGGAAAACATTTTCCTCTAACGTAATTATAAACAACAAGGTATTAAAATTTAAAGATGTCCGGCGGTATAAGATAAAGACATTTATCTTCTACCTACATTCCAAATATCACGAAAATCAGCATAAGATCATTAACTTCTGCATTTGTGTAGAATAAAATAATGGTCAGACTATTCAGAAAATGTCAACATTCCTAAGATTTTGTGTTTTAGGAAAAACATTCAGTTACGGCATAGTATAATTGAGATGACTACAGGTGGCTGCCCAAGTACTTGTTCCTTTAAGACTTAAGAACAGTCCAGAATGTATAGAAAAATGGAGACATATTTGGTACATAAAAAGGCAAGTCAGAAATAGAATAACATAAGTTATACACAGTCACATATACACACTCACACATGATCGATTAGGCCTGCAGCATTTGCAAGTGACAGTTTTCCACAGGTCCAAAGGGACAGTGGGTGGATTAAAGTGTTTCTCCTCAAGAGGCATCATTGCTCTTTAAAGAGAATACTCTAGTTAACATCTGGTTGAGATACATTATTGAAATGCGTTCCAGACACTGCTTCTTTTGGTCAAACAGGTGGAATCTTTTTTATTTTTATTAAGAATTTTGATCTGCCTCATCTTCAACTTCCTCTGACATGGAAAAAGAAAGAATGGCAAAGAAATAAACCCCTTTTATGAGCATCTATTCTGTTCCAAGCACAAAATATTTTATATATGTTGTTTCTAGTAGGGTCGCTGACAAATGCACAGCTGATTAGCTACACACGAGAAGGTGTACATGCAGCACATTTGCATGCATTTTGTTATCATATCTTATATATTCTATATCATTATAATATTCTATATCCAAGTACTAGTCAGGAAAATAGAAGCCCAAATAGGTATTTTAAGCTGAGGGGATATCATACAGGGACTTATTTATACAGGAGTTTGAAGTCTGAAAGAGTAGAAACAAAATGCTGAAACTGCCCTCACATCAGTAACTGCTGGAAGCAGCACTGCCCTAGGCCCGGGGGAGCAAAAGAGAAAAGGGGTCATCAGAACGGGGAGCTCAGGGTTGGCCCCCACCTTACCCCATGGCTGGTGCCAGTCCCCTGAGCGGGGAGGTCTGATGCTGGGAGTGCTGAAAGGACTCTCCAGCTGGAGCAGTGGCTATCCCGAAGCTGGGGGGAAAGACAGAGGACCCGTCTGCCTTCCAATCTCCTGCCAGGGCTTCCATTAGCGAACCCCACAGAAGACAGATGCCAAAGGAGCCTGGGAAACGTAGCTCGCAGAATCCCAGCTCCAGCATCACAGGGCAGATCGCAGAGAGGAGCTGTGGAGCGAAAAGATAATATGCACACCGTCAATCCAATGCTCTGCAATAATTATTAAGTAATGTAGACACTGCATGTTTAAATGTTCGTGCACGGCAGGCAAAATTTACTTGAAGATCTTTAAAACCATCTTCAGTTGTTTTTACCTTGGAGCTTTGTGATCACAGGGGTACAGAGCAAGGCTGGATGCTATCATTTGTAACACTCCTAAAATATTATTATGAGATGGAAATGCCATATTAATGTTTCATGAATTCATATACTCACACATTTCAATGATGGTGCTAAGCTTTTTTTTTTTTTGCATCTGATATTATGAATCAACTGACAGACACAAAGAAAATTTATAAGGCTAGATGAGTTTATCCTGGCGTCAGATCTAAAATGCTCCAAAGTTTAAGGGTAAGTGAAGTTTTCTAAATTCTACAGCAGAGAATGTGGTTCGAGATTTACCTTCACTAAGCATAGTTGAAACCGACTTTCTACAGAACCACAATGGGCTTGCATCCTTAACTGGCTCTAAATTATCAAGATGTAGCAACTCCCCCTACACTGTTCTATTTGTCACCCAATGGGCTGTTCCCCTAAGGCCCCAAAATATTGTCTTCTATCGTGCCTTTACACGTAAAAGAGGTACTATTTATTGACCATGACTAAATTTATGCTCAGAGTTAGAAGCTGAAATGCTTTCTTTCTGGTGAGGGACTGTAAGGTGTAGAACAAAATTAGAAAGTCAGAAAAACTTGAGTTGGAATCAGCTCTGACGTCGATTACCTGTGGCATGCTGCTGGTACAGCAGGGCTTCTCAACTGTGGCACTACTGACATTTTAGGTCAGATAAGTCTTTCCGTGGGGGGTTGCCTGGGCATCATATGGCACTTAGTGTCACCCCTGGCACCTCCCACCAGATGCCTGCACACCCCTCAGATCGTGTGAAAACCACAAATGTTTCCAGGCATCGCTAGGTCTCCTCCAGTTAGGAACCAATTGCTTCATAGCATTCTTTTAAGGATGAGATGAGATGAGATGTTGCATGTATCCTAGCCTGTGCCCCAATTAGCAGATTGGTGCATGACTGGCAAAATGAGGGATGTGACCTTTCCAGGGGAAATTAAAAAGTTTTAGACTATGGGGCGTGCTGCTGGAAATGCGGTCTGAGTAACACTGCTAAACTCTTCAATCCTTCATTTAAAATTTGGATATGTTGTTCATCGTGGAGTTTTTGGTATTAACTTGTACATTTCAAAACAGTGCATTAAATATTATTAATATTTCATTACAATATTTTTATTTCGATTACTATTTTGTCACCCCCTTCAATTTTGTGCCTAATTCAGGCCCTGATAAAGGCAGGCCCAGGGCAGCCTTGCATTTTAACGAGATCCCCAAGTGATTCAGATGCATAAAATTTCCAGAGGCACCGCTGAAGGTGCCCCAAGAAGTGAGTGGGGAGTGGGGAGTTGGGTGGGGTGGAGGGCGGGCTTGTGTGATGCAAGTCCTGGGAGGGCAGCCTGGGGCACATTTCAGATTGGGGGTGGTGGTTGTCCTCAGATTGTTTTCCTGAGCTCCGGGGAATAGTGGCTGCAGGCAAAGCTGAGGGAGCTGTTTCCATGCGGGGGTTTAGGTGAGCCATCTGCTCTTTGGATGCCTAGCTGACAAAGTGTGACTCGAAGTGGGAAGGAAAAGCATCTATCCCCTCCTCTCCTGTGCAAATACGCTGAGGTGTCGCGGAGAAGCCATCAGGGAATGCAACAATCAGCAAGGACCAGTGTGCTGCCTAGGAAGAGCCTTCTCGTGGAGGGCACTGGCGCCCTCAAGTGGATCTGTGGGTGCCCCCGAGTGAGACTAGGAAAGGACTCAAAGACAAACACACCTTGGGTGGGTTTTTCAAGGGACCCAAAGGCCTGCAATTTGTCGGTGAGGGCAGGAACCAGTGAGGACATCAGTTATCCAGGTATCTCCATCCGTAGCCGTACGCTGGAGAGAGGGAGGAAAGTTTGGGATACAGGTGGTCATTAACTGATTTCGATCTGAAATTGTGAGGGTCTATTCTGCCCCAAGCCATGAGTGGGTAAACCGTGGTGAAATGCCCGCGGTTCTTCTTCCACAAGGTTGAATTGCATAAGTGCATGAATCCTGACTTTGGATGCTCGACTGGGGCCACATGAGCACTTCTCTGCATGAGCACATTACAGCCCCAGAGATAGCTGTTGTGTATCATGACCCTAGACCGTGGTTCTTTATCTGTAGAACTCCGTTGTTTTGAAGAACAGGCCAATTTTTGTGCATGGTCAAATTGCAGGAACACTTGATCTGTCTTCCATGTCTCATCCTGTTAAAGAGTATGTGGAAAAGCTATTGTGCATAAAACATAAATTCACTGAAAAAAAATTTTTTTTTAATTCTGCATTCTCTCCTTTAAGCTATACCAAATGGCTGCTTACTTCCACATGGGTGTGAGTGTGTGTGTGAAATGATTTGTCTTTAGGTCACTTTCGCAGTTAAAACAGTTGTCTTTCTTATAGTTTATTTTCTGTCTGCCGAGTTAGAGTGGCAGAGAGCACTGAGCTAGAGAACAAGAGAGTCTAGAGCAGCAAATTCTGGTAGCTGCTTTTAACACTATGTTTTTTTAATCAGCTGGGGGAAATTCTAATTTTTTACATACATACATTAAAGGCATACTAAATGTATGTATATTGTATGTATTTTTAAAGGGAATTTTATGCTTAAAAAGTTGAAAACTCTAAATCGTGGGCTGTACTTTAATAATCATGTTTAGCAGATGAGGACACTCTAAGAAATGAGTTTTGCCCAGATGATCAAAACGTATGCAATATTAAAAGCAGATATCGTAATTTTGTACATCAGACTTTCTGGTCCTCAGGCTCAATCATTTCTGCTACTCTCACTTGGCAAAAAAAAAAAAAAAAAAAAAAAGTAAACTATAAGAAAGCAAACGATTTTAACTATGAAAGGTGACCTAAAGAAAAATCATTTCAAGACCAAGTTGGTTGCAGCAAAATTCATTAGCCTTCTTCAGATGAAAGCTGGTGTCTGGGTGACATTCCAAGGTTACTAATGCTTGTCAGTCCAACAACTTGCAGAATGTACATGATGGGGAATCTTTGGGGTTTGGCATCAAAGGAGAACGGATGTAAAAATGGCCCTGATGGATGTTCTGAGGTTGTTTGATCTAAATCCAGAGAAAATAGCAGCTATCACAGCTGATGGAGTACCCGCTATGACTGGGAAGATGAATGGTATGGAGGGAAAAAAATTAAAGTCAGAAAACCTTGTGCCAGACATTTTATCATATCTTTTTATTTTATTTTTTACAAACCGAGCTTGACAACTTGGAACTCCCTTTGTGCAGTTTATAAAATAATGAATTCTAAACAAAGGCCTGGATTCACCAACAGACCAAGCAATTATGTAAACAATTTCTGTTCCCCAATATGGCTCCTTGTCATTGCATTTTCCAGTCCCATCACTTGCACGAGGTAGAGCAGGGATACATATGATGCGTATCTTTGAGGTGTTAGCTAGTAGACGTGGTAGGTCGCCAGGTACTCGCTGTCCCAGTGACAAGGCAGGTATCCTGTGCAGTGTTTCCACTTCTGATTTACACCCTGAGAAGAGCCCGCCGAAAGACAAAAGCGCTCCAGGATCATTTGTATGCTTGTACCATTTCTCCTGTGCTCTGCCGCATTTATTCTCCGGATTCATTACCGGGGCCGTTTCTGACTTTCAAGCTCCTTTTGCACACACGCACACACACACGTTTTCACACTCCCTCATACACAGCTCTTTAAAGTTACAATTAATCAAAAGCTTTACAAGCGTTTCCCTGGCCTCCTGAGTCCTCCCCACACAGCGAGTGTCCAGTAAATACTGACTGACTGACCAGTACGTCTCCCCCTTTCCCTTTTGTCTCTGACACCTCTGCTTTCTTTCAGAAACGGTATTTCATAAGTGGCAATATTTCCCCACTCTGTACTTACAAAAAGCCCTCTTGGCCTCAAACTTTTTCTTTATGGAAGATGCTCAACAACAGACAAAATACAGGTGGAAGGAAACTGATACTTTACTACCCCTTAACAATCAATCTGCTTTTAATTGGAATGGGACAGGTATCTGACAGAATGGAAGCTTTTTCCCCAAGAACAATGCTAGCTGAACATCTCTGCTGAAGTAGCTATTAAAAAATAATAATACCTCCTGCCTGTCCTTCCCACTCCAACTATTCTTGAATTCAAGGCAGGTACGAATGGACAGCCCATCTTTATTTTTCTTCTGCCTCAGAATGGGTCAGAGATGCTGTCTATATTCAGGGTGTCTGTTGTTCTCCCTCAGAACTTAAATAGCAGTTGGTTCTCCTTTTGAAATACATGCCCGAACCACAATTATTTTTTTAACCTTACCTTGGGAAAAGTCTTGGTAGTTCAGCGATATCCAGAAATATGGACTTTTCAGGAGCCATGAAAGCATACCCTCCATCAACCTGAGCATTGTTTGATCTCACAGAGGCAAGGTAATGTGCCTTTATTACTGTTTGCTTTCTCTATTACAGCTATTACGGATTGAACAGTTGTGCGATGATTGTTACAGGGAGATTGCTCTCCTGTCATATCCTCCCATTTGTGTCAGCCTCCTGAAAAAGACACAGGTGAGAAAATCTCAACCCAGTGTGGCACCTGTTCATCACAGTCTGTCTGCAGGCTCACAATTATAGGATAAAGCAAAATTCTCTTGGGCTGCTTCTCTCTCTCTCTCTCTCTCTCTCTCTCTCTCTCTCTCTCTGCTAATACTTCTAGTTGAAAGCCTCTTGGAACAAAAGAGTATTCAGAAAAAGAGTAGGCCGTAAATTAAAGTCACGAAGATTAGCATAAGATGCTAGTTCTCACTTACCTGCTAATAGACAGGTGCTGCTGCTGACACAGTGTCTGTAACCCTAAAGCAGGGGACCACTGGAGTCCCCTGACCTCTTTCAGGCCCTAGCGACACCATGCAGAACACCAGCTGTGTGTCTTGGTTTGAGTTTCCCCAGAAGAAGACTCTGAGACAAGGCTTCTAATGCAAACTGTTTGTTTAGGACATCAGGACACCAGGGGAGATGGTGCCATGTGGCGTCCGAAGTCTGGTATTTTCCATAGCTATGAGGGAAGGGTGGGGAGGGCAGGTCTCTGCAGTGGGGTGACTCCATTTTCTTCATCATGCTGAGTCAATCTCATATTGGGAAGCAAAAGAAAAGCACGGTGGCAGGCGAAGGCAGAGACAAGATTTGTGCCCCAGGTGGAGAAGGTGCATGTGGATGAGCATCCCTGTGGGCCCAGGTCTAGCAGGAACAGAAGTCATAGTGTGTGGATCCTGCAGCGGAGCCAGGGACACAGAGGGTCATGCGAGAGTCTCAAAATCCCCCTTGTCGCTTTTAAAGCAGAGATGAACTGAGGCCAGGACAACCACTAGACTACTCACTTGCTTCCTAAACATGTCCCTAGACTATTCTAGCATCGGGGAGACAACAAGAAGAGGTAGTGTCCATGGAGCACGCACCAGGCCCTGCCCTGTGAGGCTGCCACACTTTACAGAGAGGCCCAGAGAGACTGAGTCCCCTGCTTGAGGCCACACTGCTGGTGGGGAGCAGAGCTGAGCTTTGAGCTCCAGCAGTCTGACTCCAGAGTCCTTTCTCTCAACCCCTGCACAAATAGTCATGGGAATCACATTTATTTCCACCTGTGCTCATCCTTGCTTCTTGTCATTCTCCCAGCATAAAGGAAGAAATGATGGCGCAGTGTCTTGGGAAACACATAGCTTCCTTGATGGAGATTCGTAGATTTATGTGTACCTGAGGCCACCAGGGCACACTCCCAACACGTGTCTTGTCATTGTCAACTTTAGGTAAAACATGACTTACTAAGGAACGCAGGCCCAGAAGGGCATTCTCAGCAAAGGGCGAGGGGCCTCCTGCTTGGGTTGTGAACTCTCCATTGATCTGATCTTCACCTTTTCTGTGACTTTATATTCCTGTGTTAACATCCCTACTTTCCCATCCAGCTTATCCAAGTAAAGAAGATGAAACCACTCCTCCTTCCAGGACGACGACTGTAATACTTCAGGGAAATCCAGCATCGTACACCTTGGATATTTCTGTGGGAAAATACGCTGGGCGCGATAATCATTCAGGTAATTTTTTCCTCCCAGGGGGACAGGCAGTTGTGTCAACAGCTTATTTCACTGTTACAGATAAAGTTTACATTGTCACGTAATGGGAATGCACCAGGTAACAGTCATGAGTTCTCAGGGGATCGTCTCAAAGCCGTTTCCAAATGTCCTTTACGGAAGCATATGGTCGCATCCTCCACTTCATCTCCAGGTCAATCAGCACTTGCTCTTTCAGATGGTATGTTCTTCACGCACCAGTGCAATCTCCAGGCTCCGTCACATTTGTTTTTTTCCCCATGGTGCTGGCAAGTTGCTTAAGCTCCTGATTATTGCCTTCGCCATGAGCTCGAATCGCTCTTCTGGGCAGTAGGCGTTCAGATGGCATCTTTAATTTGCGATATTAATATCGAACTCCATCACCGTTGAGTGGTTTCGGTCCAGGATTGACGTAGAGGCTAGCGAAGTGTTTGAGCAGTGCACTGAAAGCTGTCCGTCCCCAATGGGAACTGTAAAGTCTACCGCAGCCTCTGCGGGACAGGGACATGGGTTCTGGCTGGAAAGCGGCCTTGGAGGTTGCTTCCCCCAACAGAAGAGATGTGTTTTCGCAGCTCTGTGTTTCCTCACCCCTTCAGACCATTCGCGACGGGTGGTGACAGGCCTCGGAGAGCTGTTTTTTACAGCTTCACACACTTTTAAGAAAGATGAACTATCTCAGAGCGTTTTTATTGGGAATCACATTTAAAATTAATGAACTAATTAGTTAAGAAATGCATGACTCTATTATGGAAAGAGAAACCTTGCACCATAATGAGAGCAGGAAATGCAGGAAATGTCCTTTTATTTGATGACATTAGAGGAAGGTGGACTTGTTAAGGAACATTTCAGCTGCTGTTATTAATGATGTGATTTGAAGATCGCCTCACCCTGTGAGGAAGATGGATATCAATCAGTAGTTGAGAGGTTGAAAGGATGAAAGAGAAGAGAAAAGGGAACATCTTCCTACTTGTGTTGTAGATGACCTTGTGCCCTGCTATGTTTAAATTGCTTACTTCCTATAACTCTATAAACTTCTGTGTTTTCATTTGCTGGATTAGATTGAAGTGTCAACTATATTTGATGAATGGCATTGGTAATATATGTTCATGTTCGTCTTTGCTCTTTCTGCTTTTATTTATATAGAGTCAGTATAATTTATTTCTCCTGAAAAAAGCTTTCAGCAAAAAAGATTTTTTAAAGTACAAATACTTTTTAACAGGGCTCTAGGGTCTGTGATGATCAAATCACTCATCCCTCCTTTTTTTCTAGCTTATTTTTTTTTTGCTTGCTTACTTTTCTTTTAAATCTAGCAACTCAAAAAGAATATAGGAAAGCTCAATAGTTGCACCTAAGAAGAACAAAAAATTAGCACTGTAGACAAGCCTTTAGCTTAGACTATGCATTTTTAGCTTAAGTTGCTAAAGCATAATGAAACGAGGAATTGTGCAATTATCTGGATAATTTAATTTAAAAACACCAGTCTGCAGCCTTCCCTATTTAAACACTTTATACTTTCATATAGCAGGCCAAGCAGAAGATTGCGGATTGATTGTAGTTCTGGCCAACTAGAAGGGGTCTGTTCCTTCCTTAAAAGGTGTTGGGAATGTCTGCCAGGTAATCTTGAGCTTGACATGGAGTATGTTATGCATTGTCTGGACTTCTATTTAGATCAAAATATTGTGTTTAAGTTAATGGGAATGCCTAGCTGTTTCAAAACTCTCTTTGGGGGTTAAAAGAAAAAAAAAATGGTGAGGGGTGGTGGGAAGGAAATAGAGGGGCAGAAATGGCAAAGTCAGCCTAGTCAGAATCTGAAAACTACCTAGAACAACAGTGGCTAGAAAATAAGAGGCAGAAAAACAAACAAACAAACAACAAAAAAAAAAAAAAAAAAACGGAAAAATATAACAAAAACAGAGCCGGATTGGAGGGAGCCCCTGGTTTCTTTCCTTTCTTCCTCTTTTCTTTTCTCCCTCCCTCCCTCCTTAACTCCCTTCCTTCCCTTCTTTTTTCTTTTCCTTTTTTACATATTCCATCTGTATCCTGAATGCATCTTTCCCTCATTTCTCTTTTCATTCTTTTTGCCATCCAAGAATCTCTCATTAAATGAAATCGAAGGTCTTTTTATTGTTTACCTAAAGGCTGTCAAAACAAATAAGAGGCGTGATAAAATGCCCACATTAAACCGGTTCAATCACAGAAATAATCACTTGCCTACTATAACCATATTTCTGCTTCGCATGTCCATTTGTCTCTGATCCACAGCCATGATGGTTGCTATGACCCACTGGCCTGGGATCAGCATGGCCTGTGCTCTGAGTGTCCTGCGCTTAGATCCCAACTTCTCTGAGACTCTGTGAAATGAAAAGGGATGACATGCATGCTTCTGGGAGCCTCTGAACACATTTGTTCTGACACCAGAGAGTACAATAAGCTGAACTTTTAAAAAAACAATTTGACTTGAAGAGCAGCAAATTGTAGTCCGGTGTGACCAAACTCCAGATATAAACTCATGGATTAAAAAAACAAAAACAGAAATGGGCCTGATTTTATTTCTTATGTACATGTGGACAACGTGGGATCAATAATTTTTTAATTTTCATAGTATTGACAACACAGATGACTTTAGTGGTGAAATCAACATTAGCCAGAATAGAAAAATGTGCTTATGTTTGTTTTATTTTTAATACAAAGGTTTCCAAATGATGTGACTAACATGCAAAATAAGTAGGATCAAATTGTACCTTTGCTTATTCTTGTATAACAATCTTTGCAGTCAGTTGTTACAATTCCTGTTCGTTTGGAAACAGAATATGTTAACATATGGGCGAACATAAAACTAAAGTTAATTTTAAACAATGTGGTATTTATATAACCGCACAAGCAATTGTTTCAGGGGGCTTTAACATAAACACGTGAAAATGTTTAAGGCTTTGGCTCTGAAATGAATATTATGATGTTATGACCTTTAGAAGTCTAACAGACATCTCAAATTTAACACAATCTAAACTGAACTCTTCGTAGTTTGTCTTCTCATACCCTGATGCTAACTGCTTCTACTACGGTGTCTTCTTTGATCCTGTTTCTCTCACATCCCACGTCCAATCTTTCAGCGAATCCTGTGCATTCTACCTTCAAAATATGTTGCAAATCTGACCACTTCTCACCGTCTCCATCACTATCACTCACTCTCTCTCTTGAATTCCCCTGAGTTGGTAGTCATCTGACTCCTCTCCCAGCTTCTATCCTTGCTCCACAGAACAGCAGAAGTGATTCTTTAAAAATGTAGATCAGAATACAGTTATCTACTGCTCAAAACACTCCAATGGCTCCCCTGTCACTCAGAGTAAAAGACGAAGGCTTCGGAATGCCCTATATGACATGGCTCCTATTACTTCCTTGACACTTCCTATTACTCTCACCTTTGCTCTTTCCATTCGAGTGGCCTTGCTGTCTTTTACTGTTCCCTCTTCCCAGAAGTTCTTGCAGGAATCCTCCTTTACTCTCTTAGCTTAAGGTCAATTTATCAATGAAGCCTTTCTTAATCACCTTATTTGCAATTGTATTCAACCTCCTGTCACTCTGTATCTTCCTTTCCTATTTATTTTTGTCTTTATAGCACATATTGCTGTAACGATATACATACTTGTATACTCACATATACTCACATATACTCACATACATGTGCTAGAAATACTAAGATAGTAATACTACATGTACATATATATTACTAATATACTATATATAGATGTTTTTGTGTATGAGGGTATATGTATGTGTATATCTATCTATATCCATCTATCTATATTTATATCTATATCGTCTATGTAAGAATGTTCTAACCTGCAGAGAATTTTTGAGTTTATTCGAGCCAAACTGCCAACATGTTGGGGAGCAAGATCTCAAAAGAGAATAAGGGTTTTGCAGCTTCTTTTATGCATTTGAAATTAAGACAGGAAATTTAAGAAAGATTACTTGGAGGTGGGGGAAAGCAAGATGAGGATTGGATTACAGGATAGTTAACAAGATTATCTGCCCTCCTGAGGGTGACTACGGCTTTCAAAGGCCTGTTAACCTAGATGCACAGAAACAATAGGCAGGGCTAGCTTCAGGCAAAGGTAAACCTCTTGCTAAAAATTTATGTGCTCGGGGTGGGATTACCCACCATGACCTGCCTGGTTAGGAATTTATGATCTGATCACCCCGTGAGGATACTTTCCATGGAACCCCTTTTTTCATTCACAACATCTCTATCTGTCTGTCTGTCTGTCCGTCCGTCCGTCCGTCCGTCCGTCCATCTATCTATCTATCTATCATCCATCCATCCATCCATCCATCCATCCATCCATCCATCCATCCATCCATCCATCCTTCTATCTATAATTTGTTTATTGTCTGTCTTTCTCTAGCGGAATGTCAATTGTAGAATATCTGGCTTCCTGCTGAATGCCAGCACCTGAAGAGTACCTGACACATAGCAGATCAATAAATTATTGACTAAATGAATGGATAATATGGAGTTCATAACGAGTCACCCCAAGATGTGTCTCTGTGGTATGCAGACTGTTTTGAGCTAAAGGCAACTTTAGTTTTAGGCTCAAGAGAAACTTCTGCTGCTCCCTTAACTACCTAGAAGCCCTCTAGTTAGGGGCCTTGCCCATAATAAGAGATTATCAGAGATAACATTCTTTTGACCTATCTATAGGGCAGAAGGAATTTCTATTTGCAAACATCTGCTCATCTAATGTCTGCAATGAAGATTTGAAGCCCCAGGGTGCACTGCCTCCTCCCTAGCTGAGGATGTCTTACATTCCTCTGTCCCCTTTCTGTATCTAAACCTCTCCTGCAGGTGGGGTCTCTGACTCTCTCATGTATGTGAGGTTCCCAATACACATGTATATATTAAATTTAGTTATTTCCTTTTGTTAATCTGTCTCATGTTATTTAATTATTAGTCCAGCCAAAAGAGCCTTCCTTGAGAGTATTCTCCCCCAATGACATGGCATAGATTATTTCTTTAAGTATATCATAAGTAAGATCATACCAAGCCTCTTTTTAAAAAAATTAATTCATTTATTTAAATTAGCTTCAAGTATACAGTACATTGGTTAGACATCTATGTTGTTCATAAAACGATACCCCCAATTGCTCCCTCCCTCACTTGGCCCTCCCCTTAGCCATCATCTTAATGCTGACTGCCTTCCCTCTGCCGTGCTCCCCATCCTCGATACCAAGCCTCTTTTGATTAGGCTAAACACTATCAAATTACTGATATTCCCTTTTTGACCTACAAAAATGGCTATTTTATATGGTTCGACTTAAAATTATGTCTACATTTCCTTCTGTTTAACTTTTGCCTCTTTCTATCTTTTCACACCTCGTATTATCTCTGGCTTTCCTTCCTCATACTCGCCCCACACTACTCAATACCACTGTCCAGTGAAGAACTGGCTCAGCCAGTGTGTTTCATGACACTCTCTTCCAATGCTTTACTCATTGTCCAAGATCTTTCCCACATCGGCGCCCGTGGTAACTAAGCAGTAGGTACATTGTGTCAGTCAGGTACATATAGAGATGAGGGCCCTTACTTCTTCTATTAATCTCTTTTGCATATTTCTGGAGACTCAGGACCAGTGTCTAAACTGGCCAAAGTGCATAGCCAGCAAACGAGCACAATGTTAATACTTCCTTCCACATACCTTTGATGAACTGGTCATGCATAGCAGGTGATCAATGCAGCTGTCTCACGGTCACTTCAGATGCAACCATCATAAACAGGTAAAAAATTAAAAAAAAAAAAAAAAAGAAAAATTAAAGCTATAGTTAGACCCTTTCTAAAGTAGAAGCTTACTTTGGCCTAGAGGGAAATTGGAGGTCTTGGCTGTCGGGTGGGGCTGGGGCTGGAGTGCTGAGCAGTCAGCATTACAGGGAAGCATAATAGGTCCCAGTTCAGGGAAGGACATTTTTTAGGCAGCTTCTGGGTGCACGGGTGGGCCAGCGAAGGCTGGGCTGGTTTCGTCTAGCTTGTGGGGGAGTTGGGGGGTGGTAGGGTGGGGAGGACAGGGACATTTATGGAAGATGTAGATGGCCTGGCAGGTTGGCTTTCTCTCTCTCCTTCACCTTGAAGGGATGCTAGTTCCTGGGCCTGACCAGGGGCCCATTTCAGGTGTAGGCTATAAACAGTATGCTCAGGGCTTCTCAGCCTGGGCTCAGCTGTGCCACCCCCTCATAAACCATGGGCTTTGTGGGATTTGTTTCCCCAGAGATGACAAACACACAAAAGGCCTAGCACATTTTCTGCCCCAGTGCTGCACCAGCATAGACCAGGCCCTGTCCTCACACCTCCTCTGCTACCACCTGAAGCAATAGGTAAAGTGGACATCTCCCAGAAAAGGGTAGAGAACCAATTTCCCTGCAGACAATCTTTCTCTGACTTAGATTACTGGAGACAATTTGAGATAAATTTTTATGCAGAAGGATCTTCTAGTTTTGTTTTGGTTAAAACTTTTTACTTAAGATCCACAAGAAGTTGCAAAGGAGTTCCTGTGTATCCTCCACCCAGCTTTCCTCAATAATAACCTCTTTCATAACCGTAATATATTAGTAAAATCCAGAAATTGACACTGACATACTGCTACTGCTAACAGACAGAAGGATCCTATTTTATAATGACAGAGGAGGAACTGCCACCTTAGATTACCTTTGCTCTTGCCTAGAGTGAAACAAAGTGACTCTGAGCAGCCTTTTCCTCTCTTATTGAAGAAGCACAATTATTAATAGTTAAATGATTGGAAAGTGAGTCATCAAATGTGCTTAAATCCACGCACATCATCTTGTTTTGCCTCTCCTTGGGCGTTCACACTCAGTTGACTGTTAGTAAGGAACAGGCTGTGCTGTAGTTAATTGAGCTTCCATCTCTGTAAACCAGTCCCCACTGTTTGTAAGATTTCATGCAGTGTCATCATTTGCTTTCTCTTAGCCACCCATCTAGGTCTTTACTATTGTGGTCTACACAACCCACGAATCTGATTTTCCATGTGAACCAGCTATTGATGGAAGTGGGTGGTGGAATTGTGCTTTCAGTATGGGTCATGCGGAGGTGGTATATGTTCTCCTGTCTTCTTCACTTATGTATGGTATTTAAGTTTAATTGTTTCACATATATTCCAGCCCCAGCAACCCAAAAGCTTTCTTGCACCAGCTGTGCTAAGCAACGCTTCCAGGACTTGGAAGATTAGAGAAGTGGCAGCAAACTTCTCTTCTGAAGGTTCCAGCATCTCGTTTCCTTGATTATAGCCATAAACTGATACACCTGTTCAGATTCACGTGAAGAACTTGTTCAAAAGTAGGACAATTATTTTACTAGGTGCCATTATATCATGGGTCGCACTTCACTGTGATTTGACAAATTTATGTTGCAGGGACTCAGGCTTGGGTCAGGTTTCTAAATCCCCATCTAAATGTTGTTAAAGAAAAAAATTCATGACACTAAAAGAATGGTAAGGCAGACTTTATTCAGAGGACTATCATGATAAGTGTAGGAACCACTGCAGTGGGGTCTTGCAATGAGAAAGAGAAATTGACTTAACTCCAAGGACAACGAAGAGTGAGAATTTCGAGCCAAGGGCAGGGTAGGGGTCAGCAGATAGAAAATTGCTACAAGAAAACACCAGGGCTAAAGGGCTAAATCAACTACACAGGATGCTCGCTGAAGGCAGTCTGGGGTGATCAGATGTCCCAGGAGAGACAGAGGATGAGATGAGGTATTGAGGGTGAACAGTTATAGAGGATGAGAGAATCTGGCTAAACTGACTTAGCTGTCCAGTCGTCTTGATAAAATTGGACAACGCAGAGATGAACACAGAAGTCCATCTGAGAGGCCTCATTGAAAAAGAGCTCAGAGGAGCCTTTGTCCATCTCCATCCATGTTTGAGGGGTGAAAAGGTGCTTATAACTGCCAACAAGATAGGTATGTTTCATTGGCAAGATACTCAAATGTTTTCTTTGTCTGACAAATTTTTTGGTAAAAACGGAAGAAACAAGACCCTTAAGTTATTTCCTAGCAAATGAAAGAGGAGGGCAAATCGACTTCACCCTCAAACAGAGCTGCCCTTGGAACACTGTAATAATTAGAGTAGAAATTGTAGGTGTTCCCTCCCCACCCGGAATACTATCTTCAGAGTAAGACAGTAGGAACCAAGGTTTCATAGTGATGCTATTGCTGAGGGACAGCCTCATACAAATATGAGGCCTTGGAGATGACCTCTCTTATCAATCCGAGGAAAACCAATTTTTGCAAACATAGATAAAGCAGGAGAATTGGAAATTAATGCATTTTTCAACTGCAATACCAACTCTGTGTATCCCTGATAGTGTAGTGAACAATATTTACAAGAGAAAGTGTGGAAACTGAATTGTCAAAGGATAACGAGATGGCCGTGCAAAAACTTTAGGATTCCAGATTGTGACCTTTGACATTTGGGGGAAATGATGTACAAGAAGGAAAAAAAAAAAGTTAAACATTTCTTAGGGTTCATCCCAGTCCTGGATCTGTGACAATGACTAATGTTTCATTTTGTTTTGTTTTTAATTTTAGCCTCTTCCCCACCTGGCCCCTGCTTGCTGCACTCTCAGAAGACAACTTTGCCAACCAATTAATCAAGAAAATTGAGGCCGTGAACATGACCTTTCTTAAATCCGCCCACCCTCACCCTCACCCCTCATCTATGAACTATTTGCATTCACACCTGCACCTAAGTTTCTTCCACCCTGTCTTCTCCTTTTTAAGGTCAAACTCCTTCATCTGTCTCTTGAGCCGGTCACTTCCTGCTTCTTTCAGGGCCTCGCTCCATCTGTCAGGCCCTTCCTAGGATTCAAAGTCTATGCAGAAATGTCTATGCTAAACTCAAAATTCTGTACGAAATTTTTTTTCTCTTCCATTTTGGTTAGCATTTTCCCACCTATTATTTTATACTAGGTTGATATTTAAATTCCCTTTCTCAGGGCCAAAGAGACACTGAGGGTGGCTGAAACAAGTATAAATGTTTACGTCACAACAATAACTCCTTTTCTGAAACATTTTTATAAAATGCACAAATTTGGTACCTATAAAATTAGCAATTAGAAGCCATCTTTTCTATATTTGAAAAGCACACAAATCCCTACTGATTCAGGAGGCAGTTTTATCTTATTTAGACACCTGTTTTTACTCTTATATGCGGGTGTTTTGATAATTCACACTAATTACACTGAATTACTTTCTGTCTGAAGCATTTTTTAATGTACACCTCTCCTCATTTATGACAAACTTGGTGGTTAATAAAATATAGCATTTAATTTTTAAAATTCTGTAGGAAACAAGCAAGCTTGTTATTTTCATGTTAAGTCTATACTGAGTAAGCTTTATGTTGATTTTAAGCGTAATCTATTTTTCCCCTTTTCATATTATTTCACAGAGGCATATTGGCAATATGACCATTAATGACAAGTAATAATAATAGTGACAACAAAATTAATGCGAATATAGAGTTTCACAAATTGAATAGTGCGTTATAACATTATCTCATATCATCCCTTTGATGACAACACAACAGGTACAGACTACAAGTTCCTTTCCACAGAGAAGAAAACTAAGACTTAAGACTATTAAGTGACACAGCTGGAAAAGATAGTTGCATGTAAGACCATATCATTCGACACTGAAAACAGTAATTAAAGAAAATACTTGGCCTGACACCAATATTTATACATAAGTATAAATAAATATTTTTGAAGCAGTGTAGGTGGTAGAACTGCTTCTGGTTTAAGTCAAATGTTTAAATATGTTCCTCCTTCATTTTCACATTTATTTATAAATGTGATATCTGATAATAATTGACTTCTCATATCATTTTTACTAATTATTTTCTTCTCAATATTAGTTTGTACTATTGGTTTTTCTGTTTTAGTTTCTGTGAACTGCATCGCCTCAAAACTCCTCAAAGTGAAAATGTGGCCCCAGTAGATCCCAGATTGTCAGTGACTAATTTTCTATTTTTCCATTAAAAAGAGACTGGTTTTTCAGAATTCTATCTCTGAGAATTATGTTCTGAACCTCAGAATCTATTTAAATTGTCCATCTACACACTTGAACATAAGGCTACAAATTCACTTATGCTGTAGACAATGACTCTGCTTTCTGAACATCGTCCCTGGGTTTTCTCTCAAACGCCCTTCCTGCCTCCTTCGGAGAGCGTGTATTCCATCATCGCACATTTTCATAACATTTGCACGCAGACCCTTTATTCAATTCTCAGCTTCAGCTTTCTTTCTCATTGTGCAATGCCTTTGAAGTTCAGGCTGTTGTAAACTTTGTCATCCTCTCTCTCTATTCTGTATCTTGTGCCTCTGATACTCGTTATTCTTATCTCTGATTACTTCCCTCAGGTCCTATTCACTGGCAGTGGCCCCTTACCACTCCTGGGGCAGCTACTGTTAGCTCATTCACAGAACCCTGGGGTAGCCAGTAATTGCTTCCTGAACACTTTCCATTTCTTTTTCCTATTTGCTCTCTTATCCTTCTTTCTGTATTGTACTCAACATAGTCTCCATTATTTCAAATTGCTTTTCTCCATTTTTGAGATTAACTTACCCTAATCATTGAAATTACTTGAAATAACTATGTCATACCATCTCTATAACTCAGACCCAACGTGTAGACTTTTATAGTCCTCTTTTGGTGTTTAAGAATTGTTCCACATCCCTTATTCTGATATATAGTTCTTTGTTTGGTGTGCTAAAAATGTTTCAACCTAATTTACTCAGATTTTTTTTTTTTGACAACAGACAAAAGATAGACTGTAATTTTTCTTTACATTAATTTCTGAAAATAGGCCATCTGAAGCGAAATTGTAAATAAGATTGAGGGAGCATATTTAAACTCCCTGGATTACATCAAACATTTGATGATAATTATATAATTTAATAAAATATAAGTGAGTTATCTATTACAAACCAAAAAAATTGAATTAGGACCTTTACTGGGTAATTGGTTTAATTTAAGTTTTAGAAACATATCTACTATTTACATTTCATTCATTTAAAAAGAGCTTCTATGTTTGCTATAGAGAGGTTTTGCTTTTCTTGAGTATGTCTTTCTTTGCAAGTTTTTTGTTCATAATATTCTTGCTATTGGGCTCACTTTCCTTCTGTTTCCCGATCTTATCACATGGTCATTTACATCAAATTCGGACTGTCCCATGTTTCCCGTCCATATTTTTCTGAGCTATAATTTAAGTTTCGGTGGCTTTGGGTTTTCATTCCCTAACTTTTTTTTTTCTGGACAATTTCCTTCCTTCCTCCCTCCCTCCCTCCCTCTCTCCCTTCCTTTCTTCCTTCCTCCCTTCCTTCATTCTATCCGTAAAATTTATACAATGTAACATGAACCTTTTAAAAGTGAATATTTCATTGTCATCTAGAAGATTTACAATGTTATAAAACCACCACCTCTACCTAATTCCAAAACTTTTTCATCTCTTTGTACCCATTAAGCAGTTGCTCTCATTCCCAGCCCCTGGGGACACGATCTGCGTCTGTCTCTATGGATTTACTTCTTCTGGATATTTCATGTAAATAGAATCATACAGTATGGAATCTTTTGTGTCTGGCTTCTCTCACTTATCATAACGTTTTCAAGGTTTGCCCATGTTGGGGCATGTATCAGTACTTCATTCTTTTTATGGCTGAATAATATTTTATGGTATTTATATACGACATTTAGTTTATCCATTTGTCCACTGATAGACGTTGGGCTGTTTCTACCTTTAGCTGTTAGGAACAGTGCTCATATGAACACACATATTCACATATTTGTTTGAGTGCTTGTTTTTAATTCTTTTAGGTAGACACCTAGGAACAGAAATCTGTGTGGTATGGTAATTCCATGTTTAACTTTTTGAGAAACTGCCAAAGTGTTTTCCTCCTCAGCTTTTTAAGGCTCTTTTCAACATAAAAACAAAAAGTTTTAGACACCATATCCTTGAAAGATAGTTTCCCTTGAATTGCCCCCAGACTTTTTAATCAAACTCATTATTTCATTAATTATATCTGTTCCTTTGAGTGATATGAGCTTCAAGAAAGGCACTCTCACTTTAAATACAGTTGTGTAATAGAAACTAGAATTTTCTCTGGTTTGTGGGCATTGAAAAAAAATCTGCCTGAGTCACCATAAAACTCACTAAGCCACTTTGTCAGTGAAACAGAAAGTTCTATAGTCTTCACAGACGATTATAGTAAGTCATTAGTTTCAAATTACTGTTATTTCTATTTCATTTACCTCTTTGTTAATGTGTTTTGAATATAACTGACTTAAATTCTACTTTGAAAAAAGCAGGGAAGAAATACAAGAGGCAAAACAGGGAAGAGGAAAAAGGAGAGAAAAAAAGCAGACGTCAAAAACCTAAAGTCATATTAACAAAAACAGGAAAAAAAAAACAGCTTTGGTAATCATTTGTTTTAGGGCTGCAATTATCCCCATGGATTATTTGCATTGAGAGCCATTTTAAATAAAATACCCCATGTCTGTTCAATTCTCTTTATTTTTCACAATTAATACTTATGTCTTTCCTATGAAAGTTACCTCTTTTGTAGAAAATTTAAATATCCAAATAAAAGGCCTTTAAGTAATTTAAAAAGAAAAAAAATAGCCATCTCTTTCCTATTTATGTGTCAATCTGGGTACTTAAACCTGCTATAGATAAACCATAGTTGGGCCTTGATATCTAAGTATATTACTATTGCTTCTCGATGGCAGGGAAAACACTGTTAAAATTAATATCATTCTAGGAGAGAATATTTATTTTCAGCTAACCCCTTGCAGTTTTCTGTAACATTTTAAGGAGAATTAAATAACCCTTGAGAATTGGAATACAAGGATGAAATTACATATTATTGTGGCCATGCTATGACGCATTTTCTTTTATTAAAAATGAATATATCAGTTTAGATTTATTTGACAATGGTTTATGCCTACAGAGTCCAAGCTTTAAGGGTTCATTCAGTGCAGTAATACTTCAGCAAGATACATCTCCCTCGTCTGCAGGATCTCATTTATAAGCCAGGCTCACCTTCTGCTTCCTGCGGTAATAAACGCTCTTGCCTGCAAGATTTTAGATGAGATATTGCATTCCCCCTCTTATCCCCTTTTCAACCTATCGCCCCTGTAAGAAGGCTGTTTCTTTTTTGTGGCCTTTAGAGGGAAAAAAAAAAACAACTCACTTGACTCATTTTTCCAAAGCAGCTTCTTTAATGTGTTTGGAATTGCTTTCTGAACACTGTCTCTTGTGTTACTGTTGAGGTGTTTTGTTATACGTGAGGTAGGAAATAGGAAAAACCACTTAGATGACTGCTTTCTCGACTGCAAAATACAGTTTCAATAAAAAATGTTTTTCTTGGGTAGCTCTGTCTTTGAGGCTTTGGATGTTTAAACAACTTATGTAACGACTGGGGGAAATGTATTTAAACATGCATAGAAAGAAAGCAATGTAAAAACCCACCACCCGACCACTTTAAAACCCACTTTTACAGGAGTAATTTTCAAAACAGAAGACGATACATGCACTCAGAGCATCCTGACTTGTGTGCAGGCCAGAAGTCATTCTATTGTCTTCCTCAGGCTCCTCTTCCTAGCCGATTAAGACTCACTTCTCAGCCCTCACTGGTTTAGAAGGCAGAGGAAGCCAATCAGGACACTGAATAGGGATGGTACACTCTGGAGGCAGCCTGTCTGGTCCATGGCTCTGCCATGTGTCTGGTCAGGCCATCTCTTCCCTAGCTCTCTGTTCAGTTCTCTTCCCTAAGGAAGCAGCATTCTGGGGCAGTGAAGGTTGCAGAGCGTTGTGGAGCGATGTGAAACATTTGCACCACACAGGGAGGATGGACAAGCCAATGCGCACTGACCCCAGTGATACTGTCTGAGAATATGAGTGCCGGGTCAAGGAAGAGCTGTCACTCAAAAACTACGCCCTGGAACAAGGCAATTAATATCTTGAGTCTCTGTTTCCTCTTCTAAGAAATGGGGACAATACTGTCTGCATTGGAGCTAGTCGTAAGATGAAAAAAGTCACTGGGTGATTAATAAATGGTAATTATTTGGCTTTAAATATATCTTTAAAATAAAGAAATTACTATTTAGAATCAAATTCAATTTTACAGAAGACACAGAACTGAAGTCTTTTTGAAGTTAAAATCCCCATTTTCCAACATTATCAAACCAAACAATAGACAACAAAAGACTCCTGGAGGAGACCTTTTAGAAGACTCAGTTTAAACCCTGGAGGCTGAAGGAGGGGGACATATATTTTCACTTCCCTCTCAATTTGTCTATTCCCCATTCCTACTTCTCTAGCTCTGTGCAGCAATATGGCATCTGGAGGCCCTTAAAAGATTTTTATTTTATTTTTTCCAAGATGAAAAATATTTTGGCATGACTAATTCTCAAATGTTAAAAGACTGAAAATGGAGGAATAAAGTCAGGCCTTTCAGGTTGTAACAGGAGGAAATATTCTTAGCTTTATTTCCCCTCATTTTGCTTGGTTTAACTGTATGGTTTAATTACATTGCAATAGAAATGCACAATATGAAAATAACCATGCCAAGGACCACATACAAAGAGAGCACACTAACGCTTCATATATTTTTTGTATAAGCAAATAATTTTAGAATGATTTTTTACAACATAGAAGATAAAGTATAAATCACTGTTAAAAGCCTCTGTGCTCTTACTATGTGCTGGGTGTTGTATGAATGTAATGTTAAAGATGTTCCAAAGATGGCTTAGTCCTTGCCTTCTCAGAGCTGATAATCATCAAAGAGAAATAAGACATTTTCACAAATATCAACACTATATATCATGTGGGAAGTACAAGAAAAGTAAAAAAAAAAATTTTAAGTATTTATGAGAACAAAAAATAATGGAATTGAACACTTTCTACCAAGATCCTTTAGACAGGTGGCATTTTTAACTAGATAAGATGTCAACAGAAGGGACAGATGAGGTTAGACTGATCCAGAAAAAGAAAAACAGTGAACAAGGGCATGGAAACAGCAAGTGGTCTAGTGTGGAAGAATATATGGAAGCAGTGAGAGAGAAGGCATGTATTGGTTACATTGTGGGTTGCATCAGGGAGGGTACATGTATTTTAGGGATCCTGATAGGATGTGAAAGATCAAGGAGGAAGAGCAATGAAGAAGCAGAGACCTCAGAGGTCATAAAGATCTATCCAAAAAGGAGCCATTTCAGTGAAACCAGAAAAAATGTTTATTGCCAGAGCAGTGGAAAACAAGACACAAAGTAAAAAAAAAACAATGATGAAGTATGCCTCATGATGTGTGGATGTTTCTAGGTTGACACAGAGTGCAAATGAAGGTGTAAGAAGGGCCAACCAGGAAAGTTCACATTGCTTAAATAAGACTTCATCAAGAAAGTCTTATTCTTACCCCTTCTGTCAAAACTAGTCAGATTCCCCACCTACAGCTCTGAGTTAGTCAGGATCCCCACAGGGTCTAGGTGGCATATTCAAAATGAAAAATGATGAGTTCAACTAGGAGATGATTCATAGGGTTAAGGGAAAGTAACTGGGGTGGTAAGGAATGCCAGTCTGCTGGCACATGAGAGCTGTGACCACCCCTAAACCTGAGTGACAACGAAAGGAAGTGGTCCCCCAGGACTTGAAGAGAGCAGTGCAACTGCTGCCACACCATAGCTGGGCTGGGAGGAAGCTGGGAAGTAATTACCCTGACCTTGATCCCCTTCCGCCTTCCTACCTTCCGCTGAACCCAAAGGGCGGCCAAGAGCCAGGAAGCTCATGGATACAGATCAAAAGGTCAGCCTCCTGGGCCACATGTCTATTTTTATTATTAAAAACTAAAATTTAACTTAGGATATTTAAAATATCTTATTGGCTTTATTTAATGATTTATGAATCAGGCAGCATGGCTCTAGCAGATAAAAAGAAGCAATGAAGAGCTGTACAAAATGAAAGGCTTTTATAGGCAGAAGGGGCGGGAAAAGGAAGTCTCTAGGAAAGAGTTTCAGACCAGACCACCTTTCTGTGGGGGGCAGAAAGGTTTATGGGGTGGGTTCCCTCACTGGTGCTGACCAGATAATTCTAGATTGACTTCATGGAAAAGGCTGATACTATAATTAGATTAAATATAAATCTTGGTTTGTTGACATAGGCTTACCACAAGTGAATTCATTTGGGGTCTTTTTAAAAAATATATAATATTATCATTAATATTTATCAAAGACATTCTGTCTGCTAGAAACTGCTAGAAGCTTGGGAAATAATCACGAACACAAGAATATCCCCAGCTCTAAAAGAATTTGCAGCATGAGAGAAGCAGACAAGGAAAAATGTGAGGCAGACTTATAGGGAAGAGGAAGGTGGGGAGAGCAGGCCTCTCTGTGGTTTGGAGAAGGTCAATTCATTCAGACTTGGAGGTGGAGTGGAAGAACACATATCTGGAAAAAGTGACACCTGGCTTGTGTCCTAAAGGAAGAGTAGTGTATGTATAATGGGATGCCGTTAAAAGGTGTCCTAAAAGATCCAATTTACATTTAAACAGATGAATCCTCCTGGCTGCTTTGTGCAAAATGGCATGAATGGAAGCATTAACTCTTTTAAGAAATACGAAGGGAAATGGACAGATTCTAAATATACAGATGTTCCTTGACTTACCAAAGGGTTACCTCTTAATAAACCCATCGAGAGTTGAAAATATCCTAAATAAAAAATGCACGTAATACACCTAACCTAGATTAATCATAGCTTAGTCTACCTTGAATGTGCTCAGAACATTTAAATTCACCTACACTTGGGCACAATCATCTAACACAAAGCCTATTTCATTAAAAAAGTGTTGAATATCTCATGTACTTTATTATGCTTGTGCTTTTGCTCCATCTCAAAGACAAAAAACTCTAAGTTGAACCATCATAAGTCAATGAACATCTGTATTTTAAGGAATAAATGACAGAATTTGCTAATGACTTGAGTGAGGAGGAGGAGAAAATGAGATGAAACAAACTGTCCATTAGATTTTTGGCTTAAGCCTCTGGGTAGATGGTGGTTCTATTTTCTGAACTAGAAGACTGGAAGGCAGATGATTTCCAGGAGTGGATGACGCTTCAGACAAGTAAATTTTTAGCTGTGCAGTGGACACTGAAATAGAATGGTGGAGGCAGAAGCCAGACTGAAAGTATTTGAAGAGAGAATGGAGATGTAGAAGTGGAAACAGTAAGTACAGAACCTGTTTGGAGGTATTTTGCAGTGAAAAGCAAAAGAGAAATAAGGAGAAAGCTGGAAGACAATGTTGGGTGTTTTAAATAGGACCCGCCAGAGCATGTCTGTTGTGCTGATGAGAATGATCCAGTAAAGAGGAGAGACCAACAATGCCGGAGGGAGAGGAAATCATCAAAGATAGGAAGGTAAGAGGAGAAAGGGGTAATGCAGGAAGGCAGAAAACATGAGTAGTAGCTAGGTTTTTCTATTTGGTAGTCAGAAGAAGAGAGCGTTTCATCAATGAAGAGTGAGAAAAGCTAGAGTGAGAGAGAAAGTGTGAAAGAATGGTTTCAGACAGTGGGAAAGCAAACTCACTAGGGAAATGTACTAGGATTGTTGGGCACTGTCAGATGCTCGTTGGGGTTTATAATCATCATTTGAATGCAACCAGTTGCCACATAAGTCCTGTGTGTCATTTTCCTAGCCACATTTAACAATGTTGGTTTAGACATGTGTTCAAGCAGGTTGGAGTTTTGACAGGCGAATGTGATGGAAGAAGAGAAGGGTGAGTCTGTCGAGGTTGGCTGCCTGGGAGTGATGGATCATGAAATCTAAACTGGGAATCAGGGATGTAAACACAGAAGAAGAATGATAAACAGTAGAAACTTGTCACTTAAATATGTCAGGGGGTTAAAGAGTTATTATAACAGTGAAACACATGAGCTGGAAAGCAAGGCAGTGGTATTTGAGAAGTAACACAGTGAGTGAGCTTTCAGAAGGATGCTGTGACTGGTGATGACAAGGATGAGGCTATCACCATGGCTGTGGATGGCTGAGGTGGGGTGGAAGGAAAGCTTACTGGAATTGGTGGGGCCAAGTCCAGAGAGGCCAGGATGTGTCATCCTTGTGAATGTCAAATGTCGCTGAGAATGGTGACAATTACAGAGACGAAGAAGACAGTGAGCAAAATCTTCAAAGAGTGGAGTCTATGAAAGGAAGTCAGTAGATGACAGCCAAAGAAGGGAAGAAAATGTGGTAAATAAGAAGGCAGGAGCATCAAAGGACCTGGGCTTTGAAGGAAGAGAAATGGCTTGGGTATGAAAATGAGGAGCATTTTCTGCTTTACTTCCATCCCTGAGATAAAAGGAGTGTGTGAAGGTTGCCAGGGAGTTGTATCCTCAGGTAACAGCCAGGTTTCAATGAGACCAGAGAAGTTAGGTGTGTTGGAGAAGTTAGAGGCCTAGGGGGAGTTAGCTAATGATGGATCTAGAATTCTACAAGGCACAGGAAAGACTGAGAGAGAACAGGAAAGGGTGTGGGGCTGGGTGAGGTCAGACACAGTATGAAGGAGAGAGTATGGGAAAGGCACCAGAAACAAGACCAGGGGGTGAGGGTTAAAAATGGAGGGGAGATGATGGTCTTGTGCTTACAGGTAGAAATTGGGCCCTTGGAAACGGTGAATACTGGGCTGAAGGAAAAGGACTATTTCTTCTGAAGTCTCCAAAATAAACGGTATTTTTCCCACAATTGCTCTAAAATCGACATTGGCTCTTTTTTTTTAAGGGATGAAGGAGGTGCCGAAAGAGATAGAAGAAGGGAGATATTGAAGAGAAGAGGAAATATTTCTTTAGGTTATTTGCAAAACAGAGGTTTCGTTCTGATCAAAATAGTATTAACTAGGGGAGAAAGAGCGGGGCAGAAAAGGGTAAAAGGGGGTCAAATGTGGTGACAGGAGACTAGACTTTGGGTGGTGAACAACACCCAATGCAATATACAGATGATGTATTATAGAACTGTATGCTTGAAACTTATATAATTTTATTAACCATGTCGCCCCAATAAATGAAATAAAATTAAAAACATTATTAGCTGTCTTTCCTCACAATTTACAAAGGATGAAAATTTTAAGAAGTAGCAATCCCTTATACTTTCCCACTAATGAATACCACTACTGGGATTTTTGCAAACTTCTTGCCTGCCTCCCCTAACACAAACGAATTTTAATCATTGAGATGATACAGATATTGTGAGTTACATGGAGAGGAGGAAAGCCGAGAAAGCTCACTTTCTATAGCCCTTATTATCTCCAAAAGAGGTGATATTCGCAGGAGAGAGTGAATGAGTAGTGGGCTTGGGAGTGTTAAGGAAATTGGTGAATATCCACTACGGCTGCAGTGGTGACAGGTCAACAGAAAATCAACATGGGATGGAGAAATAGTTACTGAGCAACACTGAGCACGTAGATAATGAAATTCTTTTGATTTCTCCCACTACTCCCCTACACTCAATTTGGGAAAAAAAATCATTGGGAGCATCATTTATTCTAAAAAATTCATAGCAAATTTTAAAAGATCACATCAAACCATTTCAAATTTTCTCCTATAACTGCTACAAATGTCATTGGTAGATGCTACGGGATAATTCTCCTTTTCTTTCTAGCTGTTGACTTAAGAAATGGAAGAAACAAAGAAGAAATTAAAAGAAATAAACAGTCTTTAATTCAGACCCTGACACATATCAAAAAGGAGGAAATAACTTTTTAAAAAATATGGTGGTCAACTTTTTTTTGTCAGATATCGCATGGTGAGGTGAGAGGAGGCTTGACTCCCATGAAAGGCAAAGTCGCCCTGCCTCACCCTAAATGAGATAATAATTATTTTCTAATAGAGTATATGCTTTTGAACACACTCTAAAATAATCCTAAAAAGAATTTTTTAGACTTTTAAAAAAATTCTAAACAAAATTTTCACATTTTTAAGAAGCTGATACGCTGTTAAAAAAAGTTTTTCTTTTGTACTTGTCCCCCTTTGTAGTCTGTAATACAACTGACAATGATTCTGCTACTGTTAGTTGCCTTTGTCTTCAAGGTCATGATTCACGCTTTTTCTTGCTCTTGACAGAACCAAGGCCCAAGATGGCAGCAGGTGCATGAAACTGTTGAGCTGGAGAACAGGAGGGTGGACGATGTGAGGCCAAGAGGGCTGCAGGACCTGCGCAGGTGGGCCAGGGGACACGCAGGCAGCAGAGTACTAGGAAATAAGGAAGGTGCATCCCAGGGCTCAGACATCAGGGGGTTAGAGGTCCCTGACCCGAGTTAGAGGTTGGGCAGAATTAGTTGGCAGGTACAGGACTGGGCAGCTGCAGATGGAGAAGAGTGGCACCGTGTCAAAGAAGCTTTATCCTTGGGAAATCATCTGGCTTGCCCTTGTTTCTGGGTCTTTCTTGAGCCATAGTGGCTGTAGCATAAATAAGCAACAAGACACAGGACTGAAGTGGAGCCTGGAAAAGGAATGCATATCATAAAGTCCTCATGAATCTTTTCCCCTGAGGTTTGGAATTTGAGATAGAAGTTCTCCTGGGTTTGTCTTTACTGAATGGATAAGGATTCCCACCAAATAGTTATTACTGTCATTATTAACCAGGCAATTGTGTTCTAATGAATCATAAAAAGGACCCTCAAAGGACATCCGCCCATGGAGTCTTATGTCCTTCAGAAAACAAAGATGTCCTCTTATCTCCCTCATTGTATAAAGAGACGGGGACAGAGGAGGAAAACAGTCAAAGCAGTACTCATAACTTTATTCCCTTCTTATTTCATTTGTCCACATTGATTCTTCCATGCCTTTCCTCTCTCAGTCCAATTCTTCGATGACTACACATCTCTCCTCTTGTTCAGTGTTTCTGTGTATTTATAGCTGATAGCTCAATCTGAGACTAATAATAGCTACCACTTGAACAGCACACCACATAAAGTAATTACTCAATAAATAATCGATTGAATTAATTTATAAATGGTTCTCATTATTAGCCGAATTGTCAGACTCTGCACTTAACATTCATTATTTCCCTGTATCTTCACAGTAGTTTAAGACTGATGCCTTCACCCCCGCTTACAGAAAAGATAACTGAGCCACAGCACGATTATGAGACCTCTTTCAGCGTGGACCATGAATCACGCTGGTCAGTGGTGATGCTGGGATATGTCCCAGGACAGTCTAAAATAATTCTAAAATAATTTCTTAGACTTTTTAAAAAATTCTAAACAAGATTTCCACATTTTCAGGAACTGATATACTGTTTAAAAGAACTTTAGACTGCACTTGGGTTTCAAGTGCAGTGAGGTCGACATGGTAACCGAGGGTAGGGATGGGAGGCAAGAGAGGAGCAAGCACACAGAATCATGAGGATTCTTAAGATATTTGATAAGGTTTGAGGACAAAAAAGGTTTGTTTTTAACTTTCTATTATTAAATATTTCAACAAATAAAAATGAGAGTAGTGTAATAAACATCTGTGTGTCATCACTCAGCTTCAAAAATTACCTATCTTGTTTTAGCTAAACCTGCAGCCCCCTCAATACCCTAAGTTATTTGAAGCCATTCCTGGAGAGTATATAATTTTACCTCTAACTATTGTATATATCTCTAAAAAATACTAACTCTAGAAAAACTCAATTTTATTTCATCTAAATAAAAATTAAATTAAAATAATAAGACTGTTCTGAGTCTTTAAATACTTTAAAAAAAATCAAAATGCTGTACCTTAAAGTGGAATCAAATAGGGGAAAAGCTGTGTTCTAATGCATATTGGTATTCCTGAAATGTAGAAAGACTGGGTACCATTTTTTTTTAAACAGGGAGAGAGTGTTGAAAATAGGGTGAGGTGTTACAACTAAGGAGAGAAGTTTAGTATTAGGATATATACTGCAGTTCAAGTACTGAGATTTTGTTCTTTTGTCCTTGAATATGATATCCTCCATCCAAGACCTACCATCTTTCCAAGGATGCCACTTTCTCCATGAACTGCTACCTATTGAAGTGATATTCATTTTTGCCATACAGATCCTGAAAGCCTTTTGTCCCCACTTTTCTGGTATATTTTTATTAGCTGTATATTTTCTGGCACATAGGCAACCTGAAAATGGTAGGCTATTCTGAACTACGCACTTTTATATTTGTATATTTGTGTCAAATGGAGATGTTCATTTTTAGAGGGCTGTTAAGAGAAACTGGTGAGCAAATGTGAGTATCTTCAGTTTCCTGAAAGGACACTGGATTCTCCATTAGATAAGCCATCAATATTGTTCACGCATCTCTTTAACACTGCACGCTTCCTTTGTGTACTTAAGTATTTCTCAAAATATATAAAACTAATGTTTAAAAACACCCTACTGTGAGTCAGATATAGTGTTAGACATGAATATGAAATGGTAGATAAAACAGATACAGTCTCAGCCCTCTCACAAGAGACAGACATTAGATATATAATCTCTGACTCCCAAAATATATGAAGTTAGAAACTAAAGGAAAAATAGCTATAAGAAGCTATTAGAAATGATAATGGGAAAGCCCCATTTGGATTGGGGGAGGAAGGTGACAGAAGCGCAAAGTGAGATGGTGATTATGTGTTGTGCCTGTAGGATGACTGGAGTCAGCTAGATGCAGCGTTTGAGAGAGAGGGTTGTAGGCAGAGAACATAGCACGTACAAAGGCCCCGAGGTATATTAGAACTTGATCAGTTCAAGGGCTAAAAGGAAAGTCAGAGTGGCTGACTATAAAGGTCAAGGTAACGCAGGAGAAGATGAGGTTGGAAAATAGGCAAGGCTTTGTAGAACACACTCAAATACTTTAATTTCATGTAAAATGCAAAGCCATTGAAAGGTATTAAAGCTGGAGAGCCATCTGGTCTCCTGCAATATTTTAAAGATCTCCTTGTTTGCTGTTTGGACATTTCAGTGGAGAACCTTTAAGAGAGAAACTGGGGGAGACCTTTTAGGAGGATATTGCTATTATCAGGCCAGAGAATATGTCTAAGGAGAAAGAAAGAAACCTACAGATTGACAGTACATTTTGGAGGTAGAATTCACATTGATCTGACTGCCAGCATTACTTATACTGAGATCATCAACATCCACCCAAGTTTCTCACATTCAGATCCTTTCTAAATATCGATGACGCTGTCACTTGTATGGTCTCATACTATACTGATAACAATTGATAACATTAATTGAGCACTTACAAGTTGCCAAGTACTGCGCTAAGTCCTCACTTTGTGACATCTAGTGTCACTCTGATCCTTAATCTTCCCTCTGATCCTACAGAGAGATTGTTAGAGATTAGGACATGGAAATTTATAGAGGTTAAGTGACTTGTCCAATCACATGGCTAATAAATAACAGATGTGGGATTCAATCTCTTCTCTCCAACTTCAAAGCTTGTGCTTTTAAGTATAATATGGCATTGCTTCAGCAAACCAAAAGCAATAATGATATGGTAGAACACTTCTAAAATTGTCCTGATGATCTCTGTCTCCTGGTGTTCGCTCCCTTATGTAATCCTCTCCCCCTGTGTGTAGGATGGACCTAGTGACTTGTTTCTAACAAATACAATATGGCAAAGTGAAGGGAATCCACTCTGACACTAGATCACAAAATATTGTGAGTTCAGTCTTAACAGCACTCTTTCTTGCCCCTTGCTCTAACGAAGCAAGCTGCTGTGCTGCAAGCTGCCCTATGGAGAGGCCCACACCTCAGGGCACTGGGGGTGGCCTCCAGCCAATGGATCACGTGGACCTGGATCCCACCAGCAACCACATCAGTGAGCATGGAAGTGGACCCTTTCTCATTTGAGTCCTGAGATCTCTGCAAGCCAGCTAGTATTCTGACTGCGGCCTGTGAAAGACTCAGCAGGGGACCAGGCCCAGGTTCCTGACCTACCAAAACCATGAAATAATAAATGTCATTTTCCACTACCAAGTGTATTGGAAATTTATTACACAGCAGTTGATAACTAACACAAATGATAATGTCGGTGTTAATAATATTAATAACCATCATAATGTCTTGCATTTGCATAATGTTTCAGACTTTTCCAAAGAAAAATCAGTGTCAATATAGTAAAATTAGAAAAAATATATTACCATTATTACACCCCTACAACACACCAGCTGCACTTGAAAGTACAACCTGCATTTTCAACAAGAAAAATTGGTTTATTCTCCTGGATTTCATTACCTAAATTCCCATCTGTAAAGCCATTTGAAACATGCCATCGAGCAAGGGAGTCATTTTCTTCTTTGTCTAAATTATTAGGAAAGAGCCACGTTTAAACCATCTGGCTCAGGTGTTCCTTGGACTTCAAATTTGTAGCAGCCAGGTGGATCTCTTACCCTGTGCTGGGTTTTGTAATCCCTATATCAATTCCCACTCTAAGAGAGAGACATGAATGTTAAGCTGTCAATCAGTATTTTTGCCAGTTGAGATGAACTATAAGGGGAAATTTTTTTTTAATTTACATAAGACCAGTGCTCAAATTGGGCAAGACCACAAAGAATTTTTCTAAAAAGTTTTCCCAGAAGGAGCCAATTACTGTGGGAAAAAGTAATTTTCATGTTTGGCTTGAATAACCACAGAAACAGCAAAATGCAAATACTTAATAAATGATGGCAAAAAAAGGAAGAAAAACTTTTGATTGTACCCTTATGGGGTCTTCCATTGTGTGTGTGTGTTTTAAATTGGTGACTATACGTGTAAATGTATATACTCATATACCCACATTAACAGAAAGAGAAAAATAAGACATATACTAAAAATTCATTTATTTCACAAATAGTTATTGAGCATCTAATGTGTGCCAGGCAAGTTCTGAATGTAAGGGATACACTGCAGAATAAGACAGTTTCTATGCTGATAAAGCCTAAATTCTAGTGGGAGAGACAGATAAGTAAAAGCTAAAGCAATAAATCAATAAATAATTACAGGTTGTGATAGTGATTGAAAGTAAAAAGGAGGAATTGCTTACATTAGATGTTCAGAAAAGGCTTGTCTGGGAACTAATGGAAGGGTGAGGTCAACTGTGTCAAGAGCTTGGGGAGTGCTTTCCAGACGAAGGGAATAGCAAACCTAAAAGCCCAGAAGAAAGAGTGTGGAATGTTCTGGAAACTGCCAAAGGTCTGTGAGCCTGGTAGAGATGGGGGGGCAGCAGTCACGTGCCAGAGCATTTAGAGCTTCGTAGGCCTTGGAGAGGACTGGAATTTTACTCTAAGTTCAAAGGGAATCCATTAAGGCTTTTAGGATTCAAATGGCATGACCTGATTTATATTTCTGAAACATCGCTCTTCTGGCGGTGGGAACAAGCAAGCCGGAGTGGATGCCTGAAGCTGAGTTGGCACCCTGCTGCAGTATTCCAGGCTACAGATGGCAGTGTCTTGGAGCAGAGGGTAGCGAGAGAGGTGAAGATGGACAGATTTTGGAGGGAGGACAAAAAGGACTCGAATGTGACTTGGCTGTGCGGGCCAAAGGAGAGGATGAATCAAAGAATCCTCTTAAGTTTGGTGTTTGAATTACGTGAACACGGTTTCCATGTATCCTGCTGAGAAATCCCTAAAGTGATCTGTGTGTTGAGAGACTCAGGAGACTGGTTTTGAATGTGTAAAGTGTGAGACGCCTGTGAGATATTCAAGTAAAGATGTAATTTAGGAAATAGGATAGGTAATTTCAGTGGAGTTAGATGTAGTAAGTATGAAGCCAATCATCGTTTGTGATTAGCCTAAATGTATAAATACATACAGCATGAGGACTATGCTTGGTAATTAAATTATGGATTTTTAGAGAACTGAAATAAATGTCAGATCCCTTTCAGTTATTTTTCACTTCTAACTGTAGTCCAAACACAAACCAATACTTTCAATATTTTTGTTTCATGCTTTCCAATTTTTCAATATTCAATTTCCCCTTATAAAAAGACTTTTCTTATTTAGCATTTACTATAAAGCATTCAGGGACAACTTAATATTGTTTCATTGAAATTAGTAACAATCCTCTAACATTGTTTCATTTCAGCAGGTGAGTGAACTGAGGTTCCAAGCCTTTAAGTAACTTGTCAATGATACGGTCAGGATTTGAAACCAAGTTTTTTCTCTTCGCACTAAAAGCCAGGTCCTATCTTTATAGCCGCTGTAAAGCACAGAGCTTCTCCTTTTTCTCCTTTAGTTTCCATATTTCTTTGCACTGTCATTACATCTCTTTTATCATTCAACCCAATTCAAGAAACACTGAGAGCATCCCTGACACTTATATTGCTGTTGACTGCATTTCTGCTGAGTTTTGGACATGCTCCATGTTTACCTCCACCATTTCATGGCATCCTGACATGGTCTCAGCTGCTTAATAAAAAGAAATTCCCAATATCCCTTGTCCTCAGAATGTCATAAATAGCTGCTACTGCCTTGGCAATTTTCTGGGCCTCTGCATCCAGTGAGGATTGATTGGCTGTTACCAAAAACGTTCATTTTCTCCTGGCCATAATCCACGGGAAACTAGTCATTAACTCTGAGGCTTGCTTATTGGAACAAACAACTTGATTTTTTCCTCTTTTCTCTCTGCATTTCATAATATATATTTCTTATTATATCACCCATTCTGTTGTTTCACTTTTAATTTCATGATTTTCTTTTCATGTTGTTTTTTAAATAATCTGATGCCCTTTTCCAGTCTGTTTTCCCCCTGCATTTCTATTTTTTGAAATGTACTATTTCAACCTCTTGATACTAATTTATTCATTTATTTAAACAAACTAATGTCCCTGGCACTGAACTTGACCATTTTATTTCAGAAAAAAAAAATAGTATTTGTCATTGGGAGCTATATCTATCTTAATTAGATACAACAGTCAAAGAAACTCCCAAATTATTTTTTAAAACAAACTTCTCCGTAGCAATTTTTGTACGCCAGTCACTATTATAAGCTGTGAGCTATCACACAATTCTCCTCGCCTCTGCATGAGCTAGATACTATTATTGTCTGCATGTTACAGGTGAAGACACCAGGGAAGTAGAACAGGTACTCAAAATAGAAAATCTATATCCACTTTTACACACGGAAATGGAATCTAACCCCAATCACCAGACTGCAGTATATATTTGGGGTGCTATATGATGGGAAGAAGGAAAAAATGGGAAAGGGGGTCTCTTACTATATGAAGATTCAGCGTATTCCTGGGAGAAGAAAGGGGAATTCCATCAGGATGAAACTGTAAAAGGGGGCACGACTGACCCAGGCATGAAGGGAGACTGACGTCTTTGGGAAGGTAGAACTCTCTAGTCATCTTCCTTTTGATACTAAACTAAAAAAAAAATTTTTTAGGTAGAAATTTATTCTTTTCCTGCTAATGTTCCTGTGGGGAAAAAATGCAGATACCTGAACAGTGTGATGTACTTATCTGCAGAGACCCAAGAAAAAAACATGGTGGCCTCAGGGAAGATGGCATCAGACTACTGAGTGGATTAAGGATCAGAGTTCCAAGTGGCGATTAGCAGTACACTGCGGCAATCTTAGAGAAACGTTCTAGAGAAACGTAGGACCAAACCTGGTTGCCCGCAGACAATGGAGATGCTTCTGCAAACGGGGAAAACAGGCAGCTAAGAAACATTTGTATTTAACACACTCGGACCACTTATACTTTAGGAGGAGAATACAAGCATGATTTCATATTTAAGCTAATGTAATTATATGTAATGCTATGGCCTCCTGATAGCCTTAGTAAGTTAGGGGGAAATTACAATTTCAACTGCAGCCCATCACCCAGAAAGTGTCTTCATACAAACCAGTTTCCAGGGAGATTCACTTTTGAAGCACAATGTACACATGAACGAGAGCCAAATATCTGCAGAACGATAGATCAAATGAAAACAAGCCCAGAAGTTTAACCACAAGTGCAAAACAAACTGGAGTGATGATGATGAAGCTAAATAGTCTTATATAATTCAAGGGTAACGATACTAGTGAATGAGAACTGTGACCAATTCACCATACCATCGATGAGATGCTGATAGTGAAGGATACTTTTAAACAGTAGGAGGCCCTTCATATATCTGCAACACATAAGTAGTAAACACTTTGCAAAATCATTTAACAATCAGGAGAACACAGATTTAGAATCCTCAGTATTTAGAATAAGTTTCATTTAGTTTGTGAACACCACGTTTTAGTCATTCTTAATAACTCACTCTGTGTCACAGGGATGCTTTGGGCTGCATGTTACATAAAACTCAAGCTGACAGGGGCTTAAACCATAAGAATATTGTTTATGTAACCAAACTCCTGGATGCCTACGGTTTGGGGATTAGATCAGCAGTTCCACATTTCAGGGCATTTGCTTGATGTTTCCATGATTCTCGTATTCCCTGCAGTGCCAGGCACCATGTCCTCAGGCCTCAGAATTAAAAGATGAGAAGCAAGTGTGTGGCCAGGGGACTGCTCTCACAAGCCTGCTTGCTTTTATCAGGGAGGAAAAAGCTTTGTCAAAAGCCTATCCATGAGACTTGCTCTTACTGTCAGATTGACTGGAGAGGAAAATGAACATATAGTTTTGTTTTGTTTTGTTTTGTTTTTTAACCTTCCTGAGAGAGACAGAGAGAGATGGACAAGAAAGAAGGAAGCTGGGGATAGCTAGTGGGTAGTTCATTAATAAGCTTGAAATCTTTTATTTTCTCTTAATTTCTTACAACATAAAGTCAAGACCCCTTATGTTGACTCGGGTATTTCATGAACTAGCCTCTGCCCACCTCTCTAGCCTTATTCCCCATCCTGTTCCATGGGCAACCTAGGTTCTGACCCCCATGGACCAACTGCAGTTCCTACACCTCAGCATCCTGTCCTTTCCCTCTGTGTCTGAACTTTTCCTATGCACCCATTAAAGACACAGTCTATGAAGTTTTTCCCAGCCTTCTCTATGACCCTAGGAAAAAGTTCTCTCCTCTAAATTCCCACAGCATCTTGTGTTCTGCTACGGTAAATGATCGCATTGTTGTGTCTGATTGTGGTCAGCCTTCCTCCTCAGACCTAGAAGGACAGGGATTTTATTATGTCATCTTTGTGCAGCACCTTGCACAATGCAGGCATGTAATAATAGTTCCATGAAACTTGTTGAATGAATGAATGGATAGATGGATGAATGAATGAATAATTGGATGATTACTCAATTTTTGATGTCGTAGGTGTAAATGTCTTGGACTTGGGCACCATTTTCTTTCCTCTTTCTTTCTCCTTTGGCCATTTTGCCCTTCTGTACCTTTTATTCCTGGATACTCATCCTACCTGTGTAGCTTAGAACTGAGTGGCTGCTGCTTCTCTCGGCAGCTGCTTTGTTCTTGTCGCTCCCTGTAGGCTTTTTCCTGAGCCTCAGGCTCAGTCTGACACCATGCTGCATTTCCTCTTCCCACATTTTCAGAAGGTCCCTCTGTGTTGTCCGCCTCCAGTACCAAGGCCGCACCATCTGACAAGCCTCAAAAGACCCTGTCTGCTAGAGTACGCCAACCTCCTGCTTCATCGCTTTGCTACTGACTGATTTTACTAATCCTGTATTTCTCACTCTATTCTCTAAAAGGAGAGAATGTTTATCTCCATGAGGATGTACGTTGTTATAAAAGAGACTGGTTTGCTGTTCGGAGGTCTTTACTGCATCTTTACTTGCCCGGCTCCGTTATCCCTGGGATTGGGAATGGGGAGGGCAGAGTCAGCAAAAAACATTTTACTCCTTTCTGCCTGTTATTTATTTATGGTTTTGAAAAATGCTTTGTCTCCTGGAGGAAAACAATGCTCTTCCCAAATTTTTTCAGACTTCCAAATGGGCTTACTGACTTCCCCAGACTTTCAACCTAATGTATCCTATACGATATGGATGTGAAATTGAATTGCGAGGTGCAAGTAGGGTGTATGGGTAAGAGGTTGTACTCAGGGCTCAGAAATAAGAATAAGCTGAAAGATTTCTCAAAGGATGGGGGAAAGAAACAATGCAGAGGTGACAAGGGTGCAAGCTTCTCTGATTACTTTATCCTGCAATTTTACTGTGTATTTAAGTATGAATTTATTTTTATTTATTTTTCTTAGAATAATGTTCTTTTTTAGTCTGAGGTCTCATATCTTTATTAACTTCTAGAAATCTCTTAGCCATTTTCTTTTCATACCCAGATCTTTTCTTTCTAGCTTCTATTTCTTGTCACTCTTTTTCCATATTTTCCATCTTTTTATTTCTCTGTGCTGGGTTATGGGTATCTCCATAGATTTATCTTTCAATTCACTAATTTCTCTTCTGCTGTATCTAAACCATTATTTAACAAGTCTGTTGAGCTTTTAAGTGACTCTATCGCATCCTTTCTATAATTTTTTTTAATGGTCCAGCTTCTTTCATCTGCTCTTTTAAAATATACATAACCAATTTCCTTGACCATTTTAATCATCTGAAGTCTCATTCAGATGGCTATATCATAATAGTTGTGAAATCTCTACTTCATGGAAACTAAGGTTTCTCTTGTCTGCCACCAAACTTTCTCATATAATTTCTGCTTATGAATTCATCTGTCATAAGCTATCTTTCCTAGCAGTTACACATGAGCCTAGAAGGCAACTCTCAGAGGTGGCTTCACGTGGCCTCTACTGAGGTTTTGAACTACCATGTATTTTAGTTTGCGATTCCTGCCTAATACAGGTAGTATGGATTTAAATCCTTTCACTTGAGCATAGATTTGATTCCTCTGTGTGGACTATTTCCTCCTCATCCCCAGGTGGCCTCTGGTCTCTAAGCAAGATGATTTTTTCATGCCTTCTTGCTTTAGCCGGGGAATAGGATGCTTCCTGTAGATGGGATCTGCACTGTGAGTCTTATCTCCATAAAGTATTAAGGTCACAGTTATGATGACCGAGCCTCCTGGGCAGTGCAACTTGAATTCCTCTTTATTCTGAGCTTTAAATTCCTTCTTCATTTATAAAATCTGGTTTGTTTTTTTCCTAGTGTTGTGCTTGGCTACATACTATTGAAATAATTTTAAATATTTTATCTAGATTTCTATATTTTTTTGTTTTTGCTGTCTGAGGGATAAGGTTTTTTCCCTTCTGCTTCATCTACCATCTTAACTGGAAGTCATTTCAGGTCTATTTTTCTCCCCAAAGTGTTTTATACTATGGTACACAGTAGGTGTTCAGGAAATGGTTCTTGAATTGTTGTGTAATTAAAATATATCATGTTCTGGCCAAGTTAAATCTTATATAAAGATTTAAATCAACATTGTGAAAAACACATAGAATGAGAAGCTAATGCTGTTTCTGGTGGTGTGTCAATTTGCTTACTCATTTTATAATGGAATTTTTTTTCTTTTTCACCACTTAATTGCCCGTTAGGCTTATCTGAGAAATTGATTCTTTATAGCTTTGTAATTAAGCGAAGGAGTCTTGGGCTTTGGTCTTGGCAGATTCTGGGTTTAATTCCAACTGAGCCACATTCAAATGTTCAAGTCACATAGTAGGCACTCAGTAATCACTCACCAAAAGAAGAAATGAATGATGAATAATCTTACTAAGTATCAGCTCCTCTTAAGTAAAATATGAATAAGTGTCAACCTAAGAAATGTTCAAACCTGTAGAGAATTTTTATAAGTTTTTTTGAACCAAACTGACAACATATGCCAGGAAACAAGATCTCACATGCTCCCGAGAATAACAGTTTTGCAGCTTCTTTTATGCATTTGAGATTAAGAAGGAATGTAAGGAAGATTACAAGGAGGTGAGAGAAAGCAAGGCAAAAATAGGATTATAGACTAGTTAACAAGATTATGTGCTTTCTTGAGGGTTAATACGCTCTCCAAGGGGCATTTCTTCTGGTATTTCAAAGGTATGTTAACCTAGAGGCGCAGGAACATGGACAGAGCTGGCTTAAGGCAAATATGAATTTACTAAAGAAGTTACGAGCCTGGGTCGTGACTACCCACCAAGACTAGTTAGGAATTTATGATCAGATCACCCTGTGAGTTTACTTTCCATTAAGTCCCTTTTTTCATCCACAATAGTAACCACCTCATAAGGCTTTGAGAGTTATTTGAGCTCATCCATTTAAAGAGTCCAGCATAGAGTAAGAGCTCAATAAATGTTCACTATTATTATGCCTTAGTTACATGAAATGCATATCTCAGGGCCCCGGACACGGAAGAATTTAAATAATTATGTATTCTTTACTTTTTCTTTCATTTCCTCTATCACTTGTATTATCTATACCTTCTTTTGAGAAAGGTCTACTCTTTATAGGTTTGTGCTCATTGATGGTAATAAGTCCCCAATTTGAATTCATATTTCTATGATTTCCCCCCAGCCTAAATTTCTGGAAAAAAAATTCTGACTTTTTATATATTAATAACAATGGAATGGTTGCTCTCCAGGTATTTATTATATAAATAAATTAAAAAGTGAATCAAAAAGTAGAAACTAAATAGAAGTCTAGTATCTCTGCATCTGTGGAAATACCATATTATGTTATTCTAAAAGAAAAAAAGCTTTCTTGATATAAAAGATATTAAAAACAAGGGAGAAATAAAAATACAAATTTCCTTCAGTTCATTCTGATTTTCACTGATTACCTTTTGAAGAAGTTAAAATATCTTACATAAAATTAGATCATCATATATAGTTTTGCACTATTATAGTCCCTTTAATATTCGACTACAATTTATGTAATTTAAACTATACATTTTAGAATTCGATTGTATTTTCCTGCTCGATCCTAAACAGAAAGTTACAGTGCCATCTTGTGAAAAAGATGCGGAACTGCACTGCATTCACTCATTTGAATAAATTGATAAAGGTGGAGAAAGGGATATAGAGCTAAAGAGTTGTGTAGAATACAGATTAATCAGCATATTTCTCTTAGCTAGATTTAATGTTAAAAAAGAGAATCTAAGCGAGTTTGCCACCTTCCTAGATTTTTCTGTAGCATGAATAATAACCAGAAAGAAAAGGTTAACACACTGAATTAAAACCATGCAAGAGGAATTACCAAATTTTGGATCATTTTGATTCCAAAGAGAGAAAGAGGGAGAGAAATAAAGCAGGTCTGATGCTCTGAATTGCAAAGCTGTGTACAGGACTGAACCAAAGATATTGCTAAACAAATCTGAGAGGCAAAGGGAATTGTTCACAGTACTGGACAAACAGGTGCACTGTGTATTCACCAGAGCCTACACAAGGCAGGGACACCCTCTAGTTGCCATAAAAAAAGAATCTGGGGAGCTCCCAGAGCTTATTGCAACTTATAGAAAAGAGCTACCCCGCAGAAAGGAGAGTGGCTCCAGAATATTTAATTTGTTATAGGAAGAGCGAGAAAACATTTGTTTTTACGCTCAATTGAAGCACATCATAGGTAAGTTCAAAGCTCTCTGAATGATACAGTACAATAGACAAAAGGTGCTACTTGCCCACTTATTCTGGAACATTGTCCTTGTCTGCTTACATTAGAACACCCACATGAATACATGTTGAAACATCTGCACATGGTCATCAGGGCAGGGCCAAGATCTGGTGAAGGCACCAACATAAGAAATGAATTTGTACTTGAGGTTTAATAGTAGGGCAAATGAAAAGAACAAAGAGGGAAGTTCTTGTTAGGATGGGCCAACAGAGAGGGAAAAAAATGAAGAGGAGACAGACTCTGGAAAAAGGTGATGGTTAGGGGTGGGAGTTGATTAAGTCAGGTGAAGGCAGGCTAATAGCACTTGAAATATAATCTCATTTTTTGTGGTAACATTTTGATGGTCAATAGAAAATATGCTGAAGAAAATACTGATAAAAAAAAACAATGAGAGAATAGTAATAATGAAAAGCTTTATTTAAGAAAACAATGGGATCAGTCCCTTATGATCCTGCTCCTATTACCACTGATCTAAAGGTCCAGAGAAGTCATCAGCTGCATGACTTTGCCACCTCTGCTCTCTCCTACATGCTCAAGGAAGTGGCCACGCACATGCAGACATGCAGTGAGGCATGAAACTGAAGGAATTTTATCCCTAAAACCTTGCTTTGAATTTTCTTGCCTCCATGGATTTAACTTAGATCCTTTAATGCTATAATAATTTGGTTTCATATTCAATGTCCTTTGGGCTTTCATTGTCACTTATTTTTTTAAGAAGTTTTTCATGAGTTCAAAATAATCCTTTTGGCGAAGAGGCAATTCAATTATAGTGACAGAATAAAAGGAACCCAACATGATACAATTCTCCAGTGAGACCAGATTTATTGCTAAACCCGGATGATTTTGTAAAACCAAACTTTGTATTTGCATTTTGAGGCACTCGACTGAAAGGCTTGATCAGAACCTAAAGCATTAAATAAAAGAGAATCTCTCATCTACATAAGGCAGAGCTGAATTAAGAGTTTAAGTGACTCATCTAAATAAGAGTTTGGTGACTCGTAAGTTGCCATGGCGCAGCCATTTAACTAGGTCTGAAAAACACATTTATTAAATACCAGATCTCCCCCAATGTCCTTTCACTCATGGGAAGAGGGGAATCCGTCTAATGCCTTCTGTTCATGGGGAAAATTTCCCCTGCCACAGGAATGATTAACATACATTCCCAACCTTGCCACAGTGGTGAGTAAATCATATTGTAACTAGTTTTATTTTAAACTGCACTATTCTCTGAAGAACGAAGTGCTACGTGCATTTCAAATTATTGCCCAACCTGTTATGGCAACGTGACCTTAACCTCCGTTTCAATTAGATTCAATTTGCAAAATGAGGTGATCTTAGTATCTATCTTAAAGGCTTTTGAGATCCCAGTGCTTGGCATATTTCAAGCTCTCCATAAGAGTAAGCTATTGATGATGATGATGATGATGATGATGATGATGATGATACACAAAGAACCAGCAAATAAATGTAAAGTTATAATATGCATCTGCTTATGTACTCCTGGTGTTTATAAAGACGAGATCATAGACTTGGGCGTTGTATGAGATCAATTTGGCACTGTACGCCTGGAAAATTGAATCTCCTGAGAAGTGATTGATGACCAAGCATAAAAAGTTAGAAGTCAAAATGAAAGAATTCTGTAAAGGTTTAAGTGGAACAAAGGAGGTATAACGAGGAAATAGCGGCGCAGAGAGATGCTTTTGTAGACATAAAGAGAAGAATAGCTGTGAGTAGGTGTTTAGTAAATGTTCCGAGTAGGAGTTGATGGCAGGGGTTTAGAGTGGGACCAGAAATACTGAAATGAATCAGGAGTCTAGGGAAGCTCACCCAGGAAGCAGCCCACGCCAGGACCAGAGACATTGGGAATGCCCCTGCCTTTCTTAGTTTTCTCACACGTTTATCATAGCATCTGTAAATCTTTATTGCTTGAACTTAGTTGTTTGCATTCTCATCCTCCTTTATTGTCATTCAAAATGGATCTCACCTAGAAGCCCTTACACCCACTGCATTGGCATCCACCTTTTTAACAAGATGCCCAGGGTTTTCCCCCTGCACATTACAGTTTGAGGAGTGCCATTCTCATAGATCCTAAGCTTCTAGCAATGCTGCCTGGCACTTCAATGCTCAATGGGAGTTTGTGGCATGAGTTAAGTTGAATTCTGAAGGCCACCAAATTGAGCTTCAGATGGAGATAAAGAAAGTAATTTGAACCTCAAACCAATGCCTTGACCTGGAGCTAAACTCCTATGATCGCTATGGAACCTAATAATAATATTAATAATAATAATAATAATAATAATAATAATAATAATTAAATCTTCCTTGGCTGAAGAGCAGAAGTAAGGTTCTATAAAGAAAAGAGTGATTAAGGACTGAAGCTAGTGTGCAGACGAGCTGTGGGCAGGAAGCCCAGGAACCAGCCCACAGAGACCCTGTGAATATAGTTCATACCATGAGACTTCTTCCATAGCAGTACAATACGTTGTGTTCTTAAGTGAAGCTTTGTGTTCTACACTGAGGGAGACCATGTGTGGCAGTGGCAGACGCCTGAGCTGGGAGCAGGCAGTCCCACTCTGCTTTGAGGGGGGAGGTGGATTATCTGGGAGCTTTGTTTGGAGGACTGCCTCAAGGATCTTACATGGCAAAAAGGATTAAGTAGAAGACGCCCCCACCCATTCCTCCTGGGTCACGGTTTTCAGATGCACATAGAAATAGACACTTAACCACCTGATAGTGCACCCAAATATTTGCTTTTGGAGTTGACCCTAACTCACTGGATGGATATGCTGACAAGGCTTTTAAAGTGTGCATGTAAATAAATTTAAATTTTCATTTTCGAGACTTCCTTTTCTAAAAATAGTAGCCCTGTTTGAAGTTAGCTTTGAAATAACAGAATCTCCTTTCATCCTTTCTCCTTACATAAAATCTACCCCTCATTCTTGCCTAACCTGTCTTCATAATCCGCTTGCATGAGCTTCTCTCTTTACATCTCTGAAGCCACTCCTTTGACTCAGTGTCTGGAACAGTCTTAGAACTGGGAACTAAAACCAATCGAGTAATCCAGTCCTTCACAGAACTGGGGAACAACCCCCAGTCAGAGCACCTCCTCTGGGCTGACCTAGATGAAGAATACTCGAAGGACCATAAAAAATTCTGTAAGAATGCTTAAGAGTTTACAAAGAATATGGAAAAAAGCCACCCGTAGACTAAAATCCACTGCTGTTGGTGCCAGTAAGTGTGAGCAGAGCCTCGAGCAGTGCATTAGATGCCCCGCACAGCAGGACTCTGGGAAACTGACCCGTGCCACCGCCTGAGTTCGCTGGTGTCAGTTACTTTCTACAATTATCTTAATTAGAAGTGGTCTAGGTAACCTGTAGAGAAAGGGTTAAAAATTTAAGATGTTCTATAAAAAACAGTGGCGTTATCTCCCTTAACGATTGGTAGGTGGTTTCCAGGTGGGCACAGGAGCTTACATGACGTCGGGTCTCACGATTAATATTATTTAAACTGAGACTAAAGAATGAGAAGGAATCAGCCATATACAAAGCAGAGAGAAGTGTGTATTAATCATTTTTTTATTTTCTGCATTTTATGATGTTTTGACATTTCGGGGGCCTTACAGACTTAGTGGAAGATTATCCCTCCCAGGGCTAGACCATTCTTAGTCATAGCAAAGGATAAAACTGGGAGCACTCATTTCAAATGCAAACCGACCTGAATCTACACTCCCCAGTACCCACTTTGTCTAGTCCTCACACACCAAGCCGATATTTCTCCTGTCCTGACTCATCCCAGGGTCAGGTACCAGGCATTGAGAGACCACTCCTGTAGCCTACAGTCTGCCAGAATGATTCAAACTAGACAGTCCTCAACTGTTTACTCGGCCCTGCCATGCCAGGCCTATGGAAGCCCCAATAAAAGATTTGCCGTAAGCTTTCTCCTCACTCCCGTCCTTTGCCACCTGACCAAAACCTGGCACTTCCCCTTTGGCCCTGTGTGGTGTGGCTCCTTTCTCCTGGGAAATGTAAATAATAAAAAGCTTCTTTAGATGGCATTAGCTTCACCATGTTGTCACTCAGTCATTTTCATAAATTAGGACCCAGGCTCAGGATAGTGTGGAAGCAAGTGTGAAGACTCTCAGTGAGCACTGCAGGAAATAAAAGCAAGCAAGCGTGGCTGCTGGTTAGCTGGTATTGTAAGACTGGAGAGGGATGAAGACTTCCCATCAAGATGCATTCTCTTCCTGCTTAAGTTTGAGAACCATTGTTGAGACATAAAATAGAAGAAATGTGAGTACCTGAATGTCCATGTGGAATAAAGCTGGATATATGAATCTGAAGCTCAAGAGAAAGTTTTGGGTAAGAGACTATCAACTTCGGGTGATATTCAATGCTACGGAAGGGGTAAGTTAACCTAGGGAGAGATTTGGAGAAAAGAACAAGGACTGAGGATTGAGGCATGGGGAATTCTCACATTTAGAAGAAGGATGAGAAAGAGGAGCCTGAAAAGTAGTCTGAGGAGTGGGAACTAGAGAGCTAGGAGGTGAACTAGGAGTGTGATGCCATGGGAGCCAAGGAAGTGGAGTGTTTCGGGGAGGGAGCTGGGGCCTCCTCTGCTCAATGCAGAACTTCTCCCCTCCTCACAGGGCAGTGGCAGTGCATGGCTGGAGAACTGGCCCCTGACTCAAATGTGAGTCTAAACTAAAAGTAATCCCACCCCCTTGCCAATGTTTGGTACAGGAATGAATGTGAGGCCCAGTTCTGGTCAATAAAATGCAAAGAGAAGCGTACTGAAAACTTTGGTGAAAATTCTTCCTTTCTCTTACTAGATAGAGAGTAACGAGAAGCTAATACCTGCCTCTCCCGTTGCATGTAAATAATATTGCCCTGATGGATACCAGCAGGCATTTTATGACCACAGAGGGACCATAAAGGCATCATTTTAAGGTCATAAATTTCCTTGTTTGTAAAATGGGGATAATGCTGGTACCTGCCTTACAGAGGATGAAGCTGGCATTTTGGACACCTGTTGTCAGAGATTCAATGGAACCCAAGTCCTTGATGACATGGTTGAGCCACCGAATCGACCAAAGCAAACTTTCTCTTCTGTGAGCTAATACAGTTCCTTGAGGTTTAGTCAGTTTAATTTAGGACTTCTGTTTCTTGTAGCTGGAAGCAGTTTATCTGATACAGTGATATATGAAGGCTATTTTTATTTTTAATTGTCAGAAAGTCACCGATTTATTACAAATTCTCAAGAAAGATTATTTGTATGAAGTATTGTTCAACGAGTGTTGTAAAGCACTTTTCAAATAGAATGGAATCAGCAACCTAATCTTATAAGACAACAAAAAAAAAATCAGCTTAGGAATAATGGATTAAGCATTTTACTTATCTGAGAATGAATATATATTTCCTATTAATGTATTCTTCTACAAATCAAGTCATATTTTAATATCAAAACTTCACTGAAACTAATTTTTTGAACTCTCATTTGGCATAAAAGATGCAAATATTGAAAGTCAATGTTTTATCCTTTCCTCAACCTTGAGTAACTGTAGGAATTGAAAATTAGGTCTATGGAAAGAACATCTTGAATATTAAATATGCAAAATACTATAAGTAGGAAACCATATCCACACAAAATCAATGGTTGGACTGGGTGAAATATTGATATCTTAATTTCATTTAGAAAATTGATTTATTAAAATACAATGAAGCTTAATACTTGAAAGTAATTTTATTTACTGCTAGATACTGAGGTTGTAGAAAGAATGGCAATCTAGATATTAGGAGCTTTCCATATTTCCATACATGCCCGGCCCACCAGTTCTGTAGTCTCAAATACATAATTAATCTTTTGTTACTTTATCTAGGCAAGTGAGGAGAGCTTGATCTTGGTAACCTGTGAAGCTGTTCTATTTCTGCAATTCCATAATTAAAATTGTGTCTTAAATTTTGAAAGTAAAAACCACCAAAGGCACATTTTTATAAACATGTTATACGAAATGCACTCCATTTCTAATTTCAAATTGGTAATTGTTTTCAATTTATAATTTGGTCTCTTTTCAAACATTTCTATTGGAATTATTTACTAGAAGCACATGGGAAGCTCCCATGTAGATGAGTTAATTAAAATACCTGTTTACCATGCACTGGAAAGACACATTTTAAAGAGAGGTATAAATAGATTGTCACAATGAAAAAGTGACATGTCCTCTTGGTGGTGGTTAGAAACAGGATTAAAATTAAGCCTGATTCTTAAGCTAGCAATGTATTTCATAAATCATAAGATTATCCTGAATAACATTCTTGTTAAAAATGCCACTGTCAACATTCTCACTTGCAGTGTGGTAAGTGCTGCATCGGTAGGATTAGTCATGTGGTGTGACGTTCTTAGAGTTTGGTTTGTACTGTAGTGTCTTCTGTGACAAACATGTTTCATTGGTCCAATGACCAAAGTCAGCCATATGTGAATGTAAATAGCAATGATGATTTTTTCTATGTATTTCCCCCTATATTAGTAGACAAATGTTATAGTTATTTCCTTTGATCTACTGTTCTTTTATTTCTCTTCTTACCCCTTCTCCCGCCCCAAAGATGTGTATATTACACATGATTATTAATTTGGGGCATTTTATTAGGAAGTTCACTGTCTTCTCTAATCTTAAAAGGCGGTAACACCTAACCTTTGGCTTGATAAATATGATTCAGTTGAGTTAAACTGCTATTCTTCTAGAACTTAAAAAGTAAAATGCCAATATAAATAAGTGGTAATTATCACTAGAACTGTTCATTTTTAACTATTAAATTTAAACAAGGAGCAATCGCTGTTTGTTCATGCAAAACAAACAGTGTCTGCTTAAGATCTTTTTGATTAATCTGCTTCCCTGCGCACAAATTCAGAAAACACAGCCTCGGGCTCAGCACGCACATCTATGAAACGAAAAAGCTTTGCTGTCCCACTCAATTGTTAAGGTTTTCCCAAAGCAGGGGTTTAGCGGCAAACAATGCAGATCAGCTAGGTTAGGGAGACCAAATCTCAGGGCCAACCCATCCAAGGCATAGCAGATACAGCCCATTTCTAGAATAATAGTCAGAAACAAAAAAGGGGCTTTGCTTTTTGGGGGGGAGAGTGGTTGAATGGGTGGGAAGCAGAGGGATTTAGAGAGAAAAAAACTGTTTTCAGACAGAGTGCCAAGTCACACTAGAAACTGCATCCAGAACAAGTATAATGAAAAGAAGGAAACTCTTAATGGAAACTCCTGGCAGGAGTGCTGCTGTATGAGGGCCAGGCACTTGTCCCTGGGGCTTTGCCCAGAAAGTTAGGTCACCTGTGAGGACACTGAGGGGCGAAAAGTCAGATAGAGCCAGGTAGGCTATGTTGGAGAATCCCCATTCTCCCAAAGCCTCTCAACCTGACTAAAAATCCACAGAAAATCACAAAATGTTTTATTTGGACCGCTAGTGGAATCTGGTGTAAAGAGAGAGGTGGATGGTCAGGATGTAACAATGCAGACGGGAAAGGCTTCCCGGAGGAGCGGAGGGAAGCCAGCTGTGGAAAATCCAGATGAACTCTGGTCTGCAACAGGAATTTCTACCAGAACTGAGGGGGAAGGAGGAAGCCCCAGGTGACCACTAGGTGACAAAGAGAAGTAATATGATAACTGTCTACTACAGTTTAGGCATGGCTAGTCTTTTTTGTCACCCAAGTCACCCAAACAGGGAAGGCAGGCTGGGCCCAATCCCTTAGGAGTAGAGCTGGAACAGAGTAATGGGCAGGTCCCAGCTGCTGCGGGGAGACAGTGGCTGAGCTCCCATAGGGAGCTGGGGCTCTGGCCAGTGTGGTTAAGGCTTCGTGTGGGAGTGGGCATCTGTGTGGGGGAGGACACAGGAATCCTAGAAACCCAAGCAGAGGAAGCCAGTTAGGTAGCCTAGCCTCGAGGTGTTTATGGGGTTCTCCTATGTAGGCTCATGGACTCATTTAGCAACTCTGTCCCAGGCTTGAATATTTCACGCCTTCCTAATTCCTTGGATGAGAAAGTTGATATGCAGATTCAATTACCTTCTAATTTAATTTTGAGTCAGGGTAGAATAGACTGCAGACAGAACCAGACATTGAGACCATCTGGAAAGGGGCTAAGACAGGGACAGAAATGGACATCAAAATGTACAGAGTTTGATTTTTGATGGGGGATGAGACTTGTAAATGCTAACTTATTCCAGGACAAGTCATGATAATATATCATCAATTGCTGTGATGTGACAAGGACTGAATAAGAACTAAGGCATTGCAGAGTATTGATTCATATATTAAATACATATTGAGAAAAGACCATGGGACAAGAACTATACTAGTTTCTGAGGACACCAATATGAGTAACGTGATCATTTCTCTCAAGAAGATCCCTGTCTGGCGGAGAAACACATGAATTAAAGAATAATCAAAGTCTGACCTGCTATACCAGATGTAAGAACAAAGTCTTAAGGGAGCCCAGAGGAGAATATCCACCTTAGCTTGGGAGCCGCTGACAGCCTCCTAGGGGAAGAAAGGCACATCAAATGAGATGCCAATATACATTTATATAGAAAGAAATCTGTGTGTCCTGGATTACCAAATCTTTATTTTAAAGGAGAAGTCCCTTCTTTCAGTGTCCCACAGAGAAATGTCACACAGAAACTGACGATCAGCTTTGGCCCTAAGTCAGCTGAATGAGTGAGTTAGGACAAATCATGGGGACTAGGCAAGCCAAGGTGCCTATCACAGAAAAAGCCCCAGAGTCCCTCATCCCTCAGTGCCTCCTTCTGTCCATTCCTCAGCCATCTCCTGCCTCCCCATTCCAGACCTCCTCAGGCTGAGGCCGCGGGAGCAGTCCCTGAGCTCCATGCTTCTCTCCGGCGGCACATCAGGAAGCCACAGGGACTGCCTCACGTGGATTTAAAAATCAACAGAATTGGCCAATCTTAAGGATATTCTTTACGCTCAGGGGAAGAGTTTGGAGAAGGGATAGGGTGGAGAGGAACTCTGACTTCTTTGCAGTCATTAATACTGCCACCAAATACTTCCACTTTCCTTCCAGGCACATGGTAGTGATGTACAGAAGAGGCCTAACTAGGCTTTTTACATGAGCAACTGATGTTTCTACAGCAAGCATCTCATCATCTGATCATGTCACTGCTACTTTCAGTCCTGAGGGCCCATCAGTCTCTGCAGAGTAATGCCCAAGCTACTTATCTTTCACTTTAAAAAAAAAGAGCTTTAAGGTAAAATTTAAAAACCATAAAATCCACCCTCTTAAAGTGTATTATTCAGTGCCTTTTAGAGTATTCACAGACTTATGCAATGATCACCACTATCTAATTCCAGAACATTTTCATCACTCCAAAAAGAAACCCTATATCCGTTAGCAGTCACTGTCCATTTCCCCCTCCCCCATCCCCTGCCCATCACTAATCTATTCTCTGTCTTTATGACTGTTTCATACAATATGTGGCCTTTTGTGACTGGCTTCTTTCACTTGTTATAAAATTTTCAAGGTTCATTTAAGTTTTAGCATGAATCAGTTCGTCACTCCTTTTCATGGCTGAATAGTATTTCATTAAGTAGATTTAACCACTGTTTATCCATTCTTCAATTGATGGACATTTTGGTTGTCTTCACTTTTTGGATATTTTTAATAATTCTGCCATGAACATTTATATACAGGTTTTTGTGTGAACGCACATTTTCATTTCTTTTGTGTGTATACCTAAGAGTAGGGTTGCTAGATCTGTGGTAACTGTTTACTTTTTGAGGATCTGCTGAACTGTTTTCCAAAGTAGCTGCACCATTTTGCATTTCCCCCAGCATTGTATATTGGTTTCAGTTTCTCCACCAACACTCCTTGCTTTCGTCCTTTAAATTTAACTACCTTTGCGGGTACCCCGATTTGATTTTGGCTTGCATATTCCTAACGACTAACAATGTTGAGCATCTCATCATATGTCTATTGGTCATTTGTACATCTTTTTTGGAGAAATGTCCATTCAAATTCTTTGCCCATTTTTTTTTAACTAGGTCATCTTTTTATTGTTGAGTTATAACAGTTCTTTCTGTTCTGGATACAGGTCCCTTATCAGATATATGATTTGCAAATATGTTCTCCCATGCCTTCTTTTACCTTTCCACTTTCTTGATAGCATCATTTGAAGCTTAAAGTTGTTCATTTTAATAAACTCTAATTAATCTACTTTTTTGTTGTTATTTCTATCATACATAAAAAACAATTTGCTGTTTATGTCATATATAAGAAACCCAAGGTCATGAAGATTTAGTTCTCTGTTAAAAGTTTTATAATTTTAGCTTTTACATTTAACTTTCACATTTAACATGTATATTTTACATTTACATATTATACTTATCTATTACATTTACTGTTTACATTTAGGTCTGTAACCCCTTTTGAATTAAGTTTTTCTATATGGTGTGAGGTAGTAGTTCAACTTCATTCTTTTTTATGTGGATATCTAATTGTCCCAACACCATTTGTTGAAAAGACTACTCTTTCCTCATTGAATTTCCTCAGCATCTTTGTCAAAAATTAATTAATCATAAATGTAAAGATTTAATTCTGAGCTCTTGTTCTGTATCATTGATCTATACCTTTAGCCTTCTGCCAGTACATGTGTGTCACTTCTACGTGAAAGTTTTAAGAGTTAGTAGATGATTTGTGCCATAAATCTGTTAGTATATAATAGTGGTGCTAGATAGGCTTACAGGAGAAGTGTTGTTTAGGATAGTTAGTTGGGTTTTACTATGTTGTGATTTACTATGTTGTACCTGCAGGGAAAAGTATTTAGACAATAAAAGAGGAGAAGAAGGGTACAGCGGTACCGGTAGGCAAAGTGGTACCAACTTGCTTGGGAGACAAAAAATAGATAGACCAGTTTACCTGGAACAGGATGATATGTTGAGAAGTAGTTGTCAAAAGAGTTTGGGGGCAAAACTGAAGCATATGAATGAATGATGAGTTTAAGTTTTAGTAGGTAGTGGGAAAACATTGAAAACTTTTATGGAGAAAAAATGATGTTTTTATGAAATTAATCTTATGGCAGTGACATTAGAAGGATTAATGATGGTTCTACTTCATCATCTCTGAAATGACCTCTAAAGGTAGCTCTTTAATGTATCTGTTTTGTAATAAATAGTTTATCAGTACAGTCCTATAGAGACATGGAAGTGCCAGTGACTTCACTGTCATTCTCTAAACTAAAAGCAGTTCAGGCTACTATAACAGAGTGCCATAAATTAAGTGGCTTGTAAACAACAGAAATTTATTTCTTACAGTTCTACAGTCCAATATCAAAGCGCCGCAAGACTCAGTGTTTGGTGAGGACCTCCGTGGTTCATAGATGAAGGATTCTCAAGGTGTCCTCATGTGGCAGAAGTGGAGGAAATGCTCTCTGGACTCCCTTTAATAAGGGCACTAATCCCATTCATGACTGGCCGACCTCCAAATACCACCACACTGGGCACTGGGATTCAACATATGAATTTTAGGGAAACACAAACTTTCAGTCTATAGCAATTATCATCTAATATTAGAGTTTTCCATATTGGGTAGTATAAAGACAGTATACTAACTGATAATGTATATGAAAATGATCAAAAAACATATCAAATGTGAGCTTAAATATTTTGGATCCATTAGGGCCTTGCAAATAGGTTCCAGGAAAAAATAGTAGGCTTTAATAGGGAAGGAAATTGAAGACTCAGCCATCTGAATGTGGCAATCATGAGCCGTTCTGAGTGAGAACTGGCAAATATTTTCCCAACTGTCAATTCTAAGAAACATGCAAACAGATTCTGTGTAAGTGAATGCAGCAGTGAACCTGTGTCTCTGTTAAACCACAGAGAAATGAAATAAGCTGATTTTAAATTTCTAAAGGGAACTTAAACCACCTGCTAAGTTGTAGAATTTAATTTGCAAGATGAATACTTGGCAATGTGACACTCCTTTCATAGCTTCATTTGCTGTTTTAATAAAAATGTTCACAATGCTTTGGTTCCATCTGTTACAGACCGTGAAAACAGCTAACTGCTATTCAAACAACAAAAAATATAGCTTTCTAGAAAACTATATCTATTGCCGCCAAAATGTAAAGCTGTATTTATAAATTTTAAACTTCTGCCTTACTTCTAAAAAATGTTGTTGTAATTGCACTGCATCTTGGACACAACATATAAATAATTTATGCAAAAATTTTAAATTTAAATTATTCCCCTGCACTCCAAATACAAACAAATGCTTTCAAGGTTATCATGTCCATGAATCTTACTGCAGTAGGCTACAGATATTCATTATAACAATTTGTAAGCAAATATTTGCTTATTTTTATAAGCCACAAATCTGGCTGTAGGAGAAAATGATATGTAATAAATAAAAACTGCAAACCAAAAAATATGTTTGTTTTTACATTTCCAGATTGGAGATAATAATAAGCTATCGTGTGACAGCCTCCCTACTTTATTGATTAAATTTCCATAGCTTTTTTCCATCACAACAGATCAAAATTTTACAACTTTCAATAGAGTTATTTCTCAAGCACTAATTTCAGGACTTAACACTCTTTGCCATGTAGGAGGCTCAACCTGTGTCAACAAAACACAACAGCAGTCAATGTTACATCAAAGAAAGGAAATGAGGGGAGAGTCTCTGAGATGGGAACAAAATACAGAACAAAGGGAGGAAGAAGAGCCTTTTTAATTCTTTGTCCCATGGAATTACCTCAACCATTAGTTTCAGTTTGACTTACCTTGAGATGCTGGGGAAAACTGAAATGCTATGCAGAGAGAATCAAGCTGACAACAACACATCAGCAGGTCTGTAAAATGTCTTGTTGTCTTTCCTATGCTGTATCCTCTCATAGGGAAATTCTGTATTAATAAAAATGTTCACAATGCTTTGGTTCCATCTCCTGCAGAAAGGTAGGGGTGTGAAAGTGTCATTTTGTGATTCAGTTTTGTGTTTGATTCACGATGTCATGGTTTTATTTCAGATCAGTAGACACTGACAGCTAGTCTCTTTAAATATTAATTTTAGATATTTGAGTTTAAGCCTCGGCAGGTAAAGGAAGTGAGACCTCTGAAATTAAATAACCAGCTAATTACCCATTGAACAGAGAATAGATGCTATATTTTCTTAAGATCATCTTGAATTCTACCTAAAGTTCATATAAGAAGGAAATGAACAATAAATATATTCTTTTCCCTAGTCATTTCACAACATGCACAGTGTTAAATAAGCATGTTATCCTTGACAACATAGTTACACTAATTTTAATAGCAATGTTATTAAAAGAAATAACTGCAAATAGCTCGTACAGAAAACCTCACTCATTAAAAATCACCAATCAGAAAAAGGAACTGACACAGTATTGACAAAAAGATACTACAGTATAAAGACAAAAGTGAGTACCAGCATTAATCAAGAACTGAACACTCTAAAAAATGATGCCAAGGAATAGTTAATATCTGGTACTAAGTACTTTACAATTAAAGTTTTTAAAATGATAGAAGAAACAATTATTCATGTGATAAGAAACTGCAAAGAAGTATTTTAAAATAACAGAAAAAAATAAAATCTGAGGTGGCAGAACTCAAAAAAAAAAGTAAAAAAAAAAGATAAAGTATTACAGAAATAAAAATGAACTGTAAGACAACAAAGGATAATAGCTACTATGGAAAATTCATGAGGCTATAAGTGATAGAAGAAATAGAAATTGGAATTCTTTTTAATTTAAGGTATAAAAATAAAATAAAAATAATTGAAAAACAACAAAGAAATCAGGCAAAGAAGAGCCAATGTAAGCATAATTGGAATTCTTAAAAAAGACCAGATCAGTGGAACATAACACAAACATTTTCTAAAGTTATTGAAAGAGTATACATGTTCATGAAAAATTTACCTAAAATGGTCAATTCGAAGGCATATCCAAGTAAAAGCTATTAAACTAACAATTTTACACCCATCAAAATTGTCTTTCAAGGCTTTGGAAAACATTTTGAGCACCTAAGAATTCAAGGAATAAAAACGTCCATGAGCTCCTATCGAGGAAATTATTGGAGGATAAACTTGAAGCAAGAATAACTAGTGAAGCAATAGCAAAAGAATTTGTAGTGAGACTTAAGTATTTTTAATTATAGAACTAAAACTAAAAATGTAAGGGGATAGGATGACAGAAATAAAACGTGTATGTCTTCACAATTATAAAATGAAGTAGCTAACTAATTTAGAAGAGTTAAAGGGAGAAAGAAGGAAGGAGACTGGGCTATCTAAATATTTAGAATTCCAGAATATTATTTAAAGTGAAGAGTCAAATACTGGAAGTAAAAGAAAATTTAATAAACACTATAAAATATAATTTTATTTACTCATAATGGGGCACAGAATGACAGAAGGAAACCAGGGAGAATATTCTAATATTTTCATTGATCCCCACAGGGAGCTAACAGTGTCTAAAGAAATAAAGGTACATAAAAAATAAAAATATAGGCCTTCTTAAATATCAAAAACTACATACACATAAAAGCAAACCAATTATATTGAAAAGACTTTTAAAAACACTGTCATCAGATAACATAACATAAAACAATATAACAGAACCAGGGCCAAAAATACCATCTTATCGATAAATGTAAATGAGTTTAACACCTATTAAAAGAAAAAATATTTTCAGATTAGAGACCAAAGCAATACTTAATCTTGTTCTGTATGCAGAAGACACTTCTAAAACTTTTGGAAGAGTTGAAATTAAAGTAGGCCTTGAGAGGTCAATATCAGGTAAATTGGAATTCAAGATAAAAGGCAATACTTAACAAATGTCCTTTATAATGTCAAAGGGGACATTTGACAGGAAAAATATGAAAGTTATAAAAATCTGTGCATCAACCAAAATATCAGCAACATTCATAAAGCACAGATGATAGGAATTACTAGGAGAAATGAGCAAAAATGCATGAACATAGGAGGCTAAGGTCTCAAAAGATCTAAACAACGTTATTTTAAAACTCAATCCACGCATGTTTAACTGTGTACCTGAAAACATAAAGTACACTGTATTTTCAAGTACCCATGGAGGTCTATGGCCATGCTACCCTGAACATGCCCCATCTCATCTGATCTCGGAAGCTAAGTAGGACCTGGTTAGTACTTGGATGGGAGACCACCTTGGAATACCAGGTGCTATAGTTAAAAAAAAAAATACCCATGGAGAGGTCACAAAAATTGATTGTAATTAGACCATAGAGTAATCCTCAACCAATATATTTGTTTATAATAAAATAAAACTAGAAACAAATCATAAAAATAAAATAAAAACTATCATTTGATAATTTAAAAATTTTTAAACAACCTTGATCATGGGTCAAAGAAGAGCCATAAACTAAAATTGTTGAGTTTTTAAGATATAATGAAAATACTATATAACAGTGTTCAAAAAAAAGTCATAGCTTTAAATATTTATGTTACTTTAAAAAGAGGAAATAAAAATAAATAAATTAAGCCATCAGTTTAAATGGTTGAAAAAAAAAAACAAAAGAAAAAGAAAATAGAAGTAATAATAAATATAAAAGCAGAATTAATAAAGTTTAAAACTAAAAAAATAAATCCAAAACCTGCATCTTTGAGAAAAAAAAAATTAGACTGCATAAACTAGTTAACTTAAAAAAAGGGAGGGGGGACAATTTAACTACATTGATTAATAAATGACAGTAGAAAAGTAACCCTGCAAAGGAGGAAGACATGCAAAAAATTCTGAGATTACTCTGCTCAAATCTATGCAAATAAAGTGAGAAACCTAGATGAAGTGAATAAATTTCCATAAAAAAGATAGAATATGTACACAGACCAATTTCCAAGAAGAAATAGCAGTTGTCAAAGTGTGATCTTCTAAAAACATTACCAGGCTCAGGCAATTTTACAGAAATTTTGTAAAACTTTTTTTTTTTAAAGATAAGTCCAATGTTATTGGAATTATTTTTTAAAAAATTAGAGTTCCAAACTGATTTTATTCACTAATTTGCAATGCCTATATGAAAAAAGTATTCAAACACAAATGAAGTCATACATAGAACACGTGAATTAATAGAAAGACATATTCTATGCTTACCCAGGATTCAAATCAGTTTCCTCTAAGCTAATTTGCTAATTTAATGAGGTCTCAGTAAACTAAAACAGATTTACTTTTATACAGACAAGTTATTTCCAAATTTTACATGGAAAAATTATAGAGTAAGAAAAAAAATCTTAAAAAAAAAAAAAAGGTTAGGTAGAACTAACCATACCAGATAGTAAAGATTCCTGCTACCACAGTGTACATTCCCTATAAAATCCTCACCACATGATTATGGACAAAACCTGTGAGTATGATGGTAATTATCACGGCTGTAATTAGATCACATTAGATTAGATTTTGCAGATGTGATTAAAGTTTCTAATCAGTTGACTTTAATTGAAAAGGAAATGGGCCTGGGTGGGCCTAACCTAATCAGGTGAGTTCTTTAATAGTGGGTTTAGATGTCAGAGAGTTTTCTGCTTTGAAAGAGTAAACCTCTCTGTATAAGTCCTCTAAGGGGGCCACATAGCAAAGAATTGCAGGCACCTCTCAGAGTTGGGAGTAACCCTCGGTTGACAGTAAGAAAGAAGGTCCTCAGTCCTATAATTATAAGAAAGTAAATTCTACCAACAACTATTTACCCTTGGAAATGAACCCCAAACTCTAGAAGGGATCACAGCCTGGCTGACACCTAATTTCAATGTCAGGCTTGTGAGATGCTGAGAGCTCCTTGACCCAGTGAAACTGTGTCTGGCCTCCTGACTCACAGAAACTGTGAAGTCATAAATGTGTGTTGTATTATGACACTGAGTTGTAGTAGTTGGTACCAGTGCAAGAGACAACAAATACACATCTTAAAGTCTTAAATTCCAGAAGGATGAGAGAATTAAATGTCAAAATTGAAACTGTTAAGGAGGTAAGGACATAAATGTATATGAATGCCAATAATTTAATTAATAACATTTTAAGGAGGTTCTTGTTCTTGAGTTGTTTTCCTGGGAATGTTGAATTTTCTAGTATAGAACTATCAAAAATGAAAGTCCCGACAAATGGAAATTAGCACTGAGAACACCCAAGAAAAAACATTCTGTGGGCTATACAAGAGCTGTATTTTAAATAAATAATGTATACAACTGAAAAGCTGAAAAAAATATAAGATAAAAATATAAGCAGGAAGAATTAAATAATAAATTTATATACAATGAAATACTAGTCAGCCATAAGAAAAGATGAAATACTGCCATTGCAACGACATAGATGGATCTTGAGATAATCATGCTAAGTGAAATAAGTCAGACAGAAAAAGTTGAAAATCATATGATTTCACTCATATGTGAGATATAAAACTAAAGGCAACAAATATAATAAACAAACAGAGAATCATGGACACGGACTGTGGATTATTGGTTACTAGAGGAAAAGAGGGTAGGGAAGAAGTAGATACGGGTAAAAGGGTTCAAATATTTGGTGACAGAAAGAAATCTAACTCTGGGTGGTGAACAGACACTGCAATATATATATATATGACATACTGTTGTATTGTACACTTGAAACATTTCATTTTATTATAGCCACCCTGATAATTTTTAATAAATAAATAAATTTTTAAGAAAAAATAAATTAAATTGAAAGAAGCAATAATAAATTAGACAAAACAAAAAAAATTGACATGTAAAATCTTTAAAAGGTCATTAAAATAAATATTGTACAAGCCTGACCCATTAAAAAAAGAAAGAAAAAAGTCTATATGATTAGTACAGAAGGACGATGGTCACATATCCAGAGAAAAATTTTTAAATAATGATAGAATTCTAAGTACAACTAACCAATTAGATAATGAGAAAAGAGAGCTCATCCAAAAAGCAATTAATATATATAAAAGCAATTAATAATTTATATATATGTATAGATATGTGTGTGTGTGTGTGTGTGTGTATAACCTAGGAATAAGCTTAATAAGAATAGAATAAAAGAAAGCACAGCTCTTTTAAAAAGGCTCAAAAAACAAAAGCTATATTTACCTCCTAAATAGGAAGACTGTATGTTATAAATGTGGCAATTCTATAATTTAATCTATACACTCAATATACTTTTGACCAAAATTCCACTTGAAGTTAAAAGCTAAATCAAGAAATAAAAACGTTTAGGGCAAAAAAATGGTCATGGGGAATGACTCTACTAGATATTAAATAGATAAATATAAAGATAGTAATATTAACATTAATCAAAATAATAATGAAGCTTACTATGTGCCAGGAGCCATGTTGGACTGGGCAAATCAGTATGGCTATTCTAGTTGCTGGGGAAAATGCTAACTCAGCCCTTACAGGTGCAGGCGCAGGCTTTCTGCGCACCCACAGCTGCCCCGGACAGCTCACGCTCTGCCCCCACACTCTCCCTCATCCTTTGTGCCTGGCCTGGTGGCAGGCCTGCTACTTTACGTTCTGGGGCTAAGGCGTGAACATTTGGGGGTAGGTCTTTATTTAGCCTACCACAAAATGCATTACTAGTATACCAGATAAGCAAAGAAATATACTAAATTGAGAATAGATTCTAAAATGTTAATTAAACTTCAAGACCAGAAGACTGAAGTTGCATAGAACTAAAAATGAAGGTATTTAGTAATAAAATTATGTAAATTCTAGAGTTAATATAATAATTACCAAAATTCAAGTTTAAGAAAATCCATAAATGTCATATTAGTTTGAAGCCAAGTCTTTCTAACCCAGAAACTTATATAGGGATAATTTGTTTAAGACTTTAGCTTTTTGTAGTATCAAACTGATCTCCAAATGTACCCTTCAAGCCCTAGTCATTTTATTTATTTATTTTTAGTCATTTCTTTGTGTAAATACATAAATGGTTAAAAACATTAGAAAAGTCTAAAGAGTGTATAGTGAAGAATAAAGTCTCTAACCGTCTCTGAATCCCACTCACTCAGGGTCCTTTCAGAGGTAACTAAGATTTTAGTTTTCTGTTTATTCTTTCAGAAATTACTTGATCATTTTAGTGCTTCTCTCTCAAATCACGGAGGCATTGTAAGTTAATTCATGCATACATTTTATTTATAAAACTGTCTCTAAAGTCTTCTGCCGTGACACCCTAAACATGCCCAATTGTGTCTGATTGCAGAAGCTAAGCAGGGTCTGGCCTGATTAGTACTTGGATGGGAGACCACCTACGAAGACCAGATGCTGTAGGCATTTAAAAAAATACAGCAACTATCTCTGTAGCAGTGAGAAAGCCATTAGAAATGATTTCTATGAATACTTGGGACCAACTTTTTATAACTTTTGGTTTTTACTCTTTAATAAAGTATGCACTGTCTGATAATCTACACTATGGTCTTCAGTATTTTGGTAGTCGATCACATTTTGATTTTCTTTAACCCCCCAAAGAGCAGCTCTCATGTGAACATCGAAGCATGGCCTCTCGAGATAGGCCCTCAGATTAAAGTTTTGCTTTTCCAATTTCAAACTGTTTGACTTTGTTAGTTGACCAGTTGACCTCTTTTGTTTCTCCCTCTTCACATATAAACTGGGCATAATAATAGTACTTAGCTCTAAGGGTTATTATTAGAGTTAAGCTAAGATAATCCTTACACATCTGCTAGAGTTATTCACAAATCATTTACTAAGTATTTAATAAATGATTTGTGAATAACTCTAGCAGATGTGTAAGAATTATCTTCTCGCATTTGCTCTACCTTAGTTGCTAGTGATTACTATCATTCTACTTTTAACTAATTTTCCTAATATGGAAGGAAGATTATTGGCCTATAATTCTTGAAGTTAGCAACTTTGAGATACTAACAACTAATGTTCATTGAGTATTGATCACGTAGTAGGCTCTGTGGTAATGTACTGTTGTTGAATTAATTTTTTTGAGCTTCCCCAAAACCTGTGAAGTAGGTGGGGTTATTGTCATCATCTTCATTTCAGGGTTGGGTACCTAAGGATTTAGAGAGTTTTTCAACTCTCTAATTTTGTTTTGAGATAGTTGTAGATTCATATATGATTGTAAGAAATAATAATATAGAGATCCCATGTACCCTTTATCCAGTTTCTCAATGCTAACATCTTGCAAAACAATAGTACAATACCACAACAAGGATATTAAGATATTAACATTGACCAACCCATCGATTCATGCCGATTTCCTATTTTACTGGTATGTGTCTGTGTGAGAGTGAATGTGTGTGAGTGTGTGTGTGTGTGTGTGTGTGTATGTTTCAATACATCATTGAGATATTAACTCAAGGTTAGCTTGGTATAGTTCTTTCTCACATAACTTTATTTTCATCTCATCTTCCCCTTGAGTAATCTTTACATTTTTAAAGAAATGCTCTATCCCTTTCTATGACAGAGTCTTTGACATTGCATTATTCTGGACATTGCAGTCAACCATGAAGGATATTTTTCTTCCAGAAATCTGATCTTTTTAATTCATGCCACATATTTTTTGAGCTTCCAGTAAGTTATTTTTAAATTACTGCAGAGAACCTGTAGCTTAGTTCCTTTAAATTAATCCCTAATTCTTCTCCTTATAAATGCACTTATTCTATTATATTTCTAAAATGAAGCAAATGTACTATAGTTTTTTTGGGTTTTCCCTTGAGTTAAGTCATATTGTAACAGCTCATATAATAATGGTACATTTTGAATTTTCTATAGATAGAACTTCCTATTCTTACTTCCAAATCTAATATAATTTATTTTTTTCAGCATGCCAACATCACCTAGTCTAAAAATCAGAATATTGAATAATTTATCCTACATAAAAATGTATCTTCAAAATCTCAGCCACATGAGGTTTTATTAACCTAAGTGTTTTATAGCACTCCAATCTTTCCGAGTTCTCTACAGTTTGCAGCTTGACCTATATCCTATTGGTTTTTCTTTTTTTACCCAGCTTTTGAGATGGAAATGAAAGCAAAAATATCATCTTCAATTCCAGTTCAATGCATATAATAATTATATGACTTTGAATTCTAATCTCTCCATTTTGTTTTTAGCATCTGTTTATTAAGCAGGTGGAGTTAGTTCTACCATCTGTTATAAATTGATAGGAACTACAGATCTCTAGATTCTTTAAACAGCTTACTGCTGTACAGAGTCACAGGGACATCAGGATCATGTAATCTATGGTACACACCTGGCAGAGACTACAATGTGGCCAATGAACCACATTCAGTTTGCAGTTAGTTTTTGCTTGACCTGCACAGTATCAGCCAGCATAATGTTTTTAAAAAGTTTTGATTAATTGATAAAACTTAAAAAACGAGGTAACTTCACATAAAAATCCAGATTTCCAATTTCTCTTGAAAAATTTGGGTGCCTGGCAGCACTCAGCCAGAGGAGGGGGGCAGCTGCTCACTGTGGACAGGGTAGGCACTCCAGTCTCCCATAGCCCCACCACTTACCCTTGCCACCCTGACCTTGAGCGTGAGCCACTGATCATTTACTATGGCACCCAGGGTGTTATTCTCCTCAGGCTACCTGCCCATTGCCCACAGGCACTGTGATATGCAAGCCCCTACCTGGCCACCGGCTTGGTCGGGCATGAGATCCATAAGGATGCCTTCAGAAAATACCAAAGGCAGGTGGGGCCTGCTCCTTGTCTTCTTTGGTTAAACCACTGACCCTAGCCCCCTGAGACTTCACCTACGAAGCCTGGCAGATAAAAAGAGAATCCTGTCTTTAGGGACTGGAGAGGAGCTGTGTGTCTTCTCTTCTGACCCCTTCCTGCCATCCACTAGACTTTGCAAAGCTAAGGCATCCTCAGCAAGGGTTCTGCTGGTAACCAGCCCTCTGTTTTCTCTCAGATATCTCAATACCCCCAAAGACTACACTGCTTAAATTTGGGAGGGGTAGGGTTCTCTTATAGGAAATACCCTCAGATTCTACCTCCACTTACTAGTCAGAGAGAGGGGAAGAAAGTGAAGAAGCCAGCCCAGTGGCATAGGAAGGAGGATGACAGTCTTATGGTAATGTTATTAACTGTGTATTTGTAACTTCCACTAGATTGTCCTTTCCTGATGTCAAGACCTACATGGTATATAGTTGGGGTTCCATTTTGCCCTTGACTCTTTTCACTTGTTAGAGTGAATGGGGTTAGGGCAGGGCTCTGGTTTGCTATAGAAGTCAGCAACACTTTGGGCTATTATAATTGCCAAGTGTCAATTGCTGCTCTCTGCTTCACACTGCTTGTGTATGCATGGCTTTAAAACTTTAGACTTTTGGCCCATTAAACACTGCAAACTTTGATTTTTGAACTGTCCCCAGGGTTTTGAGAACTGTTTGTTAGTCTCACTCTTTGGATACCCGCCGGGGAGAATATCCATCCTGCTACGGAACAGGATCGTTAACTGAAGCATCCACTATGAGAAAGGAAGTGCCTAATGTTATAAACGAAGTCACTGCCATGAAATAATACAGATGTATTCTTTTCAGTGAATTCTATGCAAACACCCAGTCAAGCTGAGACTTCCCTGATTGTGTACAGGGAATGTATTTCAGAAAATCACCAGCTGGGTTTTTCAGTGGTTTAAAAGCTGCTGTGCTATAGCATTTCAAAATAAAATAAGTAAATACCACCTACCAACCAGTCAAGTTTTTTGATGCAACATCCCTTTGCTTCAAAGCTTATAATGAAATTGATTTTCAGTGCTTTTTCATTTGAACTTGCAAGCCCCATGAATAACTACTCTAAACTAATTTCAAATCAGGAATGCTCAGGAACTGGTGAGAAATTGATAGTGACTGTTTTATGCTTACCCACAAGATATAGAATACAAATGTAAAAGAAGAACTTGCGTGTTTAGATGAAAAGAACCATAAGATAAGGAGGCAAAGAGAACATGATTTTCCATGATAATGAGAGTAATTTTAAACTTTAATTTTTTGTGGGATTGAATGCTCAAACAAATGAGATTTCATTGCCTGGGTAACTGGCAGAAGCTGTAAATCAGATTCTAATGTATTTGCTCCTGGAATGATGAGAGATTTTTAAAAATTCAGCAAATGATCTAGATATTTGGAAACTCCTAGATAATAGACAGAATTTTTTTACTTTGCATTCAAATATATAGAATTGTCCTGATATTTTGAAGACATGTGTGGATCTATGTCCTGAAGCTTATAAAATCTGAGGAGAAGGCCTTTTATTAAAAGAAAAAGAACAAAAAATTGTGAATATAAAGTTTGGTAAGAAAGTGAATATTTAGAAAGTAAAAATCATAACAAATTATAAATCTCAAAAGCTTAAAATACCACAAAGATGACAAACTCTGTATAATTAACAAAATTATTTTAATTGAACTTCCTGATACATCTCTGCAGCACTTTTTCCTTACAATTTTTAGTTATCTATATGCTCACTAATTTTCTCTTCACATGACAATAATTTCAGAAAATAATTTTTATCCAGAGAATAGAAGATAATGCAGGCTTCCTCTGGCAGAATTAATTTAAACTTGTTTATTCTTACTGAAGTTTTAGAAAAGTTTTAGCTTCAGAATTCCTTGCTGATAGTTTGTGTATAATTTTAGTATTGACACTAAATTTGGGAAAACCTCTATCAAGTTTCTCTCTTTGAGCTATTGGATTTCAAGACATTTCAAGATCCCCTGCGCAGTGTCTAATCTGACAGTGCTCATTAACCAGGTTGTTGCTGATGTCCTTGTATACACTGGGTGGGTATGCCATGTGGTCAAGGAGGATTCCTGCCGGTCATTCCTCCAACGCAACAGCTAGCAATAACCACTATCTGGAGAAGTGCCTATAAACTACATAACTGTATATTGCCCATCCCACACTAAATGTACCCCCAACTCTGTTCCCTTAGGCAAATACCCTAAATGACTGCAGAGTTGAATTCTAGTGTAGAGTAGAAAGAGACCATAGTTTTAACTGATTGTAATTAAAATGTCCTCCTTCTGCAAATTTTACCAAAGGGACATGATTAATTCACTTCCATCTCACGGAGAACTAAATGTAGTATTTTACCTAATTTTATCTATTCTCTGAGAAGTGCCCTCTGACCTCTGAATGAGCCCTGATCCATCCCCAACACCAATTAAGGACTAATGTTTCTGGATTTCTGTATCCCATTCGCTGCCTACATATTTCTCTTAAGATAAAAGTTTGGTGACTAATTTCCTCTGTTCAAACTATAGCCACCAACTGGGTTCTGAGAGTTCAAGTAACAATGTAGGAATTTATCCGACCCTTATGTAGGAAGGGGAACAAAGTATTCCTTATAAATATAAACATGGGAAGATGAACTAAACACATTGTTTAAGAAAGAGAAATGAAAATGTAATATCTTGTTCAATAAAAGATTAAATATATTCCTTTATGTTATAGGTCATTAAACATAAAAAAGATATATTTATGTATGAATTACAATTTGCTTTTATCAGATGATATTTAACTTTTCTTATGGAAAGAAAGCTTTGTCATGATCAAAATATCATGCTTTTTTCACAACACATTTAACTTATGCTTTAAAAATAAATCATTATGATTGCTGCAATACGTTGGCAAAGTGGAGTTACTAGTAAAATTTTGATTTGAAGGACACCAAAAATCAGCTTGTTCCAAAATATTTCTATATGCTGTGGCAAAAGGGTTATTTAACTAGAGCATGTCCTTCTCCTATCATGATAATGTAAATTATTTAATTATATGAGCTATTCATCATCTTGATTTCTGTACAGACAAGAAATCTGACAGGTCTGAGGGTCAATAAAATTGAATGGGACACAGCAGAGACAAGATCTTGATGGCAGCAGAATTTTTGATCATAGATGACAAGGCTGGGGCAATGTCACAGGAACCAGGTAGCATGGAAATCTCAAATTTTCTACTTAATTTAGCTAACATAAAAGATGCTATTGTTTGTTTTATTAATTTTCTATAGTTATTGAAAAGGGATCAGATAGGGAATAAATATGGTATTCTATCTTTTCTAAATGTGATTTGATTTGGTTTTTAATGGTAGCATTTCATTTAATTAAAGAAGTAGTTTCTGGCTAATGGAATCTGAGGAAGCCTAAGTATTAAGAAATAAAACTTCCATAATTTAGTGTAATTTTTTTTTCCTCTTTACTTGGAAATAAGCTAAGAGAAGTACTTGAAATGGTTTCAGGAGGTAGAAAGTTCAATCTAAACTGGAGAAAGAATTTATTGGCCCAAGTAACCCAATTTCTTTATACTTGGCCTGATCCATGGGCTAACATTAGTCAATTTACTTCCAACCATGCCATCCATTGTAGGGCAACATTTTAAGACCCCAAATGGTGTCTTCTGGATCTCTAGGCTTATATTTTTTCTAACAGTCAAGTCCAGCAGAAAGAAGAAAATATCTCATCATTAATTTCATCAAAAATCCTAGATTTCATTCTACCTGGACCAACTAGGGTCACGTGCTCAGCCTAGGTTAAATTACTCTCTGGAGGTGAGCAGGGCTGATCTGGCTGGCCAGGCCTGATTCACATATTTTTTCCTGGAACAAAAGATAAAAGTGTACCTCAGACCATGCATGGGTGACTGCGGGAGAGGAATGGGGACCCAAAAGAAATCCAAATACAATACTGTTAGTGAAAGAGGGAGAAAGGCTGTTAGAAAAAATCAGCAGATCCTCCCCTTTGGCAACTCAATATCAGCACACATGTTTTTTCACATAAATAAACTTCCAAACGTGCCTTAGCTAGGCACATAATGACACAAACGTCCATGTGTGCTCCCATCCTTCCAAGGGCAACTCAGGATATGATCCAGTTACTACATCTGACTCTTACTTTAAGATAGGTGGATGACGAATGTTTTCAAATAGGTCAATGATGAATGTTTTCAAATAGGTCTGGATATAAGGCTCCTGATCTGAAAATCTGTGGATAAATACAAAACCAAATTACTTCCAATATACTCAAAATGCAACTGTAGATTGAAACAGGCTATTTAAATTCACATGAAAAAGAAGCTAGAATGAGAAAAAGAGGATAGAATGTTTTTTCTATGAAACAACTGAGAATGGTCACTGATTCAATAGTATGTATGATAAAGAACATTATGGATTTTTTGCTTGGGAAATAAAGGAAAATCCTTGGCCAGACAATCAGGCAGACTCTAGTCCTCTCTTTGGAAGGCTCTCCCTAATCTAGAATCTTCTACAGATGATGAACTCTTTAGCAGTGCGCTTTCTGTTGGTACAAAGAAGGCAGAGGTGTGAGAGCCGATTGTGTAAATTTCTTCCCAACTCTGTATTCAGTGACATACATTGTAGCTTAAAATGGCCATGGTAGGAGTAGTTATACCACAGAAATCAGCAAACAGCACAAATCAAGGTTCCCCTGTGTAGAGCCAGTTTTACCATTTATCTACCACTGAAAGGGGGTTTGGAATTATTTAGGACTTGGGGGCCGAGCTTCTGTTTACTAAATTTGAAATTTCTCTCTATCAAGGCAATTTAAGAATTTAGTTGACTCTTAGCCTACAATTCCATGAGTTAATCACCAAATCTGTTTATCTTATTAAATTAGTCTTTCAACTCAGAATCTGGGCAGGGGATTTGTACTTCTTAGCAACCACCTTCAGTTTCCCTTTTTATTTGCTTAGACCTCAGTGTCAAGGCCTTTACCTTGTCCTTTGTCTCACAGCACAGTGAGCATATGGTCTGCAAGTGAAGAGACAATAACTAAGCAGCATTTTGCCCCCAAGCTGCAAGCCCACTGAACATTTGGAATTAGAATATTTATCCCTTTTTGCAAGAAGAGAATTCATAACAAGAGATGCTAGGTAGGAGCCTGAGCATCAAGCTTTTTTAAGTGCCAGTTTCATCTCATGCTAGGTTTCTGCTTCATTTGCATTTCTCTAGTTTGGTGCAGAGAATTTTGTTTTTATAGTATTGAAAACTTTCAGATCACTGGACCCTCAGGCATTTTGGCTTACAGGGCATTGGCAAAGAGAGCCTCCCTGAGCATAGATACATTTTTTAATCTTTCAAATAGGTCAATTTCTATAATTTTTTTCATCTTTCTTGTAGGAGAAAAATTAAGAGTGCAGTATCCTGAAACCAAGTGAAGAACGTATATCAGGAAGAAAGAGGTGCTCAACTATGCTCAGTGTCAAGGCTGATAGACCAAAGTGCTACATGTCAATGCTGATAGGTCAAAAAGAATGAGGAAGAAAGACTGAGCACTGAATTTGGCACGGTGAAGGTCTGTGATGACCTCTCCAAGAGCAGTTTTAATAGAGTAATGGGGGCAAAATGGAGTACTTTTAAGTGGGAATTGGATAAGAGAAACCGAAGAAAATATTTGGAGGAAATTTTGCCGCAAAAGAAGAGCTTCGAAGATTTTGACTGCATGTTCCTGAATATATTTCCTTCAATAAGACAGGTTTCTCTATGGGTGAGTCATATCCTTGGTGAATACTCTAGTGAGCCCTAACTTATTACCACCTGATGGCACCTATAGATATACCAGGATGAGTCTTTTTTAAGAAAGTCTACTCTTTTCAGTCATTCAGTAGTATAACAAGGGTCTGATCCAGGGCTGTTGAGAATTTGTGACAGCTAATATATTTATTGACTTGAATTGCTCAGGATCCCTGAATTTTCCTCTAATCTCACTCACCATGAAAATTATCAGAAGATGGTTACCTAACTTCCCACATATATGTATGTATGTATGTGTGTGTGTGTGTGTGTAAAATATGTATAAATAATATAAAGATTAAAAGAACACCTATACAATGCTGCAACAAGAATATACTTAATAAATAGTTTGAGGTCTAATGACTGAAAATAGCATAAATTCAAGGCATTACTAATTTACGTTTTTATCTATTACATTTAATTCTACTTATTAATACTTACTGGGAAATCCCATTGTACTTTGTTAAAGTCAGAAAAACAAGTTTTTAAGCTATCATCCACTGGAAGGTCTAAATTTGAGAATGAATGAATGTGCTTAGGCTTTCCTAGGAGGCTTGCATTTTAAAAGCCTCACAGTTTATATATAATAAGGATCAAAACCTCCTACTATCTGTAGATAGAGTGTGCATTTCAAAGTAATACCATACTGGCTGTTTGCTTGACATTTCTGAAAAGAGCTTAAGTACAAGAAGGAATGAAGAGCCGTGATAATGGAGGGAAATGTTGAACAGTATGATTACTCAGCTCCTACCTCCCTCACTCTGTTTTAAGTAGTTGAGCAGAGCTCGGTGTTACTTTGCATTTTCATGTGGCAGGGAAGAAAGTATCTTCAGTTCTTATAGGACAGGGAGGTTGGCACAGATGGGAGAGGCAAGGCTCAATTTTGCTGTTTGCAAACACTCTCCAGTCCCCCTGAGGACTTCTGACTGTTCTGCTCTGCATTTACGCTTCATTCAGCCACTGTACTGTAGTCAGGGCTGGACCTTCAAGTGGTTGGCAGCTCATTATTACTACTGACAAGGGCCGTGAATAAGGTAAACTTATATCCAGTCAATTATCCAAATAAAATTCATCCTTGGGTTGAGTCTGATACTGAAAGATACTAAATGCTTCAAGCTCTTATCTCTGCAGCTGGAGCACAGTCAGCTTCTACACAGAGTCCACTTACCCTCTCATACACTAAACATCCCAGGGTCGCATCCTGACTCTGGCTTCTGCTGTACAATTATGTTTCATGTGAGCCTGTAGGTGCACATTTTGGAATACTGACTTTCACATTATTTAGTATGGGGCTAAGCATAATGCCAGTGGTATTATATAAGAAAAAAAAAATAGAAAAGTATTCCTCCACGGTTCCTACCATTAGTCACCATTTCTAAAGATATTAAAAAGTTGATATGGTTTGAATATTTCATATATCATAAAAAAGAATATTTTCTACAATGGTAATAATATACTCATTTTCATAATAAATTTTACCAAATTAATTTAAATGTATTCCTATATTAACAGAGTGAGATTGTGGGGAGTAAATTTGCTATAAGTGGATCACTCTATGGTGATAGTGATCATTTTGTGATTTAAGGATTTCCTAGAACAGGTGACAGTATTGAGTCAAATAATATCTCCATGGATTCTTTTTATTACTGCCCAGGATGCAATGGAGATATGTTGGATAACAAAAATGAGAGTGTGAAGTTCTTTTAATCCAGAAAGAATGAATGGTATCACTGCACTAATTTCATTCCATTAGTTTGATTTAACATAGAATAAACATTTCAAGTTAATCAGACGACAGCGAACATTTATTATATTCAGTAACCAATGTTTATTGAGCACTGGCTGTGTAACAGTTACTATAACTGTATTTTATCTCATTTAATCTTCCAAGCAATCTTGTTAGGGCGGTCCATTAGGAGATAACGAGGGTCAGAAGCTAAGTAGCTATTCCAGTATCACACTGCTAATAGGAGGGAGAGCCAGGATTGAAACCTGGGTGTCTATGTTCCAGGTCCATACTGTTGACCATCAAGTTCTGTGACAGTGCTGGGTAGTAAAAGGATGAAATAATGGTTCCTGCCTTTAAGGAGAAATGGATGGATAAATACAGAAATGATATCAGTGTTGTACAGTGAGAACTGTAGAAAATGGATATGCAAAATGATACTTGAGCATAGAGGTAAGAGGCAGCAGTTGTGTCTGGGTAAATCAGGTGAGGCTTCACAGAGGTGAAATCAGAGGCACAAAGAAAAAATATGTATTCAAGGCTAAGAGCATAGCAAGTAAAGAGCCGCCAAAGAGGAAAAGACATTAACACGTTCTGGAAATCTTTCAAAGTTTGGTACTGGGGTAGAGAGAGAAGCTTGCAGCAAGAGCACAAGAATTAAATATGACAATGCTCTGAATTTACTCTACTGAACAGAAATAGTTTGTAAGCATCAGGGAACATAAGTTAGAGGTTAAGTGACTAAGACAGGATGTATGACTTGCTAAGTTTTAAGCTAGGTCTATTTGTATAGTTATTTTAATTACTTTGTCAGCATCCTTCAGAACAAATTCTTTCTGTAGAGTTTTTTGTTTCAGGTCAACAACTCTGTGTGCATTTCAGCTAATGCCTCATTATTATGCTAACTGTATTTTCTTTGTTGAAACTCTATATTACAGGGTGTTACTATATATGGCACGGTATGATTTGGCCTTGCCGAACTTTGGGCCATTACTGGTGGCTTCAGATTGAACAGGGTTATTTTGAGGTCATACACTGATGCTACAAAGGATTGAATTATTTATGACTTTAATATTCACCACTGTTTCTAACTCAAGATCCAATATACCACTGAATATTGTCTGTCAACAAAACACTGCATCTGTTCCATTTGTGGATGACCAATAAAACAAAGCAGTTTGAATTGTTGCTTTGAATTCAATATGGGTTGAATTTCTGTTCCAAGTACTTCAATAATAATAATAATAATAATAATAATAATAATAATAATAATAATATAAATATTTCAAATGTTTGTAACAAATAAAATGTTTGTGTCTACACAAAAGAATGAAAATAGACTGTTATCTATTACCACACAGCAGAATTAACTCAAAATGGACTAAGGGCCTGAATATGAGAACCGAAACAATAAATTGCATGGAAGAAAACATAGGTACTAAATTCAAGGATCCTGGACTTAAGAGGAGATTTTATGAATTAGACTTCAAAGGCAAAGAAAGTAAAAGCAAAAATAAATGAATGGACTATATCAAACTAAAATTCTTTTGCACAGCAAAAGAAATCATCAATAAGGCAAAAAGAAAAACCATCTAAATGCAAAAATATAATTACAAACAACACCTCTGATAAGGGCCTAATAACCAAAATATATATATATTAAAAAATCATAAACTCAATAAAAAAAAACAATTAAAAAATGGATAAAGGACCTAAAGAGACACTTCTCCCAAGAAGACATAAAAATGGCCAAAGACATATGAAAAGATGCTCAACATCACTATTAGGGAAATACAAATCAAAACTACAATGAGATACCATCTCATACCTGTTAGAATGGCTATCATCAATAGGACAAGTAATAACAGGTGTTGGAGAAGTGGTGGGCAAAAAAGAACTGCCTATACTGCTGGTGGGATTGCAAATTGGTACAATCATTACCGAAAACAGTATGGAGGTTCCTTAAAACACTAAAAATTGAATTACCATATGATCCGGGAATTCCTCTTCTGGGGACTTACCCCCCAAAATCTTTATCTACAAAGATGCTCACAACATTATTCATGGTGGCCAGGATGTGGAAACAACCAGTATCCTATGATAGATGACTAGATAAAGAAGATGTGGTACACATATACAATGGAATATTACTCAGCCATAAGGAAAGGTGAAATACTGCCATTTGCTACAACATGGATGGATCTTGAGATAACCGTGCTAAGCAAAATAAATCACACAGGAAAAAGTTGAAAACCATATGATTCCACTCATGTATGGGATGTAAAACTAAAGTCATAACAAACAGAGTCTCATGGACACCGACTGTGGATTAGTGATTATCAGAGGGAAGTGGGGTAAGAGGGAGGTAAAAGGGGTCAAATATTTGGTGACAGAAGAATATCTAACTTTGAGAGGCAAACCCACAATGCAATATATATATGACATACTGCTGAATTGTACACTTAAAACATTTGATTTTATTAATTAATGTCACCCCAATAATTTTTGATAAAAGTATTTGTGTGTGATACTAATTAGCAGCAATCATAATGAATGCATAAAATTAATATATATTCATGTCTATACTATATTACTATATTTTCCACTTTTATTTTTGTATAACAGAGACTGATTTGGGGAAATAGGTATCCTCCTTAAACACAATAAGCTCAGATGCATTTCTGTAAAAAAATTTGGGACTTTAAAAAAATGTATTTTTAAAAAATTATAAGAGTGAACACCTCTATTTCATTTGACCACTTTTTTTAATGCTTCTTACCTTCAACAAAGCTTAAGAAAAATAGATATTAGTTATTATGAGAGAAGAGGCAGAAGGAAAATTTTATGACAAGAACGAAAACTCATGTTTTCAAAAGCCATCTGAAAAATAATATATTGATAATTTTACAGAATTAAACCTTAGAGATGGAAGGCAGTTTAGAGTTCCATTTTAATCATTAAAAAAATTTTTTTTCAGCCTTCAGTCAACATCAAAACATGACTCTCTGAGCATCAACCCTGAAATGGGTTTTCATTACTTCACAGTACTTTTTCCTTTAAATAACTCAGGTAGCATGGGGCATTTCTGGGAACAGCACGAGGAAATGGAACATCTTACAGTATTAATTATTTTTCTCAAGGGGCAATGTTATATCTAGAAGTTGTATTATTGATCAAAAATTTGATATAAAATAAATCACAACTATGCCTGATAATATAGTATAATAGTAAATATTGAGTCACAGTGCAGACTAAAGGAAATGATGCATATCAGGGGCCTAGCACAGTGCCTGGCACATATATGCAGGCAATTCATACATGTTAGCTTCTCATATCCCAGGTTCTGGCTACTTTGGCTGCCTAATAGATTACCCCCAAACTTAATGGCTTAAAATAATAATGATAACTTATTCTCTCTCATGGTTCCTGTGGGTCAGAAATCAGAAATCAGAAAGGGCACCACAGGCTCAACTGTTCTCTGCTCCACGATGCATGAGGCCTCATCTGGAAGAGACAAAGACTAAAGACTGAATCTCTGAAGGTTCATTCACTCACAGGTCTGTCGATTGCTGGTGATTATCGGTCGGGAACCTAAGGCTATTGGCTGGAACATCTGTTTGGCCTTTCTGTGTGGCCTGAACTTTCTCACAATATGGTGGTTGGGATCTACGAGCAAGCATAAGATAGGGAGAAAGATAGGGAGAAAGAGAGGGAGAGAGAACACTGAAACTAGTTTGCCATGTATGACCCCTAACCTCAGAAATCAAGCGGCCTTACTTCTGGCACAGTCAAGTGGTCGAGAAAGCCACAGAGATGCAAAACGGAGGAAATAACTTCACCTGTGAGTGGAAGCCTGCTAGTGTCACATTGTAAGAAGAGCTTGTGGGATGGGGTACATACTGGTGGAGCCACCTTTGAAAATACAATTTGCCAACATCTCAGTAACTTGAAATAATAAAATAATAATAAAAATTAGTAGAATCCAGAGGACTTTATAACACAATTATTTGGAAATCCAAGCCTCTGAAGAAAAAACAGTCCCAGAGAAGGAAATGATCTAAGTGGGTTCATTCGACTAGTTATTTTAGTGTCAGGAGTTAAAGCCAAGTTGCTGAATCCCAATTCTGTAGTAATTTACCATATAAAAATCCCATAAAATGTGTCTGACTTTGTTCATTGATTAGAAAAAGGATTTAATGTGTTTATCCATCTGTGTAAAAAGACAATTTTTATATATGAGAAATATAAATTATTAAAACTGATATTGGGAGAGGATGTTCCCTGGCTGTGGTTAAAAAGTGCAGGCACGTCTGATAAGCAGGCTGGCTCATGACCTCCCTGACACCTACTTGGCTAGATGTAGGGTGTAGTTTTCAGCAAGGCAGGAGGGTGAAGAGTAGTTTCTTGTTTGAGTTTATGGAATCTGAGAGCTGAAGCAAAAGCTGTTTCTAAAGAAATTTCCAAGACCTACAGAGTAAGCAGAGCTGCTTTGAGTTCCTGGTGACCCAAGTGCAACCAGGATTTGGAGAGGGGCAGTCTCCCTTTATGCATAGGAGATAATGGAGGGAACACATTTGCTGTTTGACATCTAGAGGTGTTGCAGGTTTGTGGACAGTAATAAACAATCTCCTAGACAGAGAAACAGCATTTTCAGAGAGTGCATTGGCAGTTGCAATATCCAAGTACCTTCCTCTGGTGGGTCGTGAGCCAGTAGACAGAAACAAGGGACCGGAACAGAAGACCTTGGAGGACTGTTGCTTCTGATGTGATACGCAACCCCTGGGGAAGCTTCACAGGCCTAGGGGAGGGGCACTCAAATAAAATACTTAAGTCCTGTATCATGTAGTGAAGGGGGACAGTAAAATTGGCACATAAACACTAATGCTGTCTCATTTGAACCTATAGGCAGATAAGGTCTGTGAAAATTTGGACCACATTAATAAATTATCTATAATTAACATTCAATTAACAATGATTTTGGCTACTTAAAATTTTAAAGGGTATTCAGAGGAATGATTTGGACCACTTATGTCTAAAACTGAACTGTTACCTTCTCTTTTCTTCATACCAAATCAAGCAGAAGCAGAAGATAAAATTACCCCATTTATCAACTTTCACAAAAACATTTACTTGAAGCAACTAGTTGAAAACGTCATTACAGGGGTTTTTTGTTGTTGAAATTTAGAGATCCGTAGCCTCTCCAATCTGGCTGTCCTGTTTATTGTTTCATTCTTTGCTATTCTTAGAGTCCTAACCTCTTTTCTCACTTCCAAGTCTTCTCATTCCACCCCAAATCCAGGGTGGCTTTAGGAGTTTACAAAAATCACAAAAATGCAGTTGGAATTGTAGGTACAAATGTAGTAGGGCTGAGCAGCTAGTGAAGGATGGATAAATTCTTATTCGAAGTTTGGTTGAAACTCCTGCTCTGCCATTGACCAACTATGCAAATTTGCGACTGAATATCCTCATCTGTAAAATAGGGATCACACACACACACACACACACACACACACACGCACTATCCCTAATAACTCTATTAAGATAAAATGAGCTAATGCATAGAAAAGTACAAGGCACACTATAAAATATCCCCATTATCTAGATCATAGGAGAGTTATGAGCCCAAATTTTCGAAAAATTCTATTAACTAGATAGAACTCATCAGCTCAACAACTCTGTTAATTCTGCTCACAGGATCCTCTTCTGCATGACCTGACCTGAGTCTCAAGGTCTTTCTCTGGAAGTGGAGCTCAAGTGTTAATTGGATAGTGTTGAATGAGCCAAGGGGTAAAAACACAAAGCTTGGATAAGTAATAACCAACCTTTTATTTATTATTGAGATATTTCAGGCATAAAAGTGAATATGAATCAGCTTTATTTCCCCTAGGCTTAGAAAATTCCTCTCCTAAATCCTTTATAGCAAAAATTAGCAGGGGTGACTTCTCACTGGTAATCCAGAGCTCTCATTATTTTTAGCATTGGAAAGTCAGTGAAAAGATATGGTCTGTGAGAGCAGACTCTCAAAGCTCAGCTCAGCTTCTGTGGCCTACTAACACTCCCTCGAAGGGCAATATACCAGCTATACTCCTACAGCTAGTGAGCAGGGAAAAAGGAAGAAACGAGGGAGAGAGTAAAAAGAAAAAAAAGGAAAGCAAGAGAGAGAGGGAGAGAGAGAGAGAAATGTACCATATGAATGGGCTGGTATCAGTGCTACAGGAAGTGACAGAAATATAAAGGAAAATAACTGATCCCTAGCACCAAGATTATGGTTAAAGATTTCACAGGAAAGGAAAAGATGTTTAACATAATGCAATTTTTCCTACATTTAGTCATTCACAAGTTACCTACATAATTTTACTATATTCACATATTTCCAACATTATTATTTGCTTAACATGTTTTTAACAGTCACTTTAAAAAAATTTTATGTGTATTTAGATATGGAATTTTCTGTAAATAGAAAACAAGAATAATTTGCCACAAATAGAAGTAACTCTAAAAAATACAATGAAAACAAAGCAATGTTATTAAATGTTACATATTGTTGTCTCCAGAAGATATTGACCTTAAGACCTGCTGTTTTGTTGTTGTTGTTGTTTTTGTTAAAAAGGGATGCTGGCAAGTGTTAGATGTTAGAAATACTTGCTCGAAACTGATACCTGCTCATTGAGGCCCTTCTACCAACTGAAAAAGAATTGGAAGTGGAATTACCTTCTTACTATGTGACTGATTTAATAAATATTTATTAACTCAATGCTATTTCATATCATGTTCACATACATGACAGAAATATTTATGATAGAAAAAAACATAAATTTCATGATAGAAACCTAAAAATGATCTCCATCTCCACTGTCCCACATGCTCAGAATGGAGTATTGGTTAAGAGGGTGATGTGAGTGTTGGACAGACCTCAGTTTGAATCCCAGTTTTGCCATTTACTGGACAGTTATCTTGGAAAGGCAATTTTACCACTATAATCTTGTTTCCTCATTTGTATTTAAGAGAATATTTAGCACATTCTGTAAATTTTGTTGTGATGATAATGAAGATCATAATAATGTGAACATTAATGGATAAGCTAAGGAAGAGACTATAAATATTTTGCCTGTATTTTATTAAGGTGTTGACTACAGGTTGTCAAGCAGCGACATTTTGATTTCATTCAGTTTATTTGTTTTAACAATCCGTCCACCTTATTTGTCCTCTTAGCATCACAGTTCTAGCCATCTGACTACAGCTTCTCTATTTTCTGTTTCCTCTTTCTCCTATTATTTATTGTGTTAGGCTCAATCTTTGAGCCTCTTCTCAATTTTTACACCATTCCTCAGAAGACTGTTCATTTGCAAGGCTTTAACAATCTCTAGTAAGAAGATGAGTCCAAAAATCAGTATCTCCAAATCTGCTCTTCACCTGTTTACAGCCCAAATTTATACTTGATATTTGGTATGTCTCATCACTTTATATTCAACAACTAAAATCAGCACATTTGTTTCATCCTTCTCTTTTGCAAAGATTTGACGATACTTCCAGTTTCTTTTGAGTGTAGTTGCTAAGTGCAGGTGCTTTAGATTCAGAATACTCTGAAATCTTGGTTCTATCATTTACTAATTTAGATGAAAACTACTCATCCACAAGACCCCCCCCCCAAAAAAAAATATAATTTTATTACTTATCTGACCACTCCAAAGGAAGGAGTTAACATCAGTTGAAAAAAGTGAAAAAAGTATATTTATATTTCCTTTCAAGTACTTTCTGTGAAACATTAGCTCTAAAATTAATTCAAATTAGTTTAGATAAGTGTTATCAGTGTGCTGAAAGGTAGCTAAGTACTAAAGAGCAGGGACAAATGACAGTGATTGAGCTCTGGGGAAGGTCTGAAGGGGAGTACTGCATGTTAGGCCAAAATAAACAATTGATAAAATATTTAGAACATGGTAATTTTGAAGAAGGTGAGAAAATATCAAACATAATCTTAGCCGACTTTATTAAGCATGAAAATTACACCAAGAGTCTACAAAGATTTTTGGGGGGACCATTCTCTATTTCTCTTTAAAACCACATCATCCCCTGTACTCTCTCAGATCATGCTGTGAACACAAAATACATATGTTCTTTGTCCCAAATAGCTTAATAGGTAACTTGAATGGCTCTAAGGAATGTGGCAAAATTTAGTGCTTGAAGTGGATAAAATAACTAAAATACATGCAGCCTAATTTTTTGATGTGAAAGCCAAAGAGGCCAATTCCTTTGTGATTGTCAGTGATTTTTATTTTTTAAAAAAGTGAATACATGAAAATTGAAATGTATCTAGAAGATATGTTAAACTGTGATGATTCATTTTTTTATAAGTGGTGCAACTAGCATTCCTTTGAAATATAGGATCTTTGGGTAACTTAAAATATAACATAATAAAATTTTGATTTATAGATATTTAGAAGCAATATAGCTGTGACAGATATCTTTTGGAGTATCTGCTCAGGTAGATACCCCCTCGACTGCCTGCTTCTCTCTCAGTGGTCCTCTGGCAAGCTCTGTGTAAAATGTGACCCCACTCTCTGAAAATGCTGGTTGAACCCCATGGTGGGCTACTAACTCACGCCATGCCAGAGCACTTTCCCTGAAATTTACTTGTGGGGTCAAGGGTAAGCATTAGTCTCTCTGCAGGCTGAAAGTATAACATATAAACTTAGGAGCTAAGAAAATACAGCCATGCAAATTAGGAAGTAAAAAAAGATGTTCAAGGAGCAGCAATGATATCTAGACTGGATTTTGCTTTGGCGTCCAGTGGCTTCTAGCCATTGCTTCTAGTTCTTCTTAAGTCCACTGCTTTTCTGCTCTTGGGTTCTATAGGATCCTTTGTATCTTTACACATCCTTTTTTTTTTTTTTTCATTAAGTTAGGTGTTTTTGAAAGCAAAGTACTAAGACAACATCTACTGCACTTGGAGAGATATATCAAAAGTAATTGATATAAATCAGAAATGTTCAGTGAAATACAAAAGATACTTGAAATACTAAGTGACTTATAAGAAATGATTAAGTGGAAAGGATATGAAGAATACCTATGTCATCTAAAGTATTAAATTGGAGAAATAGTATTTCAAAAATAAATTTGTATATGACATCCATAATAAATAACAAAAGAGAAATAATATAAATATAAAATACATATCATAAGAAATGTTGCAGTATATTAGATAACAAACCCTTAACAAGGGTAGAAAAACCTCCACATTGATACAACTACCAACCATACTGCACATATATGTGAAACTCCAGGATTTCACAAAATAAAAGATGTTTCATAAGTTCACTCTATCATTTACGTACTGGTTCTGCATATAATTTTACATGAGTAATACATGCTACTTTTAGAAAACACAAATTCACTTAAAGGACATAAAATTATCCTTCTATAACCACCTAGAAAGCTACACCAGTATTACACATGTTCTCTCAATCTTTTTTCACTTAGAACTCATTTTGCTGTATTTATGTCCAATTATGCTCATATTCTGTTATAGTTTGCAGTAGTTACAAAAACCATAGCGAGCACCTCTAATATTTAATTCACTAAGTGAAAAACATGGTTTCGTCCCTAAACAATCAGAATGAAATCTCTATAATGGCAAAGACCCCATTGGTCTCATTCATTGCTACCTCCCCATGCCTAGGCTTTAGGTAGGTAAATTTTTGTTAAAATGACAACAGTCACATTCAAGAACACATACAAAAGGTATAGCACAAAGTTAAGGTCGTTAAAAATCAGCCATTTTACAGAAGCAACCAATTGTGTTAAAGCTGGGAGAGTGATTTCTGTTGACTAGTGCTGGCTTAAGTTTAAACGATCCTGCCCTTGTCTTATCAGGGTAAAGAAGTTGCATTACCATTTTCTTGCAATGTGCAAACTGAAAAGTAGCATGATTCTTTCTACTGTAAAAGAATCTTTATAGAATTCAGTTCCGGAACCCAGAGCATCCGTGTATCTGCTCATTTTCTAACACCGTTTCTTTTAATCCTGAAGCTCCCTCATTCTAACAGGTATACCTGGTGGTGTGGTATTAAATGTTTATTAACTGAATTTCCAGAAAACAAAACAAAACAAAACAAAGTAAACAAACCTGCTTTGCAGCACTTGCTAATCACTGTGGTACAAACATCCATGCCATGGCCACCAACATGACATGACTGCTGAGTTGTGAAGAGATGTTCTTGATTGGCCTTCACAAGTGGGTAGGAACTGGTTCCATCATACCACTGGGTGAAGGAAAAAAAAAGTCATTTTAATAATGAAAGTATGGATTCACAGTATCTACATGAGAGCACTGGATATCTCCATAGCATCCAGTACAATTATAACTAACTATCTGTGTATAAGTAACTCAATGTTTTATTCCTGGATAGACTATAACCTTCAAAGGCAGGGCTCATGACTGCTGATCTCGCCTGCAGTGCCTGGCACAGTGATTGGCTCAGAGTGTGGGTTCAAGAAATCACTGTTGAATGACTCATTTATTCATCTAGCCTCATAGTTTTTAAAACTTCTTATTTGTTGAATCCTTTATTCAAATAAAATCTTTCATCAAAATGCAGTGTAAAAAGTAGATAAAAGGAGTACTGTTCTGCTCTGAGTGGGCTGGAGGCTTAGACTCCAGCCCGCTGACCCCTCTCCTTGCCTCCCACTATGGTTCTTGAAGCACAAAATTCCTTTAGAAAATCATTTGAAAACCAATGAATCAGTCTAACTGCTTGGATTCTTATTTATAATGTTCACACCAATTGATCACTTAATAGAGGCTTGAATACCTCCACTGCTGGGGAGCTCGCTCTTTCTGAGGCTGCCTATTTCTTTGTTGGACTGCCCCTAGGTTAAAATGCTTTACTACGTTCAGCCAAAATCTTCTTTTTAGTCCTTACGACTAATCCCTGAGACTGACAATAGGTTTAAGTTTCCTTCTACATGAGATTATTTCAAACTCCTGAAGGTCACTATTATCATCCCTTTGTTTGGCCCTCCTTTCCATTTATTTTTTTATTACTTTTTTTTTTTCCATGTTGATTATATTTTGGTTATATTAACATTATAACAGAACAATATACTGTAGTCAGTACAAGTATATTATTATTATAAAGTACGATGTAATACAACATTGACACAACTTGCTTTTTTGAGACATTTGAAGTATAACAAAAAGTTTAAAATAATAAATATCTATATTCTTACTACTCAAGGAACAGTAACTAATACATCATCATAATTCCTTCTGATCTTTTTTAAAGAAATAAACTTTACTGATAAATTAAAAAATCCTTTATTCTCAGATCCATTCCCTTTTTCCCCACTTCATCCAGTATTCTGAGTTTGTTGTACATCCCTCAAATCTGTTTTCATATTGCTACATACATATGTATGAATCTATACATCCAGAGGTAAATACACCAGTGCTGTGCAGTAAGTAGTCACTAGCCAGTGTGGTTATTTAAATTAATTGAAATAAAATTTAAAAAATTGGTTCCTCCATTGCACTAACCATATTCCAAGTGCTCAGTAGCCAAATGTGGCTTGTGGCTACTTTATTAGACAGTGCAGATTTCCATCATGGCAGGGAGCTCTGTTCAATGTTTTGATGATGTAAGTACGTGTTTTAAATTTTTATATACGGTAATATTCTGTGCATGCTTATTAAGATACTTTCTTTAAAATTCAGCATTATGCTGTTGACATCCACCCAACCAATACATAGAGACATTTACTGTATGTCTCTTTAAACTGGCATAGAACATTCTATTTTATGAATATAACATTTTTTACACATATTTCTCCCCAATTGGATACTGGAGTTGTTTTTATTATTCTATTTTAAATGTCAATGAACATCTTTCTCTAGAATAAGTTTCTAAAAATGAAAATGCTCTTAACATAAGGTATACACATTTTCACCATGCTAGAAATTGCCAACATATTCTCCATGGTAATCAACCTCATTCCCATGAGTAGTGTATTAAAATAACAATTTTCACATATTCTTGCCAACATTTGATATTGCCTACTAGTTTTTGCCATTGGGTTAGGTTAAAATGGAATTTATTGATATTTCATTGCTTTAATTTTTATTGTGATTATTGAGATTAAACACTTTCACACATTTATGGACTACTTACAATTTTATTTTATTGCCTACTCAAATACTTGGTTCATTTTTCTATAGGGATTTTGCCTTTGTCTTAATTATTTGTAGAAATACATCATATTAAAAATTGCTTTTATTCCCTTTATCCACATATATATCTGACCAATATGTCAGTAGAGTGATCTGCTTTTATTTTTTTTGGCAATATCTTCATGGTACCCATTCTTATTCCCCATTGATGGAATTTTGTTTATCTTTAGGGTTTTGTTCTTACAAACAACACTAGGTAGGACCTTACTGACTACCACAGCCATTAATCTTGCTAACTGAATATTTCTGGCTCTTCACCTCTGGCATCTGGTGATTGACTTCTTTTGTTGTTACATGTCTATTCTTGGGATAGCATTTAATTTTTGGTGTGAAGATCTCCAGAGCCTTCTTTTCATCTACAGCTTTGGTCAGCAATGTTTGAGATGGTTAGCGCTTTGTCAGAGTCCTGGAATAAGGATGATCACAATGACCAGAGGCCTTCCTCCCCACCCTCCAGACATTCACATTGCACATATTAAGAAAAAAAAAAAAAAAACCCAACCACCTTTTTTTTTTCTTTAATTAAAAGGCACTAATATTTTGTGGTTGTTTATTATCATAGCATAACTCAGTCTAGACCACACCCTATTTTTTGTACTTACTAGAAACTTTTTAAAGGAAATTAGGCTCCTCTGACATGTCCTAGAATTACGGAATTCTAGGAGTCAAAAAAATCTTTAGAGGGCAGTTTATGTCATTTCCTTTTCCTAATTTATCTCCTGAACCATAAGTTCTAGAATCATGACTAATGGTTTAACAGCAAATTCTCTGGTCTTTAGTTTGTGGAACTGCACTTCTTTTTTCTATTTATCAGTTGATGGCCATTTGGATTGTTTCCACTATTTAGCTATTATGATTAGTGCCATGAATATCCATGTACACGTTTCTTTGTGGACATGTTTCCATTTCTCTTGGTTATACTCAGAGGAGTAGACTTGCTGACTCACATGGAAATTCTGTTTAATTTTTTGAGCAACTGCCAAATTGTTTGCAAAGTGGTTGCACAATTTTACATTCCCACAGGTAATTATGAAGGTTCCAATTTCTCCACATCCTTACCAACACTTATTGTCCATTTTTTTTAAACTATAACCATTCTTGTGGGTGTAAAGTATCTCATTGTGCTTCTGACTTGCATTGATACTCAAATGATACTAAGCATCTTTTCATCCACCTATTGACCATTTGTATATCTTCTTTGGAGAGATATGAAATGCTTTGCCTTTTTTTTTTTTTTAAACTGAGTTGTCCCTTAATTAAGTTGTAAGAGTTTTTTATATGTTCTCAGTAAAAACCCCATTTTTCCATTCTATAGGTTGTCTTTTTCATTATCTTATTGGTGTTCTTGAAGCATAAAAGTTTTACATTTTGATAGTTCAATTTATCTAATTGTTCATTTTTTATTTGGGCTCAGATGTCATATCTATTGCCTAACCCAGTTTCATTAAGATTTACTTTCACATTTTCTTTTGAGTATTATATTTTTAGCTCTTACATTTAAATCTATAATCAATCTTGAATTTCTTTTTGTATATGATATAAAGCGGTCCAACTTTATTCTTTGGAATGTGGATATGCAGTTGTCCTACCACCACTTGTTGAAAGACTCTTTTGTCTTTCTTAAAACCAATATATATTTTTTTCTGTTTTCAGAGTTTAGCACATTTCCTGTTCAGCTCAGCAGTTCTTCAGGGCTCCCTCACATTGGCTCATTTAAGTCTTTCACAGGTTATCTTATTCTCTGGAATGTAAATGGATAATAGTCAAAAAATTTAATGTGCCTCAGAGGGGTAAGGTACTCTTATTAGCTCACATTTTATCGTGGTTTCTATTCCTATTTATCTATAGTCTTCTTTCCTTCTTCAGTTTAGGAATCTTTCCTTTCACTGAATAGGGAAAAGATAGAGATGAATAATTTTTCATCTCTTTTGTTAATTTATACCATTGACACCCAATAAATTTAACTCTGCCTTTTTTGTCCTCTTGTACCTAACAAAACATTTTTTATCTTAAGATTTTCTCCCAACTTTCAGCTGCTTGCAAGACTTTACATTTTTTTTGTAAATCAATGATTTATCTTATTAAAAATAGAAATCCATTATTAATCTAGTCAGCTGCTACCATTTTCCATGGCACTAACTTATCTATACAAAACATAATTCCAATAAAATATTTTGATGTGAAAATTATTTTTAACTTTTTAACATTCTGCTATATTTACCTTCTCTCTCATACAAACATGTTGTTATATAAATGAATATGCATATACATAAAGTATATATGTGTGTGTATGTATTCCAAATCATTTGAAAATAAATTACAGACACCACAACCCTTCAGCTGTAAATGCTTTGCCATAAAATTTCCAAGATTAAGGACAATACCACCAAATCTTTTTTCTCTCCTTTTTTTATGATCCAGGATTGCATTGTGTTGTCATGCCCCTTGGTCTCATCAATCTGAAATAATTTTTTGTTTTGAGAAAAATTGCAATGGCTCATTTGAATAATCTATACCATGTTTCCTGTAGAATATGCCACATTCTGGACTTCCCTGCCTTTTTCTTCATTAAACTTGTTCTAATATCCCCTATAAATTTTTCTATAAACCTTTTAAATTTGCACATATGTCTAGATCAGGGCTTCTGAAGCTTGACACTATTGATATTTTTGGCTAGATAATTCTTTGTTGTGAAGAGGCTGGCTTGTGCACTGGAGGATGTTTAGTTGCATCCCTGGCTTCTTCCCATTAAATGCAGTAACAACCCTCTTCATGCTGTCCCCTTCCCCCAGGTTATACCAAATAAAAATGTCTCCAGACATTGTCAAAGTGCTCAGGGCAGGTAGGAGGTTAGGAGTGGGGTGGGGATCCACCCTTTGGTTGGGAGACACTGTCTAGAAGTTTGATTAAAATCAAGTTAAACAATTTTGGCAAGAATAGTTCTTAAATGGTGTTGTATATTTCTAACTGCATGTCATCAGTAAGTATATAATACCAGACTGTTCCGTTATTTGCAGTCCTAGCTTTGGTCACTTGTTTAAGGCAGTGATTTTTTTCTGAAGTTGAAGGTGATTTTCTCTCTTTTGCAGTAAGTTATGGCTTGATACTTTGAAACCATACGAGTATCCTGTACTCCTATAATCTTTCACCCAGTGGCTTCTAGAGTCCTTTGATGAACTTTGCCTGAATCAATACAATCGATTTGGAAAACGGTCATTTTATAATTCTTTGTTCTATTCTTAACCTCTAGTATTCCTCTGAAAGTTTTCATCTTCCTTCTTTTATTTTTAGTGGCACTCTAAACTCATGCATTTCATTTACCTATTTTTTTATTCAATTATTTATAGTAATTATTCTTTTTGATACTCATATAGTCTCAAATTTCTCCAGTGAAAACCCACTCCTTAAAGCATATTTTAAAGCAAGGGAATTTAGTGCTTTGTGGAGCACTGAAGTTATTGTAAGCACCACGTGATGGTAACTTCTTATATTACACTGCTTATGAGAACAAAAGTGTATAACCTTCACATTTAACCAGTGAAGAATTCTGATGATTGGGACAATCTATCATTTTTACAGTGTACGTTACATTATTTGCAAAATGTAAATAATTGGTAAGATTCTATTCAACAACCAAGAAAAATTACTAGCAAAATTACTAATTTTGAGTCATCTATTCACTTCAGAATGGTAGATCTTTTCCTAACTCCTGGATATGATAACTGGTGCCTATAAACAAATATACTTGCAGCATATATATGGCCTAAACATTGTATACTACTGCAAATTGTAGGGCACAGCATGGAGTTACTTCTGATTCTAAAACTGCTTGGCAACCAATTACAACAACAGCATCAGAACTCAGCAAAGCATCGCCACTTTATCCCTCGTGGCACGCCCAAACGGAATATCCCAGTTAGAATGAGGAAAAAAATCTGTATTGTGCAATGTTAGCTCCACTTCAGGCACTCAAAATGAGAAAAAAAAAAAATCTGTATTATGCAATGTTAGCTTCCCTTCCTTCTGTAACAGTCAAATCCTTCCCCAGCCGCAGGAGTGGCTCTGCCGGGTTCCGCAGCCTGCTCTGTGTTTCTGCTGATGGCTTCCAAGGAAGCAACCGCGGCGATGGGGTGTCGATGAACAGTCTCACCCGGGGGAACTCGGCAGTTGGGCCAAGAACCACTTCTCTCGAAAGTCCTTTTTCCCCCTGGTCCAGTCCAGGTGGAACACGGCGGAAGGCGGAGCCAACTTTTCGGGAGCGTCTCTCCAGCGCGCGTCCTTCCTGATTGGCTGGCGCGAGTCCCGACCACCCAATCACGTTAGAGCGTCCGCCGCGCATGCGCACTCGGGGGGGGGCGCGGCCCTGCGCCTCCGCCCTGGCAATTTCAGGGCACCGGCCGGGGAGGTGACGGGAGCCAGGTCTGGGTGTGCCCGCGCCGACGTCACGCGACCGCGCGGGGACGTGGACGGGCCCGGGGCGAGAGCGACCGGAAACACAAGCACTGACACAACCGCCCGCTTTCCCCACGCCCCCTACGTGCAGGTTTTCTCGGGTTGCCCAGTCCCTTACCGTGGGATGCCCGACCTGGGTCACTGGATTGGCCAGTGCGGGCGGCAGGGGGGCTTGTGTGCTCCGCGTCCAGGCGGCTAGAAAAGCAGGGCGACCGGAGCGAGTCTTTACGAAGAGAGTAAACTTTCGGCCCTATGTAGAGGGGGCTCGGGTGCACACCTCTCCTTCGTTGGATGCAGAAAGCGCGGCTTCTTTTGAGCGCCGGGTGCAAGCGCTGTGTCCGGCCGGCCCCTCAGTCCCCGCGCGGGCGTTCCGTCTCCTCGCGGGGCCGCCCGTGTGCCCGCGGCTTCCCGCCCTGCGAAGTCCCCACCCACCCCGACTAGCTTCCGAGGTGTGCACCTCAGGGCGAGTGACCCGCAGCCCAAAGCGACCTGCCTTCGCTGGCGAGGGGCAGCGGCCGCTTCCCGCCGGCCCGGCCCCTGTGGCCGCCCGGAACACGCGGCGCGCGGACCGGCGCGCGGACGCGCCGCGCGCACTGAGCATGCCCAGTGGCAGAGCCGACCAGAGGAGTTTTTTTTTTTTTCCTTTTCTTTTTTCTTTTTCTTTTCTTTCTTTCTTTTTTTTTTCCTTTTGGTCTCCAGTAGGAGGCCGCCCCCCCCTTCCCCCGATCCCAGTTCCCCACCACCCCCACCACCCCCGGCCTGAGCAGCGACCATGGCCGAGGCGCCCGGCGCGGCGTTGTCCCAGGCGGGTTGGTAAGTGGTGCGTCCCGCCGGCCGCGGGCGCGGACCGGGGCCACGCCGAGGCTTGGGGTGGGGGGCGGTGAGGTGCGTGTCGGGGGAGGCGGAGGCCACCGCCCGCCCGCCCCCGGCCTCTCCTCTCCCCGGGCCCTCCAGGCCGGCTCCGCCCCCGGCGCCACGCGGAGCCGACCGGGTTCCCGCGGCTCCGCTCCCGGCGGCGGTGCGGCCTGGGCCCCGGGGGGCGGGCAGGGCGGGCAGGGCGGCCCGGGGCCGAGCCGAGCACCCCACGAGGACCTGCCGCTCCGGCGGGGATGCCGCCGCCGCCGCAGGACCCGGGGAGGAGGAGGATCGGCGTGGCCAGCGCCCGCGGGGCCCGCAGGAGGAGGCCGAGAGGACAGACGCAGGCACTGCCCTCGCTGCCGCCCGGGCGCCTCTCTCCGTCTTCCCAGTCGCGGTCCCCGCGGGTGCGAAGCCGGGCCCCGCGGCACCCACGCAACTTCCGAGACTGAGAATGACCGCGTTGTCAACTCGTGTGGGGGCTCTGTGCAACTTTTCTTGAAAGGATGGTTGGCTGTGTTCTGTTGTTGTTGTTTTTTTGGAAGACTCTTCATGTCAAGATGCTCAGCACCTGAAAGCAATGGAAAACTATGCGAAATGAAGCAGGTTCTGTAACTGCGGCCATTACAGTTGTAACCATTCAGTTTAATTTTCAGGAACGCTTTTCCGGGCCTGCAGAGGCAAAGTCTGAGATGAGAGGTGGGCAGGAGGATGAAAGAGATTTATTTGCCCTTGCTCTCAACAGGGTCACTCTCTTAGCGAAGAGAGAGGGAGACATTAGAACAGACACACACATGGGGGAATAGTGGTAAACTGTGCCTAGGAGCAGGCAGGCAGGTGTGCTGTGGAATAGGAGGGGAGGGAGAGTTCATTTCCTAGGGAAGGGCACGTTAAAAAGATGGAGAGAAAATTTACTATACACGTAGCCGCTGGAGACGGGGCACAGAAGTAGGAAAGTGCTTATTGGTTTGCAGAACTGACACTAGATCCATATGCTTCGTGGAAGTGGGAGGGTGTCCCGTGAGGATTAAGACCAGAAAGGTTGGGGCCAGGTTGTGGAGGCTCTAAAAGTGCCTAAAACATGTGGATTTGATGCTGTCAATAAAGTTTTGGATTAGAATGATAGAATAACACCTGTGTTGCGAAGAAGCTGCTCCTGGCTGTGCAGGCACCTGTACAGGTGGAGATAAGGGCACAGAACTGTTATGTAACTTTTCAAAAATGACATAGCCAGAAAGTGATGGCAGGAGGGCCGTTTCTAAATCTGGTGCTTTTAACTATTTTGTGCTATTCTTACAGTTTTTGTGTAGAACACCATTAGCATAACAAACTAGAGTTTAAGAGTCACCTTATTCGGATTCCTTTTGTACTTTTAACTGGAATGTCTGCCTTCATTCTTTAGCTCACAAGGTTGTCTTGAATAACCTTGGGTCACTCTTCAATTTGAACTGTTCCTCATTCTTCATTAGACTGAACCTTCTTCAGATTAGTTTTATGATTTCATTGTGAATGTCATCTTCTACTGCTTTCCAGCATGACCCCACCTTTTTTAGAAAGGCTAGTCTCATTATTTTGGTTCTGAACACAGACTAAATTGTTCTTTGGACTCTAAGTTCCTTAATGGTGGGGAACTGCATCTTACTACATTGTTGTAAGTTTTTAGTAAAGTCTGATACAATTGACCTTAGGTTGCCCCTGTCAATCAAAATTCCCCAACCAGGATCTCTAACCAGGCTTAGGTAGAGTTCCTCTCTCCTTCGTTATTTTGTTACAAATCCCCAGGAATGTTATGTTGTAACATGGGCCACTTCATATTGCAAATTATCTGTTTATATGTTTCTTCCATCACACTGTGTTGCTTTTGTTTGGCTTTGATTCATAAAGGCAGGAGTAATCTGTGGGGCCGATAAGACTATCTTTCTTGGAGTTGGAGCGTGTCACGTAATTCCTGATGGGTCTTCAACAGACTAGACTTGTGCCTAAGAAGGCAAGAGGCTCTTCTAGGCTTTCAGGTGGCCTGTATTGTAGTAGGTCTTATATTTAAGTGGAGATGTACTACGTTAAAATACAGAATCTCAAAGGTTTAGGCAGACAAGAGCACTGGAAGGAGAATTTCTGACCATTGAGCACCTTTGACCAACTCATTCCAACACATTCCACATCCTGAGTTTTCCCTAACACTTGGAATTCTCTTTTGTTGTCACTGATGAAACGATTTTTCTTTGTACTCTGTCTAGTCACTTAATTACTACAAGACATAAAAAGATGCTAAAGCACCTAAACTGTTATTCAATCTGGTCTATCAGCTTCACCTAAAATGTAGTTTAAGAAATATTTAGCATGAAAGCTTATGTTTCTGAAAATGTGATCTTTAGAGGGTACAGATGATCTTTATACAATGATTTATTATCCCAGTTTATTTTTGACTGAATTTCTTTCTTAAGCCTTTATTAGAACCTCCACAAAATCGATATTTTAAAATACAACTCCAACAGCTACTTTGGCAGATTTAAAAACATATGTATGTATGTGTATATATATGTATATTTTAAGTATATATATGTGTGTGTGCATGTATACATAAATTTATATTTAATTCCTTGGTGGCCAGCATCACAGAAAGCATTAGCTTTTGCTGATTTGAACTTAAAAGTTTCAGGCACTTCTACAATGTAGTGGTTATGTTTAAATAATGCACTAAATGGTACATTGGTTCTTTGTAGTGCTTAATTATTTGCATGGAATAACTTCACTGAGCAGACTTGACTCTAGCTTTGTCTAGATAACAGATTTATTTCACTCTTTGCCTTTTTTGTGTTTTCTCTTTGGAGCTTTCTCTTAAGGGGGAATTGTGTATTTCCACTAAGCTTTTGAACTTTTTGAATTTTTAGAAATGTCAACCTTTGAAACTTTTTAGAAATAGAAATTGTTAAAGTACAAAAATTCAACCAAGTAAATATAAAGATCTAATTAGTTTTATTGAACGATTCATGATTGGGTAGCATCCCATGTAGGAAATTGATAGGTGCTCTGAGGAGGGTGAGGCTGAAACTGCAGTCAGCTTAGGTAGTAAGTTGTGGTGGGCCTTACCACAGTGACTCCGTTTGGTTTTTTGTTTGTTTTGATGAAAGATATTAAGAGACGATAATCAACTGTGTTCCTGTTTTTGAAAAGGACATTTTCCATAGAATTAATGATTGTATAGCTTTAGCTTTCTCAGTGTACAGATGAGGAAACTGAAGCACAGAGAGTATCACAATTTGCTGTTATAAGTGGCAAAACCAAGAATAGAACCCAAATACTGGAATAAAGATTCGGTACTCATTTTCACCAAGCTGTGGTGACCACTTCTTTTTTTAAAAAAATTATTATTTATGCCTATAGCCCCTGGTCTTCCTAGGTGGTCTCGTATCCAAGTACTGACCAGGCCCAACCCTGCTTAGCTTCCAAGATCAGACATTGGGCTTGTTCAAGGTGGTATGGCCATAGACCAGGGACCATGGCTCCACTGGGGCATGAACCCAGGGCCTTCTGCATGTAAAGCAGGCATGCTGTGACTGCTATACTATGGAACCATGTCCAGACCACTTCTAATTTAAATTGTTGATCAAAAATAACATACTTTAAAAATTGAAAATTGAATTAAAGCATTTTGTAATTTGTAAATGCACTTTATTTGGGAAAGATGAGGTGCTTATTTTGTGGAGTGACGGTATTGGAATCAGGGAGACCTTTACCTTTTAGTGGCGCACCTAATTACTGTTTACACTTCTCTGAAAATCTGATTAATTCTGTATTTTTTAAGTCTAAGAATATGTACAAAAGTAAAGCACTAAATTGTGTATCTTTGCCTTATCCAGCAGTTTTGAGTTGAAGACACAATAAGGCAGCCTTAGAAATAGTGCATTTTCATTTTATTCTGAAAGAACATATTTTCTTGGAAACCCCAAGTTGCTAACATCCAAGGTTTAACCAGGTTGTACACTGGGTTTTTTGTTTTTGTTTTTGGTAGAGTGGGTGAGGTTGGAGAGGAAACAGGTTGGACACAAAGGTCTCCTTGTCCCCTTTGAATTTCACCTCTTTGGCGGGGGGGTCTCTCTTTGACTACTGGTGCTACCACCATAATGATACCCTCTGGCCCAAGTGTACACCAAACTTCATTCCCTTTGTTTCACCTTTAAACAACTAAAAATGGCTATTCCCCAAATTTACTATGAGAGAACAACCATGGGTTAAATAGAGAAAATAAAAAGCACAGTGGTGGTATGAATTTTAAAGTGATTATTACTCTCTTGTCTTGAGGGGCCTACCCTATTATTCTTCACTTTTTGCCTTGAGATAGCTCGCCTAAAGAGGTGGAGCAACTTTAAGGCATTTTGCTGGAGTTTCTAATCTCTGGCTTTTGACCTGTCTGAAGATGGAGAGCTACTTTTTACATCCCATCACCTAGACATATCCTCCCAAAACACATTAATGATCAAGACCAAAAAAGTAAGATTCCTGTTTTGCATCCCATCCCTGTGCCTTTCTTGTTCGTTTAGTTTCAGTTTTCTGAGAGAGAGAGAGAGAGAGAGAGAGAGACACCTGTTCCCCCAAGAGATTTCTAGTGAATGATCTCTATCTTCAAATAAGAAACAACCTTTGCAGCATCATTAATATAACAACTATGCCTTCACATGATACACTGTCTGTAACAATCATACAATAAGAGTTTATGTGAAGGGTATTGAGTTTTGCTTCCTCATTTTATCTCAGTATAACTCTTAAGCATAGATATATTCATAAAGAATATTAGTAGTTCTTTATAAGGTTATTAACTATAAGATTTTTTATTATCTAGAATTATAAAATACTTTATTATTACCACTTTGATACAAATGCACACTGGTACGCTCTTTTGGAAAAGATCAGAATGGTTAAAATACTTTTTAGATGAAATAGTAAGAGATCATGCTGAAAAGCACTAGAAGAAACCAATGACTTTATACTTGATTTTTAGGGGAACTTGGAGACAGCCTTATATTTTGAAATATTTCCAGTCTCCCCAATAATTATTTATAATTATCTTCTTGGTTTATATTGTTAGTGAAATTATAATGTTCAAAGATAATAAGCCTTCTTGACTTTTTGTCTCAAAATACATATTGCCTGGATGCTTAGATTGATATTGCAAACTGCTAAAAATGACTGGCTATTCTCTTAAACTGTGCAGGTTTTCAGGTTTTAAGCTGTGTTTTGTAGTAATTTTTTTTTTTTAGTGAATAACCTATAAATCTGGTTTCAACTGCCTGTAGACTTGACTGCCTCACGCATAAAGCAGGTATAAAAAGAAACTTGCTACCTCAGCAAGTTGAAAATAATTTTCTCCTCTCACAGCAGCATTTGCTAAATCAAGTAAAAATTGCATGGTAACATTTGAAGAATCATAAAAATATAACTACACTATTTTTTTGGCCTTTGTTTTCTTTTGACAGCAGAATATTGGCATTTTGACTTATTTTACAGTTAAGTCCCATCTATCTGGAAATTCTGATTTGAAAAATATAGGATTTGGAAGTAGGTAAAAAACACTACCTCCAGATAATTTTTAGAAGGAGCAGAATGCATTTCCAGCAATACAAAATTTTCATGTAAAAGTTGAGAAACATTTGTGAAGTCATAGAATGACAAAAGCAGAGAAGAGGTAAGAAATATGCAGTGATAATGTAAAATATGAAGAGTGTCAAATCAGAGGTACTGATCATGGAAAAGCAGCACATTGGTGATGTAGGGAATGGGGAAACATTGCATCACCCTGCAGGGCTGGGCAGGGCATAGATGTACCTTTGTACTGTAACCCTGTAACACCCACTAGATGAGTGTGAGTTTGTGTGCATGTAAGTGCTTCTCACACATATTACAGTTTTACAACCTCTAAAGTTGAGACGAATAGTTACTCTCATCCTTCATCTTGTTGGGTATGTCCTAGCTACCCAACAAAACCTCTTATTGTGGCAGGCACTTTCCTTAGTGCCACTGAAGGTATGATAGTCTTCATAACGGTAGTCAGTCGTAATGCAGAGAAATTTGTGACCCTATGCAATAACGTCTGTACTGAAATACACATAGTAAGTATATATGCCTGTTACACACAGGCACTGTGTTGTTGGGATGATGTACAAGACAGGCAGGATTTGAGCCTGTCATATAGTGGTATTTTACTTGCAGGGTGTTGTTTTAGCAGTTAACTCAGACTTGTTTTTCCAGACTGATGATGTATAAGCAGAGTATGTTGTATATGCCATCTCATAACATGGTGTCTGGTCGTTTTCTAGGAAAAAAACAAGGCAGATTCATTGATGCACTCATTCAACAAATAATTCTTGAACATCTGGTTATGGCAGGTACTTTCTTTAGTACAATTGGATGTAATTTTATGGGGAGGAAGCCATTAGCTACATGTCCACACTCATTGCATCTGTAAAATATACAAGAGAGAAGGGACATTTTTCCATAAGAGCTTGTAAAAAGGAAAATTTGGTGTCTTCATGGTGGTCAGATAATGCTTCCCTGAGATCTGGAGTCTGAGTGGGAATTAAATAACCTAAGTAAGGAGAAAGCAGAATATGATAGGGAGGGCAGTAGGTACAGACATCGGAAGGGCCAGGTTGGGAGGAAGGCAAGATGGAAAGGCAGTGTAGGGAGATGGGGCTGGGAGATACTCAGGTGCTAGATCGTATAGCTCAGGCCATGATGAGCACAGTGACTTTTGTTTTTGTTTTTGTTGCAATAGAAATCAGTTGAGTTTTATCAGGATGGGAGTGTTGAAGTAGGACTGACATAGTTATGTTTTGAAGTGTCCTTGCATTGAAGAAAATGGATTGGCACTGGGAAGAGTGGATGGATGGATGGATGGATGGATGGTGAGTCACAAAGGAGAGCAGTAGACTGAGTTGAGATCTTAGGTAAAATGGGCAGAACTTTTGGATGGATTGGATATGAGAGTGAGAGAAGAAAATGTCAAGTGGTTGGTTCCTAGGTTTTTGGCTAGTGTACCTGCATTGATTGTGAAGGAACTCTTAGAAGAGGGCCACATTTCCGAGGGGTGGATCATGAATTTGAGTATGAGATGCCTTGTAGTCATGTAAAATAAGATTCCAGTGAGGCATTAGGAAATACTAATCTTGCACTCAGAAGAGAAGATGATTAGAGATATACATTCTGAGTTGTTTGAGCCTAGCTGACGATTGAAGCAGTGCATGAATGAGATCAGCTAAGGCCACACTGTCCAGTTTGGTAGAGATCAGCCACGTGTGGCTACTGAACATGTGACATGTGTCTAGGGCAAAATGAGATGTGCCATAAATGTAGATTACACACTGAGTTTGGAAGACTTCGTACAAAAAGGAAATGGAAGTATCTCTCATTAATTTTTAAATTCTTTACATATTGAAATGTTTTCAGTGTTTTATTAAATACATCATTGAATTAATTTAATCTGATTCTCTTTTAAAATATGGCTACTAGAAAACTTTAAATTACACATGTAGCTTGCATTACATATCTGTTAGACAGCACTGCTGTATGATCTAAAGATGAAGCTTTGAGTAAGAAGAGACTAGGTTCAAGCACTGAGAACTTTCAGCGGTTTTAATGGAGGGTTAGTCTTTAAGGAGCTGCCAAAGAGAGGAAAAAGCATTGGAATGCATTATGAAAATCATCAATTTTTCTAAAAAAAGAAAGTGGACATTTTTAAGAGTTCTGTGACAAAATTATTTGATTAGGTCAGTCTTAGTTTGTTGACTTGCTGATATTAGAGATTCAGAGCAGTTTTTAAAACATTCTTTATAAATTTAGCTATCTGAAGTTCCAGTCTTTTAATTACTCCAAGTTCCCCAAAACTCCCTGAATATAAAATGCAGTAGCAGCATTTTAGAAGTCACTCTGTCGTGGATATTTAGTTGGATGTTAAGAAAAAAATATTTTTATTTTACTCAATTCCTAAGCAGGACCTTTATAAGTTTGAAAATTAATAAAGGTAGATTTTGTAAAATGCCTAATATGAAACATTAAATATAAGTATTGATGGAAACTTGCTAAATAAAGCCAATATTGGATTTTGGAATTGATTCAGTTTGTTTTGTTTTGAGAGAGAAATAGGAACATATATAAGTTTAAGTGTCCAGAAAGTTGATAGATAATCATGATAATGTTAATGAAATAATTATTTTTTTTTGCCATAAATATATTTTGGATCCAGATTATTAATTGAATATTTTTTTCTGGTCAGTTAAAATAGTTTGATTGATGCCTTATTATTTTCTAAGCTCCTACAAAGCAAGGATCAAGTCTTTCATATTTTTATAGTCTTCCTAGCATGTAGCAGGGTATGAGGTACACTGTAGACACATGCTTGTGGAACAAATGTAATGTCATCTTAATTAGTGTCTGTGTCTTCATTATGCTGTTTTTGTATTCTCAAGGAATGTGAAATTTGTTCAAGTTTTTTTTAAAGGAGAAATTTATTTTTGAATTGAATGTGAAATTTTAAAAAGTTTTATGAAAAAAATGTAATCTCTGGAAATATAGGAAATAACCCATTAAACAAAGCTTTCTCTATTTATTAATAATTACTTCTAACTAAATACCAACACACACTCACAAGGATATATTTATATTTAGATGTAAATTTTGAAACATGTTGCTAAAATTTATTTGTTTGAGACAATGTCTCTAGTGTTCTCTCTCAAAGCAATGTTAATAGAAACTTTTCAGAAATTTCTTAAATTAGTATAAGTTTGTCCTAGGTCCTAATTATTTCTGTTCACATCTGGTACTTTTTGGTATGCTAAAAATGTTCCCTTTTCTCTTTGATATTTCAGAATTACTTGTTACCTTGGAGATCCTGTTTAGCTCTGAGTCCCTGGTTATGAAAGCATTAAGGTCATGAGATTGTAGCTCATTCTTAGGGTGTTTGATGAGGCAGAAAAGTAGCATTTAGGTGCTCTGCAGTCTAGTAAGCTGGCATAGAGTTTCAGTTCACTGGGATTTTCCATGAGGACCCTGCCAAGTGCAGGTTGCTTTTTTATTAGCTTTCAATTATGAACATCAAAAAAGACCAAGTCTGTGTTACCAGTTAGGACAGAAAGCATGTGACATAGTCTCCTTCGCAGTGTCCTTCCTCAGCTGTGCTCAGAATGGCAGATATTAGCGACCCTTTCTGCCCCAGCTGAGAGTCTGAGCCAGTATGCAGGGGCTGTCCTCCCAGGGGTTTGCCATGGTCTTTCGTCCAGGCTGCCTTCTGATTCCCTATGTCCGGTTCACTCTGAATTGTGAGTTATACGGATATTTCTCCTGGATTGTGTTAGTTTGACTTCTTTCCTCGCTCGTGCTTCTTGGAAAGGGATGTGGTAAGGTTAGCACCCAGGCCTCAACAAGATCTTCTTTGGTTGCTACGTTTTGAAGTTTTACAGCATCAGAATATACTTTTTTCTTATTTTATTGCTGCTGATAAATTTTTGACTGCTTTTTCTGGTTGTGGTTATTTGCTTTGTTTTTGCTGTTTTTTTTTTCCTTGCTCATTTAATTAGTTACACATTCATCAGAGAACTTTATAAGCATATCTTAAGTAGGTGTTTCTTTGATAATTAAAAATTGATAATGAAAGTATTTTATATACATATCTTAAAAACACGGTTGTTCTACCAATACCATGACATTGCAGTACCCGTTTCTGTGTCTGTGTTTACGTTACTGTCTGTGCAAAGTGACCACCCACAATAACATCTATTTGTTGGTAAACAAACATATCTGGCTGCTCTTTGCTATACAAAGACACCTGTCACTGTATTCATTACATTTTCTACCAGTTACAGAGAAAACATTTCTTTTTTGTAATAGTTCTCAAATGAAGACAACTTCTTTAACTAGATGTAGTTTCTTAACAAATTGAAAGTTTAAAAGTCGAGATTTTGATTTAATATCATGAAAAAGATATTGTTGTAGAACTGAGTCATGAGAAAGGACATAATATTTAAATGATATGTGACAAATCATTGTTACATACTGATGATCTTTAAAGGTCGATGGAGCCTTAAAGTTTTTACCAGCTTGTACTTATGTGAATAAGCACTAACACTAATATTATTTTAATTAAAATGCAAAAACTGGCCCAAGATACATTCTTTTAATATTTGAAAACCTGCTTTTTTTAGTTAGCTTGAAGGCAAAGCCGACCTGAGACTCCACATTACACAGATTAAAGACCACAGGCTTTTCGTTCTCTGTCATAAAACAATCCAGAGTGGTGGGCAAAATCTGCTTTGTTCTGTCATTTAGGGACCCCCGTTCCTTCCACCTTACTGTTTTGTTGTCCTCTAACCCTTGTTCCTCCACTTGTGGTCCTCAGATAAGCAGCATTCACATTGCCTGGTAGCTCGTTAGTAACCTAGACTGTCAGTCTCCACCACAGACCTACTAAGTCAGCATCTGCATTTTAACAAGACTCCCTCACTGATTCCTTTTGCATGTTAAAGTTTGAGGACCACTATTCTAGGGCATTGTCATTGTCTTCATGGTCATGCCAGAGTAGCTGCCACATCTGAGTTTCAGCCAGTAGGAAAGGGAGGGACTGCAGAGAGGCTTGAGTGGGTTCCTGGAGAGGAAAGGTGAAGGGGGCACAGTCACGTCTTTGGTTTCCAAGAACTTAGTGTCACGTCCACCTGGGATACTGAGAAATGTAGCGTAGTCAGTGATTCTCAGACCGTCTGTTTTTTTTTTTTTTTTTTAAATTTCTAATCTATCACAATTGAAGACTTGTAAACTGTAAAACTTTGCAGCAATGTCAGATTGCTGTAAAAGTTCCTAAATGCATACCTCAGTTTCGGTACTTACCCATCATGGAGTAGTGACAAAGCTGAGGACTGGCAGTGATCCGTAGATCACACTTGAAGTAGCTCTGTTCTATCTGGACACATTTAAAATTTTTCATTCAGTGATACTGTTTAACTTATGGTAAAGGTGCATGAATCGGTGTGAATGAATGAGACTTTTTTTTTTTTTTTGGTCTTTTATACTTTTTGATACACTGTACCTGTTAATATTCTTCTATTTTAAAAATTATATTTTTTAGTGATAATCTTATGTCTGGAAAGGATTTTTCAGTTTAAAAAGCCTTCTTATATATATATTATCCATAATAAGTAGTATGTATGAATTTATTGTATTTGCCTATAAAAGAGGATTGCAAATCATATTGGTGATAACTAGTATGGCACATCAAAGAATGGTCATGTTTGTTATGAATTTTGTAATATACTTTATTATGAGCTACTGTGTTCTAGTGTTAGTTTTCAGTTGGTGTCACAACATTTTTTTGTGCCATCATTATATGGCTAACACTGCTTGACATGGTTTGCTCATTCCTGCCTCAGCATGTTTTTACGGAAAATAAAACTAAATTCGACTGTTGGAGGTCTTATAAAAAGTTTTACCTTATTGCAATAATTTTCATGTATAAATTGCATTGTTTATAGTTATTAGTAATGCTTTAAGCAAAAGTGTATTTTAAAAATGCATTATTGCAGATTTCTATATATTTAAGACATGTACTTTCAAAGTGGAAAAACAGGCTAATGTTTGAATGTTTTTGTTATATTCAACATGCTTGTTGCTTTTGTTGCTGTTATGGTCTGCCTGGTGTCGTCCTGGAGCACCATTTTTTTTTCCCTAAGTATTCTGTATACATGAACAAATAGGTATGCCGGAAGTCTTTGTGAAAGCACTGCCAAACTTGAATCAATTTGTGTTTGAAACTGACATTAATAAATGATGTGATTTTGAATAGTTAAAAATTTTTACTAGAATTATTAGTTAATTTGAATTAATTAGTTTGAATTTTATCCCCAAACTGGGTTATCATGAGGAATTACTGAGAAAAAGAAAATAGTTATGAAAACACCACTGTATACCCTTGATCTTCAGTTAGATTTATACCTACCTCTTGAGAAGCAATGTGGTTGATGGTTAAGCACATGGGTTCTGAAGTCCAGCTCCCTTGAGCTGGGTTCATTCCTGGTTCTGCCACTGTTTAGCTGTAGCCTTGAGCACATTAATTAACTACTTGCTACCTCAGTTTGCTCATCTGTTAAATGCCAATTGTAACTCCTAACCCGTATTATAATTATGAGGATGAATGAGTCAATACACACAAAGTGCTTAGAACAGTGTCATATGCTGAGCACTCAGTAAATACTTGCAGTTCTTCCTATTGTGTGTTAAACTTGGACTTTCATGATTTATTGTCAGTAAATAAATTCATGTGATTTGAAAATATGTAGATTTCTCATGTCAATTTGGGAAAAAGTTAATGTCCATTACTCTATTTTGGAATACCTTATAGACAAGATCTTTGTATCATATGGATTTTGAATCTTGTAATAAAGTATATCTTACAATTTGGTAATTTTACTCATGTCTTAAATATAAAATGGTACAGATAGACTATTTCATATAATTTAATTATTTTGTGCAGAATAGAAAGACATTTGACGGAGGAAATTGTCACAGTTCAGTCTCTTATTTTGGATGTGAATTTACTAAGTCTCAAGCGGAAGGCAGGTAATTTCACATTCTTATTGAACTGTTACATCATTATTAAATATTTTCCTAAATAAGGATTTCACTTGAGAATAATGGGATATCTTCCTCAAAAATTAAATGTTTAAAGTCAGTTATGTATTATGTAAATTTATGGGACAATATAAATGTTTTTAAGATTAAGTATTTTTGAGAAAGATATCTTTTGAATCTAGATTGTGAAGAAAGATTATATAGCTTTACCTTAAGTAAGGGGTTGGAAAGTACAGAGGCCCTTAGTCTAAATCTGGCCCGCTTCTTTGTTTTATAAATAAAGTTTTATTGGAACACAGCCAGACCGTGCTTTTGTGTTATGGGGCAGAGTTTAGTGGCTGTGACAGACATCCTATGGCTGGAAAAACCTACAATTTTTACTGTGTGGCCCTTTATAGAAAAAGTTTGCTGATTTTTGCCCTAAGCAATTAGTGAAATAGATTAGTTCATTATTTACTTAGAAAACACTGAGGTCGGAACAAGTAGTACGAACTGCTTATCCAATATTTGTCAAAAATAACTTTCTAAAACAATTTTTTTTCTTATGCTTATTTATAATGACTGGTATGAATGAAGCTGCCTCACAGATTAGTAAATCCTAAATATTTGATAGGAATGTGCCACTACTTACAATGGGACTTTCTGTGAAATACAGAATTGTCAGGTGTTTTTGAAATGGTCTGCTGATTTTAATAGAACTTTTCCATTATGTCCTAGGGCAGATAGAAACCCTTCATTGGTTTCAACTGAGAATTTCTATCACACCTGGACAACTTTTGAATTTTATAGAAAACTTAAACCTCAGATAGTTTTTATCAAATCAGTTCTGCTTAAGGAGGAAGCAGAATAGATATGAGGTGAAAACCTGTTAAAACATAAATCCTGAGTAAAATATAGATGTTTGTTTTTAAATAACCAAATACACTTGGTAGTCAATCATATTTTAATTAACCTGATTTATCTGCAACAAGCATATTATTTTGTATTAGAAATTGAATTTATGAAAATTGTAACTCCTGCCTCAATTTAACAAAGGCCGATGAAGCTCAGGGGACTTGGCTTGAAAGTTCTAATACAATCCAGTTTTTCAATATTGGTTGCCTACTCAATCATATTTTTCCTTTTTGTATATGTAACCTCAGACTTATTCCCTGAAATCTAGTGCACAGTTTTCACTTCTGACATTATTCTGTTTATAGAAATTGCATTACTGTTTCCTCAGAACTTTTATACTTCATCCAACCACTTTGGTATACTGGGGCTGTAACTAACGTCATAATGATAATAAGCAAACATGCCATTTAACACGTGTAACCAATAATAGGCAAATGCCATCATTTAGAAAATCAGACCCTAAATTTTAACTAAGTTAAACAAAGCAATACAATCTTTATAGCTCATCCACACACTTAAAGAATGTAATAATTTTGAAGAGTACATTAGTTTTCTGTAAAAGTCATGATTAATTTTATATATCAAATTGTGAGGTGTATACAAATAAAACTGCTTTCTTTTTTCACATGGCCAAACTTTGTATAGATGACTTGATGGATTCCACCTCTACACACACACACACACACACGCACACACGCACACACACAAACACACCAACCCACCCACCCACCACCACCACCACCGCACCTCTATCCAGAGATCCACTGAGAGTTTTAAATCAGGGATATCAAAAGATCAAATTTGCTGAATTTACAAAGATTACTCTGGCTTTTGCTTCAAGGATGGGTTAAAAGATCAATACTCTGGCAGGGACAGTTTAAATGAAAACATTCATTGGAGTCAAACTTCATCAATGAAGTTTTTTTTTTTTTTTTTAGGAAAATTGAAGAAATGGAGAACTCTGGTTCACTCTCAGTGTCCTTGACTTGTCTGTTTCCTTCCTACCCTTTTCCCAATTTAAAAAATAAAATCAGTTAATGTGTTACTGTTAGTGCTGGTGGTTTCTTGATGTCTTTTGCTTAAAAATTCGTAAGTTTGTTGGTTGCCTCAAAAATTGTGCTTTGTAAATTGATAAAATAAATGGTGACTTGAGATCTATAGTGGAATACCAAGTCATAGCAAAAATGACCTACTTTATTTCACTGATTCTCTTCAATAAATAAGATGTTTGTAATGTAAGGATTTTTAAAGCAAGATGAACAAGGCCTCATAATTTTTAGATCTAGGTTTCTAAAGAGTAACAGGGACTTTTGTTTTGTTTGTTTGTTTTTTAACTAATGAACTTCTAAAATAAGTTGACAAAACCGTGATTACTGTCGGATGGAAATACTTGCTCTCACCTTTTTCATGATTGAGCTGATATGATTACTGCTAATTCCATTCTTCAGTGCTCTTTCCAAGCCAGTATGTGAATGAAGCTCTATTAAAAACATTCCTTTAATAAGTAGATGTTAAGCCAGACATTTTTCTCCAAGATCTGAGTTTCCTTTTTAAGAAAATATTTTGTGAATGCCTTTTCTGGTGTTTTTTTTTTTTTTTTGTGGTTTGAAAGTTATAGGTTTAATGCTGAGGACATAGGTTGTGTTTATATGTAGAATTTTTTGCGTCTCCTCACCTATCCCCACCCTTCACTGTACTGTCCACCGCAGTCTGGCCAATGCTTCTACACTAAACGTTTTTGCTGGTTACCAATCACCTGCCAAAGAGGCACATTTCAGGCTTTTTCTTGACCTCTTTGCTACATTGGACAATACTGGTTAACCTACTTACTGAAATTCACTATTCCTTGTCTCCCCCCCACACTGCAGAATTCTTGTTCTCTTTGTCTTTTTCTGACCATCCATTTGCTGTCCTTTAATGGTCTTACCCCGTCCTTCCATCCTTTTCCTCCCTTCCCTGTTGGTACTACTGAAGTTCTGTTTTTGTTCCACTTTCTCATTCTTCATACTTGGACTGAGCAGTCTTATTTGGTTTCATGTCTATATGCTGATGATTCCTAAATTTGTTTAGGCCTATTTTTTAAAATGCAACTTTGTATATGAGACAATTTGACGTAGGTATTACAGAGGCACCTCAGACTTCCATGCTTCTAATTGTGCTGCTTCTCTTCCCCGGTCTTTTAAATTCTTCTAAATATACTCTGTCTTGGTTGGTGCTACAATCCTCTCACCAGTCACATAATTATCGATTTTGACGTTTACCATCTTAGATTTAAAGAATTATATTAGGAATCAGTCCTGCAGGTTTTTCCTTATACGTATTTTTCCACATCAGGCCTTTGTTCTTAGTAGCCTCCTGATTGGCGTTCTTGCTTCCTCTCTCAAGTCCGGCTTTTCTGTGGCTGTTAGAATGAGTTCTCTAAAATGGTCGTCCAACCTTTGGATCTCTTGTCACCTACGGGATGAAGTTTGTCCTCCTTAGAAAGGTGCATACAGCCTCTTTTTCCTCTCTGGCCTCTTTTTGTTCCTCCCTCCCTGTACTTTATGCTCTGACAACATCAACCGCCTTTGGTTTTCTCATGTACATGATATATTGTGCCTTGCCATGGTACCATGTCTCATCTTGCTCTTTCTGCATGATTTTCTCCCTTCGTTAGTTAATTCTTTCCTATCATTTTAAAACATAGCCATCACCTGTTACAGGAAATCTCTGATGGGAAGTAGGTATTCATCCTCTGAGCTCCTACAACATTCTCTGTCCAGCACATTGTGCCATAATTATTTACATGTCTCCTCAAGTCAATAAAGCTTCGCTGCAATAACTTATTTGAGGTCAATAACCATGTTCTTTTCATCTTTGAATTCCAAGACTAACTAACACAGTGTTAACAGAGTAGGAACTCAACATGTTTACTGAATACATAAAGTGACTAGACTTTTCAAGTTGTGGCCTAATTAACATACATCAAAATGCGCAGCCATGAAGTGTCTAGTGCACTTGGTTTTGATAGTCGTATATGCTTGTGTGACTGCCATCCCAAGCACGATGCAAAATGTTTCCATCACCCCAGAAAGTTTTCTCACGCTCTGTCTCTTCCACTGGCCCGTTGTCTCCAGGTCATCTTTTCCTTACATCTGTCATCATGAATTTTTTCTGTAATTGGACATTATAAAAGCAGAATTATTTTCATCTGACTTCTTAGAAGCTTAACATGTTTTTGAGATTTATTTATGTTCTTGCCTGTATCAGCAGTTCATTCTTTTTTTTATTATTGAGTAGAAATACATGTTTGAATATGCTAATTTGTTTAGTCATTTTCTTTTGATAGACACTTTGTTTTTTTACAGTTTCTGGTTGTTAGGATTAAGACCATGAATGTTCTTGTACAAGTATTTGTGTGGGCATGTGTTTTCGTTTCTCTTGGATAACTATCTAGGAGTGAAGTTGGTGGACCATAGGGCAGATTTATGTTTCACTTTATATGAAATAGCCATACCATTATTTCCCAAGTGGCTGTGACATTTTATACTCCAGCCAACAATATGTGAGAGACCTGGTTTTTCTACTTCCTCACCAGTATTTAGTGGTTTTAGTCTGTTCTAGATTTAACCATTCGTGGTGGTGTGAAACAGTATCTTGTGGTTTTAGTGTGCGTTTTCTTGACCCCCAAAAGTGTTCACCACCCTTTCATGCTTACTGGCTATTTACAAGTCTTTTGACAGATACATATGCTGTGAATATGTTTTTCCATCTATGATTTTTCAACTTATTAATGGCATCTTTTGGTATTAGAAATGTTATATTTTGGTAAAGATCAATTTTATCCATTTATTTTCTTTTGTGATTAGTACATTTTATGTCCAAGTTTGTGAAAAGACTCTTTTTATGATTGTTTCCAGAAGTTTTAGGATTATATTTAAGTATACGATGACATTAATTTTGGTGTGTGTAGTGAGAAAGAGGCTATTTGTTTGTTTGTTTGTTTACAGATAGTTGCTGACGTAACATTTGTTAAAAATATTTTTTCTTCCCTATTTTATTGACTTGGCCTTTTAGTTGAAGATTTGTTAATCATATCTGTGGGTCTGTATTTAGACACAATTTTGTTTTATTGTTCTATTTGACCATCCTCGTGCCAATTTCACATTGTTTTGATTATTGAAGCTTTATAGGAGTACTGATATCAGTTAGTACTAGTAAGCCCTTTTCTTTCAGTATAGTTTGCCTATTCTTGATTCTTTGCATTTTCATATGAATTTTAGAATTAGCTTATCTATCTGTTTGTTGAACAAAGCCATCTGACAGGTCAGATAGCTAGGAAATGGTGACAGTGTAGTGAACAATCTCCCAAATTCTCCTCAAGCTGTGCAGATAACTTAACACCCATGAAAATTCTGTGGGAAATCCACGCTCTCAGCATTATGTAAAAACAGAGAATGCTGAAACTCTCAAAAAACTGAAGGTAAAAACAGAGAGTTAAACACCAAGCCATGGTTCCACACATTCCCACCTCAACCTTGTCCTACAATCATAGGACTTTGGTGACATAAGGCAGACCTTGACAATCTAGGAAAAGCAAAGGAGAGATGCAAGTGAAGTGGCTTGCGGAAGAATAGCACTAACCACTGGAAAGATGAACTCAATTCCTAAATCTGAGAATTCTATGGTTGGCATATCACGGAGGTATTTCAAAGTATGCAATATCTTAAAGGGACAGGTTCCAAATAAAGGGCCAGGATGTAACTTAAAGAGATAGATGCCATACAAAGGAACAGGTAAGTGACTGACTTGAAAGAATAAGCATTATTTAAAGGGATGACTTTTTAAATGCACTGCTTCTGGAAGAGAAAAAGCTGAAAAAAGAAGAAAATGTTTCCTTTTGCAATTGGGTAGTGAAGAGGAAAAGAAGAAAAAAGGAAAAGTTAGGATCTTTCAGGACAATTTGAGCCACAAATTTTAGGATTCATTTTCTTCCACACACATAGCACCTAAAGAAAGAAACCAATCAATGACTCCATAAAGTGCTTGGCATTGATGAGAAAAGGTGACATTAGATAAGAAAGATTGTGAAACAGCTCAGTAATACAAAAATGAAAAAAATAAAGTTTTCTAAATCAAGAAATAAATTTGTATACAAATAAACTGAGGAAAATTTGACTCAAAAAACAATTATGAAATATCAGAAACCTATAAATTTGTACTCCAAAAAGTAAATATCTATTCTAATACTTAGATTTATTCCAACAAGCATTTGATAGCATGAAAAATCACTTGAGTCAGAAATTAAAAGCAGAACAGAAATGCACAATAAATAGGGAGACGTGAAAAAAAAAGTTGATGCAGTTCAGAAAAGAAATGGAAGAAAATGTCAAAATTGTCTCAGGAATAAAGACTATATTTTAAGGGACCCAGGGGAAAATAGACTAAAATGAAAATTTAATAAAGAGCATTGAGGAAAGGCAAGAAAATAACTAGTAAAATTAAAAATGATGTAAAGAGGTAAGAAATTTCAGAGAAAAAAGTAGTGGAAATGAAAGACTTAGTAAAAGAGTGAATAATATTTTATTGGAATCTCGGAAGAAGAAAAACAAAACAATTGAAAAGAGCTAATATTTAAAATTCTAATTCAAGAAAACTTTCCAGGTACAAAACGACCTGAGTCAATACACTGAAAGTATATCAAGTACTTGGAAAAAGTAATTTACAACAAATAAAGTTATTAGTTTTGACAGGCAATGATAAAATCTTTAAGACCTTCATGCAAAATAATCAAATATATTAGAAAGGCAGAGAATTATATAATCATTAGACTTTTCAAAACCAACATGGAAAGCAAGGCAAAAAAGGATAGGTGATTTTTAAAAAGTCAATGAAAGCATGAATTCAGGATTTTATTTTCAGCAAAGCTGTCATTTAAATATTAAGGCTATATAAAAATAGTTTTCTACGTATTAGAACTTAGGGACTGCACTCCTTCAGTCATTCTTAGAAATTTAGAAGATGAGCTTCATCTACCAAATGATGATTGGGAAAATGTCAACAAAAGGACTGATGGTGAGCATTTAAAAATATAAAAAAATACATATAAAGCTGAAACAAAGATGGGGATGAGAGTAGAATAGTAGTGTAAAAATGTTTACATGTGAAAACGTTAAAATAATGCAACTAGAAAACAGGAGCAGAGGGGAAAAGGAAGGAGGGAAACAGGCAGTAGGTATTAAAGAATCTGATAAGGCAGATATTAAAAAATTAAATGAGAAAACGGGGAACTCAAGGGAATTTAGAAAGATAAAAGTACAAAGGTACCACTAAAACAAAAATACAGACTTGTATAAAGACAAAAAAATTTCTTAAACAAAATTGTAAAGAACATCTTGTGGACAAAGAAACATGCTAAAAATAACAAAATATACTGTTTATAAAATATGATAAAATTGAGACCAAACATAGCAGTTATAACAATGTAAATGGGCCTTACTCATTTAAACTTTTAAGCTGTCATATATAACAAAGCCGAGTTTATATATATTACTTAATGGAGAAACAAAAAATCATTAATAAGGCAAAGACGCACACTGCTCTTACTATTCAACATTGTACCAGAGACATTAGCTAGTGTATTACACAAGATGAATCATGGTAAATAAGTAAAACTGTCTCAACCTGCACATGACAATATACCTGGAAACCCCACAGAATCATTGATAAAGCTAAATCCAGCAATAAAATAATTTAGAGAAATAGTAGCAGGATACAAAATCAACATACAAAATATAAATTTCTTTACATACAAAATAATAAACGGCAAAATCATAGAACCTGTTTACCATTAGAAATAAAAAGAATTAAATATTGAAGAATAACAAATGTGCAAAGCCTATATGAAGAAAAATCTAAAACATTTATTCAAGACATGAAAGTGAAAATGGAAAGATATCCTTGTGCTCAGATAGAGCAGCTCCACTTTATAAGGGTGTCAGCACTCCCTAATTTACAAATTCAATAAAAATACCAGCACTTTACTTTATGGAATTAGTCAAGCTGATGCTAAAATTCATATGGAAAAACCTTGTAAGAATATCCAGTAAATCACTGAAACAAACAAAATCATACGGGGATGGGAGGAATGGCCCTACCAAACGAATGATACAGCCTTAATAATTTACAGCGGTGTGGCACTGGTGCGTGAATAGAAATATAGATGAGTGAAATAGAACAGAAAGTCAAGAATTAGACCCAAATACAAATGGAAACTTAACATGGCAAAGGTAACGTATCAGTCTGGTTCCAGTAAGGAGAGAAAAATAACAGTTCTTTGCACAGAGAAGGTTTAGTATAAAAATCATGTAATGTTTTGGAGTACTGAGGGCTTATCTAGGAAGAAGAGAATCGCAAAGGATGTGGAATAACAGATGAGGAGGAGCAACTGGCCTAAAGACAAAGAACTTGCCCTATTTCTGTGGCTCAGATTCAGACCTTCGTGAGGAGGGCACTGAATGGGAGAGAAGTCGCTGTGGTTTCGCAACTGGCAGAACTTGCTGGAAATCACTTCTCTAGTACTGTTGGAAATCTACCTTCTGAGTTGTTAGGGAAAGCTGTTCACAGGGAGAACAACTTCCTGGAGCCAGTGCACTGAGGGAAGGTGCCGCATGATGCTGCGGGCCCCCCTGTGTTGCAGGAGCCCGCCGTGCAAGCACACATCTCTCCTGCATCCCCAGTGCCCTCTACTGACAAAGCTTAACATGGTGCCAGCTGGCAAAAATATTCATTTTCAGATTCATTTGCACAGTTTAGACAACAAAAGGAATGACTTAGTAGCTCAAAGACAGTAAACTGATAACTGGCACAGGAAACATCTCAAAGCATTGCCGTAAGGATGTACTTTTAAAAACAGTAATACTGGGACAACTTAGTAGCCCTTTAGAGAAAGGTAAAAATTACATTCATGTTTTATACACTACTCCAGCAGTCCCCAACCTTTTTAGCTTCAGGGACCAGAGCTCCTATGAGAATCTAACGCCTGAGGATCTGAGGTGGAGCTGAGGCGGTGATGCTGACGCTGGGGAGCAGCTGCAAATACAGATGAAGCTTTGCTCACTCACCCACCACTCAACTCCAGATGGGTTACAATCTATTTAAAATAGTACATGTACCAGGAGAGAATGTGGTTTAATTTCTCTTGAGTGAGGCATTCTAACTCAAATCTAGAGGCAATAAAAGATTGATAAATTTGCCTACATAAAAACATTTGCATAACAAAAACACCATAAATAAAATAAACAACTGATAAATGAGAGACACAACATATGAAACAGACACGGAGCGAAAATTGCTAATACACAAAGAACTTTTCAAAATTAAGGGGCAAAAGACCAATGGTCTGATATGAAAGTGAAAAAGACGTGCAAGGGCAATTCATACATGCACACAGAAATAAAAGTAGCCCTCAAATGTGAAAAATTGTACACTTACAATTAGAGAGATGCAAATTCAAGTGACACTGAGATAACCTTTCTCACCCATATGGGTAGCAACAAATTAAAAAATACACGACAACAGACTGTTGGCAAGGTTGTGATGAAATTAGCATTCTCCTAAGTTGCTGGGTGAATGCTGATTGGTATAACTTCCAGAGGGATGTCTGGCCCTGCTGCCCCTTGTCACTCTGCTCCAAAGGCCCGGCATACCTTGGACCACGTTCTCCTAGTCCTCTGACAGCCGTGAGATCTTCGGTAGCCGAATGGCTAGAGCATCTGCAGGGACTTCTCTCAATTCTCCTGCCCCACTTTCTGCGTTTAGTTGTTGAAAGCCTGGAGCGTTTAATTCATCATTTAATACAATTATTGATATGACTGATTTTAGTCTCTCATTTCATTATTTGTTTTCTGTTTATCCCAGTTTTTCTTTGTGCCTCCGACTCTATTTTCTTTTTGATGTAGTGTGTATTTTTTAGTACAGTTGGCCCTCCATATCCATGGGTTCCACTTATGAGGATTCAGCCAACAACAAATTGAAAATTTTAAGGTTGGTTGAATCCTTGGATGTGGTACCCATGGATAAAGAAGGCCGACTAAGGATTAAGTGTCCTTGGATTTTGGTATTCTTAGGGGTGGGGGTATCCTAGAAGCAATCTCCTGAGGACACTGAGGGATGATTGTATACTGTTTTGTCTCTTGTATTGACTTTCAGTTATACCTTCTAGTCTTATTGTTTTTAAACGTCTGCTCTTCTGGAGATTGCAGCATGAACCTTTAAGTTGTCATATTCTACTTTCAAATCCTAATATTTCATGAACAATGTAAGAATTATGCAACAGTGTAATTTCATTTACCCCTGCCTGCCATTGTCCTGATTTTTTTCATATATATATATATATATATATGTATTTATGTATTGTCTTCACAATATTTTTATTATTTTGCTTTAAACAATTATGTAGTCTTGAAGATATTTGCATATACATTTAAAGGTGTTTTAAAAAGATTTTCTATATTTTCTTACATGTTTATCTTTTCCAATGCTTTTATTTCCTACGGTTTCACCTTTTATCATTTTGCTTAAGACTAATAACTCCTTTTATCATTTCTTCTGTGTCTACTAGTAAATTCTCTCACCTTTTATTTATGTGCTGGGCCTTGATGTGGTTTTCTTTGTATTTATTCACTATTGTGTTTGTTGAGTGATTGCATCTTTAGTTTGGAAATTATTCAGGCATTATCTTTTCATAGGTTTCTTCTGCCTCATTTTAACTTCTGTTTCTTTCTAGATGTTGCTATTTTGGATTTCCCATTCTGTTAATTTTCTACTCCCCCCCCTTTCTAATTAGCTACTTATATTTTTACTTATGTGTAAGTTCACTAATCCTTTCTATTTTTGTGCCGTGTCTGCTGTAAAGCCTATCAAATTGTTTATTTTTGATCTTGTGTTTTTCATTTTATAATTTGTTTTTTAGAGTTTACATATCCTTTTAAATTTCTCATTATTTCTTGCTTGTTGTCCAATTCTTCCATGAGATTTTTATTTATATTATAACTAGTTTCAAGTGCCTGCCAATTTTGTCATTTGACTCATCTCTGCTCTGTTTGTGCTCACTGTTTCATCTCTTGATTGTTATATATACTTGCTTTATGGAATGCCATGTAATTTTTTATTGTGTGGTAGACGTTTTATATGATAGAACTTTAGAGAATGAAAAAAATAATATTTATTTCCATGTCCATGTAGATCAGGGATGGTGAGGATTGGTAGGGAGGGCTGAGTCAATCAGATTTGTGTTTATTGTGGCTATTTTTTTTTTTTTTCCAGTTTTAGTTTGAATCAGGTCACCACTACTGATTCAGGTGTTTTGAGGATGGGATCACAGCTTTCTGTTCAACAGGTCCTGGGATCCAAGCATAGGCATATTCCAGAGATCTGCTCTTTCTTCACAACTAAGCTTTGAAACTCTGGAATATCTGTTTTTCTCTATTTTACTGCCCAACTGTCAAATTCATGATTCATGTTCTGCTTTCTATGCCTCTTTCAACACTTGCCTGGAGTGCCTTAGAGTGATTTCTTTCAGACCTTCTACCTCATTCCTTGTAGTTGAAAGCTTTGAGTGTCTGGAGATGCAGCAGTGGGGACGGTGGGGGAGATGAGAAGTTCTTTCTTCTCTCTTGCTGCGCCCATAGTCATTTTGTAGCTGAACACCTGATGTGTTCAGAGAGTACCTCTCAGAACCTGTGCTCTGAACTCAGCCTTCTATAGCTAAACGCCCAGAGTACCTCTGTTGGACTTTTCTCACTTTTTTTCCTCTTGATTCCAGCTTTTGGCATATAACACCTGAGCACTTGGTGAAAACGTGTGAGAGTTGGCAAGTAGCTGCATACTTGCTTGTGGCTGGAAATCCTTGGGATTCTCATCTGTAAAGCCAGACTGTGTGACTGTAAAAAGTTTGTTTAAAGTTTGGCTGATTTCTCCTCATTCAAAGTGTGGTAAATTTCTCTTCCTTCACAGGGATGGAACTACTGTGGGTCTCTTTCTCTTCTGTGAAGGACTTGTCACTTTCTAGAGTTTAGTTCATATAAATTTCTTTGTGGCCTCAGCTCTCTGATAGATTTAAAAACGTGCAAATTTGTAGTTTATCCAATTTGTTTTGGTGATTTGTTTGAGAGTGATAGTCTCATGCTGCTTTGTGGAACTCCATGTTTCTTTTCTTGATATTTCTCATTTTATAGAACTTCCTTTCTTATTAGTGAGAACAACAAATGACCAATAAATCATCCTTTCCTTGATTCTTAAAATTGTCCTTACAATTTGATTTTTTTAAAATTAGCTTTACTATATTCTTAAATATTGCAAGTTTTGTATGCTTGAGGTAGAATATTGACTATGAAAACTCTTAATTTGAAATATCAATAAATTGCATATTCCCCTAAAATATCACTGAGCCAGAAAAGGTTCTTTTGAATATATCTCTTTATCATCATGACATGGAGCCTCTAAGTGGGAGACTGTGGTCATATAATCCAACCCTTTTATTTGTCCATGGGAAAATATCGTTATGTTCTAGCTAGCTGTAATGAGGTTCAGTGCACTCCCTTGATAGCTGGAGTAATCACTCTGAGTCGTCATGTGCCACAGTAATTTTATGTTCTTTTGCTTTAAATTTTTACTTTGTAATTTTTAGTCTGTGGTTATCTTACCTTTTCAGACTTGAATTATAATTTTAAAATGTTTAGAGAGACAGATTGTTTCTCTGGGGTGCTAGTTATTTGTATTTGTGGCTCCTGTAAAATAAATGAGATTATCCATATAAATGGATTTAATGGACATGTTACATTGGCATTAACCAAAACTTTGGATGGTATCGTGAATGTAGTGGATTATTTAATTAAAGTATAGATTAGCAGTGATGAATAATGTTTCCTTTTTAATTGTTTTATTCAGCAGAATATACTTTTTTAAAATAAAAATTGTTTTTTGATATTAATTTTGGAGGTATGATATTCCAATGCAAATTATTATTTTTTTTAATTATAAAAGTAAGTTATCCTTCATTTCAGATTTGTAACTAATAGGAAAGAATGACCACTTGTTTAGTCAGAGAAAGATAAAAATGTAAAAATGCAACATTCCAGGAATAGGTGCCAACACAAGTTTTGTTTGATGTTTTTATAGTTGACTGGAGAGTGGCAGAGAGCAGAATTTTAAGTTGCCAGAAGGTGTACCAAGTTTTTCTAACTGCTAAGATGCTAAATTCATGGGGTTACAACAGAGGCAGAGTAGGATCTTTCAGAGAACACATTTACAGTCAAAAGCTAAATTTTAATTACTATAATATAAAATAAACATCTTATGTATTTATTTTAACAAAATACAGGCACAGAAAGTCTTTTTTGTTTTTCACTCTTTTCTAGGAAATGTTGACCGCAGTATAAGTGGTTCTACGTAACTCAAGTCTATAGCTCTTACAAAGAACTTTCCAGGACTGCTGATTTTTTTTTTGTATCTGCCACAGTTGTAATTATGGAGTTTTAAATTACATTCCTGTTGCCTTCTGCCTTTAGTCAACTCTCTGTGCTACTTCCTTCTGCGCTGAATCATTTATGGAATGAAGCAGGGTATGATTACTGGGTCAGTAACTGAGAACTGTGTTGCTCCTAAGACACACCTTAACTCATACCAAGTCTGCCATTTTTTTCAGTTACCACGCCACTGTTTACTAACTTATTAGCTTTGAACATGATAATTTGAACTTTCTTATGTTTAAAATGGGGCTAAAATAGTATTTTTCACAGGGTTATTATGACAATTGAATGATATAATATATATCAAGTTAATTGTGTATTTTCTGGCACTTAAAGATGCAGTGAATATTTGCTGTTATTATCATCATAATTGTTATCATCATCATCATCATCTCCATCCCATCATCATTCCCTTCTGTCTGTTCTGACAGTTATCATCATATTCTGCATAGATCTTCTATTACTTTGCATTTAAACTTGTGCAGTAGCCTCCTCACTGATACTTCTATCTTCAGTTTCTGTCCCATTTATATGGTTTATTTTACTTTTTGGACTAATCTACCTAAAATGGAATTTACAATCAGGACACTGCCCAGTTCAAGAATATCTCTTCATTATGCATAAGGTCAAAGTTTTCTTCGACACTATGCTTGCTTTCTTCATGTTCAAAATTTGTAGTAGGTTTTTTATTAAATACTTCTTGAATAAATTGAATCAATGACTCTATTATAGCAGTTATAAAATTAGATTATAGTGAAATTTCAGTATATCAATGGTTGCTGATACTGTTCTATATTCATTTATGTAAATAATGATTTCTTCATGTAAAAGATATTCCTTGATTTAAAAAAAATTACTTAGATTTTTTCAAACTAATATGTTTATAGTTTAAAAATATCAAATTATACTATTAATGAAATGGATTTGTAATAAAAAACAGTAGTTCCTGCTCTATCCATCTTTCCCACACTCCCTCATTCTACTGTAGCTCTGAAGTGTTCCTCATGGCTATCTCATTTCAAAATAATATGCTTTTATCAAGCTGTCTTGAATTTATAAATTTTAATTTTATTTTTTATCTGTTTAGTCACATGACAGATGAATATATAGCCTTGTTCTATTATCTTCCTTAAGTTGTATTTTTTTTTAAGGACTTATTAATTGATTTACTTCTTACTTACCTGTATTTTTACAGTATCAAGGTAGATGACATATACATTTTGTCATGTAACTATAATTAAATCTCTCATATCTTTCCTACTGATTGACACTGTAGGCATAATAATTCTTTTATTATGACTGTAAATTTTCTTTATAGAAAATCATTTACACAGGCTCTGATTTCATTTTCTTATACAGCTTTGTGTATTTCTTGGATTTTTCTAATTGCCAATTTTTTTTTGTTACATTGTCTGCTTTTATCATATTCTTCAGTTCTTTTAAGATAGTCATTCTCAATGGCAACGTCCCCAACATTCGACACACAACAATCCCTACCACCACCACCCAAGATATTTGGTAATATCTGGAGACATTTTTGGTTGTCACACATATATGACTGTTCCTGGAATCTAGTGTGTAGAGCTCAGGAGTGCTGCTAAACATCCTGCACTGTACAGGGCAGTCCCCTACAACAGACTTATCCAACTAGCATGTTAATATCATTACATGTGTGGCATTCTCCTTCCCCTTGGCTTTTCCCCCAGGTTCTAGAGGCTCCTGTCATTTTACATGCTAATCCTGGTCATCATCATCTCTGATGTGGATTGACGCAATAGCTTCCTCATCAGTGTCCCAGCTTCCAAGATTGCTTTCTTCCAGTCTGGTTTTCTGTTGTATGCAGCCAAAAACATTCCTGATTGATCAATATGGTGGTTAAAGAAAAGAAAGAGATCTGAGAAAAGAATCATTTTACAAAAACAAAGCTTCTCTTGATAATATTCTGAATGTTAAAATTTAAGTTTGACAGTGGTCTGATGAGGTGCTTTCAAGGATATGGCTGACGAAACAGGAAAAAGGTTAGCAAACCTAGAAAGGTAGACCTAATAGTTGTTGGAAACTGCATAAGGCCTAAGTATACATAATGTAACTTAATATTTTCATTTTACAATACAAGGAAATAGCCATGATGTTCTTCCTGTGTTATAGGGGTTAAATTAGACATTTGGTGAAGGATGTGGCTTGATTCTTTTGTGAATGCTACTTAGAGAACTGAAAAGCTGCACCGAGCTATGGTTGGCTGGTGTTTGGATAAGCTCTTCTGTGACTCACTCCCACAAAGCAGCCATTCAGCAGATGTGCTTGAAATTTGTGATTTAGCAAAATTATATATTACTCTGTTCAGACTTCTGGAGTTACTTAAAAATAGTGTTAAATCCTCAAATGCTAATGTGCTAATATGAAATATGTTCTGTGAATGTTAAATGGGGAAGTAGGTTCTTTGTTTAATCAGTTCTGTATTTTAAAAAATAGAAAGAAAAAAGCTGTTTGTTGCAGAGCTCCTTAGCATGTCTTGCTTAAAAAGGAATATAATATGTGGCCAGACTTACTTGGTGCTGAGACTGGTTGTTTTGGCAAATAGTGATATGGATTTTTGTACAATAATAATCATCTGCCTTAGAATTGTATTAATATACCTCAATTATAAGTGAGATTCCTTTATAAAGGCAGAGGATATAAGAAATTCCATATTTGTCCAATGAGGTCACCACCATTTGAGAAAGGTATAAAATTGACAAATGATGCCTTCTTACTTATCACAGACTTTATGATGCTATATACCAGTTCAACATTGCAGTTATAGATTATATTACTGATACTGCAGTTTGGACATAGAACATATCTTTGACTGTAATTTGCATACCTATTTCACAGCTCTCAGCTTTTTTCAATCAAGCAAAGTTTATCATTCACAGAAATGACTGATAGTTTTGTTGCCATTGAAAAAGAAAACTGAAGATTACTTTTTTCGTGTCCTAGATGCAGGGTTATGTTCTTTCTAACCCCAGCTTGCAATGCCATTTCCTCCTTGGGGCCTACCCTGATCTTTCTATGCAGACTTAACTGCGCAATTAATCTTATTCATACAGGGTACATTAGAACAGTTTTGCTTCCTTTTATTAATAGCTTCTTGTTTTCGAGCCTACCAGGTCATAGGGCCGTAGACTTCTTGAAGATGGGTCTGAACTTTTAACTCTGTATGACTTTTATGTCAGATAATTCCAAATAAAGATTTTGCTGAGGGAAGGAGGAAAGAATTTATGAGACTGAATTACCTTGAAGGAGACTTAAAAACAAATGTTAAGGTTTTTGACCCTATAAAGGTCAAATTCTTGTAACCTAGTTCTTGTAACCTAATTGACAAATGAATGCCATTACACACACTGGCCTCTGCATCTACGTCTTGTTTCTACATCTGTCCACAATGAACTATCAGACTTTTTTGACAGATAAAATAACAAGGTTTGAGTCCTTATTTAAAATTACCTGCACAACGAATGTACTGCTAAAATGTGGCTTTCATATCTTTCTAAATTATGGAAGTTAAGTGGATTCATTAATGCAGCTTTGTCAACATACAGTTTTGTATAGCTATGCTTTTAAATTAATACTTCCCCAGACTACCATAAATATTTCATAGAAATGCACATATTTAGTTATTTGTATTATTTGATTAAATAGCTTCATATGTACATCTTTAAAGTCAGAAAATGTTTTATTGGAAAATAGTAATGGCTTTGAGCTTATACATGTTGAAATTTTGTTAGTCTGTGATAGTTCCTGATTGTTATATGCCAGATATTATAAAACAATGCTTTATAGCCCTTTTAAATTGTGACACATCAAGGTATCTTTCATGAAGATATAACTATTACATGAGGCATGTGCTGCTTCTGGACAATCCACACATGAGAATGAATAAATTGATAAACAAATCATGAGTTCATCCTGAAAGATCTGTGTCTAGTCCATCACTGGAGGTTTATTTCTCGTCTTCAGCCATCTGTATTTCTCCCCGTCTCCAACAGTAGGAACCCTGGCTCCCAGCATCATCAGTACATTTGCTCATTGCTCAAAGTAGTTCAAAGCTGCAGCCACCCGTGCCACCACAGAAGGAGAAACCTACATAATCAGGTTCAAGACTTTTTTAATTTTCAGTGTGTAATTTAACCATTTACATTAAACATTTAATATTTTTAATGTTTCTTTGGGTTGTTTATTTCAGTGTGGTTATATTATTAATCTAAAATATAGATAATATATATTTTTTCAGGATGTATTTTAATTTTAGGCTTCTTGCATCTTGTGGATTCAATGGTATGCTTTGAATATATTTATCATCATTTTTAATAATAGAAATGCTGTGAGGCAGCTCCAGTGTAATATCAAGAAGACTGGACTAGGGATTCAAATGCTTTTGTTTGGTTCAGTGTTGCTATTTACTGTTATCTCTATTAATTGCATTAGTAAATTAGCAAATTTATCTGAAATTCTGTTTACTTTCTCTCCTCTTCTAGGTTTATTAAGGCCTTGCATACATACAGTTAAATTCACCAGTGTTAAGAGCACTGTTTGATGGATTTTGTAATTGCATACAATTGTGTAAATGGATTTCTCACCTTCCAGTCTCTTTGCATTTGATCCCCTCTCTTAATTTGACCCCAGGCAACTTCTAATCTGCTTTCTGTCACTATAGTTTTGTTTTTTCTAAAATTTTATTTAAATGGAATCACACTGTATGTAGTCTTGTGTGTGTTGCCTTCTTTTACTTGGGATCATGCTTCTGAGATTCATCCATGTCATTGTGTGTATTGTTATTCTGTTCCTTTTTATTGTGGTAGAAATATATCACAATTTTAAAAAATGTCCAGTTGATGGACTTTTGGGTTGCCTGTAGTTTTTGCTAATATATATATAATAATAAATAGTTTGAACATTCACGTACACATTTTCATATGGATATATGCTATCATTTCTCTTTTGCATAATTTTAGTGTTTTTTAGAGATTACAGTATATAATACTCAACGTTTCGTAGTTTATTTATTGTTAATAATTACTTCATATAAAATATAGAAATGTTGAAATATCTGTCTTATATCTCAATCTGTCCACGGTGTGTTCATTCTTCTCTTAATTCCATTTCGTTCAGAAGTAGTTTTCCATTCTAGAATTTACACTTAATTTTTGAATTGTTTCTGTCTCCTGAGACTTTTTATTTCTCTGCCCAGATTTAATGTGTTGCAAACATTTTTCTTAATTGAGAATAGTTATCATATTTACTTTAAAATTCCTTTCTGTTAGTTCTAATGTCTGGTTATTTGGGAATCAGATTAGATTGATTTCCATGTGTTCTGTTTTTTTGGTTCTTTGTATGTTGGGTAATTTTGGGTTGTATTCTGGATATTGTGAGTTGCTAAACTGTGGAGATTTTGGATCTGTTGCATTTCACTGGTAATGATTATATCCTGTGTTATATAGATGGTTCTTTTTTTTTTTTCTGGGCGTGAACGGCGGACTTGTCTTGTGCAGCAGCTCCATTCTCCATTCAAAGCCTTTTCCTTTCCCTGGGCTGCTTTGAGTCTGTTCTGCACGTGGGTCCTCGGAGGTCAGTCAGAGATGTGACTGGACAGCATTTAGAATCCCCTCTCTGGGTCTTTCCCTTATGAGATTCCCCTGCACTCTTCAGTGCTCCTGGTTTCTCCACTTCCCTTTTCCTTTCCCAGATCAGAAGGATTGTGGGTATGTCCTTGTGTACACCTGCTGCTATGCCTGCCATTTGGACTGCGCTTTGTCCGGGCTAAAAGCCCCAAAGACCAGAAGTTACTTACAGCTTCCTGTCTTCTTTGTGAGCAGCATTCTCCACCAGTGTTCTCTGCTCTCTCTCCAGTAGTTTTTGTTACTTTTTGTATTTTGTCCAGATTTTTATTTTCTGCAGGGTAGGGGAGAGAGTGTTGTCATATATCTGGTAACGTCTTACTTCATCATACCAAGAGCTTGTACTTTAGAGATGATATATCAATTCCTTTCTTTTTAAATGAGGATAATCACTCACACAGACACACACACACACACACACACACACACAATAGTATGGGAATCACAGGAGTCAAGTACGTAAACATTAATCCACTTGATTTGAGACTGGGTGGCGAGGGACCATGTCATTTATCTGAATTCTTATTCAGTCATTGAAAGTGCTTTCTTAATTCTAAAGCTCTTTAGGGATATTTGTTTATCAATTAAAATTTCTTAAAATAAGTTATCTAAAAAGAATCATTTTAAAAACATTTAAATATTTCCAAAAACATAAAGTAATTCATAATTATAGACTTTAAAGTTCTTTTTTCCTGTTCTAACACATATGATCCAGCAGCATGGCGTTTAGGAATATTAATAGTCATCCTCCAATATGTGTCTATAAATATACGCAAGAAGTATTATTAATACAAAATTAGAAGCTACCTGAATAGGTAAACTATAGCATACTTCCTATCTGGGAAGGAATCCTGTGCATTTATTTAAAAAAATGAGATGGGAAAATCTATATGTTTGATGTGGAAGTTGGCCATGATATATTCGTGAATGAAAACATTTACTGTAGGAACTTTTGTATAGAGTGAATCTATTTTTATAAACAATTTTTACTTTTAAATTTTACTCCAGTTGACGCATATGTATATATTACAAGGATATACCTAAGACTGCTAATGTTTATTTTGTGGAAGAAGAATTGGGGAAGAACCACTTTCAACTTTCTGTATTGCTCTGTACAGTTTATATATTATTATTTATAGACTTAAGCAAACCACACAAGTTCACTGACCTTTCAAAATTTTGTTTTTTATTTAATTGAACCAATACTGAAGTAATTACTTATATTTATAATAGTGATACAGTTTTGTATGGCTGCTGTAACAAATTACTGCATACCAGGAGGCCTAAAACAATAGAAATGTACTCTTTTACAGAAGTCTGAAATCAAGGTGGTGCAGAGTTGTACTCCCTTGCAGAGGGTCCAAGGGAGCAGCTGTTACCTGCCTCTTTCAGCTTCCTGGTTGTCAGTGGCATTCCTGAGTTTGAGACCTCCTCACTCCAATATCAGCCTTAATCTTTAAATGGCCTCTCTTTTGTGGTCTGACTTAAAACTCTTTCTGCCTCTCTTTTTTTCTTTTTTAATTTTATTATTAGTTTCAAGTATATAGTACACCAGTGAGGCATTGATATAGTTTATAAAACGATCCCCCTAATTGCTCCTTCCCTCCCCTGGCCCTCCACCTAGCCTTTACATTACTGCTGACTGCATTCCCTATGCCGTGCTCCCCATCCCTGTGACCATCTATCAACTACTAATTTGTACTAATTTAACTCTCACCCATTTCTCCCAGCCCCCCAGTTCCCCTCCCCTCTGGCATCACCAGATTGTCCTCCATATTTGTGAGTCTGTTTTTGATTAGTTCTTTTTAACTGGCTGAGTAATATTCCATTGTATATATGAACCACAACTTTTTAATTCAGTCATCTGTTGATGGGCATTTAGGTTGCTTCCATATCTTAGCTATTGTAAATTGTGCTACCGTGAATATTGGGGTGCGCAGATCTTTACGAATTATTGTTTTGGTTTTCTTTTGGATAAATACCCAGAAGTGCAATTGCTAGGTCAAAAGCTATATCCATTTTTATTTTTTGAGAAACCTCCAGACTGTTTTCCATAGTGGCTGTACCAGTTTGCAATGCCACCAACAGTATATGAGAGTTCCCTTTTCTTTGCATCCTCACCAACACTGCTTCTTTGATTTATTGATGATAGCCATTAAATAGGTGTGAAGTGATATCTCATTACAGTTTTAATTTGCATTTCTCTGATGATTAGTAACCTTGAGCATTTTTCATATATCTATTGGCCATCTGTATTTTCTCTTTGTTGTTGAGTTGTATGAGTTCTTTATATATATTTTGGATATTAACCTCTTATCAGATGTATCATAAGCAAATATCTTTCCCAGTCCGTTGTCTTTTTGTTTTGTTGATGGTTTCCTTTGCTGTGCAAAAACTTTATTTGATGTAGTCCCATCTGTTATTTTTTCTTTTGTTCTCCCTACCCAAGGAAATGTATCCTACAAGAAATGACTGTTAGCAATATCAGAGAGTTTACTGCCTATGTTTTCTTCTAGAAGTTTTATGATTTTGGGTCTTAGATTTAAGCCATTAATCAACTTTGAGTCCATTGTTGTATACAGTGTAAAAAGGTAGTCCAATTTTTTTTTTCTGCATGTATCTGTCTAACTTTCTCAGCACCATTTATTGATGAAACTGCCTTTACCCCATTGTATGTTCTTAACCTCCTTTTTCTTATATTAAGTAAGCATATAGGCGTGGATTTATTTCTGGGCTTTCTATTCCGTTCATTTGATCAATGTATCTGTTTTTATGCCAGTACCATGCCGTTTTGATTATTGTAGCCTTTTAGTATAGTGTAATACCTCCAACTTTTGGTTCCATATACATTTTAGGATTATTTGTTCTAGCTCTCTGAAAAATACCATTGGTATTTTGATAGGGATTTCATTGAATCTATAGATTACTTTGGGAAGTATAGTCATTTTAATGATGGTGATTCTTTCTGCCCATGAGCATGGTATCTTATAAAGACACTTGTTATTGGATCTAGTGCCTACCTGGATAATCATCTCATGATCCCAAACTTAGTTACATCTTTTAAGACCATTTTTCTAAACAAAGTAACATTTCACGTTCCAGAGATTAAGATATTTGGGTATCACCCATTAGCCCACAGCAAAGAGATATGGAGATATGTTTAATTATGTCTTCTAAGCTAAAAAATTAAAACTTTAAAATTTATTTTCAGCATTTCTATCTCAAAAATTTAATCAGTACCAGAATTTTATATTTAAGATGCATTTTAAAGAAATGAAAATTAGAATTATTAATTCGTGTTATTGACTAAGATATACATATGGAACTTTTTCACTCTTTTGGAAAAAAAAATTTCCTTGTTTAATATTTACTTATTTAATTTTGTAGCATATTTAAGTTACTACCCTTTTTGGTTTTAGGCCTCTTTCATTTTTATTTTATTTTAATTTATGGATCATCATTATGCTATTAGATGGAAAATATATGATTACATACCTAGAAACAAATAGGTATTTTTTATAATTGCCTATGATAATTGAAATAGAAGATTTTTATTTTAAAAGTTATTTTAAATTATAAGTAAATTATAAAATGTCTAATTTTTAAACTAGATATTAAAATTGTAATTCTCGGTATTGTAGAATTTTAAATTTTTACTTACCGACTGTTCTTGACATCATTGTTTTAACTTCTGACGTAAATGTCAGATTGAGCAAAAATGATAGCAATGTATTTTGCATTGGAAGTTCTGTTTGGGCCAGAAACAGTTTGACAGTCTTATGGAATAACTTATTTTCTTATTGCTAAAAATATGTATATTCATCCATATATAAAAAATTGGGAGATTTCAACAAGTTAAGTTTTTTTCATCTTGTTTACACTTTCCTTCAGTTATCAGTGAACTCCAGGTGAGTAGTTTGCCAGAAATATGTGGTTCAGTCTTCCTATTAGGATGCATACACACTTTTGACTATTAGTTGTAGCCTTTGAGGAAATTGGCTTTATTGTTAGGCAAATTTCATTCTTTTGCTTTCTTCTAAGAACTCAGAAGACATCTTTGAGTATCATTATGTTTTGAAAATATTTTCCAGAAACACTAAGGGGACAGCATTTAAAAAGCAAGGAAACAAGTATTTATTTAGCATCTGCTTTTTACCAAGCATCTGCTAGGTGTTTCATACTGTCTCATTTTTTCTTAAGAACAACTCCATCAATTGGATATTTTCAGTATTGGCTCCACTATTTTTAATAGGAGAGGAAACTGAGGCACAGATTAAGTAAGTAGCCTAGGATCCCACATGTTTAAAGAGTGAGACAGATTTGCATCTAGTCTATGTCACTTAAAAAGTACAAATCAGATAACAGTCACTCCAAGCTATTCATAAAAATACCTTCCAGTTCTTGTTATATCTTACATTTTAAAATAGAATTTCTGAACTGAGTATGTAGTCTCCTGGGGTTGGTCCTGAGAGGTCCTTGGCATGAACAGTACAGATAGTGATGTGCTGCAGTGGTCAGGGCATGGAGCATGGGGCGTAGGGCACAGGGCATTGGGCCAGAAGTGAGCCTTTCCACCTGATGTATAGTTTTATTAGCTATCACCTTTGTGCCGAGGAAAGATGATAGAAATACCAAATAATATTACATCTTAAAATGTCATTAAAAATAACCTCATCTCTGCTTCTGATTTAAAATATGAAAATTTTGAATTAGAGGAAGGACATAAGATACAACCTCCAAAGAAAATAAAAATATCCAGGCCATCATTTTATACTTTTAAATTTATGTGAAGGCTCAGTTTGCAGAAATGAATAATAATTTAGGTGCCCTTTGCCGCTGTACCTTGTAAGATCTCAGTTATGGAATTTTAAAGGAATATTTACGAATTTTTATTTGCTCAACTGTAATAATTTTTTTAATACAAAATAAGCATTCTGGGATAATGTCTTTATGGGTCATAAATAAATAGAAGTTGTGATTTTTTGTCACCTATCTTTTTATAGTTATTATCTTAAAATTATGTTTATTTTCACATCAGAAAAAAGCAACTATTGAAATAATGTTGAAAATAGTCTTTGTAACTATTCCACAGCAAAAAAATCTTTAGTCTCTAATAAGTTACGTGTACTTTTTATAAGTCTACATCTCCAAAGGATGAACGTAGGAGAGACGAGGAGAGAAAATAATCTTGATATACTTCAATTTATTTTTTTTTATGAGGAGATATCTCTTGAATGCTTGCTAAATGAGTTTTTTTAAACCCTGAGTGATCTTTATAGCAAACACAAATCCTAAAATTATAATAGTCTATTTTATTTTCTTTAAAATGTCTACTCCCCAGCAATAACGAAAAAAAATAAATGTCAGAAATTTTTATTTAAAAAATTTTTATTTTAAAAGCTAGTGTAGAACATCTTCAGAGTCAGCCTCTGATAAAAGTATGCTATTTTAATTGTGAAGCAAGATTGCCACCTAGTGGTGTTTTCAAGTGGTACATCCTTCAGAATGAGCTAATACAGCGTTTAAAAATGCTTAACAAATATAGGTTTCAACTTTTCAGAATTTTCACTTTTAAATGTTTCAAATTAGATATGACTTAACAAAGGACTTTCCCTAGTACTTGTCCTAATTTCCATCTTTCAGTCCTTAATGTTGGACCGAAAATTTTTTTGTCTGATCACTGAAAAGTTGAAGTGTAAGTAGTTGGCGGTTAATCGTGATGCCTATCAAGGCATTTCATAATTCTTAACATATCTGGAAATTGTTTCTTTAGAAAAAAAGATGTTTCTGTAGTACTAAGTAAAAACTTTTTTTACTTTTTTCATATTCCTTTCAGTTTTTATGCAGGTTAATTTTATGAAACATTTGTATTTAAAATTTAAGATTTTCATGATGATTTCTTTGCTTTTGGTATTTTTATTTTTGTAAGGTAACAATCTGAAAAGTTAGTGTAGAAGAAATTTAAATAAATTTTACAGTGTATGTGTGGAAAAAATTTAATGAAGGTTAGCTAAGTGGTGCAAATAATATATGTTTGCGCATGAAAAGAAATCATAAAAAGTAAAACTGAAAAATGCATTTTAAAAGGGTTTATTTTTGAATAAAATAAATCTTTTACTGAAAATAGTTTACTATATTAAAATCAGCACTAAGTGATTTTACTTAGAGGTACTGTAAATGATACATAACTTTATTCGTCTGACTCATTCATACATAAATTATGGAGAAAATTAAATTTTAAGCTAGAGTTGCCTCGAGTTCTTTTTGTAATTGTTGGAATAAAAGTTGTGGTATTCATTTTAGCATAGTAGGTGGCCACTTTATCTTAAGAGGGAAAGAAAATAGTAGTGATAAAAGAGGTACTGAATTGTTAAGGGAAATGAAATAAAAAGCTCTTGTTTTAATTTTTCAGCATTTTGTGCATTAGTACTCCCTCTTCTAAATTACCATTAGTGGAATTCTGACCCTCCTGTTGGCTGTGCTTGATAGAGGTTTAGGCATGGAATTCCATGGATTCTTTCTTACTGCTGGTGTACCAATTCATATTCTTCTTGGTGATTGCTTTTACCCTTAATATGATGAATACATTAATTTCATCTGTATCAAGTTTTCTGAAGCAAATTCTGCATTCAGATTCTTAGTAGCCTTGTTAACTTACTAATCTTATTTACTCAATACGGTTAAACATTGTATTTTCCCAAATTGTATTTACAAGTGGGAATTTATAAGCCATTTTCTTTTGCTTTAGAAGAGGAAATTACAAGTTACTATTTCAATGTCTCTGACTGGGTATAAAAATAATAGGAAAAACTAAATTTGGGGGCAGTGTATTATATAATCTACTTAGACCATAGCGATGGAAACAAGATTGGGAGAGTGACTAGAGAGAGATCTTTATTCACTAACTTATTTTTTAAATTATTTTTAATAGCTTTGGAATTTGCAGTATGTTGGCAAGTTTAATATTTGCTGAGATTAAAGATACCCTTTGATAGAAATGATTTTTAAATTACCTGTTATATTTTATTCTCTCCTATCCTCATATTAGTGTGGGTAATAGGGAGTTAGTTATCTCTATTTTCTTTGTGGTTAAGGAGGAATTCATTTATTAAATTCTCATTTTGGAACTTGGATAACACACGTGGGCCAGTAATCTCAGTGCAGTCTCAAATAATCATGTATACATCAGAGACTGCGAAAACCATAGAGACCATTCAATTTGGGTTTTATTCAGAGACAGTTAAGACCACTGTGTACCAGTCATCATCCGGGTATCTCCTTTTTTCCCATTTGGGAAGAATGTTTTCATTCTTGGTTTTTTCGTTTGCATTTTCAAGAATTTTCATCTATCAGCTTAATTTGTGTGTGCAGTAATAGGTTCTGTCTTTGATTATTTTTGTAAGGATTCAGATGTCAGTTCAGACTTGGATGGACAGACACTCATCGCTTGGATGGGTAGAGGTGGGTAGAGGGGAAGATCTTTTTAGCGTTACTAGTCAATTAGAACTCCCTAAAAAATATATGGAGGCTGGAAATCGGGTTAAAAGTAAGGACTATATATTTTTAGTTCATAAAATGTTTAGGCCAACCTAAATTATTTGACACTTTTTATTATGATGTAGACAACTCTGGTAAGAACATTTTTGACATGTGTAATTATGTTCCTTGCTCTCTACGAGTCATAGAAAGTGACCTGATAGACATAGTTCCTTTCCTCTTTTGCTTGCAAAGAATGTCAGCCATAAATAGTATATCATTTGAGAGGCACTTACTGCACAGCCCTGCATATCCGAGACAGCTTGGAAGTGAACCAGAGCAAACAAGCAGATGGCTTTAGTAAACTGATATGATTAGTAAGTAAGTGCCACATACTGGTTGAAACCTATTTTGTTTGGCTTGTACGGTGCTTTACAAAAAACTAAAACCTAGAAATGAAAAATCTGACAATGACTGTATGACTGTCATACAGAGAACTAAAGCTGAATTATAGGGGCCGCCTTTGATGGGCAGGCCCTCTCGTTTGCCGTGGTGTTCCTTCCTCATTATGCGTTCATCATAGGCAGCAAGCGAGTTAGACTCAAGGCTTTACCTGCTCTCAGAGGAGTGGGTAAGGAAGGCAAACTGGCTCTCTTTTCCCCTTCCTAGTGTAAGAGGTGGTGATGGTGATCCGCTATCTGGATCAAATAAATGAGATTCAAATAATAGTATTTGTTTTGCCACAGTTTTCTGTCAGTCACAATCCTTGAACCGTAGTTTGGGCATGTTTGTGTTATATGCCCACGTGACTTCTGAACAAGACATGAAGCTGGTACTCACAGTGGCACTTAGGCTGAGTGACCCCTCTCACAAGATATGTATTCATTATCTGTAATGGGAAAACTCCTCTCCTCCAAATTGGTGGATGATAATTAATTTTAAAGCTTTTACTTCCGAAGTAAAAACACTTGCCCAAGAGTACACAGTAAGTGACTCTGAGTAAAAAGGAATTTTAACATCTAGTTATGAAGAAAGGAAGCACTTTCTAAAATCTTGTTTTAAACATTTGAGCACTTCTTAAATTGTGATTTTAAAATGGCATTATGTGAAGGTAAAATGAGTGGAAAATGTGAATCTATTTTATATAATGCAGAAATTTAGCCCTTTAGTGCCCCGCTTGCCAATAACATATATTCTATGTATTTTTAGTTTATAATAATAATGAGTGGTTTTATAATGTTATTCTTTCAAAATCTCCATTAGAGAGGAGAAAAAACATTTGCTTTGCTTTTCCTGGCTATTTTAGTCAACAAGAGCCCTCTGGGGTTCATGTCTTCATTAAGGTCCTTGCCCTTGAGTTTCACGTACTCAAAGATGGCACATGGGAACTGATTACAAATTTCTTCTCGTGTGTACAGAGGTCTGCTGTACACACGTGCACAGAGATCAGATCTGGCATGCCCGCTCCACTTTTCACTTCCTTTTTTTCTCATTGATTATATTGGAGTTTTACGTGTTTACAAAAAAAAAAAAATGTAAATCCCAGGTTGTGGTTAATTTAGATTCAGTCCTCCTGTGAAAATGGTCCAGTGGTTGCGGAAGGATGACCAGGATGTGCTGGGAAGAGATGTGAATGGGTCTCGTATTTCTTGGTGATAGCGGAGGAAAGCTGTAAGGCACAAGACCTTTGATTTTCAAAATATGTAGAGTGAGGAAGGGAGACTTATAAAATGCACAAATTGAGACTGAGCCATATTTTAGAATTTGTTATATTCAGAAGGCCTTCTACAGTCATTATTTGAAAGAAATCACAGGATGTTTGATTTATATACATGGATAAAGTCAGATTTCCACCCCCTTATAGCTTCTGTCTTTAGAATTTTTTAGATAGAATTCTCTTTTTATATAACAATAGAGATTGCTATTTTTATTAGTATAACAATTTTTATATCTCTAATTATTAGTTCTAATTTATGTTCCGTGTTATGCCATATATGAGACTATAAACTCCTTGAAGGCAAGTGCTTAATTTTCATCATTTTACTAATCTTATTACTGATTTATGTCTTATTTTTCATATGAATAAAGGCTTGCTTAATTAGCATTTGTTGAACTGAGTTTGTAAGATGATTTGTGATAGTCAAAAAGTTAACAGTGATAATAAGGAAATTAACAGGCATTTTGAACTAAAGCAGTGTTTTAACCAGCTATGCTAACTGCAAACATTTGTATTCCATGGTAATGCCTCCCATCCATTTATTCTTACTGACTTGTCTGCATACTCAGTGGTTCTGTTTTTTCCTCTAACCCACTTAACTACTTGCCTTCAATTCATCATTGTAGTTTAGCATTGTTGTGGTCTTAAACTTTTAATAGTATCTAATTTGTTAACACATTCTTGCTTTGATTTATATATCTCCTTCATTTTATTCATAAGCTTATCACCTTTAACCTCCTGTTGTTCTTTTACACTCTTCAATTTACATTTTTCGCTTGCTCTTTTACTTTTGAGAAATCATCTATTCTGTTTCCTAAAGGCACATGCTCTTTGGTTGCTGCCTCTAAGTAGAGTTTGTATTAACAAGTGTCTTTGACTCAGTCTAATGTTGCAGGTTGATGGAATTATCAGCCCTGTCAGACTCATATTCCTGTATCTTTTTAGTCGGAGAATGTCTGCAGTGGCTGTGTGCTAGCACCTACCCTACAGAATGCTAATGGGCTTTTTTTGCAGTGGACTTTTGGGGGGAAAATACCTGAATTGTAGAATTTGTCAAAGAATTTCAAAATGGCCATGTTGGGCATGGATGAATGGTAGAGATGATCCCCACCAACCCTCAGATTCTGTAATATTGAATTCATTATTGTCTGCGATAGATATATGGTTGGTTTGGACTAGATAAAAGAAAAACGGGCAATAAAACCATGAATAGAAAAAACTGAAAAGTGACAGATAAAGTAAAAGACATAAGGTAAAAACTCGCCTATCTTGGGAACATTATGGTAAAAAAAAGTGGGGGTTAACTGAAAAGACAACATAAGAAGGTAGCATAGGAAATTTCTGTTGGATAAGTTCAAAACTATGTTGCGTTAGGTTCTGTTTTTATAGCATGTCTCAATCTCTAAGTACTCACTGTATTACCAAGTGTTTAAGTCAGATATTATGTCTGTATAATTGTAAAGAGTAGCTTATACATTTTTTAAGGAGTATGTTGACATTTCAGTGGAAAGCATATGGATAAGTGTATTGCTACAATCTCTCTTTAAGGATACAAAAAAAGAAAACTGTGCATTGTCCATTCTCTTCTATCAGAGATAGTAAATAAACAGGGAATATGTAGGACTATTTCCCTAGTCTTTGTAGAAGCATTTCATAGTAGAGAACAAACTTGCATGTTGACTTAAAAATAACTTGAGTTAATTTTGATTTTAGAAAATATTAAGCCGTTTATTTTATTTTAACAGGTATCTTTCAGACGAAGGCATTGAAGCTTGCACAAGTTCTCCTGACAAAGTCAATATAAATGACATCATCCTGATTGCTCTCAATGTAGGTTTTGTTTATTAACTTAGAAATATTTTTAGTCTAGGAGCTATAATTATGAAAAATGTTTCCTAGAATAAGCTGAATTTCATAAGTAATATGGAATAATAAAAATAGCGCTTATTTTTATTGTCCATTTTAAATTATAATTATAGTCATTGAATTTGTTAATCTCACATCAACTAATTATTAGAAATGTATGTTTCTTTTAATATCTATTAAACAGAATCCAATGAAAAAGGAAAAAATGCAATGGAAACTCTAACCCATTATCAATTATAGAATTTTATAACATATACAGTACCTATATAATGGCAATAAAGACTGATCATATTCATTAAAACAAATTGTCATTTAATTAATATAGGTACTGTAGGTTATAGTTTTTTGACAGTTATATTTAGTATTTCAAATTAACTTTTCCTGTTGGTATAAATAATGTATACTGTAGAACACTTTAGAAAATACAGAAAAATAAAATGAGAAACTTAGCTCTATTTGTAATTACTGTTCATGTTTTGGTAGGTAGTCTCCAATCTTTTTCCCTCCACCCACCATAACATCTATATCTTTTCCATAATTGCAATTGGCTTTTGGGGATTTTGAAGAGTTGTAAAAATTATTTGAAATATAGACATAAGTAAAGAAATATTCTTTTTTCAATCTTACAGTTACTCCAGTGGGACTTTTCATATTGCCTTTACAATAACAATTTATTAATGTATATTTTATGATGCATAATTAATAAGGGAAATACCATCTCACAGAGTTATAATATTACTGCAAAATAGGTATAACATAAAACAGAAATGGCAGCAACTGGTAACATTTAAAATATAATTAAATTTAGGTTTAAACAGATAAAAATGTGTTTCAAAATCTTGTTTCTTTCCAGTTTCTCTGAATTTTATTTAATAAGACCAACAGGATCTATTTTTTGCTTCTGAGCTGAGTATTTAAGTTTTTAATAAACAGACTATACATTTCTTAAAGAACATTCGTTAGAAAATATGCAGTTTATCTATGACTACAAATGGAAAAATTCCCTAAACACTTTAACTTCCTTTGACTTATACCCAAATTAGTGAATTCTGATTTCAAAAAATGTGAAGAAGTCTATTTTATTTTATTCTTTATTTAAACATCCTACAGATGGTAAAAAAGAAATTTTGTGACAATGTCCTGTTTCTCTTTATTTTTCTTATTTATAAAGTTAGGTAAATAGCAATGAACTGTTTATAAGTGGGTGTGAAACTTAAAATAAAACCAGTCAGGATGAAGTATTTGTCCTATGTACATAAGAGGTACATGATGGCCATTATCTTAATGAATTAATTTGTCTTTATAATTTTCTTTAAAATATATAGTTGAATACTCCAATCCAAGCTGTCATGCCATATAACAGGAAAAAAAAAACCAAACAAACTTTTAATCAAGATGAAGTCTACACCAAACAAATAATTTACTTTTCAAGTTTATTACCTTTAAATAAAATATGGCACTTATAGTATTTCTGTTGAATTTTTTTCAACTTTTACTGATTGTGGGATGCTAACCTAGTTGAGAAAGACTTATTGACCTTTATTGTATATAACTTATTACATAGAGAGAGAATAAGCCATGCACAAGCTTTATGTTCTCTTCCCCCGTGGGGGAAAGGATGAGTTTGTTTCTTTATCCAGCAATGCACAATGCAGTAATATATATATATAGTGTTTCTGCAAACAAAATTCTAGACCCCCCCCAAAAAAAGCAAGCGTTCATCATAAATCACATTGTTTATGCAAATCGTCTAGGCAGCAAACCACATTTTCAGTTAGCAAGTGGTTCAAGTGCAAATTTCCTATGCGCCAGCCTATGGCCAACTTTGTGAAAGTGGCCCTTCTAAAGATAGTATACTACCTCAGACCTGCTAAGTAAGTATTTTCTGTGCAGATTTTTATGTTGAAAAGAATGTTCCTAATTTTTTACTCTGTGGAATGGGAAATAAGAATATTGAGAAATGATGGTGAAATTCTGCATGTAGTTTTTTTGGCACAAATACCTGAATTATTTAGAAAAAAAAGTAAGTGATAGACTAGTCTTAAATTACTGAACACTGTGTATTAGTAAAGATTTAGAAACTTTTTTTTTCTTCTAAGATTCTGTATAATATAAAATGACTTGCCAAAAGGTTTTCTGTCAGACTTTCTGGTTAGGAATTGTTTGAGATATTTGTATGTTATATAGCTTTGTTATGTTACGGGTATCATAGCCTATAGAATGATGTGTTTTCATGTCTCTGAATGTCAAGGTTATATGAAATTCAGTTGTCAAAACTGTATACTTGTATGTAAGAATAGTCATTGGTTTTAGATTGTGGCATTAATATTTTAGTAAGACTATAGTTTACATAAAATCAGGTTTTAGATTTTAGTAGAAAAGATCTAGTAAGTTAAAAGATTACCTAAAGAAATATGACCAGAATATATATGTCCATATATATATGTTCAACTTACTAGTGCACTTTAAATAACATATGTATGGGATTGTGTTATTTGAAAAGATTGATTATATGTGTAGATCTCATAATCAGCTAAAAGACATTTATATACATTTTGTTCCTCAAACCTTAGGTCTTTTCATCTTTTGTTTGTGAGATTAAATTGACTTTTCTCTAAAATTATATGTTAATAATAATATTTTTTTTTTTAGACAGACTTGAGAACAATTGGCAAGAAATTTCTCCCCAGTGACATCAATGGTGGAAAGGTAGAAAAGGTAAAGAAAAATGTTAACTTTCTAAGTTATGCTAATTACAGTAAATATGAACATCTACTAAATTACTGGAATTATTTTTTGTCAATTAGAACTTCAGTAGCAAAATGTTCTAGAGGCGAACAGGTCAGAGTTACTGTAGTGATTTTGAATACACATGGAAAATTATTAAAACAAACTTTTAAACTTTTGGTGACTATTGAACATTTAAAAATTTCAAAAATTGTAACTATGGCACACTTGCATGTGATACCAGACATTAGAGCTCAAGATAAGGATGTTTTTTGTATCTTTTTATTTTAGTTACCTGTTACCATGTTTATTTAATGAACTTATTAATATAAAAATATAAGACAGTGAGAGAATATTAGGAATAACTTAAAAAAGCCATGCATTTGATTATTTTTATTGTTTTGCATTATATATGTGTGTGTGTGCATGTGTTTGTGTGTGTGTGTGTGTGTGTGTGTGTGTATAAATATTCATGTTAAGATTTTTTTCACTGGTTTTTTTAAAATACACAGTTTTTTGATACCAAATATAGTCTTTTACTTCTTACTTGTTTGTACTCAATTTCTTCTATTTATTTGAAAATACATGTATATTGTGTCAGCCAAGAATTTTCTATGTGCTATTGGTCACTTTTTAACTATTAGCTGACATCATTATCCATGTTTAAATAAATACTTTCAATATATATGTTTTGTATTTGAATAAGTATTCTTATCATTTTAACACTCAGATATTTAAAATAGTTATTGCACCTCAGATATTTTAAATTTTAGGTAATTTAAAATGTCTGTAATGTAGCAACATATTTTTCACATTTCTAAATATTAGTTCATTTATATAATAGATGGTAATCATTTAGCTGGAAAGAACCATATTAGAGAGTTTTTGAGGCAGATACTCAGAGAACAGGTTCTATAAACTCCTCAGCCATTTATTTTAATAATTAACAACACTCTGTGTCAGCAAAGTTTAATCATTTTTTCATCTAAATTTCATATTCTACAGTTAAAGTTCATAAATGTCTTTTTTCCTTCCCTCAGGGGAAATGGTTACCTTCTCTTGAGAATATTTCTCCATATACCTGAAGACTTATACATGTCACTGCCACAGGTTTCTTTTTTCTAAAGCCATTTATTTATCTTGGTTCCTTTGTGCATTTCTCAGTCTTCAGCTTTTCCTTCAACTTAATTGTTCTTCTCAGAGTTCTCTCCAGCTTCTTTACATTTGTTTTTTGGTTTGGTTGTGGTAGTAGTTCTCAGGCTTCGCTGTACACCAGAATCACTCTGAGGCCTGGCTAAAACATAGAGTGTCAGCCCCCACCCCACCCCCAGTTTCTGATTTCATCAGACAGGGATAGAGCCTGAGAATTTGTATTTTTACCAAGTTTCCATGGAATGTTGATTCTGCTGGTCCAGGAAGCATACCTAGCACACTGCTGGTTTAGGCAACAGTCTAGGGCAGGTCTGATGAGTGCAAAAATTCTTGACAGGAAAAGTAGCTAGCATCAGAGCAGTATCTGCACACCCTTACACTAGCTTAATTAAAGAAATTTGAAGATTTCTAGATTTCTGGTTTTCCATTTTCTCTCTATGTGTCTTTAGGGATTCTGAGAACCTTCCTCTGCTGTAAGCTCATGGTGGCAGAGGGTAGGGGAGCTGCTAATGGGAATTTTCTCTGCTCTCCCCACTTTCTAAGAGCAGTTTTTTTCTTTAAGAATTTTTGCACAGTGGGATCTTTATAATTTCTTTGAATGTAGCTAACAATAAAAAACAATGTAAAATCTTTGAATGTAGCACTTTCTGTGCCAAATTTTATCCTTTAAAATATTTTTAATACTAATGTGACTTCATACATAAAATAAGAAGATATGAAGTAAGCCCTTCTCACATGAAACAAGCTAGATGTCCTCCTGCTCTTCCTCTTTGATTATATTGTCCCTTTCATTACCTCTTCCTAACACCTAGTATACTTCTCGTCAGTGTCAGTGAAGATATTTTGAAAAATAATTTTAATAGAAATTTTAGAAGCAGATCCACAGAAATTGCGTATTTTATTTGCTTTTAGTTAAAACTCCATATATTATATAAAACTATAACTACTTTTAGGCCAAAGTAAATCTTAAAGGAATATATTTTGACATGAATGGAATTGTTTGTGCTTTTTTTTTATAAAATAAGACAAATGCAGTTAAAGCTTTGTCTTTTATTTATTGGAATGCCTTATTAACCAGTATTTTACTGTGTTAGTGGTGATTGAATCGTTATGAAGACATGGCTCCAGTCACTAGATTATGTATGTTGTAGTTCTGGTTAAAAATAAAAATTTTAAAATAAATTTGTTTTCATCTTTTTATAAGAGATAGGGCAGCATTTAGTAAGAAGGGTGCTTGAGTGAGTAATCTGTTCCTGGAATATGCCAGATTTTGGTGTAAAATAATATTTTTTAGTTTTTTTTTTTAAATTAAAAAATGAAAGAATAAGTAAAGGAAGAAAGAATAAATGAAGGGTTACCTAGTGACTTTCTGAATAGATTCTACTGGAAATTGACTTTCCAAAAATGAATGTAGGCAGAAAGTTTAGAAATGGGATAGGCTGTTGTCTCAGGAAGCAGAGGCTGTGATGTGTTTCGGATAGAGCGTGGAGAGGGAGGATGAAATGATAGGGACTGATGACATACTCGAAAGATACAGATTTTAGCATCTTTGGGCTGGACTTATATCCTGATTTTTCTACTTATTCATTTTTAAGACTTCTACAAGTTACTTAATTTTGCTAGATTTTAGTTTTCTTATTAAGATATTATCTCCTTTATGACATTGATAATTAAATGAGATAATGTACATGACGTACGAAATATGATACAGTGCATATGGCAAGGATGGAGGATTATGAGCAGTTTAGGATGGTGTTTTGTCCTGGAGGTCTAAGAACGTATTAATCCTTATTACTCCCTTGGGTATCTCGTTACTGAGAGCTCTTCAAGGGAATTCAGTGAATGAAGTAGGCAAATGGATGCTTGATTATTGGTTGGGTTTCAGCTCCCAGCCTTAATGCAGAACTCTGTTGCTTAAGCTAAGTCCTAAGTGATGGAGTCAAAGCAGACCCAAAACCCTCCTCTATTTCTACTAAGTTCCATGCCTGCCTGTGATATTACCATTTTTAGGAAAGAGAAAGCCAAAGGGAAAAATGAGGATTAGAGGGCCCCAATATTTAAGAAGCAAATACTTAAGCAAGAGGCAGGAAGAGGCCTTATTTGGAGCAGCTTCCATCAGTCTTGTGTGGTCCACTTGCTAGGACCTCGGCCATCTGCCTTCCTGCCCTTTTTGGAGCTCATTCACTACGTCTCAGGACCCCCACAGTGGACTGGAGATTCTCCAGGACAGAAGTGATCCTCTTTGGAAGGCAGATTAAAGTAGTGTAGAGAGGAGTCTTCAGACTTCCTCCCCTGAGGAGCCAAAATAAATGCTCACATGGTGTGCGCTATGATAATTAAGAAGACTTAGATAACACCATTTTCAGCATTTGGGAATTTGAGAGTAGAAAGGAAGACTGAAGAGCTGATTAGTATATATGATCAGGTGAGAAAGATTGTGGGTCCAGAGTTAGGGAGAATGTAGTTAATCCTAGACACATTGAATTTATGTCTCTTCTAAGACCGATCTGGGGCATTCAGAGGGTGATGTTATCTGGAGTTTGAAACAGAAGTCTATTAATTATCACCAATTAATTTGGGAGAAAGAATAGAAAAATATGCAAGTAACTTCATAATTAATCAATACAGTTTTATTCAGATTCTTGCCTCTTTCCTTCCATTCACTTAACATTATTTTGCAGTTCCTATATATTTTCTCCATAATGTCGCCCAAAACCCTGATGCAAATTTTACAGACAAATTTAAAAAGTGGTGAGAATGGGAAGACGATATTTTCTCTAGGATACCAAGCCTGAGAGATTTTTTTCTATACACAGTTTATGTTTGGTTTTAGGCCATAAAGATTGTGACAGTGGAGGGACGTGTAGTGAAGCCAAGTTTTGCATTCTCTGAGTTTCTCAGGGCAGGCTTTGCATTTCTCACAGACTTCAGGAACATGATGGCTTGTAAGCTAAAAAATACAGGAAAAGTCATAACACAGAAATAAAAGTATACTTTTTAATATACTGTTTAATATTTTTTATATTTTTATCTAAGCTGAATATTTCATTGTAGCTATTTTCATAGCTTTATTGTCCAAACCAAGGTGTAGAAATTATAAAATACAGGTCAATGTGAGAATACTGTTACCCAGACCAGCTATGTGATGACCTAATACATTACTGTGGAAACCTAATAGAAAAGGCTTTCTGTTCTTTGTTTATTAATTTTTAATCTAGGTCTTAAGACCGACCGGCTGTATATGTTTTTTAAAGCGTGAAATTATGATTAAAGACCTAATTTTTACAAATGTAAATGACCTTCTCAAAGCTTCAGCAATATGGATATCAACCACAAGATGGCTCCACTGCCTTAAAATTCAAAGTGAATGGCTTCAAGTCTAGAAATCAGATATTTTTTAGACAAAAATAATTGGAAAAAGTTTTAACTTAAAAAATTTGTATCGTGTTTAATATTTATTAGTTTGTTCTGTGCTAAATAGTGCAATTTACCAGTGTTCCTTTTAGTTATTCTAATTAAACATGTGCTTCTACTTTTCGGAAGCTGCCCTCTTATTTTTGAGGTGAGATCTGCAGGTTCCCTAACTTCAGTCTTTTGTTGCTTATAATTGCCATGTGAATGGAATGTCTTCCCCTAAGCCACCAGGCAAACTGTTGTTTGTTCTTCAAACCCCAACTCAGATGCCACTTTTCTTCTAATTTTCTTGACCTCCTTTGAGCAGAATTAATTTTTACCATTTAATACTCTCATTACCTTTTATCCCTGCTTCTGCTTTTAGTATGCAACAAGTTTTTTTATAGATGTATTTTATTTTACTCTGTCTACAGTTTGCCATTATAACTATTTAATTTACCATAAAAATCAATAATGTAGCATAGTAACATTAGAAATAATAATTTCTTCTTAACCACTAAAATGAAGTAAAATGCCCCAATTTAAACATTCATTAAGACAACTTTACAATAGTGTATTGTTTTTTTCTTACATTTGTGATTTTGTGTGTGTGTGTGTGTGTGTGTGTGTATCGGCTAGGTATACAACAATTCTAAAGTTATGTGCCAGTAAGTTTAACATTGGCTCCCTACAAAGACTGTAGAGTATGTAACAAATTTTATCTTAATTTTAGAATATGTAATAGAAAGAAGACAGACTGTAGTGTAAGACAGAATTTGAATTCTAATTCTGCCTCTCATTGGCTGCATGACCTCTGGCAAAGTACTTTTCCCTCTGCTCTCTATTTTCTCATTTAATATACTCAAATGACCCTAAGGTTTTGGAGGTAAATTAGATAACTTATATAAAGATCCCACTACATTTTCTGGTTATCTGAAAAATACTAAATAAATTACAGTAAAAACACAAGGAAATACTTTATCAAGTGGTTTTTGAATATATATTTGTGCTGAGCTCAAGGGACACAGACTAACAGACAGCCCTATCTTGTTGGAGAATGTAGCCTGATGAGAAACCAGCAATGTCAAAACAGGGAAGCATACGTCATGTCAGAAGTACATACAATGAAGAGACAACTGTCTCTCCTTGGTGAGGTGGACAGGTTGCTTTTCTTGTTAGAATGTTAGGTTTTAGTCATGTAATTCTCAGTGAGGGATTGGTGGGCAGATCCCCATTGAGGGCATATTTAAAACTTGGGGGTAGGAGGGTGTGTATGTGTGTAGAGTTGTACGGTTGATCTTTGAACTTGAGCAGTGTGAGGCTTAGGAGTGTCAGCTGCCCACAGTCAGAAATCTACATATAACTTTTGACTCCCCAGACATTTAACCACTAATAGCTTACTTTTAACCAGAAGCCTTACTGATAACACAAACATCCCCTAACACTTATTTTATACATTATATGTATTCTATAAGATGTTCTTACAATAAAGTAAGCTAGAGAAAAGAAAGTGTTATTTAAAAAATCATAAGAGGAAATATATTTACAGTAATTATTGAAAAATCTGCATAGAAGTGGACTCGTGCTGTTCAGAGCATGTTATTCAAGGGTCAGCTATGTATATATGCACACACACAATCCATATGTGGCATCACTTCTATGTGGAAAATTTTTTAAAAAGTGATTTTATTATATAAATTATAGAAAATAGAGCTTGACAAAATCTTCTTGACTGATAACAATACACATAAAATAAGTATAGTGGGCATTTATGATCCTGAGAACCTGAATTCGCTTCCTGTGTTTGGGGAAGATTTCTCATCTTCAGAGTCTTGGTACTGGAGAAGAAAAAAATGCCAGATACTTTTTCCCAGCTTCCTTTGCAACTGTGTTTGCCCTAGGCTTGGGCTGGTCACACAAAAAAGCAGGAACTGTGATGAATCCTCTGTGTTGTAGCAGAAGCTGCAGAAGGATTGAGTTTCTAGGGTAATGATCCAGGGCCAGTGAGATCGATGGTTCAGGGTGTAGTGCCAGATGCTTGTCGGGTGCCAGATCCAGCTCCTGAATGCTGACTCAGCATCTCTTTCCAATTTAGAGTTTAGTAACATCTAGTTGGTAGTTGAAATCAGCCATGGAAATTGGCAAGTACTGCAAATTCAGGCTTCTTCTCTCCCTTCCCCATCCCTGAACTGTTGTACCAAAACACCACTTGATTTTGAGCATTTTGCTGTGTAGGCTGTAGACTGAGTTCTCTAATTCTCCTGACATTTCTGTGAATTATCCAGTATCTTAATTTCAAAATATTACATAAATTATTTGAACTCTTTTAATGTAGTATTTGCAATATACAAACATGTATGTTTTAGAGCTTAATGGAGTGAGCACCTGTGAAGCCTCAGCCTCACGTTGGAACTGGAGCATTACAGTACTGTTCTGCCCACGTCCATGTCCCTAGCTCTCCTTCCCACCACACCAGGAATGAAGGTTGCAAATTTTGAGTTTAGCTTTCCTTGATTTTAAAAAGACTTTAATTACCTATATAATTATTCCTAAAAAATGTTGTTTTGTTTTTAAGCTTTACAAAATGAAAGTATGTTGTCTGTTAAAACTTGCTTTTATCATTTAGTGTTATAGTATAACATATGTTCGTGTTGCATTATGTCTATTATTTTTTCATTTTCTCCTCTATAATATTAAACTGTGTTAATACACCTCAGTTTAATTATTAATTCTCCTGTCAATGGATATTTGGGTGCTTTTTCTTTTTCTTTTGTTGTTACAATAGAGGCAATACTTCTAGGAAAAACTGATATTTTTTCCTAATTCATGTGTATAAGAGTTTCTCCAGAGATTTGAATTATTATATGTTAGAGTTAAGCCAGTGTTCAGCTTTACAAGAATATCCAAGTTATTTTTCAAAGTGGTTATACTAATTTATATTACCTTCAGTCGTATACATTACTAGATGTCATTGATACATATTTTTGTGGTACTTGAAATTACTAAAAATTTTTAATCTTGTAGTTGTAAAATATCTTCTTATTCCTCAAGCTATTCTGTCCCTATTCCCTCCATATAAATTTTAGAATTAAATGATGTAATTTCTTAAAATATATTGGAGTTTTGACAGTAATTGAATCTACACATTAGCTTAAAAACAGTTGATATCTTTATGATGAAGTATTACTACTAAAATGCTGGTAAGCTGCCTCTCTGAAGAGAAAAACACTCTTATATGTAGCATTTGCCACTTTTGCAGTATAAATATTCCTACCATGGCTGATTATGAGCTACACTGTGAAATCACTGAAGCTGGATTTGGGAAGAAATGGTATGAGCTGGCTCTGGCACACCTTGATGTGTCTCTCCATTTATTTAATCTTTCCAAAAGTTTAATAGTTTATTGGAAGTATATATATTTATGTCTTTTGTAAGCTTTATTCCTGAAACTTTATATTTTTGTTATAAATGATTTTTTTAAATTCATTATGTTTTTCTCTCTGTAATGAGTACATAGAAAGGCAACTGATATTTGTATATGGATCTTAAATTCTGCTACTTTGTGCTTATTATTCTTAATAACATGTTCCTATATTCTTTTATGTTTTCTCTATAAATTTGCTTCTTGTGATCATTTCATATCAATGGAATCACACAGCATATTCTCTGTCTTTTCACTCAGTGTAGTGTTTTTGAGATAAATCCATGATGTAGCAATGTGTCAGTAGTTTGTTCCTACATACTGCCGAGTAGTATTCCATTGTATGGATATACCACTTTTTCTCTCCATCCACCAGTTGATAGACATTTAGCTTGCTATGTGTAGTACTCTTGTTTTTTCATTGTTGCTGAAAGTATGTTTGTGATTTTTTGTTATTATTTCTTAAATTGTTGATTTGTATCTTTACTCTTTGCTTCTTGAGTAGACTTGTTTAATATCAATTTTATTAGTATTTACAAAGAACCGATGCCAGACTTTCTTAACACTCTTTATTGTATTTATAGTTTGCTGTTATTAATTTGTCTTTATTATTTTATTTCAACTTTATTTGAACTCATTCTGTTCTTTTCTCAACTTGCTTGTTCAATTTATTAATTTTCCTTTTTTTAAATATAAGCATCTTGAGCCTATTAATTTTTCTCCTACCACTGCTTTAACTATATTCCAAAGGTTCTTTGTACATGGTGTTTTTATTATCATTCAGTTCTAAATATTGTTCAGTTTATACTAAGATTTCTTCCTTGCCTGTTTTAATTATAGTATATTATCTTTTCTTTTTGTTGTAGATTTCTCATTCAGTTATATTTTTATAAGAAAATTTGGACCAAATAATACCTGTATTTGGATTTTTTTTTGAGGCTCACATTATGGTTTGATATGTATTTTGTATATGTCCTTCATTTGCTTGAGAAGAATACTTATTCCTTAGTTATAAGGTTCCCAGTTCTATATCATTTTCTCTAGATTGATTATTTTATGGTCTGTTTGATAATTCTAAACTTTCACCTTATAGGTTTAATTTTTTTAATAATTTTTTTTACAATTCTCATGCTTTGTGGCTTATTTCCTTGTTGAGCTCATGATTTTTTCTTGTCATGCCATGTTTCTTCATCTTTCTGCATGGGAATCCTAGGCACCTGACTCAGGAATGCTTTCTTCTAGAAGGATTATATGGAGTCAGTGGGGAGCTACCAACTTGGAATGAGTTCAAGTTCTGGCCAAGGTTAACTTTGCTCCTTTTCTCCTAGTCCAAACTCAGGTTCTCAGTCACAGTGTTGCTGCTGTCAGAAGCAAACATTAATTTCCGTGGAGGAAAATGTCCCCCAGATCAAGGCTTACCATAGATGCCTGCATGAGTGACAGCGGGAATGTTCTGAAATTTCTAAAACGTATAAACAGTTCTCTTTTATTTCAGTATTCTTGAGTCTGATACCATCCTTTAGGATCATAATTTTTTTTCCTGATCTCTTCTTCTCCACCTCATGTTTAATATCAAATCTTGTTAAAGTGATACCAAGTTGTTTTGACAAATAAGTTAGGTAAGAAAGAGGGGTTATAAAAGTTTCTTCAGGCTTTTAAAGCAGCTATAAGCAGAATCGCTATTTCTTCTTCCAAGGCAGCTTTCTTGAATCTTTGCCCAGTTGCTTTGATAATAAGGTAAAGATGTGAATAGTCCCACGAAAAACTTCTGGATATGAATGAGTTGATGAGAAAATGAACTGCAGGAAATCTCTGTGGAAGCCAGTGGAAATACTTTTGGAAGTAGTAATAAAGAAAGAAATGAATTGTGATTTTAAGTACTTACAAGGACTGTGGCAAATGATACTTTTTTATTCTCTTTAGTTTTAGCCTACTTTGCAATTATGATGGAAGATTGATCAGAATTTAATCATCCTCATAGATTCATTTCCTCTGCATACATGGCCTTGTTTCTAGGACTAGTGGAGAATGTGGCGCTTATGTTGTTAGGTATAGACTGAGCAGTTTATTTCTCAAGGAAAGTGATATGATTATAAAAAGAAATGGCTGGCAGATATTTCATAGAATCATGGAATGTCTAAATTTAAATGGTTTTTAGAGTCCTAAAAAAATCTCAATTTTAACTATCTAGTCATGATCAGATAATTGGTTTCATGGCATCCAAACTTTGGAGAGTGATTGTAAGCAAAGATGTTATTTAATATGATCAGTAAATTAATAAACTAATAAAGCCATTTAAACCTGATATTCCGTATTGGTTGGTATCACCAGTTAGGAGTTCAGATGACAGAGGTGCCCGTTCACCTACAGAGAGAAAGGAATGAAGCCTGTATGGATTCTTTGGCCACAGAGAATATATCTGGCAGATACTTGATACTGTTTATTAGAGATTTTGCCTGGAGATACAATGATAAATTGTTTTATCTTTTAAAAATTTTTATAGTATTTTTGTCTACCTCTTCCTTATTATTCATGCAGAAGAGAAAATCAAACATTAAAGAAATCATGGGCAGTCAAGATTTCTTTTTTATTATTTTCATTTAACACTGATATCTTTTTATTTTATGTTGAGGATGTCCTTGACATTAGTTGAACAAAGATTTTGAAGTTAATTTTCAACTAGTTTTGTGGATGATTTTTAGATGATTTCAAATTCAAAGTTAAAGTTAAGATTTAGCATCTTAGAATCATAGTATTTATTTCTACTATCTGGATTTTATTTAGGTTCAGTACTTACCTGTTTTGACTACAGAATATAATAAACTAAATATTGTAAACATAATAATGAAAAAATTCATTATATCTGCTGGTTTACTTATCGAATATTTCTGAATTATGGAATCACTAATCTTAAGGCTTGATGATTCAAACTGAGAAGTGACTATCAAAAGATGATGCATAATTTGTTGGAAGTTTCTAAGGTGAGTCAAATAAAGAGTACCTCCTTTTCTACTTTGGTTTTGAATCAGTTGAGAAGTAAAGGAGTGGCAGATGTGGGCCAAAATATAAACTTTTCTATTGACATAAATTAATTTGCAAGGTGTGGTTTAGTGGGAGAGCCAAATGGATCCATGAACAGAACCACAAACCAGGCAGACTTATACATCCGCTCATGGCAGTGCCAACCCAGGGAGGACGAGTCAGTACCTTCTCCCTCAGAGTCCCCACCTAGATCCCATGAAAAAGAAGGGTGAGGATAAGCCCTGTAATACATGTATGTATAGCATATTCTTCCCAATCAGATGAGTCAGTCCATACGTGGGCATGTCAGTTTCCTGAGGCGTGTAACAAAGTATCCTAAACTTGGTGGCATAAAATGACAGAAACTTACTTCTTTACAGTTCTGTAGGCCCAAAGTCTAAAATCAAGGTGTCAGCGGGGTTGCAGGCGCTGAGGGATAATCTGTTTCATGTCTCTCTCCTATCCTCTCGTAGCTGCGGGCAGTCTTTGTTGTTCCTTGGCTTGTAGATATGTAACTGCCTTTTCTGTGTCTATCTTCACATGGCCTTTATTCCCTGTGTCTTCGTGTTTATTTCCCCTTCTCTTTTCTTACAAGGACACTTTTATTGGATTTCAGACTCATCCTGATCTGGGATGATCTCATGTCTAGATCCGGGCCTTTTTTATATATGCAACGGCTCTTTTCCCAAGTACGATTGCATTTACAGGTTCCAGGTGGACGTATCTTTTGAAGGAGCCACTATTTAATAAACTAAAAGGATAGAGAAGCCAGGAGTTGGAGTAATTAAATAAGTAAACTCGCTGCTTGTTTGGAAACATCAACAGTTGGGGGCAGGCGTCCCCTGCACCCCCAGCAATCCCCAGCTTTCTATTCTCATGGTCAGTCACAGGTCGGAGATGAGCAAAAATGGTTCTGTTCCCACTGTGTGTTTCATTGTTGGCATTATCTTTATTTGTGTTTCTTTGGCAGAATTTTTTGAAGCCACTTACAAGTTTTGTAAGCATTAAAGGTTAAAACTATGTAGTATAATCTATATCTACATTTAACCGTGGACAAGTAAAAGGCAGTTTAACTTAGCACATTGAAAGCAAACAAAAACCAGTGAGGGTGCCACATCAACACCCTTGGGATATAGAACTCCTCAGATTCCGTCAAGATGCCTCGTGAGCTGTGTGTCATGTGGATTGAGCAAGGGTTTCCTTGTTGCTCTGGATACAAAATGTTAGGAAAGTTTAATTTCTTTTTTACTAAGAATTGGACAGAAACAAGTGTTTCCCTCGCATATACTTCAGTGAGTGTGCTCTCCCTAGGGTGCACAAGTCCCCTTAGGAACACGTATCTCTCTAGGTCATCACTGGTGTCTAACAGGACTTCTTGCAGCGACGTAGACAGTCTGTATCTGTGTAGTTCATGTGCAGGATGCTTGAACTGTGGCCAGTGCAGCTGAAGAATTGAATTTTAATTTCAGTTTGTATTTAAGTAGACACATGCTTGGGGAATCATGTTGGATAAAGAGAATATCTTTATTTTAACACTCTAGAATATTTTTATTTTAATGATGTTAAAAGCAAATATAAAAGTTTATCCCAAATTAGCAGCTTATCTATACCTGTTAAGCATTTTGTTTCAAGTTGTAATTTTTGTTTATAACTAAAAATTAGATGAAATTTTAGTCTCTTTTCTCTAATTATATTATCTAGGCCTAAATTTATGACAAAATTATTCCTTTGCAGCAAGGCCTAATAGTGATAAATGTGGAGTAGGAAATTGTCAACTTGTGGACATGTCAACTTGTGGACATGTTAACTTGTGAAATTAAGTGTAAATGTTAATCATTTCACATTTTTCTTTGCTGAAAATATAAATTAAACTAATACACAGAAAGATTTTACTTAAAAGACTATAACAAAAAGTAGCCCTTTTTTTTTTGCAGATATACTACTTAAAGGTATAATGTTTAATAATGTGATAAGTACCACTTATGTTAAATTTCTTTTTTAGACATGTAAGCAGAATTCTCTGTCATTTCCAAATTATGCATAATTGTTTTATTATATAAAACTCTCAATAGCTATTTAGTCCATCAATGACATTTGTCTTTGAAATGTAGCCAAAGAGAACATTTTTTCTTACTGCGAGTATATACAATATAGCATTAGATTTAAATTTAGTTAAAAAGGAAATGTGAAAATAAGTACAGCTCACACTTATTGAACTTTATAGTTTAAATTCTGGAGTATTGTATTCTTCATTAATGCCAGAAGAGGGTGTACTTTAAACTCAATGTTTTTTAACAGAAAGCTTTCCTTTTAACTATTGCTGTAAAATTAATGTTTCTATAAAAACTACCTAGGGTTTAATTCCAGAATGTCCCTTGAGGTACATGAGAGGGAAGGGGGATATGTGTGAATGATTTAGAGTACATAAGAGTAAAACAGCTATTGATACACCTTTTATTGAGAAATATAACTTGGTTTTAAAGTTTTATTTTCTTGTTACTTCCTGAAAGTGAATTCAGAATAACTTTTTTTAAAGTTGTTCAGAAGACCCTTTTGAAGTTTTATCATTAAATACAAAAAAAAACCCAAATCTATGTAATATAATTTCATTTTGACCTTATTGAATTGAAGTTATCATTATAAATCAGAAAGTATGACCATTAAGTAGAAGAGAAACACTGTAAATGAAAATGAAGCTGTAGCTAGAAAGTGATATTTATTCCTTTGTGTTTTGACAGCTTGAAGGTCCATGTGTTCTGCAAATCCAAAAAATTCGCAATGTTGCTGCACCAAAGGATAACGAAGAATCGCAGGCCGCACCAAGAATGCTGCGTCTGCAGATGACTGATGGCCACATAAGCTGCACAGCAGTGGAGTATAGTCATATGTCAAAAATAAGGTGATCGGCACTTTATTTTGTGTATTTGTTTCAGAGTGTTTGAAGGTGTTATTCAGAATGGATTTTGTTTTAAGAACTTTGAAAAGAAGGAATGATCTCTTAAGTGTATATTAGAGTTTTTCAGAAGCAATTTAGGAGTTATATTTCTCTTTATCTGTATAGAAAGTTAAGAATGGTATTATTTACTCCTTGCTTCAATATTAATTTATAAAAACAGAAATTTAAGGTGTTCTTGTGTGAAAAGTAATCTTTTCAGTTTTATCCAAGTCCATTTTAAGTCATTCAAAAATTGCCCAGAACAAACAAAATTTCTTTAAATATGTTTCAGTTTCTTCCTTGACAGCTGTGTCTAACACACCATTTAGTGTCCTAGGAAAGTTAATAAGCGAGTGAATTTTCTGAGGAGATGGTTGAAGCTAGAGGTGTTGTGTGCCACTCTACCTTCTAAGAGAAGGAAGAACTCCACAAGGAAAACCATTTCAAATCCTTCTTTTGGCTATTATTGAGAGACTTAAAGAGTCATGCCTACTGGAATGGAGAAAAGCAGTAAGAAAGGGAAAGTGTTTCCTTTATCCTCAGTGTCCCTATTAGGTCAGTTTGAATGCTGTTCTGAAGTGGACATTTTTATTAGACACTTGCAAATCCCCCCTTTTTGCTCTTTTTAGTTATTTTACATACTTATGTTGCTGCTCTGAACTTTTTCATTTAATATAAATTCTGAGACTGTATGTCTCTCCTGAGCAAGCATTTAAAAAGTATTTAGCATCCACTTGACTGGTGCTAAAGATACAGAGGTAAAACAAGGTTTATTTAGATTTTACTCCCAAGTAGCTCATAGTTTATAAATTATGATATGTCAGCTGAAAGAATTAGGAGTCGAGAAAATTACCTCTACCTGGGGGACCCAGAGTGGGACTTAAAATATAATGGGCTCTTTGTGGGAGATGAGAGGAGAAGTAACATATGCAAGTTCATCTGGGGGAGCTAGGTGATTCAGAGTGGTACAGTGTGGGAGGAAGCGTAGTCAGTTGAGAACTGCGTGTGCCACGCTCAGTGCATGTGTCACCTCCAGTGGGCATTGCATTCTCTTGTGTCACTCCTCCATGCTGCCTCTTGCCCCGCTTCACCCAGTGTTCTTTCATTTTTGTTGTTGTGTTTTGCTTTGCTTAAAATTGAAATGAAGATGGATTAAAGGTACTTTGGGATACCAATAAAGTAGTAATTAAACCAAAATATGTTCCCTGAATAGGGTTAGTTATAATTCTGAAGGTGATATAGTAAAAATTATATTAAAATTTTAATATTTATCATTTGGGGGAATAGAACTATGTAATCTGGTGGATGGAAAGTCTTTATCAATTATCCTAATGAAATTGTAGGTCCATCTTTAAATAATTTGACATTTTTTTCCTCTTACCTTTGTTAGGGAGAGTTTAGGAAAAATGCATTTTACAAAAAAAAAAAAAATAGTTCATCATCTGCTTTCAGGTTAGCCTTAAGTTTTAAAGCAATGTTATCACAATTTAAATGCTCCTATAATTTGCATCCCATTTTTAAAGGTGTTATGTAGTATCTTTTATTGTTCATTTTATGTTTCAACATTTTCTGATTTTCCCCATTTCTGAGAAATTATTGGCTAAAATAATTTTAAAGAACACACATAGGTCTAATGTAAATAATATATAATTATTAGTAATTTCTTTAGAGATAAAGTAACAGCAGCCTGGTATCCTTGGTGCTTATTTTTTCATTTAGCCCTAAATGAGACTATAGAGTTATGAAAATCCCAATCTGCTGATTGCCTGGAATTGGGAAAAACTCCTCTTAGAAAACTGTATTCAGTTATTGCTGATCTCGAAGTCTGTTAGACGTTGTCCTAAGTTTATGACATATACCACCACAGAGCTCTGTGCTTAAGGGTTAGGTTAGGCAAGCTGTTGATTACCTTTTATTCTGTTCATTACATATAATTACTGAGGATGATTAAGCTTGGGGTCCTCAGAGGAGAGCTCTATGAATATCCTGGACCACCAGAAAAATAAACAGTGGGTCCTAGAGCAAATTAAGCCTGAAGCATCTCTGGAGGCAAAAATGGCAAAACTAAAGCTGTTCTACTTTGGCCGAATCATAATAAGACAGAGTTCTTTGAAAAGACAGTGATGTTGAGAAAAAATAGTAGGCAGCAGGAAAAGAGGAGACCAAATCTGACATGGATTGACTCCTTAAAAGAAGCCATAGATGTGAGTCTAGAGGAGCTGAGTTGGGCAATTGAGAAAAGGACACTGTAGATGTCACTCATTCATAGGGTCACCAGGAGTCAAAGCCAACTCGGTGGCATGTAACACAAAATGTCTTTCTCTGCATATAATCTTCGAAGCTTTAAAAATAGGCATATTCCATTTCTTATTATTAACTATTTTATCAGTCATCTTTCTTCAGAATAGACTAGTGACATCAGTGTTTTCACTGATTTGCTGTTGCACGTATCAGCACATGGTGAATATACTTTGAAAAAAAGATTTTATCTAAATGTGACAAGCTTTTAAAACGTGAACAATATCAAGCCATTTCTGCATGATTTGCTGATTCATCCTAAGTGTCTTAGGACAGTATTTGCTCCTATTTGGAGTGCTTTACCCCTTGCTTTATGTGCAAGGAGATGGGGTAGGACTTAAGACTTTACATTCACGTTAGAATGAACCTCTATGATGAATGGCATTTCTTCTGTTGTTTCTTTTACTGAGAGTTTGGTAGGAGGATAAACATCTTGTCTCTGGTTTCTGTAAAAGGGGTCATGATGTAATGTTTGCCCCAAATCTGATAATATTAGCCTATTATAGAAAAGCCCTTTGAAAGTTAATGTGCTTTAGAGTAAATAACTCATTTGATCTTTAACTAAATGGTTAACAAAAAAAGAACATTATTTTTTGTGGAGTATAGGAGCTCATATAGATGTAAAATTTCTAGGACGATTACTGCTCAGATGTTTTTCTGCAATAAAATGTAATTTTGTAATATAGCATATATTTGCAATGTATAGTCAAAGCTCAAAGGAGTAAAAGGGCAAATCATATTTGTACAGCCTGGCATTATTGAGAAAGTATTCTTATTAAATCTTTTATTCTATTTATCTTGTTCTCAAATTTGTGAGGTGCAATTTTTATTGTCCACAATTCTTTTTACATGTGGAAACTTAAGTTTATTTCTTTGTCATTAAAGTAGAAAGGACAATCTTGCACATGGACTTCCGACTTCCTCCTTGGTGATCATTTCACACTGTATAGTCAGTCCATCTCCTGAAAAATCATTTTCATGTTGGTGCATTTGGAAGAACTTGACTAGGTTATAATATGAGACTGAAGTACTTGTTTTAATGGAGTTTTTGTTTGTTTTTGTTTTTGTTTTGTTTTGTTTTACTTTGCTTTGCTTCAGCCTGAACACACCACCTGGAACTAAAGTTAAGCTCTCGGGCATAGTGGACATAAAAAACGGATTTCTGCTCCTGAATGACTCGAACACCACAGTTCTTGGTGGTGAAGTAGAACACCTTGTTGAGAAGTGGGAGTTACAGAGAGTAAGTGTCAACTGAGGAGAATGGCTTCAGCTTTTAAAACACCATGCCCTTTTTATTGTGTTCTCTGTGTTCGGGAGACCTTCCCATAATGAATAATTACATTCCTTCTTTGTGGCAGAGTTGAATTGAATAATGTAATCGTTACAGAAACTATCTACCTTGGTTTAAACATACTGTTTCTCTAAAGCAGCTGTCATTTTTCAGTATATTTTTTACATTTTTTACATATTTTTAAAAGTCATATTTTACTACGTGTTTTCAAAACTACCAGGATACTGGTTATAAACTGTGTGTAATGTATCTGTGTATAATTCTTTCTGCAAAAAACAAGTGTTTGTGCATACACATATAAAAACATTATGTGTGCGCGCCTCACCTACATATGCACATACATACAAGTGAAAGCCAGTTAAAATGTCGTTATAATGAAGGGGTTCTTGTGGCTTTTTGTCTTCCGAGTCACTGCTTCTCCATTTACGTTAGTGTCTTCATCCTTCTAGTCATCTAGGTTATGTAGTATTCGTCCTCTACTTCGCTTCCAGCAACCAATTCCGTCGGCCCCCTGCAGTCAGATCTTCTATCAGTCTTGCTCCCCAGCTCCCTGGGTCTGTTGCTGTTTCTCTGTTTAAATCTTTAGTGTATGTCTCCTGCACTGCTGCAGTAGCCTTCTAACTGGACTCTCCACATACTCTTTCCCCATCTTCTAAGTTATTTTATGCACTTTGGCCAGATTATCTTCCTTCAGCATAACTCAGAACATGTCACACTCTGCTTTTATTTCAAATGCCTTAATTTGAGATTCAAGGCCATTTATAATCTCGCCCTATTTCCAGTTTACCTTTTCAGCCTTCTAAATTATTTCACGTAGATTTTGTTCTAGCTAAACAGAACTACCTATTCTTTCTTTGTGCTCGGAAAAAAAAGATTTTACCATTGTTATACCATTCATCTTGTTTTCTCCGTAGGAATCCCTGCATGGCCAAATTGTCCCCAGGCTTTTAGATTCAGATCAATGCTTACTTCTTCATAAAATAGTTGCTCCTTTATTGAAATCTTGGAACACTCTATCCATATTAAGAATTGTATTACTTTTTACATAACACTAAAATTATGTTTATTTCTTATCTTTTTTAATAGATCATAAGCTTCTTAAGGTCAGAATTCTTGTTTGTGTTATCTTTGTTTAATTCTATGAATATTTGTTGAACAATATGTAAGTATTGTGCCGGACTCTTTCATGTGTATATCATGTAATACTTCTTACAGTCTTATAGAGGAGGTGTATTATATCCACAAAATGGACTTTGAAGAACTGTTAACTAGCTTATTTTATGATTAGACAGCTATTGGGTGATTGATCTGAGTTTTTTTTTGTATGTATAAAGTATTAGCTCTGAGTCTTAACCTATAATAAAAATTATAATAAATAATTGTGAAATAGTGAATTACAAAGCACATAAAACTGGTTACTCTTTGACCTAAAATAGATGTTCTTGTGCTTGTCTTGCCTATTGTCTAAAGTGAGCCAAGGAGCCTAGCAATATTTCAAGCTTTTGGTATTTTATGATACATCACTCTTTTCTGTTTTCTTAGTTTGAAAGTGTCCTTGTTGAAAGGTAAATAAATTTAAGCACATTTTTTATTTCTTAGTATTAGTTCATTGTAAAATAATGTGCTGCACTTTTGGGTCGCTGTACTATGCAGTATAAGATAATGTTCCATAACTGCCTGGTTTAGTTGAAAATGTTACAAAAGCAAGTAATGTTTTGATAGTTTTACATAAATAGCTAAGTTTGTGAATTTCAAATATCTCAGCAAAATCCCACCAGTTTTATGTAACCTTTTCCTTTTACAAGTCGATATGTTGTGTTTTTATTATCATTAGAGATTTTTTAAAATGTGATGAGATCTTCTCAAGTCAGACCAACGTCTTATGTAATTTTCCCAACCCAGCCAGAACTACTTCACTGGACTGAAAAGTCAGTTAAATATACCTAGGAACTTCCTCACCCCTAACACACACACACACACACACACACACACACACACACACACACGTAGTAGTTTGATAGTTGGTCCTTGTAATGGTTTATTATATATCTTTGCACTTTGTTTCCTAAAAGCCTGTTAGTATTTCTTGATAGGGGGAATAAAAATTTACATTAAAAAAGAGTTTAAAAAACGGTTTAATATAATTATAGTTCTCTTTGGTTTTGTAGTTTTTGATTCGGTAACCATGGCTACATAGCAACCATGGAGAGCTCAATTACTTGAACATCTGGCAAGTAGTACACATAGAAATCAAATGTACAGATAGAGATCCTAAACCATAGAATTAATTTTGGAAGGAACAGGGCCCTAAACATTCTTATAAAACAAATAGGGCAAGGGAACAATAAGGCAAGGGAACATGTGCAGGGATAGCTATCGCAAGCCAATTGCATGCAGTTGAAGAAAAGGAGAGTATTTTGTATCTTCCCAAACTGAAACTCTCTACCCATCACATTAACTTGCCATTCCCCACCTCCTCCTGATCTCTGGCAACCTTGATTCTGTCTCCATGAATTTGACCAGGTACCTTACAGAAGTGGAATCTTATAATATGTGCCTTTTCTGTCTGGCTTATGTCACCTAGCCGAATGTTTTATTCATATTGTAGCATGTGTCAGGATTTCCTATTATTATTACCTCACATTATTATTTAGCTTTAAAGTTAGAAAATTCTGACACATGCTACAATTTGTATAAAACATGAAGATATTAGGCTAAGTGAAATGAGCCAGACACAAAAGGACAAATATTGTATGCTTTTTTTGTGTATGTTGTATTTGTATAATAAAATATATATATTGTATATATAATAAAATATTGTATATATTATAAAATATTGTGTGCATATAGATACAGTAAAATGACATATACCACCACATTTTGTTCATTCACTGATAGACGTTACAGTTGCTTTCACCTTTTGGCTTTTGTGAATAATGCTATTATGAACATGGCATATAAATATTTGTTCAAGTTCCTGCTTTCATTTATTTTGAGTGTATACCTAGAAGTAGAATTGCTGGATTATATGGTTCTTCTCTTATTTTTCTGAGTACCTACCACATTGTTTTCCACAGTTATTACACCATTTACATTCCTATCAGCAATACACAAGAGATTCAATTTCTCCATATCCTCACCAAGGATAGATAGATATAACCACATTAGGATGATTTTATATAAAACTATCCTAATAGGTGTGAAGTAAAATCTTATTATGGTTTTGATTTGCATTTCCTCGATGCTTACTGATATTCAGCATCTTTTCGTATACTTATTGTCCATATATATGTCTTTGGAGAAATGTCTAAGTCCTCTGCCAATTTTTTAATTGGTTTGTTGTGTAATTTCTTGGTTTATTTTGGATATCTATTCCTTATCAGATTTTACAGATGTTTTTCACATTCCTTGGATTGCCTTTTTATTCTGTTGATCGTGTTCTTTGATGCATAAAAGTTTTTAATTTTGAAGTTCACCTAACTTTTTTTTTCTTTTGTTACTTGTGCTTACAGCATCATACTCAGAAGCCATTGCCAAATCCAGTGTTACATTTTCTTCTACAAGTTTTGTGGGTTTAGCTCCTAATTTATGTCTGATCCATTTTGAGTTAATGTTTATACATGGTGTAAGAACATAGGTAACATTTTCTGTAATGATAATTATTAAAAATGCACCAGTTTAAACTTATAAAGATGTATTAAATGACAACTAGTGCTTAACAGATATATGTTAACACCTCAAAACCCAATAAATAGATACATAGAAGGAGTAGATGACTAAAGAGTCCGTATGACATTTCCAAAGGAATTTATAATGTGAGAAACTGCCTTTGCAGGGAGAATTTTTTTTTTTTTGTTTTCATAATATATTGTGATCTCTCTTATTCTAAATGTAAGTTAGGGAGAAGTAGAAAACAAAATTAGTAGAGTTTGGAAGCTTATTTTACTAAAGAACAAACAATCAGTTGAATATTTCTTCAAAATATAAATTGATTTTCAAAACAAGTTTTTATTAAGGAAATTTTATGGTAATTGAAAGTAGTCTTCGTACTATAAACTGTAACAGTTTGAGCTCTTTAAATAATTAGAAATCACAGTTGTCAGTATTCCTGTAAACTATTTCCATTCTGAGCTCTGTTCCAAGAACTGGGGACGAAGATCAAATATATATTTTTTATTATATTGCAATATCTCAAGTGTACCATTTGCTAATAGATTTCATGTCTAAAAAATTCATTTTAATTTACAGATAATATTTTTATTATCTGTAATATTAGATCATAGTTTTAACATGTTGTAAAGTAAAATTCTTGTTACCAAAGTCTGTTTATCTTTGAATTTGCTACTTGTTGAGGAGGTTTTTTACTGTTTTTTTCATCTTATGAGAACAGCTTGTAAATACTTCAGAAAACTGCATGTCAGTGTGTGTTTTGTTGTGGGAAGGTTAGGGGAGAACCTTTGCCTAATTATTGAAGTTAGAAATAAAATGTTGTATATAGTTTGAAATAACTTACAGAAAGCTTTATTTTTTCTGTTCCCATAAGAATGTGCTAAAAGAATTCCTGGTGCATTGTAAATGTTGTAAATATATTTTTTATGTAAATTTCTGTTTTGTGACTTACTTTTCTCACAGAGTTTGTCAAAACACAATAGAAGCAATATTGGAACTGAAGGCGGACCACCTCCTTTTGTGCCTTTTGGACAGGTAATGACTTTCATGTTGGCAGATGAATTTTAATCAGCAAAAAAGTGTTTTTCATTTGTATTCAAGCTGTGTTTAGTTTTGTGCCAAACTATTTATTCAGAGGTCTTGGAGATATGTGGAAATATATTCAGTACAGGAATTTAATAATTGTTTTTTTTCCCCTTTGCTTTGTAATTAAATTGTTGGTGCAGATGTATTTCTCAAGAGCTGTTAACCCAAAGATTGGAGAAATTAAGAGGTACCCCTGAAGAGCAGCTTGTAACTAATTAAGATAAGATAGTGGTGGGGCATTTTTTTTCGAGAGAGAGAGAAATGCAAAAGTAAGAAGATACAACTGTGCTGTAATTCCTCACTTCTTTCAATAAAAACAAAAAAGAGAAAGAGTAAAAGTATCAGTAGAAGGATGAGACCATGAAGTGAGAACAAAGGCAGGGAAGGGCATTGTTGCCCTTGAGAGCCTGCTGTCCCAGCTATCCCAGTTGCCCCCTCCAAGATTGTGTTCATCTGCCTCCATCTAAAAACCCATCCCATTAGGGGTTTAATTTTATTTCCAGTCGGTATTTCCTTTTTCGACCACAGCAGCCCCGATCCTTCTGTCACTTAAGCTAAGGGTTTTCCATCTCCTTCCTATTTGTCAACCCCTTTGCTGCAAAACATTGCCCCAAGGTAGTTCTTCAGCTTGCTGGGACTGCGTGTCTTCCTGGTTGTGTTCAGCGTCGAACTACATTGAGAACAAGCTCCTCCAGCCTGTCCCTGCTTTGTCCCTGGAGAGTCTGAGAATAATTCCTGTGGCATCGTGCTCTTTGCCATGTGATGCCACTATCATCTGGCTATTTGTAATCTGCTTTGCATTCGCTCTTTATTTTTCTTTGAGAGTAGTGGCTCAGAGTGAGTCAGGGATGAAACAGGTAGGAAACAGATCTTCATTTTGATAACAAGTCTAAAAACTTTTTCGTGTGAAAAACAACTAGTTGATCAGAAGATAAATGGATAGGATCGGTTGATTGGCATCTTCAAAAACCATTCTGTAGTATCCACTCAAATAAAAGTCATCTTTACATCATATCTGTATGTCAATTTTTTGTGCTTTGGAACAAGGAAGGTCATGTTAAAAGGAGGCATGATGCCCTCCATTGTGATCTATGTGGATGGTATTTCTACCACTATCATAAAACCCCCAAGATGAAAACAGAGTATAAACATTCTAATAATTTATATTGAAAATGATATGTTTTTAAGAATTTGCTTTTCCCTCAAATGTTTGGATGATACTTCTTTCATAAATTACTCAGACTTATGGTTAATTATTTTCAAGAACTTGAAGTGCTTTTTTTTATCCTAAAGAATTTTTTTAATTTTAATTTTTTATTTAGAGTTGATATTCAATATTATTTTATATTGGTTTCAGACATATAGCATAGTGGTTAGGCATTTATATAATTTACAAAGTGATCCTCCCCGATTACTCTAGTACCCACCTGGCACTATACATGGTTATTACAATATTTTTGACTGTATTCCATTTGCTCTACCTTACATCCCCATGACTATTTTTTAACTTTCAATTTATACTTCTTAATCCCCTCACCTTTTTCACCTAGCTCCTCAGTTCCTGGTGTATTTTATAATTTTTTTTAATCTTAGGAAACATAATAAAAGTTATCATTTCAATAATGTTATTTGTTTATAGAATCCATTCTGAAAAATTTTAATCCAGCAGATCTTAGCCTTGTATATAAATTAAAGACAGATAATGCTGGCTGTGAATTAGTATCAACAGGATATATTTATACTGCTAAAAATCTGTATTTATTTTACTTTTTTGACAATGTAGTTTTCTGTCATTAATGAGTTGAGAAAAGGTTCATTTTATAGGACTTTTACTGCTAGGACTAGAAGGGAGAACAAAATTCAGAACTTATTTTTAGGTAAGGAAAGTTTTTTCTATTGGTATTTTCTGAGACTGAAAATCAAAAACTATACCCTGATTGAGGGAGAGGAAACTATGTTCTTAGCTTTTGGTTTATAAGTTCAGAGACATATTTTTTTAATGTTAAGTTTACTACTCACCCCTCCTATGGATATTGTGGCATAATGTATAAATCACTATCCTAATTTAAAAAACTGAATTTATCTTTTCCTGTGCAATAGACTATTTGAAATTTAAAATTATTTTAAGCCATTATCTAAAAATGAAACAGATCTCTTGGTTTGATGTATGTTTTAAATATGTGCCCTGTTTAGATGGCCACATTTTTGTGTAGCTGTTTATTTACCAGATACACTTATTTAAAAGTTACTTTAAAAAATTATTTTTTATTGTGACATTAGTTAATGAAATCCGGTAAGTTTCAGGTGTACAATTTATTAATAAGGCATATATATATATATATATATATATATATATATATATATATATATATGTATGTATGTATGTATGTATGTATGTATGTATGTAATTGCATTGTGTGTTCAACACCCATCATTAGACTTATTTCTGTCACCACATATTTGACCAAAAAGGTACTTTAATCAGTTCTTCTATCTTTATTTTTGAAAGAATTGTATTTTTATGGGCTCTCAGCTATTGTGATACAAACATTTTTGAAGAAGTAATACTTTTGTATGAAAACCTTGAATCTCTTTTGGAACTACTGAAGTAATTGATTTTTATTTGTTATTATCAGAAGTGTGTATCTCATGTCCAAGTGGATAGCAGAGAACTTGATCGAAGAAAGACATTGCAAGTTACCATGCCTGTCAAACCTACCAATGATAATGACGAATTTGAAAAGCAAAGGACCGCTGCTATTGCAGAAGTTGCAAAAAGCAAAGAAGTAAGAAACTAAATTATAACATTTTCTTATTTCTTGTCATTTTATTTTGTTTACATTACTTATAGTTAATATTGTCTTTTCACAGAGCATAAGTAATTGAACGAACTTTTGACATTCCCATGCATATTCCCTCAGTAGAAAGATACCCCGGTACCTTATGGAATCTTAAGCTTACACATTTGCTCATATGTCCTTTTGCCAAAACTCTTGACAGTTCCATTAAGTTACTCTTGCTAGCAAAACACCCTTCTTTTCTCCCTCTTCCTTTTCTTCTTAACAGTGTAACAACTGAACCCAGCCATTTTTATTATGGCCTAAGTTTTCCTGTTATTACTTGGGCTTGATGACACTTTTTGAGGATAATTTCCCCCTATACTAGCAACTTCTAAGAATACAGGTAAAAATCAGAAGATAAATCAGTGGCTCAGATGGACATATCTGTCAGTTTTTATTCTTAAATCTTTTAATAGATTGTAAAAATATTTTTTCTTTGGACTATATGTGTATTTTTATACATGCACACAGATCACCTCCCCTGCCATCATTTACTATTGATAGCCAAATGGTTTGTTAAAATTGTTATTCTCTGTAGTTACATAGAGATTTTTAGACATTTTAAGAAATTTTAATTCATGAATTAGTTGGTTAAACTTTTCTTAACCAGTGAAATTGAAATATTTTTCTTAGTTCAAAACCAGCAGTGAATCTTAGCTCATTACTTTCTATTGAAATTCAGGGTTTAAGGAGGAGACTTCTTGCATGTGGTTGTTGTTCTTGCATTGTGTCTTTCTATTTTTAGTCTAACGTAGGGGCTAAGGGCACAAACTCTGGTGAAATCAGGCAGCCTGGAAAGCACATCCTGCTGACAACCTTGGATATCTTGTTTAAATTTTGAACTCCAGTTTTCCTTATCTATGAAAAGAAGATAATAAGGGTACCTACTCCATATGGTTATGGCAAGAATTAAAACTGATAATCTTAAAAACACTTAGAACACTACATGGCACAGATCACAGTATTTCTTTGCTAAAAGCTCTCAATAAATGCGACTATTGCCATCCTTCAGTGTCTTCTGTCTTCTAAGGCACATTTTAAAAAATAATTGTTGGTATTTCTGAAATTAAATTATTTTACACAGTTTAAATGAAATGTATTTTCCCCAAAAAGCTATTAAAGATAAAGAATTTTAGAAGACGATATTGGGTGTATATCAATTTCTTAATGACTCTAGGACAGTTGTTATTTTGATTTACATTTTTCTTAAACTTTTCTCCCAAAATTTTGGTCGATGTGGTTACCTCTACCTATTTACTGTAATATAATTTATTTTGTAAGGTCATAATTGATCACATTATATTTTCCCATAAGTATTTACTAAACAAAGAATTATAGTTTTCTGAAACAGACTTAAAACTTCTCAATTTATATGTGAGAGAGTTGATGGAGGCTCAAAACTTGCCCAAGATTACCCAGTGGCAATTTTAGGACTATACCTGTGTGTATTACAGTAGAGGGTTATATCCATTTATCTTTCTATGTAGATAACTGTACATATATTTATATTTAATCTGTCTGAGCATCAAAGTCACGTAACAGTATAATTGTTCTGCAAAGATGTTTTATGATCATTCACTTAAATGCTTGTGTGGATTTGGTGGAATCTAGTACAGATAACCAAGTGATGATTTTAATTTTTTTTCTTTTAGTCCCTCATTCAGCAAATGTTATTTGGGAACATGCTACATTCCAGGAAGTGTTTTAAATGCTTAGGTTAAATCAATGAACGAATAGAGAAAAGACCCCTGCCCTTATCAAGTTTATATTATAGTAAGGGTGACAGACTGTTAGCATAATAACTATGTAAACTATAAGGTAGGATAGAAGTTGGTAAGTGTTATGGGGGAAAAAAATAGAGTTGGTTGGGAAGTGGAGCATGGTGGGCGTACTGTTTGGGAAGGTGCAATTTAAAATAGGATGGTCAGAAATTGAGAATTCTTTGAAATTCTTAGGTGGTTTTCATTCTAGTAAGTACAGTAAATAATGTAAACATACTTGCTAAGTAAATTGTAGATTTCAGTTTTTAAGTAAAGTAGTTGAATTCGGCCTCAAAATGGTGAAATTTTGAGCTCAGGCTTGGAAGAGATAAGAGAATTAGCTCTGAGGTTATCTGAGAGGCATAGTTCAGGGAGAAGGAAAAGCAGCTGCAAAGGGTTGGGAGTAGATGTATCTGTTCAAGGAATAGCAAGGAGACCAGTGGAAACAGAGCAAAGGGAAAAGAAGTAGAATATAAAGTCAAGAGCGATAATGGGGTTCTGCTTACATGGGGCTCTGTAAGGCATCTTAAAGACACTGACCTTTACTCAGGGAGAAATGAAGAGCCTTTGGAGGGTTTTCAGCTTAGCAGTAACACCAGCTGACCTACATTCTAAAAGTCTAATTCTGGCTGCTGTGTTCAGAACAGATTGTAGAAAGGAAAGGTTGGAATCAGACAAGATAGGAAATGATTAAAATAATCCAGAGGGAGAAAAATGATGGGAGCTTGAATGAAGATGGCAGCTGTGTAGGTGGTGCAGTGTAGTCAGATTCTGGAATTGGGAGAGCAGACTTGTCAGGCTCTCTGAGAGATGGAATGTGGTGTGTGAGGGAAGGAGAGATGTCACAAATGACTCCAAGGGTTTTGCCCTGAGAAATCAATTGGTTAGAGTCACTCACCTTGAATTAGAGAAGACTGGGGCGGGACAAGCTGGAGAGGAGGAATATCTGGCGTTTCTTTTTGAACATGTTAATGTTGAAGTGCCTGTCAGATAGTCATGTGATAACATTTAATAAGCTGTGAGACAAAAGAGTGTAGTTGGAGGGTGAGCTTTGGAAGGAATATATGCATTTGAGAGTTGTAGGCATATAGATGATAGTCAGAATCATGAGGCCTGGCGAGATCACCAAAGGAACAAGTGCTAAGGGGGAAGAGAGGGGTCAGGAGTGAACCCATTTGCATTTCAGCCTTATAGGTTGGGTGAAGAAGTGGAGCCAGCCAAGGTGTGACCAGTAAGACTGGATCAAAATAAGAGAATGCAGAAATTATGTCATGGAGGAAGGAGTGTTGAACTTACCAGATCTGTTGAGCAGTTATGTAAAATGTGGCCTGAGAATTAATGTGGGTTTGGGAGGTCATTTATTCCCCTTATGTTATCCTTAACGTTTATGTAGACGGTGGTAAGATAAAATGTGTGGTGGTAAAGTGTGTGTGTGTGTAGATATCAGTGATGGGTTTTCATAGTGAAAGTCTATTCACGTTCTTCAACGATTATTTTAGTTATTTCAGTGAGAGAGTAAACAAGGCCAATAGCAACAACAGGGGAGAGGTGTTGGAGGTTTGAGGAGTGAGGAGGACGTGTAAAATGATGGTCTAGAAGACTGGGTGAGCAAAGGGCCTAGGGAAATGCAGTGCGATTGCGAGGCAGCCTGAAATGCCCACTTGAGTTTTGTGGCTGTGGTGAGCTCATAGATGCCGAACTCCCATAACATGCATGGGCAAGATGTTGTGGCTCATAAGAGACAAGGTCAATTACCTTGTGAGTAACGTTCAAGTCGTGATGTTTCTAGATATTTATATTTTTAGTGAGTGACAACTATTTTAAAGCAGTGAGGAGCAGTTTTGAGAATGCTGTTTATCCTATTCCTTAATCCATAGAATGGAATGAAAATAATAAGGAAATGCATCCAGAAGTTGGGAATATTTCACTGGCACCAAAAGTAAAAGCACTTTTGGAGTTACAGAATTTAAATTCCAGACCTATATTTAATTTGGAACAGGTCAGATTCCAGTCTTTTCAGGTAACTATGTTCTAATATATTAAGCAAAACAGTAATACTGCCACCCATTATGAGTGTTTTCTACCTGCCAGTTACTGAATTCATCACTAAGATTGATGTCATTAATCCTGACAACATCGCAGTCAGGTTGCTTTTATCATCCCCATTTTAAGCGTGAGAAACTTGAAGCTCATGGAAGGAGGAAGTGACTTGCCTAAGAACAGGAGCTTAAACATGGCTTAGCCAAAATTTAGTCCTAGCTTTGTCTAGCTCCAAAGTTACTGTTCTTAACTATGCTGTATTGTCTCCCAGTCTAATAAACTTTGTGTCATATTAATATAAGTAATGACTATCAAGACATTTCAAATCTGTTCTATGCTGGGCCTGCATAAACCAAAAATTGAATGAATCTAATAATACATCTTTAGTCTTTAAAAATGTTTTAATTTTGATTTAAAGTAAATTTAAATATTTTGGTATATCAACTACTGATTAAATATATTTAATATATTCTCCATTAGTGCTTATCGAACATCATTTTTGTATTTTTCAGGTTCTATTTCTTTATATTTTTATCTGATTCAGAGTAATTTCCCAGTGTTATATAAATTTATATCTAGGCTGTTTTCTTACGATAATCATTTTAAAACACATTTTAATATATTGATCATTATCTCTAATACAAATCAAGTCTTGACTTCTTCCTCTTTTATTAGATCTATTAGAACTATAAAGATATTATGTATGTAATCAGATGTTTAATTTGATATTATACAAGTAACAACTGTGGGATGCTTTTTAATCATGAATTTATATCTTTCCAAACCAGTGTTCTTTGTGTTCTAGTCCTTTCACAGTAGTTTTGGTAAAACATAAATGAAATCAAATCAATTTTCAAATTTGATCACATATATAATTATTTAAATAAGTCAGATAAAATAAGAAATATGGACTTCAAAATTTTTATACATATTAATAAGACATAGTATATATAATTAATGCAAGTAATAACTTAGTAATGAGAGTTTCAATTCAGAGTTAAAGTTTAATTTATTAATTTACTTTCTAAGGTTATAGGATCATATTACTGGATTATGGGCATAATGTAACTGATTCCTAGACAGGTTTAGTGCCATACTAAAGATAGCCTTGCCATGTAGCTGGATTTTTTTATACTCCAGGTCTCATGATATTAATCAAGTATTTTACCCTAGAATCATTTTTCACACCTATTCTCCACAGTGCTTTATCAGATAAGAAAATATTTTATTTTATTTTCTTCTAAATTGTTGTCTATTTAAGTTTATTCTGATGACTTGCCTTGGAGGCTTAATACATTATAATTATGTAGCTATTTTATTGCCGTCCCTAGATTTATGGAAAGAAGAGATTATGGCTTGTAGGTATTTGTTTTAAAAGAATTAGGTAACATTTTTTTTCTCTCATGTAAAGCATAACTAAGAAGCTTTTAACTACTTCCATTCTGCTAGATATTTTTACTTGTAGCCTAGTCTTTAGAACCATTTTTAAATGCCATTTACTGACATCTCTTTTGTCTTTCTTTTATCTAAAGACCAAGACATTTGGAGGAGGAGGTGGTGGTGCTAGAAGTAATCTCAACATGAGTGCTGCTGGTAACCGAAACAAGGAAATTTTACAGAAAGAAAAGTCAGTCAAATCAGAGGGGAAACATGAAGGTGTCTATAGAGAACTGGTAAGGCTAAAGAACCAAGACAAAGTTAAGGTGTTTTTCCTTTATCGCCTTGATAATTTTTTATTCTTTCTCACAATTACCACTGGCTTTGTTCAGTGTATTATGGATAAATGTTAAAACTCTAGGAAGGCTTTCATTAAGAATTACAATTCACTCATGGAAAATTTGGATGACTTAAAAAATAATCTTTTAGAATGGATTGATTAAAAAGTTATTAAACTAAATAGAAGGCATTCAATGGAAATTATATTCTAAATGTTGATGCATCAAAAACACAGTTATCTGACCTTATTCTTTTCCACATCCTTTCTCAAATTTCGTCTAAACTGATTTTGTTTTGGTTTTTGGAAAACATATGGAAACAAGTATATATATGTATATTGTAGACTCAATGGCAAAATATACCTAGATTTTTAAGATAAATAAGAAGAATCAAATATATTTCTGATATGCTACACTGTCCTCAGATATAACGGAACTGACAAGAATTCATTTTCCTCTCCCTTTAGAGGTTGAATGACTGAACAATTTTGTCTGTAGTGTACAGAATACAAGACTAACTGAAATAATGGAGATTTACTATCTTATAACAGGAAATTCAGAAGTAGATGTTTACAAAAGCTGATAAATTCCTGTAATAATGTTAGTCCTCTTGGTTGGCACTTCTGTATTTCTTACTTTCTTCTCAGTATTATGGGATTCTCCATTCATTAAATCTTCATGCAAAAAAGTTCAGAGGCTGGAAAAAAAGGGGCATTTCCCTGGGCATAGGTCTGTTTTATCAGATAAGAAAATATTTTTTGAAATCTCCAGCAAATTCATTTATGTTGCATGGACTAGAAATAGGTCAGTGGCCCACTCCCAGTCAGTCACTGGCCAGAGAGAATGGGTTTTTTAATTATGGGGCTAGCCTAGGCTTTCTTTTCCTTGAACATATGACCACCTCATTCTTTAAAAAAAAAAATAAAAATAAAAAGGTTTTAAATATAGCGAGCTGAAAAAGACATCATCCCTAACTCAAGAAGCTCTTAAATTTGATTAAATTGAGAACAATAGCCTAGGGCTATCTTGCCTTAGAACACCAGAGATTTGCAGTTTGGGGTTGCCATGAAGGTTAAAAACGTGTGAAAGGATTGACATCACAAAACGGGTGGAATAGAAAGCTTCAAAAATTGGCCCCTCCCCCCAAACAACTATTGAGTTGACAAGCACTGTCCGAAGCAATTATTTCATTACCCTGGAGCCTGCTCAAACTCTTGGAATATCCAGAGTAGTGATTGATGGAGAAGAGTCTGGTCACAGGTCATCAGAGAGATAATGGGACAAAGATTTCAATGGTCACATACTACAGAAATATAGCTTTGCAGAGCAAGTTAGGAAAGTCATTAAACAAACTTAGAGTGTGGTTTTATCAAGGTAACAACAGCAGTCCCTGAGGAGGGAGAATTTGATTTTCAAAATTACCACCATTTCAGTATTCAAAATGTCCAGTTCATAACAAAAAAATTACAGAGCATAACAAAAAATAGGAAAGTATTCATAGGAAAAAAAGAAATTGATGGAAATCATCCCTGAAGAAGCCCAGGCATTGGACTTTCAAAATAAAGACTTAAATTATCTTAATTATGTTGAAAGCTCTGGAGTTAACCATTGACAAAGAACTAAGAGAAATCGAGAGAATGTGATATGAACAGATAGGAAATATCAATGAGGAGATAAAAATTATTTTTAAAAACAGTAAAATTTCTGGAGCTGAAAAATAGCTGAAATTCACAAAATTTTATTAGTAAAGTTCAACATCAGATATGAACAGGCAGAAGAAAGAATCAATGAATTATAAGGCAGTTGAAATGACCCAACCTAAGATGCGGAAAGAGAAAAGCATGAAGAAAAATAGAGCCTAAAGGAATTATAGGGTACTGTCAAATGTGGGATTCCCAGTAAGATAAGGGAGAAAGGGTCAGAAAAAATATTTGAAAATATAATGCCCCCAAATTCCCCAATTTGATAAAATCATGAATCTACAAATCAAAGAAACTCCACAAATTCCAATGGGATAAACTCAAAGAGAGACACACCAAGACACATTATAATCAAACTGTTGAAAGCTAAAAGCAGAAATGTTAAAAGCTAAAGGCAGAAATTTTGAAAGCAGTGAGAAAGAAGCAACTCTACAAAAATAATATCGTACGCTGAAACCAACTATACTTAAATAAAAAAAAAAATAAAAATAAAAAGAATAAGGTATTCTCAATAAGATAAAGAAGAGTCAGTTTCTCGTTAGAAATTATGGAGGCAGGAAAGCAGTGGGGTGATATATTGAAAATAATGAAAGGAAAAACTGTTAAGCTGGAATTCTATATCCAGGAAAACTACCTTTCAAAAATGGAGACCATCAAAAGGATAATTTAAATGCTGATGTGAGTTTGAATGTACATGAATTATTCCAATAACTAAGTACCAAATTCTTTTTGCAAGTTGGATGGTTTTCAAAAATTCCATTTTTAACAGTGGGAGGAAGTTTTGATTGGAATGTCAGCTGATAGGTACTTAAAATAACTTTTGATAATAAATGGTAGTGTAGGTTCAATTATATCCTTTCCACAAGATATATTGATGTTCTGACTGCCAGTACCTTAAAAATGTGACTCTGTTTGGAAACAAGATCTATACACTGTTAGAAGGTAAAAAGAGGTCATTAGAGTGGGCCCTAATCCACCATCACCCTAATTCAATCTCTTTATAAAAAGAGAAAATTTATACAAAGATACAGACCCATATAGGGGATAAATGATCTAGAGACACATAGCAAGAGGATGGTCATGTGACCAGAGTGATAGATCTACAAGCCAGGGGATACCAAGGATTGCTAACTAACAAAAGGAGCTGGAAGAGGCAAGGAGGTTCTCCTCTAGAGTGTAAGGAGAGCGAGGCCCAGCCAACAGCTCAGTCGAGAGCTTGATTAACTGCAATTCAGCTCAGTAAGAAAGCTGGAATAAGTTATATACCAAGATTGAATATTCTCTGATTATTAAAAGGGTTTTTAGTTAAGTTCTGTGTATGGGATAGTTTCTTTTATTATTATCAGCTTCAAGTATATAGTACTTTGGTTAGACATTTACATAGTTTATAAAACAATACCCCTCATTGCTCCTTCACTCCTCTAGTAAATTAGATATTTATTTGGGAGATAATTAGGACAGGGAAGGGTTTGGAAGGTCTGATTACTTTTTATATTCAGTTAAGTTTTTGAATTAAAAGGATGGATTATAGTTTTGATGTCCAGTCCTTTTTACTTTTACCTTACCATATCTACAACAGAGATGTAAATTTTTTCTTACGTGCCTGATCTATTTTTCTGATCTGTTAATAGTAGATGCTGTTCTTAAAAAGGATTCTTTGTTTGCAAGGCCACGGTCAGCTTTTGGGGAAAAGTGCTGTGATTTCATCAAAGTCTACATGGGCATCAGAGTGGCTGTCTAACATGCATGCCACATATGTGCTCTCTTAAAGCCTACCCATCTTAACTCTTAGATATACAGAAGTTAGTTATGTATCCCTCAGCTGGCTGTGGTTCAAGAAATTTGTTCATAAGATATGTTTATGTTACTTAAACAGTTGTTGAATTGTACTCAGGTCTAGATTTGTCAAGGAGGTTTTGGGTTCTGGCATTTGTAAAGCAGATTTTTCTTTTCAGGGTACAGTTTGTCAGACATCCCAGATAGTATTGCTAATGAGTACGGAGCAGGATGTTGAAACAATAGAGGGTAGGAAAAAGACAGAGCTACTGAGATGGTCCAGTTTTGTTAGTATCGTTTTATATTTTGTGTTTTTGGAGAGATGCTATTTAAAGGACATTTCTTGTCTAGAATGGAGAAGTATTAACCGTGAAAATTTTTAATTAGCTACTTTTCATTGTCTCTGTTATTTTCAAAAGTCTTTTTTGACATATCATAAAATTCTTTTTTGTTTTGCTTGTTATGTTTTGCACTTGTAATGGTACTTGTAAAGTCAGCGTACTCAAGGCACAGCCTTGCATATCATGCAATTCTTTTTTGACTACTGGTATGAAAAAACAACAAGTGAATGTTGTATGAATAGACATTTTTCTATAAGGATGAGATGAAATATTTAGTTAAAAAACAGTATATAGTTAAAAACATATTACCTTGATTAATTTATTGGCTCTCAGAGTAGCTTTTCTCTTAATTCCTTACAGGTTGATGAAAAGGCTCTGAAGCACATAACAGAAATGGGCTTTAGTAAGGAAGCATCAAGGCAAGCTCTTATGGACAATGGCAACAACTTAGAAGCAGCGCTGAACGTACTTCTTAATAGCAATAAGCAGAAACCTGTTACGGGTCCACCTCTAAGAGGTATAACTCATTAAGCAGTGTGCCAGATATTATTGTTTGCTTTTCAGTGTAATATGTGTTGTTGGTAGAGGCTGGGTTTTATTGCTGTGGGAACTATAACTTCATTTATCATTGTGTCATGCAGAAGAAACACCAGTTTTGAACTAATCATTACATAGTCAAACATATGCGATTTTTCAGGTTATAATCCTATAATCTTTTAAGAACTAGTTTAAAAATTTTTATGAAAATGATTTTTATCTTCAAAAGATAATTTACATGAAAAAATTAAAATAGATTATTTAGAGGATTAAAAGTACTAGTTAATACAATCATTAAAAAACTTTTATTATAAAAGGTATAGAATATACAGAAAAATCTGAAATATATACAGAATCCTACTTAAGATGCCTGTGGATTATATTTTTGCGTATTTTCTTATTTCTTTTTCGCATGTATCATATGTGTATCTTGCTTTACTTCTTAAGGTAAAGGAAAAGGCAGGGGGCGGATAAGATCTGAAGATGAAGAGGAACTGGGAAGTGCAAGGCCATCAGCACCAAGCACATTATTTGATTTCTTGGAATCTAAAATGGGAACTTTGAGTGTGGAAGGTAGGCTAACTTAAAGTAGATGTTTTTCTTAAAAGACCAAGGTTTTTTAGTAATTATACAAAAAGGTTTAATAGAGCAAGTAACAATATGAATCTCTGGTCTGGGTATTTATAAATTTACTTAAGTATAGATTTTCTATTGGACAAAAGCACAGAAGAAAATTTAGTTACTTTCCAAAAATACTAAATAGCAGCTTATTTTTCTCGCTAACTGTATAATGAGTAATAATGCCAAACTCTTTCCCCACAACCTTACTAGATGACAGATTCAGCTGTGAAAATAAGTAGGTATGTAGGAGAAGTTATATAACCTTACATAATTTATTTCTATTGTAAAATTGGTCTCTCTCTCCTTTTTCCACATATTATATATTATATCAAAATAGTCCCCCAGTGAGTGAATAAGCTCCTATAATGTGATATATTTCTTAGTATGATATACTCTAATGATTAACAAAATACTGAAAAGAGAAATAAATATGTGTATATTTTTTTCTAAATTGGAATATGGTAAGTGTTTCTAAAATAGTTTTTCAAATATGATTCCAAAAATTTAGGAAAATATACTTTTAAATTTAGTTTTTACTTTTAGATATATTTTGAGTCAAACTAAAGCTCAGAGATAAAATGTGTTATGACACATTTGAAATGTCCAGATATCACAAAAATAACTTATTTGCTAGATTACATGGAAAAGGCAGTGTAGTATTTGAGAAAACAAATGTTTGATGTGAACAAGATTTATAAGCAGACACATGCTTGGTTGTAAAGCATGATGTACTAGTTTTCTATTGCTGTTTAACAAATTACAGCAAAATTACTAGCTTAAAACAACACAGATTTATTTATTTCATCATTCCTGTGGGTTGAGAATCCAGGCACAGCTTAATTAAGGCCTTTGCTCAGGGCCTCACATACTGAAATCAATATTTCAGTTGGGTTATGAACATGCTGGAGGCTTGAGGTCCTCTTACAAGTTCACTGATTGTTAGCAAAACTCGGTTCCAAAATTCAATTTTTTGTGTATGTAGGACTCAGGTTCCCATTTTCTTGCCTGACATTATCTGGAAGTGTTGTCTACTGCTAAAGCCCTCACATCCTTGCCTTGTGACCCACCCGTAGGCAATTCACAGCAGGTTTGTGTGATTCTGCAAGGCCAGCAGAATCTCAGCTGCTTCTTCAGATCTCTGACTTCTTGATATTTTTGTCCCAATCTCCCTTTATAGTATCCCAATCGAAGCTCCTTCAGTTTCCTTTTAGCATTCTATCTCCCTGCATTTGCTTTTGACTCTTATAGTATCTCCTAAGTCATAATGAGGTTGAGACTGAGAAATATAATTCTGCTGTGACCTGTGGACCTATAAATGCTTTAGTTCTCACAGAATGCATCCTATACCAAAAAAATGAAGTAATTAGCATTCCCCTTGAAAAAAGGTATCAAAGTTAACTAAGATGTATGTGAGAATAATACGCTCAAAACTGCACATCAGTGTTAGAGAGATTTAATTCTGAGAAATTTATGAACACATCTGGTAATAGTGGGTATTATTTTAGTCAAATGTGTTATATTTATGTTACTTTTGTTAATATGACAGAGAGTCAGCTAGAATGTGAGAAAAATATGAACATTGTAATAGTATTCTAGACCCTTGATTTTCACAGGGACTGTATAGCCTATGACCTTCATAAATTCCCATACTCAAGAAATTACAGATATTTCTAATACTTGTATAGGCTTTTAAATTTTAAACACATTCATATGTTCCTGTGGTCATCCTAATCCCAGAAATTACCTCCTCCTCTCTTTCCCAATTTAGAGTTTTCTGTTCTACTCAATGACCACAATTCTCAGAGAAGCAAATGTTTATTTTTTTCTAAAAGCACTGTGCAGGAATGCCCGCTAGCCAAGATGGGGGATGGGTAGAAGGTTTCCTGAAGGAGGTTGCATTCAGACAAGTACCAGGAAGGGTACTGGGGAAAAGGCAGTCCAAGCGGAGGGAGCTCTAGGTGTCCAGGCTTGGAGGCATCAGAACATCAGTTCCCTGTGCCTATGAGGGCATGGGAGAGGTGGAAATAGAAGGCCAGAGACAGAAGTGTCAGGTTAGACACAGATCAAGAAGATTTTGTCCTAAGGGGTTTTTATTTTATCCAGATGGTAATGCAAAGCCGTGAAAGAGGTTTTAGCATGAGAGTAGTGAGGTTTGTTTGGTGCTCTCAGAAATTAATTTCTCAGCTGGTAAGGTGGAAATGGGATTGAGACTCAAGTGAGATTATAATTCCATGGTGTCATTAGGAATTATTCATGCCATAAATGTAAAACAAAGGGTGCTATCATTTCTTTATTTTTACTTTTAAAAACTTTCATCAGAGGTAATTGATCATTACATCTACTTCTCTTAGAGATTTTCTCTTATTTTTTAAAACTGTATCTTTAAATTGGAATCAAACATAATTCTAGTTGACATTTTTATCAACTTTTTAAAAAAGAAATGAGGTTGGATTACATTGTTTTATAAGGAGTAATCAAAGTGTTTCATGTGGTATGTAATGACTTTGTGTCAATTTGGGAATATTCAGTGGATCATTTTGTGATGGAGTTGTGTTCCAAAAGGCTCTCTTATATAGATTTTTTTTTTTAATTTGGTTTCATATTTAGATATTGGTAGCTAGATTATCAGGCCATCTCTAAAAGGTCAGTTTTTATGTCATTACCATAAGTTTATCAATATATCACTTTATAATACACAACTACCATTTAAAACAGTGCCCACTGGGAATATGTATTATAAGTTTCAACTTAAACAGGAGTAGGTTTGATTCTTTTCATTATCATGGAAGAAATCTGGGTTGGCCAGAGAAGGAGAAGGGGATGCCTTGAGACAGTAACTTTACTGTTTTAACTTTGTACATCTAAATAAATCCAGGGTAACCTTAGTTTGTTCTGAATGAAGATTAAAGGCATTGTGAGAAAAGTGGACAGAATAACTCTCTTAATTGTTCTCTTCTACTATACCCTTGTTTATGTAGCTTATTTTGTAAATCATGTTTTGTTTCTTTATATTTTGTGTCAAAACTTTAGAAATAGAATTGAGAATATGGCTCAGTTATATACAGAGTAAACACTTAGGTAAATATAAACACATTCAAATAGAAACATTTTTTATGAAAAAGATAAGATTTACATTAAACAAATTTAGGATCTAGGAGCTCACCCACCATTTGTGAATGTTGGACATGGTCAGTTACCAAGTTTCCCTTTCTAGGACCCAGTCCCATCTCCCAGTTTCCCCCTTTTATTTCTGAGTTCATAGAATTCCGTAAGCCCTCAAGAAGCATGGTTATCTGATGCTCCATGTTCTGGGCTTCTTGGTAATAAGTGATTGAGAAGAGCACTTCTTAACTAGTTGCTTCTGTGTCCTTTCTACTTTCAAACTTGCCAGCTTGTTTCTTTCTCCTAGGATTTCCTGAAGGTGGTAAGCAAGAAGTAACCAACACTTTCCATCATCTCACATTTTCACATCAAGTTCTCTAAAAGTGTTGGCCTCATCAGTTAGGTGGTCTCAGTTCCAAGACAGCGGGTTTAAGTGCACAGTGAGAAGTGGCAACTTCCAGTTAGGGGATGAGGAGACTTTCACTACTCTGCATCTCTCTTTTACTAAACAAGTTTCACGTATTAAATTGTGTCATTTGTATCATCCTACTTGCTCATTTAGCTGGAAAGTCTCTGTCTCAGAATTCCGCGTTTTTGTGTGTTGATAGACTGTCTTCACATGGTAATAAAGATTGCCTACGTAGCTCCAAGCATAGCATCAGACCAACATATGAGGTGGCATAATGACATATAAAGATATACAGGTAAAAGGACTTATCTCAACTTTTCAAGCATATTTTTCTAGGAAAATGTAAATACCTTTTATCATATAATTATTGATTCCCCAAGCTCACCCGAGTCCCACTGGGTTTTGGCTTTAGCATGTGGGCATTGGCTGGAACAGAAGCCCAAAGAAACTTGGAGAAAAGAGCATTACAACTATTGGTGTTAAATCTTCATCCATAATATGGGATAAAAGGTAATAAAAAATATTTCTCAGGAACAAGCAAATGGTCCTTATACCCAGGAGATCAGATAGAAGAAGACTATCCATCTCCTTACATCTGTATCTGCCTCTTCTTAGGAAGCACAAGTGTCTTAATTGATTCTGTTAGGATTGTACACAAAGAGGAAGGAGTAGTTCCCAGTACTACTTCTTGCCTCAAAGTGGGGTTCTGTTATCAGAAGAAGGGGAGAATGGGATAGGATCCTGGGGCAGGAAAATACAGCTGATTCTACCACTATCCCAACTGACAGTTCTTGTGTTTACTATTTGTGTCTCTTTGGGCAAGTTATAGAATCCTTTAAATTTTTTTTATTGGGAAATTGAGAAATAGTAATAGCACCTTAGTTATAGGGTTGCTGAGAAGATTGAACTAGATAATGCATATAAAATACTAAGCACAGTGCTGGACACATAGGCCTCCATATAATGGTGGTTCCTGCTGCCACCACCACCACCACCACCAACACCACCACCACCATCACCACCATCAGCAGCAGCAGCAGCAGAGTAGTAGTAACAGCATCCTCTGCTGTCATCTCCATCCCCACTACCTCATTTTAGTTCCTCAATCCCCCACTGACTCTTTATGGAACTCTGTCATTTCATCCTCCATATTGCTGTCAGTAATCTTTCAAAATGCAAATTTGATCTCACTACCCCCTTGCCTAACATAATCCATTGACTCTTCTCAGTGGCAGAATAAAATACAGACTATACTGTATACACTGTTTTTATGGAATTTCATTACTCTTTCCTGTGGATTTTGTCAGAGATAGTATTTGGTTAACAGTACTGCATATTTGCAAATTCTTCATAATATTCCAATGTATATAATATATTTAGATGTTGGCAGATAAAGTGGTAATGATTGATAGGTAATTCACATGAAGATACAGGCTTCCGATAGTCATTAGAAGATGTCTCTTTTGTTTTTGTTTCATTTTCTTTTAAACAACTTTTAAGTCAGTTTAAATAGTTTGGTTTTTTGATATATAGTTAGCATTTTGAAGACTGAAGAGGGACTGCAGGAAGGAAATGCGATGTAACAGCACTAGCTTAATTGGAGAGGCAGGAAACTGGTCAAGGAGAGAGAGAGAATATGTATGTGGTAGGCCAGATGTTCTAGTGAAGTGTTTCCTCAAGAAAAGATCATCCAGGTATTGACTGTGGTGTGTATTTACATCTAATTGCATCAAACAGCATTGTTCCTCATTTCCCTGTGCAGCCTATTGATGGAAATCGTTGGCAGAGTGCCTGTTGGGAAGCCAGGGATTAGTGGCCGCTGTGTGAGTAGTCACAAGCTGTCAGCACAACAGAGAGAATGTGTGGTATCTACACACTACCTGCCACTTTCTCTCTCCCCCTCCCCAGCCCAGTGGCCTTCCTGGTCCTTGACTTTTTTTTCTTAGAGGACTGATTCCTTCCTATCATTCCATTCTTATTAAAGTGCAGATTTCCTCCAGATTTCTAGGTAGCACTTTAAGCTTCACTAGAATTGTTTCCAGTTTTGTCCTGTGGATTTGTTACCTAAACAGTGAATAGTCTACGCCAGGGCTGCTTAGTGTCTGGTCACAAATACGTACAGATCAGTATGGTAATTGAGAGTAAGTGTTCAGAAACTCTGATAGCAATTTGACACTGCCTCAGTATATGTTACTGCATTTTATAAAATAATAGTCAACGGTTGGATTTTAAAATCAGAACCAACAACTACAACAAAACCCTTGGTCCTTTGCTAGAGTTAGTTTGAAATTCTCTGGTCTATGTTGTTATGACGTTGGGGTCCCTTGATTTGCAAGCATTCTGACAACGTAGCACCTGACATTTTATTTGTGTCAGGGCAGTGAAGCCAAGTAGTTTAAAGATAAACAAAACACCAGGTGGGAAGTAAAAATATGCTACATGCTGCACATGTAATATCCTAATTATGAATGTAAATTTATTAGTTATTTGAATTTGGTAATTAATTATGTATAGAAAATTATATGTGGACTTCAGGAACTTTAGTGAAAAAAAATTTTTTAAAAGATCTTCACTGACTTTTATTTATTATTTAATTTTTATTTGTTTTAGTTGAGGCAACCCTTGGTTGACCTCACAGATTGCAAGGACCTTGTCAATTTACAATTCCTTATTTTTTAATTTTTACATCTACAGCACCTGGTCTTCCTAGGTTGTCTCCCATCCAAGTATTAATCAAGCCCGACCCTGCTTAGCTTCCAAGATCAGATAGGATCGGGCTTGTTCAGGATAGCATGGCCATAGATGAAAAATTTTAAAGGTAATATGTAGAGACTTAAATTAGCTAATAAATTTGAAATATACTTTTTAAAGCATGTCGTAGAGCAAAAGGGCAGTATAAAGGTAGAAGCCAAGAATGCAGTTAATTTTTTACCTAGTATTATAGCAGTGTATTTTTTTCTGTTGCATAGGTATTCCTTGATAAATTTGGGAAAAAATAAAAATACAGATAACAAATAAAAGGAAACAGCCTATAATCTCATCACTACATTCTGTTTTCTTTTGTATGTATGAGATCATATTTACATCACCTGCTTTTGGCCCTAAAAATATAACATAACCACATTTCTGTGTAATTATTTATTTCTCTCAGCATCATCAATTGTTATTCCATTTATGTTGTTAGTAATTTGAGAGTTTCCAAATTTTGTTATAATAAGCTTTAAAATATTTTTATTTAAATTATTTACATAGTGATTATTTTTCAGATTAATGTATAGATGTCAGATTACTTGTCTTACATATTTTTAAGATTTGTTAACCATGCTATCAGTTTTGATACATACTTAATTTTCTTTGGTTTTTAGGTATATAGAAGATGGACATAGTTTTTCTCAGAATATTAGAACATGAGCCTCTTTTTCATTTTTGCCATTCTTCTATTTCCCTCCTCAATTAAGTATCCATTCATTTCAAACATTTATTGATCACAAAATAAGGTAATAGGTGCCATTTTTTTGAGCATCTACTATATACCAGGAACTGTGCTAGGTGCCTTGTATACAAATAAATCATTTAATAATCTAAAAATGCAAAATATGAGTTATTTTCATTTAACAAATTAATAGGTTTGAAGAGATAAAACATCTTACCCATAGGAAGAAAAGAATTTGGATCTTTAGCTATCTGAGTCTGAACTCAGAATTCTTTCTACCATGATGTATTTGTAAGCACCTATTAGTTTTTTTTTTGTGGTGTAGGGGAGCAGAAGAGCAATCAAGAGTTTAATTTTAAGTTACTTTAAGTTTTAAAAATCAAAGAGAGGCATCAGGCAGGCATTTAAAGATCAAGGAGATGTGTAGGAGCCAGCCAAAGACCTGGACAGCTGCCAAGGAAGCAGGAAGAGTGTTAGAGAAAGCTGAGAGAAGGATGGGAAGTTTCTGTTGGGTTTATATGCAGCATCAGCAGTGTGCTGGTGAATGTGTAACAGCTGGTTCTGGAAGAAGAGATGAGGGTTAGGGAGGGATGCCCTAATTTTTAGCTTTTGCTCATGTCTATGGTGTAAATGTTCCCACCATGGCTGATTTCCAGCTATCAACACTTTAACATCTAGCCTGCCCATTTTCTGACAATTTAATGGTCAGCTCTTGTACAATGTTCAAGCTAGCTACAGTATACCACTGATTGGGGACCTTGAAAAAATAGTGTCAGTGAAATGGTGGGGTTAGAAGACAAGCAGAAAGATATCCAGTGTAGATAAATGTTATATAGACATTAATAATGATTATTTTGAAGAGAGTGGTAACAAAGAATATATTTAATATAGCATGAAAACGTTATGCTGTAGTAGTGGAATGATGGGTGGTTTCTCTTCCTGCCTATTACATCATATTTTTTAAAGGTTGTATTTTATTTTTATTATATATTTTAAAAATCATTACTTAATAACCACATGTATTTATATGTACCTCATAGGAATGAGACATAGTCCCTGGTTTAATGCTTTGCAATCTCAGTCAGAATTCCTGCAGAATAAATTTAAAGAGGAAATGATTTTTAAAGGAAACAAGAATATAAATTTCACGCTGATAGGCAGATTTTTATAGCCAGTGAGTTTTGTGATCATTAAAAAATTTACACAATATTTAAAAGTATTTTACACAATAAGCCCTGATTCATATAATTGAGAAAATTACTTGAGAATTTTGAGTTAAAAAAATAGTATAAACTGGCTTAAGCATAGGAATATTAAAAAGCGTTGTGCTTCCATTATAATGTGAATTCATATACTAATCAGGTAATATCATCATTTTGTCACAAATACCTTTAATGATTTGTTTTGTTTTGCTTTACTTGTTGAATGAGTACTCAGCAGTAATTTCAGCTATTCTGCTTGAATTAGCTTATACATCAGGAGGCAACCTGTTGTACCATGACACTGTAAATTTTTAAAACAAGCATGTTAGCCCAGAGATGGACATTCCTTTGGTTTTTCTTTTTTAAAATTCTCTTTATTTTTATTTTTCTTTCCCTTAAAGTGGCTTCAAATTTCACTAGCATGTGTTGGCTTCAAATTGCAAGTTTTGCTATAATTTTATATGAAATTTACACGTGTTGCAAAGATAACATCGAATCTAAATGATTATGCTCATGATCCTGAAAAATATTAGTCAGCTTGGAATAAAAGATCACAGAAGTTAAGTTTAATTTTTTGCACTTGACTAATGCTTCTTATATGACAGTTTCAGTAGCTCTACCATATCATCCTTTTTAGTTTTTATAAGTTTGATAATAGATTCCAATTCTGTATGTTTAGTTGATTTTCCCAGTATTTTTTTCTTCACTAAACATTAATGTTTGAGTTAAAGTAAAAACAACAGGAAGTTATTAATTTAGAATGGTTTTTACCCACAAATATAGTGTCTCGTGTATAAATGCCCAGTTTACCAATGAGGGACCTTTACTTGACTGACTTACTTAAGGCCACCAAAGGTACAATTGAACCGAAGGCATTGATGGCAGTGTTAGTGTGGGAATGATAGCGACTGCAGTGCTGCATTTGATTAAACAAGTGTCATGTTATTTTACGTCCAGGCTATGCTAAGAAGGTGAAAATAATCCAATGTGACAGGAGTTTTATAAGAAACAGAAGTGTAATCGGCACTTATTTATACACGGGGGCTGGTTAGAAGGAAAAGTGGTCCTTTGTAATTTAGGATTTCAGAGCATTAGGATTAAGGATGATGACTCGTGTGAGATGTAGGGACTAAAAGGAACATGATAGACTCCACAGAGCAATGTCACCATACCCCATACTCTCACCTCCTGTTTTAATTCTCCTTAGTCTGGGAAAGATAGCATTGTGCTCACAGAGAAGTGACACAGCTATTTTTTTTTCTTGAAAGTTGTTAGGAAAACTCAGAGAATGAGGACTATAAGAGATTTTGCTACCGAGATAATGTGAGTAGAAGGTAATTACAAATAAGCTTTTTAATTTTTTTAATTGTTTTTTCTTCATAAAAGCAATGCATATCCATGCTGGGAAATTGCAAATGGTCGTTTTTTCAGCCCACAGTATTAACCTGGGGCCTACTATGTGCCAGGAACTGTGTTAGAAAGGACATGTGTTGGTAAACAGAACACAGTTCAGAGGTCTTAAAGTCTAGCAGGGGAAAGTGGTTTGGACATTTCTGTCCGTGCCACAGTCGTGCACATTACTAAGGCACAGACAAGTGTCGCCAGGCTCGGTCCCCATGGGCATGGGGGACGAGGGACCTCCTAGAGGAAGTGAAGTCTAAGTGAGGAGAAGGTACAGCGGAGACACCTGAGACATGCTCAGGCACTGAGCAGGCTTGGCTGCATACGTGACCATAATACATTGAAAATGCTCAGAACAAGACTTATTTCTTTAACCAGTAAGAAAAGCTCTGAGAGTGACTTAATAATTGATGGAAAAACCGTAAAACTGTGGTTAGCAAAGCCCTCTGAAGAGGACGTCACAGAATTTGTGTTTAATGTTTTCAGAGGTGGAAGAGAAAATAAAATTAATCCAATGTAATATTTTAGCTATGAAATTTGTGATGTAACCATATTCTTGCAATCTGTTGATAAAGAAAAGGAGGAAAGTCATCCAAGTTAAACAGATGCATTCTCACTTAATGAATTGATTTGCACAAATATATTTTTTTACCCCAGCAAATTTTTTTAATGTTAATCCTGACCCAGGGCCAATAAGAAGACATCGACAATACCCCACAGCTAGGAGCTTGGCACCAGGTGCTTTGGGGCCACGTAGCGGGAAAGTCCATGGGGCCCTGGATCCTGACCGCTTGGTCCCAGCCAGTTGCATGACCATGGCCGAGCATCTTCAGCTTCCCTCTCTGTAAAATGGGACTGTCATAGTTGTGCCCCACGACAAGCTCCTTAGTTGTTCAGCTGTATGAGGAATTTTACACACTTGCTGAACTAAACTTTTTTGGGGGAGGGGGGCATTTGTAAGAACCATCTTGGACCTTTGTAGTTGTGTTGTTGGGTGTTGCAGTTTCCCAGAATTCTCACAATTTGCACGTTTCTAGCATCATCTTATGCTTAATGTTCCCTAATTTCTTTTTCATTGAGTTTTTTTTTGTTTTATTAAGGGCATTAGGAATGTTAAATGATAATTCTCTAAGCATTGAATATCATAAGTATGTTCATTTGTGAGTTTAGCCTTAAGTTTAATGTGTGTCATTGTTACAAAAGAATTTCATGAGAACAGGAAAACAACTTTATATCTTGAGTAACCAATGGAGGATAAACACCATGACTGATTATAACTAATGTTAATTCTTGTGTCCATATTTTTCTGGATTTGGTGTCTTTATGTATTTATAATATACACCAATTTTGGGGTGTTGGTTTGTGTAACTTTTTCTTTTTGAAATTAATAATTACTGGTGATTATATTCTTATTTAAAATTATCTCTGTAAAGGATTTTTTGGAAACATATGACCTTCTTGAAGCAAGTTTCTAGCCCAGGATCATGTATGCGCTACTCTTTCAGGGATTACTGTTCCCTGCCATCATTGCATTTCTTCTCACTCTTTAGGGCTCAGTTGAAGCACCACTTCTTCAGGGAACTTTTTCGCCTAAATTAGTGTATCCCCCACTACTCCCAAATTTATCAAAACAGTTTATGTATTTCTTTCATACGCTTTACCACAGTTCTAAGCTGTTACTTATTTATTTGTTATCTGCCTCTTCCCATTATACCTAAAGCACCATGGGACAGAGAAATGATGGCTCTTCCCTCCTGCTTCATTTGTAGTGACTACAGCAGTGTTCACTCGTGTCTGTAACTGGTGTTCTGTAACTATAGCTTAGAGAAACTGAATGAAAGAATGAGGTAAGTGGCATCTGAATTTTACGAGGTCACACAGCTGCTCAGTGATAAGATTGGGATTTAGTTCCAGTGGTCAGTCTAAATCCAAGGACCCTGTATGGATCCATGAGAAAAGCAATTTCACAAATATTTTCAAATCGAACCTTCATAATCTTGTGGTAAGTATCATTATCCACACATTACAGATGAAGAGACTGGGGCTCTTTGTGCTTTGTCAAAGATGCGTCTCTGGGAAGTGGGGGAGTGAATCTAATCGGTCTTGAGCTCAGTGTTTGTGTGTGGTGCAGTCTTTTTCTGTAATCATTTGAACTCAGTCTAAATCTGTCCCAGTGTGCTTTGATGCAAACCCGTTCTTACAGCAAGCAAAACAGAAGAGTACATTTTCCATTTCAGTGTTGCAGCCTTAGCTGAGCTCCCGTGACAGTGTTAGACAGGTAGTAATTTTGAACTTAGAGGCTTGTTTCATTCCCATTGTTTTTAGTCATTGTATCTTTCTTCAGCAAATATTTACTGAATGCCGTCTGTTTGCCTAACAGGTGGGCACTGGAAAAAACAAAGATAAATAAGACTAAGACGACCCCTCCCCAACTTGGTTAATATGTAGTAATATTTAAAGTGTTGAAATGAGTAAGATACCTCTATGCATTGACGTGGAAACATGTCCATGATATACAGTTCATTTAAAAAATATATTGCAGCCTATAAGATGTGCAGGAGTGCATTTTTGGTAACAAAAATAAATAAATAAAATGTCCAGAGATGTATCTGTATGAATTATGTAAAAGGAAAGAATAATCTCCGAAATGTTAATGAGGGCTGTCCCCAAAAATGGCATTGGATAGACAGAAGATAGAAATTTCTGTACATTTTTCTAATAAGATTATTAATGATTTTACTTTTTAAAATATTTCTTAGCACTTTTTAATATAAGAAAATTTAGAAGGTATATAGAAAAAATTTTATCTGTAGAATGTTTACACAAATTTAAGTGAAAAACAATATTAGAGTAAGATTATTTTGATTTTCTAATATATCTAAATTTCATCTATAATATGACTTTGATAATTTTACAATATACAAGTTTTTATCAAAGCATACTTTCTACTCTGTTTTCAACAAGAAAACAAACAAGCAGACAAACAAAAACTAAAGCAAGATGAGGGTCCTAACTAAAAGTGGGGATTGGTGATGGTGAAGATTATGAATAGGACAGCCCCATATCATCCAAGTATTGTTTTTTTCCTGAGGAAATTATGTTTACTTACATAATTAAAATGCTAATAATCACAGTAATAACAATGACAGCTAACATTTGAGTGTTTATTAAAGCCAGATACTGTTCTAAGTACTTCTCATGTATTAACTTAGTCCTCTTACATGGGCACTATTATTTGCTGTGTCTTAAAGAAGAAAAGTCAGATAACTTGCCTAAGTTACAGAACTGCTAAGTGGCAGACCAGTGCTATAACTATCTGGAGGCTGTACGCTACATACAATGCTATTTCTAAGTGCCAGTTTGTGAGTTCTAAATACCAGTCCAACTATTAATAAGAGTTATAGTTTTTTCTGCATTAATGGAAAGAGATTATTAATTTTAGGTCTGGATCCTGGCAGTCCTAATATACAACTTTATGTATTTTCTTTTTAGCCCATCAGGGATTGTGAAACAGCTTTTGTGATCTCTGCATTTCACCAGAAATGAACAGATGTAGGTGATAAAATTGTAGCTAACATGTTGTTGGTTATATTCTGTTTTATTTTTTATCTCTGGGCAGGCAGCTTGGCATGGTGGAAAATTTGTGGGCTTCAGTTAGATCTGAGTTTAAATTCTGGCTTCAACATTTTCTAGCTGCTAGCTTTGCTTTGTTTCTACACTTGTGAAATAAAGATAATAATATAGCCGCTCAGGGTGGTAAGAATTACATGAAATAATGTAGGCAAAAGATCTTTAAAGTGGAGTCAGGCACATAGTAAAATCTTAATAAATATTAATTCACTTCTCCATGTAAGTGTGTTAAAATAAAATGAAGAAATAAAATGTACCTGTTTTTCTCCTGTAAAATGTAGGTACAACTGTGACTGAAAAATAAATATCTTCCAAAAAAGCATTAATATTTTAAGAAGCTTGATTAATACAGCACATTTTTATATGCAGACCTAAATAATTTGTGACAATTAATCAATTCATTCTTAATGATTCTTGCATTTCAAATCATGGTGATATAAAGTATTATAATCAATTATCTTGTAAACATACATTTTGAAATTTATCATCTGGTATAATAGGAACATTTTATCACAAATCAAACTAAACTCATGCAGTATTCTTTGATTAGTTTTTTCATATGAGCTTTCATCATTTTAATCTTTTAGATGTTTACATGGTTTTAGCTATTTTGTGATGATTTTTATCATTCTTGCTAATCTTTTTTTTTCTCCTATTTAATGTTAAATATTGCCCATTTCTATTTATAGTTTTCTTTCATCTTTCCCCTTCGGGTCATTAAAAAAAAGTTGATGCATTTTATTCTGTTGTTTATATAGAAAACAATCTCAGTATGTTTTTTGTTAGAGCATCTGCAGACCTGGTCTGCAGTGCTGCTGGTTAATGTTTTGGGGAGTTTGGAATCACCCTGCCGCCTCAAGAAGGGCAGCAGAGAGCAACTAGGCTGAGGAACTTTCTGTTTGATTTGGGATCTGTTTCTTCATTTACTTAAAATCACCTTTTCTACAGTTTAGTGACTGATCATATTCTGTTATTTTTTAATAGATTAGGTTGATTTCAAACTATCTACTTTACATCTTACTTTGTTACCTAACTACTTAAAACAAAAGGTATTGGGTTTAAGGAAATCTGAGAATGATGAAATACTTAAGGACTTTCCTTTCTTGGATTATTATTATTTTATTTCTTTTATGAAATGGATATCTATGAAAACTATGTTCTTTTAAGAGCACAATTTTATCTTCTCCCTCATTAATTTTAATTTATTTTTAAAAGAAATTCAATTAAAAAATAATTTCTTTATAGATTCTTTTCTCACTATACTATCCCGTTATTAGTTCATTATTAGTAAAATTACTTGTTTAATTCAATAAATTATAAAATCTTTACTTTTTTTTCTTTTATAAGAATTGAAATCAAATCCTCTTAAGACTTGTCATCCCTAGTCTAAGCCCTCATTCTGTGTACATGGTTATCCAGACCCCCATCTGTAGTCCAGGATGCTTGGTTACTCTTGCGATGACCTCATACACTTGTACTTTCTGAGTATTGCTGATATTAGTGGCCATAACTGGAATAAGATGACAAATTGATCCCTTAAACGCAGCAGCTCTAAAATGCTTATTTCTCAGATATCTATTGAAACCTAATTAGCAGCAAATAAAATACCTTCATATTTGACTTATTTTGGAAGCTGGAAAATTTATTCAGTTCACTAGGGACTTTACCTCTCTATATTACAAACTTCATACCATGTGTATCTAAGACTACTATGGGGACTCTTTGATAATGTGTATAAAGTGCAGGTGTGGGGTGCCTAATACTACATTACAGATAGTCAACAAGCAGCAGCTGCAATTTTTATTCTCTAATAATGATTGAAACAAATGCCAGTATATGCTTTCTGCTGAAAATGTTCATTTGTGTACCACTTATATCCACTGCTATTTCTGCTTCCCTGAATCTTTACTCCTGGGTAGTAAATAATGCCCATGGAAACTAAAGGTGACTATTTTTCTTCTTTCTAAAGAAAAAATTAATGTCAACTGCAGTTGTTAAAAATGAGATATTTGTGTTATATTTATAAAGCAGATCTTGGGGGGGGTAAGTTTTAAAAACAGTCTCTGTAAATGGTCTTGGCTAGTATTTTTGATATCTTGCACATTTGAAAAAATCTTTATTCTTTGTCACAATTAATTGGTGGTTTGGCCAGATATAGAATTGTACTTAAGAAAATTGATGTTCCTTTATTTTCAAAGACATTTAAAGCCTGCTAGATTGGCTTCTAGCTTCCAGTTTTCCTGGTGAGAAGTTTCTTGCCATTTCAATTATTGATTTTTAATCTGGAACTTCTTTTGTCACTCAGGAACTTTTAAAGGTCTTCTCTTTATCACTGTTGGTCTATACATTTTATCTGGTACCTTTTTGCCTCCAGTTTTGAAATGTGTGGAGATAATTTCACGGGGAGTCACAGTGGCTAGGAGTGCTAGGAAGAGGGCATTTGGGCATTTAGTGCGTGGAGGTCCGAGAGGTTAATTTTCTATCGACACAGGAAGCAGTCCCTCACCTACAATGTCAATAGGGCCCATGTTGTGACGTTGGGGAAATATAAAAATAATCCTGACCTGCGTATTGATTATGAGATGACAAGAGAAATAAGACATGTATACCAAATACCAGTCAGTATTTTTGGTAATAATGTTTTAGGCATGCCTCTGTGAAAAAATGGAGGACGAAAGTGTAAATGACATGGTACAAATTGAAATAGAATAGAAATCATTGTGAAAAAAGAGCCATTAAATTATCTATGAGTTACCATATTACTACTTTTTGTTTCTAATTGGACATTATCTGCACTATTGTGCCTAATCATATTTTTGACACCTTTATTTCTATATTTTCAATTAGTACCTGCTTTTAATTACTTTTGTATGTTGAGAAAGTTATTAACTCTTTTCTATAGCTAGATATCTATTTGTAATCCAAACACTTAGGAATTCCAGACCCAGAAAGATTTGAGAAATAACGTTTTCGTAAAGGGTAGAGCTTGACTGGCAATAGCAACTACACTTTACTAAATTAGAGCAGGATTCAGAAAGAAGTTGAACAAGGGTTGTACTTACACAGTTTCATAGCAGCTTCTGAGCTAGCAGTTTGCAGTCCTATTTCATTAATGTCTTGGAAAGTGAACTAACAGAATTGCATATACAGATATCTATATTTAAGAATGCAAATATTCAGTGACAAAGACAAATTGCTCTTAAATTACCCACCTTTTTTTCATGGTTCACATCATTGTTATATTTCACTAGCATGCCTAACTGGAGAAGCTGTACATTAGAAATACAGAACTCTGAGGCAACAGAGAGGGCTGAAGGCAATGAATGAGGCAGAGATAGTAGAAGATGTTAAAATAGTAGTCTGATAATTTTGTGTTAATATAATAATTCTTAGCATTTTAAAATAAGTATTAATACAGAGTCATCATTTTAATATGCATATGATATACTTTTACTTTTCAGAACCTAAATCACAACCACAGCAGCTGCATCAGGGGCCACACAGGTTTTCGAACACTGAGCAGAATGGAGTGAGAGAGAATAACCCACCGAGATATCTTCCCCGCAGTGACACCAGACAGCCACGAAATGAAAAACCTCCTCGTTTTCAAAGAGACGCTCAGAATTCAAAGGCAGCTTTAGAAGGCAGTGGATTCCCTAGAAGCAGAGGTCCCGAAAGACCAAGTACTTCTTCAGGGTCTGAAGTGTGGGCTGAAGAGAGAACCAGGTGCGACAGGCCGTATTCTAGATATGAGAGAACTAAAGACACCTCATATCCTCTGAGTTCTCAGAACAGTGACGGTGCTTTTAAAAAAAGGGATAACTCTATGCAAAGCAGGCCAGGCAGAGGTCCACCCTATGCAGAGGCAAAAGAAAATCCTCTTCCTCAAGAACCCATAGACTATAACAATCAGAAACGTGGCAAAAGAGAAAACCAAACAGCAAATCCTGATCATTTTTATGACAGGAAACCACGAACAGTCAATAATGAAGCTTTCGGTGGTGTAAAAATTGAAAAACATTTTCATGTAAATACTGATTACCAGAATCCTGTCCGAACTAATAGCTTCATTGGTGTTCCAAATGGAGAGACAGAAATGCCACCAAGGGGAAGGCGAGTAGGACCTATTAAGCCAGCAGGACCCGTCACTGCTACACCTTGTGATGATAGAATATTTTACAATAGCGTGCCCAAAAGAAGATCTGGGCCAATTAAACCAGAAAAAGTACTAGATTCATCTATTCCTGTGGAGTATGCAAAACTGTGGAAGCCTGGAGATGAATGTTTTGCACTTTACTGGGAAGACAATAAGGTATGCGTGCTGTCAAGGTATTGTATACGAACATTAATAAATGTAATATTCTAGTGAGACTGTAGAATGCCATTGCTTTGAGACTGTGAACTTTGTTCTACATTTGTACCTGTTTAAAGTCTATGAACATATTTAGAGATATATAATTTATAAAAAGAAAAACAAAATGCTTAGGGAGAATCAGTCCCATAAAATTTGGTTCGGTTAGGATTGGTTTTAGCTTGTATGTGGGAATAGCATTGTAAAAGTGATTAAGTGGTGTTGAAAAATTATTTTACTTATCAACCAAACTATTGTTTGCTTTTCTTTCTAGTAAGATTTTACTGATTCCCAAAGAATATCACTTAAATGGTACAGTGTTAAATTCTGCAGATTGTGTTTAAATCACAGAGATGGGAGCATAGCATAGGGAATGCAGTCAGCGTTAATGTAATGGCTAGGTGGAGAGCCAGGGGAGAGAAAGAGCAATTGGGGGGATCATTTTATAAACTATACCAATGTCTAACCAATGCACTATATACCTGAAACTAATAATAAAATTGAATTAAAAAAATTAAAATAAAATGAAATGTATTATTTAAAAAAGAAAAAAGAAAATCTACACAATCAAACCACTTTTTAAAAGAATTACGAGAGAAATGTTAATTATTTAGCTAATAATAAATAATTTAATAAGTATTAAACCAATAATTTAAATGTTCTTAGTTCTGCATTGTCTGCTGGCTAAAAGGGAAAGAGAAATCATGGAGAAAGGGGAAGGGAAAAATAGAAGCCGAGATCGAGGGGGATACAGTGAGGGCAGAGGGCAGACAGGTTTACCTGCTGCCCCGCCTGCTCTTTCTGTTAACTCTTCTCATCTTCGAGAGCCAAACTCAAATGCCACTTCCTAGAAGGAGCCGCCGCTGTTGGCTGCCCCCTCTTTTCTCCTGTGTTGTTGTCTTTCCAGTCAGTGCCTTGTTCACTTTCTAAAAGTTACCAGTCTTTGTAAACATCTGTGGTCTTGCTTCCTGGATTGATGGCTCTTTCCCCTACTATAATTTTAAGTTCCTAGAAGGCAGGATAATGTCTGTTTCATTTTCCTCTGCAGCCCTGCTCTTTGTACAGTGTGGGGATTTAATAATTACCTGTTGGCTATATTAATTAGTTAATTCTGAAGGGGCACTTATATAGGAAAAAAGTATAGTGGGGACTAGAGATAATCATCAGGGTGATGAAAACAGATAAGAAGGTTATTGAGCAAGGGACCTGGGTAGATGTGAGGATCAAGTCACAGAAAAAATGTTTGAAGTAAATATTTTGTAAATATAGTTCTTTCAGTTGACAAGGTAAGGCTCTGCCCATGAGTGTATACGTGTGGTTAAAGGAGAAGTGGAGACAAAGTTAACTGAAGATTCAAGGGAACTGGAATTCAGGCGAGGAAATGTGGATGGATCCTTTAAAAGGATGCTGCAAGACTTGAGATCAGGAACCAACCCCCACTGTGTTCAGTGAATGACGGGGCATGAACAGGGTATTAGGTGTTACCTGGTGATGCCCTCAGTGAGAGGTACAGGGTGGTATAACTGGGTCACAAGCTCTTTTAAGGTTTTTATATGCATGTGAGATAATTCTTGTCTAAAAGAAGCATCTCTACTATCAAGTTTTAATTCAAGGCTAAAAAGAGAGAAGACAGCGCTACCTACCTATGTCTTTTTTTCCAGAAAAGCAAAAGCCCTTTCAGAAATACCAACAGACAATCTCATTAGCTGGAACTATTTTACATGGCAACGTCCTGGCTGTTAGAGAGCTCAGAAAGCAAATATAGGTGTTCTTTACTATTCAGACTCTTAATTCTAGTAACTCAAACCACTTCCTTTCCAAAATACAGGAGCTATTTGATTTGAGTAGTGGTGGATTACTTCTATTTAGCTGTTTCTCCCTCGTTGTAGATGCAAGAAAGGGTGAACTGGCTAGAAATCAGAGTTAGTTTGTGGTTAAGTATCTATAGAGTAAGTCTTGTGTCAGATGCTCCTGTGAAATGTTGATTAAGGTGAAGATGGAAAATGTTATATCATGTTGGACAGCGTGGGATTTTAGTGATCTTGACAAGCAGAGCAAGTAAATGATTGGAGTTCAAGTTTAATAATGTTTTAAAGGCTTGGTAAACAACTCAGGCTTTCCATTAAAACCCCACAAGCATTGTACCCGAGTATTAAGTACAAAACTACTAAAAATGAGTCATTACAGAGCCTAAAACCAACCTTTTATGAGATCAAGGATATCTCCTTATACTCTGCCTACCAAAACAAAATCTGATCCTCTTTTTTGGGAAAAGTAACATTTTCTGGAACCGCTTCAACATTTTATCTGCCATGTCTGGCAACCTATAAAAAATTATGAGGCATGGTTAAAAAGGGAGAGAGAATGTGAATGATTAGAAACAAGTAAAGCAATGGAGAATAACAAACCTACAGATATTCAGATATTACACTTAGCAGTCAAATTCTTCAGCAAATACTGAGTATTTAACAAATCATAACTGAGTAGCTGCTAAGTGTCAGGAGCTTGGGATATATCAAATAGTTCTAGCTGTGCTATTGTCTATATGCCTTCAAATGCCTGATGAGATTGTTAATAAAACTTTGCTTTTAATTGTAATTATCTCAAAAAAACTCAATACTGAATTCATTTATTGCCTTTACTGAATATATTCAAAAGAATATAATATAGCTTCTGAAAGACTACTGAATAATTCTGAAAATGTTTTGAGCTTTTAGAGTATTAGAATAATTGGATGATCTTCTAAGGTGACTACTTTGCTTTTAATTGGATGTATACTTTCCAGTGTAGAGCGAAGGATTGTGGGCTCTATACAGATTATACCATTTAGAAAATAAGGTAAACAATATTCATCCTCTGAAGAAGATGGGATTAGTTATCTTCTGAAACCATCTTATTTAAGAGATAGCTTTTAAATGTCTTGTCAAGAATAGTCAACGTTCCAGTTTTTTAGCCAGAGACCAGGGTAAGAAAAGGCATTGGCTATACCTGTCATTAAGAAGTCATAATCTGAATTGCATTCAAAGATATTTTGGAGCTAATTACTCAGTTGGTATAATCTAGCATTTAAAAAATTCCTCCTAACATCTTTATTTTTATAAATAAAAATCCAGCTTTATTTTTATGGAAGGATTTGAGAATTTGGTACAATTCTTCTTCCTCTAGACTACCATAACTAGTTCAGCCCTTTCTGCCCCCTCAGCCAGAATACTCACAACCTCCAAGCTGGTCTCCTCGCCTTAAACCTTATTCCTCTTAAAACTGTCAATGCAACCGCCACTGCTGTGCTTATGGTTTCAGACCGTGTCATTCTTCCCAGGTAAAATCTTTCACCTGTAGAATAAACGCACGTTCTAATAGGCATGGACAGCCCCAGTCATCTGGCTCGTAATCTTGTCATAACTTCCTGTCGTCAACCCCTCTTCTCACTTCATACCATAGTTCATTTAAACTCTAGTTTCCCGCACTCACCTTCATGTTTCGTGTCCCTGGAACACTCTCCTCAGTTCTTTCCTTCACTCAACCCTCTTCACCCTTTGAAAACCACATCCATTGTCTTCTGTCCCAGGAAGCTCTTCCCAAACTCCTCAGCCTTATTAAGTACCACGTCACTACACCTTTACTACAACAGTACTTTCTACACCACATAGAAGTCATTTTTCACACGTCGTCTTTATGAAACTGTACGATCTAAAAAGATGTCAACTAATTTACTTTCCTAGGATCTATTATGACTTGTTTGTTGAACTTACCTGAACTGACATAATTCTCTGAGAAGCTTCCAGTAGAAGCATAGGTCCAGAAATATTCGCAGCACTCCACACAACCTGGAAGCGTGAGAGCGAAGAAACGGAGGAGGAAGGGAGAGATGGAGTGTCTATCCAGATCTCTGAGATAAGGACAATTTCAGCATCGAGTTATCTAAACTTCCTGGATCCAGACCTGGGAATGAAACACCACGAATTAACTTCATAACCTTTGTAGTACGAAATGCTAGTTAATCAGTAAAAACAGGTTCTTTCCTGGTACGTTCCGTGTATCTCAAGAGTTTAGAAGGATATGGAGAATAAGAATTTCTGTTGCCTTTAGCATTTTCTGATTCTGATGAGCTGAGCCTATTAAGGGATACTGTTAGAGTAGACAGTGTTATAATAGAGCATCCACCTTAACCTAGTTTGAAGAAAATATTCCTGAAGATGAATTAGTTTTTCATTTCTCTTTTGTGTTTACTAAGCCACATTCAAACCTATGGTTTGGGTCCTGAATGGGTTGACCTATAGAGGAGGAGTATTCCAATCAGCTGACCTACTCCTAGGCACCTAAACAGATATATTGTTAAATTATAGTAGTTACATAAATTATAAGTTCTTTATGAGTTTGTTAATGTGCTTTTAGTTCCCAGCGCCAAATAAAACTGGGTAAACTAATGACACAAAAGCGTCTGGTCTTGCAGCGTCTCAAATCTTATAAATCCTGGACAGGAGTCATGTGCTTTACCTGAGATCCTCACCTTACCCCAGTTGCCTGTGATGATGGCAACAAAGAGCATTTTTCTTTGAAATGTATTTTTGTCATATATTTCTGTTTTTTAAGTAAATTACTCTGTAGTTATATATTCTGATTAGTACATAAGAATTTTCTTACTGTTGGTCAGAGGGCTTCAGTGGCTGCAACAAAACATGACACTAGTTTTTTTTATACCCATTAGCATGTGAATATTCTCTACAGACCCTCTTAGCTCTGTCTTGAAATCCTAATACTGTTCAGAACTCACTTGGATGAGATAATTTATCTTTTTTTAGCTAATTTATGATTATCCATAGGTAAGTTTTCTTTTTCAAAAATATTATTCTTATAAATTATAATACTCCATATTTAAAAGTAGCTAAGAGTAAATCTGAAAAGTTCTCATCACAAAAGGAATTCTGTAACCATCCATGGTGATGGATGCTAACTATACTTAATGTGGTAAACATTTTACCCATATTCATGTATCAAATCACTGTGTTGGATACCTAAAACTAATGCAATGTTATAAGTCAGTTATATCTCAAAAATTAATTTAAAAAAATCACCTTTCAAAAAAAAATTATAGTCCAATACTATGATGATTTGCATTTCCATCAAATATCACCCTTTGAGACAATGTTGATTGTTGAATCTAAAAACTACTTTTTATCTCCTCAGTTTTACCGAGCAGAAGTCGAAGCTCTCCATTCTTCAGGGATGACAGCAGTTGTTAAATTCATTGATTATGGAAACTATGAAGAGGTGCTGCTGAGCAACATCAGGCCCATCCAGACAGAGGCGTGGGTACGTGATCCAAATTCTCCACACAGGCTTAAGCCGTTTTGAAGAAAATACATAGCTTTATTATCTTATGCTTTGGAAATAGGTGTCCTTATTTATATGTTTGCGAAAAGTTTGTATGTAAAATGAGTTTTTATGCATATTTTTTTCTTTCCTAGTTTGTTACTTTAAATTCGACTAAATGAGATCCAGCAGTTGTCAAGTTTAAATCTCTGTTGGATACATATATTCTTATCTTAGTTACATGTGAAATTAAGAAAAGCATTTTAAATTATATATGAATCCACACTATACACATGTATATGTACAGATTAAGTATAAATATCTACCTAATAATTATTTGATTATCTGTTGCCAAATGTTTTGTTGAAGCTGTGTGGTAATTTTGATGATGTAATTTAGAATGTTTTGGGCTTATGGAGTCCATTTCATATAGGACTTACGTGACTTTGTATAGATAAATTCTCAACTACATTTAGGCAAAATCAGGACAAGGCACGTTAGAATTAATTTTATAACATTTTTTATTTTCTTTCTCCAATTTGTGGATAATTGTTAATAAACTTATCATTAGAAGCCTATTTATTGCTATTTTCCTAAAATTTTAAAATATACTAGAAAATTATGTCATCTAGATAGTAGTTTTCATTGAAGCATATGCCGTTTTCCCATGAGCTGCTTTTTTCTTTTTTGGTCTTATTACATTTTCCTGTAATGACCTCAGTGTCATGCCCTTCCTCCGCCTCCCCCGCCTCCCCCAAAAATAATAAATAAATAAAACAACAAAAACCTAGTAGCTCTAATCATGGCTTAGGCTATGGATGTTGGTTCTTTACATTTTTATTCTAGAAAAAACTATTCTATATAATTTATCACTTTTTATTTTACAATATAATATCGCTAATAGTTCATATGTTAGATTAAGAGGTCCTTGCCCTTATTCTCATTCTCTAAAGTTTAACCACTTTTTTCCTAAAAGGCTGAAATACCGTCCATATCTAATTTATGTCTTTCTTTCTTTGGAGAAACTTGTACCCATATTTTTGCCCTTTTGATTTTTACATGATATCTGTTTGTATTCTTTTTCCCATTAATGCTCACATCTTTATCTAGTAATTATTTACTGAATCAAGTAATTATTTACTGAATCTATATTTCTAGAAGTTCAGTCTGTTCTGCTATTCGTCCCGTGCGCCCAAATGCTTTTAGTCATTATAGTTAAAGGTTAAAATAGTTTTACATTTAGTTTTCCTTTAATTTTTTTTAGAGATTTCATAAGAGATTAATTTTATTCTTTTCTCCCTAAAGAGAAATTTAGTTTTATTACTTCATTGCTTCTTCCTTTTTCTGTTCCAGGGTGGCCATATGTGGTGAGCACATTTGCCATCCTCACAGTAGCTCTTTCATTCAGAGACATTGGGTACTGAAGTGATTGTTTTCTTTCCAGTCAGTGGCTTCCTTTTTCTCCCTTAATAATCCTCATTGCTTTATCATTTGATTTTAGCCCTATGTAAACTTAACTAGACCATAACTTTATCAGATGTCAAACCCCATGCAGTGATTCTGCTCTGAACTACAGCAATACTTTCATATTCTTCATAACTCTTTGTGAATACTCATCTATGCGTTATTTTGCTGGTTATTTGTTGTTGTTGTTTTCTATTTTTCTGCAGTCAGCTCTAAAATCTTTTTTATAAGATGCTGGAAGAAACAGGATAGAATCGCTAAATCTTTTGGAGTTTATAGTATTTCTTTTCTCCTACTTAAAAATAATGAAGTGATCATTGATGTTTTATGATTTTGCATAAATTAATATAACATGTTTTTAGATCATGAACATCATTTTTGAGCATAAGATGGTCCTTTCTTTTTTATTTGCATGAATAATTGACTTAGTTGTAGAAGCATCTCCTTAATATATAGAAGGTACCAGCTTAACATACATTAACCCATCTCCATTTAAAAAAAATACATGTGTGCATCTATACACTAAAAGCCCCTGAAGAAAACAGTCTATGCGCCTATCAGTATATTTAACGTAGCATTAGTGACGAGTTCTCTTAGCCTTTGAGAATATTAATGTTGGAGTGTACGAGCACTTTTTCTTTTTGTAACCGAGGAATTGTAACAACTTTCAAGTTAATCAAGAGCAAAATGCTCACTAAATCGGTAAGAAGGTAACTCTAATTGGCAAGTCATACTAGAAAAATTAAAGGGCCGCAGAGGTGCAGTGAAGTTGTTAGAAGCCCAAGCACAATTATTCACTCACACTATGGATTGTGAAATTTTTAATTTTTTAGCTACATGTGTGCATTACAATTTTTAATTGTTAAATGATGTATCTTTTATTAAGGTTTATGTTTATTATTGGCCCCAATTTTGGAAAATCTCTTATTTTCCTAAATGTAGCAATGATCATGTGTTGAAGATTTTGTTAATCGTCTGCAGGAAAAACAACCCCAAAAAGCCTGTATATAAACCAAAAGCCTTTATAGAAATCACTTGCCTGTATTTTCTTTTAAAGGTATAAGGATAAATCATTAAATAAAAAGCATGAAATATTAAGAGACGCAGTGACTAAGTTATAGTCTCTTGTATGAAAAATTAAAAATCTAGTCAATAGTTTAAGTGTTAATATTTCTCTCATGAAGTTTAGGAATTTTTTGCCTTAAATCTGTCTGTAGACCAAAAATCTGTTTTTTCCTTCAATCTGGATACCGCTTTTTATTTCCAGAATATACACAGTGATGGTATTTTAGATGGTAAAAATTTATGTTCTGATTATGATTAAATACTTTATTACCTCTCAAATGATTTACTAAACTTTTTGTTAAGTCATTCTTGATTTTTTTGTTTAACCTAGATTTCACCTAATTCTTTTAGCTGTCATAAAATATTCTGTCTTAATTTTAGTGTCTTTATCATAATAAACTCTAGTTTTCATGCATAATGTGAGGTTCACAGTTTATTCTTAACTGGATAAATGCTCTAAACCTTTTCTCAATGTTCTTGGAACATTGTAGGATTTTCCTTATTAAAGTAAATGAAGTATTAAGGAGTCTCATTTTATTTGTAAAATTATATAGGGAGAAAACCAGGCTGTGTATTATACATTTCTGACTACTGTATGAGAAAACATTAGAGGCAAAGAAACCTGGTATTAATGGTCCTTGCAGGCCCCTTCCAAATTGGTTGCTTTTAACTCTAAAACTAACACCAGAGAACCGGTTAAAAGATGTCACAGGCAATTTGGAATTACTTGAAAATACCCTGGCCCTGTAGCTCAGACAAATCTTTTGTGTTTTTAGGGTGTTTTTGCTTCTGGAATGCTTTTCTAAACCTAGAAAACCACTGTTAAGTCCTGATTTTCCAAGTATATTATGACCTGAATTCCACTGAGACTTTTATACCCCAAGAAATGTTTTAGAACATGCTTGTTTCTAAACCTTCTTTTTAAAAGTTCATAAAATTTGCTTCTTATTGTCAGGAAATGATCATTATTTGACTATTGTTTCAAGTGGAAAAATTATTATTGTGCAGATAATGGTTCTAAAACTCTTATATACACATCATCTTGGACAATAATTCTGGAAAGTGACTGATGATTGTTGTTGTCTTTTAGATTATTATTCTTAAATGTTTTTTTTTATAAAGTATTCATTTATTCAGCAAATATTTATCATGCATCTATTAGGTGCCCTGGCAGTCTTCTAAGTGAAGGATTCATATATGTACGCAAAACACACAAAATTTCTGCCAAATGCACAAAGTTAAAGAAAGTTATCGTTCCAGTTATGCAAAACAAATACCTCATCAGAGTCTTTTTTTTTACTTTCTGAAGCTTTAAAACAAAATCCAAATGGTGACAATCTTGGTTACTGAAGTTTTAATTTAAATAATGTTCAGGTCTTTATTTTATTTCACCTTGTTTGAAGATAAAATTAATGTGGAAGAAGAAAGTATGACAATGTATTTTATCTATTAAAATGTTCTTATCTATTTTATTTCATCTATTTAGAGAGTAAAATTTGTTTTTAGGAAGTTTTGGATTTTGTTATTTAATAATTATGATATTTGTATATTTGTTTTTAGCATCTTTTTAGAAAACTATCAGTCTCAAGTTTTAGTTTTAAAGTAACTTTGTACAAAATTTATTTTGTAATGGCATCCAAATGAGGAAGCACCTTTGGTAGTTACCTTTTCAAATTCAAATAATATCATGAATGCCATAAATTAGTCTACCCCTAATGAAATTATTTAAAAGAAGCAAAACCAAAAAATCCCTAAGCTAATAAATGAGGGAGGAGATTGAGAGTTGTGATAAAGAAATTAATGAGTTAAAATGAATCCTAAATGTATTAGAACAAGGTCATGTTAATAAGTTTAATGACATAGTGATTAAGTTAAGCTGTATGTAGTTTGTATTTGATATCAAAAGGTCATAATAGATATTAAAATGTGGGCAGTTGTTTAGAAACTGTTAAATTCATAGGAAACAGTGAGGTTCTGCCAATTAGTAGCCAGTAAAAAGTGCAAGCACCTATTTGATCATAGTCTGGAAGGTTTTTCATTCTTGCTGGTAAATTTTTAAATTAGTGGGTATAATTTTCCATACTTAAATTTTTTCACTAAAAAACATACTAAGGTCACCGAAATTCCTTTTTTTTCCACCATGCTTATTTTGGGAAGCTTCCCTTTCAAAGTTGGCCGTATGGCCACTGCTGATTTTCATTTGCAGTGTTAGCACAGTTAGTCAGAGTGAAACTGTACAGCTAGGTTAGCCCCACTTGAAAACATAATTTTCAAATCATGGGAAGTGGAATTTGGTAGAGTTTGTGCATTTTCTTTAACCTTTGTTTTAATAAAGTTAGGTTGTATTTGATCTGCTTTATTATTTCTTCATCTATTACCCGGACTTTCACAGTTCCCACGGAGGTTGTGAATTATACAAAAAAAAAAAAAAACTATTGGAGATATGAAAGATGTGACATAGAAAGAGAGATGATTCATTTATAACTGCATGCCATATACATAGCTGTGTCAACTTAAATACTATTTATACCTACTTCCTGAAGCCCAAATTTAGTTTGTGATAGCTAAACCTAACAGAGTATTGTCAAAATCTTGAGATCTAGTTTTGACCTAGCTACATTATTCAATAGAGTAATTTTAGTTCACCATTTAAATTAATACCTAGAGTATAACATGCTATTTTTAGACCTGTACAAAACCATTGTTTGAATTTTGTTATCTGATAACAATATATTGTAATCTATCAAGGGAACTGTATATAAAAACATCTTTAAAAGTTTTCTGGGCAATCTGAGTTTTCCTTTATTGAGCATTGAAAGTATAAATTAGATTATTATTTCATGTTTCTTTTTTCTAAAGGTGAAATAACTCCTAAAGTGAAATAACATGACAGAATATTTACCTAAAATGTGCTCTTTCTTTTAAAAGTCATTTCAATGATAACTCAGATTTGTTTTTATTTTTAATTACAGTTCATAAAAACAATTTAAACATTAAATTATTTAAATATTAAGTTAACATAACTGTGAAAAATTTACAGCATTCTTTTTATTTTTTTGTATACTTGAATAATACCAGTAGATAATTGTTAATCTTATCTCTAAGTCTCCTCTTTATTAATGGCAGCCTAAAGTATAGATTCCTGAATTATGGTGCTGATTAATTAAGAAGTAAATTCATGATGCTTTCCATTTATGCTGAATATTATATGATTTTGATTTTTCCTTCAAAGTAGTCTTAAGGAGGCATCATGGATAAGCTCTTTAGCTGAAGGGGGCTGAGATTGTCAAATGAACTTATTTTTTTTCCTTTGGCATTATGATTTAGTAGTTCCAAGCTTTGTTCTGAGCATAAATTTTGTTTTTTCATTTACTTTACTAATCAGGACTTTTAAAGCTATAATTTCAAATTGAGTTGAATTTTTCTGTTCCTTTGTATATGCATGAAATAGCCTTGCTAATATATATACTCTTTGCACAGGAAATAAAGTAGTAAAACAAATGAATCTGAGGAATATTTTCATTTGGTTTTATTTTTTTCTTCCCAAAGAAGTTAATCTTATATTGATTGAATATAGGCCTTGACTCATGTCAGTATATTTTAAAGATTCTTTTTTATATAAATCCCAAGAGGCATCCTTAGTGAATTAAAAAGAAATACACACAACTCTTTTAGTTTCTAGTGAATTTCTGAGCCTTTTCTATCTGTACCTAAAAAAAGGCAGAAAAGTGTTGCTCCTCTCACTGTAGGCTTTATTCCCTTCAGAGGGAGCTTCCGCAGAGCACCTTCCCTCTGGTGCAGTCAGGGAATGTGAATCTACTTGGTGATGGGCTGAAAAGGGGACTCAGGGACATATATGACTGCACACCATAAGGAGTCACCAGTTCATTCTCATTTTTAATCTTACATGGTCACCTGTGTGTCTCTACTTAACACTATTTTTCTATATTCTTTCTCTGTCATCTTATTTATTAGTGATCTCTCTCTGTTTTGATTCTATTTCCTAAACGTCATTGTATCTTTTGGCTTCATTTTCTTTTTACCTTTAATGGGTGATATCTCTTGACATTTATGAGTACCCTTCCTACTGATCCTAATTTCCTGAATTTCATTGGACCTGTGCTATTTATTCTAGAATCATGTGCAATAGGCTTCGATATCACACCTCTAGGAAAAGAATGGAGTTGATCTGTCTCCTTGTGAGAAATGCTTTGATGTTATAGAACCTCCAGTACCATTAGACCTGGAAATTATCGGAGAGTTTTACACTTTGGTTTGAAATAACTCTCTTAACAGCCTGTCATTGGCTGAGAAATCCATTCAGAAGGGAAAGGGAATACTGCAACAGTGAGTACATTTTATTTGCCTTAAAAAAAAAAAGAAGCCTATATAGTTTTTTAAGAGTAAACATGATAAAGAGATTCTAATTAAGCAGCTTTGACCATGGTAAGATACAAAAGTCATTTTTTATACATATTTTTTCATGCTTAGTTCATCTAGCTCAGGGTTTTCTGAAGTGTTCTGAGAACATTAGTTCTGCTTCATGGTTAAATAAACTTGGAAAATGCTGGCTCAAAAAAATTAAGTGCACTTTCTCATTACAGGACTTCTTTGAGCTAGTAACAGATTAATATGTATTTTAAATCTCTGAGAGCAATATATAGTATGTATTGCTTCACAAACTTATTTATTTGTGAGATTTTTTTCTGTATAGATCCTGTTATAGAAAGTCTACAGGAGGTGCTTTGGAAAATATTTTCACTGTCTTCTTCTTTCTAGTTTTCAAATTTCCCATCTTTAAAATAGAGTGAAGGTTTACCTTTAGAATAAATTGTTTTAGATGTTCCAAACTTCTTAATAATATAATAATATTTTTTATGTTACAAATAGAGATAAATATATCAAATAAATATATCAAAGTTAATTTATCCTCCAAAATATCTCAAGATTCCTTACCTTTCTATAAGTAGAAAACAAAATATAGTCCTGAAATTGTATGTCCCTTCTAAGTACTTATGCCATTAATAACAGTGTTTTATTACATAAAAATAAAATTAAGTTTTTATATTACAATTATATACAACTTACTGGGTCTTTTAATTTTAACTTAACTCTAATTCTGGAAACTTTTATGTATTAACTTTTAAAAATGGGCTTTTATGAAGACTCCCATAACAGCTTTTATAATATTTCTGCCCTTTTCTGTAATTCTCACCTCATAAACCACATGATATTTACATGTTCCAGCAGTAGGGTATTTTTATCATTTGTGGTTTTGTATTTTTTATGCTATAACCTAGCCTAAGGCAAAATCTGAAATCCCATTTTTGTTGAGTTGGCACTGGCTACTAAATCAAAAGGAAGCATCAAAGCAAGTAAATTCCACTGGGTGTTGGACATTCTTAAATGAAGAACAGGACTCCTAAAAGACCAAAAGTTCTGTTTTTTTTTTCCATCATTTGTATTGCTCTCTTACTAATAGGCTAGTGTGTTCTAAAGCCTTTGAATAGTATTGTTTTAACTTGCTAAAGACCTCCTAGAAAACAGACTCCTATACTTAACTGCTCTTGATCTCTCATTTTCTTTTCCTGATAATAGTTGTTAAGTCAAATGAATTGATAATCTTGGATCTAATTCCTGAGCTTCCTTAAGAGCTGGAGGGGCAAAAATTCTTATTTTAGGAAACATGTCTTTTCCAAGCACTTACAGTTAGAAACATGGGCAGAATATATGGTTGGATAATGGCTAGTGAAGTGCAAAGGAATTCTGTAAATAAGCAGTAGATAAGTACTGTTAAGTACCATGTTCTTTATTGCTTTGAGGGATCAGAACTTCAAGGGAGCAAATGAACTGGTTTGGTAGGGAAACTAGAAAGAGGACAGAGTTATTCAGAGTTAGTCCTGGTGGTCACCTTTAGCACTGAAGAGTTCTCAGACATCAAACTCGAGTATGACAGTTAATAGAATAGTTTTTCAACAAATATTTTTTGAATGTTTTTTTGTAACAAAGCTACTTTGGAAAATAGGTTAGTCTACATACCCAAGGAATTAAAAGGATATAAGAGAAGTAGAAGATATATTTTCTTTTTTCCAGAATCCACCTCTAACATACTAACAAGGCCTCCTCATAATGGGGTGGTTCCAGTCTGAGAACTATTGTTGGCATTGTTCTTGATAGAATTTTGTCATGCATGTTAAATGAATAGGATAGTGTGAGGGAAGTAAGTGAGGAAGGCCAACACTGATTTTTCAAAACTAGTAATAACTTTAATAACCTTTTTTGGCATTTTTATCTTGCTTGAAGTGTGCTGGAAGTTTTCCCCGGATCATGTGATTAAGAAATTAGGGTCAGCCCTCTCAGTCATGCTTAACATAAAGCTTATACAAAAAAGATATTAGAAGTCAGTTTAATTCTGTTTCTGTATGATTCAAATTCTAAGATTTATGGGCTTGTGACTTTTTTTAAATGTTGGAAACTATTTTTGGTACCATACAGTGAATGATTTGGGAGACTATAATGAGCATTTTATCTTGAAAAAACTTAAGTAGGGCTTAAATAATGTAAGGAAAAATACATTCATGTGTTTTTTCCTCATAAAGAGATCAGATGATATAAATCTTATTATTAGGAATTCCTGAATTAGAACATAAAGACCCAAAAGAATGTTAGGCTTAATTAGATTTTTAAAATATGGAACTGAAATTTTAAAGTAAAGAGAAAAGGGAGACTATCAAAATCTTGAAAATATTAGTACTTCTTAGAAATTGTTTATCTTTTCTAGCTAAATTCTTTTTTCTCTTCTTCTTTTTTTTCTTTCTTTCTCCTTATCCAAGCTTCTACTCTTCTGTTTTAATTTATTACTTATGTATGACTTCCTTTTTATTCATTTTAAAGGTTTCTGGTGGCTTTAAACTACTAAGTTGGATATATTCCATTTCAGATAGGACTGATGCACAAATGAAATCTGGTTAAACAGAGCATCTTTTAAAGTTCAGAAATTCTCTAAAAGCTTTTGGCACAAGTAAACTGATGTCCTCGATTTATCTTTTATATGCTATGATTAGTGTTAATGCTTACTTAGCTCTTGGCCCTATTGATAGTAGTTCTCATAAATGAAAAGACAGAGACCGAGATGTATTGGAGCTGATTACAAAAAGATCTAGAAATGATAATAAGTTGGTCATATGCCCAGTCCATTTAGATCATATCCTCATATTTTTAAGAAATAAACAAAAAAAGAAAAGAATATCTAATTGAATGTGTTGAAAACTTAGTTAAGATTAGAAATTAAAAAACAATTCTCTAAGGAAAATTAAGGAACTTCGAGAAACTAGAGACTGGAAAGTCTAAATGTTGTTATAGAAAATTAATTATAAAAGACTACATTAAAAAGCATTTTAGATATAATTTAGAAATGAATATAACATTTACATCTCAAAAAAGGCTTATATATCAGATGCACACATTTTCCTTTAGTTTGTTGAAAATATTTAAATTTCACTATGAAAAGATTGATCATTCTGTCTATTTTAATGATTATATTAGCTTTAATAAAAATAATCACTGAGGAAAGATGATTAAGATAAAAACAAAGGTTAAAGGTAGATTTAGTATTTTGGTTCTTAGGCATTTTTCAAGGTAATTTTTTATAATGATTGTGATTTAAAAGGTTTGACAAAACTGCTAAGCAAAAAATTTTAAACAAACTACTTTAAATAATAGCAATTATAAAAACAAGTATTAGTCTCCAAAATGAAAATTACTATGCTTCGAGGCTCCAATAAATTTTACATAAATGACAAAGTGCAGCCAAAAATACTTCTGGCAGGGTTTTCTACTTATTGCCATTCTTGAGCCCAAGCCTGAGAAGCATTTTCAGATTCCATGTGCTTCATCCTGAAAGAATTTAATGAAAAGGGCCACTAAGGGAGTTAAAGTCTGCTCTGCTTGGCCTTTGAAAGAAGGGAGAGAGTGACACTGGTCTTGGGCAGATTACTTCCACCTCCCTTTTACCCCTGCTCCAGCTCCAGGGGAGCTGGAAATGCACAGGAGGAATCAGAAGACCTGGGTCGAGTCCTGGCTCTGCCACTTACTACCTATGTGGCTTTGGGTAAGTTACTTAATATCTCTGGGTCTCAGTTTCAGTACAGGGTTGTTGTGAGGATTAAAAACTATGATCAGTGGGAAGTGTGCTTTGTAAAACTCCCAAGATCTATAGAAACATAAATTTTTATTATTGTAAGATTGACCTCTTCCTTCCCTATTTTTATGTAGTCTGGTTTCCTCAGCTATGCATTTTTAAAGCAACCCAAAATGACTTAACTCTTTTTGCTTCTCTATGCCCTCTCCATACTGGAACTCTTATTCCTATTCTTTGCATGCTTTGGAGTCAAGTATTCTAAGAACATAAAACCAGGCTGGTTAACTTAACCATTGCTGTAGAGTGTGGGGCTTTTTTTACTGTCATCCCGCCTACCCTTTACACTCTCACCTTTCTTCTTTAATCTCAGAATTATGTGCTTAGAAACTTCAAAGAATCTCTAATGCATAGAAATTCAGACAGTGTTGGCGAGAAAGAACTTTGTTGGAGGGAGGTCCATTAAATCCTGTTACCCAGATCATGCTTCCATTAGTTAGTCGGGTAGACTGGGAAAATGGTTATGCTTCAAGGCCTTTCTTCTCTGCGGGAAAAGAGACAGAAATGCGTCAGTCTTCAGAAGTCTCCAACCTAAATCCTTAACCTGGGGAGTAGTCATGGAGAAGAGAGACAGGGGATGTGGTGGCCATTACTTTGCATGACATCTCTCTTGGCCTTATCTTTGCTTCTCAGTGAAGTATGTTGCAGCCCACTCTCAGCCATGCTGCATTACAATGCCTGTTATCTTTACTGGGAGCTCCGTTTATAGAGGCTGTGCAGTGCTCAGAGAGAAAGAGAACTTGCCTTCGGGATCACATCTAATTTTAGATCAAGGGATCTTTATGAGGGCATGAGAAGAGCTTATGGCTCTACTTGGGCCAACCCTCTCCCCCATAAGAATGCTGCTTCATTTGGCTGTGTGTAAATAATAGTAATAATAGCCACTTGCGTGAACTGCTTGCCATTAATGCGTAATTACCATGGAGCATAATAACAGTCACTCATGTTATGATTGGATTAACTTTCTTAAATATTTTATTTTTTATTTTATTGTTATAGCCTTGAACCATTGACTTTTATGCTCAATATGGTTTCTTGCTGAAGTAGCAGTGTCATCTTTCATAACTAAAAATTGGAGAGCAATATTGAACTCTGGTAGTAATCAAATGCAAATTGATTAGTTAAATACAGTGTTAAATTTATGAGTTAATGGGAAAAATTAAATGGTAGTGCTCATGCTGACAAAGACGCAGATGTGAGTATTCTTATGCATTGCTGATGGCAGTGTAAGTTGGCATGATGCTTCCAGTTTTTTCCAGGCCTTAAAAATGTTTGTACCCTTTAAACCAGTAATCCCTTAGCTGTTAATCTCCCCTAAGGAATGAGCAAAGGAAATAACTGAATTGCTGAGGGATGATTAGTGAAGCATTGTAGTAATAGAAAACAACTAGAAGTTTCATAATTTCCCAGCAACAGGAGAATGGTAAATTATCATTCATCTGCTTGGTGGAATATTATACAGTTGTGATTTTTAAAAAATCATGAAGGCTGTAATATGAGCAATATTTATGATAAGTGAATAAAAGCAATATATAGACTTGAACAACAATATACTCAAGATAGTGGTTGTTTTAGTGTAGTTGAATTACATATGTGTATGTAAATATATTTTTTCAATTTTATAAACTTTCCATAATTTTGTCGTATATTTTTTATTTTAAAAAATGAAAGAAAGCAAATTAAAATTGCCAAGCAGAAAGTTAATTCTGATTAAAAAATTTTAGTTAATTTTTTTTAATCCCTAAAATTTGCAAAAACATCTGAAAATATGGGAGTTAAGTAAACAAAGAGATCATTTCTTGATCTCTAATTTGGCCCTTTTGCCTTGGTAAGATTAACAGCAACATGATTATAGTTTTTCATGATAAAATACCATGATCCTCAAACTTGTTCCTATCTATAGTTAGTAAATTAAATCCCCACAACTAAAGCAGTAGTCTTTCCTGTACAAAGTCTTGCCACATACCTTCTCTGTGTCCCTGTTACCTACTTCCCAATTCATTGCAGAATTCTCTTTTATTGATTGTCCCCAGAACACCTTCAGAATTCGACTCCCCCAAGTTTTTTCAAATGCAAAGCAAATTACATTTCTCCTATGAAATGTTCATTAAATCTGTACTTACCATACATAATTTCAAGAATAAGTGAGTATGAAATTATGATATTTGGTTTGACTCTTTGTCCCTGTTTTAGTATTTGACATCATATTAAAATATTAAGTGTAAAGTTAAATTTTTATATTTCAGGTTTTTCTGTTATAATTTCAAATGTGTATTAATCTGTTTCCAAAAAAATTTGAGCACTTATTCTGTGGCTTATCTCTCTCTATCCAGAGCAGTGTTGGCCCAATTCCTTAGAATGATTTTGTGCTAGACAGTGGGACTGCCTAGAAGAGAGTCTCTACCCTCAAGGAGTCACAGACTAGTGGAGGGGCCCAGCAAGTTCTGTTCACCATGGACAGAACACAGATGGAGGATGGCTCACTCAGACAGGAACAGACAAGTAGACACAGCACAGCCTCCCCAGACCATTCTATTATAAAACAGCAATGCGCCTTCACACAAACTCTCTATCCACCTTGCCCTGTGTTATTTTTTGTACCCTATTTCTGCCTCCAACTCGTAAATGAAATCAGTGTGAGAAAAGGGACTTTGTCTCAGCTAATACTTCAGCCATTAGAACATATCTGAAACAGAAGGAGCTTTCAATAAATACTTAAATATGAATGAAGTTTACTGTGAGTCTTGAAAGTCTTGAAGGGCAGTTAAGACTTAGCTTGGGGAAAAAGGAAAGTGAGAGAATAGAAAAGGCAAGAAAAGTCTAAGAGGGCATAATAAGGTAAGGTATTTTGGCAGCAATAGTTTGAGTGTAGCAGATGTCAGTAGAGGAAACTAAAAAAGGCAGGTCGGATCAAAGGATCAAGAGTCAGGCAGATTAGAGTAAGGAGTTTGAATTTTATCCCTCAAAATAGGGACCAATGTAGGCTTATAGGCAGGGGATCATCATGTGATCTTTGACCTTTGCTTTAAGAGATCATTGCCTATAGTACAGAAAATGAGTTTCTGTGAAAGCTGAATGGAGACCGTTCTTACAATAATCAAGACAAGAGATGAAGACTTCGGAGGCATCGGAGTCTAGTCTGAAGAGGATGAGTGAGATTGCCTAGAGAAAGTCTGTAAAGATTGACAAGACAGGGACTGGGAATAGACTCTGGGGAATTTCACAGTTGAAGGGTGAAAAGAGACTTCAAGAAGGAAACACCAAGGAGGGACAGGACGTTTGGCTTTGGGGGAGGGGTGCTGAATATGCGATATAAAATGCTCCAAAGATAGAGGAAGAATTGAGAAGTACCTTCTGGATAGGACAATCAGCAGGTGGCAGATAACTTTAGAGTGCATTTTCAGTGGAATGGTGGATGTAAAGGCAACCTGTAGTTTCTGGAGAGTGAGTAGGAAATAAGAAAATGGAGTTTAGGCTATTAAGATCTTGACTGTGAAGATGTAGAGGGTATAAGATGCAAATAAAGACTAAAGGAGCTCAGGGTTTTGAAAACACAAGCATGTTTACATCAAAGGCTTAGTGAAGCAAAGAGAGGAGAGGTTGTAAAAATAGAAGTATGGATTTACAAAAAGCAATGAGAACGTGGGATATAACCGCCTGTGACTTCGGGTATGTTAAAGGACACTAGAGAGAGGAGAGGAAGCAAGTAAATACATGGAAACAACCCAAATGTCCTTTGATGTATGATTGGTTAAAGAAGTGGTACATGTAAACAATGGAATATTACTCAGCCATAAGAAAGGATGAAATACTACCATTTGGACAACACAGATGTTGAAATTATCATGCTAAGCAAAATAAGTCAAATAGGAAAAGTCAAGAACCATATGTTTTCAGTCAGATAAAACTGAAAGCAACAAACAAACAAGACAGACAAAACTCATAGTCACAGACAAGAGTATGGCGGCCGCTAGAGGGAAGGGGAAGTGGGGGTAGAAGGGAGTCAGACGTACAGTGACAGGAGACTTGACTTTGGGTGGTGAACACACAATGCAGTATTCAGATGGTGTACTATAGAATGATACACTTGAAATCTAAATAATTTTATTAATCATTGTCACCCCAATAATTTTAATAAAGTTATTTTGTTTTTTGTTTTGTTTTAGTAAATCCAGGTGTGGATAAGGGTAAGCTGTCAGGGAAGGAAGCTGGATATTTCTTTACTAATGAATTCCCTTCTCTATGAAGTAAAAGCACAGGTCATCTGTTGAAAGTAATGAGGTCAAGGGTAGGAGAGGAATTTTGAACAGAAATGTCAAGATTTAGAAACTGCCCTGGAGAATGGGAGAGGGAACTGACCGAGGCTGTATTTATTTTCACAGCAAAGTTTTCAACCCTTAGTAGAAATCATGCGCAAGCGTTTTGTGGCAGTTCCTTCTCAGCTTCCAGCCTTTTAGTAGCTGCAAGAAAAGTTCGTTAAGTGGATATACAAATGAAAGGAATTTCCTATATTTATTAAACAGAAACTGGTAGTTAACCACTCAGCCAGTTTTCAGTAGAAGTTCTCATTGGACCTGGTATTTGAAAGTCTTAATCATAATGGCTATATTACTGCCCTAGGACCTCAGCAAAAATCAGTATTGGAAAATGCCCTGTGAAGGTGATTTTAGGCTCTTGCTAGTAATGTAACCCTAGGGATACGAACAGAGTTTCAGGCCTTCTTGAACTCATCATCATGCCCAATAGTGATACGTTAAATAGATAAAGATGTTAAACTAATGTTTAATCTCCTGAGACTTAATTTATCTATTGACTTTTCCGTTTATTAACTGATTCATTTATTTTCCTAACATGGATACAGTTTTAAGTGAGAAAAAAAATTTTTCATGCTTATTATAATTGTTACATGACAATTATAAAGAGTTGTCTACCACTAGCTATGGAATTAAAAACAAAATCTAAATAAGAAGCCGGGTAATTCTGTTAAGTACATCGTGATCATATTGTTAATTTTTAAGTGACCCTGAAATATTCTTGTTCTGGCATTGAATGGGACGACCTGTCACAAACACTTGATCCCTTTCTAATTGCTACCATACTAAAATATCGATAAGGGTCCTAAAAAGAGCCTAAATAACTTTCCATCTGTCCCTAAGAGAACTTAAGAGCTTGTCTGAAAGTCCATGCCATTGAGTGTGATGACACTCGTTAAAATAGGAACAAAATACTGTGAAGTTTATCAAATTATGAAATTAACAAACAATCCATATTTGAAATATAAGTTCTTAGGTAAATTTAGGACCTTGCCAATTAACTACACAAAACAGAATTATTTGTATTCATCTAAATCTCTGAGGATATATATCTTGGAACACGTAATAGTTAATGTGAAGAATCTGGTATGAAAATATTTGTATTGGTGAATTTTACTGCTTTTTATGTTTCCCTTCTCAGTAGTCATGTTCTTAGGAGAGTTGATACTCTATGTCTACAGATACCCAGGGAAGAGGACATTAATTTGGATGAATTTTATAGAAACAATGACAGTATTTAGTAAGCTGGTAGAATTTGTCTCAGTGAAGAAAATTGCCTCTGGGTTCCTTTCTTCAGTGGAAGGAAACTGAACATGTTGCTAATTGACCAGGTTCTCGGCCTCACTTTTGTATTACTTTGGTTATTAACATTAATAACTGTAAAGTCACTTTGTAAATGTAAAGTGCCACGTAAAGGCTTGTTTAGCAGTGTGTGTTAGGTTCTCAACTCTGTAACTCACTAGGATAACACAGTGATCAAGTCGTTTGACTTAAATGAAACAAGACTGTTGGATGTCGTATGTGGCATTATAAAGAATATGTTTACATTTATGAAGTAGTAATAATACTTTATCAAACACTTAACTTTGTACCTGACATTACCCTAAGCTCTTTACTCAACATGAATTTATTTAATGTAGAGTAGGTGCTTAATGATAGTGTAGTCATTTCAGGGTAGTTATTCTCTCAACCAATTAGTACATGGTGCTCAGAGAAGATAGCATTGAGGATAATTTTTGTTTTATAGTAAGAACTATAGCATCTAAATGATATCAAGTTGTTTTATTTTCATGATGTATTTAAAAGAAGCAAGATGGAAAGCACTTGACTTTGATTTATGTATATAAGCCTTGTAAGAGTTTTAATACAATCAATTTAATCTCCTTTAGCCTCCCCATCCATTTGGGTGTGTGGAAAGAGCATGGACTTCAGAGTCCAACATAAACTGGGCAAGATATATACTCTTTTTAAGTCTGTTTTGTTTTCTTCTCTAGCAATAAAAATATGTGATCTCTTAGGGCTGTTGTAAGGAACATTGTAGCTGCTCCATAAGCATTTTGTTCAGTCATTGAATGAGTGAAATGCCTGGCACATAAACGCTTCTGGCTCCAGTTTTTCACTTTTCCTATGAGGCTTTGGAAGCAGCAGCCTCCCTTGATGTTCATTTCCTCCAAGTCATGTGTGTTGACTCTGGATTGCTGCAGCCACTGCTGATCGGAACGTCCAAATCAGAAAGTTTGAGACTCCATCCCAAATTATCCCTCTTGGAAGGAAACCCAAACTGCTTTTTTGCACCATCTTTTCCTTCAAATTGTTTTTTTTTCTTTTTATTTTCCCTGCTAAAATTTTAAAGTAAACTCATTTTTTTTTCTCATAAAGGAAACGTGTCTCTTTAAACTAAAAGTATTGCCTGCAAAGTTATAACAGTTTCTCTCATTTTCTTCATGAAAAATCATTTTCCTTCGCACTTAAAATCCTTGGTTTGTAACAGCCTTCATAAATTGGCGACTTCCATCCCAGCTTTGCCACCAAGCTTCTCAGCCCATCCTGCTGTCACTGTACCTGCTGCCTGACGTTGACAAGATTCTTGTCAAAACCGGGTCCTGCATAAATTAATGTTCAACCGCAGACAGGCATTTCCTCCTCATTTTAGTTCAGCTTTGAAAAGACTGTCACACCCTTATCCATAGATGAAGAAAATGAAATCTGTGTATCTTGCTTTTTGCTCTCTGAACGAGTTTATAAACTCTTAAGAGTGCCATAAAATTTTTTAGTCTTACTGGTTTCTCATGAATCTTTAATTGGTAATCCTCAGATTTATACATTCCTGTGCAATGTAGACATCATCACTGATAGCCTGCCATCCCTTCCTTCTAGTCTGGAGGATCTATTCGCCATACTTATTTTAATAAGCTTACATTGTGTGTGGGAGACGGAGGGAGAGGAGGAAGAGGCATTTTAAGTTGCATAAAGGAATACACACTTTAAGTCTTATGGATGGATTTAGAATTTTTTAAAAACTTGATTGTTTTACCTTAATACTTTTCAGAAAGATATATACCAAGTATTTTAAAAACCCAAGAAAATCTTTTGCCCCTGTAATGCAGAGACTGCATGCCTTCCTGATTTGTTCCTCCTGTCATCATTTCAGCCATGGCTCAGTGGAAGCGAAATAGCTTTGTTATTGAACAAGAAGAACATAACACATGTTTAATAGGAACAAACACTTATTATGTTCTTTCTTTGTGTAAGATGATGAGCAAATTACTCTCCAAAAAGTATATTATCAATTCCCCCAGTTTGTATTGAACATCTCAGTGTTTCAGGTGGTTCAGTAATTAAAAGATGATTCCTGCAGTAGATAAACCTAGAAATACTATTATTCCAGCAAAATGTAATATGTTTAATAGCCTTAATTATATCAAGCGATATATCCTGTCTAATTTTGCTTTACCTAAGTTAGTGGAAATTAGTTTGCCTTTCTTATTATTCTTAGAGAATATCTTTGTGATACCTTTTTCTTTCTTCAGCCATCTAACTGTCAAAAAATGATTGAAAAGTTCTCCTAAGCTTGGAAAGGAAATGAATTAAAAATAAAAAAAATATATAAAGCTATCTCCTCATACACTGAACATAAAAATCCACAAATCTAAGCATACTGAGAGTAATTTTATATTTGATAATAGCAAAATTATAAGACACCGCTATTGACTTATCGAGATAGCCTGGTCATTGTTGGAACACATACACCAGGCACCATGTGTGACTATTGACCTAAACTGATTTAATCTGTAGGAACCCTATGAAATAATCATTAGTATTCCCATTTGGCTCACAAGGAAAACTACAAACGCAGGTTCGAAGCTGTTAAGTAACTTACCTAAAATCAATGAGCCAGTCATTTGCAGAGCTGATATTCAGGTTTCAGAATCACTGACATCATAGTGGCATGACCTGACACTTTACCTGTAAAGGAAAATAAATGATACCAGCCTACTTGAGGATTTTGTGGGGGGTTAATGAAATAATATATATATTTATAAAATGTTCAGCCCAGCAGTAAGTTTGTACTGACTATGTGATATACTGTTTCGATAAAGTGTCTTTCAACCATTTAGTTCATTCAAAATTAGTTCCCACTAATTTTGAAAATTTTAAATAGAGAACCAAAGATGTGTGTGGGTAGTGCCTGCTAATATTTTTCAAGAGGCTAGAATGTATTTTACATAAGGTATGAAAAACCAAGCTATTCTTTAACCTACTATTCTGTTACAAAAAGAGTTTAGTCTTATATTGAGACTCTTTTTTCACCTAAATTTCATTGGAATCTATTTTCAAGATTAAGCTACAGTTTAGCCATCCATCTAGATATTACTTTTATTTTTTTAAAGAATCTTCTACTTTCCACTGTGCAAAAAAAAAAAAAAAAAAAAAGCTAACAAATTACCAAAATAACTTGGCAGAAAATTGACTTAACATCTTATTCAAAATACACCAGTGATAATACTGTGCCAAGATGATATCTTTCAATAACCCATGTACTTCAACTGCAATTTAATTTAAAACTTTATCTTTAGGTAGAGAAAATAATTTTCTCACAGGTAGGATGAAATACTAGCCCTTGGAGTAGGTCGTAGGGATTTTGCTTGGTGACAGGCACAATATGAGCATGCAGTGACAGAGTAGCTGCTAGAAACATTAAAGCAGGGTGAGATTGCACCAATAGCTGTATAGAGGATTTGTTCATCATGAGAAATAGTAGTGTTTATGTTCCAAGCAGACCATACTTGAGATATTGTTCCAAGTACTAGGTTATATAGAATGGCAAATATTAAAATATACAAAAGAAAAGATGATCAAGATAATGGGGATTCTGAAAATAATGTTATTTGACAAACAATTCTGGGAACTGAGTCTTTTAAGTCTAGACAATAGAAAACTACAGAAAAGTATAATAATACTTTTTAAAAGTAAATTTAAGTCTTTCATATGGCAAAGGAGACAGGCTCAACTGGAAAATGTAGGCAGAGGTTCCAGCAATGCAGGCAGATTTCTGCTTTCTAGTGGGGGTTCATGGAGCCTGAGGAAGGCTCTGTGCCCTTCTCCCACGGATGTGTGAAGAAGGTAGAACCATCACCGTCTGATGTGGCGGATGAATTTCGTACTACAGAGAAGATCAGATTTCCATTCCCGGGGTACCTCGAGTTTCTAAAACTATGACTTTATTAACTCGCCTAATAACTGATAAGGGTTCGTAAACATCTGTTATCTTTATGTTTCACTAAAGAGAAATAAGTTTAGTTCATTATGCAGACATTGTCAGTATGGGTTGTTGGGTATGAATGGGGTGTAATTGTGAAAATGATGTTTGTTACATCAGATAATTGGGCCATTACCTGCTTTAAGATTTAAATTTTTTATTCTTTTCCCGTCAGTCCCTGTGTTTCATTAAGAGAGTGAAACATCATCAACTGATTTTATTTCTATATTGTTAGGTGTTGCAATTTTTTCTTATAGTTACATAAAGCATGTTAAGTGGTATCTCCCCTCCCCACTCCAGTCCTTAGTGCCTTTTAGTGGCAAAGATTTGGCCTGCATTTTTATCAATTTGACATGGAAATTTTTTTTCCCTAATTTTGTTTCTTAAACTGTGTTTCAGGTCACTGTCTCATTTCATAACTATTTGTCTCAGATGGTCAGTTATATAAAATACATTGGGCTGACTGATATAGTGATTATTACTTTTGGAGAATTAATTGAATCATTTTAAATTATATTAGCCTACTAATTTAAGATGTAAGAAAGATATAACTTATGAGAGTAAAATGATGAACCACTTGTGATTACTGCTCATGCATCTTAACTATAAAATATTCCTAAAACATATTTGCCTAATTAGCATATTAGGGAAAGCAGTTGCTTTTGCAAAGAGAATTTATAGGCATTGATCTGAAACATCAACAAGCATACATAGGCATTTTCCATTATTAGTTATCATTGCTATACTTTTTAAATGGTTTTTCTAATTGGTTTCTCTTTGCAGCATTTACTAAAAGTTTAAGGGTATGGTCTAAAGGCAGGATGTTCAAAAAGATTAATCATTTTAACATATTTTGAGCTTTCTATTAAAATATTCATATTTTATGCAAAAAAGGTCTATAACTTTTGATTGATCATTTTCAGTAATGCTTCATTGCTAATTTTCTTCCTCTTTTTTTTCTTATTTGCCTTTTTTTTAAATCATCAAAGCCCTCTTCCCAAAAGAAATAAAAATAAAATAATGGTAGTAATAGAATTATTTATAACGCGAAATGATTCATTTTTGTGTATAGTTTTTTATTTTCTGAAGAAATGAAAGGAAAGCAGGTGGCAAGAATCTTCGTGCATTGGCTCTTTTGTTTTCTTCAGTGGCTTTTCCATTTTTCTTATCTGCGCAAAGTAGTTCAAGGGATACTCTCACAGCAAACTTAATGATTTTTAGCAGAATCTGTGAGTCTAGATAGTTTAATTGAAGTGGCATGTATATTTTTATTTTTAACAGGTTACTTAATTCAGAACAATGGACAACATAAGTGGCTTATTTGTTAAACTTTATGTATTACCTCATACACTCTTCCTTGTAAACCTGAGTTTACAGTTTTCTATGTGAGAAGTTGAGTCACATGTCTAGGAAGTGGTGGAGTCTAAACGCAGACTGAGATCTGACTTGAGAGACCATTTTAAGTACCAGTGCCATGATAAAATACCTCTCAAGGAAATCTTTGAGTAGATTGGGATCTTTTGGGGCAGGAATCTGTTCCCTACTCTGACTTCTGCACAAGCTTTGAGAACCTGTTTAAACTTTAGCTAAAACAGGCAATGAATTTTAAAGAGGTACACATTTTTATAAATAATTTATTCATTCTTTAGACTTCACTATGGAATTTCAAGAAAGATAATGACAATTAAATGATGTTTATACTATCCTCAGGGCAGAATCCATCTATTTATTTAAAATTGATTTTAAGCTAGTTAATAAAAAAAATTTAGCAAAACCATCTCAAGCAAGAAATGTAAATGCAATGGGAAGGACTTCAGAGCCGACAGCCCAGAGGTCTTACTGAAGCATGGGCACATATATAAATAACTTGGGGGAGTTACTCTGAGCTTTCGTGTCTTCATCTATAGAAAGGTGAGATTAAGTAATTCAAAGCATTGTTGTAAGGGTTAAGATAAAATGCAAAATGCCAGACTCAGCAGAATTAGCATTAATTCCTTTTTTGTGTGTCTCCAAGTTGTAAATAAACTTAGGCATGGTCTTTGAATGAAAAAATATCTGGACTTTTATCTTTTGAAATTTGATAAGTGTGATGTGTTTGCTAGTCTCCTATACTCCATTCTCCTTGTTAAAATATGGATGCCACCTTTTGATGTTCAGTTGAATTTTCTTGAGCACCTAAACTGCCAGAAATAGCTTGTTTACTTTGTATTAAAGGGTAGAAGACCTCAGTGATGTTAGAGGAAGGACAGTGATGACTAGTTCCGTGTTTGCTTTTACTGTCACTTAAATATCGAGGTTTTTTTTTTTTCATGTTAAAATTTAGTTGTCTTATTAGGTTGTGCTTTAGATGGCAGAATATAGACTAAAACCCCTTGAGCTGGGAATTCAGATGATTTTCGGATATCTTAATCACCTGCAATTTTCATTTTTTAATAGATTTAGAAATAGATTTAGAAATAGAGAAATTTAGAAAGAGGGAAGATGAGAACTGTAGTGAAATGTCTCTCAGTTCTCTTGAAATTCTACATGATATAGGAGGAATGAAACATATCAGTCATGCATTTTGGAACAGTTGTTTAGTAATTAGATTTTGATTGTGTTGTTTTTTTTTTTTTCATTTAGTATTATTGTTTTTCTTTTCTGCCGTAAATTTTTGGTTTAAATAAAATATTACTGGACATAGTACATATTAAAGAGATGATCTTAAGTTGTTCTGAGGGGAAGGGAGACTATAAGATCCTCATTATATTTTATTCTGAAATGTATCTTATTTTACTCACTTTCAAAAATAGATAAATTAGTCTATTATAAAATTTACTTTTTTAATATATATAATTTTTTTTTAATATACATAATTTTATCATATCTTAATAAAGCCTGAATTTCTTTCCCCTTTAGGTACAGAAGGTGAGTTTTTATGATCAGATGAGAAATTTAATTTATAGAAGTCAAAACAACGGTGTCGATTTTTTACTTAATAGACCGCAAAGGCAAAAAGGGTCTGAACTCAGACTGAGAAACCTGAGTTCCAGTTCCTGTTCTTCCACTAGTCACTTTCTTAGAGTAATCGAGTCACTCAGCCCAGCTGGGTCCCAGTGTACAGCAGAGGTTGAACTAGATCGAGATTTTAATTTTTGTGGCTGAGGGGTTACAGAGCTTGGAGGGACTAAGGAAGAAAGTGGCAAAGGAATACCACTCACATACACTGTAAAAACACTCACTTTAACCTGAGCCCACCTATTTTATATCAGAATTCAAAAAAATGATGATAATAATTACAGGGCTTTTTTTCAGTTTAAATCTACTCAGATTATCTCCAGTTCCCCTTGCAGTTCTGAAATGTATAGTATTTCTGTTCCTCTGTTCCTCACCCTCAATACTCAGAAGCATAGTGAAGGGCAGACAGGACAGTGTATCAGAAGACCTGTGTCTCACTCAGGCGATGGCACTAATTACATGAGCAAATAACTGCTTCTTATTTGGACCAACTGCCCTTTACAGAACTGTCTTCATTTAAAATCTGCAGTTCCGAGTTACGACAGGCCCAGTTTATTTTGTGGTAGAGCTGTAAATATTTAATTAGAACATATTTCTTAAACAAAGATAATTGGTAAACTAAGGTTTAGTGTTGCTCATAAAATATGACTCCTGTGGGTACAAATGTTATTCATATTCTTCACAGAAAATAAGGGCTGATTTAGCTTTTACTTTCAATTTTCAGTTACTCTAGCTTAGTAGAATGTTAGTATGATTTATCTAAGATATTTAAAAATATTTTAAGTTCTACTTTTAGAGTCCATTACATCATTTTTTGGTTTTGATTTTGAATGAGACAGAGATAACTTTTTTTTCATTATTTGAACTGACAAGTAAAATCAAAGGGAAAAGTCTTCCAGTGAGGACCAAGAAGAAATGTTACGAATATCCAAGGTGTAATCAAAATTAAACACAACCTAGAGCCAGTTCAGAAAGCCCCATAATCTTCAAAGTGGTTTTCATACCGTAATTAATCCTCATAGCATCCCAAGGATGAAAGAAATTTAATTCTCATATCCTGATTATGGAATTACGATGGTACTGATAACTACAGGGAGAATCTAAGTGCATCAAGACATGTCATTTTAATAAAGCAGGTCAAAAAACACTTCATAAAATATAAAGGATCTGCCATATCATCAGTATTGTACGAGGCACAGAGTATTCCACTGGCCTGTTTTACAGCCTATTTTATAATAGACTTTTTTAGAGCAGTTTTAGATTCACAGGAAAACTGAGATGAAGGGACAAAGATTTTCCATGTACCCTTTGCCCTCTTCCCACCTACCCCATTACCAACATCCCCCACCTGGGTAGCATGTTTGTTAAAACCGATGGACCTACACTGACACATCACTGTTGTCTAGAGTCCATAGATGACATTAGTGTTCACTGTCGGTGGCATGTGTTCTGTTGGTTTGGAAAAAATGTAATGACATAATAGTATCATACAAAATAGTTTCACTGCCCTAAAAATCCTCTATTTTCTTCCTGTCTCTCCCTCTGTTCCCCCCTAACCCATGGCAATTACTGATGTTTTTATCGTCCCCATAGTTTTGCCTTTTTTACTTGATGTTTTGGGAAAGCAAGTCTTTTAAATGAAAGGGAAAAGTCTTCCATTGAGGACCAAGAAGAAATGTTATTTTGTGTTTTTTTCGGTTTTATATTAAAATTAGTTCATATCTATAAACTGACTATACAAGTTAATCAGGCAGGCAGAATATGGCCTGGAAATTGAGCTGTAAATAGAGTAAGTGGTTTATATGCGAATCACTGAAATAGATATCCACTCTTTAGTATCTCATTGTTCAAAATATCCTAAATTTTAACAATTATTGTTGAGGGTACATGGTATACATTTTGTATACTGGCTTGTTTCTGTGACTGCTATTCAAATTCGGTGAGATGGAGCTGGCTAAAAGACATTTTATTACACACAATATAGCTATTAAAGGACAGATGATTAATATGTTTTTCTAAGATTTTTCATGAAGAGGATTGCCATCCTCATTTCCCATTTCTACCAACCAAATAATCTCTTGTTGTCTCATAAAGTTATAGGTGTGGGAAAATACTGAAGAAATGGTAACATAAAATAAGGTAATTCAGTAAGTTAAGTAAATATGAGCATGTAGATAGAGCAGGGAAAAACAATATTGTCAACAAATAGTCACCCCCCCAAAAAAACAAAAAATCTGTAGAGAATTGGGTTACCCTTTAGACCTCAGAGGTAGAGGCAAAAGAAGAAATGTAAAAAATAAAAATTAAAAAAAACTAAAAAACAAAACAAAACACTGTAGCATTCAGCGTTAGGACTGGATACTTCTTTGTCATGTGAGCTGTTCTGTGCATTGTAAGATGTTTAGCAACACTGTGACCTCTACCCATTAGATGAAAAATGTCTCCAGATGTTGGCTAGTGCCCCCTGGGGGGGTGAAATCATTTCCATCTGAGAATCACTGATCCAGCGGCTTCCTTGGAGTACTGGTCTATGGCTTAGCTGCACCTGCCCTTACTGTTTGAGGAATAGGGACCCAGATCTCTCTTTAAATGCTTCGCACTCCTACTGAAGTATGGTCCAGGATCCAGGTGACTGGCTTACAGTGAGCTTTTCTAACATGGCTCATTTATAAGTGAGGGAATATATGTTTGTGTTCTCACTCCAGATGCAGCTCGCACTAAAGAAAGACTCAGAGTGAGTACTAGAAAGATAGTTGTGACCTGTCAGACATGTTTTATAGATGAAGTGGTGCATTTCCTTTTTGCGTTGGTGCTGTGATTTTTTTTTAAAGTGTTACTTCATTTGTGCTTGTCACATTGATTATTGCATTTTGTATCTTTTCATTAAAAAGAACAATAAACTAGTAAATGTTGGCATGAAAAGGGGACACATTTTGAATATTAGTTATTTGGTATTTTAAAACTAGGTTTTATCTGATTGCGTGGCTCAGGTGAGCAAAAATCTGAGTCCCAGTAAAGTCTCACAAGCTTAGGTGAAATGACATTAGTCATTTCCATTTTATAAAATTTATCACAAGTCTTTTAAAGAACCTTGCACCAAAGTCAGCAACCAAGTGGTTCTGGTCTGAACTTTTCCTCTAATGAGCTCTGTGACTTGGGAAAATCATTTCACCTCTCTGTGTGTGTGCAGAGTCCTCATCTGTCACATCTAGGGGTCAGATTCCAGACTACCTTTCAGGACTATCTCAGCTCAAACACAGAGTTAGATTTTTTAAAAATATGTTCATAAACTAAGAAATTAGTTTCCTTTCTTTTTTTAAGCTGTAAATCTTGTTACAGGGTAATGAAACCTAGAGGAGGAAGAAAGGCTAAAGAGCAGGTATCAATTTCACTAAAGATGACACCAGATAAACTTTTAAATTGACCTGTGTGTTATATGAATGGAAAGAGGTTCTCCATGCTGGAAATTACTAGCTATAGACTGTAGGAAGTGTTTTTCATGGGTAACCAGGTTTACCCTCAACTACTCTGTAGGAGGAATATTTAAAAGTCAAAAAACCAAGCCGTCAGAATAGTTTTTTATTTTTTGCTTCCATTTTGTATAAAAAAGACATCAAATAATGTGAAAAAAATCATGGTCGGTCATCTCTGTAAAACCATTTAATTGGCTCTGGCTAGTATAGACTATGAATCAGCAAATGTGGTGTCCTACCTTTAACAGTGTATTTTATTAATTGAATAGTGATGTCTCTATGCTGTCTAGCCAGTTCTGCAATTGGGTGTGGGGAAAAGTAACATTCCATTCTAATTCCTGAAATAATAACTTCATCTCTTACAGCAGCAAATATATTTTCATTCTTCTCAGTTAATATGCAAAGCTTCAAATGTTATATATTTCATAAAATTAAATAGCTCATTTTCAAATTTAGTTATAATACTTGATAATCACTCAAAACAGTGATCAGAATAATAAAAACTAATTCTTTCCTGAACACTTTTTAATTTTTCTTCCTGCATTTTAATTGCTTCACTATATTACGGACATAATATCTGACACTTCTAACCATTTTGAGATTAATTGTTAATGAAAGGAGAGCTAATTTGGAAGTTTGTCGCTAAAATATAGTTATTGAGTTATGCCGGATATATTGTCACACTTCTCCATTCTCTCATTTAGGAGACGAAGGCCTTTTAAGGATGATCATGAATTTTTGGCTATCGGTTTATTTCTTTTATATGCAGACTGAGCCTTAAAGATTTAAGCATCAGTCTTTCAATAAAAACTCAGGTTTGCCTTAGGAGTGCGAGGGCCCAGTCACAAAGCTTTCCTGGGCTTCAGTGTAGTTTATATCAAATGGAAATAATGGTTCTTTCTTAAGACTACTGTGGAGGATGCCTAATGAGAGTTATGTTCCTGCCAAGTATTACATATCATTTCTAAATAATAGCATTTGATCAAACTATCTTAACATCCTTCTGCTTCCATCAGGTAAAACTGTAATAGTTGCTTCTGTGAAATTGAAAGGAGAACTCGTCTTTCATATAAATTCCTATGTCAAAGGAAAACAGTCTTTTGGGAAAGAAGATTCAAAGATAAAGTGATAAATTTCCAAAATCATGCAAATTATTGTGCTCTGATAATTCAGTTGGAATTTAAACTCTGCTTTTGAAATAGATGCTGTTTCTTTGCATAAACAAAACTGAGCCAAGATTTTTCTTTTTCTGTCTCTAAAAGGGAACATATTTCATAGCTACATTAATTTAAAAACACTAAAAATAACAGAGTGGCAGCACTCAGTAAGAAACCAATGTGGCTTTTGCCTACATTTCTGTTGCTTCTAAGTCCTTTTCAGATATTATAATTAACTATATTTTTTCTGCTATTTAATCTGCTTATCCTAATTTTCTCATGCTATTCCTTGAGCTAGCTGATCTACCCCTCAGTAAGAACGAAAATGAGAAGAAAATAGTTTGTGCCTCACTGTGGTGATCACTCTGTCTTGCATGAAGCTTTCTTTGTATGTAAATTGTATTTCCCTCCTTGTTCCAATCCACTATTTTTTCCTGTCTCTAGATATAAGGTCCCTAATGATTTTAGAGATTTCATCAGATGAGGACAGACAGCTGGTGAACATTCTCTGGCTCCTCAACCTTTTATTCATATCTTACCAAAACCCCATTCCATAATAAATACCTAGAAATACTTAGAAGCCCACATATTCAAGAAAATTTTTATTATAATGCTTAGTTTTTTTGTATTTTCACCACATTGCGTCATTTGATAAGATAATCATGCTATTACATGGAAATAGTTTCTTTTCCTAGAATTAAATTCCATTCTAAAATTACCACTATAAATTTTATTCTTCTGTTATCTAGAACCAAGAGAGTTTTTTTCCCCTCCTTGCCTCCCTGTGTTATAGAAGTTGACAGATGTGAATTATAGGGCAGCTTAATAGGGTATATCAAAATGGGGGACCATCAATTCATGTAACTTAGGTAAGTCGGAGCTATTTTGAACATGTTAAATCACTGCTCTTTGCAAATAGGAGGAAGAAGGCACCTACGACCAAACTCTTGAGTTCCGGAGAGGAGGCGATGGCCAGCCCAGGAGATCCACCCGGCCCACCCAGCAATTTTACCAGCCTCCCCGGGCTCGGAACTGATGCGAGAAGGTAAAGGTGACATTGTCAGGTGGTTTCCAGATAAAGATGCTATTTATGTTTAATAAGTCCAATCATTAATATTTTATAATGTAATAGAAAAAACGGATGTTTTAAAAACCGTCACTTATAAAGGATTAAAGATTAAACCATAGTTACAAACTACTCTCCACCAAACCTTTCCCCACAAATGCTATCCTTAATCCCCCTTTCTCTCTGTACCTATTCTTTTCTGTTGGAGGCGATAGCAGTCAGTAAAATGATGGTAAATTTGAAAGCAGGAAGATGAAAGAAAGCAAAGGACTCACCTGAATATTTGAGTATATTCCTTATTTTTTTTAATTAACTTCAATTCTTTTTAAGAAAGAGGAAATGTTTCATAGTATGTCTTCAGGAATTAGATGAAGACAGTGTGATTGCTTATTGAGATGTAATTTGGGGGCCCTAGCTATCAATCCAGAAACTTTCATCTTAGCGTTTTAGGCGGTTGCAACCTGAAAATGATCTTCAATGGGAAGGAAGAGAAATAATAACAAAATAGCAAAGAAATTTTGGAATCAATCTAAGCACCTCATTTTGATGAACAAAACTATTTCTTAGTATGTTTTTGTAAGGAAATACTTTTGCCATGTTTGGTAACATTTCCATCTTTTCATTATGCCAGGGACTTTTGAATATTTTTTTAATAATCAACGTTTTCTTATTACAGCTTTTGTTATATGTCGCCCTAAAGATAATTTCAGTTTTCACTATATCTTTTTTCTCAGTCTCTTCTTCTCAATAGCAAAATCATTAATACTTTTAAAGAAATTGTTCTAAATTCCTCATTTCAGCTATTAATTCTACTAAGGCTATTATCCGCATTCTTTTTTCCTCAGCTAAGTGACTCTCAATTTTTTTAAACCATCTGTTGCTGGTTAGCACTAGAAATGTACCTAGCTTGAATTGACATGTGCTGTAAATGAAAAATGCATTCCAGATTTCAAAGACTTAGTTTAAAAAAAAGTAAAATATCTTACTATTGATTATATTGAAATGATATTTCAGATAGATTAGGTTAAAAAAATATGTTATTAGAATTTACCTATTTATTTTTACTTTTTAAATGTGACTATGAGGAAATAAAACATTACGTATGTGTCTCGCGTTACATTTCTGCTGTATAGCACTGTCTCACAGTCTTGTATTTTCTTCAGCTTCCCCAAAGCTCCTTCATTGGTTAAAATTAGTTCTGTTATCTCTAAGTGAAGAAATGTTTTCTTTTCTAGCTCTTAGCTCTTTATGTAGTAGTCCGCCTGGAGCAGAAGCCTGATGCTACTTGACTTCTGATTTACCTGAGCAAGCCAGTGCAGCACCTTTTCTCTCTTAGCGTTGGCTTTTCTTTGTGCGTAATACAAAACCATTAAGTAAACGGATATAAAACACTTTTAAACACTTAAGTGGAAAAGCAAAGCATTTTAAAAGTAAGCTCAGTGTCCTTATAATTAAATTTTTTGGAAGGTGAATGAAAACCAAGAATTTCCAGTTAGCTTTCTGAGGTCTTTTAAATTGCTTCAAATAAGATTTAAAATAAGGTCAAAGGTCCCTATACCCCCTTACTTGGTACCTGCCCCCCAAACACATACACATACACATACACTTCCCCAATGGTGGGCAGGGATTGGATTCTACCTGGGCCTGGTGTGAAGGATGACATCAGTGATGAACAAAAGCAGGAGATGCATGAGAGTCAGGGTCTCAGGGAGCATTGTGGGTAAACAGGCCCATGTCTGAGAAAAAGTGATGACAAGTCAGGTCGAAGTCTTGAGAGAAGACAGGACCCGAAACTCCAAACTTCTAGTTCCTAACTCGTCATAGTTGTTACAGACAACTTAGAAATATGAGCAGGTGTAGACAGAGAAATTATACACCGTCTTTAATCAGTGAAACTGACCCCATCTGTGTGCACTCGAGGTTTCTGACATGATTGCAGTTATCGGAACTAGATGCCAGCAACAGCAGGGTCCGGCCATAGAGGCAAATTATAAACTTCATTGTCAAGGTAAGAGAGAGTCCTCCAGAGACATTCTACAGGCCCAGGAAGGCTGACAGAGGAGAAGAGGGGAAGCCCATGACAAGCGGCTTCCAGCAGCGACAGCAGAGTCTGTAAACCAGACCGTGGGCGTTAAACATATTTGTTGGTGGCAGCAGGAGAGCATGGCCTGGGACGCATCAAGAGTTTGATGTGTTTGGTGCGGTCAGGAACTTCTAAACAAGAGAGAGAGGATCAAAGCTGCACTTGCACGGAAGACGGTGTCGCCGTTAGATGTGGGACGGCTTGCAGCTCCAGGAGGGACAGAGTCTAAGACACTGTTGCTGTGGTCAAGGTCAGGAGCGGTTGGGGATTCAGGTCCTGTTGTGAGAGGGAAGTGGCAGACCGTGCAGATGTGAGTGTGAGACAGGGCGACACCAGGAGGTTACGGCCCAGCATGTGAAGCGGCACGATAGGTGTCGACTCACTTGAAACTTCATTTCTCATTTCTTGTTGTTTGAGGAAAGAATCGTCTTTACAGTTTCACATATTAACCAGAAACCTTGACACCTGCAGCTAAGCATAGGCGACTGCATAAATACTGCGACTTTATTTCCTTAGGTTTTAACACCATCTTTTAGCTGGTAAAAGATACCTTTTTAAATGTGAAAAAAAAATGATAATCCAGGCCAGGCCAGGGTCCCTTTGCAAAATCTTTCAAATCGAGGTCAGGGAAGCGCTCGCTGTGACGATGGCTGTCACGGAGCCGTGCGATGCCGGCAGGTGGATGCCCTGCAAGGACGATGGTAGCCAAAGCTCTGTATTTGCAAAGCAGGAAACTCTTCACTTTGGAAGTTATGAGCTATTCGTATGCAGCCTGAGCATTCTTCCATGCTCGAAGAGAGCAAACAAGGCTTCTTACCATCCCTCTCAGCATTTTCTATTGTCACCACCCAAAGCATGTCAACGAGAGTGCTACCTGATAAAGGTGGGGGGGAGGCAGGGGACGTGACAGACTAAAATAAATGCCCCGTGTGGACTATTCCAGTTCAGAGTTGTTCGGAGGGGATACTGGAGGTGAGTTGGATGGGAGCAGAAGTGGTTCTTTGGCAGATTGCACCTTTTTTAGGTCATCCTCTTTTAAAAATGATTAATCAAAATTCCTGAAATTGACATGCTGATAATAAAGGGTCTAATGCAGACAGAGATGCGCTTTAAGAATTTAAAAGGAAATTATTTCTAAAAGGTTTTGCTTTTTCACTTACATGTTGCTACGTGGAAACTATGTTTATAAATTAACGGTATTCAATTTCTTCTACTTCACGTCTATTGATATTTATACTAGCATCGATATTTATACATTTACAGATATGTTTCAGCATAAGTGTATCTTGAATATGGAAAAGGAAATTTGAGGGTCCAATTTCACTCTCTTCTCCTCTTTTTTAAATAGAGTCTTTGTGAAGAAAGGAGCCAGCGACTGAAACATCCTGTTCAAAACATTCATAGACTTTCTACTTTTCCTTCAGAATAAGATGCAGCCATGGTGGTTATCATTATTTGAAGAACGAAAAAGCAGATTTTAGGGGGAAAAAATTCAAACAACTTTTCCCACAAAGAATGGGAAAAATACTGAGTTAAAGCAAATACCTTTTACAAGTGAAAGAATTTTTTCTTCTGCCATCAATAAAACTACTGTGCTATTATATGCACCGCTTCACTGTATGTTTTATTTGCTGAATGTTATCTTTCTTATCCATTTGGTATTAACCCCATACTAATTGCTTTCTATAGAAGAGCAATTACAGCATACCGTAGGAGCCTTCCCCAAAAATTACGGAATAAACTGACTTACACAGCTTGCCACATTTCTTGCAAAAACAACCTGCAGCAAATAGCAGTTCTTAGCATGGTAAGTACTTAGCTACTAAGTGTGGCAGCAGAAAGTATTTAAAATGCAAATATTTTGTTTTTAGCACTCTACCAGCTTTTTCAAATGCAGTTTGGTTATAAAACAGTCATCCTTCCTGGTAACGTGTGCAGTGGATCTTTCAGGATGCATCTAGTTGCAAATAACAGAAAACTCAACTCAAACCACTTTAGTGTTTAGCTTAAACACTGAAGGGAATTTAGTGGCTTACTTTACTACCAGAAGCTTAGGTTTCAGTTGGTTTAATTCTGTGACTCCAGAGTTGTCAGGAAGACTCTGATGCTTTGCATCTCTCATTTCTGCTTGCTCTGGCATCAGCTTCCTTCTGCAGCAGGCCTCCACGTGTGGTCACAAGACGGCTGCCGTTCCCAGGGCTAGCGAAGTGCAAGGATGGGGTGGGGGGCACTTCGACAAGTTACTTGTTACTGCCGGGGTGTTGTGAAATTCGGGGTCACCCCAGCGTCATGGAGCGGGGTGTCCTCAGTTCTTCCCTGCCAATGCAGCAGAGAATTCCAGGTCAGTGAGATATGGAAGAAGTAAGATTTATTGAAAGAACATGTTAGAAGGAGACGGGCCACAGTAAGGAAGGCTGTAGCCCTGTGGAATCTGGGAGGTGAAGAGATAAAAGATGACAGAGTAGGCTCCAAGGGAGCAGTGGGTTTTCAGCGAAGAGAGCTGTAACAACGCAGAAATGGGAAGGTCGGTTTATATTAGGGCCGTGACGGAAGGCCCTAGATGAGCCGCATGTGAAGTCCCCTTGACTGACAGGTGACAGTGGCTGCTGTATAGCACTTGGCCTACTGCACATGGGCTTACTCAGGATTCAGTCTGTTATAATTAGATTCATGAACTGCCAAACACAAGCATGATATTATAATGACGGTAAAATGAGGCCGAGGCTATGGACAGGCTGGGGTAGTCCCTTCTGAGCAAGCATTTGTTGATGGTTTAGCCATCAGCTTTTAGGACCTTCGTGCCCTAGGATTTGGGTTAACTTATAACCCTAAAGAAGGTGGTGTTTCTAGGAGATCCTTAAGGAAGGTCTTCAAGTAAGGTTTCTATGGTTACAGAGCTGGGCCTGCTCTCCCGTCCCTCATGCCCACCTGACCTTTAGGCCTCATTCACATGTTTGTACCCCTTTTCTGTATATGAACCAGTGACTTCAGCAAAGGTCTGTGGATTTGATTAGGCCTAATCCAAGTGTCCCAACCTCACAAGGGGGGGTGGGGTGCTCTGCTTCCCTGGAAGCATATTCGATTCGAGACAGAGGACATGCATCTGACAGTCAGGACACTCGCCAAACGGAGAGGAAAGAGGTGGGAGAGGCAACCAGACTGTTACAGAGAACCAGTATGTCTGAACTGTCTTTTAATAGGGCAAAAACAGTCTTCCCGTGGTCTCAGTTCTATGAAGCCAGAATTGAAGAGTTAAGAAGAATGAGAGGGAAGGAGGAAGGGAATGAGGCAGGAAAAAAGGAGGGGGGAGGAAGCAAATAACGACAGAAGGGAATTCTCTGGCCCACATTAATGCACAATTTGGTAATTTGCTTTGAATGAGAGTGCCTATTGACTCTAAGGTTTCTTTATTAGTCCACAGTTGATCATTTCTGCAATATCTTAGTAGCTGAAAGGGTATAAGTGAAAAAGACATGGTTCACAGTGTTGAGTTTTTTGTTTTGTCGCCAACTCTGCTCCAGAGATTCAGATTCTGTGGCTCTGCTCAGATCCTGGGAATATGCATTGTAATCAGTCTCCTCAGTGATCGCGATGCTCATGACTGGCTGATACTCTCATACACTGCTCTGAACTGACTAGCAAAATCTCCTGCAAAGCTCTAAAATTGTATGTCAAGGCCTCGGCCTTGGACAACCTGCAAAACCAGAATGCAGGGGGGTGGGGTGCGTGAGGACAAAGAAAAATAAAAAATGAGAGGTTTAATTCTCCCTGTTGAGATTCCTTTCCCTCCTACTTCTCAGACCTTTTACTTCAGAAAGCTTGTAATTATAAGTAGTTTCTTCTCTCTTTGAAATGTATATAAATCCTTTTGAAAACGAGATAGGACTTTTGTCAGCTTGATGACCCATGAATGCTTTTCTCAAGGACCTGGGAGCCATCTCTTTGAAATGTAAGCATCAAGGAAAATATCACCCCAATCTCCCAGCTTCTGTGGGAGGGTGGGCTCCTTGCTGCAAGTTGCAAAACTACCTCCTGCCATAAAGATATGAGAAGTTTGTCCCCGGCTAAAGCTAATAAGCTACCATGTGAGTCAAGGATGAGCCATGTGTGACAAATGGTGCTGTCAAGTTCTCCTACTTGAGGGCTAGTTATTGTTTATCTTGAGAACATGGGTATAATGGCTCCTATCTATTTGGCTGTATAAGAGGTGAGATTTCTTTCTGTTTCGCAGTCTCTCGGGACTGCCTGTGATGTGCATCACCTTCTGGTTTAATGTCTGTTCACTGGCAAAAACAATTTTTTTTGTCTCTAGAGAGGTTTTCTGGGTTGGGGGAAGACTTTTGTTTTTAATGCTCTTTCCCCATGTGGGAGGAGGGAAATTTTTCTCTTTCTTCTATGTATGTACATACAGGGGTACTCCAAGGATGTGGGGACCCCAGAACAAATCGGGCAGTCGAGGCTTGTATGCCACTTGGAGCTAAGGAGAAGGGGGTTGGAATTTGGAACTTCAAAGAGCAGGAAGGCAGTCCACATGCAGATGGGAGTAAACTAAATTAATATTTGCTGGGCCATCTTTAACAGTGGGCCACAGAAAGGGCTTTGATCCAAGGAGCTCAGCGAGGTTCCTATTAAATCATTGTTACCTCTCATAATAGCTCCCTCCCTGGAACAGGTTCTCTATCTAAATTCTTTTAGGCAGTTAGGGTGCACATCAAAGGTTTGTGTTTTTTTTTTTTTTTCCCCCTCTGAGTCCTTTATTTCTTAAAAATAACCAGCTTAAAATAATCAGTATCCCACAAAGCATATTTTGGGGTAGCCAACTCTGCTCCTCCTCTCCCAGCAGAAGCGTGTGGTTCTTACCACAGGTTCACCAGGGTTCGTTGTGAGCCTGACCCTAGGGTATAACCCAAAGCTCTAGGGGGAGTTTGTTCCACTGCCCGTGGGGCCCTGAGGTCAGCCTGTGAGGGTTCCTCTTGGACCACAAGGTCATGTCATCCCACCTGCCAGGGCTGACCTTGGCTGCTCTGTCCAGGCACCAGGGCCCCGTCAGCAGATGCCTGGCCAGCCCTGGCCTCACGCAGATGGCTGGTCCTCACGGCTCCCTCTCCCACTCTGCTCTGACGAGCATCCCTCGGCCTCCCCGGCTCCAGGGCTCGGTGGGCAGCTTCCTCATCACTGCAGGGGGCTCTGTGACTTGGGCTATGAAGGAATGACTTGACAGAAAATGTCTGCTAGGGCCACCGCTCCGCAGGAGGGACCATTCTTTTCTCTTTGCTATTTCTATTCCTTTCCCTCTTCAGAACTTGCCTTTGCCTTGTGTTGGCTGAGATGCTTTAAAACCTCTCAGTGGGCATTAAAAGCTGGAAAAAGCCTCACCTAACATTTTAAAGTCTCTTTTCCTTCTATGCATCTGCCGACTCCTCACCTGTGGACTCGGGTTTTTTGTTTGTTTGTTTGTTTGTTTTGTCTGGGCTCAGTGACTCCTTGGTAAGCAGATGGAGCGTGGATGCTGCCTGGTGGGAGGTGTCCGTACAGGGTGATTTGAGGAGCCCTGGAGGAGTCCCACCCCGCCACGAAAGCCCGAAATTCAGTATTCCAGAGCAACAGCACATGAGGTCATGTGCCTTTTAGCACAAGGAAGGTTATCAGAAGAAGTAGCCACTTAGAGACTGTGTGTGGAAGCGTGGGGGCTTGGGCGGGGGGTGGCAGGGAGCAGGGTTCAGATGAAGCTGTGCTATCTGCCAACCGTGGGTGGCCAGTTGCTTTGGGATTTTTTTAACCTTGTTTTTGTTTCCTCTAAAGTGGAGAAAAGCTACCCATCTTGCTGCCTATGAGCCCTTAATTGGTGCTCGTGGAATAACTGGGGTATTGCAAAGGCTCAGAGCAGACAATGTGAATTTTCTTTTCCACGGGCGGAGAATAGGACCCTGAAGCAAGTGCATGAAAGATGAGCTTTAAGAACTGGGCAAGAGCTCAGCCACCACTGAGCCGGGACACCCTGGGGCAGCACCCAGGGGAAATCAGCCTCACAATGGAGAAAAGACACAGAGAAGAGCTATGGAAGAAACACTTCTCTATCTTCATGGTTTTACCAGCCTTAATTCACAAATATTGCTTCAGAAGAACTAAGTGGCTTATTTTCTGTAGGGTTGTCGCATGTGTTGAATTAAGAGCAAACGAACAGACGAATGAGGAAGGTATGTTGACTCATTCTAAGATGCAGTGTGAGCTGTGGATGTAGGGAGGCGGGATTTTGCCACCCCAAAATACGTCTCTTTGGCATGAGGATTATCTCAGCTGATTATTTTTAAGAAACAAAATAGGAAGCTTTTTCTTTCGCTCCCCCCTCATTGCCTAAAAGAGTTTAGATAGAGGGCCTATTCCAGGAAGAGGGGTATTATTGGAGATAACTAACTATTAAGAACATGGGCTAGAGGTGGTGGGGTAGGCAAAATAGGCAGGGCCTGGAGACTCAAGTCCTCTCTGTGTGCCTTTGTCTCTGCATGGCATGGCAAATATTTGTCTATTAAACATTTGCTTTTCTGTATCCATGTGAATTGTTCTCTTCCCCTTTGAATTCCCAGACTTCTAGTCCCTTCTCCTGAGACATATAAGCCTCACTAGCCTGATCGTCTTTGGGCCCTCATACTCTTACGAAGCCCTTGTGCATGCGAAATTAAATTTTTTTTCCCCATGTTGCTTTATGTTAATTTAATTATCAGACCAAAGAACTGAAGAGTAGCAGAAAAAATTTTTTTCCTCCTCAACATGGACATTTTCTAATGAAATCCAGTATTTAATGATGTATATGAAATAGGGTTTTTCGAGAAAATGTTGGTCTAAAACCCCTCATCTGTGATCGTAAAAATAAATCTCTGAAAAGTTTGTTGATAAACTTGCAACAAACTCATTTAACAGCAAAACTTCACCTGAACTGAAGCTTTTATGAAGCTTTGCATAAAACATAAACAGTATTTTACAGTTATTTTTAGATGAGGAAATAATTTAGTATAATTTATAAGACAAATAGCATTTATGTGTATGTCCTTGTATAATGTAAACATTTTTTTTCATAATTTTGCAAAACATCAGGAGCAATTTCTCTTATACACTCTGTTGTCATATGAGATATAGATATGTCATCTGTTAGTGTTTCAGGATTCGTGATTCCTCTTCCAGAATTGCTGTACTTGAGTATTAAAGAACAAGCACAAAAATGGCAGAGCAAGCATGCAGTGTGTAGCCTGGGATAGGTGTTCCCCCCATTCCTTCCCTCCATTCCTGTCCCAGCACACTCTCTGGACAAGCTGAGAGAAAACTGAGTGAGCACATATGATGTCTCAGTAGCAGAGTGGGTCTGTGTAGCAGACACGTCACGGCAGGGTGCAGCTGGGAACAGTGGGGCTCAGTGGAATAAACCTCTGAGGGACCGTGCAGCTGTGGAGATGGCAGCCGGAGGTTTGACTTTCACACCTGCCACTCCCTGGTGAGACATTTGGCCGTGGCAGTTAACCTCTGTGAGTCTTAACCTCAGTTCACAGAGCATAATAGCGATCATGCCCACTTGGACGGGTGGTCGTGCTTAGGTGGGATGGGTACACACGTATCAGATGGCAGGGGCCCTTGCAGGAGCCCAGGTCATCACCCAGTGCCCGCACTCTTTATTTTACTTTATTTTTTTGTTGTTATACAACGGACAGAGAACATTATATTAGTTTCCAGTGTACGACACAATGATTTGATATTGGTATTTATTGTGAAAGGATCACAGTTCATCTTGTTAACACCCATCACCATTCAGAGTTAAAATTCTTTTTCTCATAATAAGAACTTTGCAGATCTGACTTAGCAACTTTCAGATTTAACAGGACAGTGATAACTACAGTCACCCATGCTGCACATCCTGTCCCCAGGATTGTTTATCTTATAACTGGAAGTTATACCTTTTGACCCCCTTCATCCGTTTTGCCCACCTGCCTCCCACCTACCCCACCTCTGGCAGCTATCAATCTGTTCTTTGTATCTATGAGCTTTTTTCCTTTTTTCTTAGATTTCACATATAAATGAGATCATACAGTCAGCGTCTGGCTTTCTTGTCTCTGCACCCTCATGTGTCTTCAGTATCGGTGATGCCCCATATGTGACAAGTACCTCAAGCACCACAGGGTTTACTTTCCCCCCTTAAACCGATTGTCTTTCATCCTTTAGGCTCCAAGGAATCATGTGTTGCCACTCACTCCCAGTCCTTTGCTGTCTAAATGATCAGCTTGTTTTCGGTTGTTGATGTCAGTTCCCACGGAATGATCTTTATTTTCTCCTTCGTAAGGGTCAGAGGAAGGCCTAAGAAAATCTTCCCAAGAAGAAAAATCTTAATACTGCTTTCCAAGCCAATTAAAATTCTCAAAGTGTATTGTATATCCTAAAGTACAATTTAATGAATAGCAGAGCAGAAGGTGCCAGGTTTTTTGAGTATTAAATAGCAACTTCTTATCTTGAGAATTCATTTTAACATGGCACTTTCCAATACAATATATGAAAAATTTGGGTTTTATTGTATAACAACAGCTGCAATTTCAGTTAAAATTTTGACATTTTAAATGTGTTGTTTTGAAGTGGTTAAAGGTACAATTTAAATTTCTTCTAAACTTTTTGTTTCAAGAAGTAGAGAGGCATAATTAATTTTAACTTCCATACTTACTGTAAAATCAATTAGGAAATTCAAAAATAACTCATGAAAATCTTGCAGATATTGCACTTGTGCAAATAGAGGCCAAAATTCTGCTCTACAAGTGCATATTTCACCCTTACGTTTTTTTACTAATGTTGTAGTAGTTAGGATAAAAGGTGCTGATAAATTCATCTATGCATCTATCTATTTATTGTTTTATTTATTTATTCAGCCAGTCACTAATTGAAACTCACCATTACCTATTTTTGAGACTGTGCTAGATTCTAAAAGGATTAATTAACATTATGAGACTATCCTTGCAAAGTTTAGGAGAGAAGATGAGCTATGATGCAAATAAAAAGTAGATTTTTTTTTTTTTAACTTGGAGGTAGCATTTGGAAAGACCGATCATCTTTAAAGGAGAAACACAAAGTTTTTTTTTTTTTTTTTTTTTAAAAAGCATGGGCTTTGAAACCAGAAGACCGCAGTTTCTAGTACTACCTACTCTATTATCCGTTTAACCCAGGGCAACCTGCTTAATTAAGCCTTCCAAGCTTTAATCACTTTGGCACATGTTCAATATCCAGTGTTAGCTGTTGTTGTTATTGTCTAAGAATTTTTGCAAACATTAAAATAGGTGTTTTTCTTTTATAAAGAACATGCTCGATTTGGAATGGCCAAAATAAAAAGGCCCATTTGATCCTATTACCACATGCCCTGGTGGTGACCCATTCTCCCTCTCCTGTGATGCAGCTTTGAGAAAATGTACCAGTTGTAGTGGCAGAGAAACCCATGGGGAGGCTTTACTGGTCCCTGTCATATAAGTTCATGCGTACAAAAACAGTGACCCGTCCGTAAACTAGGGAGACTGGTCATACTCAGGGGTGTCCCAAGAACAGAAGCGATCTGTACGAAAGTGCCTCTTTGAAGGAAATAGTTGTATTTTCACCCAAAGGTTAATTGTGACCACTCTGATCACCATGATTTTCCAGGATTCCCTACAATATAAGCTCTTTTGAGCTTAAATTCATTCAGTTTTTATCCCCATGGAGCGTCGTACCAAAGACATTAACAATGTTGCCAAATGATGGTTAAATTTCAAAAACAAAATTATATCTAATAAATGTAACCTGCGCTGAAGCCATGTTCAGGAATAATTTGCATGATTCTTTTAAATCATTTTTTAAGTTGAGTCACTCAAAGGCAGACATTTCAGTCTTTGGTGCCAGATGGTTATTTGGTTTTTACATTCCCCATCATCCAGACACACACACACACACACACACACACACACACACACACACACACACGTTGTCTCTTATTCTAACCACACCTGGTGCTCCTGGTTGAGGCTTGGCTTTGGTTTTAGATGTCGCAGAGTGGCCTTCTCATTTGCAGTAGGACTCCCTCAGGGCTCAGAGAGCAATAGGGACAGATGCCAAAGTCTTAACTCGTGCATAATCCTCTGCTTCCTTCTCTCCAGAGGGCACATCATTCCCGGCTTCCGTGAGGCCTGCCACACCTTGCAGCTCTAAGTCCTCTTTGAAGCAAAAGGATTCCAAATGCAAAGGTGAAACCGCTCAGAAGCTGCCCTGGTGTCTAAGAAAAGGCTCCTGTCCCAGGGCCTTGACCCGCCCTCCACATGGGGCTGAGCGACCCAAACACAATGTCACCTCCACTCACCCAAATTTTATTAAACAACATCTTGCTTTCTTACAGGCCCCGAATGTGCCTTGGGCTTGGCCCCACTTTCAAGGGAGAAGGTGTGATTAATAGATCTTACTAACAGCCCACTTCCCCCACACTCTCACCCCACACCCCTAAGCCCTCTAGGTGCAGGACCCAGGTTGGTCCCTGACCGCACAGGCCTTTCTTGGCACCAACAGCAAAGACTTCAGGCCGCTTTCCATCTGTCAGTCGCCAAAGGCTGCGGCCGATGCGCCGTCCAAGTGCGTGGCTTGACAGCGTTCCAGCACAGTGTTCTGTGGGTTTGAGGTTTGCCCTCACTCGCACTCATCGTGGGTGGGAAGGCCCCCTGGGAAACGAGGCAGCGGCTTGGCACACCAGGCTTATCCCAGATCTTCCCCTGTGCGTCTGAGGCCAGCCCCACCAGCGAATGGCCAGCGGCCAGGCCCTCTGGGGAGGCTCCCAACGTGCCAAGTGTTGTCAAGTGCACTCCTGTGCGGTGCTTTCTTCCCATTCTCAGGTCTGAACGTGGCAGCTTGTTTTTTTCTTTTATTTGCTTTTCTTTGTTGGGCCACGGAATCGTGAGCCTCAATTTTCTTTGTAAAATTTGCACCGTAACCTTTCAGACCTGGCAGTCTAACCTGTTAAAAATCTTTCCGACGAGTAAATACTTGTTAACTGACTCCATTCCCCACGCCCCTCCCTGTTCAGAGTTTTATTTCCACTTAGCACCTCGCCTATAAAGTCTTTTATTAAGATCAGAAATTTAATTATGTACATATTTGAAACTTCTACCCATTAAGTCGACAGATCGCTTGAAAATGCTGTCTGCCAGGTGTGCAATCACGGTGAATGTGCAAAAATGTCGCACAATTAGTTTTTAAAGCTTAATTTAAAACAGGCTGACGGACTAGCTTTTTAGACAGAGAACAATGCCCCCCCACCCCCGACATTAGAAGTAATAAAGAAAATGCATGAAATGAGTGAGAAATGAAATTAAAGTTCTATTCTTAAGAAAGATATTGGGGGAAAGAGAAACATTGAAAGGAAGGAAATGAAGACTTGGCAGTGTAAACAGGAATGGATAGATGTCTCTTGCCAAGGAAGGTGGAAGCCGATCAGCAAACTCTCTGCTCTTGGCGTCCCCTTGGTCCTCTCTATCCTGAGTTGGCCACCCCCTCCTCTGGGTCTGTTTACCGTTATGTGTATGAGTTTATGCTTCACATTATCATGTTTACTAACTGTCTCTCCCACTAGACTATAAGCTCCTCAGGGGCAGGAATCATGTGTCTAGGACGGTAAGGGTTAGTTGCTGAGAGAGTGATAAGGTCCCCTTCAAGGGAGGACATGCTATCCTGGCTGTCTGAAGTGCTGTCTGTTGATCAACAGGCTTCAGCTCCCAGACCATCTGGGAAAATTATGGCTTCATAGCAAAAAGACTGGAAAGGGAATGGATTCTGGGCCAGCAAAATTTTCAGAAGTCCCCCCCACCCCCAGGTATTGCTCTAGCAATGGCCGTTGGAGAGAGGAGCAAACCTGAGCCCTGCTTGCAGGCAGCAGGTGATCTAGTAAGAAAATATGACAGGGTATGCCAGACACTCTTAGCTGGCTCCGTACAGCCGTGCCCAGCCTGGCTTTTTATTGCCCACCTCTACTACATATTCAAGACTTAACCTAGTACCTGGCACAGAGTAGGTAGGTGCTCAGAAAATGTTGACCAACTGCCCAAATGAATGAATCTGTAAAACTGGGATAATTAGGTTAGTTTAGTCTACCTCAAAAAGTTATTTACCAATAACATGTAGAAGTTCAGAACAATACGTAGACATAAGTAAGCATTTTTGAACACAAAGATGAATTAAAATTGCAATTTATTACTTGATCTTGACTCTGAATGTCTCCTAGTAGTGAGTCACTTCCAACCCTTAAAATTGTGTTGGTTCTTCTTAAAACATGGAATCATGAATATGTATTCTTGCAAAAGGTATCGGAGGGGATCTGATCCAACCATAATATTGTTAAAGAAATTGAGAAACAGCAGCTCTGCCCCACATGGCACAGCCCACTCTTCCCAGAGCCGGGCCCCTTGATTACCTGTCTAATGCACTTACACTGCCCGTGATGGCAAACAGGGACGCTGCAGCTAGATTGGCTTGAGAAAAAAGAGAATTTAAATATAATTCGACAAAGGAAAAAAAAGCCACCAAATTTACATTTGTAAAAGTAGTAGAAAGACTCTGACTCTTAAATTGTTTCTAAGTAAAATACTATGAATGAACTTCATCCAATATTGATATCCCCTTTGGCACTGGGGCATTCTAGAGTATTTATTTGTTACTGTGAAAAAATCGCACTTGAATAATGTATAACACGATGTATATTCAAATTGCCTTTGCATAATGTATAAGAGGAAAGATTTTCTTTATTCACTTAGTGTCTTTCTTTCAAGGAACTACAATACCCTGGGCACCTTAGGTTAGGTGTGGCTTGTCGAGTACATGCTTTTCCACTCAAACTTACCATTTGGGAGCACACAGTAATGTTTTAGGCCTGTAGAAGTAGCACTCGATAACCCAAGAGGCCACATCTTCATAAAGCAACAAGCGAGCCTTGTCCAACTCCTCTGTCAGCACAACTTGGAAGCATCATCCTGGAAGTAAAAAACGGTAAACTTGAAGTTGCACCCATTGATGAAATTTAGACATTTCTGGGCTTTTGGAGGAAACAGTAGGGCCAGTAGCTGACAGACTTCTGTATGCAGGCATGTGTGGTACCCAGTGACCACATGTGGGCTCAAAAGGGAAAGGCAAATACTCTCTTCGCTGCTTCCAGAACCCACTGTTCAGTTCAGTGAGGGCTATAGAGAATACTGCTCAGCTTTGTTGCTGTGGGGCTTTAGGAGGCCTCATCCTGATGCAGGCAGAGGTTGGCTGTAGTGGCTGTGGGGCTGGCAGCAGAGGGAAGTCAGAGGTACCCTCAAGATTCATTAGATTAGCAGGGTGAAGATCTGAGAGGCCTAGTCCTGAACTCATAGGAAACTCTCCTAAAAACTACCCCAGATTACTAGGCAAACCTTTGAGGGGGTACAGGAGGTCCTACATTCATATGGTGAGACAGAACCCAATCATTAACAAACCCATGCCAGGCAATCTTCTTGGGGCTAAAGATACAGCATGAACAAAACCAAGATTCCTCTTCCTGTTGCCTCACAGGGAGTGCAGGGAGGGGGACGATAAATGCTGTAGACTGAATCGTGTCCTAAAATTCATATGCTGAAACCCCAGCCCCCAATGTGATGGATTTGGAGAAGGGGCCTTTGGTAGGTGATTAGGTTTAGAAGAGGTCATGATGATGGGACCCTCAAGACAGTATTAGAGGAGACACCAGAGAGCTTGCTTCCTCTCTCTTTCTCCCATGTGAGGACACAGCGAGGAGGCAGCTGTCTGCAAACCAAGAAGAGCACCCTGACCAGGCAATCAAATTGGCCAGCACCTTGATCTCAGAATTCCCAGTCTCCAGATCTGTGAGGAATGAATTCCTGTTGTGTAAGTCACTCAGTCTATGGTGTATTTTGTTATGGCTGTCTGAGTTGACTCATACAATGAATAAAACATATAATGTATAAGTAAATTACCTAGGTTGTTAGGGAGTGATACCTACTATATATATATATATATTTAAGCAAAATATATATATTTAAGCAAATATATATATATTTTTATATATATATTTAAGCAAAATAAGTGACATTAGGAGTGTGGGTGTGGGGAAAGAAGGTGGTCAGATTAGGAATCATGAAGAAGGCGATATCTAAATAAAGAATTAAAGGAGGTGAAGGAGGTGAGGAAATTAGCCAAGCAGATACCTAAAGGAAATGTGTCCCAGGCAGTTGGTACAGCTGGAGCAATGGTCCTGAAATGGTTGGCACAGTAACCTTCAGAGGCTAATGTGGCTGGAGAGGGATGAGCAAAGGAGAGAAATCAGCACGACGTCAAAAATTATGGGGGCCAGATCATAAGGGCCTTCGGATCTTCACAAAGATTTCCTCGAAATGAAATGGGGAGATTCTTTGGGGTTTTGACAGATGGTAGCAGCGGAAGTGGTAAGAAGTGGTTAGCTTTTGGATTCATTTTGCAAATAAAGCTAATAGGACTTGCCTGTTAGAGACAGGGAGTTGTTGAGGATGGTTGGCTTGAGCAACGGGAAGAATGGAAATGCCATCAGATGGGTGAAGAAGGTGGAGGTCGTGGAGATTAGAGAGTTCGGGAGTTTGGTTTGCCCGTATTGAGTTTGGTCCATTCTACTGGTAACCCCAGTGGAGATGTCAAGAGAAATTACTTCAGCTGGTGTGAAATCACGAGTACCTCAAGTGATGGATCCTGGCAAAGTCCGCGTTACATTCCCAACACGCCCTTAAGGTAGCAGGTTTAGAAGGGATGTTTGCAGAAGTAGCCATTGTGACTTGTTCTAAGTTGGACACCCCCGTGACAGAGTTTGATAAGTGGCTGGATTTTCAGCCCTGGACGATGGCATCTCTCTCTACAATCTAAAAACTTTGTGGAAAGACCTGGATGCTTTCTGAAAAAACTATTTTGGGTCCATCTATTTCTTTTAAAAAAATTATCTCTGTGTGCTTGCCTCTTCCATTTGATTATAAACTACTCGAAGGCAAAGACTGTGTTTATTTATCCCAGTATTCTGCACAATTGGCAACTTAATGTCTAGAGGCAATAAATGGTTATTGAGTGAGTAAATAAATGGATTTTTGTCTACATGAGTCGAATAACCATCTTGATTAAGTAAACTATTTTTAAATATTTAAAGCCATCTATCTCCCATTTAATGTCCTTAATTCTAATAAAACAAGGCATAGGGTAGAAAAAATTAAGCCAAATGTTACTATTATAATTTTAATGTGTTGTAGGTAAACATAATGCATTTTTGCCTCCTAATGAGGTCTGTCCCATGAGTCTCTAGTCTATATATTATGTGGCTAATAAGATGCATGCCCTGCCTTGCTCTTTAAAGTGTTGTCTTCAGACCAGAGGCAATGGCATCAACCAAGAGCTCACAGAACTTCTTAGAAATGCAGGCTCCAGGGCATACCTACTGAATCCCAATTTGCTTTTTGGCTAAATCCCCAGGTAATTCACACACACATTAAAGGTTGAGAGGCACTGCTCTAGAGCAAGGGTGTGCAAACCACCTGTTTCTGTGAATAAAGTTGTATTGGAACACAGACACGTCCATTCATTTACACATTCGCCTTTCACTCTGGTCCTATGACAGCAGAGCTGGGTAGTTGAGACAGAGAACGAATGACCTGCAAAGCCTAAAAGATTTATTCTCTGGCCCTTTAAGAATCAGTGTGCAGACTCTCCATGGGTTCCAGTGTTACTATGGGTATCACTCCCTGCGATTCCACATGCCAAGTGTGAATGTTATGGCCTAGATGCAAAGGTAAGGATGTATTTACCTTCTATTCCTTTTTATTGGGAAAAATTTTCAATGATTTTGAATGTGAATATGAATTCTTCTAAGGTAGTACTGTAAAATTGGGTGATGTGAATAACATTTATGTTTCGAAAAAATTTTCTTAAAAAGAAGTTTATCTTTTTTTGATTACACAATAACACGTACTCATTATTGAAATCTGGAAAAGCATGGAATGAACAAGAAAAAGAAATACTACCTAGGATTCAATGCATATTTTTGTGTAATAAGAACAATACTATTATTTTATAACATATTCTGATTTTTCAGTTATCATATTGCAAGTCTTTCCTCAAGATACCAAAAAAATAATTAAGCATCACAATTAGTGATGCCTAATCTTCCATTAGCTTTCTTAATGATCCTCCTATGGTTGGCTATTTAGATTAATAACTATTTAAGAGTGGAAATTAGTGCTTATTATAAAAGTGACTAGCAAATGAGGTGCTCCAGCTGTTTTAGTAAAAAAAGATGGGGAGGCAACACAGGATGAAAATCTAAATTAATTAGCCCTTTAGTATTAACGGGATGTGTGTGTGTGTGTGTGTGTGTGTGTGTGTGTGTGTGTGTGTGTGTGTGTGAGTGTAAATAATAAGTGATTTAGGAAACTTATACTGATTAAACATGCTGAAAAATAAAGATACGAATAAATCCCCTCATGCCAAAGTATGTAATCTGTGAAAAATAGAAAAAGCATAATAACATACACAATGCAGTGAGGACAGTTTTGACACAACACAAACGAAAAGACATTAAGCCCTGAAGTGTAAGATTACAAAGGAGGCTAGACTACCAGCAGACATCATCTTCCGAAACAACATGACATTTACAGGCAAAACTTGCTCTTTCTTGCTGCTGACAATACAGCATCACTGAAGTTAGTGAATCTCTAGGCCCTGGTTTTGGTCCTCAACTCAGAGAGATACCCTCATTTCACTTTGATTGGTGTGAACTTCCTCAAAGGTAGCACTGGCTGATGGCTCCAGATGCCCGTGGAGGTGCTCCCTCAGCCTCCCCAGAGCTGCCTGCTCTTGCCGAGCTATCTCTACTCTCAGCTGGGACCTGCTAGACCCACCCATCTCTGTCCTAGAACGAACTGTCGGCACCCATGGTGCTCCTTACTTTGTTCTGAGCCTGAGGTTACTCTCCAGTCTTTGCTTTCTGGCACGATATGTTGGCTCATGCCCCCAGTTTGGATTTTAACCCTGGCTGGCTTACCTGGAGTCTGCTTCCTCCTAGCTGCTCGGAACTCTCCATCCTGACCTTAGCTTGCCCTAGAGATTGGTAGTGCTCATGTACCTCTCCCTGGAGAAGCCAGATTTCTAATGGGACTGTGGCTTGTGTGGCACTTAATCTAGAAAGTGCGGAGTCCTGCGCCCACATGAGCTAACAGGTCATGAACTCCTGGTGACTTGCTGACTGATGCCATCAGAATCATTGATTTCTGCCGTCTGCCTTGTCTCCATTACAAATGTCATGAAAGAAGGAAGTCCTTGCTCAAAGAGATAAATGAAGGACTTGAGTAAAAAGTGTTGTGGTGTCCTCTCCCAGCTGGGTTGTTTAGAAATGCTCTCAATTGGAAGTCAGAGGGCCTGGTCCTCCCAGGATCGGAAGTGAGTTCATCTCCAGGCTGTGCAACAAGGGCCATGATCTGGGGGGCTTGAAATAGCAGGAATCAGTTCTCTCACAGTCCTTTCTAGGTGCTGGAAGTCCAAGATCGAGGTGTTACCAAGGCCAGGCTCTCTCTGAAGCCTCGAGGGGAGAATTTTTCTTGACCCCTTCCAGCTTCTGGCCTCTGGCATGCACTGGCCCGTGTGACATTCCTCCAATCTCTGCCTCCACGGTTAAATGTCATTCTCTCCCTGTGTCTCTATTTTATCTTCTTTGAAGAACCAGTCATATTGGATTAAGGGCTCACCCTACTCCAGGATAATGTCATCTTAACTAATTACATCTCAAGGTCACTATTTCCAACTGAGGTCACGTTCTGCTGTACGTGTGGTTAAGACTTCAAGATATGTCTTTTGGGGGACAAGATTCAAACCATATCAGAAAGGTTAAGCAAATGAGTGTACAAGAAAGTGTGCTGTGTTTGCAGACAAAATTCATACGCATGTTCTTCTATGATGAGAGATGATTTATTCTATTTGTCTTGAAACAGTAAATTCTTTTGATCTACTTGTTTTCCTCCAGAGATATAGAGAAATATTTTATTTTTATTGTTACTATTAAAAACATGATAGTAGAAAAATTGCAAGTACAATAATGAGTGTACAATAATGAGTACACTTAATATTAGTTTTTATGTCAAGGAGATGTTAGGGCATATGAAGATTTTAGCAAATTTGAATGTACATGTATATTTAAAGAAATAATTGCTACTCAGCTCCTACAGACTTCTGCAAATAAAATAAAATAAAATAAAATAAAATGGGCTCAGTAATGCTCCCTCCTGTAAATAAATTACATAACCCAATTCTGATAAACTCAAGTATCTGACATTTGTCACTTGCAGGCAGAAGCTTTAAGAAATGATGTATGGTTCCATATATTTCTTTTCTTTCCATTCAAATCATGAAAACGTGGTGTTTTAGGATAGAGCTTCTGTCAGTCCCCTTGAGTGATGCAATAAGGAAGGTCTCTTTCAGCCCATTAATGGCATAGAGCATGAGTAAGAAAAAAAATGCTGTTGTTATTGTTGGTTTAATGAGTTCTGGATCATTTGTGTCTCAAACTAGCCCATCTTGATGGATACAAACCAGAAATCTTGATATTTATGTGAAATCTTCTAATTTTTACATGTGCTGACCAATTAAAAATTACTAAAATTTATATTTAATTTTTTTTATCAAAGTAATACATACTGGTTAAAAAATCACATAGTATAGAAAATTTATAATAAAATGGAGAAGTGTCTTGCTCTGCTCCCTCCTACTCCTGTCCTGATCGAGTCCTTGGAGTGCATTGTTTTTGACACGTGGGTTGTTCATCATGCTCCTAAGGTTGCCCTTGACAGTGTCTTGTGTTCAAGCCCCTCTAACCTGGATGCTGTTTCCTGCTTTCTAGTTGCCTCATATGCTGTACGAAATGCACCTGCCACTAGCTTCTAAGGGAAAAGTGTAAGAAAGTTACATTTTTTTGGTCTCTACATATTTGGAGATTTCTATTTTTGCATTCATTTAATAGCTTGCCTGGGTGAAGAACTTGAGTGTGAAAAATATTTTTCACTCAGAATTTTGAAGACATTTCTCCACTGGATTTTAGCATCTAACAATGCGACTGAGAATTGCAAAGCAATTCTGGGTTTCTGATTTCTGAGTCTTTGAACGGTTCTAGTTTCTCCCCTCTACAGCTCTTTATTCTGGGTTTTCTAGAAGTTCATGAGGATATGTCTGGGACTTGGAGATTTTCTCATTCATTGTTTGGGGCACTTGATGGGCTCCTTCACCCACAGACTTTTGAATGGGAAGGTTTCCTGTATGGATTTCTTCATAGTAATCACCACCACCCCCTCCCCACCCCTATACATTTTTCCCCCTAGACTATCAGTTAGCTGTATCCCCTAAACCCATCCTCAGATATTGTTTTTATCCTGTTGCCTATTTCTGTATCTCTGTGTCCTGCTTTCATGGAGATGGCCTGACTTTATTTTCCATCTCTTCCATAGATTAAACAAATATATCAGCTATCATTTTTTCAAATTTCTGATCTCTTAATTTATGAACTTTAATTATTATAGCTATATAGCTCATCTTTCTCTGTTTCTTTAAATTTTTCTATTGAATTTATTTTATAGAGGTCCTTATTTCTATTAGGTTTTTGTTTATTTTGGTCTCCTGAATGCTGGAGGATTTCCTCAAATGCTTGGTGCTCCTTGGCTGCCTATTGATAAGTAAAAGGCATTAAGAAGCTGTTTGTAAATTCTGTATGCAAGGGCAGGGCTGATTGGCTGCTGAATGGGTGCCATGGGGTTATTGGGCAGATTCCCCAATCTGGAGCTCCCAAATATTAATATCATTAGGTCTTTCCTTTGATGAGGTTCAGGTTTTCAGAGAAATCTTTCTAGCTGCAAGAGTCCGGCTGTTGGTGCTTTAGGGCTAGGCAGAAGAGAAGAAGGCTTTGAGCCTCTCAATAGTTATGTATGTAGACTTCAGATTAATTCCCTGCCTCAGTCCTCCACTGTATGAGATGTCCTCAAGTCTACAGTGGCTCAGATGCAATTCCTCAGAAGAGAAGGCCTTGGTTTCCTTGGGCATAAGCATAGGGGAATCGCCTAACCACAGACACTGGAAAAGGGGACTTGAGGATCCAGCTGCTCTTTAAAGACTCTTCCCACCCATCCCCGTATGTGGGCTTCAAGCTGTGCTCTGCCATCTGTGTTCCTTCTGAGTCCTAAGACTTCCTAGGGTCCCAAAGGGCAGATGGCAAAGCTTCTTGTTACCGCTGCCCTCTGAAGTTTCAACTTTTTCTCTGCTAAGTCAGTTCCCACTGTAATTCCCTTTCTGTCTTCCAAAATTGTGTTTGCATCCCTGGGCTCCACCACCTCACTTCCTATCCTCTCCCTCTTTGGGGGTTCATAGTATTTTTATTCTTTTACTGTCACGTTAGTGACCTTTCATGAGGGCGTGAAGATAAACACATGTGTTCTGTCTGCCACGTTTAACCCTAATAGAAATTAAAAACAAACGAGCCAGAACTGTACGCTGTCTGGGCCTTCTTATCTTGCGCACTGCCAGTTTGTGATATCAGGTTTAAATTCATCTTTTGTTTGGACTGAATCTTAGCTCTGATAAACATGACTCTAGGAAAGTAACATGAAGGGGAATCCAGAGGTTTCACTATTCTTAACATATTTGTTTGCACGAGCTGCTTCTCCTTTTTTATCTCTGCTTTTATTTCAATGTCGTATACAAATATACCTTTCAGGGAAAGAATCTTCAATCCTGACATCAACATCTTTGGCCTTCAGAACAAATTAGTAATGTATCAGCATCATTTGAATGTCTGGTGTGATTGGGACCAATTGGATCCTACAGCAACGGACGCTTGCGTGTTGAAATTCTCCATATGCCTAAATGATTAACAAGGCTTAGCTAATTCCCGTCTTGTTTCTGTGTCGGTGGAAGTTTTCAGTAATGGAATCTGACCAGTTCAATGTTAATGAATTACATTCTGCGTCTAGGTGGCTGCCTTTTGTCTTAAATACGAAAGTCACACTTACAGCGTGTTTATCATTAATCAGACGCTTTGCCTCACCACTTGTCTTTCAGTTGTAGAAAATATCTGCTTCATTACACAATTAAATTGGTATGGTTGTCTAATTAACTGTGAGGATCTGAAGGAATTCTTTCCCTCGCTTCTCCTTTTATTCCATAATCCTATTCAAAACCAGACCTTAGAAGGAGAAACAGCATGTCTTCACCAGCTCAGCAAGCCTCCTACGAGGCAATGCTTCTTCCAGCCCTGGCTTTGCTGCATTGGGAGGCAAGAATGTAAGTGGTGAATGGAGTTCAATCTGCTCTCACATCCCCACTGGTATGGCCCTGGGAACTCACTTCATCGGGATTCTGTCCAAGGAGAGGTCCTTGAACACATTATATTGTGTATATTGTGTAGTATGACCAACAATCCCCATTGGCCTGGGACTGAGGGGTTTCTCAGTACGCAGGACCTTCAGTCTGAGAAAGTCCCAGGCAAACAGGAGGTAGGTCAGCCTAGCTGTCTCAAGCCAGGGATCACGTGAAACCTCATGTCTGAGGACTCATCCCAGCTACCCTCACTAGATGCATAGATGATGCTCAACAACTGGAGGGGCTGGCATCAGAAACTGAAGTCCACACCGGCCACTGCCCAGCTCTCCGTGGGACCCAGGCAGCTGGGCGGCCCTGGATTGTTGGATGACTCCAGAAATACCCATGCGAGAGAGCACCGTACCCCATCCACGCTTGCTTGCTTCAGTTTCCCACCACTAGGTCTCTGTTTGTTTACAGGATGTGTTGACTGGACTGTGGTTACACTCCCCAGAAAGAGCCATAGCCCATCGAGAAGAGCAAAGAATTTAAAACAGCTTATTACGAATTCTCATGCATAATTTTTTTGGTAGGTTTGAGCACTCTGAGAATCATTCACGTAGTGAATGTAGTCGGCAGAAAAGAAAAGAAAAATGGCATGGATCTCCTGCCCTTGACTCTCTTCTTCCTTGCCAATCCCAATTCCCTCCTCTCTACCTGGTCCCAAGGCAGGAAAATCTGCCAGGCTGCCAGGAGGTACTTTCCTCAGGCCAGAGATGGCCCACCATCAATGTCACATAATTGGGGCTCTCATTTTTGGAAGTTTGTTCTGGTTCCTGCTTCTGGTTTAATGATCAAGTAGATGCTCAAAGTAGCCTCTCAGCATACGCTTCTGCATGGGGCCAGGTCTGCGCATCATGTACCCTCCCCTTCTCTCTGTCAGAGCAGGGGCTCACTTCTGATGTGGCAGTTTGCTCTCATTAAATTAGTTTCTCCTAAGACACAGAGACAGGTTTTTAATTGTTATTGGCTCAGTTAGGCCCTCTTACTTAGAAATTAATACACTTTTATGACTAGGTCATGTTAAGCTGTTCAAAATGCTCTGTAATTCATTGAATAATCCAAAGTATAATAAATATGAGTCTCATTCTTTCTTCCCCGAACAGGATAATCACAGACAGAACTTTAATAAATCACCTATATTGAGATAAATCCTAGACAATCCTCTATATTATTGTCATGAATGCATTTTTAGTTATTTGATCCTTGGGTGAAAGGGGAAAATAGAGCAAACATTTATTGAGCATCTATTAGATGCCAAACACTATTATTTAAGTAACATAACTGTTCATAAAGTTGGAATTCATATCCCCATCTCTATGAGTAGATGAGTGACTCACCAAAGACCACACACACCTAGTACTTCTCATGGGCCTGACCAGACACTCTTGGTCTTTTGCCTATGGTATGCTGCTTGGTGCTAGCCCTCCTTCTAATCTTTTGGTGTGGTCCTACCACAGGATACGTGAGAAGGGCAGAGTCCTTCTCAAACAGAAGTATGAGAGGAAGTGGGGAGGGAGTGGAAGAAAGATGGCAGTTGGGATGGCTAATTTTGTGTGTCAGCTTGACTGGACTAAGTGATGCCCAGATAACTGGTAAAACCTTATTTCTGAGTGTGTCTCTGAGGGTGTCTTCAGAAGAGATTAGCAATCGAATCAGTAGACTTGGGTGGGCATCACCTGATCCACTGGGCTGGAGGGCGGAGAGGCTGAATAGAACTAAAGTCAGAGAAAGGACAACGTCCTTCTCTCTCTGGCCCTTAGATATCAGATATAACCCCTGGTTCTTAGGATTTCAGACTCAGACCAGGACTTACCCTATTAGCCCTCCCCTGTCCCCCCAGTTCTCATGCCTTCAGACTGGTTCTTCACACTGCAGATGGCAGATACTGGGGCTTCTTAGCTTCCCTCCATAATGGCAGCAGCCAATTCCTATAATAAATTTCTCTCTCTCTATCTCTGCCTCTGTCTCTCTCCCTTTCCTTCTCTTTTTCTGATATCAGAGTCTTCTGTATTATTCAAAAGCAAGCTTTCCAACTTGATGTGAATCTTGATTAGACCATGAATATTTATCTCCTTTAATTCTTTCATATTTATTTCATCCTTTCTCTTGCTCATCTTGTGTTTTGTGGGTTTGCCCGCTTTTCTCTATGTTGAGCTACCAGTTGGCACAGGGAGTTTTGGCTTTCCCTAGAATCCCTGAGAAACTCTCTAGTCCTTTCCCTATTGATTTATTTTTTATTTGTATACAAATGAAGTACCATTTTAATTTTGTTAAGTCACTAAGCTGTAAATTCTACCTAGACTCACATTCAAGAGCAGCCTCTTCCTGCCAGATACCCTACTAACACAGCCTGTTTGGATCATCGGGCCCTTTTCAACATTTTTTTCTGGGTCCCTGGAATTTAGAGTAGCCCGATGGTTACCTTTTCATAATTTAATTTTTTATCCAATTTGGTCTTTGTTACTGTGCAGTTCTCATTTTACTGTTTTCTCTTTTCCACTAGAATATGTTCATTTGTGTGCATATGATTTGGATGTTATTTTATTATTTGGATCCGCATGACTGCTGTTTGTAATTTTCCTTCTGTCTGTCTGGGATTTTGGCTTATTCTCCCAGTTTATTATCATCTAAAAGTTTCATCAGATGAATTATATGCTCCTTTTCCATTATTAGCATTCAATGTTTGTGAATCTTTGAGATGTTCAAGGCCTGGAAAGTTCCAGGGAAATACATAATACATGTGTTTAGTAGGACTTGTTGAAAATTACTTCAGATTAGTAAAATAGTTTTAAAAACAGTTATCACTTCCTTTCTTGGTATTGCTTCCTTAACCCTGTTGTCAAGAAGACATGTCAAGATTAATTTCCTTTTATAATCTTTGGCCAATTCTTATTACATATGTAATAAGTGTCAAAGTCTCTGATTTCAAATGGCAGCTTCCTCCATATATTTGAAAAGAAGATATTTATCATGTATTTGTTCATGACTTATCCACTTGGTGGATAATTTTCTGAATTGCAAGTTCCTCTCTAACTCCTCTGCAATGAACATCACTCTTTGCTGTTGGTCATTACCTGGATTTCCGGGACCATGTCCTGCTCGGTGCACTGCTGTCCCCTTCTTGCTTTTACACCTTGAAATGATAAGTTCTGTGATGACAGAGCTGAATTCTTATTTTCTCATCACAAAATTTTAGGCACTTAGCACAGTGTCTGTCTAGAGGAGGTTTATAAGAGATACATTTTGAGTGAATGAATTTGCTAATTGTCTGCAATTTGTCAAGCACATGATGCTGGCCACTGGGTACCCAGTGGTTGTCAAGAAGTCTCTGCTTGCCGTAGGCTATAGTTTCTCAGGGAAGATAGAATATTGATGATAAGTGATAATGTCAGGTTGGTGAGAATGAAGGGGTGAGGGCAGATACTGGTAAGGGTTGAAGTAAGGATCTAAGAATTACAGCTGGGTAGAGTGAGATATAAAATAAAGCATGGTGATAGAGAATAAAGGGTTCGAGGACCTGGAGGAAGTTTGGAGTGAAAGAAATGGGAAAGTCGATATTGTACTCAGAGAATGAGCAAATGGCTTTTTATTTCAGAGATACAGAAATTCCAGGTAAAATCTCAGCTCATGGTATGCCATGGAAAGGATGGCCCAGAGGAGAAAGTAGCCTCTCTGCTGGAAACAGGTTCTGCCTTGGAGGAGAAAAGAGGATAAAGGCAGAGAGAGCTGGGGAGGCGAATGTGTGTAGAAGTGACACTGAGGATCCTAAAAGATGAAGTGAAGAGAAAGGTCTACAATAGTTTCAAGATGACAGATAAAAGAGAAGGCTTTGCTGGTCAGCGTTACATCCTGGAAGTCAGAGGCTAAATCTGCTCATGGCATTTAAGATCACGTAGTGATCTTCATAATTGGAATCCTCTTACAAAATATACAAAGCCTCAGTAGCAGAAAAAGTAACCGAATCCATTTTAGAAGAACTGAAGCAAATCTTGGGAAGAGAAAAAAATTAAGTAACAGACAAGTTATTATATCGAACAGATATGAGTACATTATCTTAATCTCCTGGCCGGTATTCTCCCAGGCTTTGGGCCATTTTGATTCTCTTCCACTTACAAATTACTCGAACATTTCTAAGGGACATAGATATGTCTTAAATTGATAAGTGGAGTGTCAAGCATCACATCCAGTAACAGAAAAAGAATCCACGGTCTTTAATTTTTACGTCTAATTGACTGCAGTTGAAGTGTAGTCAAATGTATATTATTTCTTAATTTGACACCTTGCATTTAAAAGGTCTTATTTTATATGTATCAGAGTCACAGGTGTGAAATTAGTCACTGGGAAGGCTAACTGTTCCAGATTCTTTTGACCTTATGGCTGGAAGGAATTTAATTGTAACCTCATAAAAAGAAAGGAATCCTGGCCACTAGGGAAGATGATTACATGGTCGTTGACAATGTGAACTTGAATGGCTACATTAGCTTTTTAATTATAATGAATCAAGAAGAAACATTCAAGGTTGGAAAGGAGGCACTTGATAATGACAGGTACTTATGCAAATGGCATCAACACTGACAGACCAAAGAGACTGGAGCTTCTCTGGGCCAACTGGAGATTTCAGTCTGCAGGGAGGACTGCAAGACCTACCAAAGATTCAGCATCTCTCATTAAAACTCCAGCTAAAGAGTTTTTCTTTGTTAGGTTCATGGTTCTATTGTCTTTTCCTTCTTGAACTTTTCATTTTAATTTACTGTGCATTCCCCCAAATGTGAATGGAGGGAGTGAAGGGAGAAGGAAAAAGAAATACCTGAGACTAACATGTCAAAAGCTCCTGATAACCAAATTTTTAAATATAGTTTCTCATGGGTAAAAAAAAAAAATTGTTTAATTGTTTTGTTTTTTGTTTGTTTCTTTATTCTCCTCTCTTGCTTCAACACCTATCATCTCAAAGCACCCAAGGCATTTCTTAATGCATAGAACACACTCAATGAGACTAGATGAAAAAATTAATGACTGAATTAATGGATGGTTGTGGGACATGGATATAAAAGAGAAATAAAGAAACTGAAAATTGAATTAAGGGATATTAGATCTCAATTTGCAGCACTGAAAATAGATGTAGTTCTCGGAATTTTTTAAAGAAATTCTGTTGAGAACACTTAGGAGATAATCATTTTTAGTTAGAGATTATTTAATTAAAGTAAGGATATATAAACAGCTCTTACCATACACTGGCAAAGTACTGTTGTTTGTCAAGGTGATGAAACTGAGTCTGTTTGTAGAAAACCACATTCCTCATTGGAGCTCCTGGTCAACAATGAAAAGAAGTAGCTACAAAAAAGTAGGTTTTCTTAGGATATAGACTCATCATCTTGGAGGGTATGTTTACGGGGAGAGAACAGTTATTCCTCAGTCTTCATGCTCCTTCCTGGGGATAGAACTTCTGTTGCAATAATCTCCCTCTCCTTTCCTTTCTACTTTTTTTTCAGGGCAAAAGACTATTTGATATGTCAGTTTGGGAGAAGAAATCAAACCTCATTATCTTTTTTAGACCCATCCTGCCCACAAGAAGCCTATTTTCTCTAGATCAGTGGTTCTCAAAGTGTATTCTTCAACCAGCAGCATCATTGGGATACCCTGGAGACTTGTGAAAATTTGTTATGTAAATGAGGCCTTTTTATATAGGCTCCATGTTGTTTATTTCTTCACACCAGTCTGGGACCATTTAGCTCAAAAGGCCACTGACACTAAATTCAATTTTCACACATACATTTTTTTTTTTTAAGCGCAGTCCTAATGAGCAGATTTTTAGCCATATAGACCCTTTCTGCTCTGCATAACCCATGAAATTGTACCCAACAGCTGCTAACCAAAGATGAGATAAAATAAGACAAGGCCTGGAGGTATAAATAAGAATCCAAGTTGTCACTTAGAGCCCTCTTACCCAGATATTCCTTGCTAGGCAACAGAGTGACTTCACTTAGACACTATTTCCCCTCCCCACACCCCTTGGGAGTTTTTTGCCTTCTTCTTTTTCTGGGTAGTGGCTTCTGAATGGTCTCATGCTGTGAAAGATTTCCCCCCACGTGCAAACATGTCAATGTCGCCCAAACAAAGCTTGCTCTGTGTTACTGCCATCTCCTAGTCACATCTTTTTTCCTTGATCAGCTCCCTAATTCCCGGAACTCACCACAGAACGGTAAATTCTCAGGCCTGCTTCAGACCTACCGAATCAGAAACTCTTGAATTTTAATAAGCCCTGCAGGTGACTGTGTTGCACGCTAAAGTTTGAGAACTCCTGTCTTAAGTTTCACAGGAGAATGACCCTTTTAGTGAGGCCTTCAGTTCTCCAGCAGATGTGCTAAGACCTGGTAAGTTTCTGTGTTATTTGTTTGTCTCCGTGTCACACGTTGCCCACCAAAATCTGTGGCTTTAAATAAATAAAGATTTATTATCTCACAGTTCTGTGGGTTGAGAATTCAGAAGCAGCTTAGCTGGGTGGTTCTGGTTCAGGATTTATCATGTAGACACAGTCAAGGTGTTGACTGCGGCTTCGGTCATCTGGGGGCTTGGCTAGGAGGGTCAGTTTCCAAGACAGCTCACTCCCATGGCTGTTGGTAAGAGGCCTCAGCTCCTAATCTGTGAGTCACTTCATAGGGCAGCTTGGGTAACCTTGTGACACGGCAGCTGGCTCTCCTACTTCGAGTGAGTGATCCAAAAGATAGGAAGAGACAAGCTGCAATGCCTTTTATAACCTAACCTCAGAAGCCACATTTGTCATTTTCACAATATCCTATTGGTCATGCAAGTCAGCTTTATGCGATATGAGGGAGGGTTACACCAGGACATGAGTGCCAGGTGGCAAGGATCATTAGGGGCCATCTTGGAGGCTAACTACCATATTCTTTCCAAATCAGGAATGAAGCATTGGCAAAGTAAGTTTCCCAAATGTCAGCCTTCATACCAGAGTCCTATTAGCCATTGAGGTCTGCTTGCTGTATCCCCTTTACAGCTCTCACACTGCTCCACCTCCCCCGCTCACCACCACAATCCTTTTCTCTCAATTAACTGATGCTATGACCACCAGCTGGTCCCCCTACCTTCCTGGTGGAAAACAGTTTAAAGGCGGGACAGAGGGGCAGCTGGGAGACCAGCTGGAGATTGTAGCATCAACCCTGTTGAGAGCCACAGTTGTGGTGCCGAGGAAGAGAGGGGGACTGCTTTGACGGAGATGCTTAAGGTAAAATGAACTGAACCTGGTGATTTCTTTAAAGCAGGATCTCTTTCAAACCCCTCCGTTGTCCTCCTTTGTCCCCCTAAAGTCCCGATTCCAAGTGTGCACTGGAGGCCTTTGTGACCCGGCTTGGCTCATATGTCCAGTGTCCTCTCTCACGCACCTTAGCCAGTCTGAGCTACCTGCTTCTGGTCCATGCTTGCCTGTGTCTAGTCACCACCGCACTGTTTTATACATTCTCCCCGCATCTGGAATGTCCTCTGTCTCATCCTATTCACTTGTGGAGTTTTTTGTGTGTTTTTTGGGGCCTAGTTTAAATGTTACCTTTTATTTATTTATTTTTTTCCCTGAGGGGTCTTTTCTAACTCCTGCGTGTGGGGTAGAAGATGTCTATGGGTTCCCTCAGCATCCCATGGTTAACTAATCACAGCGTCTACCGATACTGAAATGTTGATTTGAGTCTCTCCTCCATTAAACTGCATAGTGCTGGGGGCAAGGACCACGTCTCAATAACTGTTGTACGCCCAGCCCCTGACACAGGTTCAGCACATCCTACAATTTATTAAATCAATGAAAACTTTCAGATTTATCATTTAACATATCTTTTGCTCATAATCTCAGTGAAGTGTTGTCTCCTTCGATTGATGTCTCATTATTTCTTTCCACATTCTGTCCTCCCTACCTTCCTCCCATCCCTGTAACCTCCTCCAGTCTTTCCTACTTACTACCTTTCTTCCCTTCATCCTTTCCCAAACACATAATTAACTCCTACCGTATTCCAGCAAGTGCTCTTGTAACTTGGTTCTACCATTTCATCACACTTCTGCACTAGATTTCCTCAGCTGCTGTTTCTACAAAGAACGTGGATAATTTTTGAGATCATTTTAACCTGTGCGAAAGTGTAGTTGACCAAAAGCTTTGTGTAAAAATCGAGCTGTGATGCATTTGACCCATGGTAATGCACATGTCTTGCTTTATTTTCTTTCTTAAACACATAAATGTTCTTGGGTGAGCAGGTCTGCTGGATTTCTCTAGAGGACTATCCTTGGGAGGAGAAGGATAGTAAGGCTTCCTGTAGAACTTTAGTGTGTGAGCAGACATTAATGTGATGTCTCCAACATCACAATCATGGCAATTTATGTGGCAGTGGTGTGCCGGTAAACTGACTCTTTGACAAAAAGAATCCCAGATTTATAGCATTTGCCAGTTTTCATAGTATAAATACTTCCACCATGGTTGATTTCAAGCTACTGATATGACATCATCGAACATGAAGGCAGAAAGTGGTGGGTGGCAACTGTCTCTTGCTAACTGGTTTGAGCTGGTCCAGCTGTCAAGGGGTTAGGCTTTTCCAAAACTTGTCCTACCTCCTGCAGAGTTGTCAACTGGATTATTCTGATGGGACCTGGAGTGCTTGACTCAAGCTAGTTACCGTGGCCATCTCCTTCACATGGACTTAGAATAGAATAAACTCCTCTGCAGCAAGAGGATATGGAAAGAAGGGGATGACTGGGTTTCTATAGCTCTTTAGCATCAGAGCATAAAGAATGTTTTCGTTTCTGGATCTGTGAGACTCTTTACCCTACCTTACTGTTGCTTAAACTAGCCCCATGTCATTTGAAATAAAGATGTTAATAGCAAAAGGTCTGGCTGAAAAATAAAACTCTATCATGCTTTTCTTTCTTGCATTTTTCCTCTCATTTATACAGAAATTAACTCTTGAAACCATAAATTTTTGATTATTGGTTTGAGAAGAAATGGTTTTTATATCAGAGAACACCTCTTTCAGTGTGTCAACTTCCAATAGGCTAGTGGCTTTCAAAGCATCTTTCCTATAGCCCTAGATCCTTCCAAGCTGCTCCAGAGACTAGAAGGTTAAGTACAGTGGGCAGTTTCAGGCTCCGATTGTAACAGCAATCAGAGCAGCTCTGGATTTATCTACTTTCAATGCCTTTTGCTCTATTTGTGATTTCATTTACACAACTATTTGCCTGACTGAAGCCTTCGGTGAAATTCTGGGGTTGACTTAGGAATCCTTAATACTCACTTCCTGCTCTCCTCCCAGCCATCTGTGACCTTGCACACTCTTCACTCAATCTTCCCATCACCGCAGCTCTTGGTAAATGGGCAGATAACTTAGAAGCTATGAGCACATAAGGCCTGGACATTATGTTTTTAAGACTATCTGCATCCAAGTGGAGGACAACAACAGGAAGCAAGCGAAAAAGCTCTAATAAGGATAATAATTCCAACCATCATCTAAGAGGGGGAGAAAGTGCTTTTCTTTTTGGTAGATGTGGACATGAGATATGGTTGGGATTGGGATGATTTTCTGGAACCTTTGAAATTTTTCATGTAAGTGGTTATCTTCTGGAGAGTTGTGGGATCTATTCTCAAGTCAAGGGCATGATTCTTCATTCTTACTCAGGAAGTGAATTGGAGGTAAAACGATATCTTGCTTTTATACTAGTTTCAGTTAGACAGAGTCCCTGTGTTACTAGTACTGACATTTGCTTTTTTTTTTTTTAAGGCAAGGCAACCCTTGGTTGACTTCACAGATTGTAAGGAACTTGTCAGCTTACCATCCCTTGTATTTTTTATTTTTCATGCCTACAGCACCTGGTCTTCCTAGGTGATCTCCCATCCAATTACTAACCAGGCCTGACCCTGCTTAGCTTCCAAGATCAGAAGGGATTGGGCTTATTTGGGGTGGTATGGCCATAGACAATATTTGCTTTTTGAAAAGTCTCATTTTTCAATAAAAAATACGAATCTACTGAGCTGGAGTATGTCTCTGCCTGAATGATATTTAGCTAGTGCTTCTCTTCCTTGGCTCAAGATTGAGAATGTTCTCTAAGGGGACTCAGTCTCTAGATGGTGGTGGTCCTCAAAGTTAGAGCATAAGTAAGATAATCAACAGGAAGACGGGCTTGTGAATTTGAAAAACAAAACAAAAGAGAGGACCCTCCTGAGCATAATCATTTACACAAGTTTGTAAGGCACCATGTTGATGTGGAGTGAGACAAAGGTGCAGAGTACGCGGTGATGGAGAGCTTTTCACATGCCTTACGCTTCAAATGGAATAAAACGCAGCCCTTGGAACCCTCCGGTAGAGGAGCTAGAGTGACGTTCTCCAAGTGTGTATAGAATCCAGAAATTACCTTGATTCCCAAGGGCTTTCTTTCTGACCTTAGAAATATAATTACATGTAATAAGATTTTATACCGAGCACATCCATTTTTAATGTATTCACGGTAGCCCCCAGATTTTATTGCGTATAATCTAATTAATGGAATATTGAATGGATTTTCAGCTGGTACATTAAGGGCAATTGCTAGTTGGATTCTCAAAAGTCTTAGGGAGAAATGGAAAAGGTGATTTCATGACTAAATTAATATGTAACATAAAATATCTTTGTCTTGTTTTTTTTTCATTGTTGTTATTTTGTTTTTTGTTTGCCATAGAATCATTTAGCTTGGACATCTTGCGATAGGTTTTGTTTGTAGGTAATCACTCTTATTCATTTGGACAATTTAGATCTGACTAATTTTAATAAAAATTTCTCTCTTAAAAGTATCTTATTTGTCTATCTTAAATTTATAGGCTTAATTTTGTTTAATTGATAATCATTATTTCCTTTTTCTCACTTTTTCCTTAGCTGAGATTTTCTTTCAGATTTTCTTTTATAGTTTCTTTAATGTCACTTGTGTACTTGAGTGCCTGTTATCTGGTGCCAGGATTTGATCTTATGAAGTTTTTTTTGGAGTGATGGGATTTGCTATCATCGCTTTGTCTTTATCATTCCCTCTTTTCCTGTAACCAAGTGCCATTTGATTGTACCTGGGCCACCAAGCTTTTTAGAACTTGACACCTCTTTTCATAAGATTTTGAAAGGCTGCAAGAACTAAGATTGCCTAACATACGAAATGTTTGCCTTGGTCAGAGTTTTCCTTTTTATAAGTTCGACAGGCAAGGACTTTGACTAAGTGTTGGCGACCTTTCTTCCCCAAACCTCTGGCAGAAAAATTGCTCTTCGGACAAGTTGGAATGGAACATTTGCTGAATCTCCACGAAGTGTGCCAGGTTGAGGAACACAGTGCCATTTTCTTTACTCTTTGTAACAAACCCATAATTTGAAGTCATAATATCCTCAGTTCACTCACAGCACAGCTTAAGTGTGGATCAGGTGGGTCACACAATTTCTGTATATGCTTTTTTTTTTGAAATTGTCATAGGAAGATGTGAGCTGTAGGCAGTATCGACCAGCATTTCTGAGATTCTGATGTTCTGTGCTATTTCTGAAATTCCATCTAAACGTTGGTGGTACGTTCAGTTTGTTCTTTTCTCTTTGTGAAAAGGTGGTAGAGTAATTCCAGTTAAGAGAGATGTTTTCTAGATTGCTGCTACTTCTCAATATTACCACACCTAATTGTTTTTAGTAGTAGAGATTTCTAGAACTCAATATTGAGGATCCAGTGGGTTGACTCCTTTATAGGAGATCCAACCACTTCTTCATTTAGTTTAGAGAGAATTGATTCTGTGTGTGTGTCTTGCATACATGTGAACACGAATTTATTTGTTTATTTATAACTCTCCTCTTTTATCTAAAGCCGGGGTCCCCAAAGCTGTGGGCTCAGTACAGGTACATGGCCTGTTAGGAACTGGGCTGCACAGCAGGAGGTGAGCTCTGGGTGAGCAAAGCTTCATCTGTATTCGCAGTCACTCCCTGGAGCCAGCATTACCGCCTCAGCTCCACCTCGTATCCTTGGGCATTAGACTCTCATCAGAGCACCAGTCTCTGGTACCAAAGAGGTTGAGGATTGCTGATCTAAAGAGACTGAATTCCAACTGGAAAAGCCAAGAGATAAGCAAATTTCTCTGAAAAAGAAATGGACAGAAAGATGGGCGTGTGGCCAAGACTGGTGAGATGGAGGTTAGAGGGATGCATGGTGGGGGATAACAGTCTAGAGAGGAGACCCACTGGCTGGGGTTGCTGGGGTCTTTGCAAGGGAGATATGTGTTTAATTATTCGTGGACATCTCTAGGGTAGGTGTCATCAGTCCTCCTTGATAACCCAGGAAACTGAGGCTGCCTGGGGGATAGTTATATCTGGACCAACACTGTGCTGTCACAGTGAGATACTTGCATGGGCCGCAAAAAGGTGGACTTTGGTATATGTGGGTATAGTTCTTATTAACGACTTGAAGTTTAGACTATTTGGAGGTTGGTCAAAGTTATGTCTTGCTTTTACTGGACAAGAAACGAGGCTGTGAGGAGTAAAATGTTAGCCAAGACTTGCACTCAGGCCTGCTGTCCCCGAGGCCAGCACTCGTAATGACTGTTTTGCCAGAGGATGTGAGTAGAGTACCCCACAGGTTTCCCATCAGAAATATCCCAGTTACTTTGGCATCTCCTGGGTTGTCAGCCCCCACATGACGCATCCCAGTGCTAACAGGGGTCATGGTGAGAGGGGGTGTATTGCCTTTCTTCTTCTTTTCTTAAATCACTGATTAACCAGTTAGTGTTTCTTTGTGTTAGTCATAAAACATTTGGCTGTATTTTCTGGGTGCTGAATGTCCTACCCATCAACAAATCAACCTACAAAAATTCCTTGAGTGGGAAAGGCATGACTTTAGACGGTCTTGTTAGAATAATGAGACACTTTTTTTTCTTTTAGAAGAGAACTGTGTGATGAAATGTAATTTATAAAACCACACCCGCAGATGCTTGTTCCCAAAGTATAGTTGTTTAAAAACCCACTGTTTGGAATAATGAGTTTCTTGCTGCTCAGTATGAGATTTTTGTCATCAGCAGCAAGGGCATCCCTGGTAGCTCGTTAGAAACACAGGGTCTCAGGACCACTCAGGCCTTCTGCGTTAGAATCTGTTTTTTTAAACAAGGTTCACAACTGATTCATTAGCACATTACAATTTGAGAAGCACGGCTCTAAGGCGGCTTTAGGCTCTCAGGTAGATTAAAAAATATTAAGAATTGTCTTTGCCCTGCCTGAGCTTGCTTGTGATAGCAATGAGCTGAAAGCACATCAACTGGCAATTAGTAAGGAAAGGCAGGAAGAGTTAAGTGCCAAGCCGGGGGTAACCAGCAGAAAAGCCTCTAAGTGTTGGGAGGAAAGCATATTCAGGGCCAATTAGGTCCACCAGGGAAGACTACAGTTTCTGCTTCTGCTATTTCAAGTTGGTTTAGCTTCCAGTCCTGAGGCCCTAGGGGGCAGTGCGGCATAGTAAAACACAGATGGCTTCGCCTCCGAGCTCCTCAGCAGCCCCATGACCTTGAGCAATTAGGTGATAATCCCCCTGAGCCTCAGTTTCCTCATGGAGAGGCTAACACGAGATAATTCCTTCCTCAGAGGGCTACTGTGAGGATTAAAAGCAAAATGAAGAAAATAAATGTCTGACACATATTAGGCACTTTCCCTTGACTAATTCATAGTTACCCAATTCACAGAGAGCTACAGTTTAGAAAGCTCTGCTGTTGACTGATGCTCAGAGAGTGTTAACATGTTCTACGGAGGCAAAAGGAGCTTGGAAGAAGCTCTTCTGCAGTGGCTAGCTTGACCCCTACAGGGTGTTGCTTGTGAGCAGTTTCTCTAACTGGGGGCTCAGGAAGGGCAGGGAGTTCCACCCCTGTTCCTAGTGGCTGTAGGAATTCAAACGATGGCCTCAGCTTCTGGCTGATTCTCTTACCTTCGGAAGCAGTGATAAGCCCAAGAGCACTGCATGTTGCAGCTGTGGGAACCCCTAGAGGCTTAGTTCAAACTTTGGCTCCGCATCAGATTCTCCTGGGGATTTGTGAAAACGACTGGTTCCCAGGAACCACCTGAGAAAAAAGCATCTCCGGGGCGGAAAGGTATTTTCAATAAGCACCCTAGGTGATCTGCGTGTGCAGCCAAGGCCGAGAACCGCTGTGCACTGTGCATGGCAGGCTTAGTACCCCTGGAGACCGTTTATTCCCGTCTTAGTGCTTAAGCGCGAGTGAGAGACTTGTGCCCCAAAGGCTGGCCTCGCTGGCTGTCAACACACTCACGTGGATCTGCGGGTCCTGAGTAAGTTTTAAATTTAATCCGTTTTACAGTGTGAGAGTTAAGATAAACAAAACAAGACAAAAGACAAAAAAAAAAAACCGAAATAAAAGCTAAGTTTTGTATATCCAGATGTGATATTCTCTCTCTTTTTTTTTTCTTTCCAGTTTTATGTGTGATCTTTGGATCCAGGCTGGTTTCATTCTATATACTCGGTTAACATTTGGAATGCTTGGTAATAAAAAGAGTTTATTTCCTTAGAAATTAGCTTGCATTTCTAATTGCCCTTCATCTCCTGGTGATAGAGAAATCACTTATTCTCAGTCTGTGTTGGGGGAGAGGTTGCTTCATTTCCCTCATTATTTGTATGTTTCCTAAATTTTTGTAAATCTTAATTGGTAATTTTGACCAAATTTCACAGCAAAACCCCTCAAGATGTATCAAGTGGCGGTTGGGCAGGTTAAGACACACTGTGGTGTCAGTGTGTGTCTCTTTGCAAAACATTAAAGTTTGAGAAACAAGAAACGTGTTTGAATTCACATACAGTGTCTGGGGATAACAAGAGCAACTTATCTTTCAGGGCTGAAGTGAAGGTTAAACTCATTAGTATTTACAAGTGTCATGAACAGTTCCTGGTGCCAACACACATTCAGTAAGCATTGGCTTATTTTATTATCACACCCGAATCTGTTCATTTCACTTCTGCTAACAATCCCAGGATCCTCGTTCTACCTTCTACTTCTGATCGATTATTACTGCAGCCATTGTCACTTTTTCTGCTAGTCACCAAAGAGCAGTCAAAGTAATAATTTTCTTCTCTTTTTTAAAAATTTTATTAAATTTTTTTGGGTTACCTTGGTTAATAAAATTATATAAGTTTCAAGTATACAATTCAATAATATGTCATAGGTATATTGCATTGTGGCTTCTACATTTAAATGCTTTCCCCTTCTTTCTGCCAACCTTCAAAAAAAGAATTAGACCTTCTTCGCGCGGCCTTTAAGGCCCTGCATGATCTGGTTCTAGCCTACTTTTCCAACCCCACATTCTCAGTACTGCACCGTTCAGCTCCTCAGTTCTCAGAAGCCAAGACCTCTTTTGCAGCCTTTAGTAAGTAAACTTTCCTTGGCCTGGACTCTTCCCTCCTCTTGCCTCCTCCTTCTCTCCTGGTCCATCCATCAATGGACACAGGTTGTTTCCATGTCTTGCCTATTGTAAACAATGTTGCTATGAACAGGGGAGTGTAGAATCTTTTTGTGTTAAGTGTTTTTATTTCTTTGGATATATCCCGAAGTAGTATTGTTGGATCATATTGTATTTCTATTTTTAATTTTTTGAGGAGCCTTGACCTCAACATAACTCTTGAGATCCATCTGTATGGATGAATTTAGATATAGTCCATCGTTTTTACTGTTGTATAGTATTTCATTGCATGACTGTAACACATGATTTCTTTTTTCATTCTATTCTACATAAATAATTAAGTTATTTTTAGTTTCTTGATATTACAAATAATATTCTGATAAAATTTCTTGGTGGACATATATAAATTTCCCTAAGATGTATACTTACAATAAATTTCAGGGGCTTGTAAAAATCACATATGTTTAACTTTAAGATAATACATAATTATTTTCCAAGTTGGACCAATTTAAATTAATTAATGACATCTCAGAATTTTTTTGCTTTATATCTTAGTACTTTCAGATTTTTGTCAATCTCATGAGGATAAAATTGTATATCATTATGATTTTATTTTGCTTTCTCTTGATTATTAATGAGTTTGAATATCTTTTCGTATGTGTAATGGCCATTTGCATTTCCTCTTCTGTGAAATGTCTGTTGATTATTTTGAATATTTAAATAAAGAATCATTTGTCTTTTTCTTATTGTTTTGTAAGAGTTCCTCATGTAGTCTGGATACTAACTTTTTAGCAGTTATAAGATATTTCAAATATCTTCTCACAGAATGTGACTTAGTCTTAAACTCTGGAGAGACAGACAGACAGAGAGAGAAGAGAGAGAGAGAGAGAGAGAGAGTGTGTGTGTGTGTGTGTGTGTGTGTGTTTCCTGAATGAAAAACCTTACTTTAAGTGTAGTCGAAATGATTTAACTTTCTATTTATTTTTTGAACTTTTTGAATTGTTTAAAAGAAATTCTTTCCTACACTGAATCCATAAAGTTATTCTCTGATATTTTTTTCCCCCTAAAAGCTGTATCTTCCTTATTTAAGACCTTGATCTACCTAGAATTGATTTTTGTGAGTGGTGAAGGTGGGTATATGAATCTGCTTTTCCTTATATGAGTAATCATTGTTACAGCTTTACTTTTCAGTCCATTCTTTGCCCAATTAGTTATAGTGATAGCTTTACAATATGTTTGTATATATGTGTGTGTATGTATATATAAACACACACACACATATGTATGTGGTCTATTTTTGGTCTCTCTGTTTTATTGGTTTATTTATCTATTTCTGTGTCAGAACCTTGCCTAAATTATTCCAGCTTTATAATAAGTCAATATCCAAAAGGACAGATACCTTCAATCTTATTTTTTTTTCTTTTTCAAGAGTATTTTAGCTAGTCTTAGACCATTGATCTTCTATATGAATATCAAAAACAGGTTGGCAAGTTCCACAAAATATACTGTTAGAATTTTTATTGCAATTTTATTGAATTGGTGGAACATTTTAGAAAGATTGCTATCTTTACAATATTGTTTATTTCCATCCAAAAAAGAGGTATATCTCTCTATTTAGGTCCTTAATATTTTTAAGATGTGTTTATAATAAAATCTTGCACAACTTTCATTAGATTTACTATGAGCCATCTTACCTTTTGTTGCTATTCTAAATGACATTGTTTTAAAAGTGGATTTTTTCAAACTTTTACTGATTTACTGAAATACAGCAGGATTTTATACATTGATTTTATATCCATTAATCTTGACAAACTCATATTTCTAGTATATTCTTTGGGGTTTATCATTTGAGACTGACAGTTTTGTTTTGTTTTTCCTTCAAAATCCTTGATTTTAATTTTCTTTGTTTCTATTTTGCTTGCTAGGAAGTATAGTGTAGCAGTTAAAGGCACAAGTCTTGAAGCACACTTCCCGAGTTAACCCACCTCTGCTACAAACTTGCTATATAACTTAAGTTTAGTCATCTGCAAAAGTGGGTAACAGTATACCTACCTCACAGGACCTTGTGTGGAATAAATGTTAACTCATGTAAAGTGCTTAAAAAAGTACTTGGTACATGACAATGTCTAATAAACATTAAACGTTATTGTCAGACCCTCCAATATAAAGTCAAAATGCTGTGTTTTGTTTGTATTTAATCCAGTTTGAAAATATTTGTCTTTTTACTGTGGAGTTCTTGTCAAAATTTTAAAAAAACCTGTGAGTCAAGAAATATGTATTTTTCTTTTAGTGGTTTCACTAAAAATTTAAAATTTCTTTTTAACTTGATGAAGTCTAAACTTAATATCATTAGTTTTCTAAAAAGGATTCATGTTAGCAGCCTGCAACTGTTATGCTATTGCAATATTAGTTTTACTTTGCTTTTTAAAAACCAATTATCTGATGATATTATATGGTTGATATCTTTTTTACATTTACGTTGTGTTTATAACTTTCTAAGCTCACAATTTCTTCTTGCACTTTAGATTCTCCTTCTGAGATAATATTTTTTTTTCTTACTGTGATTTTTCTTTGTTTCTGTTCTCCGTAAACACTTCAATTTTCTCATCTGATATTTTCAAAATACAGTTTTATCATTTTTGTAACTTTTTTTCTTTTTTTAAACAAATATAATTCCACTCTCTTTTGGCTTCTAGTTTAACAAAGTTATCTTGTATTTCTTTTATAATTTCTTCTTATACAATTAATCATTTTTCTTCTGCCTGTTTTCAAAACAGTTTCTTTGGTGTTCTGCAGTTACAACATGAGAATTTATTTCTACTTACTTTTGCTTCTGATGCATTGTTTCTGGATCTGAGGACTAGTCTTATCAATTCTGGAAATTTTTCAGTCATTTTGTTTTTAATATATATTTTTTTCTATTCTTTTCATTCTTTGCATCTGAAACTCCACACTTTCTACCTCTTTGGCTATCTTTATTAAATCTTGGGGAATTTCTTAAGATCTATGTTCTGGTTCATTAAATTTTTTTCCTGCTGTGTCCTTTCTAGAGTTTAATCTGTAATTAAATTTTTAATTTAACTTTAGATTTTTATTTCTAGAAGTCAATGTTAGTATCTTGGCACTTCAGAAGAATTTGGTTTCATTGCCATGTTTTTTAATATCCTCTTTTATCCTTTTTATGTATTGAACTCATTTTAACAAACCCATAACTTTGTGACTCTGATTCTATAGCTTGTTGTTTCAGTTGACTTTTGCTCATGTTACCTTGGTCTTTGTATCTTTCATAAATTTTTATTGTAAATTCATGTTTCTTCAATTCTTACATCTAGGAATTCTTTGAAGTGTGGCTTAAAATACCTGTTGTCATGTAGGATTATGTTTGCTTCTTCCAGGTACAAGAAGATACACCCAATTCATGTCTATTTTCAAATAATTTTTAGCTTGGTTCTTGTTCTAAATGCATGTGAACATAGGCTCTATTCAGAGCTGAGCAAGCATCTTTTCCATCTCACTTTGTCCAAAAGGGCGTTTCTCTACATCACTTACTGATGTTGGCTTATGAAGGCCCTAGCTTCATTTGGTTGTCTCTCCTATAAACGTTTGCATTCTGCAAGACCCAGACTTTGCCTTCTGCTCTCCCCAGTCATGAAACCCATGAAAACTCAGGATCAAAACCGGGCAAGGTTGGCACGTGCCCTTGGAGCAGTGCTTGCTGCAGAGCTTACTCATCTCTCTGGAAACACGTTTTCTACTTTTTTTTCTAACATCGGAAGATCTCCCTTAGTTACATTTCTCTTTGATTTCTCTGTTAGCTCAGCCACGTGGTTCAAATGCTGAATAAAGACTTTAAGAAATACTTTTAGAGTGCTGTACTAGAAGGCCTTTCTGGACATTGAGTTTGCCATATTTATGGCATGTTCCAGGTCTCTCTATTTTAACCACTACATCATTTCACAGAGGTATTACTTAAAATAAAATAATAGTAGCTAATATTTACTTTACTTGTGTCAGCACTTTGCTAAGTGCTTTATGTGTGTTATTTAATTTAATGCTCATAACAACCCATCCTGATAGGTACAATGTCTAACTTCATTTTGGAGATCAGAAAACTGAGATCTAAAAAGATGAATAACTCTCCCAGTTCATACTGCCAGGCTTTTTTGGAGCCAGATGTCAATCTAATTTTCATAATTAAATACTTCAAACATTCAGAAAACTTGAAATAATAATACAATGAACTTATACCTCAATATTATACTGTTGTAAACATTTTGTCACATTTGCTTTCTCTCTGTATGTAGATATGTACCCTTGGCTGTAACATTTGAAAGTACGTTTCAGATATTGTGATACTTAACCTCTCAACATTGAGGTTTCAAAGTGGTCCCTCTGGTAAACTCTTATTGCTTTTTGGACAATGAGGAAAATTCTTTACTTGACAGGAGATTTTTTATTTTTAAATACAGGGTTTAGCAAAGTGCCTGTTACTTAGGAAGTGAATTGATGATGATTTGTTAAAAGAGAACCTAGGTAAATAGGAAAGGCGCTAAAATAAGAAACTCATTCTAATTGAAATAGCAGGAAAAAGAGATAGACTGAAGGGACTAGTTATCTTTCCCTAGGAAATATGCTATAGCATTTCACCCTGACAGGGATGCAGGAAACATCTGTGTAGATCTACATGTATAAAACATTATTCCCCTGCTATGTACTGTTTTGTCCCCCAGCTAGATGGTGAACCCCTGGGATAGGGAATCTCTCTTCTCTCTGTGTATCTAGCTAATTATGTGGTTCCTGATAAAATTGAATGAATGAATAAATTCTAATATACTATTTATAGTGAATATAATTTCTACCGTATTATTGCTACTATTCCTGTTACTGAAGCCAATTTTACTGATACTATTACTGTTGCTAAATTTATTACCATTTCTGTCATCAAGCTCTCTGAGGAAGACAGGGCCAAGGGAAAAATCTTATTCTCATCTATAGCTAAGAAGGATTTAAAGTAAATTAGTCTAAACTTGAATCTGGATATTCTATCTCCAAGTGCGATGTTTTCTCTATGCCATTTCTTTTTTAGAATATTTGTTTGTTTATGTATTTATTTTTTAATTTATTTTTTGATAAAGGTTGACATACAATATTACATTAATTTTAGATGTTATGCCATTCCTTTGATTCAGTATTTGTTGAGCTATCACTATGTACCAGGAACTATTCTACAGGTTAAAGTAGCCAACAGAATAAGAGCAGAAACAGTATGTTTATAGAACTGGTGACTTCAGTAACACCTGACATCCTTAAAAGGGCATGACTGGTGCTAGCTACTTTTAGAAACTCCAGCTATTATATGCAGTTATGCGCATATAAATAAAATACTAAAATATAATTTTATACAAATATATATTTAGATATTTATAGGTATCACTTGTGAAATATAAGTATTACTTATAAAATATATTTTATATGCATATATATGTATAATTTTTATATAGATGTATATAAATTGTGAATTCCTACATATACTAAAGTGACTAAATCTGTACCCATGGCTGGGGAAGAAAGGGGTAAGGAAGCAGATAGACTTGGGAGGGCCTGAGGTTCCCTGCGCTGCAGATGAGAGACAAGAGACGAAGAGCTGAAGGCTAAGGAGGGTTCAGTTGGATTCAGTCTCTGCACACTTTTTACCTCAGCACAGCAGCTGTCAGGGTCCTGCTCATACTGAGGCATGTGGAACATTGACTGGAGATGGCACATGACATGGCAGAGCAGCCAGTGAGCATTGGGGTTGATCGTCTTTAACTAACTGCTCTTGTTCTATTTCTGAAATCCCTTCCTACAATTATATTATCTCTCCTGTCTAAGAACCTCCTGCCAAAGCACTGAGGGATGCTAGATTATTTCACTCTGACCTCTGAATTGATGTTCAAGTTTTTAAAGAAAAGCAAACATTGCTAATTTCAGAATGAATGTCTTGTGTGACATACTGACGTTTAGTGGTGGTGGTCTGATATGTTGGTTACACATACTCGTGGAAAGCAGAGGATTTGTTCTTCGATCTTTATACTCACACTTAACAAGAACTTGTTATTTCTCTGATATTTAGTAATACTTTGCTGTTTACCTCCATTATCAGCATCCACACATCTATTACACAGTAAGAAAGTAGACATATTTAGTGTCAGATATCAGGTGAAGAAACACAACATAAATGCTGAATATCAACTGCAAATTGGCAGTTTCGTTTTTATGCAATTTCAACCTTTGGCAGTAACTATCTTTATATAGTCTCCAGACTCTCATTATAAGGTATTTTCCTGGCAAAAATATTGTGAATAATATTGACATAATTAAAATAAAAACTTGGTAGTGTCTGTAATCTTTTCTGTTATAGACCTCAAACTTGTCGGAGGAATATCACAGACTATTTAGCAAGAAATATATTCTTAATGGCATTTTTATTTCATTTTCAAGCAAAATGGAAGAAATCAAAAGAACTGGCTTGAGTTTAAACTTCAAACGTATTCAGATAGGAAAAACACAGGGCATTCTAGCTACTGTGCAAATAAATCAGCAGTAAAACATCATCATAGAATGGGAGGAAAGAAAATTTAGGAAAAAAGATTGAAAATATTTTATTTAGATTTTAGAAACCTATGAACTCCATGGAAGGTAAGAGTAATTGAATGCTCTTTGGGAGGTAGAGCAGGTGGCCCTCTGGTGAAAAGTGGCTTCTTGGTAGCCCAGGTCACCATTGAAGAGAGACACACCAGAGAAACGCCCATCTGCCTGCTACATTCTATAACGATCTGTCCTGTAAAAGGGAGTTACGATGAAAGGCAGATTCGCAGTGAGGCTTTGACTCTCTGAACTCAGAGCAGGGAAGACAGGAAGCTAGAAAGTGAGGGAGAAAATATGAACAAGCCACTGTTAATTAGTTTTGCAATGTTCAAAGTATAATGGGGCTGAGAGAGGCTAGGAATATGGGCTTAACAGGGAACTTCATGAGACTCTATTACTCCTTTCTCAAGAACTGGCAGACCATTTTTATATTTTCACCAGAAATGAAGGAAGAAAGCTCCATTTTGAATATCTGCTCTGCCAGTTAATGACTCTGATATTGGATGACTTCATGAACCTTGGTTTTCTTACCTGACATATGCGGTTATTGCTATCTATTATAGAGCTGTTTGGAAGGTTAGTACAACGAGTAAAAGTCAATCCCAGTGTCTGACACAGGCCAGGCACATAGTATTGGGAAATATGTGTCAAATTTGCAAGTCCTTACTATGATTATAAGTGTCCTCCTGTCAAAATCATACCTAACTGGTATACAGCTAGGAGAACAGGAAAGTTTCTTCTGGAAGCTCATGAATAGCCTCTCATGTCCCTCCCCTTCAGTTTCTGGGTGCTGTCCACTGGACATAGAGCTGCCAGTGGGGCCCCAGGGTGACCAAAGCAGTGAAGGCCATATCCGGGGTGCTGTCTCTGGGTGCTCACAGTACTGCATGTCCTAGCCTTCTCACTGAGTCACAGCCACACTGATTCCACATGGAAGGGGTCAAATACCCCTTCTCTGACTCTGAATCTCCTAACATGACATCCAAAAGATGCCACTCACATTGCTAGGACGGGAAGTTCCTGAGCTTCTGTCTATGGCTCCTTCGCCTGTGGGTGCTACAGCAAGGCTCTGGGCTCGAGCAAGAAGCACCTCTCTGCCTCCTATATTCAGGTGCCTGAGGGGGAAGCTCGCCTCATGGACCTCTTCCCAAAAGAAACGAGCTCTTGAGAAAAGATAGTCTCTCCAGGGTAGAAACAGCCCACAAGCTAAGCTCCCTCTGAGCCCAGGGCCTATCATTCTCAACCGTAACTCCTTTTCTTCATTGTTCTCTGCTTGATTCAAAATGACCTTATTTGTTAGTTTATTGCTTTTTTTTTTCTATCTCTACCTAAATTGTAAGCAGCGTGGGGACAAGGACCGTGTCTTTTTTATACATAATCTCTCCACTATCATATTCCTAATACCAAGTACTGTCTTCGATATACAAAATTGTGGATGAACAAAGGAGTGAATCTTTTCTATCATCTGGGACTCATTTGGGGGGCTTACTTCAGTATTGGCCCTTCGTTTTTCAATCCAGAGGCGCTTTGCCTCCTGCAGAGCTGGGCAGCACTGATGAATCATCTGTCACCTGTGCTCCTTCCCATTTTGACCTGTGCGTGTCACACACGCTGAGCTACTGTGGCAGACGGTGTGTGGGCACTGAGGCTGAGCGTGCTGAGCCAGCACAGTGCCTGTAAGGCGACACCCCAGTGTGGCCTGAGCTGCTCTTCCTTCCTGTCAACAGAGTAGCTAGCAGTTTGCTTCAGTGGCATCTCTCTTCTTGGCAGGGGAATACAATCAGCTTATTTCCTGGCCACTTCTAGCTCCAATCTCCCCATTTGTATTAAAAGGTTAATTGCTTTACACCTGCAAATCCCCAGTCTGGCTTCTCCAAGAGAGAAAAACAGCGGCCAGGAGAGCCACCTTTCTACTCTCATCTCGTTCCCCGCACCAAGTGCACGGAATCTCTTTATTTGAGGCCAAATGCGCATTCCCATCAGAGAGATAGCTGCTGTTGGCATTGAGTAGCGAGTGGCTGGCTGGATAACTGCTTGTTCAGAAGCCCTTGAAGATGCTGCTCGGTCTCTGTTTACTGTGGACTGGGGGAGACAGTTCCTTCTTTTCTAAGGGCAGCCTTTAATGAGCACCCGGTGGCTTTTTGATGTGGCCCTTCCCTGAGAGTGGGGAAAGGCAGTGCTGGAATCACACATTTTCACTTGTAGACATTTCTTGTGTTGAACCCTGTCAGAAATAACACTGCCTTTGAGACACAGAAAATCTAATTTGATAGCAATGTTTCTGCTTTTTTTTTTCCCTCTTGGACACATTGTATCAGTTAAAATATAGTCTTTGGACCCAGTTATTTTTCACTTGGAAAGTAATTTGGGACAGGGCTCTGCACTATTATTAGTGATGACTTGAGAAACTGTATTTATGAGCAGTTTTGTCCTAAAATGACCCCAAATTAATACATAGCAGTATAAAGTATGGGGAGAATAAAGGAAAGTACTTAGTCTACATGCTTTCCTTGAAAACTGCATGTGCATAAAATTCTTGGGAATTTTAAGAGGACATGCCTTCCCCAACTGCTCACCACCCAAATGTGCTTCAAGAGAGAGAGAAGGATTCGGGGGCTGACAGAGGAGGTTCAGGGACCTAGAATTTCTATTCTTTAAATTGGAGACAAGCATTGCATAGGGGATTACCTTCCCAGATAGGCAGAGGCTATTAAATACACAGAAGACACTTAAATACATGTTGAATATATTAATGAATAAAACATGAATAAGCTAAAAAGAATAAGACCTGGATCTTGTCCTCAGTCTTACAGTATAGTAAGGGATAGAGACAGGTAAGTGAACGAATACAATAAAGCATTAGAAGGGCTGAAATTAAGGTACATATAGATCCAATGTCAGATGGGGAGATGTGTTTCTCAACCTCTATTCATGATCACTCCCTGAAAGTGACTTAGAAAAAAAAAGAGCAAGATTCCCCCCCGGCCCCCAAAACCGATGTCTGCCAATTTGGGTGTCATGTCACCCCCACTGAGAATATATGGCCTAAAGAAAGGAGAAGTGATTTCTCACTCAGGAAAAGTCCAATGGGATCTTATAGAAGAGCAGAGATGTGTTGCCTGTAGTATTAAAAGATGAGTGGTCACTTTTCTTAGGTAGGCAAAAGGACAGCAGTGTCAGAATAGGGAGCAACATATGCAAACGTAGCAAGGCACGAAGGGGACCACTTAGCAGGTAGCGCAGGTAGATGCACAGGCAGAAATAAACCTCTTTTAGGCTGAATTCTGTTCAAATGCCCCTTACCTAATTTGCCTGTCATGCGCACTGGGATACTGGTTATAACAGGCAGATTCTGCCCAGTTCAGGTAGGTATCTATAATGATATCTGAAAATATCCTTTTTGGTGTAACTGTTTTGGGACAATAAAGAATTTGGCAAGAATATTTGAGCTCAAAATCTGGAATAAAAACTATATTACATAAAAATCTGTATAAGCCATGGGTAGGAGGAGAGAGAGCTAGGTAGAGCACAGAGGATTTGGGGAGCATTGAGACTACTGATAGATACTATGATGGTGGCTGTATGCCATTAGCACTTGTTCAGACACCTAGACTGTTCAATACCAAGAGTGAACCCTATTGTAAACTATGGACTATGGGTGATAATGATGTGTCAGTGCTGGTTCATCAGTTGAAACAAATGAACTCCTCTGGTGGGGGCATTTGGACATCTTTGTCTCTTCTGCTCAGTTTTTGCTGTGAACCTCAAAGTGCTCTAAAAAACATAATATAGTTTTGTTTTGTTTTTAATCCTTAAAAGGTGTAACTGGATTAAATTCATAATCTGTATGGCTAAGGGTCTAATTGTGGGAATCATGAGTTTGGAGTCAAATAGTTAAGGTTCAGATTCTGAATCCATCAGTTAATTGCATGACCTTGAGTAAATAATCTCTAAATTTCATCACCTGTAAAACTGGGTGTGTGTGTGGGGAAATATCTATATTATAGATGTACTATGAAGACTTGCTCATCCTCCCTTTAAAAATGCCACTTGAGAGAGAGTAGCCCAGAAGGCACCTTGTTTACCAAGGCATTAGGAATACATTAGTGAGTACTAAAAGAGCATGTTTGAAGAGCTATGTGGTGGTTATTCTCTGTAGGTCAGAAAAGAAACTGAGCAATTCTGCCATTGAAATCAACTCTCTGAACTCAGTAGGGAGAATAGGAGTTCTGGAAGTCCATTTAGAAGTCAATGGGGATAATGGGGATTTGATGGTGATAATGGTTCAGGGGTCAGATGGTCAGACGAGACAACGGGGTGTGATTACTGGAATGAAGGCAGAGTGGTTTTATCTATAGACATTTTGGCATTGGTAATTGACCACAGTGTCCCTAGGACTGTAAGAGATGGAGGCTACTAAAATTTTACTTGATTTAAATAAATGGAAGGGCTCTAGGTCTTGTTAATAGTAGTCTGACTTTAGTCACCATAAAAAAATGTGTTGCAGCCCTTCAGTCGGCTCCCGGATCCAGCCAGTTCACAGATCTAGAACCCCTTAAATGAAAGGAAGAGTGGGTCCCTTTGAGGAAGAATATTGCTACAATGTCAAAAATTATACTGTAAATCTTTCCCCTAGCCTTCTGTAAATGGATCGTGGTTACTTACCTGGCATCTGGGCCCTAGAGGAGGAGAACTAATGAAACTTTATGTCTCTGAACTGACACTAATTCTTGGAGACTCAAAATCCCCCTTTGATCCACCTATAAAATGAAGGGCGTAAAGAGTTCAGACAATTAATGGAAGTTTGGCTTGCATCCATCTCAAAGTGGCCCACTTGGTCCTGAAACCTATCCCACGACTGCTTCTTCAAGTCTGGAATTTAAAGTTGAGGGAGACATACTTAGCCACTAGAATTCTTACACTAGAAAGAGGGCTGTTACAGTAGGGAAGTTTGCATGGAGACCCTTAGAATGGCCTCCACCTCCCCACATAGCAAACTAAAACTACACTGCATCCCTGGATGGACTGTGGAGATTTTTGCCATGATCAAGGCCTTGAAAGACGCGGGGATAGTAATCCAACTCACCTGTCTGGCCTCTGCAGAGGCTAGATGGATCTTGGATTTTAGAGAATGACACTGGCATTTTTGTAAACTTGATCAAGCGATGAGTGAAATTCCAACGGCTATTCCAAACATGACTCTTTCACCAGAAAAAGATTGACACCCCCTGGTACCTGGTATGTAACTTGGGTAGTTGACGGCTGCTAGTTATCCACCAAACACTAATGTAGTGTCAGCGCCAAGCTGATCGAAAAGGGAAGGTTCGATGGTGAGACGCCCAGTTGGGAGATTGCACAAGAGGCAGACACGGGAATGAAACATCAGGCACCAGCTTTATCGTGAGGAGCACAGTTCTACCGGGGGAAGTACAGTCTACTATGAGAAGGAGCATGGCATTGTGTGCATTTCTTCTGCTCCCCTTTCTTGTGCTCCCCTTCTGCTCTCCAGGGGACCACATAGCTCCACACAGATCAGAGTACAGTAGTGGCATTCAGCCACACATAGCTGATACAATTAGCTGAAGTATGTTTACATATTGTAGGCGCAGGTGCCTGACTACACTAATGTAACTTTCTAAATCCAGAGTCCTATTCCTAGCCGTGGGCCTGGAGCACACACAGCCAGACCTGGGACCAGCCATATCTTGGACCAGCCAGACCTTGGATTCAGCCGAGTCTGGAGGCCACATGTAGTAATTGCTGTGAAGGCATTTTGTTGATGTGATTCAAGTCCATAAACAGTCAATTTGAAGGCAGGAGATATTATTCTAGATAATCTGAGTGGGCCTTATTCAATCAGTTCGAAGCCATGAAGAATAGCATTGAGTTTTTACTGGGGAAGAAACCATTCTTCCTGAGAACAGCAGCATTAGACCATGCCTGAGAGTTTGAGCTTGCCCTTTTTCCAGCCTTCCCTATGGATTTTAGACTTGCCTAGCCAGCCTCTGTGATCTCATAAGTCGATTACTTGCCATCAGTCCTAATATATATCTCCTACTGGTTCTGTTTCTCTAGTTCAACTCTGACTGATACAGCAGTTAACGTGATGAGTGCTTTTTCTTTGTGTTAATAAATATTATCAGAAGCTGTTTACTTTCAATAGGCAAAGCCAGCAATAATCCTTCAGTGTACTACCTCGGGGTTAAAAACTCCTCTCCGAGTCTGTTATAATCTTGTCCATAGGGACCTTGATTACCTCTTCATTCTGTGAGACATCATGCTGCGCCACTAATTTGATGATATCATCCTAATTGGACTAGTGAGCAGAAAGTAGCAACTACTCTAGACATCTCAGTAAAACACTTGCAAAACAAAGGATAGGAAATAACTTTCCCCCAAATTTAGAGGGCTTCTACCTTGTAGGAGTCCTAGGCATCAGGTGGTGCACTGAGAGATCCCTACCAGATTGAAAGGTCAGTTGCTGCCAATAGACTCTCCTACCACAAAGATAGTGGCACAGTGCCTAATGAGTCTGTTTAGATTTTGGACCCAACATATACTGCATGCTGACATGCTTCTCAGACCCATCGATTAAATAGCCAGAAAAGCTGTCAATTTTGTGGAGCTCTAGACCAAGAGAAACTCTGCAGCTGGTTGAACGTGCCAAACTGCTCTGCCATTTAGGCCAAATGGCCTGACAGATCTGTCTGACGGTGCTTGAAGTGAATGTGGCAGGTGGGGATGCTCCATGGAACCTTCGGCAGAATGCTGAGGTTGCCCATCACAGGTCTTCGGAATTTTGGATCACAGCTATGTCACCCTCTGCAGATAACTATTCTTTTGAGAAAAAACTTTCTGGCTTGCTACCATGCCCTTGATTATGGACTACCACGATAGAACCATTGTAAACTGCTTGGTGACTGATTCGGTAAGATGTAATGCTGGGTGTGTTTGGCAGCCTTCCATCATTAAGTGTAGGTGATGAAGTAGATCTTGAAGGCTCAAGTAAGTTGCATAGATAAATAGCCCAGTTGCCCGTGGTTGCTGCTCCTGCCACATTGTCTCCTCCCACTTAGTCTGCTTTTATGGCTTCCTGGGAAGTTCCCCATCACCTGATGACTGAGGAAGAAACAATGAAGGTCCAGTTTACAGGCGGTTCTGCACAGTATGCTGGCATTGCCTGACAGCACTGGAACTCCACTTTGGGGTGTCCTTGAAAAATAGTGATGAAAAGAAACCTCCCGCAATATGCAAAATTTTGACCACTACCTATATATATTTTTTTCATGGTTTTTAGAAGCAGAGCTGGTCAGAGGTAGGTACAGAAATACATCATTTCATGTTAAGTGGTTATCAGTTTGGCTTGGCAGGCAGGGCCCTGGAATGAAGATGCCTGGGAAGCTGGTAACTAGGTCTGGGAAGAGCTCTGTGGATGGATCTCTCCCAAAGGGTGTTGTCTGTGTTCCAGGTGAATGCCCACCAAAGAATTTTAGTTATCAGGTGGAAAAATGGCTTATTTCGTGGATGTTAAGTCAGGCCCTGTCCCCGGACACCTCTATTTTTTTTTTCTAATGGTCTCAAGAAGTGGTGATGGTGGCAGAGGTGGCAATTATGCATGTCCTCAGCAACACAGACTCCTTACTCACCAAGGCTGATTTCATCTATCCCTTCGCTAAGTGTCCAACATGCCAACAGAAGAGACCAGCACCGAGCTCCTGATCTGTCACCACTTCCTCAGAGAACCAAGCAGTCATTCGGTGACAGGTTGATTGCACTGGACCTCGTTCATCTGGGAAGAAGCGGCACTTTACTCTCATTGAAAGAGATACTCTGCATGAGAATTTGCCTTCTCTGCTTACAATGCTTCTGAAAAGTTCGCCATGCATGGATTTATAGAAAGTTTTATTCACTGTCGTAGTATTCCACACAGCACTGCTTCTGTCAAAGCAACACATTTTACAGAATAGAATGAGTTGGCTGTGCTCATGGAATTCACTGGGCTCACCATCATCTCTCTCGCTCTAGAAGAGCTGGTTTCGATAAGATGGTGGAACGTCTCTTTGAAGACTCAGAGCTAATACCTGGTGGTACCTTGTGAGGCTGGGGTAATGTTCTCTAGGATGTGGAGTATGCTCTGAATCATTGACTGACACGTGGTGCTGCTTCTGCCGTTAAAAATTAAGAGTTTGTTTGTTTATTGCTAGTCACCTGGCAACTTGGTGTTTCTCATGCTACTGAAACAATAGGAGAAAAAAGGAAGTGGTAGTTGTACTGGGGGTAATTTGTCCTACCTGGAAAATGGCTGAAGATCCACAGGGACACAGGTTGGTACTCTCATATTCTGTTATAAAGTAACTAGTGGGACCTTCAGAAATGAAAGTTTGTGGGACTCCACAGGCAAGGAGCCTAGCTGAACTACTCAGGGAGGACAAAGTCAATACAGAATATGTAGTAGAGGGAGAGCGTGATAATTGATCGATCCAACTATATGACCAGCTGTGGAATTTGTAGACTTATGTGTTTTCCTTCCTTGCTTTTATGTGAATATATGTTTGTGTATATATGTATCGTTTAAAAAGGTTCCCCTTCTTTCCTTCTCCTATAAATATAAGATGAATAGTAGTTACTTTTATATCTCTGTATTTAAATGACAAGATATCAAAGCTAGAGGGTGACTCAAGTAGAAGAGGAAAGAATAAAACCTGAAGATGGACTAGTATATGTATTCCCTTTACGGGAGAGGGTTAGATGTTTTTGGTTGTGTGATGCTAGCTTCATACAAAGTAGAAGCATCCTTTTGCCATTATCTTTATTTGAAATAAAGTATGGTTAAAGAGGTGTATATGGATGCTAAGTTGACAGGGATAAATAGTTTTCGATGGTGCTGTTGTCAATTTAGGAACTGCATTTCGACATTCCCTTGTATGGCTGGATTAGAAGTAGCCAAAAGAGAAACTTGAGCAGGATTTAAGAGGCAGGAGTAAATCAGTGGCTGATACTTTTGAAAGGTTGTATCCTCAGATACTGTGATGGTCAGAAGTGGAGGGGTCTGGAGGGTCCTAGCGGGTCCTTGCTCTCCTCTGCTCTGTGTCTAGCATGTCTTTCTAACCGCTGGTCCTACTGTTCAACAGTGGCCCCAGGGTGAAACACTAGATGCTTGGCTGGGAACCCACACAGGTGGTAGCTTCATAGAAACAATGACTTCCCCTAGATCTCGCCATGAACTCTTCCTTTGTCGTCCCAGTTTGGCGGCTAGAAATGCTTGGCTTCTTGGACTTCTGGAAGCTCCCAATTATCCACCTATGCCAGCTAAGCAGGCTGGCTAGTAACTCTTGCTCTGGCCTTTCAAATTTCTCTTAAAGACCTTCACGTCCATGGCATCCCAAACATAAGTATAAATTCTGATTTCTATAATCGATTCCTTATTCTCATATTAGTCATTGTGTCTCTGCTTCACTGATCGAATCCTGCACGACTTTCTTTCTCAAGGACACTGGAATGGCAACTGCCCCCATCTCTTACACATCATAAATTACCTCCTCTTAAGTGGATTATTCCTACCAGGCAAACAAGGTCTAGTTTTCTTCCACTTAAACGAATTCTCTTAATCGCATTTTCCTTTTTAGCCACAATCGTATTTATTTGCTTACAGTTATAGCTAAACTTAAGACATTTGTCTATCATCGATGTGTTTATTTTTCATTCTTCTTTTTCTCTTTGGAATTCATTTCAGTCAGGTTTCTCCCCAATACTTTCCACTGGAATCGATGTCAAGTTGCCCAATGACTCCCCATGGCTCATTTCAACAGGCAATTTTAATTTTTCATAATCATCCATAGGTTGATTATTTATTCCTCCTGATCTGTCTTCAAGGTGGCAGCTAGAGAGAGCCTATTAAAATAGAAGTTCGATCATGCCATTCGTCTGCTTTGAATTTCCTAGTGGCGTCTCCTCTCTTTCAGAGTAAGGCCTCAGGTCCTACAAAGTCCCATGTTCACCTGAGCAGTCTAGTTTGTCTGCCTCTCTGTCCTGAAACCCGCAGTTCATTTCTCTCTAGCAGCGCTGGCCTTTCTGCCATTTTTGGACATGCTAAGCAAACTTTTGCTTCATGGTCTTATACTTTCGTCCCCTCATGTTGTAATGCTCTTTACCAGATGTCAACAGTGCTCACTGCCCTCCTTCAGGTCTCTTCTCAGATGTCACTGGATCATGAGACCTTTCACAACCCTTTATTTAATGACCACCTTTTTAAAGAGCAACCTCACTCCTCCACGAGGTTTCCTAACCCCTTTTCCTACTGTTTTTTTTTTTTCTTCATCAACAGTGTACATGTTTAAAATTCATTACATATATTGGAAATAACATATCTAATATTACGCTTTATTTATTTATTTATTTATTTATTTATTTATTTATTTATTTATTTATTTATTTATTATTTTATGCCTACAGCACTTGGTCTTCACAGGTGATCTTCCATCCAAGTACTAACTAGGCCCGACCCTGCTTAGCTTCCAAGATCAGATGAGATCGGGCGTATTCAGGGTGTCATGGCTGTAGACTATATCAATTATTATTTTTTTAATCACAAAACGTGGATGTATTAAAAGGTGCTCTTTACCACCCCTCTCATATTTTCCACATTCCACACCTGCTCTTCTCTGATCCAGTTCTGTAATGGCTACTCTATTGATAGTCAGGATCAATCACCCCAGTACATAACTTCTCCTTCTCCTCCACCTTCTCCCTCTTCCTCCTCCTTTGCCCTTTGGTTCCTTGGCAATCAGATAGTTTGTTTATAATTTGTCTTTATCTTCTACAACATTGCTCTCTTTCCTGTAATGCATGCAGTTTCTCTAAAAGTCCATGTATACATGAATTTTTTTCATATGCTTTACTTTTTTGAGTGGTTTTAGGTTCATAGCAAAATTCAGAGGAGGGTACAGAGATTTTTCATATCCCGCCCCCCGCCACACACATGCATAACCTCCTCACTATTAACATCTCCCCCTAGAGTGGTACATTGGTTACAATTGATGAACCCACATTGACACATCAGTATCTTCCAAAGCCCATAGTTTTTGTAACAGTTCATCTCTGCTGTTGCACATTATATGGGTTTTGACAGGTATATGACATGTATCCTCCATCATAGTATCATAGAGAGTAGGTCACTGCCTTAAAAATCCTCTGCACTCCACCTATTCATCCCCTCCTTCTCTCAACCTCTGGCAATCACTTTTTTATTTTCTCCATAGTTTTGCCTTTTCTTGAAATCCACATATTTGGAAATTAAAGTAGGTGGCCTTTTCAGTTTGGCTTTTTTCACTCAGTAATATTCATTTAAATTTCCTCTATGCCTTTTTATGGCTCAATAGCTCATTCCTTTTTAGGGCTGAATGATAGAGAGTCCACTGTCTGATGTACCACAGTTTATTTCTCCATTCACCTAACGAAGGTACAGTTTTGTTCAGTGTTGTAATACTAGCTTCTAAAACACCACCTGGCCTGTAGTAGGTGTTTAATGTGCATCCCTTCTCCTCATCATGCAATATTCTCCCCGAGAAATGCATTGCCCTTCAGTAAAATGCCTAATCCTGTAGAAAATGAAAACCAAATTTTCAGAAATTTGAGATTCTTCCATCTGCACTTTCAGTCTCACCCTCTCAAATCTACCTCTTGACTACCTCTTCATGTCATCCTCTTCATTTTCATTGTCAACGATATGACTCAGGCTTCATTAACTTCTCCCAAAATAATACTTTGCCCTTGTGACTATTTTTTTTCTGACTCCTAAGCATAATCTATGCTCCTAAAGCATGTGTTATTATATTGTTCCATTGCTCAAAATATCCAGCAGATTAAAGTTGAAGGTCATTTACATGCATTCACCATTTCCCAAGATCTGATCCTTACCATGTGCACGACATATTGTTCAGCCTCTTTTCTTAAACTTTTACCTCCTTCTCTGTGGGCTCTGAATTATATGGAGGACCCAAAGCAAGGTGTGGTTGTTTGTCAAATTCTAGAGCATTTGTGTGAGTCCTAAACTACTCCCTGCCTTCTTGGAAGTTTCTTTTTGACTAATTTTGGCTATTTTTGAATTAATTAATTCCATTATCGATTCTATATTCAAGAGATGAATTGCAGAGCTCTTGAAATCTGAGTTTGGTGATGTTGGCTTCTGTATTTCTGCAGACAGTAGCTGTGTGGCCTTTTCATAAGGTCACAGGCTGGAGAATAAAATTCTTGTAAGCTAGTGGAAGCTTTGTGGCTGGTATCTAGAGAAGAACCGTATAAGGAAGAACTTCAAACTGCAGTGGAAAAGCAGTGAACACTTAGAAACTGGCTGATCAGGCCTTCAGATGAATCTCTACTTTAAAATTATTATATTGCTCACCTTCCATTACTATAACACCCACTGTCTTGATGTCAGATTTTTATTTTTATTTAAGTGAAGCGGAAACTTTTTGAAAAAAATATATTTAAAAAGGACTGGAATTCCTGCTGTGAAGAGAAGAAAGAGTGGATTTTTCAGATTCTGAGCTTCCACCTTGCTTTGAAGATTGCATTCACACACACACATGCACACACGTGTGAGTGCTCACACACATATCATTAAATCGAAGACTTGGAGAAATTTTAAGAACCAAATGTACTAGGTAATGCAGAGTGAAGGGAAGAATTTCAGCCTATCTTCTAAACAGACAGGGTAATTTTTTTTTTTTTTTTTTGTAATAGTTGCATACCCTTGAAAATAAAGGATCTGATGTAATGAGATACAGTTGAGCTTTGGGAAATTTCATCAACCATTTGCTTTCAAGTGATTTCATTCTATCCTTAACTTACAGCATTGGGCTTTGATATTGAAATAGAAATAGTACATTGAATCAGATATTTTTTCTTCTAGTATTTGCCATTTCAAAGAACTTTACATGATTATTGCATCCCCAAGAAGCAGACAGAATTAATATCTTTATAAAGTGCTTTGGTTTCCTATTGTTAGAGTACGAGAAACCCTAAAATGATAAATGACTGGGATGTTGGCATAAAGCAAATTAGGGCCAGAGCAGTGTTTAAAATTCAGGTTTATTAGTTTCCAGGATTATAGTCACTGAACTGACACATCAGTTTCCTGGAATATTACACTTTGGGTTCTGTATGGTTGAAGTTAAAGACCAGGGAAGGCTATTTTACCAAGAGACAGAATTTTGACTTTTCCCCATCACAACTCTTAATTTCCATTAAGACTAATATTTCTGAAATTGAGTTGTATAATCTGTAAAATGAAACTATTAAAACTAATTTAATTGTAAAGTTAGGAAATTCTTACTGATAGCTTTTTAACCATAAAGTTTTTAAATTAATCTTTCTTATTCAGATGTAAAACATGTTCCAGAGATGGCATCTCTTGGAGACATGACATAGACAGAAAGTTGATGTTCATATTCTTAGACACAGTACTGAATCACTTGTTTACAAATGAGACACAAAACCATTGGGTGGATTGCCTGTTCCCATGTTCCTACTCCTCTGTTTAGCACCATAGATACTCAGCTTCATTCTTAATTACCTCTTTCATAAAACTTCTGGGGAATTATTATCTTTGTTTATTAACATTACTAAATAACTATCTTCTTTAATATCTTACAATTTCTCAAGAATGTAACTTTGTTATTTGTATTGCCTTATTATCACACAAGAGTGTCTAATTTTAGGATGGAACTACAAATTCCAGATGAAAACTCCTCTACAGAGTTAATAACAACACAACAAAACAACAATCATACTCACAATATTAACTATTCACCAAACATTTAATGTTATAGGTGTGTTATATCAACTCATTCAATTCTCATAACAGCTCTGGGATGTAGGTTTCATTACAAAACTGGAAACACAGCTAATCAGAGCAATAATGTGGTGTTTCCTCATGCCTCAACCTTCACTATGGTAATGATTTTAGCAGCTTGATTAAAGTGGCCCCATTTTATATATTCCCTATTTTTACTTTTTCTTCAATATCAAAGGTGGAATTCAAAATGGTTTGGGTGTCACAGTGAGAATTGATAAGAGTTTTATGTTTGTTCTTGATCGCTTAAAGAAAGTTGAAATTCCAAGACCTGTGAAATCAGTATTTTGCCCCATTTTGTTTAATAGCCAATTACATTGCAGACATTCCAACTGAACAGAAAAACATCTAGGTTCGATAGCTGTCCTCCTCTGTAAAAAGCAAGGGACTAAAATCAGCCTAACTCTTGCTCTTCAGGCACCACTTCCTTGGGGAGTCTTCCAGGATTCTCCCAGTCTGAGCTAGATAGCCCCCCACAACACCTCATGCTCACTTCTGCTTGTCTTCACACAGTTTTGTAATCATCTGTTAGCTTGTCTGTACCTCACTGGTCTGACAGATCTTCAAGAACAGAGACTTTTGTCTTATTCATCAGGGCAGCCATCTAGCAGATGCTTTCTTTGTTCATAATAGGAACTCGATACATTTTTACTGAAAAAAATGAGTGTGTTGAAACTAGTTTGCAAATGTCTGGAAAGACAGTGCTGTATTTATTTTCTTAGTCTACCCCTGTCTGACATTTACTACTTGTATTGAGTACCTACTTTATGCAGGCATAGTATTTGTTATCTGCCTAGCATATTTACATATACTAAATATTTAACATGTTAATTGAATTATATTAGAGTAAGCTCTTCGAATGTACTAAAGAATCAGAAGTCAGTAACTTAACGCATGAAGGTTTATTTCTCAGTCATGCGAAATGCAGCACAGATCTGTCAACTCCGGAGAGAAGCTCCTTTCCAAATGGTGACTGGAAGGTCCAAGCCCCCTGTGTCTTGTAGCTGTGCCATCTACAACAGGAGGCTTCCAGGACTCCACGGTAAAAGAGAAAGCTGTGCCCTGGCTCCCAAATGCTTTGATCTGGAAATGACACATTTTAATTCTGCTCACAGCCCTTTTGGCAAGAACTAGCCACTTGGCCCTGCCTTGGCAGGGACATGTGGGCGAGAGCAGTGCCACACAGGGAGAGAGAGCAAAGGAGGATCTCACGATCGACCTTGACATTCAGTTTCCAATTAGACGTGCTCGCTTACAAAAATGGACATTATTAATTTTTTAAATAGATAATACATTAATCCAAAGGTATCTGTGAACTAAAGAGAAGAAAATACCCACTTACGTCCCATCTTTTTTTTTTTTCTTTCCCAGGAAGGGTAACCTGGGATTGCCGTGGGCGCTCACAGGGTGCACAGCGGGGAGCACCCGCGATCCCGACAGAGGAGCAGGCCTGGGAGGCTCTGAGAGGGACACATGAGGCCCAGAGAACGACAGAGTCAGACCGGGAGCCTGGCACGTGCACCCGCTCGTCCCACGGGAAGCGCGATCTCGCGGGATCTCGTAGCTAAAAGAGGGCCGCAGGGAGTCACGGGATGAGAACCACGTGGGCGCCGGGAGTCACGGGATGAGGACCACGTGGGCGCCAGGAGTCACGGGATGAGAACCACGTGGGCGCCCAGGCTGGAAGCGCCGCGTCCACACGCGTGCCCGGGGCGCCCGGCTCACACGACCTGTCATGCAGACGTCGGCGTCGGTGCCCCTGGAGCCTCCCCCCACACTCCGAGTCATGGGGCCGCGGTTCCTCCTCCAGATACCTGGCCAGGTGGGTGGAAATGGGTCAGGTCCAAAATGTGGGCAGAGAAGGACCAATCAGGTCAGAAGCCAGGGTGAGGGAGGGTGGGGGAGGGAGGGGGAGGATCAGGGAAGTAGGGGAGATGGGGGTGGGGTGGTGGATGAACTGCGCATGCTCAGGACACCAATCTAGAGCCTGGGAGAAGCCAGCAGGGCCCAGGGCAGCTGTGTGTCCTGCTGGTGTGGAACCCCGAGGTCACAATTTATTAAGGTCCCAGGCTGCAGCGACACCATCGCGTCTTTCTGTTGCTCACCTTCTGTTTGAACCTCTGGGCAGCTTTGAGTTACCTAAAATTTGTTCCGGGAGACCATGGCTGCCTGCTTCTTGGGCCTTTCCTCCCGAATGAAACATCTTAGGGCGTTTCTTTCGTTCTGACCTAATCCCGGTATCAGCACCCTGCAATGGGGAGATGGCTTTTTCACCCAATCCCCTCCATCAGGGGATTGTACCGTGAAGATGTCGATGACAAGGCGGCCGTCTGCAATATTAAAAAAGGAATATGTATTATAATTGACAGTTTCCAATTAATTGTCTTTTAATTAAACTCAATTGACATTATCCAAATTAATAGTTTTTAAAAATGAGTTAGTGATGAAAGAGACAAATATCAGTTAGGAGTTTTCAGCCCAAAGCTTTGCCTTAAAGATAATATTAGGAAATCAATAGATATTACCTATATGGTTCTTGGACCTTTGATGAATTTTCTGTCCAAGTAGGGATTTGTGACATCTCTCCTATTTTCAAAGTTCAGGAAGAATTGGGCAAAAAGAAGCTTGTCCATGGACAAGTCATGTCAATATAACTTGGTCACTGCTTCTCTCTCTCGAGGTGTCCTGCCTGCCTTTTATTCATACTTGAGAAAATTACCAATGAAAACTTTCAGTTGCAGCTTTAACATTCTCATTTGGAGTGTCAAGAAGTGCGGTTCCTCAACTCTTGAATGAAAATTAAAATAGCACACTAAAAGCTCTTTATGACAAGTGTAAGATATAAAGACTAAAGAACTCCTAAGCTCTAATTCTTTATATTTGTTATATTCTTTTTATTTGTTATATTCAGTTATCTGGTGAACCTGGAATGGCCTAAGCCTTACTGTCTCATGCTTCTCTAAGAAAGGGTCTTAGATTTGTATTTTCACTGTTAAAGGAAACAATGTAAGTTAGCAAATGGCCAAATAAGTACCCTCAGCCTGTTTCTTCCTGATTGTCTGAGTTCTCAAGTTACAAGTAAAAATGGTATTTGATAGTTTAAACTTAAAAAAAAAAATTAATGTGATCGTTGTTAAATTTTATCTATAGATAAAATCAAGTGTCATTTTTATATCTTTTTAGTGGTTCATGTCCTATACTTAGTATTCCTAATATAATAATGTTAGATATTATTTTACTAATTTTTAGAAGATCTTGATATATTAAGGAAATAAAGTATGTGCTTAGGATATATGTTGCTTATTGTTTCAGCCAGTTTTTCACTTCTGTTTTGATTTAAGTCATGGTGGATATTTTCCCCTATGCATTAATATTTTTTAATTATGTGGTTGAGTTTATCATACTTTTAAAAAATGTCTTTATTTTTATTTTTTTGGGGTCAAGAGTTGAAAAAGATTTTTTTTTTGTATTTAGTGATTATAATACATTTCTTTTGTGTTTTCTATTTTTGATTTTATAGTTAAATCTTTGTGCCATATGGGATTATTTATATAGTTAGTTATAAGGGTTAAAATAGAAAAACTATAGTTTTCCTTATGGCTGTCTGTCTCAGCATCATTTAGTGAATACTATATTTTCCCATTTTTATAAAATGTCACTTTTTTGCATATTAAATTATACTCGGGTCTATTTCTAGATAGTCCATAGATCTATTTTCATTTTACTACCACATTTTTACTGTAGATTTGAACATGTTTCGATAACTTACCATATATACCCCTATCATTCAGAATTTTCTTTATTTTCCTTTCTCTATTATTTTTCCATACGAGCTTTGAACATCAGCCTGAATAGTTCATAGTAAAGAAGTATTATTTTTTCAGAGATCATATACATTTACAAATTAACAATTGGTCTTTCCACCCAAGAACAGGTTATGCTTTTTAATTTATTGAGGAGGGGGGAGGTCTTCATTTTAGTCTCTTCAGTTGCAGCTTAATGTTTTCTTCACCTAATTTTTTTGAAGCATATTAGCTATTTTATATTTTTTGCTTTCTTTCATATTTTATTTTTTAATTGGTTGTTATTTTTATATAGAAAAGCTATTTATTTTTGTGAATTTTGGCTGTGAGTGTAACTGGTCTCCACTTGGCTTAGGGCTGGATAACCTGGGTTTGAATCTTGGTTCTGCTACTACTGGTTGTTATTGTAAAGATTAAAGTTAATTTATAAAATATACTAAAATAATACTTACTCAGTTTAACCATTGTTTTAAATCATATATTGGTATAGAAGTTTCTTTGCTTCCGAAAAAGAATTTTGATGCTTTTCTATTTCTATACTCGAAAAAAGTTTAAGAATAATAGTAGGACACATTGTCTTGCTTGATGGGAAACTTTTATTCATTTGTCAATTCCTTCTGTACTCAAATTGCCTTTGATAAAAGAATAACTATACTAATTTCATATGTGTGAAATCCACCACTCTGAGTGGTTAAAAAAATGTCTGAGCCCAAATTTGAATTCTACTCTAAAGCCAAAGTCAAGATTTAAACATGCCAAAATAGTAAAAGAAAAGCATTGGAGATTTATTTAATTGAAAATATATTCCTCTCTAATTGCAGAATTTACTCTTACACTTCCATACTCATTGATGCATGGTACATTTCCTTGCAGTGCACTGTAAATAAAATATACTTTACACTTAAGTTCAGTTTACAAGAAGGTCTTAACGATGGCTTCAAAGAAAAAAAAGTAGAAATAGTATTGCCAATTTTGGCACTTTGGTGTCTTTTCCTCTTTCATGTCTTTCCTCCCCTCTTTGGCTATTATTATTCATAATTCTAGCCCATACACTACTCAGACTGAGTTCTACAGCAGGGCAGCCTGTACAACGGTCTCTTAGGTTCTAATTTTTTCCCCCAAAAGCTGTTCTTGCACTGTCCTCTGTTGTCATTCTGATGACATTTCCCTCTCAATGCTAGTGAGAACTCACTAGGGCATCCTCGAGGCTCTTTGGGGTTAAATCCCTTACTTCTCCAGCTGGGATCTTTCTGGAATGCTCTAGCAATTTCCAATGCTCAGAATTCTCCCAAGCATATCAAAGTGCCTTTTCTTCTTCATGAATTTGACCCCTCAGTGCCTCACCACCTTCTTCCCCTGCTTACTAGTCCTGTGCCTTAACATTCCGGAGGTTCTCAGTAGGTGTTTGTTCCATGAAAGAGTAAACAAATGCCCCCTCCTCCTCCTTTTTTCAGGTTTTGAGGAAAGCAGTTTGTATTGAGGAAAATCTTGAGATTGGTTAAATGTCAGAAGTCCTGGCCTTTTAGTCCTTTTTCTGTCTTTGACTCACTGTTTGACCCTGGACATGTATCTCTAGGTTTGGGCACAAAAATCTCCAAGCATATTTCAGGCCTGAGACAGTTCAGTGTTGGGGTAAAATTAGGAGATCACTTGACTAGGCAGGAAAACTTTGCAACTTATTTTATTCAATTCCTACAAGAACCTGTGGGATAAGATTTAATATCCTTATAATACCCATGGAGAATGGTGACAAATGAATATTGTGTCTAGAGGGAAGAAGGAAATTTTTCTGACACAGGGGCCTAGGGGAGGGATGAGGAGAACGGCCAAATTTAGACTTGGTGTCTTCATTCCTGAGTCTTTTCCCCCACAGTCCATTTTTTTTTGGTGGAGGGCAAGGAAGCGGGGAAGTAAGCAAAGGGTAGGGAGAGCCAGAGAGATTTGGGGAATCCTGGAGCAAGGGAGCTTCCTCGTTTCTCAGCCTGGGAAACTGCAACCCCTCAGTGAAGTCAAACACGTGGTGTGTCCAGTGTGCAGAGCAGTTGCTGTGGTCAGTTCGAAATGTCTAAAGAAGAGGTCCAGGCTGAGGAGCCTGTGCTCTCACCTCTGGTTCCGGTGGTGTGTGTGTGCCATCCAGAGAGTCCAGAAATTTCTTGTAGTAGTTGTTGGCAGTGCACAAATGCTTAAGAGGACTGGAAGAAGCCTAGGGTCGGGACAAGGAATGTGGGGACTGTGTGGGTTCCGATATGTGGCCTACGCATTTCAGCAGTGGGGGCAAGGTGGGACCAGTGTCGCTTCAGCAGGACGCCCAGCCAGTTGGACAGGGTAGACCAGAACACCTCTGCAGGACTGGGGAGGAGGTCATCAGAGTGAGGGAGAGAAAAGATACAGTTTACTGAGGTTAGATCCTGGAGCAGCTGAGAGAATACTTGAAAAACACTGGCTAAAAATGGGAGAGACAGAGTTATGTTCATTGACAAATCAAAGACAGTCTTTTTCTGTTTAGTGGGCTCAAAAGCAAGATGAGAGTCTTTGCTTTTGAAAAGAATCAGATTACGTTTGAATTGTGGCACGTATCATCAACCCTGCTATATTTTTAATCTTTCAGCCATTCAACAACTATGTACTTTTTGGTCATCTGCTTTGTCCTTGTTACTCTGCTTATAACTCTTGCTGGTGTTTTCATTGCCCCATTTGAAACAACTCTCTCTGTGACCATACACTTCTTGGAGACACATGTAGGCCCCCTGAAGCCTCTCTTCTAGAAACCCAACCCTGCCTTTCCTTCAAGCAGGCGTTCCTTCTCCTTTGTAATCCACCCTCTTTACATTGTTTTCCTGAGGATTTCCATTCTGATTTTTCCAGCAACTGACTTAAACAGAAGATGTGGTGGGCCTGTAAGTGTAAACATATGTAAGTTCGAAACTTTCCTTAAATCATATACATGTGGTCACTCAGTGTCGACTCCACCTCCTGTCCTGGACTTAAGGCTAAAGCCCTAGATGGAGGTTTTTTGTATTTCACTCAAAGCTAGAAAAGGAAAAGTCATCCTGAGCACAATAAGGTTGAGGAGCTTTGCCTGCAGGAAGTTATCCTTCCTACTACAGGATGGCTGGTGGTTTTTTGGATATTGTGCATCAAGGTCAGGCCACCAGGGAGATTCTAAAGCATCATCGCTGTCTAAGCAGTGAGAGAACCAGGGGGAGAAGGGACTGACTGAAATCCCCTTCCGAAGTCCAACTAGAAGAGAACAAGGGGCCTAAGTTTGGGGCTTTGGGGTGAAGAGTTAAAAGGAATGAATGACAGAGGGGAGCAGGAGAAAGTTCATGGATGGATCTGGAGGAGAATCCCTCCTGGTTCAGGGAGAGCCCGCATGCTGTCCTCCAGGGGCCCAGGAACTCAGCCCTATGCTGCCTGTGGGACTGTGGCTCCTTTGCGGGAAACTTGCTGGATCTCTGCACCCCTTGTAGCCTCTGTATTGCTTGAACTTACGGTAAATAACCAGCTGAACATTTGTGAAGATTCTGTGTATGTGCTTCATGGCCTAAGTAGTAGGTGGTAGAGGCTCTTTTCTTCCCTCTCCACAGCAGATTCCCTCAGCAGAAGGCATGATGGTGAGAAGACCTCTGCGGAACCCCATCAGACCATGGCAGACAGACAGTTTGGGGCACTGACTGTGCCACTGCTGCCTCCCACAGTCAGGGGCTTAGTGTCCAGGTAACACTGTGGGGAGTAGCAGAAGAGCAGCAACCACAGTGTGATTTTTAAGATTTTTGCTTCAACTGAAGAGATTGCCTTCCTCCTCTCACATCTTCCTCTGTCTTACGTTAAGCATTTGTAGTTGCTTCAGGCTTCAGAATTGTCATTTCATCAAATTATACTTTCATATGTTGTTATAGAATACATTACAATATATTGCCATGCCAAAGTTATTTTATTGTTATAGAAGTTAGGAATATAGAAAGAAAAAAAAGACAATAAAATAAAGTCATCTGAAACATTTCAGTTCCAACTTCTTGTTTTTCACATGAGATGATGGAGTGTTGAAACTAATTCTTTTCTTTATGTCAATATAAAGTTATCATTTTCCTAGGGCAGTTTTTCTATTCCTTGCACATGGGGTCTATAGTGAGTGCTGTAACTTAGTTCTGAAAAAAATACTGTGACAAGACTCTGAACACACAGATTTGGGGGAAACGGGGTACTTTCTACTAAAGGGATGCTGCTGGCCTCCGCTTCCGTGTCCTTTTGCTGGAGTGGAAGGTGGGTGAGAGAGAGTTAATTCAGTCCCTTTCTGACTGAGTAGACAGGACAAAACTATGTACAGCTCCTGTCATCTTCCGACTGCATGGGCTTCTTGTTGCTTTTCTTTCCTTTTATCCCCCAATTCTTTTTCTTAGTATTGTTTTCAGCTAGTGCATTACTTTAAAGCAAAAACATTTGTTACTACCACTCAGGTCAAGAGATAGGACTTTTTCAGCCACTCCAGAAACCCCTCGGCGAGGCCCATTCCAGCTACAAACACTTCTTGCCATCAGAGTGACCATTATGCTGACTTTTATTTTTTTATTTTTGCAGTTTTACCACCCAAGAGTGTATCCTTATACACTGTATCTTAGTTTTTTAACATGAAAAAAAAAAATGATGTCTTTATATTCTCTTTTAAGCTACAGGTCTTCTCCCTGCCTCTATCTTCTTACAAAATTTCCTCACAAATTTCTGATTGAAGGAGTTAGACATTCTGAACTGTCAGGTTTCTTGTCATCTGGATTCTGCTAACTGTGTGTTCTTGTATAAGTGAACATGTTCTTCTCTCTATTTCCTGAAAATTGGCCTCAGGATCCAGAGCATTGATTAGCCTCATGTTTGACATTTTGGCAAGATTAGAGAAGGGACACATGTCTGGTTGTCTCTGTTTTTGTTAGTAGACATTGCTATTCAATAAAATAAATCCAATAATTCATTGAGCGGAGGGTGGTTGCAAATGATAACATGCCATCATTTAAAAATTATTTTCTGAAATATTTTTCTAAGCAGACACTTTTCCTCATCCATTATTTGGTTACCCAGTGATATAGTCATATAGGAAAGGCAGACTAGACGCTTGATTTTTTTTCTCTTTATTTACTGTTCTTGAAGGTGATTATTCAATTTTAAATAACTATTATAAATTAAAATATTATAAATGTATTAATAAATACTGATTTTAATCCATAGAAATTATTTTCCTAATTGAAGGTAAATTGCCCCATCGTTGGCCAGTAGAGACCTCATTAAGTTGGCTACCAAGTCTTTTGACACGTTTCTAGTGGGCTTTGCTTCTTTTTTGACAAGGTATACTAGGCTCATCTTGGACATCTCCTGCCCCAGATATGGGATCAACCATTTATCCAAGAAGCCCTGGTCCTTTTAATAGGAAAAGGCAACTCAAAACCATAGTTTTATTGATAATAATACTTTTCTAACTTCTGCATCCTTTAGTTTCATCTGGCATTCACTGACTCGCACCTCTGTTTCCCTAGTTCTGTCAAATTTTGGTTTCTGCATGGAGTATGTTTCAGAAGGAAGCTGTCTGGTCTCGTTAGTGGCTCCTGGACTGCTCCAGCTCCTTTGGTTCTGTGTGCAGTTTCCATGTTTCCTCCCAATGTTGAGTTCATGGCACCCCTTCCAGCTTCAGGTGCCATACTCAGAGTCACTTGCAGTGGTTCCCTGTGTACACATGTTGGCTATTGTATTTTCTCATGCTCTGGCCTGTCAGATGTGCTATTACTTCCCTTTCTCCTGCACACACACTGATGCCATGTGGATCTTGTGATTGTTGGTTTGTCCCCATTTGTTTTGCTGTTGAGGGTTTGTGAAGATGCCTTGCTGCTTATAGCACTTGTTATAAATGCTGTCCATGAAAGTGTTTTTTTCTTTTTTTTCTTTTGCTATCTAATTACTTTTTGTGAAATTTTAGGAAGGTTCAAAAACTATGTGGCTAGCATCTTCTTGGAGTATTTTTCTATTGGAATGAGAATAGGAAGAGAAATCATCCCCTCAGTTTTGCTTCTTTACTTCTAGGCATCACATATCTTTTACTTGAGTTCACCACTTACTTTTATGACTAGTGTAACTAGTGTTTATTCGATGCATCATTGCAGCATTACTAATAATACGGTCACTTGAAAATAAGGTGTTTTTTTTTGCTGTAAGATCATTATCAACCATGTTAACATTATAAATCATCCTTTACTTTTCTTTCATATTATTTCATATCTATATTCATTTTCTCTCTTTCTAGATAGCATCCTACCAGATTCAGGATGCATACACATCTCTCAATGCTTTATAGCTTTCTCAGAGCCAGCTTATAAAGAACTACTGATGACCTTGTGCTTTTCCCCAATTCCATCCAAGCCAGTCTTTATATAGATAGTTATGATGCCTCATAGTATAAAACAGTGACTTCATTTAATTAGTCTTGTAAAAGATAATTAACAAAATTAGTTGGGTCTATAAATACAGACATCAATTCATTTTGCTGTCTCCCCTAGTTAAAATTTTAAGTTAGGTCATTAAATGTTTGGGACCAGGTTGGAGAATTATGGCCAAAGGAAATATCTGAGGAAGGCTCTTTCTCTTGGTCCTTGTAAGTAATCTGACAAAGAGACTCGCGGCTTAACCGATGCTTAATGTATTCATCTGGGATGCTCTGATGCTCAGTTTTATTAGGCATCTATACAACAAAGGCTGTTTCCTTCCTGCATTGTAATGAGTGTAATTAGAGTTTAGGTGTGAAGTATCATATATCTATTGTGCAGGTTTTTCAGGGTAATAAGGATACTGAATTATCTCAGGAAGATTGTTGGTTTAAATAATTAGTTTATGTAGTATATATAGTGATACTTCACATTAGAGAATTAAACTCCCTCCAATCAAAATAGCATTGAATGATTTGGAACAAGAATATATTCTTGCTTATTCTCTTTCTGCTACTCAGGGCTGGCTGGGCATAATATTTATATATGAAATGAAAGACCAGAGCAAGATATAGGATGCTTTTTTTTTTTTTCCTCTGAGAGGTTAACAAGAATAAGTAAAGTGTCATGCCATGCTAACCCAGAGAACAAAATTGTAAATATAGAGAAGAGAAACAGGTTTCTGGTTTCTGTTGCTGCTATCTTAAGGCGATCAGTTTCTGTTGTTACCATAATGTGTTATATTGAAAAGGGCAGATGAGGTGGCTGAGCGTCTGGTTAGAGAGTCCCCAAGTGATTACCCAGGAAACCTAGTTGCAGCACATATTGGAGCAGCTTCACAAGTGAAAATAAATCCACAGCTTGTGGTTATCTGCCTGAGCATACTTGTTATTCACTGCATAGTTCATCCGAATGGAATACCAGCATATTTCTCTTTCAGATCACAAAATACAAACTGGAAAATGTTACATGTTGTACAGACCAGCATGGTTTCTCCATTTTTCTGAACCCAAAGTAGAGTTTATACGTGGTAGCCAGGAACTGTATTGGCCTTCTGAAAATTGCATTTTTCAAATGTAGTCGAGTTTCATCTGAAGTGGCTCCTGTTATTTGAGACCAATTTTTAATTGATATGCTCAGTCTATTTTCTCTTTACTCCCACGCACACTATTGATCAAAAGTTAAATTGGACCAAGTCGCTAGGTGCAACCTATTGTCAGCTCTGTTAACACAATTTTTCTTTTTCCAATCTTGGTTTCCTTAATTGTGCTTAACCAAATCACTGTTAAATTAAATTCACATCAAGTCAGAGTTCATATGTAGATTTCTTGTTGTGAATTTCAGAGAGAGAGAGAAGTGCTTTGCAAGGATAAGCATATAATTCAGATGAGTGGGTAGAAAATATTGCAGAGGCAGTGATGTGCATTGAATGGAGAAGTGAGAGGTTTCCTGTACCCTTTCTGTCTGAAATGGCTGTTGCATGACATATAAAGAAGGTTCAATGATTATAACTTTTAATCTGTCTCTAGGAAATTTTAAATCGGAGTTATTTTTACTATTTATCATGAGAAATTATTTTACGCTCAATTGCCAGTCTTGGAAATTACTTTGTTCTTTAATTTTTTTCAATAGCAGAGACAACTGCATAGTATCTATTCCCCCCTCCCCCCCCGTGGCAAATGACTTTCATTAAATGTAGACTGAATTACTTATAACTTTCTCATGGAAGACTATGACCTAGTGCTCTACTTAGTCTTTTTGGAGTAGTTTAGGCAATAATGCTTTCGAACTAATCCAAAGGAATTTGGGTTACTGACCACTTGAAAGAGTTCAAAAGGTTTTATTAGATCCGCTCAGCCCTCTTGGAATTGCCCCTTACCTTACATGTTGTAGAGCTGTAAGTGGCTGTTGAGCTGGAGACTACATTTTCCAGGACTCTCTTGTCATTAGATGCAGCCATTGTTTGGGTTTTAATGGATGAAAAGTGCTTGGATGTGATGTATACCACTTTCAAGTCTGACTCATATAAACATCCTATCATATTCTTTCTGTGCTCTTCTTTCCCTCTAGATAGTTGAGAAGATGATAAGACCCCAGAAGAGTTCATAAGCGCTGTGGTAAAGGTGCAGAATTTATGTAATGCTGAGTTTTGTTGCCTCAAAGAAGGGCTGGTTACTCCTTGTGCTCTGCTCAGTATTATTAGGTGAGCAAGAAAGAAATTGTAATTATGTTGGGTCTGTGAAATTTTTGGTTTTATTTGTTACAGTAGCTAGGGTTTCTCTAGGAAAATCAGGTAAATCCATTCAAGCATATAGGTCAGACCTAATAAATGACTCAAAGGCAGGAAGAAGGTTGCAGAAAGGGAGAGATTATTTTGTGTCCTATGTGGCTGAAGATACACCATGGCAGGAAAGTATGTTTAATCCATTTCAATTCCAAGATAAGAAAACTTACTGTGAACTCGTTTCAGAGTTGGGGTCAACGTAGGATTCAAACATACTTATTTATACTCATTCAATAAATGCCTACTATGTATAGACATTGTACTGGACGTTGAGGATAACTCAGTAAAGAAGAAAGGCCAAAAAGTTTCAGGCTGTCTCAGCCTCTACTGCTTCTACTCATTAATTCTTACTTTGTTTTTAGTTATTGAGGGAAACCATAACATCTGCAGTCACAGGTGTCCTATAAATCAGTAAAATCCCACTGTTATTTACTCTTATAATTTCAGTTCTTTTTGAATGTTAAGTGGTTTTAGTGAGGGTCTCTTCTGAAGGGGAAGGGAATACTGTACTAGGATTTCTTTGGTCCTTTCTCCTGGCGCTAGCTTGGTTCTGACAGCAGAATAAATGTGGGTATGTAAGAGGCCATGAAATAAATACTGTTAAAATGTGCAGAGTTCAACATTTAAAAGGAATTGCATTTCAATACATGATAAAATTTCCAAATTACCTTGAGAATTGGGGCTGCTACTGTCAGTTGAAAGAATATTGAAATATCTCCAGCATGCTAAATTACCTGACAAGTTGTGGTGTTTTATGTGCTGTATTGATGTTGGAGTATTTGTTTTGCTTCAATGGGTACTTAATTATTTGTTTCTTCTTGACAGTGTACTAGAATTAATTCATAGCATTATGAAGCTGCATTAAATATCCTCTTGAGAGCAAAAGGCTGAATCTTATAACCCTGGTGCATCGTCTGAATGTTTGGCCTACATTTAAATAAATTAGAGTTATGAATTACTTTTAAAAGGAGAGAAATTATAGCTTTTCTATCCTAAATGAGATTTCAAGGATGTAAGATGAAAGGATACAACTGCAGGGAATGGAGGCTGTTATCAGAATCCAATTTATGACGGGCTCATGGGGACATGGCTCACAATAGAGCATGACACAACTCAAGGCATGCTTCTCACCCATTAGGAATTAAAATTTATTTTTTCTACAAACAAAGCTAAAGTCCTGGCCCAGGGTCCTTTTTTGAAACCACGAAAGGCATAGAGTGAGTTGATCCAAAATTTCTATAAATCCTTGGTGTGCTAAATTTCCATTAGTAGTAGACTATGAGATAGGTGTGAATTATTATATTTATATGTCATACTAATATGTCAATAATTATAAGTTCTTCAGCAAGCAAAAAATAAATCTCAGAAAGTTAAATGTTATTTATTTAGTTTTGAAATGCCAAAATTTTTTGTTTTTTTTTTAATCTGGAAAATAATTGATAATATCAGAAAGGTAAAATAATGTCCTTTAGATAGTCATGGGAGTTTTCTTTTTCTCTGAAGAAAATAGAGTTCTACACATACAGAATGTTTGCTTCTACTTCCAGAGAAGTGACCCTTTACTGGGTAAGCAAATATTTTCTAATCAAAATGACATGGGTCAGATTTCACGGTCAGGAATTTGAAAGCCTAAGGCCCATTCTTTCATGGATTTGTGTTAACAGTTCTGAAAGGTAATGGTGGTCTTGCTAATTTATTTTTTGATGAATTCCTAAAATGTATTTAAATGTGGTTCTGGTAATGATGCTCTCCTTTTACTAGGGATCTTAGTAGAGGCTGATTTTGTGGGAAAATACCTGTATGAATAAGCACCCTGTCATTTTCTGAAGTAGGTATTCAGGAGACACAGAAAGGAAAGAAAAGGTACTCCTACATTCATATGGGGGCATGAGTGTTTTTTTTTCTCTATTTTATTAGCAGCAGAAACAAGTTGGCGACAGGTCAAGGGACATAATGGAGGAAAATCTTACAAAATGAAGCCGAAATTCAGCCTTTTCTTTGTGCTCCTTGGTGGTGCTAGTATTCTGTATATTTTGTGCTGATAACAATAGTCATGACAAAAATCACACATGAAACTATGACCCAGGATTCTCCAGGTGTGCTCCATTTCTCCAGCTTGTTCATTTTTGTGAAGTGGGATTGGACAAACTATTGACAATACCTAAATCTAGCCCCTACTGTGTTGGGAGGAAGTGGTTTCTATTAGTTCTCTAGTTTTATTTATAGTTGAAAAAGAACTGAAAATGGAGAAGCCCATTCAGAAGTCTGCCATCTATTTTTGTTTGCCAAGAAGGACTAACTGGTACCACCTTTGTGGGAGAAGAAAAGAAAAAGGAAGCCCATTGGTAGGTTATTTGAATTGACACCCCAAATTCCTGGTACTAATTTGACATTCTTTTCAAAGTTCTTATTTCTCTACTATAAGAAACTTGTCAAATAATATAGTATTAAAATACTAAGAAGTAAGTACTGAGGCGAAACTAATACACATTTTATACAAAGCACTTTTTTAGTGAGACCAGTTATATCTAGCTTAGAGTGAATGAAATTTTTTAAATGTTCATATAAAAACTCATGACTTTATTTCTCAATAGTACATTTGAGATAAAAGACAGGTTTCTAATATTATGTAGAAAATAGTGAATGGGATATTAGTAAATCAAATAAGTAGTTCTTTTTTGATAAATTTTGAGAAAATTTGTCACATTCTTTAAGTTTCAGATATTGTAAGTAAAGAAACAAAAGGAGTAAGTATGGTATATAAATAACTATTGAGCTACTTATAATATTGACCTGACATTCACTATAGGACTCTCTGAGAAGAATTGTTGATATACTGGAATTGATTATGATATGCCCCATTTGTGTATATTGAGTCTCTTTGATTTATATGAGAATATAAAAATGTGCTATCTTCTCAAAATAGTAAGTTCCGTAATATATTCTTTTGTATTAATAAGCAATGATCTGTAATCAGTCTTTTACTTTTTGGGGACTAGATTACAGAAATTTCTTTTGGTTATAGACTTCTGAAAAGAATATCATTAAATCATTGCAAAAGAGCTTGGTTCATTTACAAGTTGGAAATGTATTGCATTTACATTTTTCTAGTACTGATGTACTTTTTTATGGATTATTTTCTTAGGAGCTGTGCAAACAGCTGGATAGTGAAAAATATGTGTGAAATAATAAGGCAAAGATTTTGACTTACACAATTCTTGTATCAAGAATGCCTGTTGGCAAAAAGGGGGAAGCTTTATTGTAAGAGGAAAGTTTTATTAAAAGAAAGTATAAGTCACCAACAGGCAAATTATTATTGAATGGGAGAAGGTCCCCAACATGTAACACTTCTCTACAGCTCCCAATAAGGTATTCTTGACTCAGCAGACTTTGTTTATCTGTCTCCTGTGACCTTTTTAAAAACAGACAGGCACAAACAGCCTTGGAGTGCCAAAAATTGTTGTTTTTGAAGAATATAAGAGGAGTAAGTTGCAGTTGTCCAGCCAAGTTCATTGGAGATGGGGTAGAGACTGGGGAAGAGACAGGTCACATGCATTTGGTTGTCACAGCCTCACGCTGTGCTCGCCAGCATCAAGCAAGGCAGCCTGTAGTTGCTGGGCAAACATCTGCATGGTGAGAGGGCCTTTAACAAAAAAGTTTCTCTGGGACATTTTTCTTGTTTGCCTGGTCACTGTATGTTAAAAGAAGCGGAGAGAATTATGGTGAACAAGCAGGAGACTATACATTCCTCTAAGTTATAAGCCGAGGATTAAAGTTCACTTGTTAAAACCTGAAGTGGAGAATGTTTCAAAGGGCTTTGAAGCTAAGCTGTTTTGAAACTGAGAAGTCAAGGAATTAAGAAACATGGAGAAATCATTGTATATATTGAAATCATTGTGTAAATGCCCTAAAGTTTTTGGTGTACTGATCTAAAGGCTCTTATGTGCTTTGGGTCACTGCATGAGAGGAAATCATGAGATTATGGGAAACAAATCACAGACTTTCCTGCACTTTTTTCTTCCATGTATTAATTCTTTTGAGTCCCATTCCACCCTCTTTCTGCTACCTAATACGGGAACAATTAATAAGTAATACATGATGGAACAAAAATGATGAAAAAGATTGGCTTGGGTATTATGGAATCAGTGATTTAGGGCCTCAGCCTTAGCCCCAGGCCACTGTGATCCCCTCCTCCTTCCAGCAGCCTTCTCAGGCAGGCTGTGTCCATGGGGTGTGAGCACAGTGTGCTTACCATTTAGCTCAAAGTCAAGCTCAAAGAGAGGTGGTGGGATGGGGCATCACACTTACTCATTGCCGGCCAGTGCACACACTATAGTGGTGCTGTGTTGTGCAGCCTCTCACTTGATCCACAGAAATTAAGTATTATTTAATGGATAAAATCGTTTCAGAAAAGTTCAGTGATTTGTCAAGATTCTCAGCTAGAAAGTGGTAGATTTGGCCTATTTCATCTGTTTTCAAAGCCCGGGTTCTTCTTGCTCTTCTACATTGCCTGCTGTCCATGACACAGTACAATATATATTCCTTCTTAAATAAGGAATTCTGTCTCATTCCAAAGGACAAAATTTTAGGAATCATATGGCTGTACCATATCTCCTAGGAAAAGGCAATCAGTTCTGTAATATGACAAGAAAGAGTATCAATGCCAAAAATAACTTTAGCCTTTATTGCTAGAACATGAAATTACACTTACACATATATACACACGTTATGCACACACATCGACCTCACCATATCATTTATTGAATGTTCTAAACACTTTATATACTTTGCATGCGTCATCACCTATAATCTTGCCGACAGTCTTGCAAAGTAGGTGGAATCATTCCTATTTTTAAAGAAGTTGAGACTCAGAAAGGTTTGTTGTCCAAGGTCATACAACAAGTAGTGGAACTGGGACAGATACCCACATATCTGAGACTAAGCTAAGTACTCTTGACCACTATATTGTCATATATTCATGCAACAAATATTTATTGAGTGCCCTATCTGTGCTTACTCTATTTTTGATAATGTAGATGCAACAATGAAAGTTACCTAGCTTCTACCTTAAAGGAGTTCAATCAGGTGGCGGAAACAGACACATTAGGAAGCAATAATAATTATATTTGTCAAGGTAACATTGCAGACAATGTGTACAACCTGTGCTACCTCCTTTATGATAGCCAAGTGGAACGACATCCACTATAGCCTTTTTTTTTTTTTTAAAGGAGAGTTATAGGTATTGAGGATTATGAGGATTATGTCAAGGAAGGAAGCTTCTGGGAGGAGATGATTCTTTCTATGAATTTTAATCATTGAGAAATAATTTACTAGCTAGAGATAACTTGAAGGGGAGAGCACTACATGTAGAAAGAATTGTGTGATCAAAAACAGAAAAGAGATGAAGTGTGATGTATGGGTAAAAACAGGGTAGTTGATGGTTGACTTTTTCAAAGGATTTTCTGTGTGTCTGGTTTTTGGAGGTTCTTTAGTCATCTCTAATTTTGCTCTACTTATTTTGGAAGCCATTCTGAGTGATGAATTGATATCTGGGGAAAGAATGAAGAAAGTAGAAGGAAAAGCACCATCATTTCATTGGTGTCTGCTGAGTACCAGTACTTGCCAAATTTTATCTCATTATCTTCAGAATATATCTTCGAAGTAGAATTATTTTAAAGAAAAGGATATCAAAGTAAAGCCAAAAGACCTTGTCCAGCTTCACACAGCAAGTTAAAGGAAGAGCCAGGATGTGAACTCAGAATATTTTTTAATGAAGCTTCATGTGTTAGTCACTCATTCTCTCTAGAAAGAAAAGGTACTTGTTTTTATGACATTTCCCTCTGCTCTACTTACCTAACGAAGGTGTTTATCAGAGAAAACCTCATAGTCACTATTAGTACCTGTGTAAGAAAACAGTGTTGTACTGTAATTGTTCTCTGCATTTAGAGTTTTATTTACTATATGAGTTTTATGTAAGTTCATAAAAGTCAATAAACTCAATATTCCAGAAATCACTTGCAATTTAACATCTAGATAATTAGGGTAACAAAAATAAGTTAATTCAATGGGTTTATGATGGAGATTAATTTAGTCCCATTTCTTTCTCTGAAGAGAGGAGAGTTTAGAAATAAAGTAATGCGAGTCTGCTGCATCCATGGAGATAGACATAGGAACAAAAGATTTGTTATGAAACCCTTAAAATCACAGTGCCCTTTTAGCTAATTATGGTAGCTTAATTAAAGTTATTTTAAGTAATAGTTAATTATGCTTAATTAAGGTAATTATGAAATTAGCCAGGGGAATATGAATGAACCATAATGCAGACATGTTTGGCCTCTGAGGAGCAGGTATTACTAGTTTATGTCTATCCAGAAACATCTTTGTATGTGCGTATAGGCTGCAATATGAAATAAAGCCTAGATTATAGCTTCGATTATGCAAAACTACTACCACCAGTGAATAAAGTTATATACACGATATTAGAGTATATACTAGTATATTTACAAAAAGTATAACACATGAGATTGTGTTGGATTTGACTTCTTTTAATGTAGGGTTACTTTGGGGAGGCAAATGGGGATTAAAGGTCTAAGAGTCAATGCTGTTTATGTTTTGAAAGTCTAAATAATTTTTCTCTGTTCATGCATTATTCATACTCACCAGATGCTTTAGGGATGCTGGCCGACTTTAGGAAAGATCTAGCATTTTTTACTTGGAGATATAATTTAGACTGAAATAACTAGGTCTCACGTTGTTACCATCTTACTCTTGATTCAATAAAGTCACTGGATACAGGCAAATGTATAATCCTTCCTGTGAGTTGGTAGGGTTTGTAAAAATCTCCTTAATGCCTTCTTAGCTATAATATATCACTATTTGTTGAGAGAGTTCCCAGTGAATTATTAATATCAGGTGATTGGTTGTAAAAGTACAGTCTTCTAGAATCTTTCATATACTTTGACTGTAGGCTAATTTTAACCTGTTCAGGTTAATTATTTCCTTCTAGATGTCCATCTAGGTGATAGTCTCAAGAACATCTGTGCTGATCCGTCGCCTCTTAGGGATGACCTTTGTCAGAGGTGGCTATATTAATAGTTCCCAGTAGGAGATCACAGCAGTAGGGACACTTAGTAGAGTCTCTTACATCCTCAGAGATGTCAGACTATTCATGAGACTCTATGAGACCCTCTAGATGAGAAATGCAAAGCATTGGTGAGCTTTTATAATGAACATTTTTCTCATTTAATATATAATATTTTATTTAATGCCATTTAATCAAAACATAATTCAAGAGTAATGCATGTTTATTAGGAAAGATCAGGAATACCTAAAGAAGCACAAGGAAAAATCATGCAATGGATCACACCATTCCATGGGGCATAGAGATTGATTCAGCAGTGGTCCTGGCAAAGGTGAAGTAGCCAAATAGAATCATTTACCGCGCTGATATATGGATATCCAGAAATGGAAATGCCTTTATCCACGGCGGTGCTGGGTTAGAAAGTGTGAATCTGGGGCTTTTGGTCAGTCATATTCCAACCCAAGTGGAGAAAGAGACTTCAGAATGAAAAGAACCCAAAGGGAGAAGCAGAGTTTAGAGAAGGGAAGAAAGACTGAATGGTGTTATTTGAGATTTGACAGTCCCTGAACAAATCCATGATGGGCCTTCATGGTTATAGGATCAGTACCCCCCAGCTTTTGTTTTTTTTTTTGCTTAAACTGGTTTGAGCTGGGCTTCTGGAACTTGCAGTTGAAAGAATTCAGACAGTGCCTGTACTGTGAGGTGCTTGAGCCTTACACGAACCCCCAGGACCTGGGTGGGAAATGGTTCGCTGTAAGGCCATGGTAGAGCCTTAGTGTTAATTACACCTGGCAGTACAGATGAAACAGAGAGAAATAAAAAAAGACTAGGGAGACCCAAACTAAATATTTATTAAATGAAGAGGGGAAAATATAATTTTACGGGACAGAAACTTGGATGGCACCACCTCCGCCTCATGATCGAAATTGACATCATCAGTTAAGACTATTTACATCATGTCCTCAGTAGGAAGTCCTGAGGGGCATGTCATCTCCGGGGCGTTGTTTCCAGTTATGCATGGCTGTAATCTAATTATGAGAAGACATCAGATAAATCCAAATTGAGGGACATACTATAAAATAAACTGACCAATGCTCTTGAAAAATGTTAAGGTGGTGAAAAGCAAGGAGAGGGAGCTGCAGGTGAGAGGAGACTGAGGGGACACGATGACGAAATGTGATACAAGTTGCAATATCAGTCATCTAAGTTTATAGATTATATGCAATGCTAGTGAGATCCTTAAGCAGAAAAACGATGTCAGTAGGAAAACTGGAAGACTGAATAAAGTCTGTAGAGTGTAGTACAGTGTAGTATAGTACTAATGCTAATTTCTTAGTTTTGATATTTTCATTAGGTAAGATACTTAGGGGAAGCTGGTTGAAGAGTATATGGAAATTCTCTGTGCTAAGTAACCCTTCCATAGGTCTAAAACTATTTCAAGATAAAAAGTGAGGAAAACATTATACGTACCAAAAAGGCAAACAAAAAATGAGTGGGGGAGATGGTGAGAGTCATAGAGATGACAGAGAAATGGCACTGGCCAACCTAGAAGCCCCTGCTTGCGGTAGACTATTTCCCTAGCGTTTGCAGAGGGGAGAACCTAGCCAGTGTGAGTTGGTGGATGGATTCTGTCCCTCTTCTTCCTCCATTCTCTTGGGGTCCTGCTTTCTGTTACATGATTTCTTCATGGATCTTACTAATGTCTGGGAGATCACTGGTCAGTATTCTTAATTTCTAGAACCTTTGAAACTTGTCATTTCTCTTTATCTGTGCATTAGTATTTAAAAGGAAAGTTATGAGAAGGAAAGCTGGGAATCCATATTTTCCCATCTTCGTTTGGTAGGAGTATTTTCAATGTAATTCAAACAGCCCTTTGTGTAGATAATGATTTCCTTGGGAGCAAGCAGATTACATTATTTCTTATAGTTCCCATGATTTGAATAGTTACTTGGAACATGATACTTGTCCAACAGTGTCACTAAAATATATTTTTTGATGTCAGCTATGCATTTGAAATCTTACTATTTATAAAAATGTAGTGACTTTTGCAAATTGTATCTTTTCATTAAGCATGTGGTATGGGCCAGCCACCATGCTAAGTGGTTTATATACATTCTCATATTTCCTCCCCAGGACCACCAGTGGATCAGATGTTATCATTTTAAAGATGAGGACAATGGGGCCCAGGGAGGCTACATGTTTTGCCTCAGTTCACAGAGTTACTAGGTTGCCAGCCTAGTAACCCTTAGATGTTGGTTTCCCATCTCTGATTATGACACTGCATTGCAACTCCGAAAATATGTGATGCCTTCTCACCAGTTGCAAGATTTCTATATTAAAAATGAATGATTGTATGATTTTCATTTAAAATGTAAATGGGAGACACTCTTATATCCTAATTTTTAAATTAGAAGTAGTATATCCCTTTAGCATACAAATGCGTTGCCTCTCTTATATTTGCTTTAAGCACATTGGAACGAAGTATACCCTTTATAGAATATGCAACATCTTCAGAATAAAAAGGCGAAGTCTATACTTGCTGTTCAGTGTTGGGTATGGTACAAGATTCTTAGCTCCACACACACATACACACATACCACTAAATCAATTGTATTTAGGTTTAATTTAATATGCAAGTATATTTAAGTCCATTTTTGAATCCTTTTAAGCAGAATTAAAGCGTAGAGTCAAGGATAGTTGCTGCAGAATTCAAAAAGAAGGCTAAAGTATCTTAGGGCTGTGTCTTGGTGGGTTGTTTTTTCTGTATTCCTGTTTTCATATGTAATAAAATAAGCATTTAGGGAACCAAGTAGAGGTTCTTTCCTTGCAGTATGTTGTTTTTTTCCTAATTGGTCAGTGCAGGACAAACACATCATTAAACACACAGGAGCCTTACTATAGCATAAAATTTTGTGTAAGGCAGATCCACCTCGAACAGTGAGAGCGGTTTGTTCTTTTAAGTGGCAAAAGGACCTTGCGATGGCTTTGCTTCACTTACTGCAGAGCCCCTCAGCAAGGGCAGCCTTATGGGACCTCTTCAGGATGCCAGTTGATCAAAATGATAATGAAAATGTCTTCAACCTCTGCTAGTCTTGTGTTACTGCTAAAGATTTAGATTTTCTGTTGCAGCAACAGACTAGTATCCATTGAAAGGATTCTGTACTCATATCAAAATGAGAAATGAATTGCATTATTCAGGGGGCCGTAACAAGCCAGGGTGCTTTGGTGCCATTGGCATAACTCGAAACTCTGGGTTCCTCTAACCCGATGTGAGGTTAGAGCCAGCTGAGCAGGGCTTCAGTGCATCTCGTGCCGCCTGGGACCGATGCAGTGATCAGAGGTGGCAAACTAGCAGGAATCAGTGAAATGGAAAGCAGCCTGCTGCCAGCCCAACACTGTGAGGCTTAGAGTTATTTTGCAAAAAGTGCATTATTTATTTTCAACATTTGACTCCCTGTGAGTGGAACATGGTGACAGGGCGTGAAAAGAAAATGCTCTATCAGAATTTGGCTGAGGGAGTTATGGGGCAGGTGCGCGTGTGCCTGGACGACCTGGGATGGATGGATTGGAGTAAAACGTGATCACTGGTCCAAGCCGGTTCACAGCACCACAGAGCCATCTGTTAGGGCTCAGCCTAGCATGACTGTCAGTCTCCTGAAGGAAAAAACTTTGAGTAGGAGTGTGAAGTTCAGGTACATAGAGGGAGGTCAGGGAAAATGCCCACTTTCAAAAAAAGAAAATTAATCTAGCTGACCTCTGGTGTTTAAGTTAATATCAGCATGGTCATCCACAAAGGGGAAGGTTAGAATATTTTCACAACTAAACATTTTTCCAAAGAGGAGTATGACTTTGTTAGAATTATGTCTTCTATCATTTTTCTTTCATTTTATGGTGTGGACATTTATGGAAATTGGGACCAAAGTTTCTCAGGCCAAGATGGATGCTCAGATTTATGTTAAGAGCGGATATTTCCAGAGAGTAGAGAGAGTTCAGGGCCCTTTGTGGCCCAGCCCAAGTGTATGGGATGTGGAAGAGGACCCCAAAGGCCAGTGAGCATTAGGGATGCCTCAGAAGATGTGGTTTAAACCTTTCATTTGGTACTTACAGTTCTTGGTTAAAGGAGTATTCTGGCTTTTCTGTTAGGAGCTTTGTAGGTATGAAAATGTTACAACTCCCCCTTCCCTGTGAGATAGCTCATTAATTCCTAAATCAGCAGGATGGGGTGACTGGTATTAACCAGCTTGATGGAGACTCGGATATGGCGGTTGCCTGTGCCTGCCGGCTGTGTATGGGGGGGCTCAACAAAGGAACAGGGATGCCTGCTGCCACCCCATGCTCCTGCAGAGGGAGAGAGAGCTGCCCCACCAGCCCCGAAGTCAGACAATTCAGATCCTCTCCTTCCTCGCCATATGTCCCTGGTACTTTATGAGCTACTGTTCTTTCTCTAGAGCTTAGGGCAAGTGTGAGGGGCTCTCTGCCTCGGCCCTTTAAGAGGATCTCCTGGGACTCCACCTGCCCTCACTTGGCTGACTCTCACAGCCAGCGGTGCTGGGGGCTCCTCTCTCCTGCACTGGTGCGCTGGGCTGGGGAGCCTGGTGTGGGCCTGGGATCTGCAATCCTCAGTGCTGTGAATGAAGAAAAGGGGTTCTGTGGAAAGTGACCACACAGGGTGATCTGATTACACATTCGGAACTGGGCAGGTTATGGGAGGTAGCCACACCCCAGGCCTGTAACTTCTTACCTAAAAGACTTATCTTAAGCCAGCCCTGTGCATTGTTTCTATTCATCTGGGTTAACATATTTTTAAAATAAGCTGTAAGCACCCTCAGGACAGCACATAATCTTGTTAACTAGACCTTTAAGAAATATTCTCTAGGGCTGTCATGTAACTGGGTAAATATAGAATCAGGAACAAGAATGCTAAGGCAAGAACAAAGTTGAAGGAAGAATGAAAGTGGCGGTTGCAGCAAACCTGAGCAACCAGAGTCTGCTGTGCATCGCTGCCTGTGCCACGGTTTCCCTGACATTTTCTTCTCCTTGTTCCATGAGTGGCTCTACTGACTTTGAAGAGCCTGCTGTGTGCAGAGTGGCCTAATAGAAGTATTAGATATTTTCTCGTAGAGTTTTGGTTGCCTTGGATCGAGTCTTGAATTCTTACATGGATGTTCTACATTACTGTTTTAGTAAAGATTTAAAGTCATCAATAGCAGCAGAGAAAACAGTCGAAATGTGGACATGCCACAATTATAATCTGAGGCTATTACCTATTTTTTCTGCCTTTAGAATTATTGAATCGTGTAAATTAATGACACAGTCAGTCTTTCCCTCTGAATACAGTTTGGGAGATATTCGATCATTCATTCATTCATTTATTCATTCACTCTTAGTTAATCAACTTTTCAAACTACCTTGCAAGAAGACCTTGTGGGGTGAAGGCATTCTGCACTTAGATTTCACAGTGTGGTTATGAGCTCCAGAGAGAATTTACCAGAGTTCTTTGCGTGCTAGCTTTGTAGTGCTTTAGTACTTACCACTGAAGGTGTTGTCTGAGATAGGCAGCCTCTATGTCACCAGGGAGCTCGTTAGAACTGCAACCTCAGGCTTGGCCTCAGACCTATTGAATCAGAATCCGTATGTTAACATGATCTCCAGGTAATTAGTAAGTGCGTTAAAGTTTGAAAAGTCATACTGAAGACGATATGGAGAGAAAATGAGGGTATAGCTCCAGCCACAATATATGAGTTCAAGCAGTCTGTCCTGCAGTCATTGGGCCTCTCCTCCACGGAAGGTTCACCCAAGCCTTGGCGTATCTAGAGTAGAACAAATCCTGGTACAGGAGAGAATTCCTCCAAGCATCAGTGCCCCATGTGTTATGAATACTGGTGCCACTTTCATTGTTCTTGCTAACTTATTACTACATTTGGAAGTTGACTTTTGGTCTACTCAAGCAGAATGACAGCTACAATCCATTTTTCAAGCCTTTAGTGCTTTGGTGAAGAGCTTGTTTCATTAGGTTTGGAGAGGACATATTTTAAAGTAGCAGAGTTTGGAAGGGGCCTGGGCTACGGTGTTCTCAGAGGAGGTCCCAATAAACCTCGAGGATTTATACATATGGGCACCTCTGTGTGTGTGTGTGTGTGTGTGTGTGTGTGTGTGTGTGTGTGTGTATCTCCAAGCAAAATTAAGAACTCTGTGCTAGTCTGTGTTAGCTTCCCTCTTCCAGGTCCTGCACTAATTTGTTGAGCTCTGATCTCTTTCTACCACTATGATGTTCGGGTCCTCAGGTCTGCCTCTTCAAACTGTGCTGTTAAAAGACGATCTACTTGTTCACACTGAGGTGTATATAATTAATGATCCCACTGTGTTCTCTTTGATGAAAAGTTTTCATTTTAGTGAACAGACCAAGACCATCATGATGGGACTTGGGCAGTGACATTTTGGGTTGGGGAGGTGTATATGTGTGTAGGAGGAGTGCATCCTAAGGCCCCTTATAATCCTACCAGGTTGCTACATCTTCCCATTGCATTAGAGGCTGACTGCAAAATTTAGGAATTAAGGTAGGAAATGAGGGGAGAGGGAAGAGTAGCAACTGCTGATAATAGCTTACAGTGGCCATTAGTTCGAAATGAAGCACTAATTTAGAGAAATGCTGAGTAAGAGGAGAAAAGGAGAATTAAAGGAAATGAAACTCCAATGAACAGTTGATCATGTCTAAATGAGCAGTGAAAATCGATGAGGTGAAAAATGTCAGCTCGCTCAAAAAGATGTTTTCCTGGTTTTTAAAATGATCAGTAGCATGTCAGAGGCTTCCTCTACTTTAGTAATGATTAACATATTTATATTTTTTATGTTACTTTACCTTCACAGTGGCTATCAAATTATTGTTTCCTTGAATTCTTGTTATGAAAATGACATTGCTTTATTTTCATATTACATATGAATGGACTGAGGAAAGATTATCACTTCAAGGCAAACCAGATTCTTGACCATCAAATTCAGTTAATTATTTTTCTGGGTAGTAAAGCCAGAATTTTCATATCTCGGCCTCACAGCGGTCCAATATGGGCAAGTGGTAGTGATGACAAGGTTATCAATATCATTCTCAGGCAAAAGTCTCTGAAAGTAAATAGAGACACAGCAGTAGAGAGTTCAGCTCTCTTGTGTGGGTTGTAATACGCTATGAAATCTGGGAGTCTTTCACTTTTAGATTTATGTTTGTTTTGATGTGCATCACTTTGAGTACACATCCTGTGCCTTACCTATAGATTCAGAGAATGAAGCTGAAGAAGCTCAGCGTTTTCCTCCTGACTCCCTTCTCCCCTGGAAGATGGCTTGCTTCTGGATGACAGGATGCTCAGGAAGTTCACAGCTGACCTCCTGAGTTGCCTTAGCTTCACCATACCACATCACACCACACCACAAATGGCCACCGGTTTCCAGACTTTAAACTTTGCTGGTAACACTGGACAAGTACATGCAGGTGTTCCATATACTTCAAAATGTATTAATCTCGTGTGAAATGAACACGTTGCCTGTCCTGAGATTTAATTTGCGACAGTTGTCATGCTTTACTTTATTGGAGGTGCCACTGCAGCAGACAAAAATATAAGTTTCATGTTCAGAATCATCTGTTTTCATTCTTTCGGATTTGAAATCATGGAATTTACACGAGGACATTGGTAGGTCTGCTGACATGTGTTGTTTCAGCTGTCAGGAAGGTCAGCCACAGTTTAAATATGAGCCTGACCAATACTGCTGTTTAAAAGCTATGAAGAAAGTAGTGCACGACCTTATGATTTGTTGTCAGACTTGTCCGAGGTGACATGCATCTCTGTCTGCTTTTATGTGGGAGAACACAACACAGCTGGAATTCAGAACACTAAGAAGAGTACTCAGGCGAAATGTTAAGTTGATAGATTGTTTCTTCAGACTCTTTCTACTTTGAAATGAACAAAGCCATCGCTTCACAGTGCTATCAGGATTTGAAAGTCCACAAGAAGTCGGATAGAGGTGGTGGGAGGGAACACCTGTGTACTAAATGAATCATCTCTTCATCTGTGGACCACTTTATGGGAAATACAGTAGGTCTGGATCTTTCTTCTTTGCTCTCTCTTTTTCAGAATTAGGGCATGTCTTCTCAAAGCAGAAACTTTAATTCCATGGCAGTGTTTGGGATTATACAAATCTAGGCTTCATGAAGATGAGATCAGAGTAGTGGGAAAATGAAAGAAATAAATCACCCAACAGTATAAATAGCATACAAGGGTTTCGCAGTCTGTCAATGAGAACTGTTTAAGTACTCATCAGTGCTAACCTCAGGACATGAGAGCATCGACAATTTATATATTGGGACCTTGGTTAGAGTACAGGAAAACAACCCCTTTACCATTTCCCAGTGACCCATATAATTAAGCAAATGGCATATTCTTTGGTGGTCCTTGTGTTGGCCTGGAACCCTGGGTCTTGTAGTTTGTTAGGATGCATCGTTCAGTGTTCTGTTTTCCTGCTACAATGGTGCCTGGAAGCAATGCTCTATGAGAATTCTCAGAAACCCCCAGGCAGGTAGATTATGAAACCATGATTCTGCAGGTTTTTTTTTTTTTTTTTAAGTTAAAGTAGCAAGAAATCTCTAACATCCCTTAATTTACTTAAGCCCTTGTTAATAAAATTTCTAGAGTAATGTGAAGATGCTTCAGTGTACTCTGTAGTAAAGACTTTTTAGCACTAGTTCCAACCATATCAGGGGCAACTTTATTCCATGCTGAAGTTAGATATCCAGGGAAAAACTTATCTTAGAATAGGGTCAAGTTATCAGTTACCAACTTCTATTTCAATGGAAGATTGAGCAGTGATACTTGTGAGTGGGTATTTGCTTAATCCTTATACTTGACCACTTCAGGATCTCTGATGAAGGAAGGCAGAACTCGGGAATCAGCAAAATGGGAGTGCGAACTGGATGAAATTGAAATAGTTGTGGAAACAGAGGATTTAAGCTGTATATTGCATTGACTGTTCCCTGATACCATTTTCAGTTTTGAAAAGGTATCATCAACAGTAGTCATCCATAATTTCTCTGTAGTCACAATGAGCCTTTATTCTATTAATTCTGTTTCCGTAATGATAGTAACTGTAATTTATATAGTATCTATAGACTGTGTGCCAGACACAATGCTAAAGGCTTCACTCTGTTTTTTAATCTTGAAATCAAACCTTTGAGGTACATATTATAATTCTCATTTTACTAAGGAGAAAAGTAAATAGTTGACTGAATAGTTGACTGAATGCTTTGTCCAAGGTCATTGCTAATAAATGGTAGAGCACTTACTCCCATGTCCGCCTGACTCTAGAACCCATGAAATCCTGAAGCTATCCTCTTCTCCCAAGCAACCACCCTATCCAAGTTTGGGAGCTAGCAAAATGAGCAGGTGTGTTCTTTCTGAGCCCATCTTAGTGCATAGAAGTTTGATTTTGTGTGTGTGATTAAAAAATGCCTTATTTAAATTTCAGTATCATGCATTATTAGTTCTTAGAATAGATGAGTCACTTATTTTACTGCTTTAAAACAGCCAGGGGTACAAATGGCAGGAGAAATCATTGCTGCTAATGTAGTTATTCTAATTCGTGCAAGTGTACACTGGTTGTATTTAGAAACTATACAAGACTAGATGTGATCAGTCTGAAATGTGCTAATTATTTATTCTGTGAATATGCATCCACACTATACATAGTAACATTAAAGGAACCTTCACCACATAGTCCATCAATATGTAGCTGTCAATCTGTCAGTTAATTACAGTTAGTGCAGTTGGCAAGGCAGAACTCCAATGCATATTAACAATAGTTTGCATTCTCTAGTCGTGGCATTCTAGCCATTATAAAGTGTGATGAATACACATTAAAAATAATGCATCCTTCTGAGCTGAATAATTTTGACACAATGATGACATGTTTCTCCCCCTTTTTATAAAGTGCTTACATCATCTCTCTTCACTTACAGTCAAGTAAAGCAAAACAAACAAAAAAGAAATAACTTCCAAAAAAGAACTAAGAAACTACTGACTTAATAGCCATTTTCTGCATCAAACTATGTCTTCAAACCAGCCTGGGAAAAGTTTCTTGCTCTCTTTGCCCTGATTTTATCAGGGCATCAGATTTTATTTTTGCCTATAGTAGGCTGACGTTCTTATAAGGAAGAGAGTTCTGGCAGAATTTTAAGACAGAAATAACTTAAAACATGCTGTATTTTGACAAATGCTTGGCTCTATAAGATTTTTTTTTCTTTTAGTAATTGTATTCACCTTGGCCTGTGGAAATTTACTGCATAATTATTTGCCATCCTGAATATACAGCATATCTGCAAATTGGTCCAGACATTGGCAAATGGGATCGTGAGAACCACATTTGAGAAGTCCCAGAAAGCCCCACAGTCAGTCTCAGAACCTTCCCTTACTCCAGCAATGTAAAAGTTCTCCACAAGATTCTTTAGGTACTTCGTAAGATGGGCTGAGCTAAGTTCTATAGCATCTTAGGCATCTCAGTGCCTCAGAACTGAACAGCTGCTCCGTCTGCAGGAAACCTTTGCTGTGACCACCCAATACCTCAGCTGCTTTCATGCCCTGGAGACCACGGCCAGGTGCTATTCAAACCACACAGATTTTCTACCTTCTTCTCCATTAAAAAAAAAAAATGTTTGTTTATGATTTGGACCTCCTAAGGGTTCTAAGAAGGAAGTTGAGAGAGGGGGACTCACTCTATAATCTATTTTACACTCTGAGAACTGCCTGTTTTGGGGAAACGTAACATCCTCATCTAGGCTCACATACTTCCCTGCTCATGCTCAGGGAAATTAGCAGCTGGTTGTCAGTGAGCTGAAGGTCATTACACAGAAATGATACTGCTGTGTAATTTCTGTCTCGGGACCCCTGGCTGCTTGTAGCCACTGGATTGTGTGCCATCAGAAGCTATTGTTAGGAAATGTACTCCATCCATTGAGCTGTCACTATCTTAGTTACCTCCTAAGGAGCATGGCAAGTATGTTCCAATTCTTTCCTTGCATACAGGGCAGAACAGACCATGACAGTAAAATTCCTTCTGGATAAGGCTCTACTTGCCAAAGTGCTTAATTCCTATTCTCATGCTCTTCTCTGTCCTCGTTCTCTTCACTCATTATTACATTTTATTAGGTCAAACATAAAAAAATAGTATAAGTGTAGGGCTAATGATTCAAGCACTGTAAAATCTCCACTCATGGAAAAAGGAAATTGCATGTTTGAGGTGTCTCTTATTCCAATGAGTGAGTCTTTTTTGAATTATTATAATGATGTATGAATATGAATTATTCTGTTTTTTCCATGTTACAAACACATTTCTATTAAACCCATTGCATTCCACCAAGATTTTCTATCAAGGGATATAAATTCTTCTGTTTTAGTCATAGGATGTTTAAATATCCTTCATGGGAATGAATTAATTTTGTTTCCATGTTGTCAAATGTTTTTGAAAACACACATGTATGACTAAATAGATTTCTAACTGTTGTTAAGTGAAAGCATAATGGAAGGAAATATCTGTATAGTGATTAAGTTTGTGGGAACATCTTGGGTTTCTTAAGAGAAAAATGCTGTTAAATATCACTTATCTCCCTAAAAATGATGCTGAGACTCTACTGCAACACTCTTCTAGGATACTTTTATTTATACCAGTTGCAACCATGATACATGGAAATTGTTCTTTTTATTAATGATACTTTGTTGTTTGTCTGAAAATAGAGAATAATATGATGGGATATCAGTCTAGGAAGTGACCCATATGTATAATTCAAAGAATGTTAGATTTCCTTTGGTTGTGACTTACCTACGCTTTTAACAGAAGGACATGTGTTCATCACATAATATGAATCATTGTGGTCCTCTGGGCCAGGTTACACCCAGAAAGAGCATAATTACTTTACTCCACAGGGACACCACCTTCATTTCTGCCTTCATCATCTATTTTCACCTTTTCTTTTTTTTAGTAAGAGCAAAATAAAAATTTGCAGTTTCAAGACTTAATAAGTTAATTTAGAACTATTTAGAAATTTCCAAACTCTTAGATAACTACCCTGAGAGAGTTCATGAATTTCCTTCATTTCAGTCGGGGTAGGAATGAGATAATCAGGTCAGTCGTGACTAGTTTGGCATTTCTCACACAGGGAAGAAAAAAAAAACTAGCTGCTTCAAGTCTCATGGTCTGTGTAAAATCTGTATTTTTTTTTCAATAATGATTCTGAATAAAAAAAATTATGTTGTACTTTGCAGAATGCTTAGTTTAAACTCAGTATATACCTGCTTGCACAAAAACAGGCACTGTAGCGTAAAGCTAGAGAACTGTGACATCATCATGCTTCTAGTTAGTGCCTTTGAGAATTTGGAGAGAGCTCAGATCCATCACATCTTGAAACAAATCACTTTTCTCTAAGGTATTTATAGTAAATGGTTATTTGTTTGTTCCAGTTGAGTTTTTTGCAAACCCTAAATCTGACAGGGAGGTGAAGGAAATGGGAGGCCCACTGTCACCATTCAGAGTTCTTCAAGAAGATTATTTCAGTTTGAAAGATGAATTTTGTGTTGATAATTTTCCTTTCATTTGAGTGAAATGCTTCTGGAAAGAAAAGGAAAGAAAGGGTGGAAGGGAGGGAAGGAGAAAGGAAAACAGGCAAGCAAGATTTTTGTAGAAGTTTTATCTGTATAGATAAATAATAATTTATTTCATCTATATAATAAAGGTGGAATTAAAGGATGGCCATATTATTAACCGATGGATCCATTTCATAATCCAGGAAGTTAACTGTTAATTCCACAGAAATGGGCAGATGAATACTATGGGGCAAACTTGCATAAGTAGATACAGCTAAAGTCCATTAGCCTTTTTGGAACAATGCAAATGAAAATTAGGACTGGCATGAAAATCTGCATAGATTAAAAATGATCTTACTTTATAACTTTAATTGATGTCAGTGATCTATAAGGTGTAACTTTCTCTTCAGCAACAATTATTTAGTTTTCTCCCTTCCCCCAATTGCTTACTATAGGGATTATGGTGATATTGCATTAAATTTCAGCTTTTGCTTGAAACATTTCTGTCCCCTCAAATCTCCTGCAGGTTAGTCTTAGAAGCTTACCATCATCTGCATCACTCTAGCCCACCAAAAGAGAATTAAACATGAATTTGGGCCTTGGAAGAGTGACTATAACCCTAACTTTGTGCTGTGATATTACAGAGTCACAGAAAGAAAGTCAGTACAATCATCTTGTAGGCACACACGAGGAGAGGCAGTTACCAAGTGTGTGTGATGTCTGACAGAGCTATAAGTCAGCAAAGCACGACAGGCCAGTTCCCATTATCAAGAACCTCATGGGGCATCACGGTTTCATTGTAGTGGAAGTTTGTTATTTTCAGAACCTTACTTAAATTGTCCAGTTTTCAGGACTACAAATGACATCTGTTTCTCTGGAGGTAACAAGGCCTTAGAAAAGATCTGCCTTCTTCAGAGTAATAAGAGTATAGCTAGGTTGTTGGCTATAAGAGCATATCAAAAATCAGTTGCTTTCCTATATCCTGGCAATAAGCCATTGGAGAATAGAATTGGAAAAAGAATTCCATTTAGAATTACAACAAAACCTATAACAGTATCTGGGAATAAACCTAGCAAAGAGTGCAAGTGCTTTAAGGAGAATCATTCAATGAAGAAGCAAACTGTAAATTAATATTCACTATGATATATGTATTTTCAAAGTCATCCATAAAATATGTAAATGTATAACAATGGACTGGAAGGGTGTATATCAAACTCATAGTGTCTTGGAAATTGAAGTTGAGAGCAGTATTGGAGTGATGGCCAAAGGGGACCTTAGTTTTATTTCTGTATTAAAAATAAGACTTAGTTCTATTTGTGATCTGCAAAATTTTTTTTACAGAGAATTTATACATATGGTAACTTCTGTTATAAGAAAGTTTATACATGGAGATAATACCAGAAGCATATAGATCAAAACACCAATTTTATATGATAAGAATGGGGGTGACTTTTGTTTTCTTTTTACTTTTTATATTTTCCAAACCTTATTTCTCATTGTCTCAGAAAAAAAAAAAAGTTGAATGATAAGCAGAGGAGAAAAGCCAGATACACCATGACCTGGTAGGAAAAAAACAAGACAAAACAATTTGGCAATACCAGGCCAGAGTTCAGTGTCATCATTCAGGCAGAATTTGGGCTAGGTTTCTCCACCTACCAACTGGAGATAATAATACCTAATATGCAGGTTTTTGAAAGGATTGAAGGTAATGAATTTCAAAGGATTTATGTAGGACCTTTACATATGAGATTTTCAAAAGATGGAAATCTGAGGATGAGACTCTAAAGAGGAATATGAGAAATTCAACAATCTTAATCAAGTTATCAGCCTAGGGGAAGCTTAATAGGAAAAATATATCCTATATTTAGATTCAGGACTACCCAGACAAAAAATTAATGAAAAATGAGTGGCATTAAGGTTTTCCAGGAAGAGAGGCAGGTCAAACTCTGTCCATTGGGGTGAGCCTATTATTTGACTTTGGCAGCTGACTCTAACTAGCCTTGTGATGATGGTGGTGGTGGAGGGTTACACTTACTGAACACCTGTGTCAGGCACTGGTTTAAGACCTTTGTGTCCTTAGAGCATTTTGTTCATTCCTCACAACAGTCTTATATTTAGAGATGAGAAAACAGCCTCAGAAAGGTGTGGTAATCTGCTTAGAGTCACAGCGGTAATGAATGTCAGATGCCTTGTTATCAAGGTGATTCTGAGTGACTTACCCCCCCATTGAAACAGATCCTCTGTTTGGATGGCTCACTCCTAGACAGTCTCTCTGCTCAGTTTTGTTTACTTGACGTGATGTGATGATTAGGACACCTGCCTTTTCTGCTGTTGTACATTTTCTGGCAATTGTCAGACAAAAAGAGGTTATCCCATGTAAAAGCCTTCCTTCCAACCACTTAGTATGTTATCTGACATCAAATTTGTACATTTATGGTTGCTTTTCTGGGTTAAATAATTATGGATAAAAACCCATGATTTCATCGATTCACCAATATCTAATACCTAGCTGGGCTGCTTTTTCAAGTAGAATTCCATTTCTTGCACCTGAGGAAAGCAGTGTTATTATAGAGAATATTGAGGCCATGGATGACCCTGCAGGGGGTGGGCAAAAACAGAAGGAGGGAGAAGGGAGAGAAACACTGTAACTCACTGGAGAGATGGCAGCAGGAGAACATAACTGTGGCTGGGCAACCTTGAAAAGTCCGGGATGTTCAAGGAAGTTCGCAGTAATGCTTTTTTATTGGACAGCTTTATGTAGGCACAAAAATGATTAGAATCTGGTGAAGGCAGAGATGAAACCGACATGCCTAGGGTAGCAAGGCCTTTTATCGGATTAGTCGAAATATGAATGGAATGGTTTATGGTTCTGAAGGGAAAGTGGGTTTCATTTCCCTGATGCACTGTGTCTCCTGGGTTTGTCTCATCACTTTCTCCTCTCCTGCTCAGTACCCCTCCCTCAGGTGTGTACCACGTGGAACTGTCTTCAGTATTTCCTTTGCTCTGACTCCCATGCTCTGCACCCAGAACTGTGGAACCTCATTTAGAATGTTCTATTAGTTGCAATTCACAGCCAGTTGTAATTGTTCAACTTAGAGTGGAGGCCGAATGTATTTAAAAAGAGTAGCAGGGTGTTTAGCAATTTCACAGTTAATCAAAAGCTTTAGATACCACGTTGTAGATTTCTTCAGTTAGAAAAAAAACTGTGACTGTGACAAGTAAGGGTGATAGTGATTCCTGCATCCCTTGTCTTCTTCTGTCTGGGTGCATTTTAAATATGAGATAGATAAATCCTTTCTGTATAACAGAGAGCAAAAAAAAAATCAATAATCAATTTACTTTTCCCTTTGCCACATAAATAATAAAGGAGAAGACTTTCAGATTTCATCATAAAAGTTTTTCTTTTCCTTAACTGCAAACTTTCTTTTCAGATATTTTAGTACTATAGCAAGAAGTAATATAAGTGCCATAGCTTCAAATAAATGCTAATATATTAATTCCCACTGATTTAATTGTAACAAGTGGGACTGGTTTGAGGAGTGTTGTTACAGCAGTCAGGGCCCAAGGTGGCCTGAGTGGATGGAAGCAGATTGTCCTTGTTGAGATTAGGCATTCAGAACAGTGAGTACAGAGGGCTCCTCTTTATTGGTACTTATGAACTCCATATTTATGGACTTGGTGGTTGAATATCAGAGCAAATAATATTCATAGAAGAATATTGTTCTAAAAATTCCATAGGACATACTTTTCACAGTAGCAATGAGAAATAGAAGTTGTTTGGAAAATAAAATCAACATATGCAGAAAATTCAGCAAGAATAAAATAATAAGCGGAAGGTATCATATGAGTTTTTCCAAAATTATGCTGATTTGGTCTTCGTCTCTGAGTTTGATAACTGGTTGCTATTCCTGTGCTGTGTTGAGTAGAATCTCATTTTCTCAGCATCATTGGGTAATGACACATTTTATGTGTGGGCTTTTTCTAGATAATTGAAGACTAACCTTTTAAGGATTCAAACTTCTAAAAAAGTTTAGGTCCTTTTTTTTTTTTTTTTTGTTTATGGTCCTATTTTAACATCAAATCCATTGAATTTAGCATTTTCATGACAACTAAAATTTATCCTGAGAAGTTCATTTATTGCAGTATGCTGAAATTCAGTTTTTCTTTGGTCATGTTGTTTAAAGTGGTTTACATCATGCTAAACAATGCTGGATTATTCTGTTTGAGGTCCACCATTCCTTTTTTCTCCTACTTTTTATATTTTGTCAAATAGTAATTTACTATTAGTGTGTTCTTCCCTCTGATTTGTTCATTCTAATTTCACATAGAACGAGAGACCAGATAACCCAGCATATTAGAAGTATCAAGCTAAATGGGATCTGAGGAACTCTCTTTCATGAGGAAAGTTCACGAACTTTAGTAGTATATGCTGTGCAGTTTGTCTCCCATCTTTTAAGACTATCATCCATGCTTCTAGAGAAACAATCTACATTTTCTTCCTTGTACTCCTCAATCCACTGACTTTTCTCCCCTTCAGAGACCAAGACTACTCTTGCTTTGATTATCAATAACACTTTCATTCGATTGATCGCATTTAGTTCCCTGGGTGCCTCTTCTTTCCCCCACCCCCCTTATGTAATGTTTTACTCTCAGCCCTCATCTCTCCACGTGGTCTTGGTGAGCCATTGGTGGGTGATTGCCCAAGGTCCTTTGGGCACAACATGGGAAAGGAGGAAGTCTAGGGAAAGTGTGAGTGTGGGTATAAGAAGGAGCCAGGCAGAGGAGCAAGCTGTGACCTTGAGGGGCATGGGTGGCATGGCCCCATATGTAACAGAATGGTAGAGGAAGGTTAATGGAGCAGAGGCGGGAGTGAGAGCTGGACTCAGTTCCCAGAATGAGGCACCAGATGTAACAGGGCAGGGAGAGGGTGCTCATCTCTGGCATGATGGGGACACTGGGCCCACACTCGCCACTCCCGTGTGTGTCTTCAGAAACTGTTTATGCTCTGAAGGTGGAGAGACCACCACTAACTTGTCCACATTGAAGGCCAGAGCAGTGACTGGTGCCCAGCTCTGCCAGCCCTCTGTGTGGCCTGCCCTGTGCGCTCTCATTGGTTTTTTGATGGTTTGGATCAGTATAGCTTGTCTGTCTTTGCAGGAAAAAAAAGAAAAAAAAAAAAAAGAGATTGAAGGACGGAAAAGCAGGTATTCACTTTTTTATTTATTAGGAGAAGTATTCTAACCTCTGCCTAGAAACCAATGACTCTCAAATCAGTTCAGGCCCAGAGAGCTCTGTACACTGTAAACAACTTGCGAATGTGTGGATGCCTCAAGCACAGTATTCCAGAACTGACCCTCCTCCTTCTGACCTCATTCGGTGGCACCACAGCTTATATCACACAAACCAAAAAGCTGGGAGTCATTCTAGACCCCTTTCCTTTCTCTCCCCATATCCAAGTGGTCATTTGGCCCTGCAGCTCTGACTCATATGTACATTTTATTTTCTTTCTCATTATCCAAATGCCACTGCTCTGTATCAGGTTTACATTTTTCGTCTGTAACATTACCTTAACCTTTTAACTTATCCCTCTTCATGATGACCTTGAAATATACCTTCTCCCATAGTATCTGGTTATGTTGATTCATTGTTAAAATATTTATTAACAAGCCTAGACTCAAAGAAGTTGTTAAATTTAGTGAAAACATGTAATGAATCCTGAAGTTATTAAAGGTGTGGTTAATGCTCCTCTCAAGGGTTAAGATTCACTATGTGATACATGTATTTGGTGGGCCGTTAAGTGTTATTGACTAGCTAGTAGTGTAAATACATATGCTTGAATGAAGGCAAATTCTGGGATTGTGAGTACTAAAATAAGAAATGTAATTGAAACTATCAAAGGACTAATTAATATTAGGACTAATATAGTTTCTCCTATCAGGTGAATTAATAAGGTGGCCTGCTATAATATTTGTGGAATTACAGATATAAGTTGTACAGCAGAAGTTATTGATTAAGTAAAAGCCTAATAGTTTCAATAATTGGTACTATTTAGTAGGGATAAATAGAATTCGTGGTAAAAAGTATGCTAGTGAGACTGTAGTTTTGTGGCAGAAGCCAGTAATTACTATTCTTGCTTAGAAGAGAACTGGATTCCTAATTTCATTGAAAACTCCTTTGCCTCAACCCATGATCACGGATCTATAATGATCCTTCAGTGATTTTTGCATGCCTGCTATGGGCCAGGCACTAGGCTGGGCATATTGTAGATACAGTGATGTATAAGCTGAAGAGGTCTCTGTCCTCAAACTTAAACCTTCTAAAAAATAAAAAAAAAAAACCTTTGAAAGAGTAACAACATGTTCCTGCCTAACGGAGGATGACTGTCCTCCATATATGTAAAATCTTTTTCCCAAAAGGTAAGACCCGAAATCCCATTAGGCGCTAAACTCTACCTGAGTGATACTTATTTCTCTTGTAGGATAGTCACAATCCTATCTTGATATATTTAACTTGAGAATTTAATCATAAGTTAACTATCAACAACAAATTTATATAAATTGTTGAAAGAGAGAGAAGCAAGAGAGAAAGTTGCTAATAAATATAATACAAATATTCTCAATATTAAGAGAACAGAAGAAAAGTACATAGCTCCTGTAGTCTTTCAGCAGCTGGTCATGAGGCTGTAACTAGTGTTAATCATCTTTACTGCTATTTCATGTTTCCTTTTTCCAAAGTCTGCACCTACATTAACTTTTTGTTTTTATTATTATTTTATTTATTTATTTTTTTACTTTAGAGACCTGATTATTTGTGATGAGGCTGGTCCTCAACCCCGATGCAGTGGGGACCTTGGTTTTCCTGCTTGTCTTGGGTTCTTCCAGTCTTTGCAAACTTTTACTGCTCACTTCCCAGGAAGAAGACACACTGCTCCACTTTCTTTGTATGGCACAGAATGTTTCTCCTTGATAGTCAAGAGCGCGTACTTCAGACACCATAATAACTCTCTCTTGTTTCCTGCATGTTTCATAATTTAAACTGCTTAAGATGCTTATAAGGGCCATGTAACTGTCTCAACCTCAAGTTCAGTGGAACCGATAATTTGGTCCCCTCCGGAAGCATTCTGACCTTGGGTGTTAAGACAGCTAAACCAATAAAACCTAAAGTTGTGTTGTGAAGCAAAACTTTTGTTTTACAGTCGTATGTGATGGTAAGGAGTGCTACCCCCTCTCCCCCACAGAAAGACACATGCATTCTGTCTCTAAAAGAAATGGCACTGTGTTATGATTGCCGATTTAGAGCATGCACCGTATCCACTAGGAGAACACCCCAATGTTGCAAGGTGTTTCCTCCAAGTGTTGTTCTGTGAGGTCACCTGGTTTTGCATGATGACACATAAAAATAACAAGAAATGTCACATGTGTCAGATGATTACCTCTTTTTTTTTTTTTTTGTCATAAAATGCAGTTCTTGATCAGAAGCAGAGCTGCTTGAAGTAACATCAGTACTGGAATAACAGTAATGGAATAGTGATAAAAGTATTTCATAAGCCTGTAAGTGGATGGAAGTCCTTGTCGCAATGCAGAGCAAGTGCTGTCTGTAATGAGGGAAGTTTGACATAGTCATCTTGCTGGTGAATGGCTGGGTGGCGGTTGTAGAAGCCCCATCTTTGCTCACTGTGGTTGGCAGATAAGGGTGTCATGTACCAGATGAACAGTGTGGGCAAGAAAACCATGTCCTTGAGCCCATCCATTGTCTCACTCACACCACCATGGCCCCTTTTACATGACCTCACGGATTAAATGCTAGAGTGACAAGGAAAATGTGATGACTTACAGCCACACGATGGCTTAGCCTGTCCCCCTGATTCATAGTGACGTCTGGGGAGTATTTACGTACACACAAACACAATGCTTTGTGTTCCTTCTGTGGAGTTCGCTTACATCCCACTTCCCCTGGTGTACTTGTCATTAATCTTCCATCATTGTTCTTTCTCAGACTCTTGCTACCTGCTCCTGCCATTAGTCACCGTGGTTCCATACTTTAGACCATGTCTCCTTCCACAGAAAGTGGATGATGGAATGTATCACTCAGGGTTGTTCCCCCTCCCCCATTCTAATGGTTGCTCTTCACAGTGTGTTTCAGAGCAACCAAGACTATGAGATTTGTATTGTTTTTATTCACACTGCCATTGTTTTTGAGGCTTATTAGATAGTAACTATTAAATTTGTTCTAGATATTTCTTTTATGTTGGTGGTTGAATAGGGAAGAGTAGGTGTTTTTAATTTGCCATTTTCTTACAAATGTGTAGATGCAATATTAAGCAAATTTGTTTTGTATACATTGTGGTTAGAAAAATAAATAAATTTGTTTCATTATTGAATTTATTGCACTATGCCTTATTTAAAGAAGAAATTTGAGAAAATTAAGTTTTGTTTTTGGAAGACCTTAAAAATTGGGTTGCTATTTTAGACTATCTCACAAAGTGTCAACAGAATAAGCACAGCAGAAGGCCCTCCATTTTCTCCAAGGATAAGGCATGTCAGGTAAAATGTCTGAGCTGTGACAAAGTCTTGTAGAAAGATTTTGACCTCCAGTGTGTGCAGCATTGTAGTCATAGGGGTATGTTCCAGTTGGTGTGATTTTTTTTATTTGTCAACCACATGGCAGTTCCAAATTGTAAAACACAATAATTAGACTCAGTTTTAAATATATGATATTACTCTGAAGATCAAAATGGGGTCTTTTACCTTGGAATACAGATAATTTTATCTTAATAGTGTTTGTTTTATGTTTCTCAAGTAGTGTTTGTAGCCTTCAGAAAACAGAACTTTTAAAGAAAAAAAAAAGACAACTTAATGATATCTTCTCTTTTGATATTTTTTACTTGGCTGTCATTTATAAAACATCTTGATAAGCAAGATAAGTTTATAGTTGTGAGTGTATACATTGCTTTGTGCAAATAGTAGCAAGTTGGAGAGAGACACTTGCGACAATGAAATAAAACCTCCGTAATGAAATAAGCCTGACAATTCAATTCAACTCAGAAATGTAGCAAATGAAATGAACACTATACAATTCGTTTTGCTGAAATACTGTGCTTCTTTAATATATATTAGCTCATGTGCAGTTTGTGATGTCAGTATAACATGGAGGTGTGCTGTCTTGTGTCCCAGCATGTTAATATTTTATAGCTTTTAGATGTCAGCTTTTTCACAATTGAGAAGGCCTTAATAATTGGAAAGACTCTAAGAGAACAGCTGAAAAATACTACAGAAGTGACTTCCTTTTCTGCAAGAAAATATCTTTCTGGCATAGTGGCTTCAAGAAATAGGAAGATTTCTACCAGGCGAAGCTACCTGGAGAAGCTACAAACTCAGAAGCAGCACCTGAGAACACATTGCTCAATCCATGTTAAAAAAAAAAAAGAGAGACAGAACAGTATCTCTGGATTTAATTTTTAACTTTCACATAATTGGCCTCGATTAGAATGAATTCTGCAAGAGTCTACATGTCAAAGTGGAAAGCACAGGCCCCAAGGGTATAAGGTTGTACATGGTGGACTGAGGATGATTTTAGGTGCAAGCGCCAACCAAGGCTTAACTATGCTCGTGGTTTCTCAGGATTGTGACTGTTTTTGTTTGTCTTTTGGTTGCAGCATCCTATAGGTTTTGAGTGGTCTGCCACAGCCCTGTTTTTCCCATAAATGCATGAGGCTTTTTTCAGGAAGGCATATTTGGCCATAGAGCAGAAATGCCTGTACGTGGATGAGAGAAACTGGAATGAGCCTCTCCTAGTGCAAAGACCAGAGATTTGTCAAGTGGCAAAGCATTGTAAGGCTGTCATGGAGATGAAATGAGATTATGCATGTGGAAATGCTTTATAAATTTTAAATCATTTCATTTTCTTGTTAAGAAATCTCTCAGGAATAAGTCTCTATAAACCTTTCTTAGGCATTTTTATTCAGCAAACCTTTCGAATGTGCTTCCTCGGGGTAAGGCATGATGCTAGATGCTGTGGGTAAAATGAGCAAAATTGTCATATTTCTGCCCTGGTGGAGCTTACAGTCCAATGGGAGAGATGGAGTTCAACAAGATAATCACATAAATGATTGTTTAATTAAAACCTATGAAGGAAATGAACGTGAGATATGAGTTTATATAGTAAAGCATTTTTATCTTGACTAAGGCATTGAGGAAGGCTCCTTTGAGGAAGAGCTAATCATGAATTAGATTAGCCCGAGTATGAGTTAAATACGTGAGGCTGTGCATATGATGCGTGTGTGTGTGTGTGTGTGTGTGTTTATGTGTGTTTGTGCACATGTGTGCAGGCTCATTCCAGATGGGATTGATGCTTCAGGATTTGAAAGAAGGCCACTATGCTTGTAGTCTTGGTTAGGGAAGAGTATGACAGGCAGGGCGCAAACCTGGCAAAGTCTCATAGTTCATGGTAATGATTTGAGCTTAAAATCTATTAACATTGGAACTCACAGAAGGCTTTTAAGTCATAAAATTAGATTTGCATTCTGAAAAGGTAGCTGAGAAGTACAGATTATGAAGAGACAAGAAAGATCTTGAAGAGTCCAGTTGGAGGCTGTTGTACTAGTCCAGGAACTTATTTTTTCAGAGCACTGTGCTATATCCCTGTCAGCACAGGACAGTGGCAGTGGACATGCATAGAATAGGAGCTTAACAGCTGCAATCAACTGGACAAGCTACCTTGTAGATACAGGGTCATGAGAAAGCGATGAAGGGTACTTCTAGGTTTCTGCCTTGGGAAATTGAGTGATGGTGATGCCATTCACTGAGTTGAGCACTAGATTTTGGGGAAAAGAGAGTGAATTTGATCATGAACATGTATCTGAGTTACCTTGGAGATTTTCAAGTGAAGATGTTGAGTATCACATTGGATATGTAGGTCTAGAGTTCAGAAGAAAGGCTGGACCTGGGTTGGAGTATGAATTTGTGAAACATCTGGATTAATTGCTGATTGAATCCATGTGCATTAATGAAATTATTGCTGGAGAGAGTACAAACTGAAAAAAAAATGTAAGAAGGCTGAGTTCCAAGGTACCACTAAGAAGTAGGTAGAGGAAGAGGAGCCAGCAGAGGAGAATTTGGATGAATAAGGAAATAGAGATGTATGGCATGATTGGAGCCAAGCAAAGTGAGCGTTTCAGGAGCACTCTTGTCTCTTTTCGTGCTAATGTGAATGAATATTTCAAGTAAGAAGGACAGTGAAGAGAATTTATAGTGTAGGTTTCCTGTGTCTTGGTCTCTGAAGGCAGAAATTGGCAATGTTTTAAGTTGTATGAGCTCAATGTGGGCTTGGTTTCTGACATATATAGGAAATGTACATTTTAACACTTCTGTGAGAATTATGCTCAATAGGATGGCCTTTTGATAAATAGGATTGCTCTTTTAGGCATTTTATATGTAGCAGGGCTATGTTCTAGCTGTATGCTTCTCTGGATGATGTTTATTGTTCTACATTAGTTATGTTTTGTATCTTAAAGATTGAATTACAAAGTTAACCACTATGAACACACATGACAATAGACATATAAAAGGGAAAATAGTTAGTAAATATAGATTTATTCAGGAAGCAAGGAAGAAAATATTTATAACCACTTTCACCCATGTGTCTGGGGCTGGTCATGTTGCTATACTTGGTATTTATGAATTTTTTCTCTGAATATCTATTTCAAGTTTTCTTTCTTATACCTGCTCATCAGCTGATGAGATTTCTTTATCTGGTTGAGTGACTCAGAACCTTAATTTCTGAAGGGTTGGTGCCATTAGTAGTTCTTCCTGCATTTGGGTTACTGGAGTGTCCCCTTAGCTTTTATTCATTAGACTTCTATTTTCTGGATTTTATGTATACTTTCCCCTCTCTTCATGTATTGAAGCCATACAGTTTCCCCTTAATAATTAGGACCAATTACCCTAGAAATACAGAAACTTCATTCTTTGCCTATTCAGTGGTGTGAAGAATCAGATGTGGTTGGGTAGCAGCTTCAGCCTGTTTCCAGTTCTTTCTTGAGAATGTTCTGTTTCTGGTTCTTTCTTGGGAACCAGGACAACCAAAACAGCAGAGCATAAAGGTGATGGGGTGTGAGAAGCAAACACGTTGCAAAGTACATTAATGGGGAACATGGTGAGGGGAATCATTTCTACTTCCACCCTCTAATTCCCAGAAAACCATATGTTTTTGCTACTGCATTTTCAGGATAGTACTGATGGTAGACACTGTGATGCAGTATGCAGCCCACCTCTTCCTCCCTTGGAGGAATAAAACACACTTTCCCCCAGCCAATGAGCGTTCTTGGCAGAGACCCTTTCAGAACTGCCTCAACTGATTCGGGCTACCTCGCCCAAGGTCACATCCCCTCCCCAGGACCTACTGAATGAGGCTCTGAAGGCCTACTCCTCTTTCTTCAACTCTGGACAGTCTCATCTTAAGCAGGCCCCACAGGGTTAGCTGAAGCTTCTGTTGGGGCTGCATTGCAACTCATCTTCTGTCTCTTAACCCTGCCCTTTCATCTCTTCCACAGGCACTGAGACCAAGGCTCTTCATATGCTGGTCACCTTATCAGTTTTCTGAGGAATCAAACCTGCAAGAGACTGTCGCCTACAAGGTAAGGTGGCTGGCCATGTAGCTGAGTCTTCAGTGGGCTTGTTCCATCAGACCAGCTGTTGGTGGCCGGGAAGTGAGCTAATTTTCTTTCTTCTTTTTCTGAGGAATGATGTTCCCTTGTTAGAAGCAACTGTACGTGTGATAACACGAGGGGGATGAGACAACCCTCAGTGCATTTGTCGGTGCTGGCAGGAGCAGTGTGGCGAGGAAAGCTGTATACTGAATAGACAGGTCCACATTCCAATGAGGACAAATCAGCACCCCTGCCATAATGGAGGAGACCCAGTGTAGGTGACCTGGCTGGTGTCTCTGGGTGGCAGAAGCACCTGGAGGGCTCTGCACCTCCTGGGACAACCATGCGGTACGTTCCAGTTAAAAGTATGTGGTCCAAAATATGTTCGGAATGCCTACCTGGAATCATCTTCAGAGCTCTTAGAAGCATGCAATTTTTTCTTTTCTCTCAATCCATGTCACCTACTGTGAGTGTATAGCACCTGCAAATGGAGGTATCATACATAGTACCTTCTGTAGCTCTAATATAAATATTTCTTCAGGTTTGAAACCTAAATCTTTTGTCCCTCAGCTTCAACAGTCTTTGGTGATTACCAATTACTTTTGGACAGTCCTTCACGTTGATGGGTCTCTGTGTGATCAGAATGAGATACAAAAGCTATGTACTGTGCAAAAAAAAAAAAAAATGAACTACAGGATAATTATATACCAGAATAATGGATTTGTGAGAATTTTTCATTCTTCTATTTTTCTGAATTTGCAAACTTTCTGCTATGAGTAGGTATCTCATACTGGAAAAAGATTGATCCCTTCCCACCAAACAGAAAAAGGCTGTTCTTTTTTCTTTTTCTTTTTCCTATACAGGCGTATATTACGTTCCAAAACATTTAAATGATTCTTTAAAAAGACGGCTTGCCTTTTGTTTTTTTTCCCAGCCCATGCTCCTGGTGGCGGTTTGACATCTGTGTGTGCAGGTGTGGTTGAGAACAGCATGGAAAAAACAGTTGTTTTTACACTCTGTAGTAGTGACATTGGGATATTTTTACAAGTTTTTATTACGTTGCTGGCTACTAATATCAGTTGCTAGAAGGTGAAATGTTTTCATTGTATTTATTACGTAGGCGAGGGTTTAAGAATATATTTATACCCTTTTCCTTCTTTTCTGGGAAATAATATATAATTTTTACCTCATACAAGGCAGTTATCTTCTTATTTTGTTACCACATTTATTGAAATAAATATTCAGTTTTTATCATGTGACAAATTAGAAAAGGATGGTATGCTGTATTTACTGAACACACTGCTTCAGGTGTGTGTAGTTTCAATAAGACATACCTCCTTTTCCCTCATAATCATTTCATATCGACCGGTCATCAGTGAACGGTTAGCAGGAGGTATTCCTAGTTAAGTGGCAAATTGAACTTTTCATAAATTTCATTTTATGTGAGTGAAGCATGAGTTAAATGAATTTGCTGCAGCCTGAAGTGAAGGAGGAGTGTCCAGTGCTTGTGGCGTAAGGCTCGATGGCCCCCTGCAAAATGTCACTGGGTCCCGAATAGTTCCACCAATTAATCAACGTGGAAGATTATTACTTGATCTTTTAGAATGGTGTTAATAACACAGGTAGTTCATTAAGCATATCTGGCCTTTTTTTTTCTTCTTCTTCTTTTAAGTCTAGACATTTTATACTCACTGACCTGAAGTAATTCAGGAGATGTTATGGAGATTTCTTACAGCTTCCAAATGCCATGATTGGGGAAATTTTGACTGCCAGTGCAACCTTGCTATGGAATCAGGGATTACCTATGGTTACAAAAGAACATTCTTTTCAATCTATCCTATTCATTGCCAGGCACTTGATCTCTTTGAATGTTCTATGTGGAATGTAGCTGCCCCATCATATTTTCAAAAGGTACAATTGGCTAAACCCCTACTGTAGCAATTATATTTCCATTTTTAGGTACTGAAGCTTTTGGAACTTGACAAGCTTTTATAAATAAAAAAAATAAATGATTCTTCCAGCTTTACATTCCTCTTACAAAAAGTGAAATTTCATCAACTCCTCCTTGTTCTGTCAAGCTCTGCTAGTACACAGATGCCTGAATACCGTCATCCAACCTAAACTAGCATTTCTGTCCTTTCCTGGGGTAATGGGGTTAATGAACAGTTGTTTCATTCTAGAACGTAGGAGGACCCCTTTGGTGAACTGGTGTATGGGACCATACAGAACAGTGCGATATTTCTTTGGGTGGGATGCATTTATGCCCAGTTCTAAAAGGGTCTCATATCTGTGATTAATCTACATTTTCTATGAGGCCTTTAATCAAACTATACCAGGTCTGCAGCAGAAATTTTAAGTAGTTTTATTTTGAATGAATATAAAGGTGTTTAAATGCTGGATCAAGTAAGAATTAGATTCCAGATTTTTACACAAATAGAGCTGGCATCAGCTTCACTAGCTTAAACTGGGCTTCTGTTGGAAGTGAAAAGCAAATCAGAAGACCTCAAATGGGATCCCATTTTTGAGTGCACCAATTCTCTGTTGCTCTGCTGTAGCAACCTGAAAATCTGAAGAAATTATAAGTTAGGGGAGAGAAAATGTAATTATGTCTCTGTGGGCTTGTGAACCTGTTCAGTTAGTAAAAATTTGCTTTTCTAAAGTAAGCCTTCCTACAAGGCAGGCTTTTAGAAATTCTCACTTAGCAAATTGCAGCAGAATGCTGTTCTTGTGAAAAATTATTTCACTGCTTTTTCTTTTCTCTTTTTTTAAAGGAAAGATTTTTTTTTTTCAGTTATCTAGCAGATACAGGAGTTTCAAAACACCTGTTTTCATGATGCCTTTAAAATTTTGGAAGTATCTTTTATCTCAAGGTTATGAAGGTGGGAAGGCATTTAAATTGAGTGATTCACTGATAATGTGCTAATATATAGTGGTATTCAAAAAATGCAAAATAATAAGGTGGCTCATTTTAGGACATACACATGTCAAAGGGTGGTGTGCTATGTAGTGTGTGCTACTGATTGTGGTCAATCCGGACTAGACACCCAGAGCTGCAAATGTTGCTTCTCACTAAGAACACAATTGGACTGACTATTGCTTCAAGATATGGACCACAGCAGTGATATGGAGGGAGGGCACTGGAAGATGTCTTTGAGGAGTGTGTAGAGTCATTAAGAAACCCAACAGAAGATATTAACTTTCATAATGACCTCAAAGGTACTATATAATTCAACCTTGCTTTGTGCTGTGAAGCATCACACAAAGAATACCTTAAAACCATTTGCAAGGGTAGGTGAAAAAAAAGGAAAGATATAAAGAAAAAAAAATGAGAAGTGGTTACAGAGGTCTTTGAATGAGACTTAAAAAATGAATGAAGAAGTTGGCAGAAGAAACCTGTATTCACAGCAAAGCCCCAAGTTTGCTGTTTACACAGGGGCCCAGAAATGTCTGGGTCTTGCACCAGAAAGGTTAACAAATGTGAAAAACCCCAGAAGGCATGATGATACTATTGGCCACATGTCCTGGCTGAGTCACAGTTGTAGAAATTATAGCAGGTTTCATAGGGGCAGCCAAAAATCAATCTGAATATTATTTGAGGGTTTCAGAAGGCTGCACTGAGGAAATGAAAATAGTCGAATAGATGGAGTTGAAGATTATTTCCAAAGTCATTCACAATGTCACATATGCAAACAAAGAGAACATACAAGAAAAGAAATATTGCCCTAGCACATCAGATAAATATAAATATATATTTATATGTAAATGTAGGTATGTGTATGTGTCTGTATCTATATCTATATCTATCTATATATCTATCTCTCCCTCTGTCATCTCTGTCTCTGTCTATCTCTATATCTACCTCCAAATCTATATCACCTATATCAATATCTATATCATCTATATATCTATATCTATATCTATATCTTATCTTTATCTCTGTCTCTATCTATATCTATCTCTATCTCTGTCTATCTCTATCTCTATCTCTATTTCTATCTATCTATATCTATATCTAGTCTCTATATATCATCTATATCATCTATATATCTATATCTATATCTTATCTCTATCTCTATCTCTATTTCTATCTCTATCTCTATTTCTATCTCTATCTCTATCTATCTCTATCTCTCTCTATCACTATCTCTAATCTATCATCTCTATCTCTATCTCATCTATATCTATCTATCTATATCTATTTCTAGTCTTCAGATCTATATATCTACATCTATCTATATCTATATCATCATCTATATCATCATCTGCATATATATCTTTTAAAATAACTTCACAGTGGTTTCAGTTCTAGTGATTACTGTATTAAGTTTTGGAAGAAGAATTAGGGAAGCCTATCTCTGGGTAAGAATGAACATTAGTGAAGCTCTTTGCTCTCTAATCTCTCTTTTCTAGTCACTTATCTTCCCCTTTGGCTCTTATTTTTAAGCACCCATCATCCTTAAGATGTCGAGATCGGTTCCAACTCTCACGTGTATGGCTGACATGTCTCTCTATTCTCCTTGTATTTTAGTCTCTCTCTCACTGTCTCTCTCATTCAGTTCTTCACACAAAGAAGAATATATGTCTCTATATACCATTTCTTCTATTTCCCACATGCTCAAATGCATCAGCATTTTTCTCCCTACTGGTTTTGCTTCATGGCAGTGAATGATCTGATACACTGCTTCACCAAAAGGTTATTGCTGTATATTGATGGATTAATGTTTTGTACCTCCCAAGGAATTCTTAAAGGTATGGTCCTATTTTCTAATGCCAAAATGTTAATCCCTGCTTCAGTAAAGAGGAGGTGTTTTTAATAGGAAGACACAGAATAATCACCTCAAATCATAGGCATGACAGCCAGTCCTACCCAAATGTGAAATAGCCTTAAGGTTAAACTAGTCAAGATTCTTATGAGAATCTAGATCTTGGAACTTTCTCATTGATTTTTTTTTTTTTTTCTGCTCGATGTAGTAAACGTGGTTCTTTATGTTCCATTATGGTTATGGGAAATACTTGGGTCCTAGTCACTGTAAGCGATGCAGGCACAGTTTAACCATGCTTTTTTAGCTTGAGAATTTCAGAAAATCTAAAAATAGGGCTCTAATAAAAAGTTACATGGAAAAAAACAACCATATAGGATATGATAAGCAGGTGGCATGATGGGTGGATTGTGAGAAAGTCAGATGTAAAATATGTGATCATTGATGCTTCTCTCTTGGCCCCTGGGTTTCCATCAAACAGTTTAAAAATACCAGATTCAGTCGCTTCTTGTGCTTTTTCCAGCTACTCCAAACTTCATTGATTTTGATCATACACTTGATCTTGAAATGTGTGGGTAAGGGACACCAACCCCTGCACAGTCGCAAATTCTCATGTAACTTTTGACTCCTCCAAAACTGGAACTGCTAAAATAGCCTGCTATTCACCAGAAGCCTTACCGGTCAATAACAAACAGTTGATTAACACATATTTCATATGTTATATGTGTTACATTCTGTATGCTTACAATGAAGTAAGCTAGCGAAAAGAAAATGTTAGTAAGAAAGATCATACAACAAATTTACAGTACCGTATTTATTTTTTATAAAAGAAAGTTGCATATAAGTGGACCCGTGCAGTTCAAACTCGTGTTCGAGTTAGTTGAACTTTCCTACTAAAAATTAAAACTGGGATCAACAGGGCAGCTCTGTTTTATCAATGAGAGATTCTTTTAGATGACAGAAACCCTTGTTTTCAGTGATACATACTTCATCAGAGATTCTGTGGTCAGACTCCTGCCACGATTTCTGGAATTCAAAATCCTCCAAGGTGTTTCACGAATATTCAGTATTTTGTTTCTCTGAGGGACATACTTCTTTTCCCCTGAATGAACATAGGCAAGGAAAGCTCACATCCTGTTTGAGGTCTGTAGAAAGTGAGATTGGGGCTTCTAGGAGTTCAGGCCTTTCTTCCCTGAAAGCCTTGTCTCATGCTTCTCTAAGAAGACAGTTCTGGATGGGCCAAGTGGCCATTTCTTAGGGGTTTCTCTTTATTTGGGGGCAGCTTCTGATACCTGGGGTTTGTTGTCTACTAAAATTGCCTCACTCTATCAGGTCTTCCCTCTATTTCCTGTGAGTCTTTCTGCTCTTAAAACCCTTTTTTTTTTCCTGTGACTTCCACAGGACTTCCACAGGGGACAGTTTGTAGCAGGGTCTGAGCCATATCTGCTAAGATAACCCTTTTTTCCCCCACAGCTCTTCTACACTGTATTTCTTTCAAGCAGCAGTTCTTTTAAGAATGCTGTTCAGAGTCCTCTAGGTTAGCTTTGGGGAAGTCAATCTGCATAAATACTCACTGTCTTCATCCTTACTGCCACCTCAGCAACTTTCTCTTTTTCTCTGAGGCAGAGAAATGGTCTCTTGATTTCTCCTTTGGCTCAGAGTGTATTCTCAGATACCAAAAGGATTCTAGGATGCTATGATTCTCTCTCTTTGGTAGATAATTCAGGAATCCAGGGAGCTTGGCAAAACCTCCAATTTACATTTACTACTTTGGACAAAGCAACACATAACGAATCAAGACTCAGAAGCAGCTCTGGGCTTATCCTAGTTCCCTGAGGTAATTATGCAAAGTAAACTCTAATAGAGAGTATGGGTTATACACATAAGAGCAGTTTAAATCCATGCTTCACTTAAACTCATTGTGATGAGTGGATATTTGGTTGTTTGTTGCCTTTTCCCTGTGGACTAAAAGATTAGTGTTCATTTCAGGGTAGCATAATTTGTTCTTCAAGGGAAGACAGTTAAATGATGAAGAAAATCACATCCTGAGAACTGACAGGTGACTTGTTCTTGGACTTTCTGAGTGTGTATGTGTCTGGTTTTTGTTTCTAATCCTCCAAAGCCGAGAGGTGGGAGCGGTTCTAATTAGGGATGCCTTCATGAAAAGGGACTGCATTGTAGGGACTTGCGCCCTATTCATCTGGGGCATGGCTGGGACTTCCCAAGGTCATCAGACCTAATTTTCCTTGAGAGGTGTCTATTTGGGCTGCTATAACAAAATATTACAGACTGAGTAGTTTACAACAACAGAAATTGTTTTGTCATTGTTTTGGAGCCTGGGAAATCTAAGATCAAGGCATGGGCAGATTCTGGGTCTGGTGAGGGCCCACTTCCTGTGATCTGTTAGGATTTTGCCTAACAGTTTGCAGGTTAGGATTTTACCATGAATTTTGGGAGACCTAAACATTCAGTCCATTGCAGAAATACTATAATCGGATGTAGTGGTGCTGACACTTTCGGCAGAGTAGCTAGCTGCATTGTTAAAGGAGTTCAGATTCTTATCCTTGAAGGCTCATTAATGTCAGGCATTATTTTCCTTAATTCTGTTTATTTTCAGGCCCTACTGTGTGTGAGGTACAGGTCAGTTCTGCCCAGGCTCCGTGATAATCCTCAGTAAGGCAGGACGTGAGCACCTGAAGTCTTATGCATGGGCAGGTGGAGGCTGGAACCCTGCCACATGCACGCAGGGGGCACCATGTGTGTGTAGACTCAGCTTCAGACGTGCCACAACACAGAACTGAGCTAAGACATCTGATTGGCACCCACCTCCCGATCTCTCCCAGGTGTCACGCAGTGTCAGCATCTGGGATTCTTTATTCTAATACTTAAGAGATTTGAAGCTCATTATCATTTCTGATAGTCAGCCTTATAGTTAAAAAAGCAAACTAGTAATATTGACGACAGCCCGGCTTTATTTAGCATATTCATGTAGCGCTATGTGGAATGCACTTATTCACGCGTTTTATGTGGATTATCTCTTTTCACTCTCACAACAACCCTCAAATAATTTGTCCTCACTTTACAGTTCAGAAATTGGAAGCTTTAAAAGGTTAGTGATCTTGCCTGAGTTTACACAGTGAGTAAGTTTCAGCACCGGTATTTGAAGCCAGACTTTGTGGCTCTGGACCGTGCATTTTAACCAGTCCTCCAGGCCATGGCATCACAGGTGTCCTTTATGAGGACCCAGGTGATACAACCAGATAAATTATGTTCTAGCATCTGGTTTGTTTGTATCTGACAAACACATTATCCACCTTAAGTACCTATTTTTGTGTATTAACATTAAATTTTGGCTTTATACATTTCCCCTTTGCCCCGATTTTCTAATTTACTAATTTCCATTGAGTTGCATATATTTCAGTGTATTGATTAGAGTAATACTTGGAGCTGCTGCATTTCTCACTGGCTTTGCACAGAGGTTCATAATTTTGCTCACATAATCATTCAGGTATTTCCCATACCCATAATGGAACATTAGGAACCAAGTTTACTTGGTTGCTGGGCTGCCACTCCTTCATGGTGATTCAGGGACCTAGACTTCCTTCATGTGTGGCTCAGCCATCCCTCATCCTCTGTGTTCTAATGGAGAATGAGAGGATGGAGGACGCACACTGCTTCTAAGCAGCATGGCTGGAAGGGACATGCATCAGTCTCTTTGGCAAGAACCATTCACATGATACCACATGAGCAGGAAGACTAAGGAATGTGATCCTTGGCTTGGAATCTCTTTCTTGGCAGTAGCTGTATACCGTGAATGGGTGAACCAGACTCCTTGGTGGATGACCAGCCATCCTTGCCATGTTTGGGAACATGTAGATGTCCTTTTAAAAAAAAGGTTGGATATAAGCAAGTGATAAAGTAAAGGTCCTGGAAATCGCTTAGCAGCTGTAAACTTGGAGCCCGTATGGCTGCATGAGTCCTGGAAAGCTTCATGCCTATTGGGCCAAAGTCTCTGGATCATTTGTATAGTTTCTTGACTGGACCTCTGTCTTGATATGTGGTTAAGTTCAACCTTTTCATGTCCTGTCAGACAATTGTTTGTCACTTGCTGCCCTATATCTGGAGTACCAGACCACGACCTCTGTCCTTGAATTTGCTGGCTGGGCTGCTCTTCCAAAGCTGGCAGAGCCCCTAAAACCATAAAGCTGACATCCACCTGTCTTGGAGCACAGCTGATGCCTAGGGACTTGATGCCAGGAATCTCCTCTGTTGATTCCTGGGATGGGGTTGCTTTGGGCCTTTAGTTTCCAATGAGTTTTTACTAGTTGGTTTTCTAAGACCCTAGCCCCAACCTACAACAGTGTGACACCCACCCTCATGTCTCAAAGCTGACGGGTGGGTTGTTGTCTGCACTGTGTTTAGCGTGCGGTCACAAATAAGGTGCTTTGTTTCCTGTGCACTCCCTCCTCTTCTCTGACTGTTCTGCTATCCCCAGCCTCATTGAATGTGCAGTATGGAGAGTGTATATAAGTCTGACTCAGTGGTTTTCTAGGTCATTTGCCCTTTTCCCCCATTAGTATTAATACTTTGTCATATTTCCTATGTCCCAGCTCATCATGAACCTGTCACCTCACTAATCCATCCCTGGTGAATGTTCGCGTCCACCAGCCTTTGTCTCTCATTTTACTGAAATCCAGGCAGATACAGATAGATCAAAAGGGAGATACATTGCACATCATTAGTCAGATCACCCAGTACAGGGGGGTGGCTCTCGTTCACATGAAGAATGTGGCTTCAATTTTACTTTCCTTGGTATTCCCACCAAGACAGTCACAGAGAGTAGATGAATCACATTCACTTAACCTTTTCACATAGCTAAACTCCCCGGTTAGGTGGCATTAACAGTCATGTATGGCTGGATTCATGATTTATCTTTCTTTCGCTTCACAAACAGGGAGACAGAAATGAACAAGAGAATCTAAACAATCTTATACAAACTTACTTTAGGCAGAAGTTTTGAGCCAATAAACAAAAAATCATGCTTTAATTAAATAATGTAAAGGCAGGATCCACCAAAGAGGACTTTTGCCTTGGTTTCTCGTCACACAGTGCAGGGCACAGCCTGGGAGACATTCGTGCCTCTGAGCAAAGGACAGGTTGGCAGAGGTCCTCATTTGTACTGATCGTGCTTCATTTTGTATTGTTTTGTCCTCTCCGCATGTAGAACAGTATCACAAAAGGGAATGGTTATTGCAAAGAAGTAGGGCTTTGTTCAGGGTTCAATGCATTATATACTTGTATGGATCCTGAACAAATCCTGAGTTGAATTGGTTAAAAATTAAAAAGAACAAAAGAAATGAAGACACTGATACACTAGCACTGGGTCACACCACCTGATTAGGTACCCTTCCATACCAAAAAGGTGCCCTCCGTGGCTGAGAAATTTATTTTCCCTGAACACATTTTACCTAGGTTGCCAAGCTGACCTGATGCTGCCTTTTCGGTGATTTATTTAGTCCATGCATTGGTTTTTTTAATGTTTGGAATTTGTGTGATATTAGCTAAGGTCATGTTCTCTACTTCGCCACAGACCTCACCATTCCGCAGGGCCATTTCACACTTTTTAGGATATGGGGGCATTTTATTTTCTAATCCTTCATTTAAAGGATTTGAATAAAATAAGAGTTTTTATAGATACTATGCTTTATAAATACCTTGAAATATCATTTAAAGAGGGAAAGATATAATGGAATTAATATTTATTGGGTAGCTACTTTCTGCCAGGCACTTTATTTGTATTATTTCAATTAATACCCATAGAAACTTTTTGAGTAAGGTGGTACCTTCCGTTTTACAAATGAGAAGACTAATATTGTATAAATATTAGTATACACTATTAGTATACAGAATAGTATATAGGGGACAGCCTCATTTCTAGAACTTTCCTCTTTTCAGCCTCTGGCTCCCTAGGTTTATAGGGACTACAACAGTAGCCTGCCTCTGCTTGTTAAATCTGATATGATAATGAATAGTAGTAATTGGAGGAACAAAAAATTCATTTTGAAACTAGGGCGCATGACATTATGTCTTGTCTTCTTTCTTTGAACAAAACACCCACTGATTTCAAGGGCACTTTTTGTGTCAATAAAATAAATCTTTAGGAATCTGCTGGTCCTTGATTGCTAGTTATATAAATAAATATATACAAATATATATATAGACGTATAAATTATATTCTATATATGAAATTAGTTGTATATATATGAATAGTTTATATTTTTCATGTTCCTACACTATAATAAGAGTAGGTAGTAATTTTGTGGTTTAATACAGTCATGCTTATGCAATGCATAGAAACGCCTGCTGATTTTTGCAGTGGAAAACAACTAAGACTGACAGAAACATTGGAAACATGGATATTTACCTGTTATTATATTAGCAATACTGTCATTTCCATCTTTCACCAAAAAGGTGTATATACATTTGACATATATTTATTCCATCCATCATTTATATTTTCTTGACACATATTCCATCCATTATACTTTCTAAGAAGCTGTGGAAGCAATTCACCATACAATAGAACCAGTCATTATAAGATGTAGAAAATCAGCAAGAGACAAATGGTCTCATTATTGACTACAGTAAAGTAGAATGACCTTATGATTTGGATTTGATTGACTTTAATGACTTCATTGCATATGGACAGTGTCAGAGGCCATTGAGAAACAGTCATGTGCCTTAAGGGTGCTGTTACTTTTTAAAGTCACGCCTCCAACCGTATCAGCATGTTAGCGCAGTAGCTCTGGCAGCTACATTTGTTGACTGTCAGGAAGCCCATCTGTGAGCCAGTGATACGGGGATCTGACATCTGTGAAATGCGATTTTATTTTACTGAGAATAAAGAAGCTGTTTTTCCTTGGAATGATGAGCACTGAATTTGTCTGTTAGGGGGTCATGACTGCTGTGCATTTAAAAAAATCTATTTCTACTAGAAAAAAGGATCTAACCTGTAATGTGTGGCACTGGGAATATCTGTAGTCAGTGATATTGTGATGACTTTGCATGGTGATAGGTGGTTACTACACTTACCATGGTGATCATATCATAAAGTATATAAATGTTGAATCACTGTTGTACACCTGAAACTAATACAATGCATGTCAACAATAATAAAAAAACAAAGGACCTAACCTATTTTCTATAATTTAGATAAAGAGAATTGATACCTGAAGTCCTTCAAAAACATTCAAAGTGGAATTTTTAATCTTTTTGATATCATAGACCCCTTTGTAGGCAGTCAAAACTTGTGGTTGTCTTCTCAGTATGTATAAAATAAAATGCTTAAATTAAACCATTTAGGTGGATAACGGAAACCAATTATGTCAAAATATAATTATAAAAATAAATAATCAGTGCTGAAGCAGTATGTATGTTCTTTGGTTAATGAAACATTGATGAATATAAACACTATTTTAATATTTGCAAGAAGGAAATATAACATGGAAAAATAAGTTATTTTTATTAGTGACAAACTGACAGGTAATGCTAAGACTATTGCAATGTGTTACCTAAGTTCATAATTGAGAGAAATTCTAAGTTTCAATGAAAGGTTTTGGAAAATCTAATATTTTCTTTCATAGCAACAAACCTTGCATTCTATTCTTCTGGAGAGTCTGTGGATACCAGGTTAGGGAAATCTGCTTCAGGGTGGGCAAGGAGGGAGTAGAGGCATGGGGCTGTCACCATTAAGACCACTGGGGGGTGTTTGAAGATGACTGACCCACTTGTGAATATTGGAGGCATTTGCCAATAAGGAAGGAGGCTTTTTAGAGGCCTTTCAGGATCTAATTTTGATTTTACAAAGAAATATTTTAAGTGAATTTGAGCAATTCTGATTGTTTCACTTCAGTTTAAGAAGGTTGAATTAAAAAAAAGAATTGTCATCATTTTTATTAAATACCACATCTGACACAATTTTAATATAAAATGCACTTGCTGTTTACCTAATTCATTTATTTATCCATTTGTCTGCATACATACATAGAGAAGTGTCTGGAATAATGTTTGTCAATAGCTGGCAATGATTATTGTTGAGTAGAGATTTGGACATTTATTTTTGTTTTCTAGAATGAGTGAGTGAATTGTTTATTATTAAACATTTGGCCTTGCAAGGAAGGAGGTAGTTTTAGAATGGAAAGGAGAGGTGGAAACATATTCATGTACCGAGGAAAAGAAGCAATGGGAAGAGAGAGATCAGAATTATAGTAAAATAAGGATAAATGGTGAATAAGTTTTGACAGTGGCAGAGCAGTATTATCAAGAGAATGGGTGCTGAAGGAGATGAGATCTAAGGTGGTATTGATCTTAAGCTCAGGAAGCAGAAACCTCTGCCCGGGGCCTGCCCCATGCTTGAGGGTCTCATTTGGCTTTCCTCAGGCTCCACCCCTTCCCATAGGGCCAGGACTTCATTGGGTCAAGAGGACATGTCACACAGGCTTCTGCAAATGCCTACTTGAACATGTGGCATTCTCCCAGAGCCTGGAAAGGCTCTGAGTTGAGCCAGGGCTTACATGGGTATTTTGCTCCGGTCTGTCATTAAGGTGGCCTCCATCTCTGGTGTGTACATATCTAGGCCTCAGAGGTGGCCAAGGGATTTTGTTTTTTTGGGAGTGTGGATGAACATGCAGGATGGCTGTCCAGAAGTACATTCAGAAGGCTGCTTGAAGTTCAGGGTGGAGCTGGCAGTGAAGAGCAGAACTAGGGGCCAGGGCTAAGAGCCTGGGGCTGCTCTCTTCCTCCTGCCAGATTTCATTACAAAACTTGGAGGAATCTGCATTTCCTGCATTTCTGCTTGGCCTGTTGGATCATTATATGAGTGTATAGTTGTCAAATTGAAGGATAGAGCATAATAATTTTAGTAGTTTGTTAGACACATTGATACCTTTTAAATATATAAAATATAGAACATGGGTCTCCACCTACTACTTTTGCCCCAAGCCCTACAAATGTGGGCCTAATCTAGACAGAGACAGAGGCTCCAAAGAGAGACTGTGATGTGAAGAATTCATGTTGCATTTCTTCAATGAGCTTAGTAGTTCTGGAGTCAAGTTCTTCTGTGGATGGCGAGAAGGATGCGGGTAGGGAAGGACAAGGGCTAAGGGGAATCCACTAGGAACTGGCATGGCAAGTATTCGAGGATAAGCAAGGAGCAGTGCAGGGAAGGCATCAAATGCCAGACAGTGTGGACATCTTTGTGACCACCTTTGGCCATTTCCGGGGCTAAGGAGTAAGGGCGCATTGCAGTGTCTCAGATTTGTTTATCTGTCTGTCCATTCAGCGTGTTTACTGAGAACCTTTGGCATGACAGACGCCGATCTTTGTACTGGGGACACCATGCTAAACACAGTTGACAAAGCCTTGCTCTCCTGAAGCTAAAGTTTGCCTTCTTCAGAATTGCTAGGAATGGGACACACAGTAAGGACACATGTACCTCTGCCTCAGTAAATAATCACCCCATGTAGAGTTACATTCCACTAGCAGCGTCGTGAGTAAACCCTGCTTAGCAGTACAGAGGCGTAGCCCCATCGATTGTCTCTTTTGGAAAAGTATTTTACCCAAGCCATCTTTCAGCATCTCACTTTCCACAACTTCCCTCTCTTACCACTTTGGATTGACAAAAAAGCAAGTTGAAAAAATCTTCCCACACATTTTCTGCTACTGGCTCAATGACTAGCACCATCTCAAAATCCAGCTGTTGGTGTGAGTGCTTAGGTGTGCTGCGCTGCTTGTTCACTTGTAAAAAGGCAAACTCATGCCTGGCCAGTTTCCCCTTTGACATTGATTGCTCACATTTCACACACAAGTATGAGGGAAGCCAGAGGCCACAGGATCCCTGGTGGAATTCCTGCTGCGGTCTGACTAGGGTGGCTTGTTTCCGCTTGTGTCATGGTGTCATGATGATGATGATGATGTTGAGTTTGTGCAGTAAACTGATTTCTCGAGAGAGGCTTTTCAAACAGTGTGTATTATCAAGTAAAATTAAACCAAAGAGTGACATGAAAAGGCCTTTTAAAAAGCTCAATTATAAAGTTTATAGTGTTCTAGAAAGATACTAGATTTGACTCTAGTTACGTGATCTCACAGTCTCAATTTATATAAAATGGGAATAATATCTATGACATAGACCAGAAGCAGGTCTCTTGGAGTTCACTTATTTTTGAGATAAGGGTGGCCATTCTTTTGGGACATGTAACGATTGATTGATTGATGGATGGATTGATTTTTCCCCCAGTTTTATTTGGAGATAATTGACACATAACATTGTGTAGGTTTAAGGTGTCCAACTTATTGATTCGGTACACTTATTTATTGTGTACCACTGAAGTATTAGCTTACGCCACCATCACCTCACATAATTGATGATTTTTTTGGGTGGGTAGGAACATTTAAGTTCACTCTCCTAACATCTTTCAAGTATACAGTACATTATCATGAACTACAGTCACAGTGTTGTCTATGAGAGCTCTGGAACTTATTTTTCTTAGAGCTGAAAGTTTATATTCTTTGAACAATATCTTTCCTTTCTCCCCCACCCCGCTCAGCCTCTGATAACTGCCATTCTGTTCAATGTGTCTATGGATTTGACTTTTTTCTCTTTTAGATTCCACTTGTAAGTGATACTACACAGCATTTGTCTTTGTCTGTCTTATTTTACTTAGCACAATGTCCTCCAGTTCCATCTATGTTGTCGCAGATGGCAAGAATTCCCTCTTTCTCATGGCTGGGGAATATTCATATGCACATAATCTCACATCCTCTCTATCCATTCATCTATTGACACATATTTAGGTTGTTTCCATATCTTGGCTCTTGTGAATAATGCTGCAGTGAACACGAGGGTGCAGATACCTTTTCAAGATCCCGTTTTCATTTTCTTTGGCTATGTACCCAGAAGTGGAATTGCTGGATCATATGGTAGTTCTATTTTAATGTTTTTGAGGAACCTCCATCTGTGACATTTTATAATCAGCTGGCAGATTTGAAAAGCTGCAGTTCTTTCAAGGATGATGTCGTCCTCTTGGAGAGAAAAAAAGCTTTATTGAGGAAGGAAATTTCTGAAATTCAGACTTCTGGGATATATGGAGGCTCACTGAGGACTGGCAAATCTAGAAATTGTAGGAAAATCTTGAAACAAAGATTGGTGCTTTTGTTAAACAAAAAGAAAAATGAATTCTCAAGGATGAAAAATAAATGGAAGTTCTGCTTTGCATTTTATTTTGACAAGTGTAGCCATAAATTATTCTGAAACATACTTCTTAGAATGTTTACATCTATATTTCATTGTTTACTTCAAAATTGTCTTTGGTAACTTATTCCAACAATGACTCTATTGCTTTATTTCTCAAAGCATATTTAAAGTTACCTTTTTGGATTTAAGTTTCAGAAAAGCAAGAAGATCTACCTCACTACCCTATAGCTGATTGCCTACTTGAAAGTAGTTTCCATGAAAATACCTAAAATTCATGATATTGTAATCATAGTTAGTTTTATTTATTTTTTCATAATTCTGTATATTGTATTTTTTATTCCATTTTAATTACTCAATATTTAAAGAACATCAAGTTATTATAAGATCTAAGGATTTTATATCTTCATAATGATAACATAGTTCCCCTTTATTTTTTGGTTTTGAAAGTTAATGTATAGTACCCATGCTGAAAACAACATCTAATTTTTCCGGAGTTATAATGACTTTGGCTTACATGTATCTGCAAGATTACTGAAGCATGCTCTTTTATTCTATTTTTAGGTTTGTTTATTTAAAAGCTGAAATTTATTTTAAAGAAATTTGATGGGTGGCACATAAATCTGTTAGGTAGTTAGTCCACAGCAGTAACAAATCTATTGTACGTTTTCTTTTTTTTTCATTAACGGAAATATACTGAATCCAGTTTATTAATGAGAATGTAAACTATAGTTAGTTATCACAACCAGTAACAGCTTTACAAATTTATGATACAGTGATGATCACAGGAGCTATTGAGGTTGTAAGATTGTCCCGAAATTAAGGTGCCCAGAATTTCCTTTTTTTTCTCTATAGTATTCTTCTTTTAAAAGTCAAGTTGCCTCCCTTCTACTCTACAAGGTATTACCATTAATTTTAACAATCATTATAGTACAAGTGTTTTCTACACTGCTGAGTGTTATGTTTTACCTTTATAATTATGATTTTATCTTACTTTGATTTCAATATCTTTATATTAGTAAATATATTTACCCATATTTATTTCATTAATTTTTCCATAAGATTGTTTTAAGATCCATTCAAATGATTTATAGAGATATGATTTCTAAAGGAAATAATCCTTTCCAATTTTATGTATGAGAAATTGAGGGTTACAGATACACGAGGCAGGCTTCGGCTCTTCCAGTACTTCTAGAGTAGCCATTGGTGGCAATTTCAGTCATATTCTTAATGAGGTTAAGTTACACTCTTGATTCAGTGAGACTTTGTATATTAGAATACTTAAAAAAAAAAAAAAAGCACAGTTATTTCTATTTTCTAGCCACTTTCTGTTCTGGTTACAAAAATGGGTTCTGAAGATTCACTGTTAGGCATTTTAAAGAATGACTAGAAAAATCAGCCAGTCTACCTGGTACTGATTAAGGATACTTAGATGACAACTTTTAACATCCTGCTGTTGAATATCATCTTTAAGGAATGAAGTAAAAATATTTCTTAGCTGAAAATTTAGCCCATTTGGGAAAAAAATAGCTTTTTTTTGAAAAACAGCAGCACTTGATTTAAAGGAAAAGAAATCCAGTTGTTACAGAACATGTTATGGAAAATCAGTGTTCTTAGGACTGTCTTTACAGATTTGTTGCTTTAGCACACACTGTAGAGATGCGCTGACATTAGGGATGGTGATTGCCAGTAAAGACAGTTTGTCATATAAAGATGTGTTGCAAATTTTTTAGCAGAAATAAACTTGACTTTAGCTTCATTAAGACAACTAGGAAAGAAAATCATACAGTGTTTTGAAGAAAAAGAGATGGTTAAACTTTATCATAAGACTGAGTTTAGGAAAATCAAAATTAATATGTTTTAGAAATGGACTGATAATGATAAGGTTGCTTCTGTTGGCTCCCTTACGTATCTAATAATTTGTTACTGGATGTGCCAGGACCTTTCTTCTCAGTGCTAAATGTTTCAGCTTTTGGTAACTTTTCTAATAAGACTTCAGTTTAATTAGACCTACTATATCATTTGTGTTTAAACTGAAAATGTTTTTTTAAATTATGGATGTCTGAACATATTCTGTTACAGGGCTAAAAATCTTGATTGTGCTTCATTTCTTCAAGAATACCCTACTGAGTGCTTGGTAAATGTCAAGTACTGAGCTAGGCACTTTTCAAAGTGATTATAGAAATGTAAGTTCTATTTTCGTCCTTGAAGACCTCACTGTCTAGTGGGTTGGGGGAGGAGGAGTGACATGGAACAGGTAGAGAACAACATAAGGCAGAAGGTAAGTTTCCAGATGCCTCCCATGGAAGACACATGATCAGGGAGGTCAGGAAGAAGGCAGTGGTGTATCCATTACAGGATGTTTTATGAACTCTTCCTGAAAAGTTGTGTGATGTTACATAGGTCATGAAGGCAGAAAAGGAACTGGATGGACATTATAATTAGTAAAAAAATGCATGCTTTTGCTACTTTGAAGTTATTTGAAGTTACTACAGTAATTCAGTGGAGAGCACATTGAATTAGGAGGTATGAGGCCATTTATTCATCAGAATGCAATGAGCTAGCTATGGGACCAAAATCAGCCTCCCTGGCCTCTCAAAATTCATTGTACTCTACCAACAGAAGGATATTGGGTTATATTTACAGCTAGACTCACAGGATACCATGGCTTTACCCACTTACCACATGTGCTTTGTTTTAAGAAAGAATGCAGAATAGGCAACAATGCAGCTTGCATGGCAACAACATAGGGGAGGTCTTCTGTCTTCAGGGCACAGCTTGCAAATGTCCCGGGCACTCTGCACTTGTGATGCATGTGGTCACAAAAGGCTAGACGCACTTCGAGAAAGCCCCAGCTCTGTAGGTCTCTTCAACAAGGAAGATTCAATCAAGGATCAAATCCTCAGCTGTGCTTGAGATTGCAAATCATGTATTGACCTTTTTCTTCCAGTTGAATCTCCTTTATCTAAAAAATAAGGGACTGATTTATGTGAGCCTTTATTTTAGAAAATGCTTGGTTCAAATTCTAGCATCATTTACTAGTTGTATGAATTTGAACAAGTTGTTTAAGACTCTGTTTTTTTGTATGAAAATATCACTTAGTTTTTTTTCTATAGGTTAAGTGCCCTAAAATACCTTTGACAGGATATAGAGAGTCAGACTATTTTAATATAGCCTTTAAATTTTGTATTTTTTCTTTTTCTTTGTGGCATTGGAAGGATTATTCTTGGCTTCATTCTGATACTGTATTTAATGGTCCATTAGGGTCTACTGTCAAAAATATTAGAAGGGCAATGAGTTTTTAATAGCAACCCAGAGGAAAAGAATATATTTGGAGAATGGGCAGATTTCTTTGACACAAAAAGGGGTCAGAGAAAGTGGAGAGTGAGGACAAATATAGGTTGCTGGACTCCCTGAGTCTGGGAATGGATGCTGGGAACATGGTGTGAGTAGGTGGGCACTCATGATCTCTGACAAGCTGGGCGATACCTGTCAGTCTCCCAAGACTTTGCTTGGTCCTTGTATGGTAAACTGTTAGGAAAGCTCATATGCAGTGTCCCAGGAGAGGAAAGATGGGTTCTGGATCTCTCTACTTGAGAGATGAGGGCCATGGTGGGGACAAAGCAGACCTTTCCTCTTTCTTTGTTTTTTTTTTTTCCATCCCCAAGAAGTTATGATCAGTGTATGACGTGGCCACTTCAGTTGCTTCAACATTCAGTATTGGTTTCCACCACATAATTTATTGCAGAGAATTTCCCAGCAGTCACTGAAGTGTCTAAAATGATTACATCAGGCATTTTAGAGGTGATTCAACTCAGTAACTTACTAGATTTTCCTGAGGTGAAAAAGTGCTTAGTAACTCGTTACATATGACAGAGGTAAGCCTGCTTTCCATCTTCATCTCCCCATTAAAATGCCCAGCATAACAATTATCATAGAAACAATTAAAATATATTTTCTATAGTAAATTGTTATATTTTCCATCAAGAATTTTCCTGAAGAAATCAAAAGGTTGACTAATTCTAAGAAAACAATTTTCAGTAAGAGTTCAGAATAGAATCTACTGTTTTCAGCCTATGTTTATTCGTGCATACTGATTTTTTTCTCTTTTGTTCTTTTTTCACTGCTATTAAAACAGATATGTAGAATAAAAAGATGTAAACAATTTAATGGACTTCTTGGGCTCCTAGGTAGTATATTTATGATACGGAGATCATTTCTATCTCATTCACTTGCTTGTATGGAAATAGATATACCTTTGAACTTGGATGTCCTATTGTACTTTATCAGAACTGTTAATTTCAGTATTGGAACACCTTTTATATTAGTCAGCTATTGCGGCAATAAAGCTATGTAACAAATAACTTTAAAAAAGTGTACATGCTGTTAGCAGTTGATAATAATAGACACTTATTTTTGTGGCTCAGTAGTTTATGTGAGTGGGCTAGGCTTCTGTTGGGTTTAGTTCTGGTTTGCAGGTTGGTTTTGGTTCTGTCCTACGGGGCTTATTCTAGGATGAGTAAGTACGAGGGGACATGTTTTTCCCATCATAATTGCAGATATGCTAGGAGTCTAAGCAACCTATGCAAACATTTTTAAAGCCTCTGCTCACATTGCATTTACTTACGCTTCTTTGGCTGAAGCAAATACTCAGCCCAGTCACACCAGCTTATTCTCATGGGAGGCTAAGCAAAGTCACATGGCAAAGAGAGTGTTAAACATTATTCTCTAGAAAAGAAGGAGCGAAGAATTAGCAATAATAATCTTTTTTTTTTTTTTTTGATAGAGGAATATGGCTGTTAGTGCTCCATAGGGAGCTGTCAGCTAAACTTAATCATTGTGGACTGATCTGCATACTTCCTGGAATGGACTAGGAAAGAATTTGATATTCTTTTTTCTAGAAATGAAGCAAATCCTAGTATGTGCATGTGCGTGTACACACACATACACACACACACACACACTATCATGGGCCATTTTAAATGCCCAGGCTAATAATAGTATCATTTTATAAGTAAAAAAAATGGTTGTCAATTCAAAGAGAGTCTAAGGAAGTATATTAGCAAAGTACAAAGAGATGCTCTACTTCCCTAAAATGCTTCTCAAATCCCATGTCCCGTCGTTACTGTCCCGGACATCCTCCCAGCCAGAAGCAGTCTCTGTCAATCATTTCCTAGTTCGCTCTTGGTTGGAGGAATGATTATCACATGTTTAGATTAACCAGTAAATAAATATCCTGGAGTCATTTTGAGGGTCACCATTTTATTTCTAAACAAACTATAAAATTGACCAAGTGAACTAACTCTTACAGCTATAGGGGTCAGGGATTGTTGATGCCTTTATTTCTCCATTAAAATACCAGTCTTTGAAATTATTTATCTGGGCTGCATTTTTAGGATGAATGCTGAATCCAGTAATGACTGGGAACAAATGATTTGTTTTTTAGATTAAAAATTTGCCACTATTTACAATCCGAAGTCACCAAAAACTGGAACCCACCTCTGCTGACACATTCATTATTTCTAATTATAGTAAATGGTTCTTTGGTTAAAGATAATAAGTCTTTTCCTGTTTATATGACAGGTATTTGGAATTGCTTTACATTTTGACATCGTCCTAATAAGAAGCCCTGCATGGTCTGTAGTGGAGGGAGTAAGTGACATTTTTAGGTTTGGGCATGGTCCCAGGCCTAATGGAGACTGCTTGCTGCAGTGACGTATAGGGGCTGGGAGACCAGGAAGGGAAGTAGGTTTCTTTGAATCCCAGACTGTGGATCTAATGTTTTTCTCGAAAATGTTAGGGTTTGCTGCATCACTGCGCTGCTGTCATGCTGACACTGCTCTGGACAGATCAGGCCACTGGTACAACAGACTTTGGCAACTGGAGATGCTGACAATTGCCGGAAAGGCAGCAGAAAGCTGGGGTTGCAGTGGAGCAGGTACTGAGGGTTGGTGTTTCTTCGTGCTTCTAGGCCTTGTCCCCAAGTGTGGCTTCTAGAACTATGGGAGATTTATTTTTTTCCTATCTTAAACATAGGCTCTAGTAGAGAATGGGACTGTTTTGAATAAATTTGCTCCCAGAATGAACCTGAATTAACAGCTCATTTGCTAAGCCCAGGCTTGACCCCAGAGGTTTTCTATTCATAAACTAAGCTGAGACTTGCTTTCAGAGGCTCTGGAGGGCAGAGTTTTATTATTTCCACTCTATTTATTTACAAAATGCATTTGAGGTAGCTTGGGGAAAAAAACACACCAGTGAGGAGAAATCTATAGGCAGGCAGATTTCAGTTTAATGTAAAATTTTTCCCTAACCACTAGGACAACCTAACAGTTCGGTTGTTGGAAGCAACTGGCTACTCATTGCAGTTTTCCATAAATGTAGCATCAGACTGTTTTCCAGACTGAACTGTACTACATCATTCACTGAGTTTGACTCAAACTAATTTTACCTGAGAGTTTCCCTGGGAGAGCCAAAAAGGACATCCTAAAACTCAGGACACAAACCCCCAGAGCTGGGTCTCAGCGGCCAACAGCAGCGCAGCCTCCGCCCAGGCTCCGGGGTCCTGGGTCTGTTGGGGGAGCAGCACTTATCAGGACTGTCTGCTCAGGAGTCCTGCCCTCGGCCTTTTGGGGACCTCTCTGGCCTGCCCTTCTTTCTGGGGAGTTTATTCCAGGACGGTGGACCGCCTGGCCTGTTAGAGCCGAGGTTCAGTTCTGACTGCTGTTGAATAGAACATGAGCCAGAGGTGCAGCCTCTCCATATGGTCCAGCGGTTGGTTTCCTTCCAGTCGCTTCTTGTAAATCTCTGATATGTATGAGAACGATTGAAGATGACATAAGGAGAGCAAGAATAGCTCTTAGTCTTTCTGTTTATTTTCCCTGTTCCGTCTTTTCTGTTTTTCTACAGTGATGACATTCAAAAGACAAAGGATATTAAGACAGATGACCCAGTGTTTTTTCTTGGATGCAGCAGCCTCCTAAATGGTCTCCTTGTCTCACGTCTTTCCCTCTGTAGTCCTGTCTCTAACTGTATGTAGAAATATCCTCCCAAAATGGAATTTTTTAAAAAAGTTCTGATTTTCTGCTTAAAAGCTTTGACAGTTTTCACTGCCTTACAGGTGAAGTTCACATTTCTTACCATAATTTATAAGACTATCTAACAATCTCGTGTCTACTACAATTTCTGTTCACCTCTCTTTCTGTTTTCCTTGCTAAAATGTACTAAGTCATTTGAACTAGTCATATTTTTTTCTTGACTCTGGGATCTCTTACATAGCTCTGCTTTGCCCTTTAGGACTCTACCTCTACCCCCTTCATCTGTTTAAATCCATTCTTCATTGAGATTTTGGCTTAGGTCACTTTATTTAAAAAGCTTGCTTGGCTCCGAGGAGCCACTGTCTTCCTGAGTATATTTCTTAATATGTCATAAGCTCTGTGAGGTAAGGAAGGCCTACATGTGCCTGGCGTGCTACTGTATTTCCGACATGTAGCACAGTTCCCGGCACTTGAACAAATAAATGATGACCCGTATTTGAATTCCAGTCTGAGATATGTTAGCCATATGACCATGGGAAGAGTATTTGACCTTTCTAAATGTCATTCTCCTTACCTTTAGAAACAGGTCTTGAACTAAATGATCTTTAATTCTATTTCTTCTCTAAAACTCTGTAATATTAATATTTATGTAGCATTTACCTATTTACAAGACACAACTATGTGTGGAAAAGCATACTGTTTGAAATTAATTTCTATCTTCAGCAACCATTCAGTCTGATAAGTAATAATAAGAATTTACATATGTATATGTATATATCACTTACCGTAGGTACTTTTCTAAGCACATTATAGATTTCCACTCATTTAATCTTCACAATAGTATAAATAATATAAGTAAATACTATTTTTTTTTCCTAACATATATGAGGAAACAGACAGAGAGATAATGTGACTTGCCTAATGTCACCAATCCTAGGCAAAGCTAGGATGTGAACCCAGTGGATCTGGTTCAAACAATTGTGACAGCGCATTCACTATAGTTAAGAAAATGTCACTTAGTCAATTTCAGGTAAACTCAGGAGCATAATTTTATTTGTCATTTAAGTTTAAACTCAAAGTGGAGAGGGAGGAAATGTACAAATTCACTGTCTTAGGGGGACGAACTCTCTTCTTTCAGACTTTGATATGTAGTAGGATGTAGTTCACCCTGTGTGGTCCTCTTTCATTAAGCCATTATATGTAGGGCATTCCTTCCTCTACCTCTGACGGGAGGGTCCATACTGTGTCATCCAGTGCTTAGTCAGTGAGACCTCTTCTGGGCCTGAGGGCTCTGTTTTGGAGCACCCTTTTATAATTTTTGCAGGGAGTCCCAGGAGACTTTCAAATGCTTCTCCTGTTTTACTCTAGTACCACAGGAATCTCAAGAGAGAGATTGTCTTTTGTTCTCCAGTTCTTAGATCAACCAGCCATGCTTCCATTTCTGTTCTACTTCTGCTATACTGTGAGGGCTCGAGTGGTTTCCACAGAAACATGCAGCATGGAATGAACCTAGGAAGCATGGTACAAGTTTACCCATCTTTAAGATTCTCGGTATTAAAGAAGGCGCAGTGGTTCCACCTCATGCATGGCTTGGCATATGGTTGTGACTTCCCTGGGCACAGCCTCTTTGACTCACCTCCCTGCTCTTAATCTCTCTTCCTTCCTTAACTCTTTTGTTTGGAGGATATGGCCATGGAAGCAGTTTTGCCTAATTACAAGTTCTTAATATTTCTGTCTAGCACTTGTGCTGTGATTTTTGAACTTAAAGCCAAGACTGTAATACCTTGAAAGTCAAACTGAATCCCTCCTCCTGCTTAGGATAATGCTAACCATTTGGTTTATTACATTTACAGTTGAGATTCAGAACTGGAGGGAAAAAAATAGATTTTTCAGCCAAATCTGGGATAAATTTTCCCTGGATTCTTGTACTTTCAACGTTGATGTTAGTATCTGGTGAAGGTGTTTTGTTTTCCTTGTCGCCTACAAGCCACTCCATCTGTATCAGTCAAGAAATACTTTCGAGCACTTAATGTGGCTGCTGCCAGGATAATAGAGCAGGTGGGGAGTACATGGTCTCAGCTCTTGACTCCCTTTCGTAGATGGAAGATCTTACACCAATACTGTAAAATCAAACTATAGTGTAGGACCCCATTGCCAGTGCCAGGCAATATTTAAAGTAAGGTCTAAAATATATTTTAAGCATAAAAGTAAATAAATTACACAAAGCAGAGCAGTTCATGTGTAGAGAGGCCTGAGGCTGAACAGAACTAAATATCTGATCTCTGACATGATATAATCTGATGTGTTTGGGAATGACTCCAGTCTATGAAAGATGAAATTGTGAAGACAAATGAGAAAGTCAGTTATAAATCAATATGCAAGATAGCAAACACGTTAGTCAGAGGTGCCAGTAACTTAGTGCTTTAAGAAAAGAAATCACACACCAGAGATAAGCAATGCAAATGAAAAATAAAAGCCATGTTTATTTGCCTAATATGCTGACCTTAAGGCAAAAAAATTGAAGGCCAAGGCTTTATAAAGGTAGTGAGGCTTTAGAATATGCATCAACCTAAAAAGAAAAAAAAGAAAAAGGAAAAAAATATATAGCATGTCTGTTTGTGTCTGTGTGTGTATAAAAGCCCAAACATTTTTCAAACCAGAAAGAATGCCAAACAGTAATAACTTTGTTTTTGAAACATTAAGGCCAAGTGATTTGCATTCATCCATTGTGAAATGAAATAGAATTTGTCAACTATTCATGAATAGGACATAAATCTTTATGCCACCTACATGGCAATGATATACAGTGCCATGTCAAGTAGTAACATCTGTTGGTGGGCAGATGTAAATAGGAAACTAGACAAGGCAGAGGAGAAATCCTCTGGGCTTCTAGGTATAAAACTTGGAAAAATGGAACATGAACTATGAGGTTTACTATTGTATGACCAATATTCTATTTAGTATATTGTTAAACATAATTTTGAGTAATGGTTTGCAACCAGTCATAGTCAAGAATATTGAATTGTTTCTTAAGAAGAGAAGCAACTTATTTCTGAAGAGATTAAAGAAACAAACTATATTCAAACTTACTTTTAAAAAGCCCACACCAACTAGTAAAACCATGTGAGTAACAATATGTTTCATTCCTAATAAATATTTTGGAAATAAATACTAAGATTATATAACTGCCAAAACACTTGTGGGCACATTATCTATATTCCTGTAGAGAAAAACTGTGATTCTCAACTGTCAAAACATCCTGTGTATTTTACTGAAGCACAGATTTTCTGAAATATTTTTTGTTTATTATAGAGGAAAACAAAGTATTTTTTCCTAGAATAAGTAATTTCTGCTTACCTGGTTGACAGTATGTCTGAGTAGTAGGCCGACCATTCCATTATTTAATTCTCCAACCAGAGGTCACCCACTAGCAAGGAGGAAACTGATTTGAACAGATTAAAATACACAGAGAATATTAAAGTTAGTCCTGTCTCGTCATCCTCACATTTATTTTGCTTTCTGTATATGAACTTAATGTGGATGAATTGTCTTAGTGGTGAGAATAGGAGCCTGTTCTATTTTTTAGGTCACAGTTATTGGGGATTCTCACAACCACTTTGTCATTTGCGATGAGCTGCTTTGTGCTCTGAGCTGGTTTCCTTTTCCATTAGCCACCATGACTGCAGGCCAGTCCAACTGTATCCTCAGTGGTGTGCTTGGAGCTTGAACACTGTGGTCTAAGGCCAGGCACATGAGGACAAGCAATTTCACTTACTAGTTACTCAGCATCTCAGGGCTGCATTTCTCTCAAATTAAAATTATATCTATTCTATTAGATTTTCATGTGACTCAAACCTTTAATTGTGTTAAAATGTTAGTTATTGCTGCTGCTTTGAAAGCTCTCAAGTTATTTCCACATTATGTTTCTTTGGACTCCAGTGACTTTTTTTTTTTTTTTCAAGCTAATCTGGAGAGCTGAGTTCCCTTCTGTCTGAATTCTGTGCAGTTCTGTTGAGCTATTCTTTTCCTAGCCTGTGCTACATAGCAGTGGGTTAGAATCCTTGCAGTTCTACTGAACATATCTTTATGGTCTTTACTATACTTAATGGCACCACTGAAGACTACATTCATGGACTCCGATAAGCTGGACTTAACTTATGGACTATCAAAGTCTGACATTAATTACATTATTTCCTTCCTCAGTTTTCTGTAAAATAATTTAAAAACCAATTCATGAAACATAAATTTATTATATTATATTTACTCTTAGCAAAGAGGAGATCAGAAAGACACATTTAAGTTTGCAGATCCCTTTGGAACAAGTACTGAGAGTTACCCAGCGGTGCCAGGCAGGCTCGCCGGGCCAGAACCTGCAGGCTTCCCTGTGCTGCATCTCAGAGGCCAGTTGTCTTCTTTTGTCTCTCTGAATCTGCTTTCCTCTAAGTCTCTTTATTAAACAAGCATCTCAGAATCTACAAGTGGAAAAATATAGAAATTGTGAAGTTATACTCTCTTTGAATTTTTTCCCTGGTTGGAATCTTTTAAAGTAAATCTTAGACTAAGTTCCGCAGAGGAGACTTTATGGGATCAGGGCATTATGTGTGAAGCGGTATTTGGTGTGGGTTTGTGGGGTGTATTTATACATGTTTCTTATAGAGAGTTTGCTTATTTACTTTTTTATTCCAAAATATTTATTGAGTATCATTTATATGCCAAGTACAATCCAAGGCACTAGGAATAGAGCCACTTATCATGCAGTTACTTCTGTGATGGAGTTTGTAATCTAGTGGAGGACACAGCTTCCATCAGATATTCAGAGGGGCTTGTGACACCCCATTATCCCACCAAGATAAATTTATTGTGATTTTATAGTATTTTGCCCATTCTAAGATACTTAAAAAAGAAAGAATAGTTAGCAGAACAATTTGGTTTATGATAATTTTAGGCTGAAAAAGTACACTCAGTGATCCGAGGCATGCTTTCAGTATATAAAGTATCACAGAGAAATCACAAACTCAGCATGTCTGAAATTGAGTTCATCCTGTTCACCCTACCTGTATTAGGATTCTCCAGAAACGGAACTGAGAAGAGGAAATGCACACACACCACACATACATGTACGTATGTATATACATATACATATTCTCATATATACATAGATATGTTCATTCATATGTATATATGTCTTCTTTATAATCATAAAGAGATGTATCATGAGGAATTGATTCACGCAATTCTGAGGGATAGTAAGTCCAGAATCTACAGAGCAGATGTACAATTTTGAGTCAGAAGGTTGTCAGGCTGCCATAGAACCAGGAATAGCTGATGTCCCATTTCAAGGCTGGAAAGTAGAATTCCCTATAAACTGGGGGTGGGGGTGTCAATCTTTTATTGTAGTCAGGCTTTCAGCTGATGAGATGAGGACTACCCACATTGTGGAGGGCAATCTGCTTTATTGGGTCTTCTAATTTAAATGTTAATCTCATCCTAAAACATTCTCATAGAAACTCCTAGAATAATATTTGACCAAGTATCTGGGCACCCTGTGGCCTAGACAAATTAACACATAAAATTAACCATCGCACCTACAAATCTGGTCATTAAGGGTAGATCCAGATTTTGTAGGAGTTAAAGCTTATACAATTATTGGGAACTCAAATAATACATCAGGTATGAAATCAAATATTTAAGATGAGAAAAGAAATCTCAGCAAATTAAAAATTAAAAAAATAATACAACAGACATTACAAAATTCAGAAAATGTAATTTTTTTTATTAACTGACTGAGACCTCCATGGCAGATTTTCTCCATCATTTTTTCTGCATACTCATTGGTGCCTTCCTTTTATGACAATGATTTTGTTATGTCATTTTTTGATAGAAGAGAAAGAATTTAATCTTTTGTTTTTCATGGGCAAATGAAAATTGGTTATTATTTATCACTTTATAAGTTTCAATTAGTTTCAGTTGGTATTGGGAATGTCATGTGAATTTTTAAGTTTGTTGACAAATTTTGAAAACCTCTCACATTTATTCTTATGGGATTTCTAAGATTTCAGAATATTTCAAGATTTCTTATGCAGTTATTAATTTTATATACTCTTAAATTAGTCATATGCCTTAGTTGGTTTGTCATCAATATATTCATTGTAATGTTGATTCACGAGTTTCATATTATTTTGTCAGTAATGTTATGTAATGTCAAATCGGCCAAAATATTAAACCCTTTCCCAATGTATTCATATGATTCACTCCTTTTCATTAATGTGTGTGTCAAGTTATGCTTATTTATTAATTCTGTTTGTACTTGATCTTTTCCTCTTAATGAATTTATGACTGGGATATAATTCATTGATTTTTTTTGTTAGAAGTCACATTTTAATGTCAGAATAAAATATATTGTCTGTTGATTTTATTAATAAATTTATCACTTTATTATATTCCATTTTTAAAAAAACTAAACTAAATAAAAAAGAAAGATGAGAGATTAAGTATAGGCAGACTTTGGAGATATTGCAGGGCTGGTTCTGGACCACTACAGTAAAGTCAAAATTGCAATAAAGCAAGTCATAATCTTTTTTTGAGTAGGGTCTTGTCTTTAACTTATAAAAAGCCACAAGATCTGTGAAGAGCAATAAGGAAAAATGCAATAAAACAAGGCATGCCTCCACAGGTCACAGGAATCCAAATCAGGTGTTTTATTAATTTTCACCTATTGAAATGTTCCAGAATTTCTTCCCAAGTTGCAAATACTGGCATATTCCCATCGCAACTTCCTCCTCTCTGGGTCTCCAGCATGCTCACAGCTATACAATGACATGGGGAAAAGTGCAGCACAAATTATAGTGGAAAGAAACTGGAAGCTGTTCTTACTGATTATAGTTCAAATATCTTAGTTTTGCAAAGTTTAAAAAAACATGATTATATGAATACTTTGCTAGGTCCCTGGGCCTCTGAAGAGATCCAGGGAGTGAGGGACTCTGAAGCTGAAACTTCGTTGTCTTCTGTTAGGCTGCCTTTGCAGCATCTCTTTTCTTATTGCACATTTCAGTGGGCAGCATCACCTCAAGGCATGGAACCACTTCAGGTGGTTACTTCCTCTTTCACTCTTCACATCTAATTTTCAGGGTATGTGAATTTACTAGTTCTCATGGATTGTTGAAATTACCTTCTTATTTTTGTTCTTATTGTCAAAGAAAAACTGGTGGACAACTTAAGTAAGGAAGACCATATTCAAGACTATTGCAATATGGGAGAAAGATATAACACAGTTTTTTAAAAACAAAATACAGGAGAGTTTGTAAGCATGGAGGTGAACAAGTAGAATAGTATTGGAGGACTATTGGGAGATGGTCAGTGTAAGGCTGTTTGTGTTTACTAACTGGCACCCTTCTAAGTTAGGCTCTTACCCTCTCACAAAGACTGGAAGATAGGGGTACTGTCTTTCTTCATAATTACATTTCAAAGAGGTGACTCCTTGGCCCTTGGGAATGACATATCTGTGTTGTTAAAATGGAAAGAGCCTAGGAGAAATTTGTATCTCAAAGGAGCAGAAAAGCATTGACAAGTAAGTACAAGTTTTCTGAAGTAAATGTTCTAAGAAAAGGGAAGTCACAGGTCTAGAATCAAGAAGAAATCTGTATAAATTTTAACCAGGCTTAGGGGAATGTTAACACCCTTTTGGTCATTACCTCCTCAATCCTGTCTGTAAAATTAAGTCCATAAAGCTCCTTTTGATAGACTTCTGCCTCCCTCCTTAACGTATTTCCTGTCATCATCCTATCATTTATATTGATCCAAACCTACTCTCACTTCTATACATTTGTTTTTACTGTCCCTCTGCTTAGAGTAATCATCCTTCCCTTTTATTCTGGGTAAATTTAGGTTCTATAAAATTAAACTTAGTTTGTTGCATCAATCAGGATACATTAAGTATGCATTAGTAATAAACAACACTGAATTTCAAGAGCTTAAAGCAATAAAGGTACATCTCTAGTGTATGCTACCTGTTCACCGAGTGAATATATTGGGTGTGAGGTGCTAACCCAAGCCTATACTGGCTCTTAAAGTCTCCCATCACTTTCACATCACTTCTGTGTATAGTTCACTGGCTAAAGCAAATCATGTGGTGATGCTTTGCCTCAAAAGAGGTAGAAAGTGCCATCCTCCTATTATGTTCTTGGAAGAAAGAAACCTGAATATTTATGTGAACAGCAGTAAAGACTGTCACAGGAACTCTTCGGTGATCACCCATGGACTAGGCTAGTGGTCCTTATGCTTGGTCATCTCTAAGAATGGTTCTTTTTTATCTGAAGCTAATATCAATTTTTGTGCACCAGAACGACCATGCTTGTTATAAAATATCTAACTGTTTTGTATCCGTTGTAAAACAGCGCCTTGCCTACAGAGTTGTTACCGCTGTACCCAGGCCATCACTGCCGTTTTCCTACGTTCGTTACATCTCTTCACCATGCTGTAATTGCACGTTAACTGGGGTCCTTGAGAACCCGCCTCTGTTTCTACAGAAGGTCTCTATTTTGACAGACTGGGCCAGTGCTGTAACAGTTACGATATTTCGAATATTACCCATCTTCTGTTGTAACAAGCATGTCTACATGTCTGTCTTCCCCACTAGATTTCAAATTTCTTGAGGATTGGGGTTATATCTTTCATTTCTGTTTCTTTGATGTTTACGGAAGTGCTGGAATATAGGAGTTGCTCAGTAAATGATTACTGAATTGAATTAAAAGTGAGTGTGTAGCTGATATATTTCTCTTCATTGAGGAAGAAACAGAACAAGTTTAATTAGAACATAGACTTTTCAGGTCAGAACACATTTGTCAACGCTAATCATTGTTAACATTTGGGATAACTTCAGGAGATTATGGAATGTCCACTTTGTGGGTGTTTATAAAATGAAAGCTTTTCCGTGAGATGGCCTCACTGTAGGTTCACTTTGTGGCCAGGAAATTGCTTGCTATGGACCCTTAAGATTTTTTTTCAGGTCTCTACAGAACTATAGAAACAAATTTGTAGCAGTAAACTAATTTCCATTCCCTTCAGAAGCATATTTTGTGAAGCAGTGGGAAGCCTAGAGACAAAAATGGATTCATTGTAACCCATTCTGAATTACTGTTGAGGTGAAAAAACAAAACCCAGAAAATAACAGTAAGTCATTTTGGGATTGCTTACAGGGACCGCAGAGCTCTAAAGCCCTTACGGGTTTATTGATGAAAGTACGATTTCTCACACAAAAGGGAAAACTTTAGAGAAGCCAGAGGATTTGAGGGTTTACCTGAAGTAGTCATGGAAATAAATGTTCTCTTTCTTTCAGTCCATTTGAACTGAGTGAGAAAGAGAAAACTGCGTTCTAACATTCTAATCCTTTTCAAATCTCAGAGTTACAGCTCCTCTGGCTTCTGTAGGGAGTGTCAGGACCAGCAGTGGAGGGTGAGCAGTTTGGTATGAATACAGTCTGGGGTGGGTGGGGAACACTGCTTTTGGGGATGGGTACAGCAATTCTGTCAGGAATAAATATCATTATTCCAGAAATACCACGAGGAAAAAAAGACATGAGAATGATACTCAAGAGTTCAGGATCTGAGGCCTGGTCAGTCTGTAAAGGGAAAACCAGTCTGAGCAGAAGTGCGCTGTGGACCAAGGTGTCCAGTGATCTGTGATCACAGAGGTAGTGGTCACAAATCCATTCCAAGAGGAAGAGAAGTTCAAGGAACAAAGCTTGGTAGGGAAATTTTCAGTGTAGAAGTTGGGGTTGGAAAGACAAGTATTAGTGACTAGAGGAAAAAAAATCAGGCTTAAGGAATTCCTGGTGTGTTCTACCTAAAGGTTCCCTTATGGCTTTACCTCATACTCTTCTTCCTCTTTATCATGTCCTTGATTTAGACTCAGAAATACTCTATCGTGTGTGTTACAAAAATTCTCCTGAAATTTGATTTACTTCTGAAGCTTGCTCACTATGTAATACTATTTCTACACTCTTGCATGAAAAAATGCATGGTAATCCTGCACTCCCCAAAATTGTTATTTGGGGAAAAAAATGGTACCCGTTAAATAACAAATGTAAAGGCCATTTTTACTTTTTACCTCAACCGTCTCTAAACATTGCATTAATTATTTATTTTTTGTCCCCTTCTTCTCCCACACACTACTTCCCTGTCTCTGGCTGCTCAGTGGGGGAATCTGGTGTGGGCCGGGTTCTCAGGCCCAGTGAGGCATCATTCGATTGGATGAACACGATATCAGGTGGTGGGATAGATGAGGCAGAGGTGACAGGTCAGTAGAAGTCAGACTGGACAGACCTTAGCTATCGAAGCTGGCTAAAAGCACAATTTCAAAGTGAGTACCCGTTGCTAATTCTCAAGGAAGCTTAATGTTCTTCCACTGATTTGAATTAAGTGAGCCTGCCTTTTCTGCTAACGACCGGGCTTAGATTATTGATCCAATCATTTCTAAAACAACTAACTTGGTCTTGAAAACCGTGCTTGTTACATATAGCTTAGTTTTCTGATATCGGTATGTCCAAGGTCATAGCATACAGCTGTTCAGGATGCACACTGCCCAGCTCCACTGATCCCCATTTGTAATGACTGTAGTGGGGGCAGCATCACCCCAAGGCATGTGGAGCCACTTCAGGTGGTTACTTCCTCTTTTCTTGAATGCACTGCTTGGGGTTGTGCACTTTGGCTCCCCAGAGCGTGACTTTGCTCCTGAAGACCCCCTAGTCGTGTCTGCGAACTGCAGGCTTGGCTTGTTTTCCTTACAGCGCCGTTGCCCAGGCAGGGGTTGTAATCAGGCCTTGATAAATAGAGGGTTACTCTGAATATTAATTAAAATATGTGTTTTGTTTGTAGAGCACCACCTTAAAATATGTACATTTAATTTCATTAGCATCCCAGGCACTTAGGGTTTCTTCATGGTGGAATAATGGGGGGGTGAATAGTGAAGCTGGAATCAGCGTTGGCCCACTGTACGCTCTGCATGTCTTTTTGCTTATCTTTTTTTTTTTCCCTTTTCTTCCTCCAAGAGTTAGTTTAAGAAGAAAACCTTTAAGTGTAATCTTTTTGAAAAAAGAAGTGGCTTGTCAGGAATCAGTGTTAATCTTTTAGTAAGATTTAGGCAAAATATGTAGAATTCCATCCAGCTTTTAATTACTAACATATTTGCTTTTTAGAAACTTTAAAATTGATATTATGGTTATAATAATGATCATTTACTAAGCTTTTTTAATTCACTCTTAAAACAAAGCATTATGTATGGTTAACCTCTTAGTAGGATTATTGTATAAATACAGTTTTCCAAATGAAACGATATAAAGTCTGTGTTCTCCAGTCTTTTCATTATAGGATACGTAAACCTTCTTACGTTAACAATTAATATAATAGCCTTTTTGTATTAATAGTTAACATTATGATTTATCTAAATTAATCTAAGTTAATCTAAATTCTCATGTGAGCTAAACTTTTTCCCTATAAAACCAGAATGCTTTGGTACCAATGGTTATTATTTTGGTGTATCTAACAAATACTTTTGAATAATTCCCTGTGGTGCTCATGGTAGCTTTCTTCAGAATTAATCATGTTCCTACTGAAGCATTCCCTTTAGATTATAGACTGAAGAGCCCCTCAAAATTGTTTTTGAAGACTGTGATGAGTTATTGGCCTCATCAGGTAACCTTTGGAAGATCTCATTTGGTACAGTGTACAAAACTGTTATATCCAGACAAGAGACAGACATACAGGGAGAAGAGGCATCCAGTAACTATTTCATAGTCTCACTTTGCAGTACTGCATTCTTCTTCTTGTGCTCTGAGAGATATCAGGTATACTAACTAACAAACTCAAGACCCCCAAACCATGGAAGCCTTTGGTGGGCTGGGAATGTCTTCCCTGGATGGTGTTAGACTGATCACTTTAAGTCTTCTTGGATTGGCGTGGCGTTAGAACAAGCTTAGCACTTTTTACTTCTGATTTTTCCTTATATTCTGCATTTGTCTCTCTATGTGGTTGGGTAACTGGTGGCCTGTGAATTATTGAAATTCAATCTTTTGTTCTTCCCAGTTTGGGAGAACATGCCTCATGCACTGTCTAAGGAAAAGGAAGGATCTTTTCAGAAGGTAAACACTGAATTTCTATATTCAGCCCTGACTCTGTAGTTCTTATTATCGCTCTTGTCTCTGAGGAGTAGGTATGGGGCAGAAGAAGTGGAGTTTTGAATTCATATATACAGGCTCCAGCCATGCCCCTTCACTTATTAACTTCATGACCTTGGAAAATGTACTTAACTGAGTCTGAATTTCCTTATGTGCACAGCCAGGAGTTATTAACGCACACTTAATGTAGTAAAAGCGAGGCTTAATCGTGGTGATCTAGATAAGATGCTTAGCCTAAGGCCCCTTATGAGACAAGCGTTCATTAAATGGTAGTTCTTACTGTTGTCTTCCAGAGTCTGAACCAAGGGAAATTTGAGTCGAAATCTGCCTCTAAGGATCGAAATTCCGTACCTGGCAGATGCACTCCATTATCTTTCCTTCTCAAGGTTTCAGGTCAGCCTCCTTGGCTTCCTTCCATTTCCTTTTCTCATTTTATTTTGACATTTTCCTGTTGGCCCTGTCCTGTGATCTCTATGTGTTCCTGGGACCCTTGCTGCGGATAACAAGGTCACGACTAGGGTGAAGTGAATGAGCTATTTGCTTTAGGTGCAAAATGTAACAGGGTGCCAAAAAACAGCAACCGAGAGAAACAGTTTTTTAATGTAATATGTTAAAGAATCAAAATCAATGCAAGAAAGATCAAAGTTGAATAAAGTATCAAAATTTTAAATAAAGAGCAAAACAAACCCTGCCCTTATATGACTTAGCCTTGCTGTAATCTTGGCCTTTCAGAGAATTGATATTTTACCCCATTTTTTTTTTTTTCATAAATCAGCATGTGAAAAGGATTTCCTTGGGCCATGTTGGCTTCTGCGCATTGTCAGCACAGATTATAAGCACCAGCTTTATTTTTTCTTTAACCCTGAGCCAGCTGGAGCCGAAGTCTGTCTGATTTCCTCTCCCTGATAAGAAGAATGAGTATTCTTGAGATGCACTGCTGCGAGCTCTCAGGTTTCTAGCATCTCTCTGAAATTCCACCAGAAAGATCCGCTTGTCCCCTAAATACCATATCTCTTCACTGCCGTATCTGTATCCTACTGGAGGCAAAGGGCATTAGGGCATGTGAGCAGTGGACAGAAACTACAGAAAGCTGGTAGAACTTTAAGAAACATATCTGGACCAGGGTTTGTGTACATGTTCTTTGTTCTTGGTTTCTTCATTCCCACACACTTCCAGATAACATGCTTTTGCTTTGAAGCAATCTTGCTGTTGGAAGATTTTTCTAGGCTCGAGTTACTCCTGACTTCTTTTTTAGTCCAGCTGTAGGATCTGTAGTAACATCCTCTCTTTATTTTTTAGTATAGAGAAATGATTTTTTTCATATGCTTATCTTGTATCCTGCAAATTTACTGAATACTCTTATTACTTCTGGGAGGTTTCTATAGATTCCTTGGTATTTTCTATGTAGACAGTTGTGTCATCTACAAATAGAAACAGTTTTATTTTTTTTTTTCAATATGTATGCCCTTTGCTTCTTTTACTTGCCTTTTTGCACTAGCTAGAACTTCTAGTACTGTATTGAATGAGAATAGTGAGTGCATCCTTCCTTGCTTGCCTTGTTCTTGATCTTAGGGAAAATGCATTCCGTCTTTCACCACTAAGGATGTTAGCTGTAGGTTTTTTTGTAGATGCTCATTATCAAGTTGAGAAAGTTCCTTTTTATAACTGTTTTTTTTTCCTCACAATTTTTTTTTGTTTCTCAGTTTTTTGTTGAAAAAACATTTTGTCAGATGCTTTTAAAGCATCAATTGATACAATCATGTGATTTTCTTTTTTAGTCTGTTCATGTGATGGATTTTACATTTACTGATTTTTGAATATGAATCCAGCCTTGCAATCCCTAGAGTAAACCCCACTTGGTTATGACATCTGATTCTTTTTATATATTGCTGGACTTAATTTGCTAATATTTTGTTAAGAATTTTTGTGTCTCTATTCATGAGGAATAATGGTCTGCAGTTTTTAAATTTTTTACTGTGTTTTTCTAGTTTTTCATATCAGAGTAATACTAGTTTTATGAAATGAACTGGGAAGTGTTTCTTCCTCTTATTTTTTTGGAAGAAATTGCATAGAATTGGCATAAATCTTTTTTCAAATATTTGAATTTATCAGTGAAATAATCTGTACCAAGAGAGTTCTTTTTTAGGAGTTTTTAAATTGTGAATCCCATTTCCTTAATGGTTATAGGGCTATACAAATTCTCTGTTTTATATTGTGTGAGTTGTGGTAGCTTATGCTTTTTGAGAAACTGACCCTTTTATGTGAGTTCTCATATTGATGTGTGTAGTATTTTTGTCTTTTTGATGCTTATAAGATCTGTACTATCCTGTTTTAATCCTGATATTGCTATATGTGTCATCTCTCTTCTTTGTCAATCTTGTAGAGTTTTGTCAATACTGATGATCTTTTCAAATAACCAGCTCTTTGTTTCCTCAATTTTTTTCAATTTTCTTTCTGTTTTAAATTTAAATTTTTATTTTTTTCTCTTAGGTTTATTTTGTTCTTTTTCTAGATTCTTGAGGTTGGGAGCTTAGATTGTTGATCTGAGATTTTCCCTCTTTTCTAATGTAAACAATTAGGTTTTAAAATGTCCTTCTCAGCACTTCATTAGCTGTGTCACACAAATTTTGGTGTGCTATATTTTCATTTTCATTCATTTAATGCAAATTTTGATTTCCTTTGAGACTTTTCAATGATATAATGAGTTTGCCCTATTATTGCTTTCTTTGTAAAGTTTTCATGGACAACTTAGAGTGTGTGGTGTCATTACTGCTGACAGGTAATGAAAGTTGCCTTTTCACTAAGTCTTCTCTGCTACCCCCGGGTCAGGGGGCTGAGTGGATCCTTATTACTGCCAGTTGGGAGTGGAGGTCCATGCTCCTCGTGTGGTCTCCACTGATACTTATGGCAAGAGGTGAAGCTAGTTACTGCCTGATGAGACGAATGCTCTGACTTCTATCCAGCCTTCTCTGACACCATCCTGGAAGGGTGGGGGTGGCACGTCTCTTTATAGTCAGGTGAACATGAAAGTCTAGGCTCCCTACATAGCCTTGGTTGGCACATAGGGATGGGGACCACAGTTTTCTTTTGTGTTTAATGTAGTAGTGCCTTTGTTGTCTAAATGTCTTCTGTCTTGCTAGACTGCCCTTTTTCTGATCCTTTGGCTCAAGAGAGCAGGCTTTTGTTTTGTCTTTTTTTGTTTTCACACTTTATGCTTCTGAGTAACTAGCTTCTTCATCTTCAAGTGTGGGATAAGTGAAGGAAAATGGAAACTCAGGGGACTCACCACAGTGTTGTTCCTTGGGTCACAAAGTTCCTAGCTGGGCTTCCTTTTCTCTCAAATTTTCAGCCTTATTTCATTTGTTCTGTATATAATGTTCAAGTTTTTTAGTTTTATTTAGTAGAAAGAATAGGTAAAAGTGTGTCAACTCTATCTTTCTGAAAGCAGAATTGTCCCTTTGATGATTTTTGATGTTGTTTTTATTACATGTTAATGTCTTATATATGGTAAGGTCTACTAGTTCTGAGCTACAGTGTTTCACACTAATATAATGAAACTAGAACTTTTAAATTTTGTGACAGTGCTTCACTATTTAAATTGGTTTAGTTTTATAATACATTTTAATATCTGGTTAGATTAACCCCTTTCAAAATACTGATGAATTTCAGAGTCAAAATGTCAACAGACAGTAGACATCATCAAGAACAGTATCAGGAAACAAACGTTTATATTATCTCTCTTTAAAAACTACGCTGCCACTTCAGTGTGTGCAGCCGCAGCAGTAACTGTCACGTTGTCCTTCGAGGGATGTGTTGGAATTAAAAAAATCCCAGGAGCAAAAGCTCAAATAGTTGTGGCGTGGATAATGTAGACACAGATTTACTAGGTAAATCTCCAAAGATGTGAATAAGGGATATCTTCGATGCTTTAGTGATTTTAACACAATTAAGCAGGAGTTTTCACAGTTGGGGTAGAAAAATGGAGCTGCCTCTGATTCCTCAGTATAATAGCTCATCTTCCATTTGGTGGAATTAGGATTAGCACACATAATGTCACCTTCTCAGGACAGTGACAGCTGATTACATCCTTCCAGGACTGGCCATGTCCTTACAAAATGTTGCCAGCATTTCTATACCAATGTGAATGCAGTGATTCGGGTTTATTAATGTCTGGTGACTCACTTCCATTGTGGAATTTCTTTTTGAGAAATAATGTAAGCCACTTTTTTTCCCCCAGCTCCTTCTCCCAGTCAGCTGCTTTCCTTTTACTTATATATGACTGGGCTCAAACTGACAGATTCCTTTAAGCGCGTTGCCTTAGCATTCAATTTACCCCTGACCCCTTTAAACATTTTGCTGGTTATTTGCTTGGCAAATCATTCAGCATTTCCCCCATGTAAATGATCGAGCAACATGGTGGAGTTCAAAGGCATGACTAACTACAAATGAGAATCTAGCTACACCAGAGACCGCATGTCTGTTTCACTTACTTGCTTTAAAAAGACAGGAATTGAATTTAGCCTTGAAATAAAATGATAAAATTATACATTCAACATTTTTTTCTCTATCTGGTGAAGATTTCAGGGCACTGTCACTGAATTAGAAATCTATGTTAATATATGCTGTTGCAATCATAATTTTAATATAAAAGTATTTAAGAAACCAAACAATTAAATTTTTAATGTAGGAATAAGCATCTTTATGTTTATGTGAAATGAGTCAGTTTTGGGGAATTAATGTTTAAAAGCTGGAAATTGACAATAATATTTTTCCTTATACGATGTTAATGTGTCTAAATATATTTTATGAAGATTTAGTCACAGTGATTCAAATTTGGGGATTACATTTTTATTTGGGTTATTTTATGATCATCCTGTATTATAACTAAAGAATTTAGGTCAAACTGTTAAAATTTATATGAAATTAATTAGTTTTAATTTTTCCTTCTACGAAATATAAGAATTTTGAATTATAAGATATTGTGTAATTAACACAGTTAATAGCTTGATATTTTAATACTATTGGTAATATCTGCTTATATAAAAAAGGAGTATCAGAGCTTCTATAATGATTGTCAACATTCTTATTTATGAATATCCTTTCCATTGACATAGCTAGCAAGTTTATGTTTCAGTCATTCGTTCATTGAGTAAGCAAGTAATTTTCCTAGACATGAATAGCAATGTGAATTAAATGACTTACTTGCATTACCATTTTAATTATGATAGTAATTCCTAGTAACCATTGAGTTTTATTTCTTTATTTCTTACATATTTATCCATATAAACAATTAACCTGTTAGCCTCAATTATATATTTTTCCATAACTTAAAGTTGATGTGAAAAATGAGTTCTATTTTGCTTTCCTTGCCATGACCTAGTATAATTTCACTAATCTGTAGAGACGAGCAAGGGCTTAAGAATAATTATGGCAGTCATTTTATTTAAATTAATGTTCATGGAGGAAGTTTGCAAAGTTGGAGGTAGAGAAAGGAGATGAGCGCAAACCCTCCAAACATGTCAGAAAGAAGACACAAAATGAGAGTGAAGTACCTCAAAGATGGTGAGAATAGTGGGTAATGTGCACATTCCTATGAAGCTGGGTGGTGTAATGAATACAGAAACACTGGAATAATGTGTTCATTTACACTCATAGTATTGCTGACCTCCCAAAACAACACTTTAACTAGACATAATGACTAGATAAAAATTAAAAAAATATTAGTATAATTGAACCATCACAGACACCATGATTCCCCTACCTCATACTTAAATTGACAATGAGACCAAGAAAAGATACCTTGTTCATGATGTTTAAATTAGACTTTTGAAGTTATTAAAGTGATTATTTCAGAACGTTGGTTAACATTGTGAATTGAGGAAAGCTTTTAAGAAGCATATAGCATATAGTTTGAGCCTTGTTTTTATTCTCATTGGTCCAGCGAGTACACAGTTTGAAAGTAGAGGTGTGATTAAAGAAATGTACACTGTCCTGCATAATAAAACAAATTTTACAGCACAGCTGGCAGCCATATATATCATCAGACAATTAGAGACCTGCTTATCCTTTTCTTTTTGGATCAGGACTGTGCTATCTCTGAGGAATAATCACCTTCACCTGGGAGATGAGTGAGAGAGAGAGTGTGTGTGTGTGTGTGTGTGTGTGTGTGTGTGTGTGTGGTATGGTGATTAACAGTTCCATGCTTGACAAGTAGAAGAACAAGGAGGCCTATCTGAGGCCACTCTGGTGAAGAGATGTCAAGTGGGCCTAGGCTCAAAGTGATAGGCTCATCCTGACTGCTCTGTAGAGCCTGAACACCAAAGCCACTTTGGCCCTTCTTATGCTGATCCTCATGCATTTCTCTCAGGCCTGAGAGATGAGATACTGCAATGAAATCAGATCAGCTGTGTTTTGTGGGGAAGCTTCTTCAGAGAGGATTAAAAGGAGGAAAGACTATTTATTATATATAGAACAAGTAGAGTGTTAGTGGAGGTGGACTTGAGGACAGGGGAACAAGTTTAGAAACTAGGAGTATTCTCACAGGTAAAGGTTTTATAAAGATTTTTTACTCCTTAGATGCTGTTCTCTTTTACTACAGGAAAAATAATGTTTACCTGAGAATTTAATTTTTTCCCCTTTCAGTGCTCCTTACATCTATTCCCAAGACTTCAGTAAAATCTGATATCCACTTACAAACTTGTGTGTATATTGTAAAGAATAAAGTGACAGCGCAATAACGGGAAATATGACCTTCCTCGTTCATTCCTGTCCACACTTATTACACCAATGGAACCCTTCAGAAAGAGCGGTGATCTTGTAAAGAGAATGTGTGAAAGACCAGAAAATAATTAAGTGTAGGCTTATGGCAGTGCTGGCAGTGATGGAGAGAAACATATATTGGAGGAGCAACTTTTCGGTTATCTTCTAGATATTCTGGGTTTGGGATGGGGAAGAGATTGATGTGAGTTGCACAGCTAAATAAATATCAATAAGTTCTTTTTTTTTCCAGCCCTTATCTTGTTTTTTTTTTTTTTTCCCAACGGTGCTTGACCTGTTAGATAGAGATGGTTCTAGTTATACCAAGCAAATGAATTCAACTTTATAGTAAAGGAATCACCTCTAATGATAATTTTTTTTATAAAATACTCTTTTTACTCTAGGATAACTAAAAATGAGCCCCTAAGGATTAAAGTCTGTAGAAGGTTTATTTTTTTGGAAGTTATAAGGACCTTATATAACTTTGCCTTAGAAGATTTTAGTATAACTACATAACAAAAGTCTTTCCTTTTTTATATTGCCTTATCCTGGGGCCATATGTCCATCTTATAATGGGTATATGTTTTATTCTTTGTAGCAGCACTTCCATGTTTGAGGATTTATATATCCTTAGGGGCTTGAATCACAGGAAATTTTGTATCTCAATGCAAATTTTGTACCTCAGTTCCTCCTGGGGAGAGGGTCTATCTATAGCTTTTATCCGATCGTCAAAAGACCCAGAAAGATTAAGAAGCCTTATATCATCATAGATGTAAATCTTAGTTTTTAGCCTGGCTAATATTAAACATGGTAATGTTCTCTCAACAATCTGTTCAAGTTTCTAGGTGAACGGAAATATATTGGGTGCATTTAAGGACAAATCTATAAATGTCATTTTAGGTAAGAGTGATACATTTCTACTTACGTTTCGGCTAGTATTTTCGGCCTTTGTTTTTCACCCTTCCTATTACCTCAGGCTGGCAAGACATAACACATTGATAATGGGCCACTCACATGTTCTATCTAAGAGATCCTGTTGCTTCCTTTGACAGTGTTATAATTTTAACAAGTAGTGATAGGAATAATAAAAATAATGACAGGCTTCAATTCAGTTCAACTCAACATTTATTAACAGGCACCTACTTACTAGGCGCCATGTTTGTGAATTCACATGTGATTAAATCACACTACCTCAGATGATGTAGTTATCATTGATATTCAGAGATACTTAGTGATATCATTATCATCAAGATGCTCAGAACTCAAGGAGGAAGAAAAACATGGCTGCAACAATCCTAGCTGCTTTATTTGAATTAGTACAGAGGTCTTTTTCTATGCTCTTTGACTTCAGATACGGCATTACCTCTCTATTTCATTTTGTTTTTTTTCTTTCACCCCAGTTTGGCCTATTTCTCCATTGCGTATTGCTTTGTCTTCTTTAGAGGTGCTTATACCTATAAGCCCATTTCTTTTTTAAACAAGAGATATAATCAAATTATACAGATAATCACACAGTTTCCTATCTCATCCTTTCCCCCTTCCCTTTGGAATAAGGAAAATGGTTAAGCTGGTTTCTCTCCCACTGTTACCGCTTGACGGACTGTGTGCCCACCCACTGCAGGTATAGTTATGCTTTACTGCTGCCAACCCAGCTGTAGATTGATGTGAAAGTGGCAATAGTTGTCTTAGATGTGAGTCTGAGTGTTTTCTAGGAAACCACTCAGGAGGACAAGAAGATGGTCCTAAAAATAGGGTTGTAGGAAAATAAGACTTATTACTTCAAGGATGCTTTCGTGTTGGTGGAGATGCGCTATGGGGTTTTAAAAAGCCTATTTTCCATTTGGTGTAAGACAGCAAGTGCACAGTGCATTATGCATTGCCCATTCTGGATCCAGTTCTTTAGAATGACCTGATGTGGCATGGGAAGGCAAAGGGATTTAGGGCCATCTTTAGAGGTATGTGATGTTTGAATTGAAAGAAAACTTTGGAAGTTTTCCCCACACCAAAAAATTAAAGACAGTAACCAATTTTAAAAAAAGAAGAAGAAAATCATAAATAGAATTTGATGTTCAAAGGGGAACCTTTATGGTGCTGGTACTTCAAAATGTATATATTCTTTCTAAAGAGTAACGTGAAAACTTTTTCCTTGAATAATAGAACTTTAGAGTTGGGAAGAGATCTAAGTTACTGTTTTTTTTTTCCCCCCAACATTCATATTATATACAAGTGGAAACATACTTAGCTCCCTGAACAGTTGTAGAATCGTGGAATTTGAGTGGCTCAAAGGACCTGGAAGATTATTTAACCTAACCGTCCATTTGAGGCTTGAATCAGTTCTTCTCCGAGTGCTAGAATTTGAGGCTAAGTGTCTTTTGATCTGATGCGTGAAGCCTTTCTGTGACATTCATAAATTGCTGTTTAACAGTGCTTGTTATTTGCGGTAATTATGTTTTATAAAGTTGCCTTGAACACAGAATTAGTGAATACTGAATCGCTGCCCTTAGGGGGAATACAGGGTCAGGTTCCTGCCACCCTCTGGTCACAACATTTTGTCAGCCAGTTAATACAGAACTTTCTTTTACGTGCGTTTCTGTTTAAAGACACTTTATTTAATATGTATTGTTGACTCATTAGCATTAAGGTTGTGGCCAACAGTGCTGTGACCCATGCCACAAGGAAGCTTATTTAACAAGTGTCTTGTTTTGTCAGGCACACCACAGCCTTCTCGTGCCTAGAAACACTGCACAGCACTTCAGCACTATGCTGGGAAGCCATTTTAAAGAGCAAAATTACCAGCAAAAGATACAAAAATGCAGAAAACATGGCACGAATGTGGAATCTGTGAATAATGACAGGTACATTCAGTGGCAGGAGCTAAGCTGAATTGAGGCTGATTGGTCAAATCCACCTTTGGATTATTTCCACCTTGCGAGGAAGTCTGTCCCTGGCTTCTCCTCCCTTGGGACCACATCCATAGGGTTAACATCTTCCTCCTCCAAGTCGTTTAAAACGTTTGCAGCGAGCTACCCACATCCCATTTGCTAAAGGATTTTCACCGTTTACTCAACTGCGTCTCAGCCACAATAAGGTTTATAATTTTCTCATGAGTCTGAGGGGGACCCTCGGAAACTACTGACTGGGTAGATCTGTTGCCCTGAATCCTGTGCTTCTCCTGACCTCAAGCCATGTAAGCTCACTCGCTGTAGCAAACCCGGTAGCAATTACCCAGTCAATACAGAGAAAACCTCAAATTATAGTTAGTTATTTCTGCTTTTCTTTTTGTCTTGGAGAGTCATACCCTACCTGGTGAGCAACAGAGCGGAGCCAGGCTTAGACTCTCTACCTGTTGAATCCTACTTATGTGTACTCCAACCACATCATGCTACCAGCGAAATAGTTCTGTAAAACAACATTGGTTCCTAGCTGTAATTTAAGAATAACCTCAAAGGATTAGCCCTCCACAAACAGGTTACTTGTAAAAGAGGAATCTTTATGGTCATGGTACCAGATGACAAAATACATGTTGTTTCTTCAATCTAAAATGTAGTTTTAGGTCAAACAAAAAGAAACTCCCTTTTCAATGGTGTTTTCCTTTTGCATCAAAAAGGGCTGTAACTCGAGGCAGAGAGGATCAATGACAGTAGCCCAGATACTGGAATCTTAGGTCTCTGGGCCAGTTTGTGCAGCAGGTATATTTTGTTGGGCTCACAAATTGTTGCCACATGCAGGGTTTATGTTACTATTACTATTTTGAATAAGTGGGTAACATTTAAAAATCAAGCAGTTTCGCATAAAGTTCTGGGCTTCTGGCTTCTTTTGCAAAAACAGGCAACTGCACTGGGCTTCCTTTCCTGCGAGGGAACACTTGGGGGTTTGAGGCGGCTGTTTCCTTTGAATAGGATGGGCACGGTTTCTGATGTGCTGTAGCCTCCAGTGCTTTGAATTGTCTCCAGTGCCTGTCTCATTTCTGTGTTGAATTTTCATATCACAATGTTTTAAAGTATTTTCTATCTAAACATCATATCATCGTATGAAAAACGTGTACTGTAAATCAGGTGTAGTATTTGAAAATCTTATTGCATATCATAGGTTGAACATAGTACTCTTACTAATATCAAGCTGGAAGGAAAACTCTAAGTTTATATGTCATTAATGAAGGCCATTCTCTTCTGTGCTTCCTAGTCTTGGCAGCTTTTGTATCCCTCATTGCCAGCTTCTTCCCAGTAGGTGAGCATTTGGGGGCAAGCTTCAGCACCTACCATCTCCTCAGGCATGTCATATGAGTAATACTGAGATCATTTTGCATATTCAAAGGTGTGCCTTCTGGCCGCTGTGTACAATGCTCAAGGCATGCTCTTGAGTTTGGGGTGGGGCATAAAATCCAAAGTCTAAAAGTCTACTTTGCTTCTTATTTACTTCTTCAAAGCACAACCTTTGTCTAACCCTCCCCCCCTCCCCACACACACACGCCTCTAGATGATGGGCTGTGACTCAGTGAAACAGTGAGTGGAGAAGGATCTGGACCCACAATAGCAACAGTAGTAGCAGTAGCAACAGCGACAGCAGCAGCACATCTCACTGTTATCATCAGTCCCTTTCTCCCTCAGTATTAGTGAGATGAGAGGGTGGGACTGCCTTCCTGGATTCCATAATCGTATTATATGGGAACTTTAGGAAACTTTTCACTTTTAGGATAGACTTGATGTTTATGCAATCATAATTTTACACAGTCGGGGAACAAGCACTCCTTGTGTATAACCCATAGCCCTGCCTTCTCTGAGCCAGATACTCAGTGCCTTGGTTTTGACATGTACATATATGAATCTTGTTTATTACAAGTTCAAACTTCTCTGGGAATGGGTTGCAAGGATTAGTTGTGTGGTTAAACTTTAGAAATAATGTGGTGATGCATATTCAATGACTTTGTGATGTAGCTATAGCAAGTAAGCCATGTTGGTTCATGGATATTAGCCCTTTACATAATATGATCATTAAACGCATTACTGTGATGTCAGAGGCTCATTTATTTTCTTTGTGTCACACTGGAAACCTGCCATTTGTTATGGAAGAATTGCGACTTTAACATTTCACCAGATTGGAGCATAGATTATGTCTCACCCTTTTGTTATTAAATGTTTTTGTTTTCTTCAAGTGAATGATTGCTTTCTCTTCTGGGCTCATCTAGTACCATGTGGAATTCTTTTTCTTGCAGCTGTTCTCAAATATAAAATTCAATACCTATCACATACGTTCTAAATCACACATGAACACAGAATGATTTTGTATTATTCGATGGCAAGAGCTTTAAGTTGAACTAAAGTAATCAAATGCATTTAATAATCCTGTCCCTTGGGTCCATTAGGAACAGTGGTCACCAGTCATTTTTCTTTGACCTCATTGGTCAGCTTAGATCATTATACTGCAGTATCATTCAGCCTCACAATCACAATTACAGTGGTTCACAACAACAACAAAACTTCATTGCGTGCTCATGTTACATGTTAATTGTGAGTCATCCATTGCCTGTGGCTCAGTTTCACAATATTTTTTTATTCTGGGAACTAAGCTGACCAAGCAGCCCCTCTGCGGAATACTGCTGTGTTTGAGTTGTTAGAATGCAGTGGATCATCAATCTACTCCTAAGAAATAGCATATTGTACTTAGACTCATATTTTACTGTCCAAGCAAGTCACCTTGTACTGACCAACCCTGACATCAATGGGGCAGGGAAGAACAAAAGTTCCTGAGGGAGGGGCAAATACATTTTGAAAACAATAAGAAACTTTATCTTAGTTCATTACTTGGTCAAAAACATTCACTTATCTCCATTCTGCACCCAAAATATATGACATGGTAGATTCTGTTCCAACAGACACAGCCTAAAAATCCCACTGGTCGGGCTTACAGTCCTGGGTTATGTGAGTTTTCACATCAGGCCCCGGTGTGATATCACTTGGCTGGGGGCTCGTTAAAAAGAAAACAAAAAATAAGTCATTCCTTAATGCCCCTTATTCTACATTTTTAATGGAGAATAGGGACTGGGTAACCATGACAAATATTCCCATTTGGAAAAGAAAAGAAGGGAGACACAAGCCATTATTGATCACAGCAGTTCTGAAATCACGTTGAGACGTGTTGTGAGGCCCCTAACGTGAATCTTGGTCCTTTCCATTGCTATCTCTGTAACTTGGGATGGTTTCCTTGACTTTTCTGAGATTCTGGTTCCTTCTATTTGAAATGGGGTTAAGAATGTCTGCCTTAAAATCGAGTTAATGTGACATTATATACTGCATAATTACTAGTATAGCATGATGTTTTGAAATATGTGGCCCAATAAACTGAGCAACATGAACGATTTTACTAAGGTAGACTGCTTAAATTTTTAATGGCAAAGAGGAATTGGGATTTATTAAAAAGAGGAAAGCAAGCATTCAGATGGAAAAAAAGCATTTGCGATGACACAGGGTGTTGGGACACATAAATTCTGTATAGTATGGCATTTTAAGAAATATTTTAAAGGACTAGAGAAGAAGCTGGGAGGGACAGAGGAAAGAGCTTGGTTAGATGGACTTAGTATATGATAAGGGTTTAATATCTGCATTTATTTTTATCATTCTAAGAGTAGATATAATATTTCTGGAGCAGAGTCAGACAAGCTATTACTTAATTGGGCCTGTTCTCCATGACTTAGTTTCCTTTTTTGAGGGCGATGAGGTGAGGACCAGATGTTATCCTGCACATATAGGGAATTACACCCCAGATGAAGAAACCAAAATTAAGAATCTTGGGCTTCTAAGGAAGAGAAATAGCTGTGTACACATTGTCCTGAGAGAGGGAGAGAAATCGTTGTTCTTGAGTGTATACAAATTCTTCTTAAGAAGGATCCTGAGTAAATTTTATTCTTTGGAATGTAAATATATGTTGTTAGTGGGAAGAAAAGGCTAGTATTTCGGATACTTCAACCCAGGGTTCATTTAGGGGTTTATTTCTTCTTGCAATGTAAATATATAACAACTGGGAGGTAAATCTCTTTTGGAGTTCTTAAGATCAATTCAGTTATAATTTAGCTTTGTTTTTTAGCCCAGGTAAATTTTCGTAAAATTAGTTCAGAAAGCAATACAAGTACTAACTGTGCTAAAACATTAAAATACTCTCTTCACAGCCCCACAGTGTCAAACGAGATAATGCTGGGGCTGAAAGGTAGTGGAGGCAATATTTAATATGACAGTAGCAACAAAATGCAGATTTTTGAGTAAGAGAAATTCCATGGGTAAATTAAATTTGAGTTACATTGTTTTAATGTTTATAGAAGAAGGGAGACTGCAGACAGAGATAACTTTGGAAGCCTCATAGGGGTCTGTTTGAGACCTGGATAACAAAGGACAGAAAAAGAAATCCTGGAACAAAATACATTCCCTTCACCGCTAGAGGGGAACAGTATGTGGACTAACATGGATGGAGAGTTTTCTTGGCCAGGTCACGGGAATGGCAGGAGGTAGAATGAACAGATTACAAATATGTTAAAAGAAAGCTGTTTTTCCCATACTAATGTAAATAGTCTCGAGGAGGACAGGAGGAGGGAAAGAGAAAGTAAATGGATAAGTTCTCAAAGGGTTTGAAATTGGGATAGTGCCTCTGTCTAGGTCAGGTTTGGGTCTAGGTCATGGAGGATGGGGAGGAGGAGAACAGTGGCTTAGAAAGGTGGGTTTGGGACTCACTGGCATGTGAGATGAAGTATTGACAGGGGACTCAGGAGAAATGTCATATACAGTGTGCTACTGCTCATAGAGAATCAAGGACCAGGAATGTACATGCCAGGCGATTGGAAAGAGATGTAAAAGAGAAAAAGTACAAGGACATGTGGACACTTACAAAGTGATTCAGGAAAGAAATGTTGATGGTAAAGGGGCGAAAACCATTGGGTTTTAGGAGTGATGTAAAGCTACATAGAAAAATTGTTATGAGTTTGTAATCTTTCTCTTGTTGAGATAGTGTTTTCATCTTATTATGAAAATGTATATGTCGATGGAAGGAAATTTGTTATTGAAAGAAGTTTTAAAAAGAAAAAATATTACTTGTAATCCTACTACCTAGAGAGGACAGCTATGGATATTTTCATATTTTTAATCCGATTCATATCTGTTTACAGAGTGGCATTGTATTATACCTACATACTTGTAAACTCCTCCTCCTCTTTATCAGTTGATAATAAATAATGTAATCACTCTTTACTGTTAGATGTTTTTCTACACCTTTATTTAAAATAATACTTTTAGTTCTTCCTAACAGAAATTTTGCAGATAGCCCCTCTTCTCTTTCGGTGAGTAGAATGGAAGAAGTAAGAGAAGCACATATTTCACCTTCTTGCAGTTCCAGGTCTGGGTCAGTACAATCCAGGTCTAGTGTTTAAGTGGCAGTTTTTGATGCATCACTCATGTCTGTAAAACTGTTCTCACAGAAAGGTTAGGACAATGCCAGAATTCTTCCCTTTTGAGGGAGAGGGGGAGTTCTTTAATATTTACAGGTAATTTTCTATTCTTTTAGGCATTATCCATTCTATTTTCATGCCAGCCCTGTAAGGTAGATATTATTATTATTTAAATAATAGATGATGAGAGTCTTAACACTTGGAGAGGTTGAATAAGTTCACTAAGGATGTGTGTGCAATAAGTATTGGAGCCAAAAATAAAATCCATGTCCTGTTTCTTAAAATTCCATTCTTGTTCTTTTACTCCCTAAAGAAAAAAAAAATGATTATTATTAAAGTAGTCTGAATCTCATCTATAAAATTGGAAGAATCGTAAATGTCAAGGACCTAGTGACTCATATATTATCAGCGTAATTAAAGCAGCTGGTTAGAAATGAGCAGAAAACAATAATTGTGGAAACCAAATTGGAGTCAAATTTCTATTTGGCACATTTGCTAGTTAATTGCCTGATGTTCTAATCATTTTGCCCTAAAGTGTGTTTTCTTGCTTCTGATAAGAAGTATTATGGTGGCGTACAAAGGTGTTAGAAGGACATGTCAGTCACACTGTCCAGGGCTGTAGCCTGCCCCTGGGCCTTCACACACTAACTACCCCATTCCCTGCATTTGTAGGGCTAAACACCTGCCATACAGGTTATCCTATATGGGAGCTGCCAGAGACATTGTGAAAATACAGAAATGTTATCTGCTAGAACCATAAGGAACTTTGGACCTGTCAAGTGATATCTTTCTTTTATGTGCTGGCATCATAGCAAAATTAAATTCAACATCATAAAGCCAGAAGAAATGCTAATGAGAAGTTATTACCTAATAACATTTGCAGAGCCTTGACAAGTATTGAAGGGAATGTGGAGGTGAACACGATTCCCTGGTCAGGGTATAATAGCTGTAGGAGGGCTAGTAACGCATGCTCTTGGGGAAAAATTGCTTATCGGTATGAGGTTAATTACCTCTTTGAGGACATTGACAGAAGTGACATTGACAAGAACAGGAAAGCAGAAGGCCTTGAAAGTCATGCTCTTTACCTGTTTGGAGGAAGAAATTAAAAAAAGAGATGTAAAATGAAATTATCTTGCCACACCACATACACCCCCTGTCTCTCTGCTCCTGTCCATATCTAAGACTGAAATGAGAACCATTCTTAACTGGGTATGGTTCAGTCACATTTCAGAATCTTTTTAATGTTTATTCTGAATTTGAAGACAGCAGGAGCCTTAGAAATGATTCACTAAAAAGCTGGATCCAGTCCAACTCATCCAAAGTGGAATGTTTTAGAATCTTTCCAGATTGACAGTAGATAGAGTGTAGCTATTTATTACTCTTTATTATGGAAAGCAATAGTCTGTGATGTCCATCCTGCCTAAAATAGGCTCTTTTTTTGTTCCTTAAATAGAATGCCAGATATAATTGGCAGTGCTCCTTGCAAATTAATTCTAAGTGTATATAACTCTTTAAAGGGAGGAATTTACATTACATATTCTTTCTGAACAAGATTGTGTTAGATCACATCATAATACTGCAGTAATTAAAATGTACTTTATGTTTAGTATAATAACACACATTTAGGGAACACTGATTACTCATTTTATCCTTATAACAACCCTTCAAAGGGGGCACTATTATTATTATTATTTCTCTTTTATGAATAACAAAAGTAAGATAGAGAAGTTAAGATTGCCCCAAATTACATAACAGTTATGCACTAGAGGCCAGGATTGCACACAGGCGATCAGATTTTAGGACTTAAGCTGTTAACCTCCATACTCCATTGCTTCTTTGGACACATGTGATCTTAGCTATTTAACTGTATGCACTATGCAACTGAAAACATTATTTTTCCCATTGTAATAGATTACTTGACCAAAGGATTTTCCATTTATAGTCAAGTAACTATAATTTCAGGACTGCTTATTCTTCCCTTCTTGTCTGGAAGACAAATTAATTTCAGAGTATATCATAATGAAATGTACATATAGGAAATATGGCAGGAACATACCAAGAAGCAGGCAGTTTTGAAGTCAGTCATGTAAAGCTCCACATGCAACACACAAAATTGCTGTAGTTCCCAATCTTATTCATTACTCAGTCTCCAGAGTCTGCATGTTGTCAGTCTTCTCACCAAGACGCTCTCTCTCAGATGCTCAAATGTGATACTTAAACATTTTAACTCTGCCTCTAGTTAAATCATTGACATACAGTTTTGAGGATGTACGTAGAACACTTTTCTGATAACTCTTTTGAGCAGCTTGGTTAGCTGGGCAGCCTAGCAGAGCAGAAGAATCTTAGGCTCAGGAATTGGTTTCCATCCCAGGTAGAGCATTTACTGCAGTTCAGTGTTTGGCACATATTTAATCTCATTGCATTGCCCTTTGCACATCTGTAAAATGGGGCTATTTCTGACCTCCTCATAGAATGCTAGAGATAAAAAGAAATAATATTATTACTAGGACAGATCCTTCAAGTGGGCATGCTGCTTTGCTTGCTAGTGCATCTATTTATGGTCAGATAGTCAGATGATATTGATAATGTTTGAAGCTTTGTTTGATAATAAAACAAGCCAATAGGTAAAGAATTTGATTTGAGTTCAGAAGAACATTTGAACTTATTTTGAAACTCCTGCTAATGTCTCTGTGGATGATTTGGATTTTGATCATTATCTCATACATCAGGAATCCCCAACCACTGGGCCCCAGGAACAATCCATGTGGCTTGTTAGGAGGGACTGGGCTGCACATCAGGAGATGAGTGGCAGGTGAGGCAGCAAAGCTTCATCTGTATTTGCAGACACTCCCCAGCACCAGCATCATTACCTCAGCTCCACCTCAGATCATCAGGCATTAGATTCTCATAGAAGCACTGGGACCTGGTGTCAGAAAGGTTGGGACCGCTGCTACATGATCTGTACATGATTTTATTATAAAACATATTAATCTGTATATTAATCACAGGTAAGTCTACTAGATATGACTATAACTCTTACAGAGAAGGACCAAGACCCATCAGTCTTAATAGCGATAGCATCTGGTACACTGTTTGCTACAGAGTCGGTGCTCATTAAATGATAAATAAATGAACAAACCAATTTTAACTATTCAATGTAGGTTTCAGTGGAAACACAGCATTATATTATAAAACTAATATCAGCCCAGTGATAATACATTTAATTAATCATACTTAACCAAAGTGAGAAATGCTTTGTTTATTCTCATTTTTCCCTATACTTCATGAAAGCTAGGTTCTTTTGGGACATTCATGCCAAAATAACATGGTTATGTCTTTTTAGTAATAAATGAATATGTTTTCTTTGGAATCATATTAACAAGGTAAGTGATTCAACTGACATAAATAGTGTGCAGTGTTCTAAGGATTAAGCTGAAGAACAGTTTCTGAAATAAACCCCACACTATTCTGTTATTTAAATTAAGTTGCCCTTGTAATTTTCTCAAAAGTTGAATCAATGATAATTCTATTTGTAGTACAGATAATTGATGATTAAAATGCTTGTCAACTGAGTTGTAACTCGAGAGGCTAAAATTGTATACTTTACCTGGTATAAGTAAGGATACAATAGAATAAAATGACATTTTTATGATTTCGTTCTGACTTACCTGTGATAACACCAGAGTGTATGATGGCTCATGTATATTTCCCTACTCTAAATGAGGAGCTATGGGGAAAATAGGGTCTTTAGCATCATTATCCTTTTCAAGAGCCAGCTTTCAGTTAATGAGATGGGATCCATTATTTTTCTCCTGCTTTTCTCCTGTGGCCCATTGCCTTTGCTCTTCTCGAACTGAAGAGAACATTCACACATTTGTTGCCACTGAAATTTTTATAACCCGGTTTGACTTTTCAGCTTCAGCCGGCAACACCCAGGATATCAAACTGACACTTTTGTATTTCCCAGGGCTGCTAGCATATATCTGCTATTCATTTCTATATTGTTCATTAAGTGGCCATTTTTCTAAATCCTAGGAGACTGCAGAAAGTTGTTGCCGACTGGATTTCTGAAAAGAAGAGTGAAGGTGTGATGTGGGTCCTTCACTGTCCCAGGTCCCTAGACAGGTCAGCACTCAGGCTGCTGGAAGATTCATCATTGTCACTCAGTCTAGTTTTCAGTCTGTCTTCAGCGATGCTCAGTAATTTAAGTAGACGAGACAAGGATGACCAATGAAGTGATAGGAGTGGAGGTCCTGTGGTTTGGGAATGATCTAGAAAGAATCATTTGGAATGGAACAGAGCAGTGAGTGCAGGGATGTAGGAATTACACTTTCACATTGCTAGGATTCTGAAAACAGGTTTCTCAGGCCAGAAGACTCAAAAGTCCTTTACAGCTTTAATGAAAACTGGGTGGTTAAAATGAAAAACCATAGAAAATATCACTCATGAATAGAGAAACTGTATGACAGTAGTTAAAATATTCAGATTTATTTTTTACTTGGACACATTACTTAATCTCAGTAGATTTCAGTTTTCTCATCTATAAAATAATAATGATAATAGTGTCTACATCAGAGATTACTTTTGAGGATTAAATAAAATAATGCAGTAAAGCACACTGAGCATTTCCTCAAACATAAAATACTCAAGAACTTTTAGTTATTACTTTATAATTAACACAAGATTATGATTGCATCTAAAGAGAAGAGAGCTGTCTATAGAGATTTCAGTTTTTAGAATAGTTAAAAGAAGAAAATGCAAATAATCATGGAATTTATACAGTTGTTCGATAAACAGGAAAAACAGCTCACACTGTATATGAGGATGCATTAAGAAAGTCCAATTTTATTTTACTAAGTAATGAGCTTATTAATATTAACAAACCTTTTAAAGTGGTATTTTGTTTGGTACTAAGAAATTTCAATGGTTTAGTTTGTTTTCTTGGATTCTAAATAAATAGTACTTTGGGGTCATGTTACCTTGAAGATGCCACCAACTTTAGGAGAAAACATTTTGCCATTTTCACTTGACAAATGCCTGACAAACACCTAAGACCCTTTCAGAGGATCGACAAGGTCAAAAGTATTTTCTTAATAACTCTGAGATGTATTTGCCACTTTCTCTTTCTCTTATAATAGCACAGTGGGATTTTCCACAGGCTACATGATGTATGATGTTGTGACAACATGTGTATAGAAGGAAGATTCAGAAAGATATTAAAGAGACTTACAAAAATGTTAAATAATGCTACTCTTCTCACTAATTTTATTTTTGTTTTGGAAAACAAAGTTATTTTTTAGTAAACATATGCTGTTACAGGTTATGAGTTTATTCTTTTTTTAAGATTAAATATTTTTAAAGCTGTCAGTTGAAATATCTAATGTGAGAAGTATTGATAGATAAACCCACTTGAACAAAAGATCTTTGGGGGTCCTCAGTTATTTTTAAAAGTATAAAGTGGTCTTGGACCAAAAAATTTGAGAACTGCTCTTACAATGAAACATCTGTGGATGTAGGGACATAATTTTGGAAGCTTCTCGGCAGGACAGAGAGCACAGTGCTATCTAAAATCACAGGTCATAATTTTGTTATATTCATACTAAACAAACCTGTCTTATGGAACCTCTGTATGTGTGAGATGCAAATAACCCGATTTGCTGCTCTCATCAGCCCATGTGCTAAAGTAACTAACTCTTTCTCTCCTGGTGTCACAGACCCTAGAACCTGCCTCTGTCTGTGAATGCATTTGTTTACTCTGTTACTTTATTTAAAAAGCAACAGCTAAGCACTTGGCTACTTCCTGGGCTAAGAGAGGTGAAAAAGCAAAAGAGGTATGGCCTTTGTCCTCCTGGAGCTTACAGTCTAGAGCAGGAGACAGGTATTTAAAAATAAGTACTTGCAATTGAGTAGCTGACGGATGGTCACAGGGACGGGGAGCACAGCATAGGAATGCAGTTAGCATTAATATGTTGGCTAGGTGGAGGATCAGGGGAGGGAGGAAGCAACTGGGGGGATTGTTTTACAAATATATAGATGTCTAACCAATATGCTGTGTACTTGAAACTAATTAAAATAAATACATTTAAAAAATGCAAAATACAAATAATAAAAGTATATGAATAAATATATAGTTGGAAATAATCATAAATGCTAAGATTAGGGTGTTTTCTTCACTGTCTTTTCTCCTTTAGGTTAATCTGTCCAGATTCAGAGCACTCAGTAGCCCTTTGGTCTAATACGATAGACTGTTACAGTAATGTCCCCTGAAGCCCTTCTCCCCTCACTATACCCGTGTGTAGTTTTTCCCACACTGACTCTTAGCCTGGCTGTGAGCCTTGCTTTGGTGATTGGGCTACAGAAAGCAGAGGCTTGCAAACTGCTTGCGCACTGGGGCTTGCCCTTTCTTGCTTCTTAGAACTTTCCTGCTGCGTGGAAAGCCAGAGCTGGGTGGCTCACATGTGTCTAGCTGTCAGCCCGAGCTAATTGCCAGAATTATTACAAAAATACTTTTGACCTTGTCGATCCTCTGAAAGGGTCTTAGGTGTTTGTCAGGCATTTGTCAAGTGAAAGTGGCAAAACATTTTTCTCTTAAAATTGGTGGCATCTTCAAGGAAACATGACCCCAAAGTACTATTTATTTAGAATCCAAGGAAGCAAACTAAACTATTGAGATTTCTTAGTACCAAGCAAAATACCACTTTCAAAGGTTTGTCAATATTAATAAGTCCATTACTGAGTGAAATAAAAGTGGACTCTCTTAACGGATCCTCATACACAGTGTGAGCTGTTTTTTCCTGTTTATTGAGCAACTGTATGAATTCCATGATTATTTGCATTTTCTTCTTTTAACTGTTCTAATTATGAACACGGTCACCTTATGCTGACGAGCCCTAGTCAGGTAGTCAGATGACTGCAGTTGCGTGTGAGATGCCAGCAGAGACCAGACCAAACTGCTGATCCGCAGAATTGTGAGCAAACCCCCTTCTTAAAACTGGCGAAGTACATAATGAATGACTTGGCGGAAGGCAGGGACCCCCTTCCACCCTGGGCAGCTAGAGTGTAGACCGTGATCTAGGCTGGGTAATAATTACCTCCTGGCATAAAACAAATCACCCCTAAGCTTTGTGGCTCCAAACAGCAACCTTTCATTTGCTCACATAACCTCGTAATCTGGTGACTGGGGCCTTTCAATTATGGGAAATTATTATTGTCATCACCTCTTTTTCTCCTCTCCTTTTAGAACTGCTATTTGATGTGTGTTGGATATCCTGGACATACTCCTAATTTCCTTTTCCCCCTATTTTTCCATTTCTGTTTTCTAAAATATTGATTCCTTTCCAACTCCATGATCTGAATTTTTGTTTTTGGTTTTCTTAATTTTAATTTTTCTAAGAGCTATTCTTCCCTTTTTAAAAATAACATCTTAGTTTTATTTTTTTAGATCTAACATCAGCTCTTTTCTTACCTTTCTAAGGATGTGAATTATAGCATATTTGGTGATTTCTTCTCATCTTTGCTTTACCTTTATTTCTTTTAAGTTACTTCATATATTTGTCCCTATATTTTATGTTGAAGACTTTCCTAAAATGTTTGTCATTGTTGTCTGTACATTAAAAGATGATTGGAGGTCCTTAGTATTTGGGCTAGGTTTGTTTGAAAGGTTGGCTTTGCTCAAGGATGGTGGGGTGTCCAGGCTTTTTGCTGGAGGATTCCATAGAAAGATCTGTATATATTCTCTCCAAGGAGGCTGCGTTTCTTCAATAAAGTGCCTTTCCGCCACCTAACCCTCATCTCCTTGTGGCTGTTTGGGTAGGAGTAAGTTCGGTGGTATAAGTTTGTTCTGTAGCTGGAAGCAAAAGGAAGTTGAAATGTCTCGTCATTCATATTGTTCATGATCATATGCTAAGTTCACTTCAGCCTTGGGACTGTTGGGGGTCCCAGAGTCAGGAACTTCTCTGGTTCTGATTTTCCAGGACCACCCTGTTTTTGTGCTTGAGGGATAATAGCCACACCAAGTGGGAAAATGGAAGCTTTTCATACAGACTGTAAACAATCTAGCTGTCTTCCTCTCTGCACCTAGCCCTCCTTCCTTGAGTGCTCAGCATCTCTCGGTTTCCTCAGAGTGAACCAGCCTGCACTTGTCCTCTGCTGGCTGTCTGGTTTGCCTTCACTCTGCTGTGTAAATTTATGTGCCATTCCTCCGTGCAGTCTTTATATACCACAGCTTGGCCTCCAAATGTTTCTGATTTCACTGAAGATAGAATGGTATTTTGGTCCTTTGTGCTTATTATTTTGGGATGATTTTTGAGACAGGAAGGGGTAAAATACCTTTAATGAATCAAGTTTATTAATTTTTATTGCCTATTTGATAAGCCCCTGAGCATGGCATATGGGCCCTTCATGATCTGACACTCGCCCACCTGCCAAGCCTTCAGAGGTTATATATTTTTATAGGCAACTTAGTCACATGTAGCCTGAGTACCAGATTTACTATTAGCATTTGTCTGAATAATTCATGTGCATTCCTGGCTTGTTTGCTGATTTTTCTCCACCTTTATTAGTCTATCTTCCTAGAGTACCCATGAGGCCAACTCTCTGTGTTACTTCTTTTATGAACAAGGATAGACAGTCTCTCTTCTCTGTGCTCACAGAAGAGAAGTTTAACAATTGCCGATTTTGAAATTATTTGTTTCCTTGTACCCTGACTAGACTGTGAAATCCTTGAGGGCAGCTGTGTAACTATTCATTTCTCTATTCCCAATGCCTGGCATATGGTTTTAATGTGTCAAAAGTTTGACTTGTCCTTTAAAATCTAGCTGATGGAATAAAGTAGATTTGTCTTTGTTTCCCCAAGTATTTAGTCTAGTGAATGGCATATTATAAGCCCTCAAAAATATTTATAAATGAACGAGAAGAATTGTATTTACAGTGAGAGGCTCTAGTATAATGAATATCTTGTTTTGTGAATTGGAATAATTTACTGTGTTTGTGACTGGCTTGGCATTCTAAAGCATTTCTTGAATCTTCTCCTAAAGTGAAAAAAAATATTACAAAGATTTAGACACATTTGGCAGAAATAGAAGCCAATGGGAATAGTACAGAAAACTACAGAGAAATCCAAAACAGGAAATTCATCAATCAGAAAATGTGGTAATTCCAATTAGCAAACTATGAAATAATAGAACATGTATTATCTATTATATTGGTCTATACATATGATAATGTATATTTATATGTTGGTCTCTGCCCCTGGTTCTGGGCATAGAGCTCCCCACCCTTGTAACTTCCTAAGTAATTAGAGCACTTAGGGGCATCTTTTGTTGTGTCATTTGCTCTTTAACTGCAATTCCTGACATAGTTTCTCATTCCCTTGGAATTCCCTGTGTGATAGGAATGTCTTTTATTCTAATGAGGTGATTTTGGTGGTGTCCTGGACAGCATCAGGATGGGGATTGGAAGGAGCAAGCCGTGATTAATTAGAAGCTTGGAACTTTCAGCCTCACCCTCCATCCTTTTGGAAGAGGAGAGGGAGTGGAGGTTGAATCAGTGATCCATCATACATAATTTTTATGAAGCCTTTATAAAAATCCCCAAAGTATGGGGTATGGAGAGCTTCCTGCCTCAGTGACACATCTGTATTCCAGGATGGTGACCCACGCCTCAGGAACAGAAGCTCCTACACTCGAGTCTTCCAGATATTGTCCTAGGTATCCCTGCATCTGGCAGTTCATCTATATCCCTCATATCCTTTTTTACATAAACCAGTAAGCACAAATTTTGCTCTCAGTTCTGTAAGCTGTTCTACCAGATGATTAAATCCAAAGAGGGGGTTATGGGAAACTCATACTTGTAGCCAAGTTGGATGGAAGTTCTGGGTGACCATGGGGCTTGCTGCCTGGGACTAGTGCCTGACATGCAGGGCTGTCTTGTGCGACTGAGTCCTTAACTGATGGGGTCTGCACTAACTTCAGATGGAGTCAGAGTTGAAGTAAATTATAGGACCCCAGCTGCTGTCTCAGAGAACTGCTTGGTGTGGGAAAAGAAACCTCACACATCTGGTGTCAGAAATATTGTATGTGAGTAAAGAAGAAACAGTGTTTTTCCTGTACAAAAACAAACAAAATACGAAAACCCGTGTGTGTAGTTAGGGCTTGGTATATTTGTTAAAGTTAGCCTAGTCTCCCATTAGTCTGAGCTTTTTCTCTTACTGGCTTTCTTTTCTATGTCATCAGTAACTTTTCACAAATTAAGCAGCGGCAGCCCCATATGAGGTGGGTAATTCACTGAGCATGATGATAGAGGCTGCCACTACTCTTAATATTGTGTAAAAGGATAGTAGCAAATGCTGTTTCCAGAATGATTTGCCATGTGCTGTTCCTGTGAAATGAGCCTGTGACTGATCATAGATCTGGGAAGGAGAGCCCCTGTGCTTGATGTCATTTGAGTGTCAAAGAACAGAGTTTTTGGGTGGCTGCCTACCAAGGGGAAGTCTTTTCCTAAATTATTTCTTCCAATTTGTGATTAGATATTACTTAATCTCTCAAAACTGGTCTTAATGTATCAGGAGAGACAGAAAGAATATATGCTTTTACTGACCTGAAAATAAATGGATTTGAGGAAATAAAACAGAAAAAGGGATCATTAGGAAGCAGCAAGCTGTTGAGAAAAACAGAGCCAGACACTGTCATAAAGACCTGAAATGCTGCGGCAGAGATTTTTTTTTTCTTTTTTCTTTTTTAAATTTCATAGCTCTCTTCATTCTGAAAGTTCATGGCAGTAAGAGAGATGAAGGTTACTCTTTATGATCTCTAGTAATTTAAAATACTGTAAACAAGTAAATCCTGAGGATGAAGAAATGTTTATGGCCTTAGGAGACTTAACAAGAGTTTAGTTAATGTATTGATACAGCAGGTGGTCGAAATTAGAAGACAAAGATCAGTCTTCAGGAAGCATAAATAACTGCACAGAACACTAATCATTCAGTCTTTAAAAGAATATGTTTATTAGAGTATAGTTGGCATACAATATTATTTTAGTTCAGGTATACAACATAGTGATTCAACATGTATATACTTTACGATGCGAATCCCACAATGAGTCTAGTAACCATCTGTCACCATGTAGTGATCACAGTGTTATTGACTGTATTCCTTGTGCTGTACACTACATTCCTGTGCCTTATTTATTTTACAATTGGAAATGTGTATACCTCTTATTCCCCTTTACATTTTCTACCCATCACCCACCAACCTCCCCTCTGGTCAACATCAACCAGCTCCAACCTTTTGCAGAAAGTTGCATTGATGCCAAGGTGCCAGTCAAAGCAGCATCCCCAAGCGTAAGAGGAAGCATGTCTCTGAAGGGAACTCAGTCTCCCCTTCCTCCTTGTCTTCCTCATCCTGTCTTCCTCATCCTAGTCCTCCAACCCGGATTCTGTGGCATCTACCACGGCCTCTGTATCTATGAGTTTGTTTTAGCTTAGTTTTGTTTTGTTCACTTAGATTGAATGTATAAGTGAACTGATGCAAATTTTGTCTTTCTCTTATTTCACTTAGCATATATCCTCTAGGTCTGTCCATTGTTGTGACAAGTGGCAAGATTTCATTCTTTTTTATTGGTATGTAATATTCCATTGTATATATACACCATATCTTTATTCACTCATCTGTCCATGAAACCTGCATTGCTTCCATGTCTTGCCTATTGTAAATAATGCTGCACTGAATGTAGGAGTGCATATCTCTTTATGACTTAGTGCTTCTGTTTTTGACAGATGAACACCCAGAAGTAGACCTGCTGAGTTGTATGATAGTTCTATTTTTAAGTTTTTGAAGAGTTTTCATACTGTTTTCCACAGTGGCTGCACCAATTTACCATCCCACCAGCAGTGCATGAAGGTTCCCTTTTTTCCGCATACTTGCAAACACTCATGATTTGCTGTCTTTTTGATAATAGCCATTCTGACAGGTTTGAGGTGGTATTTTATAAGTTTCAATTTGCATTTCCCTATGATTAGTGATGTTGAGCATCTTATTATGTCTCTTGGCCATCAGCACATCTTCTTTGGAGAAATGTCTGTTCAGGTCCTCTGCCTATTTTTAATCAGATTGTTTGTTTTCTAATGTTAATTTACATGGGTCTTTTTATATTTTGGATATTAACTCCTTATTGGATGTATTATTTGCAAGTATCTTCTCCCATTCTGTAGGTTGCCTTTTTGTTCGGTTAATGGTTTACTTTGTGGTGCAGAAGCTTTAGTTTGATATAGTCCCGTGTGTGTGTGTGTGTGTGTGTGTGTGTGTGTGTGTGTGTGTGTGTGTATTTGCTTTTGCCTGAGGAGGCATATCCAAAAAGATATTGCTAAGACTAATGTCAAAGAGTTCGTTCCCTGTTTTTAATTCAAATTTTATGATTTCAAGTCTTATACTTTAGTCTTTAATTTATCTTAAGTTTATTTTTATTTAGGGTATAAGAAAGTGGTCCAGTTTCTTGCTTTTTTTTTGTTTGTTTTTTGTTTTTTGCATGTAACTGTTCAGTTTTCCCACTAGTTTCCACAACTGTAGAAGAGGCTGTTATGTACCTATTGTATATTCTTGCCTTCTTTGTCATAGGTTAATTAACCATGTATGTGAGGGTTTATTCCTGGGTATTCTATTTTATTCCATTAATCTGTATGTCTGTTTTTATGCCAGAATCATACTGTTGATTATCATAGCTTTCTAGTAGAGTTTGAAATACTAGATACCTCCTACTTTGTTCTTCTTTCTCAAGATTGCTTTGGCTATTTGGGGTTTTTGTAACTCCATATAATTTTGGGATTATTTGTTCTAGTTCTGTGAAAAATGCCATTGATATTTTGATAGAAATTGCATTGAATCTGTAGGTTGCTTTGGGGAGAATAGACATATTAATGACATAATTCTTCTAGTCTATGAGTATAGTATATCCTTTCATTTATTGTTGTCTTCAGCTTGTTTCAGTAATATCTTTTCACCTCCTTGGTAATTTAATCTTTTTGATGTAGTTGTAAACGGTATTGTTTTTTAAAATTTCTCCTTCTGATTGTTCATTACTAGTGTATAGGAATGCAACAGAATTCTGTATATTGATTTTTTTATCCTTTAACTTCACTGAATTCATTTATTAGTTTTAATAGTTCTTTTTCTATGTGGAGTCTTCAGGGTTTTCTACATGCAGTCATGTCATCTACAGATAGTGAGTTTTGCTTCTTGCTTTTCGATTTTTGGATGCCTTTTATTTCCATTTCTTTACTGCTGTAGCTAGGACTTCCAATACTATGTTGAATAGAAGTTTTGAGAGTAGGCATCCTTGTCTTGTTCCTGATCTTAGAGAAAAGCTTTTAGCTTTTCACCACTGAGTGTGATTTAGGTGTGGACTTGTTCACATAGTCTTTATTATGTTGAGGCAAGTTCCTTGTATATCCAGTTTGTTGAGAGTTTTTATTATAAATTGACATTAAATTTTATCAAGTGCTTTTCTGCATCTATTGAGATGATTATATGATTTTTATCCTTTATTTTGTTTATGTGATGGATCACATTTGCATTCCTAGAATAAGTCTAATTCACTGTTGACTTTTTCATTTCAGTTATTATATTCTTTAGCTTTGACTGGTTTCTCAATACATTTTATAACTCTTTGTTAAAGTTCTTAGTTGTATTCTTTTTTCTACTCTTAAGTTTAGTGAACATCCTTATGATTATTACTTTGAATTCTTTATTAGGCAAATTACTTATCTCTTTTTTTTCCTGGATTTTTTTTATTGTTCCTTCATTTGGAACACACTCCATTGTCTTCTCGTTTTGTTTGACTTTCTGTGTCTGTTTCTATGAATTAAACAAAATAGCTGTCTCTTCAAATCCTGAAAAAGCGGCCTGGCGGGGGAATGACCTCTGCGTAGACTGTGTGTGCTGGGCAGTTTTGGCAGGCCAGTTGGAGCCAAGGTGGGTACATGCAGCACCTGGGGTGCTAGCTAGTCAGCACTGGAGTAGGCTCTGGGTGGGGCAGCACCCTTTGGGTCCAGCTATCTGAGGCCAGGGAGATTGGTGGGCAGGGCATCCTAGCATGCACACACATAGCAGCACCCTGGCCGTCCAGGGCCAGAGTGGGGTCAGGGAAATGTGCCTGGAGATGTGCTGCATCAGCCTTGCAGGTCAGCCAGGGCACCCTCTTGGAGCTCCCATCCATGCTCTCCAGGTAGAGGGGGAATAAACTATGGCACTTGTCGGCACCTCTGGTCCCAGAGAGTTCCCGCCAATCCAGGAAAGGTCCTATGGTCCCCTACCCTTCTCAGCATGGTCTTTCCTTCTCATTTACTGTGCAGAAGCTGTTCATACAGCACTCAGTTGTCTCTCAAGGGAAATTGCTCTATATGTAGGTATAAGTTCTGTGCATTCATGGAAGAGGGCAAGGTCAGAGTCCCCCTATTCTGCCTTCTTGGGCCTGCCTCCAAGTATGTATTCTTTCTATGATAGTACATGACATCTTCTTAAGAATAAGTAGTACCTTCTTTCTAATATAGATGCCTGGTCAGCACAGGAAATAATCAAACAGTGAGCGTGCAGTACTTGCATACAGACACGGGAACTTCGGGAGACTAGAGAAGCAGTTGGCCATTCTGGGAAGAGGGACCAGCATAGGGCAGTTCTTTTCTGGCTTCCCTGTTTCATGTATGCTTTTGACTTGAGCTACTATTCTCTAGTTAGAAGAAACACTTGTCTTGAATGAATAGTAGGATACACTCTCTTTGTTCTTGAGTAAAATTATTATGTACATACAAATTCTACATCTTTTGAGACCTACATTGGAAATATACTCGTGAGTATATATGTGGGAATTCTTACAGAACATTGGAGAAACTGATGCTCAATGAGGAAAATTTTTCCTCTCATCCCTCTCCCCCCAGCTAAAAGGGAGCAAGTATTTTAAGATTAGATAAGCACTCAGAGAGAGGGATTAAGTCATGACCACACTGGAACTGGGAATAAAGTTGGGTTAAGGGCTCCAACTGGACAACGCAAAACCCAGGTATTCTGCATTGCTCTAACATACTGAAATTCCCACACCTGCCATGGTTTTAACTTTGGTACTTCCAATGTATATGTCTTCTAGATGAATTATGTCAAGTGGATATGGTCAAATTTAAGGATTGTTTTAAGATTTTAAGGAATGGGAAATTTTGTCTTTACCCTTTGATTCTATAGAGAAGTTGAAATAGGCTAATTTTGAATAAATCAATATTAGAGGCGCTGTCTGGGGGAGTTATCAGAATTGTGGATTCTTAGAGAAGGAGCTCTCTTCTTAACTGAAGAACGAAGTGTTCAGTAGGGCTGTTTCCATTTGCATGTCTAGACCTTATGGTTCTCAATACGCTGGTATCCAGAAAACCAACAATAGCTTCTCTGTGTTGTGGCCCTAGAGGCTTGACTCTTGTGGTAATCAACGAGGGAGAAATTAGGAATCGGAAAATTTACTGGCTTTTGTACAAGAAATTGCTTTGCCACGCTGTGGCTAATTTGGCTCATTACAAAACCTGAGGCCTCAGTCTCCTCACCTAGAGCAAGATCAGGGAGTAAGTCAGAGATTCTGGAACTTTGGTATGTATTAAATTTACCTGGAGATCATGGTAAAACACAGATTGGTGGTTCTCACGTTCTAGTTTCTGATTCAGTAGGTTTAAGGAGGCTCAGAATTTGCATTTCTCATAGGTTCTCAGGCCATGCTAATGCTGCTAACCTGGGTACCGCAGTTTGAGAACCATCAGGGTAGATGATGTTTATGATTTTTTTCACACTTTGCTGTAAGCATAATGAGGCTAAATAAGCTTTGCAGTTTTCCTGCTAGAAAAGAAATTCTGCAAAAGCCATTTATCTGCCTGGAGGATATTTTTGTGCAGGGAATTTCTGAGTGATGTTTGAAGTTGTCATCTAATGGCAGCTATTGTGTCTGTTTATATATGTCAGGGATGCATAAATTTGAGTTGAACTTTAGAAGGTTTGTCTATGTACAAGTCATTTAGAAGAAATATTCACCTGAATGGAATTGTAGGAGAGTAATCCTTGGGATCATACTCCTGATAAAGTAGCAAACATTTTCTTTTCTTTTCTTTTTTTTTAATTTATTGGGGTGACATTGGTTAATAAAATTATATAGGTTTCAAGTGTACAACTTAATAATACATCATCTTTATATTGCATTGTATGTTCACCACCTCAAGTTGAATTTCCTTCCATCACTCTATATTTGATCCCCTTTACCCATTTTCTTTTGTAAAACAAAATTGTATTATTGTTAATAATTATAATTTAAATTTATCTGAATCTAAGTATTTAATTTGGATGTATTAAAAGTATCATGAAAATGAACTCAGTATTTTACCCAATATTTTTCTGAGATTGGCTGAGTAGCAAATTATGAGATATATGTTTTTTTCCTGGCAATACTTAAGTAGATTTATTATAGGCAATATGTAATCAAAGGTATAAGTGACATCCTGTCTTGTTGGCCTGCTCTCTCCAGTGGGTCTTTCCAATTATTAAAGAAATATGTGGCTTGGATAACTTATATTTGGGGAAATTTTACTGTTACTCTCAAATGCAATATTCATGCAGTCATTTTTATAGTATGTACCTATAGACAGTGCTTTTTATTTTTAACTATTCAGGTGACTTCCAGTGTATCAGTGAGAGGTTGGGCTCAAGATGGACAGACCAAGGGTCCGGTCCCAGTTCCTCTCTGGTTATTAGCTCTGACCCACTTTCCATGCATCAATTTTACTAACTGGGCAATAGGACCAATGATAATGTACCTTGTACATTTTGTTTTGATAAATATGATAATGCTGATCATAGCTGGTCTATAAAATTAGTTCATGAAATGTTGGCTATGTAATATCTGTCCTATTTGAGGAAAATTACGTACTACTATCTTTTATAAGACATATTATGTCATTTTAATACATTAGAAATATATAAAATCACATGTAAAATCATGTTCTAGTAGGGAGAGAAACAAATAATTAAAACCCAGTTTGCAAAAAAACTTCTGGGAATCCAGAAGAGGGAATAACATATTCTGCCTGAGGATCAAGACATATTCAGGAAAATGATGGCGTTCCCACAGAGTTTTGGAAGGTGTTTACCAGGTGTCCACAGTAAAATTGGGAAAGAACTATTTCTCAAGTAATACATACTTTAAAAGCTATTGAAGGTGTGATAGAGAGTTCATGATATTAAAATTTGAAAGTCAGTGTGTGAACGAGAAAGGGGATTGGAGGAGGAGGAGAACAGAAGTAGAAGATGATGTCACATATTTAGGGACCAAAATATGAAGGGGTTTGTATGGAGAAGAACTAAGACTGTCTTGAGAGTGGAAGGAGACATAGTGAAAAGTTTTGAGAAAGGTTCTGACATGATCTGTTGTGTACTTTACCAAGATGTGCAGAAAAATCCAATCTAATTCATATGCTCAAAATGATGAACAAAGTATGTGACTCTTTCAAGTTTCCAAAGAGACAGCATCTTCAGCAGATTTGCATTTTGTTAAGAATTAAAGAAATTCCTCTTTCAGTTATGAAAGGGAATGATAATTTTGTTAGAATATCAATAATTAGGGCTCTTCCTTTAAAATGCTAAAATGATGCTGCTATCATTTAATTAGACTTTATATATTGTCTTTAAAAGTGTGAAAATATTTTGATATCTGCTGACAAAAAGGTGTAATGTAAAATGTTGACTGTTATGTCAGCTGCTATAAAATTCTTTCATAAACAAAGCTTTTTTTTTTTTCTTCCATGGAAGTGTTTATTTGGTGCCTGTACTTATTGCTTGCTTGAAATAATAAAGGTCCATTGTGACATCAGATTTTGTTCCATAAGGAGGATTATGATGTTGTAAACAAATATAATGATTTCCAGTAAAGAAGAATGAAGAACAGATGAAGTCTTAAAAATGCTGATTCTATTTTTATGCAAATAACTTTAGTTTTAAAATACTCGATAACAAAGAAATTGTCTATTAAAAGTGCTATATAAATAGAAATGTCTTAACTCAATGCATTTTTAAGTTTTCACTAGGCATCTGAATCTGTTAATAAATGTAAACTTCAATTTGAAAACTTAAAAGAGATCTAAAAGATTTGAAATACCAATTTTGTTTTATGAAAATAACTTTAGTAGGTTTATCATGAAAAAAATTAAAATTACATTTATACCTACCTCTATCTCAAAATTACTGTTATCATCCATGCAAAATGAATTTAAAAAAATCTTTGCTGGGTGGGAAATGTAAAGTAAGTATAAGAAATATTTGTTTACCTGTTTCCTGAAACAATTTGGAATGTAAAAACTTAACAGTGATATTTAGAAAGTTCTGTTTGAGAAAACTCCGCTCCCCCTCCTTTTTTTTTGGTCCTGATGGGTGTTCTTTCTGTTGGATATTTTTTGAATTCCTTCTTATACTAAACCACAGGATCTCTTAGGTCTATTTTAACTTGAGAATGGAATGCTACATTATTATGATGTATGTGATAGAGATCATCTGCCTGTCCTCTTTCTTTACAGGAAATTACTTTCAATGCCTCTGCAAGTTGAGGCAAATTGGAGCCCCAAATGTTTTATAATGACTGTGGTGGCAAAAAATGAGAGAAGATGCAATCGGATTTTTATCATATCTTTAGATGTCTCTAATTTTATAGTTAAAGACAAATATCCTGTCTCTGAATGAGAAATGTTCTTTTTTTATTTTATATCAAAGCTATTGATAAAGTGCTCACCTAATAATGATTTGGTGTGTTATAAAGCCTGATAATTTTGTTATAGAACCATTTATATTATTCAGCTATTTTAATATAAGTAAGCTAGTACGTGATCAGTGATGTTTTTGTTGTATTTTATATCAGGTATGTCTGGCATTTTAGAATTATTCTTCTAGGTTCAGACTGCCCCACACCTCTATCAAATCAAAAAGACTCAGAGACACGGTGATCGTGGATTATGAAATTAGAAGGTAAAAGTTCAAGGCCTGTTTTGCCACTTAATAGTGAAAGAGTTTGGCCTGCCTCTAACTTTTCTAACTATTCATCTTTAAAATTGAAATTATAATAATCAAATTCATAGTTACTCCTGAGAATTGAAATAGGTGATTTATATAAAATTGCTCTGTAAACTTTAAAACCCTATATAAATGTAAGATACTGTTAAAATTATCACCTTATTATGATGGCTGCAATCCCTTTTTGTTAAGCAATTATCACTGAGGATACTGATTTTTGTATAAAGTCTGGTTGTCAAACCAACTGGTTCAAAAACCTGGGAGTAAATCTTATTATGTTTTTGTCTGGTAAACCACCCAGATTTAGGAATCAGATAATTAAGCACAGTGTTGTCTGAGGATCTGAGGTAAGTACATATTAGTTTATTCTTGCCACAAAATCAGTATTATTTATTGCTGCATCACAAATTAACCTACAACTTAACACCTTAAAATTACAAACATTTATTATTTTATAGTTTCTGTTAATTAAGAATATTATGGGGTAAGCTTAGGTGGGTGCCTCTGACTCGAAGTCTTTATTAGATTGTAGTCTGGGGTGGTGGTCTAATCTTTTTACTCCATGTGATGAAAATTTAAGATGTACTATCTTGGCAACATTCAAATATGTAATAGGATATTATTGGCTTAGTCACCGTGCTGTACATTACATCTCTATGACATTTATTTTATATCTGGAAGCTGGTACCTCTTGACTTGCTTCAACATTTCTCCCGCCCCCTTCTCTCTGGCAACCATCAATTTGTTTACTGTATCTATGAGTTTTGTTTGTCCACTTTTTTTCTTAGATTCCAGCTATACATGAAATCAAGCAGTATTTGTCTTTCTCCGTGTGACTTGTTTCACTTAGCATAATACCATCAAGTTTCATTCATATTTTCACAAATGGCATGATTTCTTTTTTCAGTGGCTGAGAGGTATCCTATTATATACATACTGAATCTTTATCCACTCATCTGTTGATAGACACCTAGGTTATTTTCATATCTTGGCTAATGTAAGTAATGCTGCAATGAACATAGGGATGCATATATCTTTTTGAATTAGTGTTTTCATTTTCTTTGCATAAATACTCAGACGTGGTTTTGCTGGAACATGTGGTGGTTTTATTTTTAATTTTTTGAGGAACCTCCACACTGTTTTCCATAGTAGCTGCACCGATTTATAATTCCACAAACAGTGAAACAGGATTTGCTTTTCTGCATATCCTTGCCAATATTTGACTTTTTTTAAATTAAATTTTATTTTTCAATTAGAGTTGACATTCAGTATTATTTTGTACTAGTTTTAGGTGTACAGCATAATGGTTAGACATTTATATAATTTACAAAGCAATACCCCCAGTAATTCTAGTACCCACCTGACACCATACACAGTTACTAAAATATTGTTGACTATGTTCCCTGTGCTGTACTGTACATTTTCATAATTATTTTGTAACTACCAATTTGTACTTCTTAATCTCTTCCCCCATTTCGCCTAGCCCCCCAACCCTATTTTTTGTCTTTTTGATAACAGTCATGTAATGGATGTGCGGCAATATCTCACTGTGGTTTTGATTGCATGTTCCTGGTAATTAGCAATGTGAAGCATCTTTTCATGTCCCCATCAGCCGTCTGTATATCTTCTTTGTAAAAATGTCTATTTAGATTCTCTACCCACATTTTAATTAGATTGTTTATATTTTTTGTTTGTTTTTTAATATTGAGTTATGTGACTTCCTTACATACTTTGGATATTAACCACTTATCAGATACATGGTTTGAGAAGCTTTTTAGTTTGATGTAATCCCACTGGTTTATTTTTGCTTTTGTTACTTTTGCTTTTGGATTCAGATCCAAAAATTCATCATTCATCAAAACCAATGTCAGGGAAATTACTGCCACTGTTTTCTTCTAGGAGTATTATGGTTTCAGGCCTTACATTCAAGTTTAATTCATTGTGAGTAAATGTTTATATATGGTGGAAGATAGTTGTCTCATTTCATTCTTTTGTATGTACAATTTTTGATATACAGTTTTCCCAACACCACTTATTGAAGAGACTGCCCTTTCCCGATTGTATATTTTATGTCCTTTTTCAGAAATTAATTGACCATGTATGTGTGAGTTTATTTCTGTGTTCTCTGTTCTCTCCCCATTGATCTACGTGTCTGTTTTTATGCCAATACCATACTGTTTGGATTACTATAGATTTGTAGCATAGTTTGAAATCAGGAAATATGATGTTGTCAGTTTTGTTTTTCTTTTTTCTTTTTTTCCCCTCAGGATTGCTTTGGTTACTTGTCGTCTTCTGTGGTTCCATGCAAATTATAGCATTTTTTTTTCTATTTCTGTAAAAATGCCCAGAATGTTGTTAGGGCTTTCATTGAATCTGTAGATTGTATTAGGTGATGTGGACATTTTTCAGTATTAATTCTTCCAGTCCATTGGTATGAAATATTTTTCCATTTTTTTGTGTGTCTTCTTTAATTTTCTCTGTCAATGTGTTATAGTTTTCGTACATAGGTATTTCACTTCCTTGGTTAAATTTGTTCCTAGATATTTTATTCTTTTGATAACAATTGTAAATAGGATTGTTTTCTTAATTTCTCTTTCTGGTATTTCATTGTTCGTGTACAGAAATGAAGCCAAGGTTGTACATTGATTTTGTATCTTACAGTTTTATTAAATTTATTAGTTTTAAGAGTTTTTTTGGTGGGCCTTTAGAATTTCCTATATATATAAAATTATATTGTTTGCAAATAGTGACAATTTTGCTTGTTTTGAATGCCTTGTATTTATTTTTCTTGCATAATTGCTCTAGATAGGGCTTCTAGTATTTTACTGAATAAAGGTGCCAAGAGTGGACATTCTTCCTCCTGTTTCTGATTTTAGAGGAAAAGTTTTCAGCTTTTTATCATGGAGTGTGATATTAGTTGTGGGCTTGTCTTAGATGGACTTTATTATACTGAGGCGTATTTCCTCTATACTTAGTTAACGGAGATATTTTATCATAAATGGATGTTGAATTTTGTCACCTGTTTTTCTCTGCATGTGTTGAGATGACCATATGATTTTTATCTTTCATTTTGTTTTATGTGGTGTGTCAGGTTAATTGATTTGCAGATGTTGAACTATCCTTGCATCCCTGGAATAAATCTCACTTGATCATGGTGTATGAACCTTTTAAGGTATTATTGAATTAGATGTGCTAATATTTTGCTGAGGAATATTTATATGTTTACCAGTGATAATGGTCCATAATTTGTGTGTGTGTGTGTGTGTGTGTATGTGTGTGTGTGTGTGTGTGGTGTTCTTGTCTGGTATTGGTAACATGATAATGCTGGCTTCCTAAAATGAATTTGAATGCACTCTCTCCACTTCAGTTTTTAGCAAGAGTTTGAGAATATGTGTTAAATCTTCTTTGAATGGTTAAAATTCAGCAGTGAAGTCATCTTGTCCTGGGCTCTTGTTTGTTGAATGTTTTAAGATTAGCTATTCAGTCTCTCTAGTAGTAATCAGTCTATCCAAATTTTCTATTTCTTCATAATTTAGTCTTGGACATTGTGTGTTTCTAGGAATTTATTCATTTTGCTTACATTGTCCACCTTTTTGGAATGTAATTGTTCGTAGCAGTTGCTTATGATCCTTTGTATTTTTTGGTAGCAGTTGTAATTTTTTCTTTCATTTTTGACTTTATTTGAAACTTTTGTTGTTGCTGAATCTAGCCTAAGGTTTGTCAGCTTTATCTTATGGAAGAACCATTTCTTAGTTTCATTGATCTTTTCCATTATCTTTTTATTTTTTAATTCACTCATTTCCACTTTGATCTTTATTATATTTTTTCTTTGAACTTTAACATATGTTTGTTCTACTTTTTCTAGTTCCTTTAGGTATAAAGTTAAATTGCTCATTTGAGATTTTTTTTTTTTAATTTTGAGGTAGGGCTGCTTCGCTATGAACTTCCCTTAGAACTGCTTTTGCTGCTTTCTATAGATTTTGGTATGTTGTATTTTTATTTACATTTTTCTCAAAGTATTTTTTGATATCTCCTTTGATTTCTTCATTAACCCATTGGTTGTTCCGTAGTATGCTGTTTATTCTTAACAGCTTTACCTTCTGGCCTCTTTTCTACCCCCATATTTTACTCTTCAAAAAAGGCAGTATATGCATGTAGCCATACATCTCTCTCAGTCTGCTTCCTACTGGTAAAATCTGGAGGCCCAGTAGCTTCTCCTGATTCTATATACCATCTCTGCCCTCCTCAGGCAAGCTGGTGATGTTACTGCATGAACAACTGTTAAGAAATCTGTAGGCCTTCTGGGTCTTCTGTATGCTTTCATGGGGTTCATTTTATTTGACAAAGGCAATATCATCATAAGTCTCTTCAAGGTAACCCCTTCTCTTCCATGGTCTCCTGGTCAACAGCTGAGGGACAGGCCCTGAAGCTTCATTGATGCCCTGTTGCTTGACTGAGGAGAGCTACATGGAAGACTCTTAATCTATTTTTTATTTAATTTATACGAAGTTCAGAATAGTCAAAACTGAGCTATATTATTTAGGTATTCTCACATAAATACAAAACTATACAGAAAACAAAGGAACAATTAATAAAAATAGTAATGTAGTAGCTGCTCCTGGGAAGAGGTAAATGGATGTGGGAAGAAGCAGAAAAAGGGCTTCAGGGTGGTTTTTCACTTGTCAGATATTATGCTGGATGATAGATACACTGGTATTTGTTTTATAGTTTTTACTAAGCTGTAAATATATGCATATATGTACATGATATATTCTTGGGTTTATATAACTAATACAAAAGAGCAAAAAAAACAAAAACACATAGTCATAAAATGCAGTAGATGTGTAGTTTCTTAAACCCAAAGAAGGCATGGGAACATTGTGTTGTAGAGCTGAAGGTAAAAAGACTGTCTAGCGGTAAAGTTGTAATGCCATTATAAGCTTGTATTATAGATAGGTGTTAGGTGATTAAACTGAGTTAAATTAATATGCTTTGTCTTTTGGCCTTTAAAAACCATTGAATAATGTTTTCTTAAAAGCAAAACAGTCCAGGAGAAGAACATTAAACGTAATAATGCCACCATTCGTCACGTCTAACGCAGTAGTTTTCCCATTCTGCTCATATTTGTGTTCTGTTTCTGCTTTGTGAAGCCAAATGAAAAATACAAGGAAAGTTGTTGGGGACAAGTGTAAAGCTTATTGCAGAATTTTGAGAAAATACCTTTCTCAATGGCGGTTATTCGAAATCATTGGTGAAGTTCTAACTACTTAATAAGGGAAAGAGGGAGACAGGTTTGTTGTTTTCTGTGTTCAAATAGAGAACTTGGTCAGGTGGTGTAAATAAAAAGATGGGAAATGATATACAGTTAAAGTCTTCTTTCTAAAAAATAGATCTAGTTTGTCACTCTTTTGAGTGATACTCCTTGCTCAGATAAAGGCACACCTTCATGATGTGACGAAAGCTTTCCTCTCCAGCACTACATCTTGACTTCCCGCCCCATGCCCACAACTGGCATTGTTTCTGATGGAATTGTATCGACCTTGTCTTCTAAGTTATTTGTTCATCAACCTTGAATTTACATTTCTTGGAGGATAGAGACAATGTCTTTATAATTTTATCTTTGTGACCTTGCAGTGCTTTGTACTTGGTAAGTAGGTAGTAAGTGCTGATTGGCTAAACAGATGAATGCATTTGGGGGATGATTGAAATAGTCTGAATGACAGAGGTACAGAAAAGTGGGCAGTTTAGTGGAGCGATTAAACATGTGGGCTCTGGAACCTGACTTTCCAGGATGGAATATTATCTCTACCGCTTACTAACTGGGTTCTTGGACAAGTTACATAAACTTTCTTGCCTCAGCTCTCTCATTTATTGAAATGCATGGTAATAGCGCTAGCTTAATTAGGTTGTTGGAGTGATTAAAAGAAGTAATGTATGTTAAGTGCTTCAGACAGTCCTGAGACCTAGTAAGTAATTCGGTACAGTTAATATTGTTCCAGATAGTAGACCACTGCATTCAGTTAACACTCATGAGGGCTAGCGAAAGGTAGATGCAGGAAAGAGAAGTGTAAAGAACTCCTTACCTGTGTGTACTCAGTACTATTATTTTCTTCATCATGGCACCGAAGATACCATATAAAAATTTTATGTACTTGTCTGTATCTTTATTTTGTTCGGAAGATCTGGGAGAGAAGGTCCATATCCCTCTTGAGTATTACTGTATCATCAATTCTAACACATAGATATTCTTCAACAAATATTTGCAAAAGATCAGCAAGCACAACTTCATGAAATCATTTGGTACTTTTGTGGCCTGAGTTCTGGCATTCTTGATAGTGAGTAATTGAGAGTCTTAAAAATTACAAACCACATATGATAATCACCATGAGCTTTAACAGCAATTTATGGTACCTTGAAATTCTCTCACCTAGAAGTCAAGTTTAAATGTGCCCTTTGCCTTTGTGTATGGTTAGGGGTGACATAAGTAAGGATAGGACCACTAGAGGCGATGTCCATGAAGAGTCGAGGTAAGAAACTGAACCCAGGTGCAGGCTCGCAATTACACAGAAATGACAGTAGTGTTAAGAGGACGACAGCCTGTGTGTGTTGATGAGTGAGCTGAGGAGCAGCAGTATTGTGCGATACATAAATCCCCTAAAGCCTCAAATTCCATTACACAATTCCAGAGAAAGTAAAATATGAGAATAAATAGTGAGTTTAAGGAGATAAGGCAGTGAATTAACAACTCCCTGTTTAGAGAGCATCATATATAATAGCTCAGGACACAGATTTATTTGATAAATGATATCTGCAGGGAATTTTCAGATAAAATAAAAGTTTTCCAGTTAGTTTCCTTTAGATTGTCAGTTTCCTTCATAAACACACTGTGGTTTATTTCATTTTTCTTATGTGCAGGTTTGCTGCTGATTTAGACAAAGGTAAGCAAACCCAACTTTACTCTCAGGATAAATATTTCAGAATGGTGTATTGGTTCTCAGACAGGCAGCTTCCACCAGCCAGCCCTCAAGGTGAGTAAGAAACACCTTGCTGGCTCTTTGGAACAGATACTAACTCTTTCAGGACATTAATTTCATCTCCAGCACACTAATTGGCAATTTGGGAGCCTGAAGCAGTAATATGTTTCCTAAAAGAATTGTTACCTCGCACCTGGGGAGTAGTTTACCTAGCTGGTAGAATCATAGAATAGCAGCATTTTAAGGAATTTTGAGTAGTCACCTAGACAGGCCTAGGCTAGGGAAGCACAGGAAAAATGGCATATTACATGGAGCTCCAGTCCCAAAGGCAACCCTGCAGTCTTGGCATCATCTTCAATTCTCTGACTTCCACTCTTTGACCAGGAAAGAAATTCTAGGCCCATTTTGGCTGGGAGTCGTCAAGTCACAATAAGACATTTTCTTGTTAGGTGAATGAGTTTTGTAGTTTCTTTAACATCAACAGAAAAGATGTGATCCTGACTTTGTTCATTTCTGGGGAGAGCTTTCAGAAGGGTTTCGTCCAACATAGTTTTAAAATGCAGAAGTCTGTTTAAGATTTATTGCCAGCGTGGTCCCATATTTATAATTTGTAATAAGCTCCAGACTCAGATATTCTTTATAAATTACTAATGATATTTCTTACTTTACTCAGCTGTCACTGAAGTATGTTCATTAAGAACTGGTTTCTGAAGCTAGGTGGTCGGAGTTTTTAATCCAGCTCTCCCTGCTAGTTCATGGCTTGGCAAGGATTTTATAGCTTCCTCAAGACTCACTGTCCTACTCTGTAACATGAGATAATAAAAGTTTACCTCAGATGTTTGTTGTGAGGATTAAGTAAAATACTGCTTATAAAGCTTTCACTACAGTACATGACACATTGTAAATTCTGGATAAATGTTAGCTATCAGTATCATCATCATTACTATTGCACAGAATAGTTAGGGTTGAAGTTTACTTCATGACATAAAACTGTCCTTAAAAAATTGGTAATCTAAACACATTCTGAGGGAAGAGTTTTTTATTTTTATAAACTTGGAAGACTACATAAAATAGTTGAAATTTTATCACAAATTATTGTAATGTAGCCATAAAAGTATAATTTTAAAATGTATTTGTTAATATTACTGTATATAATTAAAATAATAGGAGACAAAACTGTATTTCTTTGAAAGTATCTGTTAACTTTGACTTCCTGTTGATTTAAACTAACTTTTAATTCAGTTCACATGAGATATCTTTCCCAGGGTTTGCCATTTACTCATCTTTCTTCTATGTCAACAATTCTAAATTTCAGAATTTTAATACAGGGGGAAGAATATTGGCCTGGGTATCATATAAGAAAAATTTTATACATATTTAAACCTTTAATTATGTTAGTTTATAGCTGTGCTCTCTAAGCAAATGTTTGATTTCTCTGGACCTTTTTATCTTTGTAAAATAGAGATAACTATACCTCATAAAATTAAAAATAAAATAATTGGGTTCAATTGGCTTGACAAAAAAGCTAGTAGAAGCTATTTTAATGTAAATTAAATTACTCTTCTGAAGTCCAAATTGTTCCTAGTGGTGAAGATGAAGTGAACCCCAGGAGGTTAAGCTCTCTCCAAGGTTGATGGGCTGGCTTTGCAAAGTCTGACATATCTTGGGTCTGCTACACTAAAGCATATCAAAATATGCTCTTACAAAGATTTTCTCTGTAAGATGCTCCATGGGAAAGGGTCGTATGGGCAAATAAGTTTGAGAATGCTATACATTACAGCTCCCCCCACCGCCCGACCCCACCTCCCCATAGATTCATAGTGATCATTAATTTATTAAAAAACAAGAATTCCTTCAATAGAGAATCTTACCTAACTTGTATAACAGTGTATCACAAACATATTTAACTTTGGAACCCATTGACATTTCTCAGAAGAAAGTCTATGCTAGAGGGAGCCAAAACCTTGAGGTTAGAGATAATTAAATATTGTGATACCAATTCATGCCATTGTCTCTAGCACAGCTCAGATGCCCATATATGTACAGACCTATTGAAAATTTTACTATGGACCTGATTTATCCAAGGATTGGTTTTTCTAGAGGAGGCTAGTCACAAAGTAGAGATCGTGAGATGAGAAGCATAATTGGGGAGCAGATGACTTCTGTTTTGGAGTTTGTAGGTTTTGGCTATCTATGAAACAGTTGTTAAAAACTGAAAGCTTTTCCTCTAAGATCAGGAACAAGACAAGGGTGCCCATGCTAGCAGCTATTATTCAATGCAGTATGGGAAGTTCTAGCCAGAGCAGTCAGGCAAGAGAACAAAATAGAAGGCATCCAAATTGGGAACGAAGAAGTAAAGTGTCACTATTTGCAGGTCCTGTGATTATATATACGGAAAACCTTAATGACTCCACCAAAAGACTTTTAGAAATAATAAACAAATACAGTAAAGTCGTAGAACATTGTGCATTCCTATATACTAACATGAAATATTAGAAAAAGAAATGAAGAAAATAATCCCATTTACAATCGTAACAAAAAGGATTAAATACCTAGGAATAAACTTAACAAATGTAGTAAAGGACCTATACACAGAAAACTGCAAGATGTTGAAAAACATTAAAACAAAGAAATGGAAAGATACTCTATGTTCCTGGATTGAAATAAACATTGTTAAAGTAGCCATATTACCTAATGCAATATACAGATTTAATGCTATCCCATCAAAATCCCAATGGCATTTTCACAGAATTAGCACAAAAATAGTAATCAAATTTGTATGGAACCACAAAAGATCCTGAGTAGACAAAGCAATCCTGAGAAAAAAGAACAAAGCCAGAGGTATCACACTCCCTGACTTTAAATTATCCTACAAAACAGCAATATTCAAAACAGCATGGTATTGACAGAAAAACAAACACACAGACCAATGGAACAGAATGGAGAGCGTAGAAATAAACCCCTGTATGTATGGACAAATGTTTGATAAAGGAACAAAAAACATACATTGGAGAAACGAAAACCTCTTCAATAAGTGATGTTGGAAAAATTAGAAGGCCTCATGAACAAAACTATAAAACTGTAAAAGATTGAAAACTATAAAATACATAGAAGAAAGCATAGGTACTAAACTCCTGGACCTTGATTTTTTCAAGGGCAGGGGAAATAAAAGCAAAAATAAATGAATAGGACCACATCAAACTATACAGCTTTTGCACATTAAAAGAAATGATCAACAAAGCAAAAAGGCAGCCAATCAAATGGGAGAAGATATTTGCAAATGATACCTCTAATAAGAGTATATAAAGAACTCTTAGATCTCAACAACAGGAGACAAACAAGCCAATTAAAAAATAGGCCGAGGACCTGAACAGACACTTCTTTCAATAAGACACACAAAACAGCCAAGAGATGTATGAAAAGATGTTCAGGTTCACTAGCTATTAGGGAAATGCAAATCAAAATCCCAGTGAGATACCACCTCGCACCTATTAGAATCCTTTATCAATGGAGAGGTTATGGAGTAAAGGGAACCCTCTTACACCACTGGTGGCAATGTAAATTGGTACAGTTTATAAATTGGAAAATAATATGGAGATTCCTCAAGAAATTAAGAATAGAGCTACCATATGACCCAGTAATTCCTCTTCAGGTAACTGAATTTGAAAATTAAAATTTGAAAACTAAAATTTGAAAACTCTCGTTTGTAAGGATATACACGCCCCTATGTTCATAGCAGCATTATTCATGGTGGCCAAAATGTGGAAACACCTGAAATTTCCTTTGAACGATGATTGCATAAAGAAGTACATGTAAACAATGGAATGCTACTTAGCCATAAAAAGATGAAATTTTATTATTTGCAACAACAAGGTGGATGGATCTTGAGAGTACTATGCTAAGTAAAATAAGTCAGATGAAAAAGGACAAGAACCACATGATTTCACTTATATGTGAGATATAAAACTGAAAACAACAAATGAACAAACAAAACAAATGAACAAACTCATGGACACAGACAGCAGTATGGTGTTTACCAGAGGAGAGGGGAGGTGAGAGGATGAAGAGGGTAAGGGGGTCAAATATATGGTGACAGAGGAAACTAGTCTTTGGGTGTTGAACACACAGTGTAATATACAGATGGTGTATTAGAAGGTGTGTATTTGAAACATAATGTTATTAACTGATGTTACCCCCAATAAATTAAAAAAATATATTTCCAATAAAAAATAGTTAAATAATAAGAGTGGAATCACAGTGAACGCACAAGAAATCCTAATGTTTAAACAAGAGGCAAAAAAAGAGAAAGCATCAATTACTAACTCTTTAGTAGATACTTCTACTCTGTGTTTTCACATTATTACTGTTAGTAATAATTTTTCTCTTAATGAGCAGCAAAAGCTCAGGAAAGTTGTGATATGTCTGAAATCAGGAGCTGAAGAGTGGCAGATTTGGGTCTCCAGTTCAGGCCTCTTGGTTCATGCTGACTTAGGCCATTTCCCACTAGACACTGTAAACATCTGTAAACATCACTTTTGCATACATCCCTCTAATATATTCTTGCCTTCATGGAATTTACAGCCAAGATACAAAATACTGCCAATACCAGTGCTGTGATGTGGGTTATACATCTTATAAGAGTTGGGAGAGGGTTGTCGGTGGGTGTTTCCATCCCTGTAATAGAGCCAATATAATCAGTGAGGGTCTTATCTAAGCTAACAGGACATGTTACCCTAAACTATCGCTAGAGGTTAGAAGAAATTAGTATTTTAGTAAAGCAAGAGCTAATTGATTTCATAATGTGAGAATCATTTTTTTTCCTTTTCATTAATTTTAAAATTTATTTTTATAACACAAGGTATTGAATTTTAATGTTTTAAATAGGAAATTAAAAAACATGTCTGTATAATATATACATATAAATGTGTATATGTAATATATACAGAATATATATTTACACACATATTACTCATATGTTTATATCACAATAATAGAAATAAAATTCAATTTTTAATCTAAGAACCAAGCCGTTGCTGGATTTTATCTTTATCACTGATATTCACTCTGTTAGGCTTAGGTTTTGTTTTTGATTGCTTCCAAAATAGTTATTTTCCATCTGCAGTAAAATAGAAATAGTTGGTTTTGCTACAGAAATGTTGAAGATACTTATGTTGACCAAAGTGTGTGTCTCTACAATGAAAAAGATCAGATCAAAAACAGTTAACTTTTGTATTTCAAAGAGCCTCAGACAAAATGCACGCTGATCCAATTAATAGTGCATAAGACAGTTTTAAAAGGAAAATAACTGGGCTGGTTGTTGCAGATTGTCATACATGGTAATAAGTAGATAATTCTGCAGAAAAAATGTATCACTAATTGTCAGTCACTGGTAAACATCACGCTAAGCAGTTCTGACTATTCAGAGACTTCAGTCTTTAATAATACTATGTATTTCTGTTATCATTTGGACAGCTTTCCTGCAACCATTAAAAAGTTTCTTAGAACACTATAATCCCCATTCCCAACTGTATTTGTTTCCTCAGGCTGCTATAATGAAGTGCCAAACACTGAGTGGAGTAAAATAGCAGAAATCAATGTTCTCACAGTTTTGGAGATTTGAATTGTGAATATATGGTGTTGGCAGGACCACCTTCTCTGACCATTTTTGAGTATTGTGCTTACTTCCCTCTTCTGGCTTCTGGAGTTTGTTGGCAATCCATGGAGTTCCTTGGCTTGTAGATGCATCACTCAGTCACATGGTCATCACTACCCTGTGTTTCCTTCATGCTGTTTTTCTGCTATGTGCATCCAACTTTCTTCTTTTTATAAGGATACCTACCAGTCATATTGGATTAGGGCCCACCCTTACGACCTTGTTGTAACTTGATTCCCTTGTAGACACTCAATCCACATAAGGTCGCAATCTGCAGTACTGGGGGTTAGTACTTGGACATGTCTTTTTAAGGGGAATATAAGTCAACTTATAACACCAGTCTATAGAGATAATGGGATTCTCTTCTTTTGCTTCCCAGACTTTCCCTTCTAAAAGGTTGTCGTATTTGGATTTCCCACTTAGCTCCTCTCTCATTCCATTAGGAAATTAGAGATTTCCTTCAGCTTTTCCATATCAGTTTTTAACCCCTTTGTTGGGTTAGTGAATTGCCAGCCTTGTATATTAGAATCCCCTTGGGAATTTATGTAATCATTCTGGGCTGCAGTCTGGGCATGGAGTTTTTAAATGTTTCCGGATGATTAAAATATGTAAATAAGACTGAAAGTGTCTTTTTTAGGAATCCTCTTGTATTTTATAATTTACTGACTTCATATTTTTTCAATACTTTGCTCTAAGGTTGCAATTAGGATCCTCATACAGATTTTTTCCTCTTACATCCTAGAACCTTATGAAAGCTATAGCAGATGTGTTTCAGTATATGAATGCTAAAGAAGAGCCGTAGATCGGTAACGCAATGAGTAAAAGATGATCAGGCGTGCAAGGAAAATCATGTTGGTTGTGGGGGAAATGTTTACGTTCTAGACACAGGGGGGCCAAAACTAATTAATCATTTGTCTGCTTGCTTTAGAAGTGGGCTTCTTTGAGCCAAAAAAGAGGCCACTCACAAAATCAGGCACTGCGGAGTGCTGGAGATTTCAGAGATCAACGGGCCCAGCAATAGTGCCATGGATCTGGCGTTGAGAAGGGAAAATAAGAAAAGGAAGGCGCATAGTTCCTTTAGTAGAATGTTGAATACCAAGGCTGAGAGGGTGGTTCTTTTTAAAAATAAGTCTCTTTTAAATTTATCATGACTTAGCAGGAGTACTAACACAATCACTGGAAAATAACAAGCTTCTTGTGTATGACAGAAGCACTGCATTAACATTCTATATTGTTTTCCATGTTTGTTTCCAACATTTATTTCCTCCATTGTGTGTGTGTGTGTGTGTGTGTGTGTTTGTATGTGTTTATGGTATGTGGTACCTTAAAGCTATCATTGGCCATATTCCAGTCTGTCTGAACTTTCCTTTTTTTCTATAGAGTTAATTTATTGGACCAAATAATACCATTATTTTGAAGTATTTGCCCAAGGCCATGAGCATTATATTTTCTATCTCAAGAATGATATAGGAGAAGACAGATCTGAAAATGTAGAGTCAAAGCAAGACAAAACCCATCTCAGAATAGTGGTCAAAGCCTAGTTTTACTTGATTGAGGAGCCTGAGTATTGGTTAGGATTATCTAACATTTTTTTTTATACCTCTAACCCTTGGCATTTATCATGTTTATGTCAATTCTCGTCATAGGTCTCAAAACTATTAAGTTATTTAAAAATAACACTGTAGACATTTAAGTTATAATTTATATAAAAGATGGCTTGGTCCTTTGGGTAATAGAGTTTAGTTAGTTTAGCTCTGAATTATTTAAAAGGTAATTCTGTTTCAAAGTGGGATACATTGGAATGTGTTTTGATTGGATGCCCGAAAAAGATAAATAAAAAGGATAGCAGACAAGTCCCCAGAAGGGGTATATTAATAAAATTTTAGAAAACCTCTAAAGGCTTATATTCTCTAAAGAGATACGACCATCTATTGGACTTAGTAGCCTTTAAAGTCACTCTATTTCTAAGTTTAAATAGAGATCTATGAGAAATGCTGTTTTGAATCCCGGAATTCAAATACTACCTTTTATATTGTTAATCTTTATTGAAGTATAAAGAGATGGGATAAAGAGAAAATTATTTCATCTTAAGTTTAACCTCATGTACTTTTTTCCTTTTTAACTCACCTGACTTTTATGGATACTGCCTATGAACTAGGTATTATAGAGAATACAAAATAACTGTTTGACATAATCCTTATGTCTAAGAGTCTGTTTTATAACTATATCTTTATCTCTATCTCTATCTCTATCTCTCTCTGTCTCTCTATCTCTATATCTATGTCATCTATAGGTATGTAGTGACTATGTATGTAAAATATCATATTTAGGAAAATTTTGCAGAGGCAGGATGCCATTAATCTTAAATTAAGAATATTAATTTAACAAAATCACAGGAATCATATATGCATTGCTTATTTCTATATTTGTAGCACTTAAAATTGTGCCATATAGATATTTAATAAATATTTCTGGAATGAATAAATAAGAAGTAAAATCAGGATGCATAGATGTCCTGGGAAGGAGGACTGCAGTTTGAATTGGAATGTACTGGAAAACCTGCTAAAAGCAATCTGGAAAAAGTTAAAACTTGAGGTGGAACTAGAAGAATGCATAAGATTTACATAAAAAGGGTGTAGAATGTGTATGGGTGGATGTGGATGTATGTGTGTGCTGATATGTGTATGTAGAAACCGTCTGAAAAAATCAAAGTGACAGGTAGGTATGGATGTGTTGTGGATAGTGAGAAAATTACTATGCATCCACAGAAGATCCTTTTGGAAGTAAAATAAGAAATAAAGCTGAGTAAGCTGGGTGAAATAACACATTGGCAAGCCTTGATCTTCTCTTTTAGAAGTTTCTATTTTACACTAAAATCATCAAAAATTCCCCTCCCTAAGTACAAATATAAATACATTTTATATTCATGTAATGTTTTATTTGCTAAATATGTTTTATATGTGTGCAATATATATATATATAACTAATATTAATAAAATTAATATTAATTTTATGAAGTATTTATATTCTTAACATGTTTGGAATCTGGGTTGCCCATTAAAAGGAAATACTGTAAAAGAAAGTTTGACAAATATCCTTAAACTTTCCACTGCCTTAATTATGTAAGATTCACTCTTTTTTCTAGTGAAATGGTTGTAGTTACCATTTTGTTGTATATATCATCCAATAAGTAGACATTTCAGTTCTATATAATATAATACATATTAGGTGCTGTTTTTAAAAATTATCAAGTAGATTATAAGATGACATTGAGGGGATCCAGATTAAGACAAAAAGACCAATTGGACGGGGCGGGAGCTTTTGCAGTTATTTGCATGTGTCTAGTAAACATTGGATGAGCTAATACACAGGAAGTAGGAAAACAAGAATGAATCAGCATAGTTTAAAACTAGAAAAATACGAGTGGGAAGGGTAGGAAGAAGGAAAACATTACTGTGAGTTACAGTGTTGGGAGATGAGGAAATGATGGATTCATTCTTCCTCAGCTATCATCATTTCTGAATTCTCTTTCTTAAAGTCTTTATTTGCAAATTTCCTTCAGTTTCTTATCTTGTTTTGGTGTCCTTTTTACATAATTTAATAGTGTCCTTTGCAGGCCAGCGTCGTAACACTCATTACACTGATCATGATTATTTGTTCCTACCTGTCTCTCTTACTATACTGAGCTCCTTCAGTTTAAAGGCTACGTATTTCTAGTTCCTAATACACTGTTTGTCATGTGGTAGATATGAGTTGATACTTAAGTTGACTTAATGAACTTTTTTTTTTTTTGTAATAATTTCTGTGCTAGGGCTTGGATATGAAATACCTGGAAGGTCAGTTTTATAAAGTTCTACCATGGTGGAGATTTCTAACCTCTTCATTTTTTTTTTTGATATAACTTGTATAATGTTGTTCCAACTTTAGATAAAATATTAGGTTTAGAGAGGAGTGAGAGAAAGATTTAAATTATTTGTTGTTCTCTTTGGGGTTCTGTGAAATCCTAGAACACAGAAATGCTGAAAGCGATGGTTGCCACCACACTTGTAGATTTTCAAAGGTCACTTTGGTTATTTATTTCTGAGCCATCTGCCAAATTCAGATGTGGCTTCCCATATGCTGTATGTCTACACTGCTGGGAGCACTGGTGAGAGTTAGATATGGAATCATGAACTAAGAAACTTAATTACCCTTTATATTTAAGTATTTGCATTTAGAATACTAGAAAAACAAGAAGAATGAATCAGCATAGTTTAAAAATAGAAAAATATGAAGTGGGAAGGGTAAGATGAAGGAAAACATTGCTCTGAGTTACAGTGTTGGGAGATGAGGAAATGATGGATTCATTCTCATGTGCCTTCCTTTGAATTCTTAAGTAATGTTTTATTTGATTGGGCCTCAGCTAAAAATGAGGATAACAGCTCTTATATTAAGGCATTTGAGATGTTGTATGTTATATCTTTATTTATATGACATTTTTTTTTGCTAAAGTAATTTGAGAGCTCTTCTCTCTGAAATAAATGGCTAAAAAGGAATGTATTATAAGTAACAAAATTCAAACATTACAAAGAAAGATTTTAGGGACAGTATTGTTAACTTTAGGAGTAAGATGCCAAATTTACCTTCTAGTTTTTGACCTTAAAGATCACATTTTTTTCTATTTCTCTCTGTGTCTCAAGTTTCCATCTGTGAATAGATATGTAATTAATTTTGTTGTTTGTTTTCAAATAGGGAATATAAAAAGATTTTTAACGTACCCCATGAAAATATGAATTTCCTGAATAGGAAATATTTTCCATTTTAAGTTTTATGAAGAAATATTTACATTTTTAACATAGATGAAATTTGGGATCCTGTCATCAGAAAATACTGCAAAAGAAAGTTTGCCAAATATTCTTAAACTTTAACTGCCTTAATTATGTAAGATTCATAGTCTTACTTTTTTTCAAATGACATAGTTATAGGTATCATTTTGTTGGACATATCCAATAAATACAAACATGGCATTTTTTTTCTTAAGACTTTTTACATTTTAAGTTAATTTTCCAAAGGCTCTGCAATAGAGTAAAACTTCTGCAAAGCATGTTATCTGTCAGCCTGCATTATTTGTAATGTTAAACAACTTATTACTTCAGAGATATTATTTATTTTCTTGTAAAGAAACATTCATTTACCCATAATCATTTATTGAGTACTTGCTAAACATTTTTCTAGGTTCTGGAAAGAGTCACTGAAAACACACACAAAACTTCTGCCCTTCTGGAAATTACATTCCACTGAGAAGACAGTAAAAAAAAATTATTTGAGTCAGATAGTGATAGGCTCATAGAGAAAATTAAACAGTTAAGGATGTTATTGTAATTTTAAATGTCAGTAATGAAAAGCATCATTAAAGAGGTGAAAGGAGTTAAAGGAGCAAAGTCTGTGGATGTTTGGAAGAAGAACATTTGAGGTACAAACCTTAGAAAAAGGAAAAACCTTCAGGTAGAAGCATGCCTGCTGTGCTCCAGGAAGTGCAAGAAGATCCATTTTGGGAGAGTAATAAGAAATAGTTTTGAGAAGAATTGTGAGAGGGCAAACCACGTGAGAACTTTTAGCCCATGTAAAGCATTTGGCTTTAATTTGAAAGAAGTGAGAAGCTTTGGGATAGTTTTGAGCAGAGCAATGGCATGATCTGTCTTGAATTTTGGTAGGATTATTGTGGCTTATTGGCTGAGGAAGACTGTGCAGGGTATCAGTAGATGAAGGGACACCAGCTGGGAGGCCAAGGAGATAACCTAGGCTGGAAGGATGGTGCTTGGACTAGATTGGCATCAGTGAGGAGTGGTAGCATTCTGACTAGATTTTGAAAGTGGAGCCAATTGGATTTGATGGCCTCAATTCAGTGCTACAGAAAAAGAGAACTGCCACTAACTGAAGTGGGGAAGATGGAGGGAGTAGCAATTTTAGAAGGAAGATGGAGAGCTCATTTTTGGATGTATTAATTTTTACATGTCTGTTAGACTAATCTAGATGGAATTAATTAAACAGGAATTTGGATAGGAGAGGTCTGAGATACAAATTTGGTAGTTGCCATTATAGCCATGATATTTACACTGCAAGACTATAGGATCACCAAAGGAATGAGAGTGTTCGAAAAAAGAGATCTAAGAAATGACTTTTGAGGCCCTTTAACTTTGAGAATTAGAAAAAATGAGAAGGAGTCTACAAAGGAGAATGAGGATGGAAGGATGAATGGCCAGGAACATGAAGGGTACTGAAGCCAATTGTAAAATCACATGTTTTAAGGATATTAAATGCTGCTGCTCAGTCAGTTAGCCCCTGGACCTGAGAATTAGCCACTGGAATTCGAACAGGAACGTCATTGTGGTAGAGAGTTTGGGGTGATGGAGGGGGGAGGTTGGCTCAGAAGTATGGTTGCAATAGGTTGAAGAATGATAAGGAAAAACAATTGAAGACAATAAATATAAAACTTTCAAGGAAATTATTAGCTAATTTTTTATTATAATATGTGAATCCTAAGTATAAAATGTTAATAAAATTACTTTTACTAACATTTTAACATACTGAAATATTTTTCTTCAAATGAATGTTATAATATGCAAAGTAATCATTTTAGGCAGCTCTACTTCCTTTCCAAGGATGCTCCCATTGACCAAAATGATTTTGAAAAGTAATTTTCTTTTTCTTTTGCTTTTCTGGAGCAAAAGAATCTTGGAAATAGAGAAAAAACCTGAGAGATAATTTCTGTAAACTCATTCAGTTAGGTTTTTCCTTTATTTTCTGATTTCTATTAACATAGCACTGATAATTATTGAAAAAGTATTCAGGGGCTCAAATAATTTTTTACAATAGTATCTTTATGTAGAAGAGTGAGTAAAAGGGAAGTTTGACTGTCTTAATTTTTAATTCCATTTTCAGGTTCACCAGTGCTTTATAGAATGTGGCCATTAACATGTTAGACTCCACAGTAGAACTTTCTAGATGACTCACAAATAAATGACCAAAATGACATAGTGAATATCTATAAATGTGATGGCAGCCATCCACTTCAGTACTGCTGGGTTCTCAGATTTCAAGAAGAAACTCGAAATATCCACACACATTTTGATATAGTATAGATACCTACTGGTAATAGAAGGTGGGTAAGAAAATATAAAAAAAATTTATTCAGCATAACTATATGTAAACACAATAATAATTTATCATAAGATTCTCTAGTTTTAGAATGTAAATAATTAATATCTTGTTTGTTGAACGTTAAATTGCAGTGATATGACCTGGCATTAAAATGCATGCTGATATATTATTTATAAAATGAATATATACTTCCTGTTGTTTCTATTCTCACCTCCCTCAACCATTCTGTTTTAAAACAACATATTATCTATCCTTTGATTCTACTAATTCTTATATATCGATGTTCTTGATTGTAGTATGCATTTTGAAGCTAAATTGGGATTTTCTAAAAATAGCATTTTAATATCTTTTGCAGTTCCTCAGACATCTGTCAGATGCCTTGTTATACACAGATTTTATGTCAGTTCCATATATAATGTTGCTTTTGATTGACATGGAAGATTTTTGTACCTGATTTGAGATCATTTTGTTGCTATATTCATGCATTCTAAAAGTCTGAGATTACATGAATAATTTTGCACGTATTTTTAATATTCTTCACATTTTCTCCTGCATTAACTGAGAACTAATATTAGCACGTAATTTAAAAACTTTGTCAATATGCTTTATAATTTTGCATATAATTAAAAACTTGGTCAATATGCATTATAATTTTGGTTAATATGCTTTATAATTTTGTCTTTTACCATGGACTGGAGATCTCAGAGGCAAACTCTGCAAGAAAAAGGAAAAACATGAGATGAATATGTGTTTACAAAGACAGATTGGGGCATGTTCCCTACTATAGGAATGTGGAGCCCAGGCAAAGCGTTGTGACCTCACTGAGCAGAGCAGGCAGATTTTAGAGTTTGGATCTGCTGAAGTGGCTAGTGTTTGTAAGACAAGGGACTAGGAGAGAGGGAGGTGTGCAGAGGGGAGGTATTGGAAGTTTGTGAGGCATACTCTACAAGCTCTTGGCCAAAGACTGGTGTGTGCATTTTCAAGGTAAGTTTTGGTGCATCCTAACCAAGAATACTGGCTGGTGGCCTGAGAACCAAACTGAGATACCAGGGGATGTTGGAATTTCAGACAAGCCAGAGTGGAGGGACCTTGCACAGCTCCCGGGGCTTTTAAGTCGAGAAGCCAGAAATACCAGCTGGAGTAAGGGCAACACACTACATTATGAATTGATCTAAGGACAAACCAGAGATAGTTTCAAAGAATAAAACCAAGTCTGGCATGACCAAATACAGCTGCCAATAACTGCCACCACCAACAATCTCGATAGTTAACACAATCCATATTCCTTACAGTATCCAACATATAACAAAATATGACCTGCTTGGAAAATTCAGTTAAAAGAAAAACTCAATTAAAAGTGGGCAAAATGTTTGAACAAACGCTATAAAAAGAATATGCCTGAATGGCAGTTGGATATCACTTAAAAATATATTTAACACAATTAGTCATTAGGAAAATGTGAAATAAAATCACAATGAAATACCATCTAATACTAGTTAGAATGGCTAAAATTAAAAAGACTGACAATATGAAATTCGGAGGAAACTGGAACATTTATACATTGCTGAAGGTATAAAGTGATGTAACTATTGAAAGACGGCTGTGCAGTTTCTTACGTAGTTAACCATACATCTGTTTTAAACACAATAATTCCACTTGTAGATAAATATTCAGGAGACGTGAAAATGTGGTTCCATACAAATGTTGACACACAAATGTTTCTAAAAGCTTTAGCCCAGTAGCTGATACCTGTGTAGAACAAAAACATTACCGACTGGAGAAATGGTGACAAATTGGTATATTGAAACAACGGAATACTACTCAGCAATTAAAAAGAACAAGCACAAAAACATGGATGAATCGCAAAAATAATATTAGGCAAGTGTGCTTTCATCCAGGGGAGCATAAAAGGCTACAAAATTATCTCCTCAAGGTAAATAACTAGAAACAGCTCTTTCCCATATTGTGGCATGTGACTGTAGTCCCAGCAAGAAGATATTTGAGAGGGTAATCCCTCCAAGCCGATTTCAGCTTTCCGCAGGGAGGTGCTTTTCCTTCTGTGGTACAGGGAGTGAAAAATCCAACTGAGCTTGGCAGTTTTGCTGCGATGAGAAAATAAAAGTCAAAATTTATAGAGGCCAAGATGACTGAAATGTGTGAAGTCAAATACTGGATGGAAGGGAGCCTCAGAAAGAGAGGAATCTAGAAATCTGCAAGGGCGTCTTCTTACATGTTTGAATGAATCTGTACCTATGTAGGGTAAAACCCCAGAGGCCAGGAAAAGAACGACTTCTAGAAAAGAAGGATTTCTGTGGGAAAGAGGCATATAAACCAGTTTCACAGAACGAGAGTAAGAGTAGTTAGACTCTGCAGAAGAAAAGATCAGTGAAGAAACCTGTCAACCTGGAGTCCTAAACCAGAGAAGTATTTCTCAAAAACAGAAGTGAAATATAATTTTCTTCAAAGAAGAATAAAGCTGAGAGAATTCACTGGCAGCTGACCTATTCTACAAGTCTTAAAAATTCTTCAAGCAGAAGGAAAATAATAACAGATAGAAAGTTGAATATATACAAAGGCTAGAAGAGAATAGAAATGGTAAATATGTGGATAAATAAAAGAGACTTTTGCATTATTGAAAAAATGTCTTACAATTTTTAAAAATTTTTAGTTGATAGTTAAAAGCATAAGTAATAATGTATTACGAGGGTTTCCTAACATTTTATTGGGTTTTTACTCTTCATCTTTATTAATTTTCTCCTAACTGAACACATAAGGTACTCTGGCCCAGATACATAGTTCTTATTAATTACTCTATAGTAAATAATAAGGGTGTTGCCACCCATGTTAACCAGGCAGGATATGATGACCCCTGGAGTGACACAATGAAAATGGGGTCAAGTGTTTGACAAGAGTAGCTGGACACTTCATAGATGACAGATGAAGTAAAATGATTTTTCTCTGCATATAAAGAGGAAAAAAGGTTGCTTTAATTTAATGTTAGGAGGTGGAGCGTTAGTATGGACGGTTAAGATCTATGCATTTCACTGCATGCACATTTTATCTTAATAAAAAAGTAGCTAGAACATAACACAAAGCTTTATTTTTTCTTCCTTTGCATGTAAATAATAGAGAGCTTTCTATCTATTAGTTCATAAGGAGAATTTGCAGAATTATATAAGAAATTTTTCTTTTGTGGAGTTATAAAAGACATCATCATATATTTCACATTTCTATAATTCTGACTCTTTAATTGGCATTTTAAATATTTGGAAAGATTATAGTATCTCTGAAAGTATGGAAAATAATAGATTTTCCACTGAAATGGTCACTGAAATATAAAGTACTATCACAAAAACAAAAGTCAGCTTTTTAGTCACTTTGATGAATAGTTTTTGGTTAAAGGCATTGAGTGTCAGTGAAACAAGTGGGGTTTGGAGTCTACAGTTACATCTTTGCCTTCATCATTTTCTAGCGGTGTGTCATTGGGTGAACCACTTCACCACGTCTCATTTTCTTAGTAAAATTGAGGCTATGATACTAAACTCAAAGCTGTGTGAAGAACATGTGGAAGTCCAAATACATGTATATAAAGCAGAAATACATATGAATAATGCATAAATCCACTTGGAGCCCATTGACATGTGTTTTTGGAAGTTTTATGTGCACAGGTATTTACTGAATCTGTTCTTTTGGTTGCAGTTTAGGCCCTTGTCACATCCTCTTTACTGTTTAACTAATTTCATAATCTCTAGACTTCATGTTCTGTCCTTCATTGTGCTTTTAGGTAGACAAAAATGTCTGTGTATAAAATATATATATTCAAAATATATAGTTGTAACCGTGTCATATCAAGAGCAAGTGTTTCTCTCCCAGTGGCTTCTTGCTATGCCCTGGATAAAGTCCAAATTCTATACCTCTCACATATGAAGTCGGTTCGGCCCGCCTACCTACTTAGACTTTATTTCTACCATTCCCACCCGGTCATTGAATTGCATCGTGGTATGCTGTTTTTTCCCTTTATGCTTTATCATTAGACTGTTTTAAAAAAACATTTAAATGCCTCTTGTTTCATGTCCACTTAACAAATCCTAAATATGTTTTGACACTCAGAACAAAGGTGGTTTCATTGAAGAATTATCTAATTCTCTCTCAGTTTAGGCAAAAAGTTAACTATGCTCTGGTTTTTACCTATTTTAATGTCTTGCACATATCTATCCTAATTACCTACTCTTTTATACAGGACTTTGCTTGTTTATCTGCCCCCATGCTGTACTCTGTGAGAATAAGCCTTTATTATATTTTATTATATTGTTTGCTTCAGTTGTACCTATGTAATATCATACAATAAAGTATGTTTTCAGTAAACATTTGAGAAATGAGTGAGTGAAAAAATGAGTGAGATTTTTGTTTCATTTATGTGGCTTGTTTCCAGTTAGAAAACTAATCATTTCTGTTCATAACAGAGTTTTTATTTTTTTTCTTATTTTTGTGTGTTTGTTTTTGTTATTTCTATGTAATCTGCTGGATAACACTTTTTAAATCCTATTTAATTAAAAAATTATTATGATGACATTGGTTAACAAAATTCAGTAAGTTTCAGATGTACAATTCAACAGTAAGGCACATATATATTGCATTGTGTGTTCACTGCCAGTTAGATTTCTTTCTGTCACCACATATTTGACCCCTTTTACCCCATTTACCTTCTCTCCCCTCCTTCCCCTTCCCCTCTGGTAACTACTAGTCCATAGTCCATGTCCATGAGTCTCCATTTGTTCGCTTTTAGGTCATATTCCACATACAAGTGATATCATGTGGTTTTCAACTTTTTCTGTCTGGCTTATTTTGCTTAGCATGATTATCTTGAGGTTCATCCACATTGTCGCAAATGGCAGTATTTCATCTCTTCTTGTGGCTGAGTAATATTCCACTGTATATATGTACCAGTTTCTTTAGCCAGTCATCTGTTGTAGGTCATTTCAGTTGTTTTCAGGTCCTTGCCACTATGAATAATGCTGCTATGAATGTTGGTGTGCAAATATCTTTATGGATATGGGTTTTCAAGTCTTTGGGGTAAATGCCCAGTAGAGGGATTGCTAGATCATATGGTGGATCAATTCTGTTTTTTGAGGAGCCTCCATACTGTTTTCCACAGTGGCTGTACCAATTTGCAGTTCCACCAGCAGTGTTTGAAGGTTCCTTTTTCTCCACATCCTCTCCTTCACTTGTTATTACCTGTCCTGTTGATTATAGCTGTTCTAACAGGTGTGAGGTGGTATCTCATTGTGGTTTTGATTTGCATTTCCCTAATAGCTAGTGATGATGAGCATCTTTAACACATGATTTTAAAAACACATCTTAGAAGTAAAGAGAAATTTATCAGACTGTTAACTAGAGAAAATCATTGAAAATGCACTGTTTTGAAAGGGGGAAATGTTTACTGAGAATAGGGAATAGAGGAAGATTGTTTGAAATTACTGTATCATTTTCCTTTCTTTAAAATTGTTTTATTAAAATTATTTAGCTTAATATATCTGGAAGCCAATTAAGTAGATGCTAACAGACCATGCTCACCTCAGCCAGGGCAACTGTTACTTTATAGGGTAAAGTAGAAGCTGATAATACCAAATTGCTCTTCTTTTTTCATGGCCTTTAAATATGCAAAATTACTGATTTCTTTAAGGAGTGTTTTTGACTCCCCAAATATCATTATGTTACAGATGAAATGAAAAACTAGGTTGAGCGGTTCAAAAATTGTTCCTGCATTAATAAAGGCTTAGTTAGCTCAGTGATTCTGAGAAGTTTCCATTTCAGGACCTTCTTTAACATTTCTAGTGACTCCTCAGTCCCTTTGGTCTTACTTTAAAAGCCTCATAAATCTCAGAAGTCTAGAAGGGACAAAAATAATATGCTTAAATTGGGAAAATCTAACAGCAATGGCTAATATGTGTCTAGAGAGCACAGTTCACCCTGTCTGTGCCGTGGTTGGACATCTCTGGTCAGTCAGCACAGCAGCCCCCCATCATCCATAGGGGATGCATTCCAGGACTCCCAGTGCCTGCCTGAAATTGGGGATAGTACTAAACCATGTGTATGCTATGTTTTCTTCCTATATGTACATACCTATGATAAAGTTCAATTTATAATTTATAGTTTAATTTATACATACGTATGATAAAGCTAACAATATAATAGAACAATTATAATGATATACTGTAATAAAAATTATATGAATGGTCTCTCTTTCTCTCTCAATCTCTTTCTTCCTCCTTCCTTCCCCCGCCCTTCTCTCAAATGCCTTATTGCAGCTTTGACATATTTGAATCGCCAGCATTACTACTCTTGTGCTTTGGGGTATGAAATAAGGGTTACTTGAACACAAGCATTGTGATGCCACAGTAGTTTATCTGATAACGTAGATAGCTACTAAGTGACTGACAGGCAAGTTTATGCTGGACCAAGGATAATTAACTCCCAGGGCAGGACAGAGCCAGACGGCGCAAGATTTTATTGCACTACCCAGAACAGCATGCAATTTAAAAGTTATGAATTGTTTAATTTCTAGAATTTTCCATTTAACATTTCCAGACTATGGTTCATCGTGGGTACAGAAACCAAGGAAAGCAAAGCCATGGATGAGTGGGGACTACTGAACTCTTTCCTGTTGGATGAGGACCCATATTGAAAATTTTTTATAGCATAGTCCTCTAAGCAGCTACCATCAACCATTCTGCAGTGGGAAAATAAGAGGAAGCCCATTTGTCAACTAGGGGAATTATACAAAAGCTAATCATTGCTTTCCTGTAGCACTGAGTTACATAATCACTGGAGTCATGCTGTGGGCAGCAGAGACTGTACTAAGATTGTTGACTCTACAATGAGGCTCCTGGTTTCAAATCTTGCCTGTGATTTATGTGTTCTGTGACCCTGAGGGTTACTTAACTTCATCTGCAACACTGAGAATAACACCTACCTGTAGGATGGTTGAGAGGGTTTTATGAGTTAGTGTTACTAAATAGAAGAGAATTATTTCTCATAGTAAACACTGAATAAATGTTTGTTAAAAAAGACGAACAGTTCTAGCTTTTAAGGCCTCTGGAAGATCACTACCCTTAAAGTGGAAAAACGATAAGATGAAGTGATGGATTATTTTGTGTGTATTATAGAACCCATGTAATTATATACCTTATGAATATACTGTAAATCTCTTTGCAAGTTTAGTTCTAGAGAAATGTCATCAATTGGCAGGAATCCAGGTATTTCAGTAAAAATGATTAAAGGACAGACTACTATTTAAAAATAACACCCCAAAGCTAAATATTTTTGCAGAAGAGCTGCATTTAGTGAGTAAACAGACAAAGAAAATGTGAGGAAGTTGGCAGCTTTTATCCCTTTACCCACGGAATGCAGTTCTCCTTCAAAAATATTCTCAAATGTCAGGAAAGAAGTAAAACTGAGTAATTAATTAGGTTATGCAGTTGAACCCATTCTTTAAGGAAGAGAGAATCTTCTAGCATTTAGATAAACCGTGATGCTGATGATCCGGGAGTAATTCAGAAGGACATTTCCCTGGTTGTTATGATGTATTCCCAATAGAGGATGCTCAATAAGCATTTGAATGTTTAGTGACTACTTTGGGGTGGGGCGTCTGAGTTCATATATGGCCATAAAGCAAAGTAGACTGAATGAGTTCAGTGGAGAGAGCACTTTGAAAAGGTTATAATTTTTTTTTTCTAATTCAGTTTGGTTAATTTTTGGTTTCTTAAGAATCGAGATGTCTAAAGGTTTCTTAGAAATCCTATAAGGGAGGTGTTACTACCTAGGTATCCAGGTGACTGTTATGGAGTTACCATAATAGTTATGAGAATTATATATTTTAAAATTCAAAATAAGAATGAAGGCAGTATGGAAAGAACCGATAAGACAATGAATGCTTTATATTGACAGGCTTCAAGCAGTCTTAAGAAAATGTTTGAGTAAGGTAGTATGGGATTCCTTTTCAGTAATAAAAATTTTGAGGTTTTGGTCCATGAACAGAAGGAGAATTTGAACTTTTTTTTTTTAAATTTCACTGTCAGTTTATGGTGCTAGATTTTATTTAATTGCTAATGATTTATTAAAGATTATGCCTCTTTAGAACATGTAGTCTTAACCTCATTATAGATTTATTGATCTGTACCAAGGCCTTTGGGGAGCACTTGTTTTGATAAATAAACACATACTTAAGGAGGTACATTTTATGATTGATTTTAAGACATGGGCCAAATGGCCTTGGCCAAGGATTACTTTGAATTCCAAAGTGCATTTCCACAGGCATTTGTCATTATTTTCACTAATGGTAGCATTAGCCTTTGTAAATAGATTATTTTAATGGATTTAATATAGTCTTTTAATGTTAGAACTTTTAAGTCCTTAAATCTATTGGCTCTGCTTTTACTTGTGAGAGAAGGTCTTCTTTCAGAAGAGAATGAATTCTTTAACCTACTAAAAGCTTATAAATTAAAATGTTATAAATTAGTGTCTTAATATAAGAATCTGGGTCCCTGTGTCAGTCCAGATCCTTTGAGAAACAGATGCCAAGACAGTGTTAGACATATAACAGATTTCTTAGAGGAAATGCTTGTGAGATAAAATGAGGAGGGAGCTAGGAGAACCTAGGAGATGTAGATGTGACCCTGTGTAGGAGGGAAGTAAAGAAGCAAGGCTGGGTCTTAGATCGCAAGAGTCTTAGATTGCAAGACTGCTCTGATGAAGTTCAGCAAGGCTGATGGGGCATCCACAAGCCAAAAGATCCTATTGGTAGAGTCCTCCATTTCTCAGGAATAGGTCTGCCTTAGTAGGGTTGCCTTGTTCCATGATTGGGGCATCGCTGGGAATGCAGTCTCATTGTAAAAGTGGTAAAGGGTTTCAGAGCACAGCAGCTGGATCTCTAGGTCAATTATGCTTCTCATAAGGGAGGTTTGAGAGGTATGTCTTCATTGTCACCATCATCTTCAAAGATGAAACATCCTCTGTCTGTTGCAAGGGAGAATTAGTCCTATTTTGGTGTGTTTCTACTTCATCCTTATGAAGTTGGGATGACTAACATTATTAGTCAATTACTGTATATCAGGTAGTTTTGTATTATTTAATCCTTGTTCACCTTTATGACCCTTACTATATAAATAAGCCCAAACTAATGATTAAAAATTAAAGCTTAGTGATACTGAATACTGTGACCCAGCCACAGTAAATAATGGGAATGCAATTTAAGCTCAAATTTCTTAGACTCCAAATTGCCGGTTTTTGAAAGTATACTGCCCAAATTATCATCTGAAGAGGTACTGGGGTAAATGACAGAAATGACAAACATGGTTGACTTATCCAAACAGTGATGGAAGCAGCATTTATACTGCCTAGTTCTATTCGGGCCTGCCCTATTTGGATAATACCTCTGGCTCTTACCCTTCATTTTTCATTAAAACTTTTCTGAGAATGGTATTTCTGAGAATATTGCTCTCTCCTGTTATCAAGGAAATGATCTCTGCTAATGTGACAGTAGGTGCTAATGTGATAATAGGTGCTAATGGGTACACTCCCTTTCCTGACAAAAAGTGTTTTTATGTCTGAGAGTCTTATATGCGGAGAGACACATCCATGATTATTTGTTCTTTATTTTGTGGTCAGTGTATTAAATACATAAACGTAATAAACATTTAAAACTATTTTTAGCTTTTAAAAATAGATTACATATTTTAAATTTTATTTAAAAATGAAACTAATTATGAAATTATTATGACTGATTCATATACCTTAAACAGAAGGCAAAGGACACACACACACACACACACACACTTAATAATAAGCTAATAATTATTCACACGCAAACCAATTCTGTGGTTTAATCAATTTTTATTCTCTATTTGTTAGCATATCTTTCAAATATTATAGCTACAGTTATTTTGATATCATTTAAAGGTTTAGTGATATTACTTTGATGTATTTCCAGATTTGTAGTTCTTTTCCTTGAACCAAAAGAATAAAGGACACCTTCTTTAAGCAGTTAGCTTTTAGATCCTTTGTTGGGACCTGAGTCTGCCTTCCTTCTCCCAAGGTGATTCAAAATTGAGCCACTGATCTTCAAACTGAGCTTTTTTTTATATTGTGAAATTTTCCATTTAGGACAATAATACTTTTTTTTAAAGTTAATACCTTTGACATAGGTTTTAGTTGTTTGCGATCTGCAAACAACTTTGTTATCTCCTTTGTTTCATTATTTTGATATGCTGATTTTATAAAACATGTGAAGCTTATCAATTGTTATACAATTTAGTTTTTGTTATGCTTCATAGGGTATCAGTGATTGAACCAGTTGACTTAGCTCTTGTTTTTAGTACACTTTTTAAATTAATTATCTTGTAACACACAGTTGAAGCTCAACATTTTTGTTGGTCTGCTTGTGTTAAATGCCCATTTTTTTCCCTACCTGCCTGTATATAATAAACAGAACTGATCTGTCTTTTCTTTCTCTGTAAATCCTACCCTTTCCAAGACTATTTGATTTAGGCACCGTTGCTTTTTATTTCCTGCTTATACAAAGAGAAGCAAATACGTCTATATTTTAGAAGCATATAATTAACAGACTAAATATATCAAACACACACACACACACACACACACACACACGACCATCCTTCATTTATTCATAGTCATCCTAACTTATTCACTTGTCTTTTTTCTACAACTGTTTATCAGCACAATTTATGTTAACTTTTCTCATTTGAATGTCACCGTGTACTAATTACAAATGGTCTTTTGCAGATTCATCTTGTTCCAAAACTTATACCAGAGGGTATAAATGGTCATTATTTGCCCAGAAGAGTCATTCTTTAGTTGACTCTCTTTCTTTTACAATCATGACTCATTCTGTTCACCAGCATCACTAGGCTATTCAAAACTTGTCGTGGAATCACAGTTCCCTCCAGAAAATTTTGGTTTCTTTTAGTGGAGAACACTGTTATAGAACAAATCCATAAGAGTACACATGGGCGTTAATGAGAACCAAAAGTAATGCTGCTGCTGCTGCTCTTGAGCCGATTTTAGTGACAGAACTTAAAGTATCTCTATTTATGGTTATGAGTTTTACTAATCTTATTAATATAACATCGTATCCTGCTTTTTCATAGTATTTCCACTGATACTTCATTCTTATTTCTGCCAAAACTTGAAGGTAGAATTCAGATATTAGGAATTACAACAAGTGCTTCATGCATGCCTCATGAGGTAAATAACATTCAACCGTAATGATAAGTTCAATATCAGTACAGACCTACTGCATAGGAAGGAATAGCAGCTTCTTGTTCCTCCAGATCGCACCATGTAAGTAGCTGTGTACCCCAGTGATACTAACCGGAACGATGAAGCCAGTACAGTAGGGATCGTAGATATCCAGAGGTTTCACAATCTCCTGCAATCGAATGAGGAGACATTCTTCACTTTAGACTCTTGGAATTCACTAATGCTCATACTTAAACCTGTCTTCTCCTTCTGAATACTTTTATTTCTTGGTGAATAATTCAAGATGGAAATAGAAGGTACAGGGTGTGAGGATGTGGGGACATCTGTGTCTAGAACCTATCACAGTTTAGGGAGATTAAAGAGATGACTCCTAATTGCAGATAATGGATTTGTAAGGAGTTAAATGATTGAAATGGTGGGTTGGATAGAAAGAATTGAAAATTAGGTAGACAAATTCAGAAAGAATTAAACAAAAAACCCAGCACTGTGGCTGTATGAGCTCTGAAAGCTAAATAACAAAGTTGTAATGAATAAATAGCTAACATGATAGGATGTCCAAAAGAGCCAAATGGTTTCTATAAATACTTTTTCTAACATTAGAGCTAAAACTTAAGTAATTAATCACTATCAGTTTCCTTTAAAATATAATTACATACATAAGCAGTCTCTGACTTTCAGAGGTTTGACTTCATTAAAACCCACATTTTCAAACATAGAAACTTCTTTTGTATGCAAAATTTGGACATTTATATGGCCAATCAACTGGAAAAAGAACATTTTGAGACGTATTGAGGTGCCACTGTGTGCAAATCAACAGTTTAGTCTTTGAAATCATTGTTATCTTGTCAAAATAGCAGTGTTTGAACAATTGTTTGAATTTTAAATTTACTTGAGATTGAAAAAAGGGAAATAGATAAAATTGATAATGCCAGTTCTCTTAAGGATAGCCCTCATATGTGCTATCGTTGGGAGAAGACATGAAGTCATGAGGCACATTAAGAGAGCAGCAAACCTTTAGCCTCACTAAAAACTCATAGAACCTAAATTAAGAAAAAAGAAAATGATGTAAAAACATGAACAAAATGCCAGAAATATATCACCAAATACTTTGAATGAAAGAAATATTTAATTAGGAATTTCATAAAAGGTTTTAGCTCCTTGGAGCTGGAGTCTTTTTTTTTTTTTAATATGCAAACTGGTAATTGGGTCTATATGTACCTTTTCAGAGATGCTTTTGGTATATTATTTCTGAGAGCAGGGAATTGCCTACCTAAAAGGGAACTTATGTATTAATGGTCCCAAGCAAACATTTTATTGTGTTTTCTTGCCCATATACTATACTCAGTTAATATTTGATGGAAAATTAGGCAAATAAGGTTGTACAGTATTTTTCCAACTAAATATTACAAGTTAAAAATAAGTGACCGGTTGAATTGGGGCTCTAGTTTCTTGCCATCTGACCCAGAAATTCTGAGTCTGGTATCTAATGATGTTAATAGTTAAGGTTACATCTTTTCATATAATGACTCTTATTATGTATTCAGTTTGCATTCGAAAAAAATATGAACAGTGACATAAACAATCAGACACTTCTCCCCTTTAGGTGAGAATCTGAGCAAGCCTCTAACCTTGTCATTTTAACCACAAATTGGGAGGCTGTAGTTCTTTAAAATAAAAATCCTCTGTTAACACAGTTTGAGGTAAATAACCATAAGCAATAGGAAACAAATTTAGAAAAATGATGCCTCTTATGAAGCCCTTCTCCTTGGAGGACTCTGAGATGAGGAAAAAGTCATTCTTACCATTTTCCTTTTTCTTATTTTGTTAAAAATTTTTGTGTATTTTGATTAGTCACACTCAGAGGTGAAGTACACACCTGATTAGTTATTAGCACCAGTGGTGGAAACATGAGATCTTGTTAATTTTTTGGATTCTAACAGAGAAAACAAAATCGATCAGTGCTTATTATTCATAAATGGGTGGTAATTTAATGGCATTGCGTTCATCTTTGTATCCAGTCACAAGTTATTTTCACCTCTTCATTTTTTTCTTTTTTGTTTTTCACGGAATAATTTTTTTTTTTGCGGTGAAAAGGTTTAGTTTTATGTATACCAAGGTATTAACAAGTCCATCTACTCTGTGCCTTTTAAAACTCTGTGTTAAAGACAGCTTCCTGGAGGAGAGAAAAATTAGTGTGTTGGGAGGAACTTAGTAACAATTGAACAATTTGGAGATTGAAACTCTAGGATAAGAAACGTGACTCAAATTCTAGACATTTTATAAAGATAATTTTACTTATTTGCTTGTGCTATTATAAATTATTTCTATCTAGCTGTAGCATCAACCTACATACTTATTTATTTTTGTAAAATATTAAAACTGAATTGTTTACTTTAAGCATCGTATTTTACAGATGAAAATAAGAACAAACTAAGGAACAAAAACTGGCTAAGATAGGTTAAGTGACTTATTTAAAGACACACGGAAATTTCTTGGCTGATGTAGTCTAGTTGACTTTTAGGCTGATCCGTTATGTTACATCACACTGCAGAGGGCAGTGTCACAACAAAGTGCAGGAGGCTAAAAGGGAGAAAAACTTAGGCTTCCTGTTTTGAATTCACTAGGAATGTCTCCTCAAGGCAAAACAAAAGAGCCATAGAGGGCACAGGCTTTAGAGATGGAGAGACCGGGGTCTTGACTGTGTGAACAAGAATTTTAGTCTTTGGATGCTGTACTCTTTTACAATCCAGTAAAATAATTTCTTTCTGAAATTTTTGTAGAGCTTTGATCCAAAGTTTATTTATTCAACAAATCTTTATGGGTACCTAGTATTTATAAGACATCACACCAGTAATTTCAATAGAATATTCTAAGTATGGGTGAGACACAATCTGACAAAATCACTACACCTTTTGCTCTTTTTTTATTTTTCCCTCACATTTAAGTCTGTATTTAACTGGTTTCCCATAGATGTTAGTAAAAGAAATAGTGTGGTTTTGGGTCAGCAAGTGTATCTGAGATAAAGAAAAATTAGAAAGGAATATAAGAACTAGTAATTAAAGTTTTAAGTTATATAAAACTGTTAATAAACAGATTTAAATTGCATGGAGTAGTTATACTGGGTAGTGTAAAATTTGACATGTCTAAAACCACAATATTATATCTTAGTAGCAATCCAGGTTATGTGTATTGGGTGGAGTTGTAGACCAGTAAAGGGAATCATTTAAAAATTAATGCATGTCCTGCCCAAGGAGGTGTTTTTATAAGTGGCAGCATTGTTATGATTTGAAGTGTAAGGTTTCAATAGAAGTAAGAGTTTGCAACGAATGTTTTTGTGTGTAGGTTTACCACATTGTGCTATTACAAATTAAAATCACTTACTGTTTTTAGGGATTCTTACTTCATTAAAATATGTCATTATTAAAGTCCCTTGGTACATATTCAAACATTAAAAGGAAAAAATAATCTGCAGCACACCTGGTTGTGTATAATTGTCCTTGATTCTAATAGCAAAATTAGCAGAATTGCTCTGCAGTTAAAGATGTTCACATTATAGTCACCGATCTTGCTATTAATAGTTTTAAGAACTGTATTACACTTTCATGATGGCCTACTTAAAAATATATGTTTAAAAGTTGCATATTTTTTACATTATGAAGTAGGAGAGACTTGTAGAAGCAGACACTCATCTTTTTCCTCTGTAAGTCTCGGCTTTACTGCATACCACACAAAGTTCCTTTCCTCTATAAAGTTGTATGGCTCTGGGGCTAATATATTTTTGTTCGGGTCAACATAAATGTTTAAGAGTTTGCAGGTATAGTACACTTAAGGTTCTCATATATTTTAACTTCTCTCTGAGAAAAATTAATTTTGGTCAAGATGGTACTTACATATTTTTCCCAGTGTCTGGCTAGTTTTCTTCTCTCTGTTTTACCTCTTAGTTGAATAATGGTAATGTGAGGTGGAGGTGAGGCAGCAGTGTGATGGGTAATAAGTTAGAAAGTGAAGCAGGTTCCAGGCAGAGTAACCCAATATAAAGTAAGGGGCATCTTTTGTCACCTCTTGATTTGTCCACAGGACAATTGAGATATAGTTGATGTATACATTATGCAAGCTTAACATGTATTATATGTTGATCTGATACAAGTATATATTATGATGTGATTTGCATGGAAGCATTAGCTAACAGCACCCCTATCCCATTACATAATGACCATTTGTGTGTGTGTGTGTGTGTGTGTGTGTGTGTGTGTGTGTGTGTGTGTGTTGAGGACACTTAAGATCTACTCTCTTAGCAACTTCCAAATATATAATATAGCATTATTAACTCTAATTACCATGCTGTACATTAGATCCCAAAAATGTGTTCATTTTCTGACTGGAAGTTTGTATCCTTTGATCAACATCTCTCCATTTCTAGTACCCCTGCCCCCAGCCCCTGGTAACTACTACTCTACTCTCTGTTTCTGTGAGTTCAACCTTTTAAGATTCCACATATAAGTGATATCAACAGTGTTTGTTTTTCTCTGACTTCTTTTACTTAGCATAATGCCCTCGAGTTTCTTCCATGTTTTTGAAAATGGTAGAATTTTTCTCTTTCTTATGACTGGATAATAATCCATTATACATATACATATATATATATGTGTATATATATACATATATGTATATATATGTATATGTATATATATGTATGTATATATGTATATGTATGTATGTATGTTTATATATACACATATATATGCACATACATATATATATATAGACACAGACACATACATACACGCACACACATACACACACACACACACTTCACAAATTCTTCATCTATTCATTGATGAACACTTACGTTGTTTCTATGACATGGCTATTGTGAACAATATTGCAGTGAACATGGGACTGCAGATATCTTCAAGATCCTGATTTCATTTCCTTTGGATATATATCGAGAAGTGGGATTGCTGTTAAAATGTCTATACTACCCAAAGCCATCTATAGATTCAATGCAATCCCTACCAGAATTAAATGGCATTTTTCACAGAATAAAAAAAAAAACTGTCCTAAAATTTGTGTGGAGTCATAAAATAGTCAAAATAGTCAAAGCAATTCTGACAAAGAAGAACAAAACTGTAGACATCACACTTCCTGATTTCAAATTATACTACAAAACTATAGTAATCAAAACAGTATGGTACTGTCATAAAAATGGACACATACACCAATGGAACAGAATGAAGAACCCCAAAATAAACCCTTCTATTTATAGTCGATTAGTATTTGACAAGGGAGCCAAGAATACTCAGTGTGAAAAGGAGAGCCTCTTTAATAAGTGGTGTTGGGAAGACTGGATAACCCATCTTACACCACTCAAAAATTAACTTGAAATGGATTAAAGACTTAAACATATGACCTGAAACCCAAAACTCTTTGAAGAAAATAGAGAAGAAACTCTTTGACATTTCTCTGATGATTTTAAAAATATGATCAACAGCACAGGCTACAAAAATAAAAATGAAAAAAGTGAGACTATATCAAACTAATAGTTTTTGCACAGTAAAGGAAAACATCAATTAAATGAAAAGACAGTCTATGAAATGGGAGAAATTATTTGTAAATTCTATATCTGATAGGGTATTAATATCCAAATACATAAAGGATTCATGCAGCTCAATAGCAAAAACGAATGATTTAATTAAAAAATGGGCAGAGGAGCTGAGTAGACATTTTTTTCCAAAAAAGGCGTACAAATGATCAACAGGTACAGAAAAAATGCTCCATATCACTTATTGTCAGGGAAATGCCAGTCAGAACTGTGATGAGGTCTTACCTCACACATGTTAGAACAGCTACCATCCTAGAGAGGAGATGCGAAGCAAAGGGAAGCCTCATACACCTGGTGGCAACATAAATTGGTACAGCTCCTACAGAAAGCTGTGTGGAGGTTCCTCCAAAAATTAATATGCACCTTAGTTTTCAATGCTATAAAAAGAACAGTCATTTGTCAATTTCATTTATTTTTTCAAGCAAAATCTTTTTCAGTTTTTGCCCTTTAACATGAATAAGCTCTTACCAAACCATTTCATGCACAGTTCAGATTCAAAATATCCTATGGTTAGATATGGAGCATGAACTCCATTTAACAGAATCGAAGGGGCATTGGTTTTCTCTGTTATTTTAACTAACATGTTATTTCACAGTTTAGTTCACCAACCAGACTTGGGTTGTAATTGGCCATGAATTAGGTTTATTACCTTGAGAAAGTTATTTGGTTTCTTTTGACCTGTTTTTTCTTCAGTTAAATGTTAGTTTTGTATATTAGTTTAAAAGTTTATTAAAATATCTGCTTTTATATGGATTATATGGATGCTTTTTCTCCTTGCAAGTTTTCAAGAATCTTCTCCCCTTAGCCAAGAGGAGTTAGAGACTGTTGCTGGATTAACAGCATTGAGGTCTTCTGTGAACATTTTTTTGAAATGCAGAATTCTGGAGGTTTTTAACCAGTGAGTGTAGAGTGGGACTATTTTAAATAGCCCCACAATTTAAGAGCTACTTTAAAATAGCTTTCCAGTGAGAGTATGAGATGAAGCTGTATCTGGGAAGCAACTGGATTGTCATAAATTGCGTGCCATTTATTGGCAGACCAGCATGATGTCACAGCAGCCTCTCTTCTCTGATAGGGCTGTGGAGAAGGCTCTGGGGAGTTATGTGAAACAACTCAGCTTATCCCAGGACACCTCAAGTATTCAGCTAGTCAATTCACATTATATCCATTTTAAAAAGAAAAGTATATTTCCCACATGATTGAATTAGTTTAAATTTCTATCCGGGCTGATAAAAGGAATCAGTTATATGACCCTAGCGTTAAGGATGGAGAAGTAATAGTAGATGGTAATTTAACATTGAGGAGAATGAATGAGTTAGAGCTGATTTAAAATCAGTAAAGGCTGCAGTAGGGACAGATGGCTCCAGCATCATATTTTATGTATATTTAAAGGGAAAAAATTCTCTATCTACATGAGACGTTTTTATTCTTTTTTCAAAATGCAGAGGTACCTATGATAATGACACATTCCAGAACAAAAGAGACATGTTGACCCCCAAGAAATTAAATTAGTTATTTTTCGGTGGGACTCAGAGAGGCTCAGCAGCCACAAGTCACACTTTCCCTGATGCACATCAATGACCTGCAGAGAAAAGGGCGTTTCACTCTTGTGACAGTTTCAGTCAAACTTTGCTTCTATAATGGTCAGCATGAACCGGGTGAGGAAGCCTTTGTGTCTGTGTGTGAAGGTGGCCAGGGTGTCTTTTGAAGGTTTACTTGGAAATACACGTCTCCCCTCATGGGGTCTCTGGCCTCACTGATGGTGGTGACCTGGAAGACCCCCATCTGATTCAGGGAGCACTGGTTCTCCTAGAAGCTGGTCCAAACACCAAAGAGCATTTTCCTGTCTATCATTTGTATTCTATTTAATTATGTCACCTAATTTCCAAAGAATGAATCCTTATGTTTTTGAGCAATATCAGAAATGAGGCTTTTTATCATCTAAGAATTTGTGTTAAGAGGATTTGTTTGGCAGTGTTAAAATCATAAGCCAAATTAAGTACAGTTTATTTCAATGTACCAATTTCATGGTTCATGAATTCATTGTTGTTATTATTGCTAACTTTCTAATTTTGCCTTGAAAATGAACTGTAAGTGCTATCTGACAAACTTTGTGTAGTAACTAAAAGCCTCATTGGTTAAAGGTAAAATAGGTAGAAATGCTTATACTTAGACAAAATGGACAAACAATGGTTTATAAAATAAGAAGGAGTTTTCATTAGAACAAAATGGAACACTTTTGTAAATGAAAAGGCGGTTCAGATTAATTGGCAGTACTGAGTCAGTTGTTTATGGTAGAAAATTGGCTTATCTTGTAGTGGCAATTTTAGTATAGACAGTAGGGCAAAGAATTTTAAACCTGCTTCTAGTCTACTTGTAATATTAACTTATTTTTAAGACACTTTATTTACATTTAAACAAATTCTAACTATTTCAGTTGCAGCTATTCTGAACTAAGTGCTAATATAGTTAACTAAGGCAATTCTGAACTAATGCTCATGTAAATCTAAGTAATTACATAAACTACATTTCATTCTGCAATTGATATTTTGCAATTATATTTAAATTTTTTATGGCTGGCATTACTCGACCTCAACTTTTCTACAAGTAGATAAATTCGTTTTCTGAAATTATCTTGTTATAATAAATTGACAAAGAAAGGAAAAAAAAACACGTTCTTATTTAAGGAATTTAAAGCACCCACATTTTACTAACACAGTTGTATTGAAAATGTGTTTTTAAGAAATGTTTGATATTTTAGTGTTACTCTTGAAAAGAACACTTTCATAGTAAATGTTTCTGTTTAGCCCTTGTTTTCTTCTCTGTGAATCCAAACTTTTTCAGGTACTCCTTTAACAACATTCCCTCTCTCTTTGATTCTCCTCTCTCCCTTTTTTTTAAGTCACCAGTGGCTCCTTAATTGAAAAGTAAAATTGATGCTTTCAGTTCTTAGGGTTATGTAGACTGTCCCAGTATTCAGTGATAGGAACCAATCCTTTGTTCTTAAAAGTTTCTCCTTCCTTCACTTCTATGACATTTTTTTAATGACTCCATTCCTCCCTGAATGAACTTTTCGATTTTGCTCTCTCGAGTGGAGCTGAACTGGCCTCAGTTCTGACACTGAATTCTCACATCATGTAGTATTCTCCTCGGGCAATCTTATCCGCCCTGGTAGTTTCCAATATAGCCTGTAAGCAGAAAATTCTCAAGTTGATACTTGGCTCCAGAGCACCTTTTTTCCCTGATTGTATCCTGGAACATTCCCCTGGAACATTCCATATGCAAATCCCACATTACTTCATCCTACACATGCCTGAAAGTAAAGGTGTTTCTTTCCCTTAAATCTGCTTCTCCTTTTTATTTCTTATCTTTGCTAATGGAGCCATCATCCTCTTAGCCCATACTGCAGGCTTCTCTATCTTACCTCAGCATCATTATCCAGAAAGCTGCTGGAGCCCGAAATTAAGGCTGTATTCTCTTTTCTTTTCTTGGTTCAGTTAATCGGCAAGGGATGCCTTGAGAAAATAACCTAAATATATTCACTACTCTCCACCATCACCACTACTACCTGTGGAACTTAAAGTCTAGACTTTAGGACCGGTTAAGACATAAAATAATCATATGAAGATTAAAGCTTTTTTTTTTTTTTTTTTTTTCTTTACTGCCAAATCAGATAAAACATCTCAACTTGGCTGTGGAGCAAAATTAGTGTCTCTAAAATTTTCTCCAAGTTTAGACTTTGGCATAATTTGAATTTAGTCTCTCTTTCACATCTTCCCTCCACTTCTAAAGGAGGGAATTGGGAATGCCAGGGGAGAGAGAGAGAGAGAGAGAGAAGAAGAGGGAGGAAGAGATAGATGAAGAGAGGGAGCTGGCACCCAGGTAAGCATACATAGCTCCTTATAACATTATCTAACATTATCTCAACTTCTTTCCACAAGAGCAGAAACTAGTATTTCTTGTTTAGCATGATATTTCTAGCATCTTAAATAATGTCCTTATATTTTGATACCTGATAAATATAGGTTGAATAAATAAGAAGGATTGTATAAAATCTTTTGCGTTTCTTTTCCTAGATTTGATTGCACATGTTCATATTCTTATTATATTTCTTTTTTTTTATCACTATTGAAATATTTTTCTCTATCTATAACCATACTTTCCTTTTTTACATTTCTGTCTCTTTACCTGTTATGGATTAAATGTTTGCGTGCCCTCAACACTTACATGTTAATGCTCTAACCCTAATACATAGTAGCAGGAGCTGGGGCCTTTAAGAAGTAATTAGGTTTAGATGGCGTCATGAGAGTGAGGCCCTCATGATGGGATTAGTGCCCTTACAAGGGGAGACCAGAGAGCTTATTCCTTCTCCCTTTCTGCCCTTGTGAAGATATAGCAAGAAAGTGGCCAACTTCAGATCATGAAGAGAGCTCTCACCATACATCAGATCTCCTGGCCCCTTTATTTTGGACTTTCCACCTCCAGAACGTTGAGAAATAAATGTTTGTTTTATAAGCCACCTAGTCTGCGGTTTGTTATAGTATCCTGAAAAAAGCTGCCAACTAAAATGCAACAACCTCTGTGAGAATGGAATCAATGTCATTCATCTCAGGTCCTGACATTCATTCATTCTTTCAGTTATCTCTTCTTTATTCAAAAGCATTTATTAAGTGCCTGCTTCTTATAGGAACTACTTTAGGTGCTGAAATATAAAAGTAGCTAAGGAACAATCTCTGCTTTTGGTAAAGTTATAAGCTAATAGAGAAACAAGTCTGCAAATAAGTAGGTGCAATAAAATATTCTGCTGTGAGAGAAAATTGTGGATGTCATTCAGTGTAGGAAATGAGTTGAATTTATATTTATTGAGTAAAAATTGAATAAAAAGCTTTTGCTGAATATTTTGCCTTCATTAGCAGCTTATTTTCATTAGAAAAACATGTAACATCTTAATTTTACATATGAAAAGCTATTGAGTAACTGTGTGTTAACCTTAGGTTTAATAATTCTAATTTCTGCCCAAGTTAAGCATTATAATTTGGATATCTCTTTTACCTTAACTCTTTGCAATCATATAAAAAATAATTTTACATTTTATGTCTTTTTCTATGTCCCATGTGGTTATAATTTCCTCTACATCCCTCATTTTACTTGAAAGAAAAACTATTTTGACAGAAAAAAAGTTCTAAAATGACAAGTCGGTTTAAGAAATTTTACTTAATTTTAGTCTAGAGAATTATTTCAAATTCATAATATCTTTGAACTAGATACTCATTCAGTCCTTACGGGTATGAGACTCTGCAACTCAGGGATGCTCAAACTTTTAGACTAGCACAGTAGTAGTAGGAATTAGGTTTTTTTCCAGTATCTTTCTATTTCCCAGTCCTTACGGTTATTTTGCCCCCTTGATATTGACCACTTTCCAGTTAAAATAAAGATTGCCTGATCATCATGATTCCATCGGAGTATACATGCTGTGTTTATCCTTATGACCTTAGATGTAGAAGCCTGTGGACCCCCTGCATGGCAAACATCCTGCCAGTGCACTGTAGATGCTCCGTGAGCCAACCTGTAGGCACCTCCTTGGGACAGTCTTTCACCAAGGTTGACAGCACTGATCCTAACCTTGATCCACAGATGTGTTATGTTCGTCTGTGATGCATGGGCACTTTTGAGGCACCTTTGGATGGCTGTGGATGAAAAGCATGGTCAGGGGCCGGTTTGATGTTGTAGGAGATAAGACTGAAACCCTACTGGGCATTACTGCTGCTGGACTTGATGGTTTATGACCATCAGAAGCCAGTGAGTGGGACACTGTGATGTTGCTTATTCATTGCCAGGCCGGGTTTGTTTTTTCATAGCCTGGCACTTGTTAACACTCTGGTTCCAAGCTGAGCAATTCCAGAGTTGTTCCTCTCCATTTCCTATGAAACAGAGCTACAAAACTCTTTAGATTTGGGATTTTTATTAAGTCACTTAAGTTAGAATGAGGGTTAGTTATTAACCATAGGGACCATCAAATCATCTCACTTTTTTTTTAAACATATCTATTATTTTATATTTGCTTCACTTTTTAAAAAAAACATATCTATTATTTTATATTTGCTTCTAGTAGCTGTCCTCATAAATCTTAATTAAAGGCTTTCTCAGACACTGAATTTAAGCTGTCACCCATCACAGCTTTGTTAAAATGTCCATCTCCATTAAAACCTTATAAAAATGCAGCATTTATTACCTTTTCAACTCATGTTGCCTTTATCTCTACAAGTATTGTTTGTGCAGGGAGGGTGGATATATGTTGGCAGCTTAACCTTCCCTGACAGGTGGTGGTGAGCAGCAACAGCAAGCTTTTCTCTCTCCACAGAGTTAGTTGTATCCTATAAAATTCTGAAACTGTGGTTAGCTAGATACAGGATATCTAGAATGGGTCAAACAAAAGTCAACCTTTGGCTCTCACTCCATGTCATTAAGGGGTAAAAGAGTCAAGATATTTTTTCTCAGATCACAAAAAGCAGCCTAAAATAATTTCGATATGTTGGCATGATCCTGTTGAGTCTTTGCAAATTTAAGAAAAACTATATACCAAAATTTATGAACAAAAAAAATATGTGTTGATTTTAAATTGTACCTCTGGTATTTCATTGTGGAAGCAGACATAACTTAAATCTAATATAGCTGCCTTGGCTTTATTGAATGGTGTTTTAGGCATTTGCTTTTCATAACTGGATTGACTAGGAAATAAACTTGAGAAGGTGAGGATTTCAGGTGAAGACCTCAAAGTATGACTAAGTGGGACATTTAAAAGTAGAAAGCTGAAAATTATGTAAAACAGACCTTCAGAATACTGCAGCATCAAATACCATCACTGCACTGACTCCAATCAAAAAATATCAAGTTCTTCAGTCACGGGGAATAAAAGAATCAAATCGGGTACTCACAGGTAAATCAGTGACATGTTTCGGCACCAAACTATTTAGATACTACTGAAGTTTCACAGTTGCTGCCAGGCAGGTCATGGTAAGGGTTAAAACGCTTACTAGTTGTGACACTCTGTCTTGATAACCTTATTAATCTTTCAGAGGCCCTGGAGGAAATTGCTAATAACCGAGAACAAGTTATAACTAATACACTTGTGTTTCATCCGGTTGTAATCCCGTCTCAGTTATTCAAAGACCTTTTTCAACTAAAACCTTTCCGATTCTCCTGTGTGTCATTCATCTGTAAATGGTGACAGTGCTTCTGCTGATTCCAAGGGGGCAGCTCAGCTAGTCAATATCAGTTTCTCCTCTTGTGTTCTGTCCAGCTGTGACTGCAAGCCCTTCCAGGGCAAGACTTTCTTGTTCCCTTGCTTCACTTACCTCCCTAGTGTCAAGCACAGAGCTCTACATAGATAGGTTTGCAAATGTACTCGATGATAGCAGTGGAAATATTTCCAAGGACACATTTTGTGAGTGAGGCAGTAAGGAGACTCCTCCCCACCCCCAATTATTTGGAAAAACTATGATCATAAGACTGCAATGTGCATTACCTAATCTAAGACATCCACCTCTTAGCAATGTTTTTAACAAAAAGAAAGCCCCCATATTTCTCTGTAATTATGTTGTTTATACACGTAGAAAAGACTTAAATTATATATTTTTCTCTCAAATTTCAGTGCCACTACTACATTTTAATAGACATTTTACTCTTTAAAATAGGACATTTTTTAGAGAGGTCTTTACATAATGCGAGGAGAGATGCTTGTACAGAGGCAGTAAACGCACAATTCATCACACCATTTTATGTAACAGAGCTACATGAAATTTATTAAAAGAATAATTACTGAATAAATATACTGAATAAATATACTGCTCCCTCATTTACTCATCATTCATTCATTCATTCATTCAAGCATTTATTCTGAGCTCTAGGTATATCACTGGAAAAAATTGCTCCTGGTCCTCATATGCTAGTGGATAGGAAACACAGTAGCCAAAGAAACTAAAATGTATAGAATATAAATTATGGTAATTTCTGGGGAAAATATAAAGGAGGTAAGAGTAACAAGGAGGTCCAGGTACAGGTGCTGACATTTTACATAGGGTGGTCAGAGAAGGCTTTGTTGCGAAGGTGACATTTATTTCAAGACCTGAAGGAGAAGAGGAAGCCCACCATTCAGGGCTCTTGGGGAAGAACATCCTGGGCAGTTGAGTAGAAAGTTCTCAGACGGAGGAGCTATTTGACCAGCCGAGGGGCCAGGGTGGCTGGAGCTCAACGTGAAGTGGGAGAGTAGACGGAGGTGAGGCCAAGGAGGTAGGGAGGGTGATGGTGTAAAGCCGTGCTGGCCATTTCAAGCATTTTTTCTTTTATTCCAAATGAGGTGGGAAGCCACTGGAGGGTTTTGAAAGTAGGTTATATTGGCCAAAAATACAGTGCATTTTAAGAATTTAGAATAAGTAAATATAGTAGCTTATTAAAGAAATTGGGTTATTAAAAGATATTTAGAATCTTATCCTAAATTCTCTGGAATGATGCATTATTATAAACCTTCCCTGTTATTATTATTAGAGTATATAGAATCTCTTATATTTTATGCAAAAATTAGATGTAATAACATTTTAAAGGATTGCCATATACAGACAATCTGGTAATACTGTTTTTACTTTAACAGGCATAATGTAGATTAAAATATGGAGAGTTTTAAATGGTGTGAGGCAGACTACCTCTGAAGCAAGTGAGCCTCACGGTCTCAGGCAGGAGCTTGTTTTCTATCCTTGGGGGCTACATAGAGTCAGCATCAGCAACCCCCTTCAGAAAGGATCACCGAATTATTTGACAAGAGCTACTGAAAAAGTGTGGGCAGTAGTCAAACTGGAAGCTTCCCTTTTGTAGGAAAGAACTATGGAATCAGAGGAATTTATAATCCTTTCTTAACTAAACCTGTGGCAATGATTTCCTTAACTTCCTTGAACTGTTCAGTTTTCTCCACTCTGAGATGGACATAATTATCTCATTATGTTGTGAAGATTCAATAAGAGAACGTAAATGGAAGTGCCCTGCCTGGTGCCATGTAAACTGTACAGTAGATTTCAGTTAATTTCCTCTTCTCATCTGAGCAACTTTTTTCTTTAATCTTGTGACAGGCATCATTATCTTCCTTCTTTATCTTTTAGCTTTATTGAGATACAGTTGACATATAATATTGTATAAGCTTAAGGTGTATAATGTAGTGATTTCACATTTTTATATATTGTAAAATGATTACTTAACACATCCATCACCTGATGTATAATAATTATTTTTGTGGTGAGAACTTTTAAAATCTCCCTTAGCAACTTTCAAATATACAGCACAGAATTGTTAGCTATAGTCACCATGCCATATATATTACACCCCCAGAACTTGGTGTGTGCCTTTTGATAATCTTCAGTCATTTCACACATCCTCCCACTGACCCACCCTTGGCAAACACCAGTCCGCATATGAGATCATATAGTATTTGTCTTTCTCTGTCGTTATGCTATTCATTTAGCATGATGCCCTCAAGGTCCATCAATGTTGTTATAAATGGTAGGATTTTCTTTTTTATGGCTGAATAATATTTTATCATATATAATGACATATTTTACTTATATATATGTGTCACACATATATGTCAGATTTCCTTTATCCATTCATCAGCCAATGGGCACTTAGGTTTTCACATCTTGGAATAATGCTGCAGTGAGCATAGGGGTGCAGACAATTTTATTTCCTTTGGATATATACCCAGAAATGGGATTGCTATATCATATAGCAATTCTATTCTTAAGTTTTGAGCCACCTTTATATTGTTTTCCACAGTGGCTGTACCAATTTACATTTGTACCAGCAGTATACAAGAGTTCTTTTCTCTACATTCTTACCAACACTTACCTCTTGCCTTTTTGATAATAGCCATTCTAATAGGTGTAAGTTGATATCTCATTGTGGTTTTGGTTGGTATTTCCCTGATGATCAGTGATGTGCACCTTTTTGTGTGCCTGGAGGCTATTTGACTATCTTTGGGAAAAAATGTCTATTCAGGTTCTTTACACATTTTCAAATTGTATTATTTGTTTATTATTGAATTGTATGAGTTCCTCACATATTTTGGATATTAATTCTTTATCAGATATGTGTTTTGCAAATATTTTCTCCATTTCTATTTATTATATCCTTTGGGGCATCATGACATTTAGGCCTAGAAGGAACCATAATGATCTTTTCTACCAGCCTGTCTGAAGCTTAGCTGCCAACTAAATACAAATACAGTGAGAACTTAACTATTTTCATAGTTAACTTTTGGAAAATTGATATGGTCCACTGTGGCATTAACTTTGCATATATTAGGCTTAAATCCATCTTTTGGGGCCAGTCATGAAAACATTCTAAATTCTTTTGGTCATGTTAGCCTTACACATTCTGAAGGCACCGAAGATATTTGCAGAATTTTCTCTTCTGGCAATCATCTTTTCCTCCTTCAGCTAATCTTTGTACAATAGGGTTTTGATTCTCCTCATCTTCTTGGTGACCTCTCTTTGAACATACTTTAGTTTACCTCTCTTTTTGAAGTGTGTGGCTTAGATGTGGTTTGATATAGACACATAATAGAATGGAATTATTTCTCTTCATCTGGACAAAATATTCTATTAATATGGACAAGAATTGCATTAGCCTTTTGGCACACATTACTCAGTGCTGATTTATATCAAGCTCCTGTCAATCAATACTGCTGGTACTTTTTAATATACACTCTTGCTCAGTTATGCCTCTTATATCCATATAAGTTTAGTTGTTTGAAATAAAAAGATTTTACATTTTTTTTTGTAACTAAGTATCATCTTGTAAGTTTATTGTTCTGTCTTTTGGGATTTTTTTGGTTGTTGATTCTATCACTTTTAGGAATTAATAGTTTCAGAACTTAGCTCAGATAGGCTAGTAATGTTCTTTTAAGAACTACTCTGTCAAAGACTGCCATGAAAATGTAAAAAATCTTTAACAGAGAGTTTATCATAGAGGTTAAATGAACAGATTTGGGTCAATCCAGATTTCAAGCCCTAGCTCTGCCACTTTCTAGCTGAATTCATTTGCTCACTTAACAAATTGGGTATGTGACACACCATCCTAGGCACTTAGGACGCATCAGCACATAAACAGCAAAAGTACTTGTCCATCAGGAGCTTATAGTCTAGCAAGAGAAGAAACTTTGGAAAAGTTATATATAGTCTACAAACCTAAGTTTTCTCGACTGAAAAATAGAGATAAATGTAGTGGTATATTCATTAGTGTTCTTTAATGAAACAAGCCAGTAGGATGTATATATAATTTTTAGAGATTACACACACACAAACACACACACACACACATATACACACACACTTGATTTATTACAAGGAATTGGCTCACATTATTATGGAGGCTGGCAAGTCCCAAGATGTGCAGTTAGCATGTTGGAGGCCCAACAGAGCTGATAGTGTAGGTCTAGTGTTAAGACTGACAGGCCCAAAACCCAGAAACAGCCAATGTTTCAATTTGAGTCCAAAATCAAGAAGAAACTAATGTTATAATTTGAAGGCAGTCAAGGAGGAAGAATTTTTTCTTACTTGGGGAAGAGTCAGACTTTTTGTTCCATTTAGACCTTCAACTGATTGTATGGGGCTCACCCATACTTGGGAGAGTAATCTGCATTACTCAGTCTACCAAGTTAAATGTCAATATCGAAACACACTTTCACAGAAACATCTAGAATAATGTTTGACTCAATGTCTGAGCACCCTGTGGTCCAGTCAACTTGACATATAAAATTAACCATCACAAATGGTGCTGAGATTTTAGGAGTATTGTACATAAAGGGTTTAGCATAGTGAGCTCTCAAGAAATGATAGTTATTATTTGCATGAAGTATTTTTTGAAATTACTTCTTCAGTATTAAGAATAGAATCATACCTTTCTGATGCTGACACTCTATTGGAGTGAGACTCCATTTGCTATTTAGTCTTGGGAAGAAACCAAGTTCATATAGTCTATAGTTGGCTAGTAGTTCTTTCTCTGCTAATGTCTATTTCCAGTTTCTGTGAAGACTTACATTCTGTCCCACATGTGTGAGGCAAGGGAATCAACTACAGACACCTGGCCGCCATCTGCACAAGCTTCCAGTAATGAAATAGTTATGAAGGTCTCTGGTTCTTTCAGTGTTTTTTTTGGCAGCACTTCCTTTTTAAAGAAAACATTAGAAGCTTTGGGAAGGTTTAAGAAAGACTGAAAGGTAGGTTTTTTTTAACTCCTCCTTTGAACTCACTGCAGGAGTAGTTCACTTTACTTATAGCTAACTCAATAATTAATGATCATTCCAGGGTAAGACTGGCTCATAATACTGCCAAATAATTCATACATGTAGAAATGGCAGTTGTCTCATTTACTTGTTATGCCAACACTTGTCAACCTCAGCAACAGCTTTCAACTCTGTTAAATGTTGTTTAAATGAAAATTTAAATTGAAATTCTAAAATGAAATTGAAGCATCCAGCATTTGATAATAAATAAAATATGAATTTAATACTTTACTCAAAGGCAGTATGGTTAGTAAGTCTTAAAAGTAAAAGTGACATATTTTATTCTTTGACTGCAGAGAGAGTTTGGGATTCTGATTATCTTTTAAAGGCTGAGATCCAATTATTTTTGAGAATTACAGATGAGAAAAATATTTTGGAGTAAATTATATTGAACTGCATTAATTAACAATGAAAATATTTCAAAATAAAATCATTTCAAGAGGGAAAACACATCAAATCATAAACTATACTTTTTATTTTTTATTATGAAAAATTCAGCTATAAGGACAGAAAAATTTGATTCCCATATTTTTATCACTTATCAATATTTTACAATATTTGCCTCATCTACTTTTTTGAACTTTAATTGTAAACTTATCTTGTCTGTATTTTTAAGGCGTATCTTAATTAGAAATAAAAGAAATCCTGCCTTTCCCCCATGGATTGCTATAAGTGTTGAACATTTTAAGGCAGAAAATATTTTACTACTTTTTTCTTAGAAGTAAAAACTCACCAAAGTTAAGCAATATATGGAATTATTGGTATGCTTTACCATATATGGTAAGCAATATATGGAATTATTGGTATGCTTTACCATCATTTTTAAATAATTAGTGAAGAAATAGACGGCCTCTATGACTTTTTTAGGGCATTATCTCTCATCCCCTGCCCATAAAAGTGCATTCTTCACAAATAAGTGAATGTGATAAGAATCTCAATAAACAAAATCAAGGTATACTGTTATTCTAGGAAAGAATTTGACAAAGATTCTCCAGGGCATCCCTGTATACCAAAGGGGAATTAGGGGTAGCCAACGGAAGTTGGGTGGATTTGTGATCTCTAGTAGAGGGCAACATGGCAGCGGGGCCAGGTGGGTGAGGAATGAATCCTGGCTTTGATTCTGAGTAGTCATGGGCCTGTGAGCAAATCACATCTTTGCTAAGCCTCAGGTGTTTTCAGAGTTATAACAGGAATGAAATGTCTAGCTCCCCAAATTGTTGTGAGGATTAACCACATATGTAAAGATTTTTTGTAAATACTCAGTAATGGCATCCAGTTAATGTTTTCAAACAGTGTAACAGGAAGAGCCTCATGAGGTTCGGAGACATGAGGAGGTGGTATTTACTCCCACAGTATTGTTTGGGTTTTAGATTTTTTGGTAGAGTGCCCAAACTCTAGAGTTAGCTAGTAGTAATGTTGTTGGCATATGGTGGACGCCTAATAACTTATTATTGAAATTTTGTTCCTTGGAGTGATGTATAATGGACCAGTGTCAAGCCCTCGGGGTACATTTGCAGTTTAATGATATGAGGATTATTTATCTACTCTTCTTAATATTTTTTGCCAGTATTGTGATAAAGATATAAAGACCAGGCATATCAAACTTGAAAGTAACTAAATTTAGATTAAAAACTTCTCAGGTGAGACTATAGGCTAAGACCAACAAAATAGAGTGTATAGAAGAAAAACTAATCAACAGAGTAATTTTACCTGATGCTAATTTTTTTTCTCTGACTTTTTATTTTGAAAAAATTAACACTTATAGAAATGCTGAAAGGATAAAACAAAGATCAGCAGCGTAACTTTAACATATTCAGACATTGTTAAAATTTGCTATATTTGCTTTATCTCCTCTTATTTGAATATGTGTATATATGTGTTTGCTGAATAATTTGGATTGAACGTGTAGACATCAGGACATTTTACTCCCAGTTTTAAGCATGTGTATCAAGAAAGAACGTTCTTCTATATAACTTATACTATTATCACTACAAAGGTACAGTAATAGACATCATATTTAAATTTTCTGGTATAGACATCATACTTAAATTTTTTTCAAAGAAAAACAATTGTTTTATTAATGTGAAAGATTTTAAGAAAATATTAAATGTATATTGTTATAGTAGCAATTCTTAGTAGATTTTTTTATTTTTAAATTGAAAAACATTTTATTTCCTCTTGACATTTAATTATATTAGTTTCAAGTATACTGCATAGTGGTTAAACATTATGTGAATTATAAGTTAATCCCCCAATAAATCTTTTACTAACCTGGCACCATACATCATTATTACAGTATTATTGAGTATATTCCCAGTGCTTTACTTTACATCCCTGTGTCTATTTTGTTACTGCCAGTTTGTGTACTTCTTTATCCCTTTACCTTTTTCACCCAACCCCCCAGCCCTTTTTCCATCTGGCAGCCATCTGTTTGTTTTCTGTCTATGAATTGTTTCTGTTTTGTTTGTTCATTTTTGTTTTTTAGATTTTATATATAAGTGAAATCATAAGGTATATGTCTTTGTTTAACTTATTTCACTTTGTGTAATGTTCTCTAGGTCCATCCCTGTTGTTGCAAATGGTAATATTTCATTCTTTTTTATGGCCAAATAATAGTCCATTAAATATATGCACGACTTCTTCTTTACCAGTCATCTGTCAGCGGACACTTAGGTTGCTTCTATATATTGGTTTATGTAATAATGCTGCAGTGAACATAAGGAAGATGGATATGTCTTTTCAAATTAGTGTTGTGGATTTCTTTGGCTAAATACCCAGAAGTGGTATTTCTGGGTCATGTATAGTTCTATTTTTAAATTTTTGAGTTACTTCTACATTGTTTCTTATGAGCCAACTTTGTGACTGGCTATTAAAATATAATTTATTCTACTTTAGGCTAATTAATTCAGGTAAGAAGTGTGGTCTAAGGAAGATGAAGGTTATTTTGTATTTAAATTGGTAAGACTCCATCTGGATTTTTTTTTTTTTAACCAGGATTCTACATTTTACAAAGAACAATAGAAGGAAATCAGGGTTCCTCAACTGTGGCATTGTTGGCATTTTGGATCAGATAATTCTTTGTTTCTGTCCTGTGTATTGTAGATATTTAATAGCATCCCTGACCTCTGCCCACTAGATACCAATAGAATCTCCACCTCCCCAACCTTGCCTGACAACATAAAATATCTGTAGGCATTGCCACATGTCCCCTGGGTGACAAAATTGACTCTGGTTCAGAGCCATTGTGCTAGAGAATATTGAAAAGAAAGCCCTAAGGAAATAGAAAGCTGAGAAAGTATAATCATGAGAAACAATGAGGCCAAGTGCCCTTAATTTTTAGGATGGTACCAGTTCCTTAATTTCATTTTTATTTATATTTTTCTGTCTTAAAATCAGTCTTTCCATTAAACTAATCTTTTGACATTTGAGTTGTGTTTCATTCATTTATTTTTGTTTCTGGCATGTCAAATAGCTTTTGTTACACTGGAGAACCTTATTGTTTTATAAAACAAAGTGAGCTAAACTGGAGAAGAAATGGCTTGATGTGGACAGTTACTAAAAAGACATTTTTAAGTACTTGAAGAGATGCCAGAATATTAGATTATTCTGTGGGAAAGAGATGAGATGTTCTTCAGAGGGCAGAGCAAATAGCAGTGGATAAAAATTAGATTTCGTTTTAATATCAAAAATTTTAAACAATATACTTATTTAGCAACAAGTATTTTTGAAGTATCTTGATTGTTAACACTGAAATATGAGTATTGTGTAAGAGAAATGTAACTACAATACTATTAGGATTCTGTAATATATAAATTTGTAAGATATAAAAATATTAATTAAAAACAAACTTTCTGGTATCTCTATTTTAAATTGTCTAAATTTATCCTGGAATCTATTAAATACTTCAAAATAAAGTATGCGGATTGAGGCATAAACAAGAAATAAACTACTAGAAAGGAGAAAGAGAAAACATCCCTTTTAAAATATATTTGGTAACCTTTTTGATTGTGTAGTGAAAATAGCCATAATGATAGGAAAAATTTATTGAGTACTTACTGCATGACGGTCATTGTGTTATGCCTCATTTAGTTTCCACAGTACTCCAACAAAATAAACATTTGTACTTTACCCATTTCCATATGAAGAAAAAAAGCTTTTGTAATTATAAAAAATAAACCTGTTTTTAAGTAGAATTTATAAAGTGAATATTGCTTTCAAAGTTGCCACTGTTGGAAGTAGGAATTAAATTTATCTCAATAATATTATCAGGCTTATTAATAATTTTAGAATTGTCCTTTGGTATCATTTTTCAAAGTTAAATATATCTGCATATCTGAATATCTAGCCAACCAAATTATTAGGTGTGTGTCTCATCCATGAAGATTAATTTTTTAGTTACTATACAGTTCATAAAATCACACCCTCTACCATTTTTATGACAAGGATTTCTATTTTCAGGTCAATATGAGAAAAAATTCAAAATGTACTTGTAGTTTCTGAAAACATCTCCAAAAGTAACATAGAAGCTCAGATTTATGGGATTATTCTCAAATTATATTTGATAGTGACTTTAGGTCTTCCTTGGAATCTTGCCTGAAGTCAGATTCAAAACTAAAGTAAGAGCCTTGAGGTGTAGGGAAGGGGTTTGTATGTGGAGCAGTTAGCTTTGTCAGTGTGGGAGACATTTTCTAGAGCAAATACTAAAGCAAAGAAGATTATTTTACTTGGAAAAAAGCAGCCTGAGAAGAAGGACTTACTCGTGTTCAAGTCTAGGAAAGCTATGTGTTAATGAGTAATTATTTCCCATTCAATTAAGAAGAGGACAGGAAGGTTAAACCCAATTTGGAGGGTTTGGGTAACAAGTTATGAAGGGCGTCTTGACTGTAAAGGCTGTGAGAGGCTAGAATACATTACTGAGGGAATTTAAGTGTGACAGAGTTACTTTCCTTCAGTGTGACAGTCTGTTGGCAGTTATTTCAAATCATTATAGTGTCTGTTTTCAAAGTTATCTTTGAATGAGAAACATTCATTTATGCCATATCCCTTCCACATGAATTTTAAAACATGAGGGGATGAATTTGAAATCCATACTATTTAACAAGTGGTGAATGAAAACTCAATTCTAAATTATTTATTAGTACAAGGATCATAGGGTTAACTAGGGAAGTCAGAGAAGGCCTCAAAAGATCCATGTGGGTATTTCTGAATTTATTTTAGGTACCTACATATATGCCTTTATTCTTTGTCTCTTAAGTTGAATTGCCAGATTTAGTAAATAAAAATATAAAGTACCCAGTTAAATATGAATGTCAGATAAACTGTGAATAATTTTTAATATTAATATATCCCATAGACTGTGTACATGTAATAAAAATTATTCTTTGTTGTTTATCTGAAATTAAAATTTGACAGGGCATCCTGTGTTTTGTCAGGTAGGCCTACTTATAAGGGATGCGTGCACGGAGGTGGTTTAATCCTGAAGTTAATGTAGCTTGAGTTTTCAGGGCTCTTAACTTGCAGGATATTTTATCTCCTGTTGTATTTGCAACATATAGTCTTTTCTTTAAAGAGCTTTCTCTGCAATTATATAAACCTCAGGCTCTACAGAACTTGGGTCTGCCCCTGCAGGCCGATAACACGAGGAGATAAGAGTAGGCAGGAGACGAAAGAAGTATGTTTAGCAGGCTCGAGAGGACCATTGATGCCCTTGTCACATTCGGAAATCATTTTCCAGGAAATAATTAAATAATCACTGAGCCTTAAGCCTTCTTTGTACTTGAAACTTTACTGTCATTTTGTAGACAAAAGACAGAGGAACAACTTTTACACCTTGTTGATATAGCTTCAGAGTGAGTAATCTAAATGAGAAATTTAGTAAAACTACTTTTTTTATGTACATAGTCAGCAAATGAAGGATCGACAGCTTTTTTTCCCAATTACCAGATTGATTCAGCTCTTCACATTATTGGAGACTTTATAAAGGAAATTTTAAAATAAAAATGAAAAATGTAAAAGAGAATGGTCCCCAGGGGAACAGATTTGGCTTGATGCTAAGGTCCATCCATGGGAAAAGCAAAGGCTACATTTTTGTCTCTTTTTAATGTAATGTGCTGCTTTATGTAATAAACCACACAAGAAATGACTAAATGCTAGTGCATTTACTAGAGCCCTCCAGACACTACCTGGTTCTCAGAGCCCATAGTTTTGGGACATTGAAGTGCTGTTAACTTGGTTTTCAGGTCAGATCTTTTGTGGCTTCAGGAAGGTTGCAAACTGTGTAGAGAAATCCCCACTCCATGTCTAATATATAAGGTATCATATAAGGATCATATAAGGATCCTATGAATTCCTCTTCATTGAAGAAATTAATTCAGCAGATGCTGGTTGTGTGTTTCCTGCATGCCAGATTCTGTGATAGGAATGGGATTGCTTTGAGTGTCCAGTGTTCAACAGTGAATTGATTAAGCATATGCTTTTAAACACTTATTTAGGCTTTTAGACTACATAAGTGAACAACCTATTTGGGAAAATAGAGCTCATCCTACACTGTGCATAATGTGGTGCTGGATAATTGTTCTCAAATTTCCACTCCTTTGCCTTGTGCCATTGTCATGCCTCCCACTACTATATGTGAAATATATACCTCTTCTCTATGTGTGATGAACTTTGGTCACTGGACTGTTAGCAAGCATAATGCAGCAAAGACTTCAAATGCGTTGTGATGGTTTGTCTTGCCTTCTTGTACTTGAGTGATCCAACATAAGAAGAACATACACCTGAAAGCCACTGGTCATAGGAAAATGATGACAACACATAAAGGAGAAAAATCAGTGGTCGTGGTTATAAGACACAGAGATTTGGGGTTTTATTTTTATTCAGCATTATGATGGCAATAGCTGGTTAATGTGGGCAATAAGGTAAATATATAAATAAATATAACCTAAGGTAAACAGAGACATGTTTATAAAGAGATACAGAATGCACTGTGATTTTCAGTGGTGGCAAAACATACCTTTGACTAGTAGCAGGTGTTTGGGAGAAGCAGCATTTGAGCTAGGCTTTGAACAGTTTCAACTGGCCAAAATGTCATGGGCATTAACGAATAGTTCATGCAACCCAGATCCTCGTGGATGTTGCAGAATTGACTCATCTATCACAGACCTTTCTGTACTGGGAAACTGAATATAGTGTTGACTTCCTAGGGAAGCTGTAAAGCATACTGAGGGTCTCATGAGTGAATGTACCACTTAACTCAAGCCTCTGAAGCCATCCCAGAGTCTTTTGTTCATGACTGAGGACTGGCAGAAATACCGAGTAGCCCAAAACTGCTCATACACTCCCTCGATTCTGCAACCAGCGAGCAGGGCAGCTAAGCCTTCTGGTTCCCCTTCTGCTCCATCTGGAGAACTGCACAGATCTCACTTAGATTTAATAATAACACATTTCATGCTTCTATTATGTAGTTTCTTCTTCATTTATTTTCTCTCTCAACCTACACAGGCACCTTTCACATCAGTGTTATCATCCCCATTTTACTGGTGCCGAAGTGAGGAACAAAGAGGTGGAATGACTTGCTCGGATCACATCAGCTAAATGACTGGGCTAGGAGTTGCCTTTGTTTCTTGACACCAGATCATTAGGTACCTTGTCTACAGTAGGAACTCGGTTTTACTCAAGGTCCTTGTGGAGTGTGTGTGGAAGCAACTCCAAAGTCTACAGGATGTTCTTGAGCACTTTTATACATGAAAATAATAATTATAAAAGCTAGGTTTGTTAGGTAAACCTGTTTCTTCCAGAGGAACTCCAAAAAGATGTGGCTTAAGATTATCCTGAGCTCATCTGTGTTCATTGGATTTGTGTTTAGAAATTCTAGCCCATGTAGGCCTTAATTCACCTATTAAATTGTTAGACTTGGCCTAACATTTGATTAATTTTCAAATTATTTTTACAATTAGAAAGGAAAGAAAATTATTCAGTGTTTGACTTAATGAATCATTTTTTTTCCTGGAGTCTTCAATCTGTTTCATTTGTTTGCTTCCATGTATAGTTCAAGAGTTTTATTTGTCATATTCTATAAGGGTTTATTATTTTTTACCTCACAAATAATATGTCTCCCAATGCGGGCTGTTGTAAGCTTTTATCTGTTAAAGTATACCAGCTAGGGACCTTAAAATGGCAATGCAAAGCCTGAAAGTAGGGCTTCCTTTGGAGATAGACTAGGACTTCAAAATTTATTGTTTTCTTATAATTCAGCAGGCCTCAAATATTGACCTTTTAAAATATTTATGAAGCCCCCACAAAGTGCCAGGTCTTCAGGATGCAGGACCAATTCCATTTTAGAATTAAATTTTAACTTGATTTAGTTTGTCTTGTTTATATTTATTGAAGTACCAGCAACATTGCTATAGACATTCTCATAGATCCATTTCACATGTAACATTGTCAAGTAATGAGAAAAAGAAAAACTTACACATAGTCATGTTCATAAACTATGAATATTTTTGTAGAAACTTTAATTTGATCATTAATTTCATACAACCTATGCCTTACCTTTTTTCTTGCACGAAGAAAATAATAGAGCCTGAGAATGCTGTGGTCTCTGTTTTTATTCTACAAGGTTAATAATCTTAGTTGAGGCTACACAGCCTTCCTATTATTTTGCTGATTATCAAAACTATTCCTGGTTCATTTAAAAAATGAAAAAAAGAAAAAAAAACACAGTTTTCTGACTAAGATTTGTTCTTAATGTTGAATCATAACAATATCTAATTTGAAAACAAATTATGAAAGGATTAATAAATAGCCATTATCGTCTTAGAGTTTTTCCTCTTTATAGATAAGTTATAGCCATTAACCACTGGCATCTCTTATGTGAAAATGTCTCGGGTGTCCCAGGCCTACGTTTAATGTCAGAGAAACAACAGACGATGTTCAAAGTCAATAGAACTGAACATCTCAGGTTCAACAATGTGGAACCGAAGGTCATTAACAGATTGAATAATTACAAAATAAAGTTTTAAAAGATACTTGGAACACTGAGCATTCTACATAATAATCCATAATAGGACAGGTGGTCAGTGTTCCATGGAATATCTGCTTTGAAATTAACTGGTGGTACTTTATTTTTAGAACCCGATTCTTTATTCACTGTGGTTTGGGACAGGCCAGATGTTAGTCTAGTTTCTAGTATTTTATCATTAAATCTGTAGATGCAATAAAAAGAGCTCTCCTTAGCCTAAAAAAAAAAAAAATGAACTCTTTAAAATGACCCTGTGCACATTGTAAGACGGAAATGTTAACAGGATAAAGGTGCAAGTTGAAGTTCCTGTATTTTTCTCCAGCATTAGGATTCCTTCCAGCCTCTTAGTGCGTCATCTTGAAAATTCGTCAGGTAACTGAACCCCATTTTCGAAGCTACTGCTTGAGCTTCACTAGCTGAACTTTGTGGCATCTATGATGATCTAAGGAGATCCAAGAACTTGCATTGGTTATTACCATGTGACTAAGTTTAGGTCTGCAATTAGTCTTTCTTGTTTCTACAGGGTGACTGCTGTAGAAACTTAAATATAAATACTTAAGTGCAAAAAAATAAAATAAGTATATGCCTTTATCTCTACCCAGGTGATTGGAAAAGCAGAGGAAGCCAGTTTGCAGAAAAAGAAAGAGAGGGAAGAATTTGACAGGAGAGTGGAAGAGAGTTTAGAAGGAGAGCCAGTGTAAGTCCCTGGTTCTGGTTCTTCCTAGGGTCCAGATGTGTTCTATGCTTTGTTGTTTAATAAAACCCTGTACCATTACACCTAATTTCTGCTTTTGAGTTTAAGCTAGCTTGAATGGGCTTCTAACCAACAGGTGTGGGGGAGGACACTGAGCAGCTTCCACAATTTAGGGCATTTTGGAGATGGTAGCAGGTCACTCACTCTGGGCCCTGACCTCGTGAAGAGGGGGAATTTACCAGGGACTAAAGTGAATGTTGTCTGGAAAGCCTACAGTCTGTAATTTTAGTTCTTCAGTTCTGTAAGTAAATGATTAGTTATACCTTCCACATATAAGATTTTTTTGAATTTATGCTTCTAAAAGGGGAGAGTCAGTTTAATAAAAGGTTTTCTGAAATTTAATCATCTGAACATAATTTTAATTATCATAACCTTAAGAGGTTCCAGCTTACCACAGTACCAGAGGCATTGGAAGTCTGCTTCCTTAGTAAAACGCCACCACTTAAATTCCCTTTCCATCTGTCACTGGTTGCTTTGGGGACAGGACTCAACAGTGAGAAAGCTCATGCAGCTTTTTCTTTGTCCTAATTTATTTGTTTTGATTCAGAAGATAGAATAAAAGTTTATATAATCAGAACTCTTAAGTTGATTCTTTGACTTTTTCATTTTCAGCCTAAAGATTTTAGAAAAGCTTTCTTTAGAGGGGAGAGACAAGCAGAAACGACAGTGGTCACAGTGTTCAGGCTTCTTGTTTCCACTCTGCCCAGCACTGCGCATGGATGGTCCACATTGGGCATTCTAGCCAAAAGCAGCTTCTAGAGCTTCCCAAAGCCCCACCTGTTGTCCTCTGCACTGAGGTCAAAGTGTCTCGGCATCTTAACTCTCTAGAAGACTTAAGGGAGAAGTCACATGAAAGATTTAGGGAAGGAGTTACATGACAGACTTAGGGACGAAATCACATGACATCTTGTCTAGATGCCCCTGTCCCTCCCCACATTTTCCTTAGTGCAACACTAGCAGAGGAACTTTAACCTTTCAAAAGAATGAGATTAATTGTCGAACAGTTTCATTAGAGAATAAGAGGGAAAAGTAAAATTATAGCAAAACCAAAAAGATTTAGAGAACAAATAACTTTCCTGGCTATGCCATTTTTAGTACATTTCAGAAATAGAGCTTAAATATTCCTACATGCTTTACAGGAACTGAAGGAGGAGGTAAGGGGAGTTTCTTGTTATTTTATGATAGAGACTGAGCCCATCTCTTGGTTTAGGGTCTTCTTCTAATTTACCTGCAGCAGTTCTCCGAGGAAAATGGTCACTACAAGATGATTTTGTGTCAGGGGGCTTATGTTTTGGTTTTCTGATTTCTTCCCGGAAACCTCAGATTACTCTGGAATTAAGGTAACTATTAATGTGGTAGTTTCTCTGAGCTACTTTAGGGATTAATCTTTATGGTTTTTATATTTTGTTTTGAGGATTCACATTTTTTATTCAATTACTATTTATCAGGATAGTATGTACACTTTGGGATGAGTATAATTAAGAAGTGAACAAAGATAACTCCTGGACTTTAACAATTAGGAGACTGGTGGTACCATTTACCAAAAAAATGGGAGAAATAGGCTCAATGGGGACAGGTAGTAAGAAATCATGATTCTATTTGGGATATGCCTATTACATATCTAATAATAATTTTTTAAAAATGAGAATGGGGTTATAGGAGAGAAAAGTATGGGCCTCATCAAGATATAGATGATATTGCAAACCGTGAGACTAGATAAGTTAACCCAAGTACAAAAACAAACAAATGGTCTAGGAATGAGCATTGGGCACTCTGACATTTGGAAGTTAAGCAGAGGTGACTTTGAGAATCATCAAAGGTCAGATGGGTACTAGATTTATCAGGGCAATCGCTTCGTATGTTATATAAATGTCTAATCATTCTGTTGTACACCTGAAACTAATATATTATTGTATATCAACTGTAATTGAAAAATATAAAAATGATAAAAAAAACCTGTATCAAACAAAGATACAAACAACAACCATAACAAAAAGCCATCCATTTTGTACAACCCCTCAGAGTACCCTTCAAGCTGATGGAATGTGGCCTGATTTATGAATCACTTAATAAAGCCAATTAGATCTTCAAATTTACAGAGAGACTGTGTGTTAGCATCAGCAATGTAGATAGAGAAGGCTTAGTCAGTGTGGTGAGCAGAAAACCAGGAGAGACCAGCATTACAGCATCAAAAAAAGAAATATGTATGTATGTATGTATGTATGTATGTATGTATGTATGTTTGTATGTATGTATGTCATAAATGAGAGTCAAATATGTCATAAACTGTGAGGCCAAGAAAACAAAGACTGGACTTTGGGTGGTGAACACAATAGAATATACAGATGTCAAATGATAATGTACATCTGAAGATTATATGACTGTATTAACCAATGTTACTCCAATAAACTTAATAAAAAATAAAAAGAGAAAACATAAAGAGAAGTTACTATTGGATGGAGCTGGACCTTGACATAAATATAACAACAAAAACAAAAACCAAGTCTTCAAGGAATGTTAGAATTGAAGTCCTCTTTTTTCACTTACTTATTTTTCTTGAAGGATGTGGGTAGATGGAATTTATAGACTTAAAAGCATATTAGAAAAAGAGAAGAAGCTAAAAATAATTAGCTGTGCTGCATTCATTTAAAGAATTTAAAGAAGAAAACAAGTCTAAAGAAAGCAGAATGAAATGATAGAACAGAAATTAAATCAAAGGCATCCTGTACCAGAAAGAATAAACAAGGGTAAACGTTGTTTCTTAAAAAGGCTAAAGAAAGTGACAACTTTACAGTGAGACTGAACAAAGAAAAAAAATGGAATAAATCAGCAATATTAGGAATAAAAAAGAGTGATATCACTATAGATACCACAGGCACTAAAAAGATAATGAGGATATTTGAACCTCTTTCTGTCATAAACTGGAAAATTTAATGAAGTAAATTTATAGACACACTAAGTATAGAAAAATGTTCCAATAACTATTAAAGAAATCATGTGATTGAAAAGTGCACAAATGAAACTTTACGGATGGTGAAATAATGAAAACTCTGAATTTAGGAACAAGACAAAGATACTCATTTTCACAACTTTTAATCATAACTGTGCTTAAGTTTTATTTAGGACAGTAATGAAAGACACAACTGTGATTAAGGATTAGAGTGGAAGAAGTAATACTTTAGTTATCGCAGATTAAGTTATTATACACATAGAAATTCCAAAACCATTCACGAATAAATTATGAGAGGAGGAAAGGAATTTAGCAAGGTTGCAGATACAAAGTCAATAGTCACGAATCAGTTGCATTTCTGAAAACCAGATGAAAGCAAAGGCTACCATAGGGAATACAGGAAATTCACAAAAACAACAGACAGGAGACAGATGTTGGCACCTTTCCACCAAGAGTAGACGTAGCAGGTACAGAATCAATGCAAGTGAAAACGGGGGTCTGAGCTAGTGCAGCCACCACTTTCAAAACCTGGGAAGACAGTGCAGCCTGTCATGTGCCAGGAGTCATTTGAGGTGTGGGTGACCTTCTCTAGAGAGGGACTGCCACGAGGAGCTCATTTTTAATTTTCTTAAGATATTGAGGGAAGTTTCCTGATTCTAGTGCAGTTGCCAACAGGAAAGTTTTCTCTCCCCTTTCCTCCTGATTATACAATTTCATGACTATTCCTTGACTTTAGGACAAGGCATTTCATTATTTTATGCACTAATAAGAAAGAGTGATACATGCTAAGTAAGCATTGGGACAATGTCTTATTTTCAAGTTAGAATTTTGCTGTTTACTCATTGATAGAGTGCTTTTAGATTTGTTTGGTCATAGGCTTTCAAAATTTATTCCTTGTGCCTATCTAAAACCAAAAAATATAAATAAAGAAAATTGATAAGTATTCCTAGAATCTCTACATTCAGAGGCCAACGGTTTTGTATTGTATCACATTTCAACTCAACAATGTCCTTTGTATTTTTGCACATGAGCGATGCTAATTAAGAGCATTGTAGCATTTCTTAAAATCACTTTGAGTTTTTCTTCCAAGTTACTGACTTACAATTTTTGAGGCTGTTTTTCTCTTTGACTAATTTATAGCTTTATGTGATCGTCACTGAATCATGCATCACTAGATGTTAAACAGCTTCTGTTCAGTATCAGCAGTAAGTTTCTGACAAGCCAATGTTTTCTGTCTTAATGATAGTTTTACATGATTGATAGATATATCAGTCATACTGGCCCCTTGTTGTTTCGAAATGTCTTTCATTGATTTTGAGGAATTTTGCACTTTGTCTTGCTTTTAGTTACATTTCTTGGCATGCAAGTACAAACAGTACACAGTTTGTTTGAATACATGACAGTCTATGTTACTAAGGCCAAGTTTTCCTATGCCTGCATAGATAATAGCAGTTTGTAACACTGCTCCACGGCCCACAACAATTACAAACTCCATGGTTTCAGAAATGTTAAAATGTGAAAAACTGCATCTTTCAATCAGTGCAACATGTATTTGCTGCTGTTCTGGCTCCCTTTGCCTAGGGAAAATTCCATGGGAAGCAACATATTTATTGCTTTGTAATGACACATTATTGCATTATTAACCAATCATGTAATGGCTAATTTTTGTTACAGAAACACTGGCAGAATGTGCTAACTTTCTCAGCTCTTCTTACACCTAGGGAGTGGCTACATGTTCTGTCCAATGAGATGTAAATGGTTTTCTGCTAGGGTTTTCAGGGAAAGTCTTTGCATTCCAAAGTGATGTGTGAAGCTGATACAACACTTACCCCACTTATCTGGCTTTGAATGTCGACACGTTGCCTGGAGCTGCAGTGCCATCTTGCAAGCATTGGGCAACATGATGGAATGAGAGCCAACATAAGATGGCAAAACAGAATGATAACACCGGAATACAGGTAGTTTCAATGTGCAGACAGAATGATTCCAGCATCTGCCTGTCTCTGGCCTTTCTATGTGAGAGAAAGAAACTCTTATCTGTTTAAGCTTCTGTTAGTTGCAGTATCTGTTATTTGCAGGTAAAGATTTTGCTAATACAGATTGTGATCTTGGCACGTTCAGAGGGTTGGGTTTTGCTTTGGTTCTTACTCTTCATAACTCTGTGTTCTGCCTTGTTCCTCCTTCTTCCTGGGACATGTTCTTCCTGAAGTATGCTCATCAGTCCTCTTCTTTGAGAGGTTGGTTTTCTTTGTCAGCTTACTGGTAAGTGCCCCAGGTCTTGCTTGCCCAGTTGCCCAGTGTCTAGGGATTAACTGCCAGCTCAGTCCCTTGTCACACTGATTCATTCCCCCAATTGGACACATTAAGACTAACCATTTCCGGAATTGTTCTGTGCCTTTTAAATTCATTGCGAGCTGTTTGCTTACTTGCAAGGATTAATTTCTCATGGAATTTATTTCAACTGACCAATATCAGTAATTCAAGAATCTAACTCAATCCATTTTGTCTTCCCTGGGATACTGAGTGACCAAAATATCTCTAAACAAGATTTTAATGGGAAGTCTGAGACTCAGTATAGAAAAGAATTTCTTCAGGTAGGGTTGAGATGAAAGTCTCTAAGGTGGAGAACTTGGGTGGCTCTTCCCAGGGGAAGCACCAGAAAGCAGAGGAGATAGGATTTTTTTGTATAAGCACAATAAATTTCATCATTTTCAGGTTAGAGCACCCCAGTATTTATTGTGGCCTTTACTGTTTTGCCATGACCTAGGGAAAAATTATTGGAGTGTACCTCTTCCAATCACAATCCTCAGGCAATAGTTAAAGGCACAAATGATAACTGCTTATATTTGCTAATATTGGAATTTTGCAAGTTTAAATTTAATTTCACAGACATGTTGAATTCAGTTAACTGAATTCCCTAAGAAAATCAATTCCTTTGACATTTTTCTAATTTTCTTCCTTTACTAAAGAGGAAAATTGAGAAAATCTAACTGATAATTATTATTTACATTTATATCAAATAGATCTAGATATAGAGAGTAATGATAATGTTCTAAGAACTTAAATTTCTTTACATATTTTTAAAGACAAAGTAAACTAGAAAAATAATACTATATGGACATTGGCTAATCTTGGCAATGTGGAAAATATCTGGGCTGCTGGAATATCTGAGAAATGCATATGTATTTAAGATATTAAGAGTCCTGGGATTTCTTCAGTTGCATGGCTGTTCGAAAAACTCTGGAGTGACCTGTGGGAATCATCTTTGATGAGAGACCTCTTGGAGGAGAGAATGAAAAAAACTGTGGGATTCTTCACTGGGTTTTGGGACACAGGGGGATTAACATACTTGAATCACAGGGAGGAATGATGGCTGTGTGACACTAAGGGAGGAGGGCCTCACTGAGCTGACCCTGACAGAGGAGAGAGTTGAAATGTGTAGGTTCCATTCAGAGAGCCAAGTTTGTAATTAGTGGGGTGAGACTCTGAGAAGTGCCAGTCAACTCTACTCTAACCCAGCTCCAGGCAATCTTCGATCAATTTTTAATATAAGTGGCTGGAAAACAACTCAAAAGTTAAGACTATCTATTGGGTCCCTAACTCTGTGGTAAATGAACTCTTTCAATCTTAGTAGAAAAAAGTCAGTGTTAGCAATGATGGGTCAGATGAAAAAGTCACCAAGAATATAGTGCACAAGCCAATGGGCCCGCTCCTAGGGAGAGGAAGGGGGTTTGTGAAGCTGGAAAGGATCTTTTGGATTGGAGTAAGAAATCAAACATGATTGAGATTAAGGATAGCATGTTTCTTCTGCACATTGTCTGGGGAATAATAAACAGTTTTAACTCTTTACTACAGTGAAGTATATTTCTAAAAGAACATTTATCTCTCTTTAAAAAACGTATTTTTATTTCTTGCCTACATATTTTATATGTATAGTTTTATATTACTATTTTAATATATTATTATTTTAATAATATTGGTTAGTAATTTATTAACTTTATTTTTTCTTCTTAAAGAGAGGAAAAGAATCCCCAGTGTAGGAGAGGCAGGCCAAGAGGGAGCCTGCTTTCAAAGGCACCTTTTGGCCCTGAAGAGAGACCCATCTAGGCTTTGAAGCATGTCACCAATGAGATTGCCCCAACAGAAAAACCAAGGGGGATTGTTTTGAGAAGTAAACACAAAGATCCTCCCACTCAACTTTATTCTCAGAATTTACCAACGTTTGATTGAAAGAAGTTAAATTTTAAGAAGTAAATGCCCATTTTCTAGGGCTCTACATCCTTTTCAATAATTATTCAGTTTTCCAGAAAAGCAATTTTGATAAAGGCAAAGAAATGAATAACCTCATTAGTATCCTCATATCAAAGGATCAACTTCTGATCTACTTTATATGTATAATGAAAATGCATGTCTTTTCAGTCTTGGCTTCTTGACAATGAAATGAGTTATCTTACTATATATATTACTTTTGTACTATATATATTTTATAAAAGTTAATTTTGGTCCTTCAAGCTAATGGCATCCATTTGACAGCATTCAGCAGTTTTTGTTTTCTTATCTGACTTAACAATAGCTGAATTAACAATTTAGGGGGCTTTAGTATTCCAAGTACACTTTATTGAGTTTATTCATTGTAAATGTAGACTTGAGACATTCTTTTCATATGGATCATTTCTCTGGGACACTATTTGAACTAAAAGAAAAAATATTTTAATTTATCATCACAGCACAATAATGTTGAATAAAAAGATATGAGTAAAATGTAAGAAAATTATACTGAAATGGTCAATTAGAAAATCATAAAATAAATATTTTAGACTAGGTATAAGGAGTGCATTCCACTCTTCAATTTGATTTGCTCCTTAATATTAATTTGCCAGCGTTTGATTTTACATGTAATTGAGAAAATGAAATTTTAGGAATATAAAGTTAAACTGGAAAGGGTCTTTTCAGTTCTGTAAATGACTTTGTGATATGTACATTTTATCATACTTCAATGATCACATTTTCTGGGAAATGTTCTAGAACATTAGCAGGTTGTCATCTGGCTTTACCTCTTCTCTACCTAGGGAGAGTAGAAGGCCAACTGTCCTGTCTCTTGATTCTGTAAAGATTATCAGAAAAGTAAAGCAGTGTAAAATTACTCAGACACCCCCACTCCACACACACGTTTTTTAAAGCAGGAGTTCTAACGGTCCATCGGGAGGTTGTAGAATTAATGATCATATTCAATGGAGAATAGGAGCGTGGGGGAATTTTCCTCTGTGGTTTCTACAAAAGATACCAAATTAATTTTTAGTGATGACTGGCAAGTTGCTTACTCATCTCGTAAGTCTTTACAGATTTCTCTATATATTGTAGATAAAGTTTCGCTCCCCCCCCTTTTTTATGCTGTAAGGTTATTTTTAACACTTGAAAAATTATATGGACTTAAAAAAATGCTATGAATTTTTCTTCAAAAATTATTAAAAGTTGAAATTCTGGAAATCGATTTTCTTATAATTTTCTCCGATGACAGGCCCCTTCAGAGGTCTTCTAATATGGGTTAAAGCATACCCATTTGATAATCACTGCTTTGGAAACCCTCTAAAATATATTTTTAAATATCAACAACCCTTTTTATTAATGTATTTAAGAATGAATATATTAAAAATATATTAAGAAAGAATATACATACCAAGAATATTTCTTATTCTATGATACTAAATGACTAGGTGAATGTCCTCAGGTCATCAAAACTGCTGGATTATGGAGGAAGAAGTTGGTGGTGGAGAGCAAGGCCATAATGGGGAGCAAGGTCGTGGTGGGGAACAAGGTTGCAAGGACATGTGGGTAATTAAGGAGACCTTGTTTCGGTCTGAAAACATTTAAGTTTCATTTTTTTACATGAAAGTTGTATACTGTCTTAGTTTATCAGTATTGTTTGAAATTCTAAGTATAGTAATCAGTTATAGTTAATAAAATGCTGCTTTCCTTTTTGATGGTACTTTGTGCATATATTTCCCTTAGAAACATCATGGAATAAAGGTAGCAGTGAACTGAGGGAGTATTCAATTTTTTCTGTGTCTGTGGGCCATAATAAATTCAAATGGCACAATAAATGCCACAATTTTTAACTAAGGAAACCTAAAATGTCCCTAGGAAATTTAATAGCGCTGTCATTTTTATAAACCTACACTGAGGTTGATTTGTATTTTATCATGAAGTATGAAGTTGTAGGTTCTTTGCAGATAGCTTTATCAGATTGATGTGTTTCTTTCTCCTGATAGCTCGCTAAAAGTGTGTTTTTCTATCATGAGTGGGTGTTGAATTTTGCCAAATGCTTTTTTTACATCCATTGAAATGAGCATATTTTTAAGAGATTTATTCTAACATTATACTCACTTTTGAATGTTAAATTAACTTTGCATCCCTAAGATAAAATGCACTTGCTCACGATATATACATATCATGTGTGTGTGTGTGTGTGCACGCGCACATGCTCTTGTGTGTATTCAATTTGTAATATTTTGTTAAGATCTGACGTGTCTATGTTGGTGAGGAATATGGGTCAGTATACTTATAATATCTTTATCATGTCTTGGGATCAGGGTTACACTGACCTAATGAAAATTTGCGTTTTCTGAAATAGTTTTTGTAAAATGAGTGCTATTTCTTATTTCATTGAATTAATCAAAGAAATCATCTGAGCCCAGATGTTTCTTTGTGGAAATATTTTTAAAAATTATTTTTAATCAATTTCAAACTTATTGAAAACTTGAAAGAATAGTGTAAGGGTTTTCCACATAACCTTTACCCAAATTCACTAATTGTTTACATTTTGTCTTATTTTATCATAAACATTTTTACATGTGCAGATTGTTTTATATGAGCCGCATGAAAATAAGGTGTAGACATAGTGCCTTTATTCCTAAATAATTCAGTTTGTATTTCCTCAGAACAAGGAAATTCTTTTACAAAACAATGGTGCAGTTATAAAAAAATCAAATAATTTAACAGTGATACAGTATTGTTATCTAATCCATAATTCATACTCAGATTTTATCAGTTGTCCCAGTTACGTCCTTTAGGCATTTATTTTTCTGTTCCAGGATGCAATCATGCATCATTGCGTTTAGTTTTTATGTCCCTTTAGTTCTCCTTAATTGGTAATAGTTCCTCATCCTTTCTTTGCTTATTTAGTGTGATATATCAAGGTATACCAGTTGCTCTGTATACTGTCCCCAATTACCTTTGTTTGATATTTTCTCATAATTAGATGCAGGTATATTTTTTTGGCAGAAATACCAGTAAAAAGATATTATGTTGTTCTCAAGAGGTGCATGATGCTTGTTTGTCCTTGTGTTAATGATGTTGACTTTTGTCACATAATTAAGATGGAGTTGGCCATGTTCTCTATTGCAAAGTTAGTAATTTTCTCTTTCTAATTTCTGAAATACTTTGAGACTATTTAAGTGTACTCTTCCTGACCAAACTTTTACCTATCAGCTTTTATCATCATAGATGATTTTCTAGCTTCATCAATCTTTCTATTTATTAGTTAGCATTTTACTATAAAGAAACAGTTTTCCAGGAATGAATGAAATAATTAATATCTCTGTGCATCACTGATTTTTATTTTTTTCGTAAATCAGAACCCGTCAGATGATTGTTTATCTTTTATTTTTTCAATATTTATTTACAGTGACATTGGTTAACCAAATCCAGTAAGTTTCAACTGTATACTTTAACAGTAAGGCATATATATATATATTTGCACTGTGTTCATCTCCCATAGTTAGATTTCTTCCTCCCCTCTCACCCTCTTCTCTCTCCTCTGGTAACCACTAGTCTATTCTCCATGTCCATGAGTCTCTTTGTTTGTCCTGTTCATTTGTTGCTTTTACATTTATATCCTTCATGTAAGTGATATGTGATCTTCAACTTTTTCTGTCTGGCTTATTCGCTTAGCATGATCATCTTGAGGTCCATTCATGTTGTCGCAAGTGGTAGTATTTCATCTCTTCTAATGGCTGCAGAGTATTTATCTTGGTGATCAAATTTTTCTAGATTTGTCCTATGTTTGAAAATAGTCAAAAGAGTAGTTTCTTTTTCCTGGGATGAGATAAAGGAATGGTTATACAAATTAAAAAAGAATTATCATTAAAGAAGTAGGCTTTTCATGACCCTAGAACTTCCAACTTTCTTAATGCCCGTAACAACCCATTAAGAACACTAACATGTAAGGCAAAGTCCATGCAGATTCATCTTTATTTAGTTCTTAGTAGTTTATATATTCATAGTTATTAAGTCTTAAGTCAGCAGTTAAGATGTTTTCTTTTACATTTTTTCTTCACCAAAATGGCTTAAGTTTCTTTATGTTACATTACCATTTTTATTTTTTTAAAAAGAATTGAGTTCTAGAGAACATAATCCTACAGGAGTTGCAGGTTGTCATCATACTCCTCATGGATGATTCTGTACATAGGAGTTGACCCTCATATTGAGAAAAATAATATTAAGAAATATACATAATTATTTTTACACCTGTATTCGGATGTAGCTGAAACGACAGGCATTTTATTAATAGTCTCTCCCACAATGTGTATGTATAGATATTATATTTGTTTTATGATTGCAATTGCTTTCAGTAAAAGAATCAGACTTTGATAGGTAAATAAAAAAAAAATGATGGTTTCAGTAGCAGATACTTCAATGGCTCTGAAATGTTAAAAAATTTATCATCATTTTTAACACCGTGCCTCCTGAAACTTAACATTTAGATGTTAGTTAAATTGTTAAAGGGCTTTAAAAATGCAAATGCTTCTGAGTGAAGTAATCTTAAAGGATATTTTCCCCCAGCCATTAGCATTTTAGAGTGAAACTGCTTTTATATGCAGATAATTAAAATTAAAGAATTCAAGATGGGGGTTAGGAGATATTTTTTTTTTTGATAGGTGTTAGGAGATCATTTTAATATACTTTAAAATTTTTAGGTAGAAAAAAAAAATGAAATAGAATGAAAGTGAGAATGGACCTGGGGATATTAGAGGAAACCGGATGCACCTTTTAGGATTGATTGCCCAGAGTAGAAATAAGGTGGGGGCAAAACATCTGGAGAAAAAGATGAGCTATAGAAGTCTGAAACTGAAGAAAGCTTTGTCTACTTTTCCTGGGGCTGATCTTACTCCTTTCACATTCGCCCCTTGGCTTCAGGATCTGCTTGAAGCTTTGCTGTAATAGGGGTACTCTTACCTCATCCTAGTGTGCAGAGGCTGTTGCTTCTGATTTATCTACTGATGCTGGCCTGGACTGTTCCTGTATTATCTACTGCTATGGTAAATTGCCCAAGTTGTGATTAACTGGGTCCTTACATCATTCCTGTACCAGTTGTTCCACTGCAGATACTGGTGTTAGCCCTTATTTGAATCATCTACTCATGCTGTGTGTCCTGTCTCAAGAAAATACAGTATTAATAATACCTTCCAAATTAATAATACGTATTGCATAGTTGAAAGTTGCTTAAGAGAGTTGATCTTAAAAGTTCTCAACACAAGAAAAAACTTGTGACTGGTGAAGAATGCTAATTAGAATTGTGATCATTTTGCATATATACAACTATCAAATCATTCCATCATATGCCTGAAACTAATATAATGTTATATGTCAATTAGAGCTTCATAAAAAAATGTATTATCAGGAATGTTAGACTGTTATCTTTTAGGGCCTCTGTCATCATCCTAGTTTTTAAGAAAAAATGCTAATCTGACTTACTGGTATAGTAAAATGGATGAATTAATAACTGCCCAACCCGATAAGCTCATTAAAGAGAATTTGAAGTGGGTTCTTATTTGATCTTTAGCAATTATGATGTGAAATTATCTTAACTAATGTAAAAATTTGGGGGGAAGTAGATATTTGCAATTAGAAGATGGCTTATAATCTAGAACCAGTGTTTAATAAATAAAATTCTTTGGCGACTATGTTTTTTGTAACTAGCTGGGCAACTAGTACTCACCAATTATTTGCTGAGGAGAAAAATAAAAAAATTAGTACAAGAGTTGAGTAGCTTTTAGTTTTAGTCCACATAAAGAATAATGATTACTATTTTAAAGACATTTGAATTTCAAAAAACATATTAAGGAATATAAATTAAGTACAAAATAAAATGCTGGTACTTTAGCAAGAGAGAGGGGTAAAACTTGTGTTTGAAATTAAAAACTTTTTACGACTGCAAAAGTAGCCATTTTTTCAATTATATATGTAAAAATTATTTTCATTTTCTGATGAATTTGGAAGGAAATGGTTTTAACAATAATTAATTAGATTTTTGTCTTTGGAAATTTCAATTTTTGCTTTAAAGTCAAGTTCTCAAAGGATTTGTTGGCAGTTAGGCAAACTCCCACAAGTTATTAGCATTTTAATATTTCCTAGACCTAGGCTATGAAAATATTTTTATTTTTATGCTTATTATAAATAAAATTAAATAAGTTAGCTCGTCCTTTCTACTATATGCCCTATTGACATTTTGGTGATTTTATTTGAATTTAATAAGACTAGAATATTACATTTTTTTTGTAAATCATACATTAATAAAGATGACAATAATATGCTGCTTCATTATATGATATTAGGATTTTATTGGGTTTCACATAAGCAAATTATTAAGTTTGGATTCCTGAGTTATTTAGATGGTGTAACTGACATAGCGTGTGGATGACCTATAGAGAACAAAATTCCCTTCATCTCTACTCCATCCCATTTCTGTATAGATAGAATCACAGCATTAAACATAAAAAGCAGCTATCTTTTAGGCTTTTATTCAGTTAACAAACATTTGTTGAGAGCCTCCCAAGAGCTAGCCATCTTAATCATTTTAACTACATGATCTTGTTTATACCTCGTGGGTACTATAAGTATTACTGTTTTTTTAATTCGAGTACATATTTTGCCAACCCCACTCCAAGGGTGCAGAATGATTTTGGTGATCAGAATATGTGAGACTGGATTATAGGTGGATTCTAATGTATTTGGATCTTACATCCTTTGCATTTTAATATACCACCATCTGGGTGTACATGGGTTATTAAGATAAAACATTTTTTTCCTGTCCTTAACCATCCTCTGCATGTATGTACGCCCTGATTCTCATCTTTTTCAGAGTGTATATAGCAACGGTGAGTGAAGCATAAGCGTTCACCAACTGGCCACTGCATCTGGTTCTATAGAGAATTCCGAGGGATGCACGTAGTAGGACCGACAGACAAGGGAGGCCGATGGACACGTCTTCATAAAGTGAGTGTTACACTCATGTGATGATTACAGCCGTATGGAGATGATAGTCCTGAATCTCAAATGAGCTTTTGAGTGCTTAGTACAGGTGACCTTGAGGCTTGTTAGGGTGTGTTAAGAAATTTTTCCTAGAAGAAATACTTTAATAGAGTTGTAAATTAAAGAGACTGAAAATAATAATAAACTCAGCACATAAACCAATTCATATTGTTAATTAATAATGCAGATTTATTTGATAATAGTGGAGACTGCAAAGTCCACATAAACACACTTAGATAAGAGCAGGACAATTTTGGGAAAGCATTATTTATACGTAAATGACAATTGAAAACTGAGCTGGATTTCTACCATGGGGAGTGATTATGCCAAGAGCACTTAGAGAGAGTGACTTTTGTTATTGATTTATTTATGCTTGGAAAAGAGTCTAGAAACATTGAGGGCAGTTCATTTGGATGCATCAGGGAATATTGGGTCAGACAGACCTTGGTCCAAATTGCAGAGAGGCCACTTACTGGCTAACGGTTGTGTTGGGGGGTCAGGTGTTGGGGGAGGGAAGGACAACAACTTGAGTGTGTTTCAGTATCTTAATCTGTTTAGTAGGGAGATTAATGTCTACTTTTTAGGATGAGATGTGGAAGTTGACCATTGATTGGTAGTTATTTTATGATTAAAAACAGGTAAGGTTATGATTTATTTTGTGATTTTGGAAATGATAGAAAAGTAGATATTTGAGAAAATTATGAACAATGAAAGAAGTGGTAAAAAATATATATACAATAATATTAAGTAAATGGAGTAATCCTATAGCCTTAACATAAATAACAAGCAAGAACAAATGGTTTGATAAAATAGTACTTTACATTCTGTAAACTGTGGCTTGCATATACCAGGAAAGATGAGACCATGTCTATATAGATTTAGAAAACATTTAATTGATGTGAAAACCTGAAATGTAGTTGCTCCTGGAACTATGCTTTCAAGGAAAGATTGTGCATAGTGGAATCACTGAGCGATCAGGAATAAGTCCACCATAATATTTGAACATCTCTGAATCTCTTTCAACTGTTTAAAGAGTCTCTCTATTAGTTTCTATTTTAATTCTTTTTCTTTTGCATTTATTTGGTATTCAAAATATATTAGATCTGTGAATTATGAATGGTTTGTATAATTAACTTGGGTTTTATTTTATGCACTCCTAACTATAGCTTCAAAATTATGAAACAATTTGAGATAAATCTGACAGGAGATATGCAAGATATGTATACTGAAACTACAAAACATTGGCGAGAGAAATTAAAGTAAATCTAATTAATGTAGTGACATTTTGTTTGACTGGGGGAGAAAAGGTGTTTTGGAGGGATGCATAAGGAATCTTGGGACTGATATATTCACTGTTTAATTATGGTGATGGTTTCATGGTTTTTTACATATGTTAAAATATCAAATTATATATTTTAAGTATGTGTAGTTTATTGTATGCTGGTTACACTTTAATAATGATATTTTATTATTTTTATTTTTCAATTCCAATCAGATTTCTTCATTGAAAGATGCCTTCAATCACTGGAAACTGGACTTCGAAATCCATTCATATCCACTCTTCACTGCCAACTTCTGACACCACTGAGAATCTTCAAAGTAGTATTTTCCTTTGGTGCTGTAAGTAAGTAGTAAACTCAGCTTGCATGGTTAACAGCTTATTCTGATGGTCATTCTGGATAAAAATGTTTTGTCTGTTATGTATATTATAAATATTTTCTCTAAGACCAGGGGTTGATGCATTTATAGAGATCATGCATGGGCTCTATGGGCTTGATACAATATTCAAGTCCCCTTGCCCTTGTGGTATGAAAGAAGCCACAGGCAATATGTTAATGATTGGGTGCAGCTGTGTTTCAATAACATTTTATTTATAAAAGCTGTTGGCCAGTCCATAGACATTGCCAACCTGTCCTAAAATATTGTGTGTATTTTACTTTCCTTGTGGTATCTTTCCCTTTATAAGATTGATTATACAAATGTTTTTCTATAATCTTTCCAGTATTTTTTTTTTTACATTGAAAATGTTGATCTAGTTATAATTTACTTGACTTCATAATGTGAAGTAGAGTTTTATTTACAATTTTTCCAAATGATCTAACACTTTATTAACTACATATCACCACATTGATTTGAAATTTCACCTTTTTACATAATATAGTCTATATATGTGGATTTATTTTGGGGATCACTATTTTATTTCATTATATTATATTTTTCTTAGCTCATAAAATATTTATTTGTTTTATGAAATATTTTGCTTCCAGTATAAAAAGACTCAACAACCATTTTTCCTTTTCTTGAAAGGATTATTTTTTATTATTTCTGGGTTTTCATTACTCTTGTATTTTTCTCTCATATACTTTGTTATTGGTTATTCTTTGTATGTTGGAAATTTAAATTTTTTCTGTCAATTTTGTGTCTTACTAATATACTAAACTATCTTACTAGTTATAATAGTTTTTCAAATGATTATCTTGGATATTATAGTGAGACATTTTACTCTTTGTTTTCAATGTTTATGTCTATCTTTTTAATCTTCCCAAATTGGCTGGGAGGGACAACAAAATATTGGATAGTACTAGAAGGCATTTTTTCCTTGTTCAGGTCTAAAAGTATTTTTTAGCAATTTGAAACACAGAAGCCAAGCATCAGTTTTCTGTTTCAAAAATATTCTTGTGATTCTTTTCTATAAATCTCATAAGCTTTAGTTTTCTTTAACAAAATATTCTGTGCTTCTCTTCTTTGTTATGTTCCCAAGTAAAATTTTCTTTTATATTTTAAGGTCATTGTAAACAATTTTATATGTGAAGTTATGTTGTTATTATTTTATGATTGTCTTTTTCATGTATTCTATTGGGCTATTTTAGATTTATGGAAGAGGTACTGATTTCTCTTTTTTTCTTATTCGAACATAATAAACTTATAAGTTTCCTCATTTAATAATTTTATGGGTTTTTTTTAGATCAAAAGTAGTATCATCCACAAATATTTTATTATGTTATATTATTATATTATATATTATATTATATTATATTATATTATATTATATATTATATTATATTATATTATATTAATCATCACGTTTCTCTCGTTTTCATGTATTGCTTTGGCTAGAATACCTTCAAAAATAGTGGTGATAGCAACCTTAATTGTTCCATTTGCTACAATTTCTTTAATGTTTCCTTATTAAGACTACTGTTGGATTTTAGCGAGACATATATCATAACCATTTTAAGGAAATTTTCTTCTCTTTCTGTCCTATTATGGATGTAAAAAATTAGTGTTGATATTAAGCCTGAGGAATTTATTGAATTATTTATTTAATGACATTTGTTGAGATTGTTTTTTAAATTTTGGGGCTATTGATAACATGTGTTTCTGAATGAACTTACTAATTTTGAGACTTTACCTTTTAAAAATCTTTATATTTAGTTCTGATGTTATTAATACATTTTCAGATTTGATTTGTATGATATTTTATTAGGGACTTATATCTGAATTTTTAATGGAATTGCGCCACAGTTTTTTTTACCTTGTGCTATATTTGCCGACTTTGGGTATCCAAGCTATATTAATCTTATAACATGATTTGGGAGGTTTTCTGCCTTTTATTATTGAGCAAAATGACTTTATTTAGACACTGGAGTTTTGAAAGTGTATTTGACTTGGAGAATTCTCAAAGGAATAACATTTTACTTGGAATTTTTAAATTTCTATCATTACCTTTAGCCTTGAGAAATAACTACCATGTTGATTGATCATGAGGGTAATATCAGTATTTGTTATGATCAGGTGAAATATTGAATATTCATAGAAATATCTTTCACCAGCTCATGGGAATACTTACTTGAAACGAATGCTTACATACATGTTGGTTAAGATTGACTTTGTCATTTTACTTAGACCACTTTAAATTTTTGATATTTGGGCTCACGTTAGACTCAGATAGAGGGTCTTGTGTCCTGTTTGGAATTGGCATTGCCTGCTTTCTTGGAAGTTCTGATTGTACCCATATATGTTATACTTAAATGTGACTTGATGCTTTGACCTTCGGGTTAAGTTGTGTTTTGGAAGGTCAATTTCAGAACTGCAGACCTTCTGTTTAGCTCACGAGAAAAAAATAAGGGTGTTCACTGTGAGGTAACATTGTGAGCTACGTTAGAAGAGTTGAGAATTAAATTTATAAAATTGAAGGTTCACTCTACACATATAATTAAAGAAGTATTAGATGAGGATAATGTAAAGTTACCTATATCCATTTTCCCTATTATAAATTCTAATATATATGAAATAAGAGAGCTTCTTTAATGAAAAACAAACTTTAGAAACCATTAGACTTTTAAAAGAAACTTTCTAATTTTAAAAGTTCACAGTATTTGTGAAATAAATAAATTATTGCTCGAGATATAAAATGGTTTGTAGAGCAAATGTCTTAGGATACTTCTGTTTCTGCTTTTACTTTGTTGCAGTTCTTGAAAAGAAACCAAGAGGAGTTTACCCAGTTCTGAGATTTACAGAAATAAATTTTGTCAGAGTTGTTGATCTCTAATATTTATTGTTGGATTTTTGCCACTCAGTGAAAAATATTTAAGGATCAAGTAGCCTTTTCTTGAAGGAGGCAAAAGTGACTGTTTCGGTGCCAGTTCCCAATCTTATTGCCAACGATTGCTTAGGTTTAATTAGCTGCAAAAATCAGTGTTAGCTGGTAAATACATTGCTACACAATAACTATCCTCACTTTTCAGTAGCCACTGACAAATGACATCAGGGGGATGTTTTAAAATTTCTTAGCTACATTCATTGAGGATTTTGAAGGTAATCGGTGGCAATATATTTTTTCTAGACTGTTTATTCTTTAATCTACCATCTTTAGGGATGTGCCAATTATTTATTTACTACCTCTTGTGAAACCTGGTTAACAAGATAATACAAGTAATTAGCCAGGTTTGCACACTACCTGTTTCCTGACTTGTTTAAGCTAACAGAGTGAAGTTATACTGATGATATTCTATTTCTGTTTTATCCCCTAGAACAACAAGTATTCCTTTCTGATTCTGTTTAGATCAGAATTAAGCTCACAGATTTATTCCACCATTTATATATATACAAGTGAAAAGGAGTTTAGTTTGGATTAGCTATCCAAAGAGTAAGAATTCAGGTTTTCATGCAGAGCAAACCTTTGTGAGAAGAACATTTTCATCTACCAATTTTTTCCCCTGTCTTTCCACTTTTTAAAAATATAATTGCCTTTCTTGTTTATTGATTCAATGAGAATAGCATTAATAAGGTTATACTTTGTTATCCAGTGTTTGAACTAAAACAAAATAGAAATTATAGCTTATATACCCTATAAAACCGTAAATGAATTTTTCTATTTTCTCTATTTCATGTAGTTGAATCTAGCATCTATTTTTATTTATCTCAAGGTAAGCAGTAGTTAGTTTTTAAAGACTATGAGAAGCATTATCAAAAGAGTTTGAATACACAGAATTTAGGCAGTCAGGAGAGCTTTAAGATAATTTTACACTTCAGTGTAACTGGAGTGAGGAGCAAATTTCAGAATAAATTGGGGTGCGGAGAAAACTTGAGTGCCCTGTTGCTGGCCAGGCCAGTATTTTCTCTCCTGGCGTAGGTTTTATGTCCTTCCCTCTGAGCCTACTATACCATTGACTGTGGATTTATTTTGTCTTCTCTTTCACACGATAAGAATAAAAAAAGGTGAAACAATGAGAGACAACTTGCTAATGAGTTTTTTGTTCTCTTAATTTCTCTCAGGAGATTCTGATTCTTGGTGCTCAGCAGCACTCTTGTCCCCACTCCATTATGTCCTCAGACAGGAATGGGGAACAAAAAGGGTTTTTTCAAATTATAAAGTAAGCTACCCACACACAGCATCTTAAAATGAAACTAATTTACATCTTCACCACTTTTGGATTGTTTCATATATTTTATTTCAGCATTTTGTGCACTAGGCCTTCTTCCTGTTTAATTTTTTGTGGAGGTTTTCCCCTTGCTTGACTACGTTTTATACTTAAATGGTATAGGTTTCCCTCCACTCACATATTAAGAAGGGCTTAAAAAGTCAATGTATTAACCTTGGTAACTGCATTTTGTCAACTCTTTTAGAGTCGATATGGCCACTTTTTTCTTCCTGGGCAAAGAAAAATAAGTGATATTTAGATTATCTGGCAATACATTACTGGAGTGAGCAGGGAAAAAGTCACCTTGAGAAAAGTTATTTCTCTATAAGCAGAATTCATGTTAATTTCTGTGGTTTTCAAAACCTTTATTCATATTCAATTCTCAATTGTAAATTCTCACTTTATGGTTCAACTCTCAGTTGCTATTTTGCTTATGATGTGATGGTTTCTATGTGATTTGCCAAAAATCAAGAGACTTAGTTGTGTTATACAAACATATGCAGTATGACTTTCTGTTCTATTTATTACCAGTTTAGGGGAGGAAGGTATAATTTTCTTTCTATTCTTCTGGATTCTTGGCTGAGACAACCCCTATAATAAAAAGACAGATTAACAGGAAAAAAAACATACAGAAGTTTAATAATAATATACCTCCTGTAGACATGGGAGATACCCAGGAAAACTGAGTAACTCCCTGAAATGGCCCACGCCAGCACCTTAAATTCTATCTCCAGCTAAAGGGAGGTGACCAGGAAAAAGCACAGTGAATAAGGGCAAGGTCCTTAGGCAGATGTAAGCCATCACTTTCTCCACTGATAAGTTTCTAGAGATTTAGTCCTCCTTTTCCTGGGACAGAGGAGACACCCTTCTACGTACAAATTTCCCTTACAAATGTAAATGTCTCTTATGAAAAGGTAACTTGGACTTGACCTTTAGAGATTCTGTCATATCTGCTGTTTTTTTTTTCTTTTTTTTTCTTTTTTTTTTTAAATATTCAGCTCAAAATAATCCTTATGGTAAAATGACATATTTTGAGGTGGCATATTCTGCTTCCCTTTACCAGCTTATTTTACAGAGCTGATACATCTGAACAAAGGCCCTAGTTTTATTGATTAGAACATAAAAAATAAACAGTTTCTCAAGTGAGAATCAGAGGCACAGATTTATCTGTTTGGTAAACCTTAACTCACTTTAAAGTATTTCATTTGAAAGATAAATCTTCCCTTACTTGATGCAATAAATATTAAGATGTCGATAGAATAAACTGTCAAGAAAAACATCACTACTGTTAATTTCTGTTTAGGAATAGGTTTTTCCTTCCAAAAGTAAATTGTCTTTATACACACATACAAACACACAGCCATGCACACACTGACATTTTATGTTATTTGTTATATTGTATTTATATTACTGTGTAAGTCATCAATCTTACATTTTGTTAATTGCTATTCTTGGAATCTCCTCCTTTGATGATAAATCAACATTTGAATGGAATTAAAATTGCTATATCCCAATATGGTAAGACATGTTGAAGTAGAGAATAAATAAGGATGGCACAGAGGATCTGAGAGGGTCAAAATTTTCATTTCTAAGTAGTCAGTAAGAGTGGGCAGGTGGTTAAGGGATGGTGTAGCAACTGGCCAAGAAGGCCTTCCTGTTTGCCTCACCTTAACTAAATTTTAGAAAGGCCTCTGGCATCCTTTTCCTTAGAGCATTTACTTTAGAAAACTTGTAAATTCTTTCCCTGGCCCTTTTAGATATATGTAAATCTTCTTAAGGATTCTTGTTAATTTTATAACCCAGGAATGTTTTTCTCAAGGATCTAGGAGCCTTTAAAATGTAACCATCAAAGAAAATAGATCTCCTGTCTTCAAGTCTCACTTCAGTGGGAGACAATTAGCAAACACAGATGGCCTAATCAGAGAGAAAACCATTTGCAAACTCATGAATAGCTCAATGTGTTCGATGCATAGCATTGATCAACCTCCCCCTCCTAACATCCTTCAGTACTTTTCTGCTAGCTACACTGGCACTTAAAAACCCTCTCACCTTTTGTTTTAGTGGAGTTAAACTCAGGCTGAGTTATGGCTGCTTTCCCTTATTTCAAAAGCCTTCTGTCTTAGCTCATGCCACCATAGCAAAACACCACAGACTGGGTGGTTTACAGCATAGAAATTTATTTCTCATGGTTCTGGAGGCTGAGAAGTCCAAAATGAGGGTGCTGGCATGAAGGCTTTTGTCCTGGTCTGCACATGGCTGCCTTTTCTCTGTATCGTCACATGGCAAAGAGAGGGAGCAAGCAAACTCTTTGAAACCTCTTCTTAGAAAGGCACCAATCCCAACATTGGGGCTCCACCCTCATCACCTTATCTAAACCTAATTACTTCCGAAAGGACCTATTTCCAGTTATCACATTGAGGATTAGAGCTTCAATATATGGATTTTGGGGGACATAATTCACTCCATAATACCTCGAATAGAATCTTCCTTATCTGTTTAATTCTGTCCAGTCCAGTTTTTGCTTTGATACAGTCAACCAGCAGAAGAGAGCAATTTCATGGACGAAAACAATTCTTCGCTTCTTGTCCTGGTGTCACATTGGGATGGGAGTAGGCAAAGGAAAGCAACGCATTGTGTTTTTTTTAGTCATTTTATATTTCCTGTAGGTAGGGCAATTCTCAAGTAATTTTTCTTTAGTACCCATCCATCTCTCTGCTTTCATTCTACTCTTATCTTGTATTAGTCCAGGGGAAGAGAGGTGAGAAATCAGGGAAGGCCATCTAAAAATAATGACATTTGAGTATAATAATGGTGGGAGAACAGGATACATTATGTGGTCAGCAGTTATGGAGAGAAACAGCTGATGTAAGGAAGAGGGCTGAACTAATAATGATAACAGCAACAGCAAGTACTTAGAACATTCACTTAATTTAAACTCATGTGCCAGCCTCTCTTCGAATGCCTCACATGTAATCATCATAGCAACCCTATGGGGTAAATACTATAATTATCTCCATTTTACACATAAAGAAATTAAGGTACAGGGTGTTAGGTCAGTGGGGGAAGGGCCAGCCAGATACCTGCCTGGAGACTCCCCAGTTTGATACAGGGAATCCAGACCTGAATAGGGCCCACCCTAAAGCCCTAGGCATCACCACCCTAATCTGGAGGCTCAATTAGCATTCGATTAAGGATTAACGTTCCCCACCCTGTACCTCTATGCCCACATAACCCATAAAAGCCACATCCTCCCTGTCTGGACCAGAGAACCTCCCCCGGGAGCCCTCTCCCAATAAATGTTTGCTTTTAAAACTTCTCTTGGCGTGTCACGCATTTACCTTACTCAGGGAAGTTATCAAATTTGTTTAAGGTCATAAAGCTAATAAATAATAGAGCTGAGATTTAAATCCAGCTGTTATTGTCTCAGCCCCCATGTATTTAATCATAAAACAGCACTGTCAGTAAATACATGTAGTCTTTCTAGAGATTCATGTATTTTAACCAGGTAATGGATAAGGTGGTTGGTGGTGGAACTTGGACTAAGAGTTCAAGTTAATGAGGAAACTATTTTTGGTGGGGGGAGGTGGGGTGGAGCAGTCTTTCAAAAACACTTCTCAAACTATTGGATATTACAGATACCCATTAATTTGGAAGGATAGATCAGTGGTGATAACAAAGTTCATAATAAAATACATACCATTTATATGGTGTTGTATAGCTTACAAATTCTTACAAATTACTTTAACCTGTATATTTTTCTTAAGCGTTTACCAATGACTGTTAAGTAAAGTTGGAGAAGTTGCCATGACTTTTGAAGAAGTTGCATAACTTTCTTATGAGTCCAACGTCCCTGTGCCTAATACTTCAAAAGGCCCAAACTCAGAACGTCCGAGTTTGGAGTAGGAAAAGGTTTATTAATTCAAAAGGTGCCAGCCAAGAAGATGGGAGCCCTACTGGTACCTCAGATCCTACTTACCAAAGTACAGAGCTCAGGCTTCTTTACGTTAGGGAAGGGGAGACAGGAGGGGCTGTTTTGTAAAACTCAAGCTGGAAGCAGAATTCCTCTCCGAAGTAGCACGTCTCTATACAAGACTAAGCAGAAGCTGTTAGGAAGGCCATGGAACAAAGGAGGCTTGAAGGAGATGGAGTCAGAGGCCGAGCATTTCACTCTGTTACAACTTTCCAAAGATATGACAGTTAATTAGGACATGATTCAAGATTCAAACACAGACTGCCTCTTGTCTAATGCCTTCAACTTTTCACTAACTCCTTTCAACAGAGATTAGATATAAATGTGGTTGAAAAATGAGACTTGAAGGTTAGAAGAAAGTGGTTAAAGATACACAAATATGTATACCTAATATTTTTGAAAACATGTATTACTATTGAGTAATAAGACCTGTAATTGAGAGTCATTGATTTTTTTTTAATTCCAACCAACAAATTAATTTTGGCAAATGAGAAAAACACAAATGTAATTGCTAATCAAAGGATACTCTGGGGACAGACCCGGCCACTTGTATAATTAGGGACAGTCAGCATGAAATCGGAGAAAAAAGATCATAGCTAACATTTGAAGAAAACACATTTAAGAAGTTGGAAAATAGTCATGAACTGGTGCCTGTATTTTCAAAGCTCCACAGAGACTGCTGGCTGAACTGATATCCCTTGATATTGATGAAGCCTTTTCTAGTTAAAACTATTTCTTCCTTTGAAAATTTAGAGATTAGAAATACCTAAATTGAAACATTCAATTATAGGAAGCAAATTATAGTGGGTGGACATTTTGATTGCTCTAACTAGAAATATGAGACTAGAGGGTAGAATTAAATTTTTAGCCAGAGTGAGAGACTTCATAGCAGAGAAATTTGAGGCAGAAGGAAACCTCTTTTCTCCACTTTGCATATTAAAGACCTGCAGGGAAGAACAGTGCTGTTTATTGATAAAGCATTTAGGGCAAAGTAGTTAAACTCACAACAGGTAGCCCAAAGTTGTTTTGAAAAGTGCAAGGCTGAGAACATTTTGATTTAGAAAAGGTATATAAATTGACCACATATAGGTTAATGACAGGAAGAGAAGAATCTGTAGACTTCACTAGATCACATTGGGGGGAGAGGTGGCAGAGATGGTAAATGTATAAATATTTAAGAGAAAGCAAACTGAAGGAACCAATGTTTTGCTACTCGAAAAATGTGCCTTTTGGGATATTGATTTTTAAGCTGTTTATTAAGAAACGAAAGACTCAGAAAGAACCTTTGACCCTCCCTCCCACTTTCCTGCCTAAGAGATTCAGATGGAAAGGTCTATGTCATGAAGGGAATGTTCACCTTAAGGATTTTCACCGTAGCCTCCTGTGATCTAAGTATGGTAGACAGGAAGGCTCTAGCACCCCCTCTGTGTCCCATGATTTCTGGATTGCCTAGCAGGAATTCGACTCCCGCCGCTTGTGTTTTGTTCTTTTACATATCTGAAAATTGCCTGTTTCCCCCTTTCAGAATCCCATTACTGCCCCCTTTCTCCTTAGTACACATGCCATACAAACCTCAGCTGCCAGAGCTTCTTGGGTCTCATTATGTTGCTCCGAATGCACATTTGTGTAGTAAACTTTAGACGTTTTCTCATGTTAATCTGTTAGTTTGATTGTTAGTCCAGCTAGAATTTAGAAGGGAGGTAGAAAGTTGTTTTCATTTAACTCCTACAAAACACAGTTCATTCAGAGATTCTGGCACCTCTTTGTTTTCTGATTGTTGTCCTGTTAAACCATATGAAAATAACAGAATACATAGAAAAATACACGTCAAGACAGTCTCTCTCTCTCTCTCTCTCGTTTTTCTCTCATGATGTCCCTTGCTTTTCCACTTGATTCTTCCAAGTCCCTTACATTGAAAAGAATCTCAGATAATTTTTCTAGATCAGAAATAGCAGTCAGTGTGTGTGTGTGTGTGTGTGTGTGTGTGTGTGTGTGTGTGTGTGAGAGAGAGAGAGAGAGAGAGAGAGAAAAAATTCTCTTCCCCTCTTTCAGGAACCTTAATCTCACCTTTAGAGAAGTCTTAAGTGACAAAATAGCATCTGCATATTGACTTTAACTATTAAGTAAACCAATTTTTGCTTTAAAATACTCATGTAGTGTAATACTCCAAATGTACCATATTGCCCTTTGTGTAGCTTCCTTTATCAGCAAAGTCATTTGTAGTCCCATGTGTTTGCTTTAAAGTTTTGCTTATAATCTAAACTTCATCTCCCCATAAAATAAAAGAATTCTCTTTTTATTTTTATTTTTTAAAGTTTTTCTGAGTATATATTGTGGGGGTGAAAAAACGATTTTCTTTCTACTCTTCTAAATATTTTCTGGTAGGACTAATCAAGTGAAGATGAGACAGATTAACAGGAGAAAATTACCAAGTTTATTACATGTATATAGACAGGAGTTCCATAAGAATGTTAGACCTGAGGACACACAGGGCAGTGGAGACTTATATGTCATCCTGGACTAAGTAGAGGGAGATAGGGATTTGGGATTTCAAAGGGAAAGTAGGGAATTTACAGGTAGATGAGAAAGGGCCAGCACATGGTAAACAAGCTCTTGCCTGGTTACCAAAAACAGAGACACAAAGGGAAATCTAACAAACAGACTTGCTTGGATCCTCCCAGTCTGTCATTCTAAATTTATATTTGCCAATGTGAATGTGCTAAGGTTCCCTTCCTAAAGCAGGGATTTGCTTTTTTTCAATTTAAATACCTTTATGGAGGTAAGGGGGAGGTTTAAAAGAAAGACTTTTCTTGAGTTTGTTAGGCTTTAACTGTTTTCAGTTCGAAATTATTTGCATGCCAGGTGGCACACTGTGGAGCCCTACAGTATTTATGTCACTATTTCAGCTAATAGAAGACTGTAATGAGTAGGTAAAAAATATGTTATATTTTAAATGTTGACAAAGCTAGTGGATAGGTGTTTTAACACATATACCTTTTTGAATATTTATAAATCTTTTTGAAACTATGATTAGGATACCTATAGCCTGTCATGTTATATATGTGCCATTTCTTTTAATGTTCATCTGAAATATAAACGTATTTATAAGGAAAATATGTATTTCTCTGTATTTATTCCTTCAAAGAACTTAATGTGTTCTCGAATATTTACTTATCTGGCAAAAGTTTGATAATATTGTAAAGTATAAAAATTGCTGAACCAGCTATAAGATTTTGGATAAATCATTGAAGAATAGACAAGTGAATTTGAGAAGAGAGATCACATGAGTTATAACAGAATACAAAGATAGTGAAACTATCTTGGAAGAGAGAAGAATGGTTAGAAATGAAAAGAAGAATGAAATTCCTTAATACTAATCAAATAGAAGTGAAGTATTTAATAGTCATCAAGCTGCTACATGTTTGGAAATGCATGGGCTAAGAAATATATGTCACAGTTGTTAGCACTGCATATAGAACAATATTTTCTTAATAAAAACTATTAATACATGCTAGAATGAAGAAGATCCCAGTAGGCACAGGTTTTATATGGATATATTCCTCTGTAATCCTTATATTTTCTGCAAGTTACCAACTTTGTCATGTCAGGTTGTTGCCCTTCTTTCTGTTCTAAAATAAACACCATCTTGCTTTTTGATCATTCTTTGTTATGCCTGTCCTTCTGACCTCTGCTAGCCACCCTTTTTATCTGCTGTTGTCCTTATCTTTCCCTCTGGGCAAAGCTTAAAACATTGGTTTAGTTTGCTTCAAATTGTGGCTTTTGACTGGAGTTCTCAGATGGTTCCTAGATGAAAGTGTCCAACCAGAGTCAGTTCTCCTCTTCTTTCTGTGAGAAAACCTCTGGCTATTTTAGATATTTACCTGTTGGTTACACTATGATACCAACTTTGTGAAAAAAAATCAATTCAGCATTCTCTTATTGGATATACATTATACGCTAAGCAGAGTTATGCCCATGGGATAAGGAAGAGAATTATGTGTAGAGGGAACTATGAATATGTTTGTAACTAGTTGTAGCCTCCCAGTAGGTCAAAGAGCATTCATTGCCATTCTCGCATTTTCTTCACCAGTAATCTTTGAAAAATTTTAATATCATATGGAAGAATTTAGAAAGAAATCAATGTTATTTTTAGAAACAATGAATTAACTAGTATTTACTGCCTTCCCCTGGTGAAGTGACAGAAAATACAGACAACTTCATTTATTAAGAATGAGATGATATTAACATACGATTTAGAAAGGTTAGGTATTTGTAGAATGTAATTCATAATTTATTTTTATAAGGATTAATGCATTGAAAATTATTGAAAACAACAATAGTGCTTTAGTGTCGTTAAGAACTATTGCTACATTTATTTAAGTTGTGAAACAATATTTTTTTAAACTTGATTTTTATTTATGTAAGTTTTCAACTAACTATGCCAACTCAGGCCAGAGAACAAATCTCGTTAAATTTAAAAAGATTGAAATCATATAACATATGTTCTCAAACTATAATGGAATGAAATTAGAAATCAATAAGAGGATATTTGGTACATTCAGAAATGTCTGGAAATTAAACAACGTACTCTTACGTAACCAGTGAGTCAAAAAGGAAATCACCAGGAAAATTAGAAAATACCTTGAGATAAATGAAAAGAAAAACACAGGACATCAGAACTTACGGGATGCAGTGAAAGCACTTCTTAAAGAGAAATTTATTGATATAAACACCTATATAAAAAAAAAATCTCTTCATTAACCATTGTCACCCTAATAATTTTAATAAAAAATATCTTAAATCAATAACTTCATCTTTCATATTAAGAAACTAGGAAAAAAAAAGTGCAAACTAAACTCGAACAAGTAGAAGGAAAAAAGTAGTAAAGATTAGAGGAGAAATAAATGAAATAGGGAATATAAAAATAGTAGAGAAAATCAACAAAATCAAAAGTTGGATTCCTAAAAAGTTCAACAATATCGAGAAACTTTTAGCTGTATTGACCAAGAAAATAAGAGAGAAGACTCAAATGGGTAAATTCAGGATGACAGGACAACATTGCTGGTTTTACAGAAATAAAATGGTTTATAAGAGAATATTATGAATAACTATATATTAATAAATTAGATGACTTAGATAAAAGGATACATTTCAGAAAAACACAAATTACAATATAACTGACTCAAGAAGAAGTTGAACAGAGGGAATGTTTCCCATCTCATTTTATGATGTCACTGTTACTCTGACACCAAAACTAGAGTCATCACAGGAAAATGAAAGGACAAACCAATATCCCTTATGAATATAGATGCACAAATATTCAGCAAAATGCTAGCAACATATCCAGCAACATATAAAAATGAAAATGCACAGTGAATAGGTAAGTTTTATCCCAGAAATGCAGTAGTGATTTAGTAGTGATTTAACATCTGACAGTCAATGTAACATACTATATTAAAAGGGAAACAAGATGAAAAACACATGATCATCTCAATACGTTCAGAATAGTTATTTGACAAAATCCAACATTCTTTCATGAAAAAAGTAACAAACTAGAAATGGTAAGGAATTTTCTCAAAATGAAAAACAGTATCTACAAAAACCCCATACTGGCACCATACTTAATGGCAAAAGACCCGATAATTTCCCCTCAAGATCAGGTACAGGACAAGGATGTCCTCTTTATCCACTTATATTCAACGTTACACTGGAGGCGGTTAGGTAAGAACAGATACCAAAGGAAAAACTGAAGTTACCTTTATTTATAGTTGACATCATCTTATATATAGAAAATGATAAGGATCTCACTAAAACCAGTTAGGACTAATAAAAGACTTCAGCATGTTGCAGGATACAAGATGAATATACAAAATCCATTGTATTTCTACAGCCTTTGAAATGAATAATTTGAAAATGAAATGTAATTTTATTTATAAGAAGCCTCAAAAAACCCCAAAATATTTAGGATAAATTTAAGAAAAGAAGCACAAGATTTGCACACTGACAGTTATGTTGTTGAATGAAATCAAAGAAGTACTAAATAACCATATCCATATTCATAGACCAAAAGACATATTGTTGGATGATAACGCTCCCCATATTGATCTAGAGGTTTAACATCAACCCTATCAAAATCTCAGCTACCTCTTTTATTTTTTTAGCAGAAATTGACAAGCTGACACTAAAATTCAAATGGAAATTCAAGAGACCCAGAATAGCCGGAATAATCTTGGAAGAAAATAATAAAGTTCGAGTACTCACAATTCTTGATTTCAAAACTTACTTCAAAGCTACCGTAAATAATGCTATCATTTGGTAGTGGATAGAAATATAGATCAGTGGAATGGAATTGAGAGTGCAGACGTTAATCTTTACATTTATGTTCAACCGATTTTTGACCAAAGCGCCAAGACAATCCACTAAAAGAACGAAGTCTTTCAACAAATGGTGTTGGGCTAACTGGATATTGGCTTGCAAAAAATGAAGTTGGATCCTTCTCTTATACTGTACCAACAAAACAAAACAAAAACAAAATTTCTCTTATTTTTCTAATGTAAGAGCTGAACTATTAAACTCTTAGGAGAAAATAGGAGTAAATCATTGGAACCTAAGATTAAACAATGGTTTCTTAGATATAACACCAAAAGTGTAAGCAACAAAGGAAAACATAGATAAACTAAATCAAAATTAAATTTTTTTTTTGTAATGCAGTTGATGCCATCAATAAGATAAATAGCTAATCCACAGAATGAGAGAAAATATTTGCAAATCGTATAACTGATAAGCAACATGTTTAGAATGGATAAAGAACATTATTACAATTAAATAATGAGAAGATGGCTCAATTTAAAGAAAGGGACAAGGACCTGAATAGACATTTCTCCAAAGAATATATACAAATGACCAATAAGCATATAAAAAAACATTCATCATTATTAGTTATTATAGGAATACAAATCAAAACCACAATGAGATACCACTTCACATCCACCAAAAGAGCTATAGCAAGAGGGCAAAGAAATTGGCATCCTCACATGTTGCTGGTGGGTGGGAATGTAAAATTTTACAGTCGCTTTGGAAAACAGTTTGGCAGTTTCTCAAAAGGTTAATCCTATGCCTAACATTTCCTCTCCTATGTATATACCAAGTTAAATAAAACCATATATCTACACAAAATTTGTGCTTAAGTGTTAGTAGTAGCATTATTCATAATAAACAAGATATGGAAACCACAACATAAATGTCCATTAACTGATGAATGGATGAGCAAACAATTTTATTCATACAAAGAAATGTTACTCAGCAATAAAATGAGTTGCTGACTCATGCTACATAATGGGTGACTCTTGAAAGCTATGCTGAGTGAAAGAAGCCATTTGCAAAAAAACATCATGTATGTTTACATTTATATGAAATATCCAGATTAGGCAAATTCATAGAGACAGAAAGTAGATATAGTGTCTAGGGTAGGTATGGGGAGTGATTGTAATGGATGCAGGGTCATGGGGTGATCAAAATGTTCTAAATTTAGATTTTTTGGTCATTGTACAACTCTGTTAATATACTAAAACTATTTAATTGTACAATCTAAGTGGCTGAATTTTATGAATTATATCTCAATAAAGAGTTAATATGCCTCACTTTATAAATTCCTTAATATTTAAGTGTTCATACCTCTTAATTCCAAGAAAAGTCTGTTCTTCAAAACTATTTTCCCAGTTTTTTTGAGGTATAATTGATATATGTCACTACAAGTTTAAGGTATAGAGTATAATGATTTGACTTACATTATCATGAAATGATTACTGCAATTAGTTTATTTAACATTTATCATCTCATATAAATAAAAAAATATATATATTTTTCTCATTTTGATGAGACCTCTCAGGATTTACTCTCCTAACGACTTTCAAATATATGTCATACAGCAGTGTTAACTAGCCATCGTGTTATACATTATATCCCTAGTGCTTATCTTATAACTGGAAGTTTGTACCTTTTCACCACCTTTCTCTAATTCCCCTGCCCTCAGCCCCTGCCTCTTAGTTTTCTAAGAGGTTTTTTCTTTTTTTCAAGTAATATGTTTTTTATTAATTTTATTAGTTTCAAATGTACAGCACATTTGTTAGGTATTGATATGGTTTATAAAATGATCTCCCTAATTGCGCTTTCTCTCCTCTGGCTCTCCACCTAGCCTTTACATTGATGCTAACTACATTCCCTATGCTGTGCTCCTCATCCTCGTGATTATCTATCAACTACTAATTTGTACTTTTTTAACCCTTCACCCCATTTTCCCAGTCTCTCAGCCCTCTCTCCTCTGGCTGTCACCAAATTGACCTCTGTATTTGTGAGTCTGTTTTTGATTAGCTTGTACTTTTTGTTCCTTAGATTCTGCATCTAAGTCAAATCATATGGTATTTATTCTTGTCTGACTTATTTCACTCAGCATAATAACCTCTAGATCCATCCTTATCATTGCAAATGGTAGTATTTCATTTTTTAATGACTGAGTAATATTCTATTGTATATATAAATCATAACTTCTTTATCCAATCATTTGTTGATGGGCATTTATACTGCTTCCATATCTTGGTATTTTAAATTGTGCTACCATGAACATAGGGGTGTATAGATATTTATGAAATATTGTTTTTTTTTTTTTGGGGGGGGGCTAAATACCCAGAAGTGCAATTGTTAGTTCAAAAGGTTGGATTTTATTTTAATTTTTTTGAGAAACTTCTAGACTGTTTTCCATAGTGGCTGCACCAATTTGCAGTTCTACCAACAGAGTATGAGAGTTCCCTTTCTTCACATTCTTGCCAACACTTGTTCTTTGATTTATTGATGATAGCCATTCTGACAGGTCTGAGGTGATCTCCAATAATATGTTTTTAAATGATTTTATTATGAGAACAATTTAAAGGAAGTATTTTTATATATTCAGTTTGAAAAGTATACTTTAGATAACATTTTTTTTCCAAACATCTTAATGTCTGATGAATTTTTCAGTTTTTACTAGTTCAGTTGGAGAGATTTGACAATGCAAATATATTATTGATGAGTTATGGAAATGACTACTTTCAAATATACAAAAAATCATATACTTTTATAGTATGCTATTCAGACTCAGATTCATTTCCATGCATAAATATCTGCCTAATAGCTTCCATACATGTTCTTTTTTAGCAGACCAGGAAATGTTTCAACATTTTTAAATTATATGATATTTAAAATTATTTTTAACAACATATAATGAAAGCTCTATTTATATCCCATAATTAATGTAGTTATATCAGTCGTATAGCTCCACTAAAGCATGTGAATAAAAGAGTATATTTTTCCTTTTCTTAATTGCTAATCATTTAAGTGAGTTTAATGAGAAAATTAAGATGAAGAAGTGTGGGAGATCTTGTGATAAAAGCATCAAGTTAAAAATTTTAATTCCTCTTTCACAGAGATGACTACAAGTAAAGGTGCGAATCAAAATTAATTTGTGCATCTTTGGAAAACATGTAACATTATTGGCTAAAACATAAAAGAAAGCAATGACAATTGAAAGAGTGTGTGACAAGGGATGAACCATCTCAGCGGTACGGAAGAGAGTTAAAAAGTATAACTAGAAGGTTAAACTGTGCAGATACAGTACTGTAAGGTTTAAGGATGGATTTCATTCAGTTTTGAAAAATGTGATCATCAGTGAAATTAACATTTAGAAATCCGCTTATCAGATTCCAGAGCAGAACATCTGCAGACCTCTGGGAGTTGGTCCCTGCTCATCCCTTTGAATGAATCTCCTCCTGTTTCTCCTATACCAACGGTGACAACAGTCATGCTGGCAATGTTGACCATGACAGCTGTTTGCAGTTACAGGGTATTTTCCTTGTCTCAGGAACTGTGGCAGACTCTACGAAGACAACGTTTTATTCAGTCCTTAAAAATATACAAACCTGAGGTAAATACCATTATTCTTTTTCAAATGAGTAAAACTGAAGTGTTGAAAGGTGAAGTGACTTGATCTAAGTTACACAGGTCGTAAATGTCAGAGCTGAGTTCAAATCCAGCTTTTCTGACAGCAAAATCTGTGGCTTCTGGGACTCTCCAAGTGTATGGAACTGTTTACAGTTCCCCGAACAAACCTTGCTATTTCATTCTGTGCATAAACTTTCATTCTGCCTGCAGTGTCCTTTCTTATGGCTCCCTTGACACACTCTACAACTTCTATCCTGCAAGAGCAAATCTCATGTGTGTTCTCCTCTGTTAAGCTTTCCCTTACTCAGCCAAGCAGAATTGATGACACTCTCTTTTTCACTCCCCTTGGTCCTGGTCCAAACTGCTAATCTGCCTGTAGCCCACTAGAGTGCAATTATTTACATACATACCTGTGTAGAACATAATAAGCATACAACATTTGTTAAATGAGTGCAAGGATGAATGAATGAATGATCTGCAACCATAAAACATCATGCTGTTGTGACTGCAAATATGAAATTACCACAGCACTCAGTAAAAAGTTGCTAATGTTAATTCAAGGTTTTATGGCAGGTTAAAAAGGGCCACAGAAAGGACTTATTCACATTATTAGAGGGTTAACTTATTAGCATAATTTCCTTTTGCCGTGTTTTATTATAAATGTTCTCTCTGTGGCCTGACTTTTTCCCTCCTTTCAACTGTCATTTATTAACTAAGAACATAGATTAAAGACAAGAACAGTTTAAAATAGAAGAAACAAACAAAAAGCATAACCTTTTATGCATTTGTGCACAGTACAAAAGAAGTTTTCAGTTTGGACTAACCTTTGCCCACTTCGGATTAAGGAGTGTGAGCCTGACTTAGAAAAATGCATGAGCTGGCCAAAAAGAAGTCTTCTTGAAAAACAAAAGTCATCCTAAAGGAAGAAGGTGTCAGACTTAGACACATGACAGTTGCTCCAAATACAATGTTTAATTTTCATAAAAGAGGCACAATTCTGATGACAGAACACCACCACTGAGGTTGATCATAAGAGACCCCTAAGTCTTATGTGGGCATCCGAGGGAGAGCGACGGTGGTAAATATAAAACGCAAAGGCTATTTCCCTGAAATCCTATGACTGGTGTTTGAAGTACATGGCAGACCTTTGATGAGAGCCAACTGATGCAATAACGAAAGGGGAGAGAGAGAAGTTGTTTTTGACATTTCAGGGGTTCCTAATACAATCACCCTGTGCTGGAGCAGCCAGATGTCATAAAAATACAGTGTACCCATCATTGGAGGAGGTAACTGTAGCCTTCGTGGAATTCAGGGGACATAGTGGACCTCCAGACCTTGATGGAATTCAGAGTTCATTGCCTCTGAGAGTTGAAAGCCAGTACATGAAATACTAGGCTTCATTCGGAGGGGATGGCCAGACACTTTGGGATCTTTGAAGACGGTGGGCATTAATAGAGAATTCAAGCCGAGGTGATTTTATTATCTCTTTTTTGGTGAGAGTGCCTCTTAAGAAAAAGCGTAAAGAAAATAGGATGCCTCATGGAAGCAAAGTGGGTTTGTTAATGTGGACAAGTGGGCACCCGAAGTAATTGTGTGTGGGCCGAAGGGAAGATGAAAGCACAACCTGAGTGGTTCACGTGTTCTGACCAGTGACAGATAACTAGTGATGATACCATTAATGGTGACAACATGAATGTGGGCTGAAGAAACACCATTTACACATCTCCCTGTGCCCTATTCTGTAGGGTTTTCTATTCTGTATTAATTTCAGAAAGAGATCGTATGTCCGGTTATATTGCTGCAACCTGTTCAATCAAAAGGCGATAGATGGATTTACTGATAACTGATAATAGTAGTAGTGATAAATGATAATAGTGAGAATAATAAATCTTTGCCGTGGTTAACATCTGTTTTACATTTTTTCATTGTGTCAGTGGCTTTCTTTATGGAAATTAAGCTCCCTTTCTTCCCATATTTCCTCGCTCCACGCATTCCTTTTCTGCCATGGAATGAAGCATTAGGACGATGATGTGAAAAGTCAGAGTAACAGCTTTAGGAGGCCGTCAGCTTCTTCACCACGCCATTTCATTCCAGTGACTGAGTTCTGCTTTGGTGGCACATTAAGTTCCAGCAGAAGTATCAGCCTGTCTTTAGGCCTCAGGATCCTCACACTGCTGAATTTATTGTTTACTTGAGGGTCATGATGGAAATCGAGTAATGAATGTAGATGAGAGGAGGGGAGCACCTCAAAAAGATTTCCATCCTCTTTTTTTTTTAGGCAATCAGATATTCAGCAGTAAAACTGGGGTAAAAGAAAAAGAAATGGCACGTCACATTCCTAAGCGGTTATATTGAAGATCAAGGGCTTTTAAGTTACTAAAGCCTAATACTTCATTAGAGATTTGTTCTGATTTGAAAGCATCTCCATTTAGTAAGTACTTTCTTCACCTCTTGGATTATCTGCTCTTCCAAAAGCAGTCTTAAGAAAAATGGTAATGCTGGACGGGTAAGAAGTTTTGTAGCACAGTAATATTGATTTTCAGGCTTAGGAGCCAGATTCAACTAATACCTGAAATGCTAACCCTTTGAGACCACAAGGATAGGAATCAAGTACCTTATTTTTTATGGCTTTGGATTAGTATCTGTGTCTTGACCGTTCATACTCTTCACCATCTTCGTAGGTCAAATTTCATGTTTAAAAATTAGTTGAGAAGCACTGCTGATTAAAAAGCAGGCTGAAAAATTATGGAAGTGCAATATTTTAAATGATATTTAGTAGTATTTTACTGTGTTTTCTCTTTTTTAAATAAACAGAAATCTGCTTTTCACAACTGATAAATACAAATTTAGGAGGACTTGATATTATTTAAAAATCACAATCTAAAACAGAGAAAAGTTAAAAGTGTTGTACAAATAATATTATTTTCCTGAGCTATTTGAAAGGTAGTTTTTGACATGGTTCCCTATCATTCTGAATAGGCTAGAGTATATTTTTTCCCAAACAAGGCCATTCTCCTATATAACTTTAATAAGCCAACAAATCAGGAAATTAGCAATGATTTATCACTACACTCTGCTACCCAGATCCCAGTTGATGTTCACCACTCGTATCAGTAACATCCTTTATGGCAACAAAAACAAGTTCTTGTTCACAGGGGTTTAGTAATCTTGTCTCTTTCGTCCTTCAATATGTAATAGCAGTTTCTCAGTCTTTTCTTGATTCTGACAGCACTGACATTTTTGAAAATTTCACACCAGTTATTTTGTATAATGACCCTTAATTTGGAGTTGTCTGTTGCTTCCTTATGATTCACTTGAGCAGGTTGTGCGTCTTCACCAGGAATATCATAGAAGTAACGTTATGTTCTTTTTGTGTCCTAGCACAGGGTACATGATTTGGTTCATTGCCAGAAGCTAATGTTGTTCATTTATCCGATAAAGGTGGTTCTACCAGACTTTTTTTGCCCTTAGTAATTACTGAGCATTTGAGGGGAGATACTTGAGCCTGAGTAAACAGTCCATTGCTCATTTAACAGTCTGTTTATTTGTTTCTATCAGTAAGTGCTGTCATATTTCTGTTTTATTCAATGAGTTGTAATCCATTACTATTTCTTCTGATGCTTAAAGTTTTCCCAGGTATGGCCAGTCCTTTAAGATGTCTCTTTTGTTCTTTTCAAATTCCCCATCATTCTCTGAGGACTTTCTATTTCAGGCACAATAGTTTTTTCTAGGTTTGTCCTCTAATCCTGAAATTAGCTATCCCTTCAGAGAGCCCTGATTTGTCACTGTGGGTTATACTGCATTCCTTCCCTTACAGGTGTACTCACTTTATTCTGCCCAAGCTCCGAAACCCTGTTCTGGGCTGTTCCCACTATGCCTGTGCTGAAACCCTTATTCTTCTTGGGGTTCAACATCCTGCCGAGAGCCACTCTATCCCCTGTTGCAGATGTCCTTTTCTTCCTTCTTGGCATCCGACAGTCCATGCCAGGGCTGCACCCTCTGTGACTATCCTCTTCATCGTGCTGAGCTCTAATGTCTGACTCAGGGTGACGGCTACCACCGGCCCCTACAGTAGACATTCTCCTTACTCCGCTTGGGCTCTGACACCTGCACCCGGCCCTGAGCTCCCTAGCCTCTGCCTTCTGTACTGCAGGTGCCTACTTGCCTGGCTCCACCTAATGGTGTTTGGAGTGAGTTGAAGAGAGTTAACTTTTTAAAGATTAAAGTTAAATAATCAGTACACAGATGATAAATATGTAAGATTTATAAACTGCCTGTCCGAAACCAAAATTACAGAACAGTGAAACCCTGCTTATCGACCATCAGCTAGAACGTAAAACTCAGACGTTTCCTCCAAAGGCCTCTTCGTGCACATGGCTACCAGATGCATATTGTGATCACTGATCTCACTCATTTTGAGCTGGAGATCTGCATACCTGGCTGCCTTCATCCAGTTTCCTCCTGGAGGTATTAAGGGCATGTCAGACTCCACAATTGACCAACCCAACTTCAGTCTGGTACTCTCCTGTGCCCTACATTTCACTCTCTCAGTTAATGATACTTCTGTTGACCACTGATGAAACCCAGAAACCTGTTGATCAACCTTGCTGCTTTTTGCTTCCTCCCTCACATATGCAGTCTATATACTGCTACGTCTATATAAAATCTATTCACTTCTGCCTGTGCTGTCTGCCATACCTCTGAGGCAGTCATCTCGTCCCTCGACTACTGGAATAACATTCTAAGTGTTGTCTCTGCCCCTACTCATGTCTTCTATAATCTGTTCTTCACATTGCAGCAGAGGGATGTTTTTATAATGCAGTTTGATTGTGCCAGGCATGTACTCTTCCGTTGTCCTTGGTATTAAAAAAAATATCCTGGAGCTACAAGACAATGTGCAGGCTGGTCTCTGTCTGCCTCACCATCCATCATCTTGCTCATATCCCTTCCAATTCTCTGTACACCAGCCCTACTAGCCTCCTGTCCTGCTCCCTCTAACACAGAACCTTCCCAAGTACTCTCCCCTATGCCTGAATTCTCACCTGCCATGCACACGTGAATAGCACTATTTAGTTAGCTCCTACTCCTCATTCAGTTTCATCATTATTTCCTCAGGGCAGCCTCCCTGACTGCCTGATACCATCACTCACCTTATTTGATGTTTTCCTATTACCGTGAACCTTTCTCTCTGATCACAATTCTTCACTTACATTTAATTTCATTTGATAGATGCCTGATCACCTCCTACTCCCCCCCACCCCAAACCCTCAGCTCCCTGCTATAGGAATAATGGCTTTGTTTATTATTACTGTGGTTACCATTATGTTTTGACCTCTGGTAAGCCTTCAATATATATTTGTTGAAACAAATGAATAGTTCACGGTTCCTTCATTACAGACGAGAGTCCATGAGATTTTTTTCTCCTTCATTTTTTGCAGGGCCATACACCTGAAGCTTTCAGTTCAGTATGCTGCTGCTTTATTGCTCCTCATTACCCGGGTTTTTTTGAGGCTGGTCCCCTTTTGCAGCGTCTTTCAAAATTGAAGTACACTGCCTCTGCCTTTCTTCAATTTGTAAAATTTACCAAAGATAACAAACAAGAGAATGTCATGGAAAAATTAATACAAATAAATGGTATAATATTTTAATGTAATGTTACTTACATCAGCCTATCTTCATTATCTTAGTTATAAAATGATTGCAGTAGGAAGACTATAACATCAGTACAACTCTCTTCATTCAGTATATAGAGAGAAGGTAGTTAAAATAATTGATGAGGTAGGAACTCTTCCATGTTCTTTTATTTTTATTTGGCAAGGATGTTCAAGATACAAATAATTTCTTATACTCTCCCACTGTGATCTGCCATTCTTAAGGCAGCAGATAATTGAATGGGGATGACGATGAGCTTAGTGAGACCTCGGGATAAAATTCATGGATGTCACAATTCAGCAGTTATTAACAAAGTGATGTTTTTTTGTGTGTTGAGATGTTTGTTTTTCCTGACAAGTCTATAACTGCAATGTTTCGTGATATTTGCTGAGAGATTGTGTGAGTGCGATGTGTCTTAGAGCTGGGTTGGGGGTCATTTCACTTTGCATTTGTATAGGTGGTTGTCATCTTACTTTAGAACTTCACTTTAGGATATTTCAGTTTATTTGATAAATTATTTATTCTACATAATCTCTGAATGCAAAGGGTATAATCTCAACTCAGCATGAGAAACTCTGAGCACAAAAGAGCCCTTAAATCAGAAAGAATCAAAGTGTTTTGTCTTGTGATAGGAGCAAACATTCTCAATATGTTCCACTGGCTTTATTTCTATTATATGAGAAATACACATATTGCCACATTTTGTCATAAAATATTAAGAGGAAATGTAATTGATATGATGCTACCTTTTTACACACAAACTGTTTTGGCCAATGTAACATAGTGTTATGTAAGGATCATGTCAAATTTTTTTCAAACTTCTAGCAAGTATATGAGATAGGAATATGTTTGTGTATGTACCATTTTAGCCTATTTATTTTTTGTATTATAATATTGATGATTTCATCAAAGATAACAATTGCTTCACAGATGTGTGTTCAATATCCAGTATGTGCCAGGCACTGCTATAATTCCTAGGATGCAGAAATTTTTGAGATGTAATATTTGACCTCAGAAATGTTACAATTTCTAAAATCTGTTACAATCCTGCAGTTAAAATTGTGGTTCAGCTACTTACTAGCCATGTCAAGTTTTTAAATTTTTCTGAATCCTAGTTTTCTAGGATATGTATACACTAATATCTAACTTCATGGAACTGTTGTGAGAATTAAAAGAGATCATTTATGTTAAGCATATTTTCTGCTGTTTGAAATATACTAGGTCCTCAATAATTATCAGCCTCGTGATTGCTATCACTGCTTTTCGGAAATGTCATTGTTGTTATTTACCACCTATAGATTTGCAACTCTAAGGAGTGCAAGTAAAGGTTTATTTTATGAGTAGTTCTATTATTACTCTTTATTTATGAAGTTGTGTTAAAGAGTGAATTGAAGGAACAGTAGGATCAATCATAAAAAGTGGGTATGACTTTAGGGATTTTAGGCCAGGCAGTCTTCCAAAACCTCATCCAAAAGAGAGTGTATTGAAAGGTGATTTACCTGTAAATACTGCTGGAAGAAATACTGCTTGCTGCAGATAATGATTTTTCATGACGGTTTATTTTTTTCAGTGTTCTAAAACTCAAATTCATGGTATATACTTATTAGAAATTGAGTAAAAGATTCACTCAAATTCCTTTTCTTAATTAAAAAAGAATATTTTAACGGAAAGATGCACTTTAAAAAAATACCTTGGCATGAAGGAAAGGCACGCCTCTTGCTAAAATTAGAAAATTAAAAATAATAGTTATATTTGATAAGCAGTGATCAATATTATACAGCTGGGCTGATTTAAGTTCTGATGTTAGGGTTGGAAGGCCATGCCTCTCTTTTTTAAAACTAAATTATTACTTGTAGAAATATGTTCATTTTCTTGATAGGCATTTATGGAACAACTGCAAATGCTAGGCACTGTACTTGGCTTTCAGCATATAAAGAAGTGTTTAACATGGTCCTAGATGTGAAAAAACCATGCCTTATTGTCTATGTTGACATTATTTTGCTATTCTACTGTCTTTCTTCTGCTGTCTTGACTCTTTCCTGGCATTTCTTGTTCAGAGAAGTGGCTTGCTTGTTTATCACTGGGACTTTTTGAAAGACCCATTGATTCTTCATAGAAAAACATTACTAGATAGTTTGGACACTAAGATCGTTTGAATCATTGGCCTCAAAATCCTAGTCTTGCTGTTTCCACCATTTCTGGTGTAGTGTATCATGACCTTAACCCAGCCCTAATCAACACCCCACATTGATAGAACCACGTAAACCAAACGTCCAGTTCTCAATACATTTTAATCTTCTTCCCTGTGAGACACAGCCACAGCATTGAGGAGGTGATGATATACTCTACCTCAGTGAACAATTAACTCAGCTTTGTCTTATCAACAAGTTATGTTGGTGTTATTTGGGGAGACAACATTTGGCAGTTTAATGCAATCAGATAAGAAAATCTGTGCATTGAATAAACCAATAAGTAGCAATAAGAGGAAAGAATACATCAGAATTATAATATTAGAGAACAGAATAGCTTTAAGCATTAAAACTAATACTATATTACAAATGCCATTTTGAGGGAAGTATGATTAAAATTCAACAAAGAAGATTATAGCATAAGAAGATGGTGTGGGGGCAAGGAAAATAAAGAATGTAAATAAAGTTACATTGAAAGCACTCAGTAATAAATTAGGATACATTAACTGAAAATTTTGAGTAAAGTAATTCCTGAATTGTTCATAAAATTCCTTTCTGTCATATGGCCTTTTAGTATGTTATTTCCTCTCCTTGTAATATCTTTCCTTAGGTCGACATCTGCATGACCCAATAAAAATTTTAGATTTCTCTCAAGCATTCCTTCCTTCAGAAAGAAAGCCTCCTTCCTAAATCTGCACTATTGGTTTAGGTGTGTCTCCTGTATGCCCCCTTGGCCCAGAATATTTGCAGTGTTGGGCAATTCAAGCCAGAGTTATCAGCACAAACATTCCTTACTGCCAGGGTAGAAAGTAAGAGAAGCAAAATAGGAGATGAAGCCTTACAACTGATACATGCTCAATTGGAGGACATGGCTTAGTAGGAGAGCCAACTGGACCTGCTCACCACATTCCAAAATTAATCAGATTCAGTCACCCAGTCTCAGGCAACAGCCGACTGGGGTATTTTTCCTGTGAGCTGTCTTTTTCCACAGGGAGAGTGTTCTCCATTTTAAACATTGATCATACAGGTGTACTTTTGGAACTTCATTGTTTTATTGATTAGGGACTTGCCGTATTCTGATTTTTAATGGCTAGCTGCAGTACCTTCCTATTTGCTTTGGTTTTAGTTTCAATCAGTTATCTTTGTATTCTCTCTACAGTCATGGGAATTATTTTGTATTTTTAAATGTTTGGAAAAATGATTTACTGTCAAACCTTAAAGTCTTTTTGGATATCACCTTCTGCTTTCCAGAAAACACAAACAAATACATCTTATAACTCAGTGACAATAATTTTAAATGAGGCAACAATATTCCTTCATTACCTGTTTTTTTTTTCTTTTTTTTTTTTTCGTTCAAGGAAGGATAGAAATTTTGTGCAGGCACCCTACAATGCTCTGGGTACTATTAAGACAGTTGTGCCCACACTGTAGTCATTTCTCCTTTCAGCAGAGAGTTGCTAATCTGGAGAGAACATGGCATTTATTGGGACATGTTTATTAGTAGGAAGATGTTATAACTTAAAAACTGGGTTCTATAGTTTCCCCCTCCTTTTTCCCTTCCTGTGCACAGTAATAGAAGACCCCTTTCCTTTCCTTTCTCCATGTGGTGGCACACTCTAAGTTCCCGGGGAAATGGGCTTCTCCAAGGGAAAGACGTTCTGAGTGGGAGGTATCCTGGGGACAAGAAATTGGGAAGCAGGATGGGCAGAGGGATGTTACCGTCACAGAGGCCTTGCCTGATCCTATGGATGTGCCAGAGTTAGCAATGGCCTCGCAGACTTGTCTGCAACCAAAGCAAGGCTTCCAGGCCTTTGCACCTCTGTATCAGTCAGTCACTGGGTGGCTCTGCTGGGGAGAGGGCACAGTCTTGGCCAAGGGCAATCTCCAGAGAGGGGTTCAAATACCGCTGGCAGCGAGAGGAGTGTGTGCCTCAGTTCTGAAGGAGCGTCCTGCCATTAACCTTGTCATCCACTACATTCACTTTACTGAAGGCTGACAGGTCATTCTGCTGTCTCTCTCTCTTTCAGGTTTGACTGGACAAGTAAATCAAGCTTGCCATCTTTTCTCATGTCTTTGGTTAAATAGCTAGATTCTCATCTTGCTATGTAAACCTAGTCATCTCTCAGTGGAGAGACAAGCCTAACTATAAGCATGCTAAGTTTTAGAGAATAGGAAATATGATCTTCAACTTGAATCTTGAATCTAAGTTATTCTCTGGTCTACTCTCTGCCAAAAAGGCTTGCACTAAGGATTGTAGGGCAATTGTCAGAAAAAATGTCATCAGTAATTTATTTTACATTTAGATCATGATGCTCATGTAGATTCTGTGCTCATCGGAAAGATTATTGGATATTGAAATGTCATTTTTGACATAGCAATGTAATTACACAGTGATTATTTTCAGCAGTGTTCTGATATTTTCAGCAGGGCATGGTGGTTAAAAATCATGGTTTGTGGAGTCAGAGTGACTGAATTTGGGTTTTGATCTCTTCACTTAAGAGTACTGTGGACTTTGAATTTAGTTTATCATTTTTAAATGGGCATGAAACAATGTAGGATGATTTTAAGGGTTGGATGAGATTATTCATATAAAATGCTTCCTCACATAGTTCCTGACACATTGTTGTTCAGTAAATATCGACTATTATCTTTTTTGTTTTCTGAATCAAGTTTGCTGTTGATACAATATAGTTACAAAACAAACAGGAATTCGGTGGCTTGCAATCATAGGCATTTATTTAGCTCAGACAGCTCTCATTTGGCTGGTTGTCAGCTAACGTAGGCTGGACTTGGCTGATGGCTCTGCATTTGGATGGGGGGTTCATTCTGCTCCATGTTTCCTGTCTTCCTCCAGGAATCTGAGGGCTTGCTCATACTTGGTCTTCTCATGGAGATGGAAGTATCAGAACTAATCTAACTTCTTGAGTTATTCTCAAACCTTTGGTTCTGTTAAACTTGCTAACATTCCCTGGGTCAAGGTAAGTCACACAAGTAAAAACAAAGTCAAGATATTCCATAGCTTTAGTGGGAAGAACTGAAAAGCCACATACGAAAGGGGATGGTTAGAGAGAACATTAAAGAATTGGGGCGGTGGGGACACTCACATATTGTCGGTGGCAACAATACAACCACTCTGGTGCTGACTCCTCCCATAGCTTTCTTCCTGCTCAACCCAGCTTGGCCTCCTGCGGTGCCCACCCTCTGTACGGACCTCTGTGACCCCTTACATTGTACCACGTTATTAACATCCTTTTAACAGCTGCTTGCAGCCTTCAACCAGTTCTTCCTATGTGATGCCCTGTAACCGAAAATTGGCTTTCTCCTCATCTTGCAAATTCCTTTCTGCTTTAGGTTTCCCCTTTGAACTCACTGGGTGGCAAGTTCAGGCGGTGTATCCTTTATACTGTTCATTCAACATAATTGCTCAGTAGCTTTTCGTTTTATGAGGTGACATTTTTCACTTTTTAAAATCTCTTTTCAACTGAGCATCTCAAATTTACCTTGCTCCCTGCCCTACTTCAGCATGCTGAAGCCACTCTCTTGCATTATGGTATCTCTGCTCTTATAGTTACTTAGCACGCCTTTCCAGGCTTCCATAATGAGGCATTTTTCTATTTTGTTTTCTTCTTCTAGAGTTTCGGCTTTTCCTCATGTACTGGAAGTTTTCTTCTTCTCACCCCATAAATATAGGTATTCCTTAAGATTTGTCCTTACCATTCAACTCATTATTTTTCCCTTGGCAATCTAATGTGTCTCCATAAGTTTAATTCTCATATCTAGTGAATGAGTCTCAGTTTTATGTTTTCCACATTGGCTTCTGAACTTTCAATAGCCAGCCATACATCTTCACTGTCCACAACTGATCTGCATCTGTTTTGATGACTCCTATTGTCTTTATTTGTTTCTCAGTCCTCTTAGAATGTAGGATCAAAATTTATGTGTTCAATTTACTGTCATGTATTTAGTCCTTTCACTCTAATATAATTAAGCTTTCCCATGTCCCTCTGTATGCTATGGGCCTCAAGCCAATCTAACAAGCATCTGTTACCTGCCTCCTCTTTGCCAATCTTGCAAAACTCAGCAGATAAAAATATGAATAAAATATGGTATCAGACTTCAAAGAACTCTTTTGAAGAAGGCAGAAAATAAGTATTTGGCCACAAAGAGATGTACCTTCCATTCTAGTGGCATTAAAAAAAATGCCATGGAACACTTAGAAGTGAGAAATTACTTCTGATATGGGGATGTGTCAGAGTAGCCTTCACAGAGGAGGTGACATTTGAGGTGGCTTTGAAAGATGAGTCATACGTATAGTGTCCTTCACATTTAAAGGTTTGTAGTCTACAAAATCTCTGAACATTGGTGTAGTAATAGATAACTCGCTTGCCCACGAGGACACGACTGGCACTCTCTCAAAGATTCCTTCCCCATTGTCTCAGGAAACTTGCCTGACTCTGCCTTCTGAGTCCATATCTTCTTAGTTCTCAGTCTGGATATCAACCTTCAGATATGGTGCTTTGGACATTGTCTTTCTTCTTGTGTCTTCCATCACTAAATAAATTTCAGTTCCCTTTTGCTTCATGTCCTAAAGTTGCTGATGAGAACTGGCTTCTGGGAATTTAAATATTTGCAGAATCTTGAGACTTTTCATTTTGTTTAGTATTAACATAATTCTGGAAATAAGGTAGATAGGTAAATAATTCTATTACACAACAACATGGCTGATGTCATTAAAGAATTTCAGTGTTGTGGGGATTTAAAGGAAGATTCCTCACAAGTATGCCAGTTTACCCCCAGATAATTCTAGATAGTCTCATCATGATATTTTGCTTTGTTTTTGCATAAATATTATCTTTTTCTTGCCTTTCTCTTTGGGAATCCAAGAAGAGACTTGTGTGGGTGTGTGAATGAGAGTATTTTGTGTAGGTGTGTGAAAGAGAATGTCTATATGTTTATGAAAGTTTGCAAGTCTGTCCTTATTTTAATCAGTCTGTTTTTAGAACAAGGTGTGTGGCCAGAAGTAATGCATGAGTCAGTCCTAACATTAGCTGTAGCACTATGCACACACCTATGTGATTTCACATTTCACTGGAATCTGAGTGCATGTATGATAACCATGCTTCTATGCCTGGACTGGGGTAATCTGAATCTGAGCTTGCTTCTGTCTGTAAGAAGATCTGGTCAAGTGCTAAAAGAAGGAGAGTAATGACTACTTTGCATTAAAGAAGAAGCTAACGGAGAATGAAACAAAATCAGATCAGGCTTAGTGGTAGGAAAAAATGCATGTCAGTGAAACGGTTGGGCAGGACAGCCTAGAATGGCTTTGAGTTCATACTGTGGAACAGACAATAGAATTCCTTTTTGTTCAGGATCCAATAGCTGCAGGCTAGGTTTGAAATGAAGAATTATTTTTTTCTGCGTTACAAGTTTTCTTTATGGACTGAGTATTTTAAAGAAGTAATTAGATTTTTTTGGTTAGATCTTCAAAGAACTTCTTTAAATTGAATTTGCTAATGTATTGTTTTCCATAAATACATTTTTCATTGCTATTTTGTAGTCAGGTTACATTTGAATTGTCCATGAGTAAGTATTTTATTCAGAAATTACAATGTTAAATGTCTAGTCAAAATACACATTAAAAGCTTGTAGGCCCAAATATAGTATGCAAAATGAAAAGAGAACAGGGCGAATTTATAAAGAAGGTTTGTGACAGTCTGTGACCATGATGGGCTTTATAAATAATAAGGATAATGGACAAACATAATAGTATTAAATTAATTGCAAACATGAAGAATTTATAAAACATAAATTGCAGATCTTCAGAAATATGGTGCTAGAGTAATTAAAATCACTGGAGCCCACTCTTATCTTTGTTGAAAGTAGTCCTGATATAATCTTCAAAGCTTTGACTGTGCATCTTAATATTTTCACAAATTTATCTATCTATCTATCTATCTATCTATCTATCTATCTATATCTATCTATATTTTTTTAATGATGGAATTACAAAAAGTATTTGTACTTAAGAAAATATACAATAAAACTTTGCTTTAAAAAGAATCTTCTTGTAAAATAAGTATACTATCGTAATATTTTCACAAATTTGAAAGAGCGGGAGGATCAGAAGATGCTACATTCCAAGGACAATTTCTTATATTTAATTTTTTAAATAATTATGAGCTATTTAGAAAGAAGCATTTTTGGAACATAATTAGTAGGACAATATTGACGGGGAGGATGTTGTAAAACAGATTCCACATATGCTAAAATGCGTAAGAAATTGTAGTTCTCATTAATGAATCATTTTAATTCGGTACTGGGATTATTTAACAAAATAAATTTTAACTACATGCATTACCATATTTATTAGAGAAACCAAAATATTAAAGCTTTATTTAACAAATAAAATTAACATTTTCTTTCATCCCTCAATGTGTTTAAAGAATCTGAAAGGATAGTTGCTAAAAATTGTAAAGCCTATGTAAATGGCTAGAGAGTTTGCAGAAATAGAAGGCTTACCTTCTGAGATATGTATTTACTCATTACTAGCCATGCTTTTCTAAGAATACAAGGCTTGACTTTGAACTTCTGGGAGGCAGTACATTGAAACTGAACATGAGAGGCTTTGGGAATGGACATAATGTGGTTTGAGCTGTGAGCCTTTGGAAATTTATAAAACCTGTCCAAGTATTTCTACATGCACCAAATGGGGAAATGAATATCTTATTCTTGGTGTTAAGGTGTTCCATATGGTACCAACAGTTAAATGTCTGGTTATACGTGGTGATCAATAAATCACTTGTTCCAATTCTTTCTGCTATAAATAAAGCAAAAATCCTAATTGAGTAGTAGTATTACTACTACTTCTAATACTCTTATTAGCACTAATTTTTGTTGGCTGAGCTCCTGGTATCTTTATTGGGACAGTGGCTTTACACACACCTGTTAAGCATCTCCTATGCATCTGAGGTATTTTATTAAGCTAGCCAGCCACTTTATATTACATTCTCCAGGTACAATTTTAAAGTCAGTTTTGTCAGGAGTAAAATTTTAATGTAATTATGTAGATGAGAAATTTATATTTGGCTGGAATGGTACAAGTTTCTGTGATGAAAGACTTAAAGTATTATAGACCTTAGGAAGCTTTATCACTTTCACTATTTCATTTGAAATCACATCTCTTTGTAGTAAATAATAAAGATTTCAGTAGCCCGAAGGAACAGTTGAGACAACAAAAGTTCTATTAAGTTGTGACTTCCCCAGGTTCTCTTAGTAACTGTTGGAGATATGACCTAAATTCAGCTTTTTTAACCTTAGTTCCAGTTCTTTCCCTTACACTGTACTTTCTCTCTGTTGGTGATAACTCAGTGATATTAATAACTGTGGAAATATATTTTAAGGGTAATGATGACTAATTTTTCTCTGGTTTTCTAAAGGTCAGGACAAGTGGGTATGCGTGTAAAGTAGTAAAGTGAGATTTTAGAGTCTGGGATAAAATTTTTGCCTTTACCATCTGTGAAACGTGATGGAAACATTGAGGGTTATTTTCTGAAGATTTAAAAATATGTAAATATAACTATGTTGGAGGAAATGTGGTGAGAACAGGCTGAATGAGTCATCCAAGATGTTCTCCTGGCTAACGATTATAACATTCTCTATCATGTATATTAACCACTTTCTCTCCATACCCATGAAAACAGATTTTGTTTGCCCTTCTTTTGCTCCAAGCACACCCCCAAATCCATGCACCTGCACTCCACTCCACAGACATGTACAAACAGACTTTTTTTTCTTTTTTTTAAATGGATAATAGTAGCAGCAACTTGAGTGTTGGTCTAGACTTAGTGATGCTTTCCCTATGACTCAAAACAGTGCTCTCTGAGAAAAAGATCATAGAACAGATGGGCAAGGTGGGCAGAAACAAATCGGACTGCTCTTAGAGAATGAACTTGAGAAGCCCAGGACTTCTGCTCTGATTCTGCAGACTACACTATCAGCTGAAGCAGGAGTTGGTCATTTTACTTTTTCTTTTCAGTATAGTGAGGTCGAGATTTTAACTTCTTGCCATTCACAAGCTAAGTAACTGAATCACTTGAGACTGTTGCAGGTGAAATGGAAGGAACGCTTCTATCAACATCATCCCCAGGTTTACCTTTTGTGTACATTCTGTGTACCGAAGTCAGTAATTTTCCAAAAGAGTTGCTAGTATAGCTATTACTATTTCTACCTCTATAATCAGTTATCAGTTTACCTGCCTCAAGTGTAATCATTAAATATTTTCTATACTGGTCAGTTTATTTGAAAGATACCTTTTGGGAGTTGGAAAGGGCTGTGGGCATTTTAAAGGGGTTTGGATACTTAGAAAAAAGTTTTACACATTGGCATAATAGTATATTTATAGTAAATGGAAACTATAAAATGTGAAGAGGAGTAGTTATTATGGCAATATTTTATTTTAAATGCCATTTCTGTTCAGATGGCCATTATGATAATCCAGGGTTGCGTTATTCTCAGTATCTATAGGATTTCCTCAGATTCTCTACTGAGTGAAAATTTGTGGCATTTAACAGCCACATTCCAATAAGAATGTTTACAAAAGTAAAAACTGAAAATCACGTCTTTCATAGATGTGTCTGTTCTTGAGCTGTGTGACTTCACTGGAGGGGATGTTCCCATTACCTTTATTTAACTCAATCTTTGCAAATCTACTTAGCATCAGAATACAATGCTTCTGGCAGTGATTATGCCCAGTTTCCTAGAGCATAACGTGATTTTAAAAATTCTCCCTTTTACTCTTGATCTGAGTTATTTAATTGATTACTCATCCCTTCATGTCGAACCTGATATAAGTTTTATCTGATAAAGAGCAATCTGCATAATGATGGCCTCACTAGACATTAAAGAATAGAAACATCACATCTTTCTGGCTATTTTTTTCCCCGGTAATATCTGCTCTGTTAATTAGTTTCTTTTTATTACTATGTTCTGTTGACCTAAATGTAGACACATGCTCCTTCTGTGTGTTTTTTTATTTTTTATTTTTTAGCTTTATTTTGTTTTCAATTGCTTTTTTGTTTATTGAAGATTTAATGAAGTGCAGGTCAACATGACCTGTTTATTTTCTGTAATTTTGAGCCTGATAGGGTCTATATTTATCTAAGGAAACACAGAATCAAGAGATTCTAGTTTAAAGAAAACTTTAGATAGCTTTAACCAAGGAGGCTCCCAGCTAGCACAAATGACTTTAATTCAAGTCAACCTTAATTTACCCAGTTAGTGTTAAATTTAACCCAAAATACAGTTGGAATCTATTTGATCTCTTAGAAGGAGTCTGTTGTTTTTCATTTTTTATAAAAGGGATAACCATCTTTAGATTAGATACCATTTTAAGATTTATAGTGCATTTCCAAAGAGCCTTCATAATTCATAAATTACTCCCCCTGTGATGTTTTACCAAAATCATAAATCTGTGTCACATAGGTAACTTGGCATAAAATGACAGCACTGCAGTTATGGCTGTGTATATGTATGCAGAGTAACATAACCAGGAAATATGCACTCTAAGTGATGTGCTCAAATGCAAAACTAAGAAATATTGTCTTGCAAACTTGTCAGTGTTGTTCAGGACGCAGTCTCATTTTTCTATTTTATGCTTCTGGTCTATAGCTGATGTGGAGTTGACAGTATGTATTTGAGAGAATACAATTTAAAATAGTAAGCTCTTTCTCTTTACGTAACAATTTTACTCTAACTTTTCAGTTGGCATGAATCCTGGAAACTGAAAGTTCTGAGCAGGACCAGGACAAATGGGCAGTTAGTTCAACTGTCAAGAATTGTAAAGACTCTGAGAGTTCACCATGCTTATCATCTAACAATTTAGCTTCCCACAGTTTCATGGATACTGGCAGAAGCCATGAAACTCCTTGGCCAGAGAAATAGGACTTTATTACTCAGAGTAAAAGCAGTAGCCAGAGTGTTAGCATTTTTGTGCCAGTTCCCTGAGACCGAGTTTCCCATAAGGAGATATGAATCGGGCCAGGTGACACCTGTACATGCATTGTGTTGTGTTATATGAGAGAAACCATGAAGTTAGGGAACCCAAATGTCTTATAATGGTCAGTAGGCATGGCTTCCATTTGCCATGAGGAAGGATACTCTTCCTGTTATCCAAAGCTGTTTGCTGTACAAATATCTTGAAAAAATGCCTGGAACATGAGGAAGTTGGTGCCTCTGCTTTTAAGACATGTAGAGACGCAAAAGATCCATGGAGAATTGACACCTTCAAAGGTAAGACCAAGAGTTCTTGTTCAGAAAAGTATCTACTTCTTGCCTAGGTTTACTTATCAGTTCCAGTATTTTGTCTGGAAAAAAAATCTCATCCTCTAAATAGTGCGTGGCAAAGGAACTAGTTTACTCCTCTAGTTTACTCTAGAGGACACCTCTAGTTTACTCTTCACGTGTTTCTGTTTGGCACTGATCTCATCTGTACTAGAAATTACTTCCTCGAGGGTGGACGGATCCGGTACTTATCTTTCCTGGTCTCAGTAGCAACTGATAGTACAGATTACATCTTCCTCTTTGAAACAAAGTCTTTTCTTGGCTTCTGTGGAACTGCAGCTCTCCCTCCACGACCACCTCTTGGTTGCCTCTTTGGTTATGTCTTTATGCCTTTGCTACAAATGTTGATAACCTTTGGAATTCTTTTCCTTCGTTTATCCCTGTTCCTCATGTGACAGCATGTACTTGATAGTGCCGGTTGCTCTCACATTTATGTCTCAAACCTAGACCCTTTTCTGAACTCCAGACCCATATTACAACTTGAATATCTTTTTGGATGTCTCTATTTAAATGTCTACTGGCACCTTCTTTCACCAAGTTCACAACACAGCTTGCCATCTTTCTTGGTCTCCTAACCTACATCTTCTCTTGTTCTACTCTCTTGTCAATTGGTCGCATCATTCTCACAGTTTTCCAGTTCACGTGGGTGCCATCCTTGACTCTGCCTCTCCTGTGTCTTCCATATGCATATTCGTTCACGTCCCACCGATTTTGCCAGTCAGTTATCTGTCCACATATTTCTATCATCCTCACTGTAACTACTTTAGCTCAAGCCACCCTCGTTTACTGATGCTAAATATGTTAAAATTCCTCACACCCAGTCTCGCTGACTCTAGGATGACCTTCTTACAATTTACTCTTTAATCACAACCAGAGGGATAAAATGCCAATCTGATCTTGTCCACCAGCCCTTGAAATAAAATTCAAACCCCACATCAGGGGATAAAAGAACCTTAAATTCGACCCTGCTAGTTTGTTCTGCCTTGTTTGTGATCACTCTTTAGTCCAGCCATATCTCTATTCTCTCTTTGTTGGTAGAAGTCCCTTTCCGTTTAACTTTCGGATTTCGACAAATGCTGTTCTCGTGGCTGAAAACTGTCTCATTTGCTTGTTAAACCAGAATAGTGAGTCCATAGGGAGATAGTTTCAGATTCATCTTCTCTGGCCTATGTGCCACCATATTCCCCTTTCTGACCTCCTCTCTCTGAGCACTTGTCCCCGTGAATAGCAGCTGCTGGTTTAAATTCTGATCATCCCTTTGCACTGTTCATTCCATACTGTATTCTCCAGGACTGTATGTAACTCTGGGCCCATCGAAGTTTCTCAATAGCTGTTATTGGATGTATGAGTAAATGAGGTAAGGTCTAGCCCTCTTCAGTGTGAATTATTTCTTTCTCTTGACAGGCCCAGATGTCTCTCTTTTAGTAAAGTAGAATATCGATACCATTTACATAACAAGCATTATACACATATGTATGATAATGGAGGTCATTTTTTCACAGAATTTTATAAGTTTGAATGTGTACTGTTTTACTCAGAGCTGAACAGCATCAGGAATATGTTCTTGCATTATGGCACATGGAAAGCTCTCAATAAATATCATTTTTAATGAATGAATGAAAATGAGAGCTAGCTTTTGTCACAGTGAATTATGTCTTTTTAATGACAGACCCAATTGTATCTGCTTCTTGCATAATGCAATAATGATAGCATTTCTAGAATAGAAATTACACACGTATAACAATGCGGTCATTTTCTCAAAGGTTTTTTTTTAGGCCTGTGCCTCAGAGCTGTACAATGCCAATAGTAGAACGAAAATCATGTAGCTGGATAAATGGATGTTATCCACTGTGACTAGTGTTGAAAACATGTAACCATTTTCTCTTTGAGGATATTCATGTACATGCTTAGTGGAGATTTGTGTCTTCCACATAAGGGTCTTTCTGCTAGTGTAGGTGATCTTTAAATAGAAACCTGGTTTCCCTCTTTGAGTATAGCCTCAGTTCTGCACAGAGTCACGTGTAAGTCAGGAGTTAGGGATCTTATTCTGCTGCTGCTGAGGTCTGTCTCTGATGACGTGCCCTTGTAGCCTTCTTATGAGTAAGGTAGAGGAGTAGTGAGCTTTAGATGAAACTAATTTTTTCACTTTTTCATCCTCACTGATAGAGAGCAGCTGTAGCTGATCATATGATGGAGAAGAAGCACTGGGACAGCAGAACCTGTGGGGTGGCAGCTGAGGTGAGGTGGTCCCTGAGTGGCAGCTGTTCAGTGCATGAGGAATTGCCCTACAGTGAATGAAGTACTGATACAGAAGGCTGTCATTATGTCCATAGCACTCTGGAGGAGAAGTCCTCTGAGATTAGACCAATTAAGGGAGGCTTTAGCTAGCCTCGGTGATTGGAATTCATATGATCTCTTCATCCTAGTTTCTTGCGTACATTAAATACGAGTGCTGTGTATTTCTTGGGAAGTGTGCCTTGCAGTTTCAGAGGATCTGTTTATTTGTTTGGTACTATTCCACGGCACATGCTGTGCTTTCCTTTTTAGAGACAGTGGCACTGCTTGTTACATTTGATTATTATGGCTTTGTAGATGTGCTTGGTTCAAGCTCTAAAAAAATGCTATTATTGCTTCCCAACTTTATTTTTAGCTTCTTAGCAGTGTTCCTGCATCTTTCCCAAAACTGCCTTTCAGTGGCACAGGCTTATACAATTTTAAAAGACAAATAAAGCTGAAAAACTTCTCTCATATTCTAAGTGGAATATATCTGCTACTAAAAGAATATAACTGCTGTTAAAAGAAGAAAGTGTTTTTTGATAATGTGCATACAAGAAAACCTATTAGTTCTCTGAGGGGGCTATCATAAATAATGTTTCTAATATCATTGAACAAATTTATAGACATTCCATACATAAAAATACTTTCTTTCATCTACAGAACAACTTCTGCTCATTTTATTATAAAAATTGTGTTGTTTCAAAACAAATTATTTATTAAATCTTATTTTATTTTATTATTATTTTTTTTCACTTGGACCTATCTTTTTCTTGGCTTCAGACTAACTTTATAGCTTGAAATTACTTCCTAGCATCCTTGTAGATTGAGAGATTGTATATTTTGCCCCTAGAATCTGCATTAGACTAGCACGAAGGACCAGTTTTGTTTCTCCATAGCTCTAATGTGGAATCACTTCTGTAGGTTTTTCTGGGAGGATGTTGACTTAAATTTTTATTTATTTTTCAAAGGACCAGAGAATACTGATGTTTGTTAAGGAATAGTTTCTTTCTCATTTTTTTTTTTCTCTTCATTTTGTTGAACTTTATAATTTATAAGGAGCTTGCCACTGGAGCTCTGGTTTATAATGAATGATACGAATTCAGCATGACATCCTCTAGAGTAGTAGAGAATAGTCAGATAACTAACTGTTCCTAATGGCAAGTGAAGAGTGAAGAAATAGCAAACAAATAGTAATATTAATAATAACAATGCTTTTGCATGTTCCTGGGTTACATATATTATCTCAGACTGAAAAAAAAAACATGCTATCTCTATAGACGAAAATACTGAGGTCCAATGAAGTTAAATAACTTTCATAAATGCACAGAGCTATTGAGTGGTGTTATAAGGGGCGATGAAGAAATGGCTAAAATATTAAAGCGTGAGAGCTGCTTCAGTTTTATGATAGTCTAGTTTCTTTTTAAAAAGCAGAAGTTGCACACTATTCATTTTAGAAAGAAAAATGTAACTGCAGAACTTTCAGTTGCTTAGTTAATTGAGATAAATATTACAAATTCTAATCAGTAGCAAATTTAGAAAAAATGTATTTTGAATGATAGTTATATAACTAAAGCATGCAGCAGTCTTTTGAGGGGGCAACTATTTAAATATAGGAGTTTAAAAGAATAATGTAACATACTGCCATTCCTATATAAAGCATGAAGCATCTTTCAGTTTGCTTTAAGTGCTCAATTATAAGTTAATATGTTTTATCCTCAACATATGTGTTTCAGCCTAAATCATTCTCTATTCATTGTTAGCTTATCTATCACCCTTATACTTCACTCCGTTCTTCTCCTTTACCATTTCCTCATCTTTATTTCCCCTTCATTTACTTTAGTAACAAAAGGCCCAGTTCACAAAGCACTACTTGACATCCAGTGCTAACATGATTCTTTTAAGTGTCATGGAATGACTTTGACTGTGGGGAAAAACAACCCCTCACAATGACAAATCCAGTCTGGGTGCCTTTGTATTTATTTATTACAGTGGTGCTTGTTCAATTAATTGGAAGATATTATTGCTAATAAAGGAACTATTGAAAATAATTTTGCAAATTTCGGCTTTTTAAATAATTGCAGAAATGGGATTGGAAGTTTGTTGTTAGCATGGAGAACTAATATATTAAGTATTAGAGTGACTTCTGATAGTGACAAGAGTAACAATGTTTTATTAAAAAATAACAAATGTTTAGAGTTAACTGATTAAAGAGACTAATTTGGGGGAGATACTTAGATCTAGCTATGGAAAGAAGGATCAAAAAAACTCGAATCGTATCATATCTTACATAGTATTTTAACCACTTTGAAGACAGGAATTATATTTTGGTGTCTATCAAGTATGTCTTTCTTACAATATTCTCCTGACACATGTACACTGAATAAATGAATTCATGAATATAGCCAGAAAAAACTTCATCAGCTTTAGAGCTGTTGTAATGACAGGATTAATCCTACAGGATTCTGTTTAAAAAGATTAATCGAGTACCTGAAAAAAACCAGGCATAATATTGGGCCCTGGCAGGCTTTTCCATTTATTATCTCCTTTGAATGTCATAGTAATAGTACAATGAAATCACTATTAACATCATTTTATATATTGGGACACTGAAACAGAGATGTTGAACAGTGTGCCCAGGCCAACATTTGAAAGAGAAAGAACTGACATTTTTTTCATAGGCTTTTGAATCCAAAGTTCTTTCTTTTCAGTTAAACCATCAGTGAGTGAAAAGAAAGTAATACCACTAAGGACCTAGGATGCCGAAGCCTTTTAGAGAGATGTGTGTGTGCCTGTGTGTGTGTGTGTGTGTGTGTGTGTGTGTGTGTGTGTGTGTGTGACTAATAAATGCTAATGACAAATTCACTTTGGCAGGTCAACAAAATCTAATTTAGTAGAGTCAATCAAGTATTATTCTCAGTTGCTAATTAACGGCTTCTTTGCTTTGTAGACAGCAGAGCCAAATCAGTGACTAGAAAGTTATTGGTCTAGAGTATACCTGGACGTGGCTGTCAACAGCCTTCACTTTGAACACAAAGGACAATTACGGTAAATTTGTCCCTATCTAATTAACAAAGTTTTACAAAATGCACCTCTGTCAGTACTGCAACATTAACCATCACTTCACTAAAGAATTAAAGTATTTCAAGCACATTTAAAAATTCTCAGTAGGTAAACGAGGTTTTGTAACATTCTGCCTTATGTATTCATTTATTATTAGATATTCATTCACTCGTTAATTTATTCAGCAGAATAAATTTATATATATATTTAGTCTGTTACTCATTTCTTGATTAGATAGAAAAAGAATGTAAATAAGATATGATAGTGAGGCAGATATTAAAAAATTACTTCTCTGGAAAGGGCTAGAATACTTCGGTGAGAATTACTAACTCTACAGTAGAATTTGAGAAAGTTGAGCAGTCATTAATCTTTTCATGAGTTAGTTCTATATGAGTTCATTCCTGCTCGCCAACACACACACACACACACACACACACACACACACACACACACACACACTGTCAAATTTAATTTAAGCTATTTTTATATCATCTCTTTCCCTTTCCTTCCTTTGTTCCCTCTCTGTCAACTTACCTCCCTTTCCTCTAATTACTAATGTTTATTGAGTGCCACTATTTCATGGGCTCTGCGGTATTAGGGCCGTACAAACGAAAAACAGTGCTCCTTGTTATCAAAAAGTTCAAAATCCCATCGAGGGGACTAACAGGTGAGCAGATAATTACAATGTAGTGAGGAGAGTAGGTAACAGTGATATGAAAAGATCTGAATAGCTTTCCATGGGAGAACCGAGAAGAGGACTCCTACTATTCTTTGGGGAGATGGAAACCAGGAGGTTGGTGCTTCTGAGGATCTAGAAGCTCAGTGGTAACTCTTTAGGAGAAGAAAGATGGCAGTGTCAGTGTGCACTAGGAAAGGTGGGCCATCAGAAAACAAGCTGATCCGTAGGTTTATTTTGTCATTATAATTAGTAATTGCAGTGATTCTTTCGAGAGAGGTCTGAAAATTCTGTTCCTAGGTCAGCTCATTCCCAGTTGTGCTTCATAAAGAAAGGGTGATAACAAGCAATGACATTTCATTCACTGTAGAAGTTTTTTCACACACTAGAGTTTTCCAGTGTTTGTGGATAAGAACATGTTCATGAGAGTCAAGAGACAATATAATGTTCTGACATGTGCATTTATAAGAGAGCCAATGTATTAACAGAAATCTTATCTCAACAGCATAACAGTTCCAAGTCTAAGAAGTAATATCCAATCCAATCCAGATTTCAGGTTAAAACAGATTAGACTAGGAATTCTAAATCAACCTCTCCCAACTTTTTGTTAAGACCACTTGAAAGTCGATGAAAACTTAAAAAAATTAAAACTTGGAAGATTTCTAAACTAGAGAACATAAATAGAGCAATAAAACAAAATATTGTTATCATCAACACACACACACACACAACTCACACACACACACACACAGAAAACAAGCTAACTAAAAAATCATGATTTATGCACAGTTTTCCCTGTGAAATGAAATAGCACACTCAGTCAGAATGCTGGCATGAAGATACTCTGTCTGCCTCCTTTTCCTAGCTTTTCGAACCAAGCAGAAGGCAGGCGATGCCAACATCTCTTACTTAAAGGCAAAATCGACTTTTTCGTCATGGCAGTGTCTTGGGTGTATTTACTGTCAACCATAGCATTTTTCAGCACTCCCCGCCATCCCAGCTCTCACCCTGTGACCACCCTTGGACACTTTTCTTACTTCTGTCATTCCCTAATGAAAACTTAGGTCTGAGAATCAGTAATGAACAAAGCAGACGTACTGATTACTGTTCTCATAAAGCTAACAGCATTGTGGGGAGACACAATGAGCATGTGAACACATGAAAAATGTGTAGTTACTGATGGTGGTAAATCCTCTGAAGTAAATTCACTTGGTAAGAGGAAATGAGAGTGGCTATTTTTGACCTTAATAAGGAGTTGACTTATATGAGTTCTGAAATATTTACAGAGATGATCAAGAGAAATTAAACAGGCCATGTTTTATGATCAGAATGCAATAAAATTGGAGATTAGTGAGTTAAATTGATAATATTTAAGTTATAAAAATCTAAAAATACATTCTCAAATCACCACATATGGTCAGATATGCAATAAACATTGACATGAAAACAAAGTACCCCATGGCCAATGCTGTTCTTAAAAGTAAATTATTTATTAGAATGACAGAAAATTCATAAATTTGAGTTTCAAATTAAGGATTTTGAAAAGGAACAACTACAGAAAGCTCAAAGATAAAAAGAAAGAACAAAACCATAAAATTAAAGCTGAAATGAATGAATTAGAAAACAGGAAAAGAGTAAGTTGAATAAATATATCTCAGACTAGATTTTCTGCAGAATTAATCAAATAGAATCATATTAATAATATAAAAGTGAAAAATTATTTTTCAAAAGGAGTAATCAAATAGATTTAAATTTATGGAAAAAGATACGTCTTCACTCATCCGATCAGCAAAATATATGCATTTTCAGCAGGGAAAATGAATAAAGCTGAGATGCTTTGGTAGGGGCTACTTCATACATTCCCAATGAGAATGTTCAGTGGGACACAGCCTTTCCAGAACACAAGGTTAAAATATATAACAAAAGACTTGCAAGGGTAAAACTGTTTTGTTGCTTTGTTTAATTATTTATTAATAATATTAATAACAATTAATATTAAGGACAAAATCAGAAAGGAAGACTGATTTCTGTATTCAAGATTTTCTCATCTGTTTCATTTACACCAATGAAAAATTGTGAACTTGATGTTCAGTAATATTGTGAGAAAGAAGTAAAATACAATGGAATATGATGATGGCATTCATATTTTTATAGAAAAGTTTATTCTGGAAAATATTTATAGTGAAAAATGTAGAAGAAAAAAGTAAACTGATTTAAGGTCTATGCACTTGTCTTAAAGTCATGTGGAATAACTTTTTATTGGTGAGATTATTAACGATGACTTTCTAAAAATATTTTTTCTTCAATGTTTTAAAAAAATATGGTTAATTATTGACAGCTTTATTGTGAGGAAGTGCTATTCAATGAGTTTGTGATACCTTAAAATTTTTATATAGTTCAAGAGGATGTAAAGTTTTATTTCATCTGTATAAGAACCTGGCAAATGACAGGTGTTTAATCTATTCAATCCAGTGACAGTGAGGCCTGAAGCAGCAGTCGAGGCTGAATCTGAGCAGTGAGCAGACCAGGAGTACCATCGGATAGCTTTCTCTTTGGAAGAGCTGGAAAAGGTGTACCAAAAATCTATAGGGCACTATAGACTTCTGGAGGTGTGAATCAAAGAAGCTTTAAAATGACAGGGGAGAATGATGTGTCAGGTAGAATACCCCATCTGCCACTCTGTCCTCTGTCCTGGGCTGGGTAACTTAATTCTATAAAGAGGAGTCTGCAATTTAAAAAATCAAGCAAGTTTTTATTTTTTCTTCAACCTTCATGGGGCAGGAAGGTCAAGAGGTTAGGACAAATCTCAGTGACCACATCGGCAGTAGAATTCATGGTGGTGACATCATCATTGACTACTGAAATGTGTTCGGTGTGTAATTTTTGTCAGTTCTCTGGACCGTTTACTATACAGATGCATATTATGTGTTTATTCTGTGTTAGCAATGAGAATTCTGGTGCATTCTTTGCTTGATACGGTCTGTGCCTGTGAGATAGGAAAGATGTGGTATTCTGTGTCTTGCAGCTTTGATAATATTACTAATGAATAATACTAAGCATCAGTCAATAATCTGTGACTAAATATTCCATAGGTTCAAGGGCTTGAAATTGATCTTTGTTTTTATTTATTAACAAAGCAACTGAAAATATTACCATTACTGAAAAGGTTGTTTGATTATTTTTTTTTTCTTTAGATGTTTTCTTTAGATGTTTTCTTTTAAAGTAGACTTTCTAAAAAATCTACAACCCAGTGTATATGGTCATAAGTATTAAATATTAATTTTTCAAAGTCTAAAAATAGTAATACTGTAACTTCTATAACTGTTAATCCTTCACTTTCATCTTTTGAAAATTCATGGTCTTGATATTTTGAAGATAGTATCACATAGTGTTTAAGATCACAAACTTTGGAACTGAATTGCCTAGTTTTGATATTACATTCTGGGAGTAGCTCACTGTGGACTTGAACAGGCCACTTAACCATTCCTCTCAGTTTCCTCATCTGTACACAGGGATTTTGGTTTCTTGTGTTATAGATTTGTTGTATGAGTTATATAGGTTAAGCTATGATGAGCATCTAGAAGACTAGGATATTTTAATGTTCCTTATTATTATAGTAAATCCTGTTATGCAGTGAACTAAGTAGGTTAAATTATTGTGCCGCTGAGCTAATTTTTAAATTTATACCATCTGAACTTTGATCATTTTTAAAAAATAATATACGTTCTTTGCTTTCCTGACAAGTATATTTGAAATTAATATGCTCTTTGTATTCCACTTATACCTGTGAAAATGGTAAAAATTGTGAAAGTGTCAGATGAATTTGAATATTTATTCACAGGAGCTTTGGCCTTGCCTTGAATTAGAGTAGCTTGTGTTCTGGCCTACTAATTTGGCCCCTGATCAAACTACATCTTTCTCAGTGGATCTCTTCGTGTGTGCTCTATCCAGTTCTCCTGCTACTAAGCTTTCACGTGACGTATGTAGACCTTGCCTCTTGGTAAGTATGTGCTTAAGTGGGACCACCCACCTCTATAATGATATAATTAATGCTAGTAATAAAGCTTTGATTAACAAAGAATAACTCAAAAAGTCAAGTCAAGTGGGAATTAAAACAGATAAAGCTAGTCATACAAAACTCTTTCCATAATATTATGTATTCTTTATTAAACAACAGTTCACAAATCAGAAAACTCTGCTTTCAGCTGTTATATAGGAAGTAAACTTTTATTTATTTTCTGTAATTTGGGGGTTTGCTTCGGCAGCTGGTATATTCTGAACAGTGACCCACAGTATTTAGAGCCATGGGGTCGGACGTGAACTTGCACAGAGTGAGTGTGGGTGGAGAAGGGAGAGAAGAGGTCTACAGGTTGAGTCCCGGGAGCTCTGACATAAAAAAGAGAAGATCCAGTAAGAGAGGCCAAGACGTTGCTGGTGGTACCCAAAAATAAGTGGTTTAGTAAGTCAGGCGAAGAAAGTGTTTCAAGGATGAGGAAGTGGCCACCTCTATGAAATTCTGTTGAGCAGTCAAGAAAGAGAAGGGCAGAGAAGTGTCATCAGGCTTGGCAATGTGGTGGTCACTGGTGACATAAACCAGAGAAGTGGTGAGGATGAAAAAAGCACGGGAGTGGACTGAAGAGAAAACACGTAGAAAGGAAGTAGAAAAAATGAGCAGAGAAAGGGAGTGATTGCTGGAGGGATATGAGAGCAAGGGAGACTTTATGGTTTATAATTTATCGCACTAGGATGCGAAGGGAAAAACTGATGCAGAAGAGAGCACCAAAAATATTTCCCACGTGGTGGAGCCTGCACTGCTGTGGAGTCGCATGGCTCCTTCTGACTGGGAAAGCGTTGGGTAACACTGGTACCAGTCCCAACTCAGCTTAACTTTCGGAAGATACATCCATGTGTGGTGCTGTGTTTTCCCACTTGTCCTCTGTAATTTGAAACAAAAGCATCTAAAGGAAGAAAGTATCTGGCCTCTAATATTATTTTCAAAGGTAACTGCTGTTGACAATTGTGTGTTCTTTCTTGTTTTTTTTTCTTTCTATGCGTGTATGTTTTATTTATATACTTATACACGCACATCCACACTCCCATGAAATAAAAAATACATCCCGTCTCTTATATGTTATGTTCTGTAGCTTGGTTTTTCACTGACACCATGAACAACTTTCCACATTAATCTTTCCACCTATAAATCTGATTTTTTTTATCGATGGACTAATATTCTATATTATACATATTCAGTGCTAATTTAAGCATTCATCTTAAGAGTATTTACCCTTTTGAACCAGTGCTTTCTATTATTTAAGTATATTTCCCATCATCCATTTTTTCTTAAGAACACTGTTTTTCTGTCTACCTTGAACAAGCCCCACCCCATCTGATCTCGGAAGCTAAGCAGGGTTGGGCCTGGTTAGTACCTGGATGGGAGATCATCTAGGAAGACCCGGTGCTGTAGGTGTAAACAAACAAACAAACAAACAAACAAACAAACAAACAAGGCATTGTAAGTTGACAAGGTCCTTGCAATAATCTGTGAGGTCCACCAAGGGTTGCTTTGCCTAAAAAGGAAAAAAAAAACAAAAAACAAAAAACTAAACACTGTTTTTCTCAACTCCAAAACAAAGATAATTGTAAGCCGTAGACATAAATGTATTATTTCAGTAATTTTGAATTTTCAAGTCCCCCCCTTCTACCATTAGAAATTATTGAATGGTTTGATAGTGTGGTAAAACCTCTAGTTCATTATTTCCTATGTAATGAGAGATTTCCTTTTATTCATGTCTTTGCCCAACATATCTCTCTCGTGGGTTACTTTTCTATTGTTATATCTTTGTGAACCTCGGGTTGCTGTCCCTGACACAGGTGTGTAATTTAGTAGGCGGAGCCCCTCCTGTTGGAAGCAGGTGGAGCTGTAGGAGGCTCAGGACCAGGGCAGTGTTCTCAAGTAGAGGACTCGGCAAGGGCCTGGTGGAAGCTTCACAGCCACTGTGCCTTCTCAAGGGGGAGTATTTGTTCCCTAGACACGGTTAAGGAGAGAGCTACCAAAACGACGTGAGGACGAGAACTGCTATGAGGTGCCAATAGTGTTTCCTTTGCTGGATTAGCACCAAAGATGGAGTTGGGTTGGCCACATCGGGTCATGGGGAGGAGAGATTTTCCATTCTGAGGGTTTGATGCATGTTGCCCAGGGAGAACAGTGTACAAGGTGGATAAACATGTTATCGGGGGTGTATCGGGAGTGTAGTCTTTCAAAAATTTCTTCTAAAACAGATGACGAAAGCCCCCTCCCCATCTTTCTAGTCCTTTCTCCTTCCCTCTGTTTATCAGCTTGTGTGCACACACGCACACACACACGCACACTTTTTTTGGAAATATGCTTGAGGTTGGGAGGGGGAGCTTATATCCTCATCTGCTCTTCAGTCAGTTTTATTTAAGAACTCAAGGGTGAATTGGGAGCACAGCTTTTCCCCAGAGACCCTGCCCTTCCTGACTGCAGCTCTCTTAGGGCCTTTAACTCTCTGTCTACACTAACTTTTCCCAACTACTGTGGACCACCTTCTTGCACAGGAGAGATTCTGCTCTAGGTAGAAAAGCGGAAGAAAATCTGGCTAAGCTTCAGCCAGGCACATAGAGAGAGAAAGAACTTTGCCGTTAGCAGCTGGTTGGTGACTAGGACTAGTAGATTGGCGGCTCTCCTGTCTCATCAATCACATCTTTTCTACAGAAGAGTCGTAAGAATGGAAGGAGCAGAAAGAAATTTTTCGTCCTTATGTTAGGATGTAGGAGAAGGATAGAGAATGAGGGTTTCATCATAACCCAGCTGGCCTGTGACCCGTTCACTCCCTTCTCTTGGGGAGTGATGATCTTCATGGAAGGTAAGGAATGCAGGTGGTGTGGTCAGACCTACTTGGAAACTGGGCCTCCGGGTAATGGACCGATGATATTTGCTAGGAATAAGAGACCTCATGCACAGAATGCTCTCGACAGGATGTTCCTAGCTAATGGATTTCTTATAGTTAATAATGCAGAATGTTCAGGTTTATGAGACATCGCTCCCCAGAGAATATCATGTAAGCTACATAACTGTCCGAGTATAAAATAGAGATGTTTCATAATTTAAACCCTCTCAAGAGAGAGGCAGTAATGTATAAATCCCCTCTCGGAGGATTCTCTCTCTTTTTTTCTTTTTTTTTAAAAAATTCATTCATTATTCAGGTCTAGAGAACATATGGTCCATGTGGCAAAGAAGGACTTAATGGGTCAGGAGGGATGTCCCAGATTATTTTTTCACTTGCAGATTTTTGAAATTGTTAGTAAAGCTTGACCCTAGGAAATAGTTCTCATTCCTATGGGTCTGATTTGAGAATCTGGTGCTGTGTACCTCACCTGGACGTACATGTCTGCAACTCTCATCTCCCACTAAACAGGATATAGTCTTGCCCCTTAACAGTGTTGACCCGTCATGGGTCTCAGCGGGAAACCCCTTAGACATGCAGAATCTCGAAGTGGCAGCGTCACACTCTGAATCATCACAGGAGTGATGATGTGCATGCACATGGAAGTGTAAGGAGCTCTGGCTCTGTGAATCTCATCCTCTTGCCGTTGTCCTATTTTTCAGCGGCAAAATCCTTGACAGTGTTCCACTACTGGTGTCCAACTACTTTCTTATGTTTCCTTTCCAGCACGCCACAGCCTGGCCTTCATTTCTCCTTATCAAAGCTGTCTATCACAAATTTTAGAATAATTTGACCCAGTATAATGCCTTTCCTTTCTGAATTACTTTCTTTTCTCTATCTTGTGTGTGTGAGTGTGTGCGTGTGTGTGTGTGACATTTCATTTGTCTGCTTTTCTACATTTTTTCCTACATTTTTTGTTTCCTTTTCTCTCACCTTTTCATCTGCAAGGTATAAATGGGTATAAATGTTGCAGTACCCTTAGGATTAGGCTTGGGTTCTCATCTCTGTTTTCCCTCTATATTTCTGTGGATGATTTCATTTTGCTATATAGCTTTACATGTGACTTAAATACTGATTTTTCCAAATTTGCATCCCTAGCTTAGATCTCTCCTCTGAACACAATTTTTCAACTGTTAAATTTGACTTCTCCATTTGGATTTCTAATTAGTATCTCAGCCTGGTACACCCAAAATGAATCTCTAGATTCTGCCTCTCATCATCCCCACCACATTCTTTTAGCCCAGTATTCCTTAACCCAGTTAGTGGAAATAATTTTATTCACCCCAGTTAGTTACTCATTGTATCATTGAAACCCCCTTTACCTGACCTCCTACATTCATCTCACTAGTGCTCTTAAAAGTTACACTTCCACACATATCTTCAGTTTTTCTCCTCTTCTCTATTACCTTAGCTACCACCCAAATTAGGCCACCACAGTTCTTGTATGAGCAACCACAAGAAGCTTCCTAAGCAGTTTCCCTGATTCCAGAATAATAGTTGGTTACCTGCCCAGTAGTCAGGGTAATATTCTAAAAATGGAAATTTCTTATGTCGCTCTCCTGCTAATAATTCCCCAGAGGCTTCACTTGAATTAAAACCTAGACCCCTTTCATGCCTTATAGACTTCTGTGTGACTTGGCCCCTGTCTGCCTAACAGGCCCCACATACTGCTAATTTCCCTGGACCAGTAACCTCTAGGAGCAGCAGGTTTTCTCCTCTCAAGGCCTTAGAATTTCTTGTTACTTCTTGTAGCGAACATCTCCTACGCCTTCTCTACCAACACACACACACACACACACACACACACACACACACACACACACACACACACACCCATAGACAGCCCTGGATTTTGTAGAGTCAACATCTTACCCTTCAGGTCTCATGCCCAATGTCAAATCTTTGGAGAAATTATCTTTGACAGCCTCGTTTTAAACAGTTTTTTCATTGATTTGCTTGGCTTTTCTGGGGAGAAAGTGATTCATCATCAAATAAGGACGATTCTTCCGTTTCTTTCAATATTCATATTGCATTTCATTTTGTAAATCTAAATCCTCTAGCTGAGATCTCAAAAATATATTAAATAGTTATAGTGATAATACATCTCTGTTCCTGGTTTTACAGGAAATATCTGTTACTATTTTTGTAAAATAGGATATTTTGCTGATGCTTTCTGACAGTTACATTTTCTCAAGTCCAGAAAATTTTCTTTTTATGCTATCTTGCTAAGAGTTTTATTTGGAATAGAATTGAATTTTATTAAACATTTTCAGGATATCTGTGGAAGTTATTATAAACTTTCTCCTCTTTATTAATATGTTTTCTAATTTCAGAACATGTTTGCATACGCAAAGTGCATTCTGGATTTGTTGGTAATATTCTCTTTAGAATTTTTTTGTTTGTATTTATTAATGAGATGAGATGTTCTTTCTACCACTATGTCTATTGCTACTAATATCTTTGATATTCTTCTATGTTTGAGGTTCTGACAATTTTGTAGAATTAAAGGGTTATCTCACCAACTTACATGGGTATTTCACCGTATACTGGAGTAGATGAATTCCCATTTTCCTTGAAAATTTCTAGAACTCATTTGGAATTTTTTTCAATCAGTTTTTAATTTCTTTTATTATTATCAATCTATTGAGATCTTTTGTTTCTTTTTGTTGATATTGTTAATCTTTCCTCAGTATTGTCCACTATTTCTGTATTTCCACATTTATTGAAATAAAGTTGTACCAAGCATTTTTGTAAAACATATTATGTTCCAATATTATGCTCCGTTCTATCAATAGTTATGTTCCCATTTTCATCCCTATTGCCTATTCTATTGTAATTTGTCATGAATATTTTTTATCAAACTTGCCAGAATATGCATTTTTATTGGTCTTTTTCAAAAACTTACTTTGGTTTCATTTGAGTTACTTGGTTTTATTGTCTATTTTATTAATTTCTAATTTTATCTCAATTCTTTCATCCGTTTGCTTTCTTTTTGTTTATTCTGTGGTTATTTAACTTTTATGGGTTAGATTCTCACTTCATTTGTATTCATGCTTGCTTTCTAACAAGCAAAATGCTGTAACATTTACATTGAGCACTCTTGGTTTAATCCTGTAAGATTTGTTATTAAGTACTCATTTTTGAATAAATTATAATTTCAGTTTTTGGTAAAAAGGTAATTTGTTATTGCTACATCATCAAATTCATTAAGTGAGTTGCTTATTCTCTAAATTAATATATGTCGGTTAACCTAAAGCCCCAGTATATTACTCACTTGTTAAATAAAAAGTTTCTCAACTGTGGCCAGGGGAAGGGCACAGCCGCTAGTCACTGGGCAAGACTAGCTTGTCTGGGATGCCTTCCACAAGTTACCTATGATTTACTCCGCTCTTATTTCTGTTCTTTGATCCTGCTGACTCGAATTCCTCACCTTCCTTCATTGTGTTTTGGGGAAATTAGTATTTATTTTATTACCCATACTGAATTGTGAATTACTTTATTTCACCATATGCTTTACATGTGTTAGAAATTTAATGATATTTCTTTGTAGTTATTTAAATTTCTCAGTTTATAAGAAATGTCCTCTCTTGCTCTCCTGTTTTCTGTCTCTCCCTGACCTCTTTCTCTCTTTCAGCCAAACAGTACCTCTCCTTTTGCATTTTTTCCTTGATGTGTTTTATTTGAAAATATTGAAAAATATTAGAACTAAACATGACCTCTAAGGAAGAAGTAAAACTATCTATTCTATGTCTCCAAGTCAGTTTTCTAAAAATAATAACTACTGATATGTTGATGTGTATTCATTATTTGTATGGTCATAGGTGTATATATGAATATGTTCACGTAGAATTATTTTCAAAAATGAAAACCAGCTTATTCTTTGCATGTTCATCTGATGGTTTGTTTTTTTACACTTAATGAGTCACTAACACTGTTGTTTTGCTTTTAATTATGTCTTTCTTATTTGTAATTTAGGCAGCAAGCAGAAATACAACCATGAGCTCACTCTCTACCCTGAACAAGAAACTCTGTCACTTCTCTCAAGGCTATTTGTGGCTCTTACTACATGGAAATACTTTTTAAGACCTTCCAAAAGTTGTTAAATACAATCACATAAATCTACAAAAAAAAAATCAATTTAAAAATTAATCATAACTTGTATGTTATTAGAAGTAAAGAGCTAAAGGCAAAAGACTTTTTATCATCCCTCAGATCTAAAGAATGATGTTTGAATTTCATATTCCTGGAAATTTCTTAAAGTAAGATTTTAGAATATGACAGATACCTTGATCATTTTATCTTATGATACCTTAGAGAAACATGTTGAATTTTCTAAGTGAAAAGTTAATTTAGGATTTTTGTATTTAACAGCATAAGTGAGATTGACTTACCAGTTTTTTTTTTTTTTTCAAAATTTTTATCTTTAAAAGGAAAAAGGTTAAAATGACCCATAAAGTGAATTGTGATGCTTATTTTTCTAGTTTCTAGAACACTTTGTAAAATTTATGCATTCTTTTCTACTTTATTAAAAATCAACTATAAACCCACCTAGCCTGGACTTTCTTTGGAGATATAGAGTTCTGACTTGGATGTTTATTTATTAAATAATCACTTATCTATTTAGGTCTTTTATATTCAGTGTTCTTTTCACTTACATTTTCAAATTTTATTATAAAATTGTTTAAAGTACTTAAGAATTGTTTAAAATCTCCACTATATCTGTAATCTATTCCTTTTTCATGGCCAATATTGTTTATCTTTGACTTTGCTCTTAATCAGTCCTGCCTGATGCTTGTTATATTTTATTAATCTTTTTAGGGAAGCAGCATTTGGATTGGTTGATCATCTTTTTTTTTATACTTAAGTAATTTTTTTATTTTCATATTAATCTTTATTTCTTTTTAATACCTTGCTATTTTGTCATTTCATTCAAAATCATTTTACATATTCCTTGAAATATTAAAAAACCTTCTTTAGGCCATAACTTTTATTCCTCAGCCATAGTCCATCTTTTATACATGGTATTTTCATTGTGATTATTGATCAGACCTATATTAGTAATTTTCATTTCTAAGTACATAGGTTTCTTTTAGTTATATTTTTGTTTTTGACTTTTATTTATATTTTGATCAGAGACTGTAGAATTTGTTGAGACTTCCTCTGTGGCTTAATTGAAACACGAACCATTTTTATAAATATTCTTATACATATTTCAAGAGAATATGTGTTCTTTTTATAGATTACGAGTTTTACTATTTAAAAATTAGATTAACTTCATTATTATTTTCTCTTTTATTGAAATATAATTGACATGTAACATGGAATTAATTTTAGGTGTATAACAATGATTTACTTATGTATATAGTGTGTCATGGTTTTTAGAAATGTCTTTTATATCCTTATCTAGTATTTGTTTTTATGATCTATAAATTTTTAAATCTCCCACAATGAAAATCAATTTCTTGCTGTTTATTTTTTAGCTTTCTATGTGTAACTTAAGTGCTGACAAAGCGCAAAAAGAGTTATAAAATTTTAATTCTAAATTATAATTATTTTGAAAGACATTTTGAGAACCTCAAGGACTTTGGACCTCTTTATTCACTTCTAGGTTCTAAATGAGCTGAGAAAGTGGAGAGGATTTTATGAGGAAATCATTTTGGAGAAAGTTGAATCCTCTCCCAGTTCTGACGTTGCTGGTGTGAGTGTGGTAGAGAGTTTCTCATCTCTTTATTTCAGGTCTGGTGAGGCCTTCCCATGGCCCCACTCAGTAATTCTGAACCATGTCAGCTGAGAGGTAGTGAAGGCAGATCCCTAAGGAAGCTCAAGTGGACTGTTGTGTGGAGATCTCTCTCCTGTCCAGAAAATTGAGGGTGTGGAAGGGTGATATCTGACTGCTTGGGAATGAGGCCGGGAGAGTCATGTCATGGCTACCTCTCCCAAGGGTTGTAGGGTAAGTTTACTCAGGGCCAATGTGGCAAGCTGGAAAAGAGCCTGAGATGGGCAGGAAGATGTCCACCATGTTCGGTAAATCCCATGGAAGTGAGGTGAAGTGCCGGACACCAGGGGTTGGACGAGCTTCAGGGAGTCAAGTGAGAACTTTTCCATGCCCTTAGCTCACCTCCTCTCTTAGCCCTCCAGAGTGTAGCCTTTGTGGGAACCAATAGTAGCAGCTGGAAAAAGAGGAAAAAGTGAACGAAACCAATGATGAATGATGACAAACAGAACAATAAGGCATGCTAAAATAATTATTTGCAAAACATACAGCTGAGAGAGTGGTAAGAATCTGGAAAAACCTCAGAGGTAAGAAGAGAAGATCATTATGAAGGAGGAAAGGTGAAAAGGAGCTAATACTTATTAAGACCTAAGTACACTATACACACCAAATATTGTTGTACCCAAATTCTTTCACTGAATAGTCAGTTTTACTGTACCCATTATAGATAGCAATCTGAAGCTTACAAACTTGGGAAACATTAGAAACTTATCTGAGGCTAACTTACAGCAATTTACTGTGAAATAACCCAGGGATGAGCATGGTAGAAAAGAAAAGAATGTGTAAGAGATCGAAGAAGGGAGTTTACGATTATATCCTAAATTTCGAAGGGGCCTGGAAGGGAGCTGCTCTGTTTTTGTTCCTAATCTTATTTTACCAGAAGTGTAGAATTGAGTTAATTGTGCCCCTTTACATGACATTCTAGGACCTTGTTTCTCATTTCTGAGTGCATGATCTATTGTATACGTTTTGTTTGTTTAATTTCCACCTTCAGCTCTCATGCTGCAGTTAATGGCCTTGTGCTATAATTTATATTCTGTTTCTTGCTTTTTAAATCAAGACTAATTTTGAAGCTCTATCTACATTGCTCTAGAAATATCCCATTTAGCCCTTTCGACTGCTGCATAGTAGTTAAACCTCCATCAGATTTTTTGTCTCCATTTGACAAGTGATGGATACCTAGGCTGCTTTGGCTCCACAAATCTATTCTTTAATGGTCCCTGGATACATTTTCTAGTGTATCTGTGCATCTATATCTAGGACTGGAATTGATCATGAGTCACAGGTCGCAGATTACACTGTTTACACATACTGAATTTTACTAAATACTTTCAGATTTCTCTCTACAATGGTTACAATAGTTTATTCTCCCACTCCCAGATCATGAGGGGTTCAGTTTCTTCACATCCTTATGTGCTCTTGATGCTACCTGAATTTCTATTTTTTTTCAACCTGATGGATGTAAGATTGTATGTTGTTTTAACTGACATTTTTAAAGTATTAGTGAGGTGGAACATTCATTGTTTCATTGTCACTTTTTTTTATAAGCTTTGCCTAATTCTACATATTTTTTTATTTTTCTTCTGAGTTCCTTGTCTTTTTCTTGTTGATCGTCAGAAATTCCTTGTGGTTTTAGATATTAGTCAGAAGATAAAAATTTATTATGAGCTTTCAGATCTCTCCGCCAGATAACCTTAAAGTGATATGAGTCACTATCTAATTTTATTTTGCTCTAATATAATACCATTAAGCATGAAATATCACCATATATTATGTAAGTTTCTTTTTGCCTCACACTGGTCTGTAATGGAGTTTACTTTGTCATGATTAACTTTTCCCAGATGTTGTATGGTACATATTTTGGGGGAGTGCAATGACGCAGTTTAGCATTTATAAAGTAATCTTTCCTGGGGTGTTGATCTAAAAAGAAAATATAAAAAAAGGAGTATCTATTTTGCTCCCAGTATCCTGTTGGAATAAAGTCAGCTCACAGTCTTTCAGCACTGCCATGTTGATCTTAGTGCTCCATTCTGTCCTTTGTCTATATCCTTTGGAGTCAGTTCCCCCAGAGCGCTTTTTATTTTATTTTCCTAAACATACCAAGATTTACCTCCATCTGGCAGTGCTGCCACCTGTGATGTGACCTCCTAGCTCCCTATTGGCTGCCAGAGGCCACTCTATTTCCCGTGGGGCTGCTTACAAGGCATGCATTTGCAGCTGAGTTCAGGGCATCTCTGTAGAGGCCTTGACATGCATGGTTTGCTCTCTTCTTTCATGGAAGAGTTGGAAAAATTCAATATAGAGCTTCTAGTCCTTGTGTTACTTCAGCAGAGTGGGCAACTAAGTTCAGAATTGCAGGGTTTTGTTTGTTTGTTTTGCTTCTGGTGAATTTTAAAATGTGATGCTTTCATAACTCAGTTCTTTGCTTTGAGTTTTATATCCTGTACTTTACATCTTAATCCTCCATAAAATGTCTATGATGTATTAAAAATTCTTTAAAACAGTTATTATTTTTTAATGACTTTCATATCTTAGTATAAGCTACGTGAAATGTCTCATATATTAATCATCTCATGTATTAGATGTAACATATAGAATTGCCACTTTGGGGTTAAACATGTTCAAATTTAAGCAATTCCACTCCATATGGTTCCACCTAATAAATAAAATAAAATGCATTATATTTGAGTCTATGTGGGTTAGAGGACTTGAATGGCTTATTTACTTGTTTTCTCTTTGTAAACAGCATGCCCTTGCTTCATACCAGGATTCTGAATTGGGGTGGAACAGGAGCAGTATGACACAACTTTAATTAGTAGAATTATTTAAAACAGCCTAAACTTGGTTTATAACTATAAGCATGGAGTGTTGAGGTACTTAGCTGTACATAATTATTAATTTATTCTATTTTAAGATAAATAATATATAATATGTTAAGAGAGAAATTTCCTACTGCTACAGCATAGAAGAAAATACAACTAACTCTTTAATCTAGAATTTAAATTTAAATTATATTCTTTTGAAGAACCTTTTTCAGTAAAGATAACTAAATTTTAATTGTTGTTTGTAAACAGTCCATATCAGTGCCTGGCTTTCTGAATATAAGACAGCACAATTAGAGCATTAATTCCAAGTTGATGGGCTCATTTTCTTTTCCTAACTTGCAGAAAAGAGCAATAAATTAACAGCTCTGTAATAAAAACAGGGAAACTGTGTTGCTGTAGAATTTTAGGTCAGTTCTACCATTTCTGAGACAAGAAGAATAAGGTTTAATTGTCAGGTGACATGCAGTAGGAGCAGATCAGGATCAACTACCCAAGATGCCCAGTTTCCCAATGTTCTTGTTATGAATGAGAATGAAATCCCTGTTACATATTGTATTCTTCAAATGATTCATCTTTGAATTGAGACACGGGGGGCTGGAGATAGGCATCCTCCCAACCCCTTACATCAGGCCTTTACCATTTTCTCTCATTGGTTATAACAGTAGCATTCTACCATTCCCCTTGCTTTCAGTCTCTCCGTGCTTCAATCCATTTTCCACAGTACCAAAAGAATAATCTTATTAAACATGTATTTCATACACCATTTTCCTGTTTAAACGTCTCCAACAGCTTTCAGGAGAAAACACAGACTCTTTAGTGTGACACCAGAGATTCTTTCTGAACTGATTTCTGTCTTCTGGATTCTTTTCATTGGTATTTTAACATCATACTGTGCAGACCCAAGTACTTAGAGTTCACAAGGGTACCAATCTCTTCTCTTTTGCACTCTGGGCCTTTGCAAAGGCTGTTTCCTCTGTCTGATACTCTGTCTCTACCTCATTGTCACCAACACTGTCCTCTTTCCTCATCCCTCAGGGCCACTTTCCTGGCCAGGACAAGTTTTCACTGACCTTCAGGACAGTCACATGGTGACCTCTTGTGTCATGCTTTCCCTGAGTTGTCCTCCACTTTCCTAGTACTTCTCAAAAGCTCGGGGCCTATCTTGATCCCAGAAATTGTGATATTTATTGTGATTCAGCATCTTTGACCATCTAATTTACAGTTGGGACAGTTTCTTTTAGCACTGATTCCAGTGGCTAGTGTGATTCATAGGCCCTCCGAGCTCCTTTCTCATTAAACACATCACATTTCAGCTTCAGGCCCCTTCATTTGCACAGGCTTTAGGGAGAAGCCTTAGACATGTGTTCATATTTTCATATGCTTTAGTACAACTTGAAAAAAAAGTAAGCTATTGTTGTATTTTTTAAATAATCCTTCACCTCAAATTTTGTATACTTCTGGACCCACAAAACCAGGAACAGCCCGGAAGGATACTCAGTAAATGTCTATGGAATGAATGAATAAATATACTTTCAACAGTATAACTTCATATTTCTCAAGTGTGTAGCTTAAGGCTAATAATGTACTTTTAGGTTTATTGCTTCATCTGTAACAGTAAGAGAATGATATTTAGTCTCTGTAATGTTTCAGGCCAATTAGGATAATAAAACTCTTAAGTACAAGAGCAAAATGAGTATAGAGCTCAGTCCAGTCTTGTCTGGAGATTTGCCTGTTGGAGTCCCAGTTTAGCAAGAGATTGTCATTAAAATGAGGTTTTAGGGCACTTTCCTTCCAGTCACTGTGGCTGGTCTCTTAGTAACATAAGGAACCACAGAAAAGGCAGAGAACTGGCTTGCATACTTTCATTTGCTCATTTATCATATGTCATACACATAAATTCATCGCATATCCTATATCACAAATTATATGTCAATTACTAGATATTTGAAACCTAGATTCAAATAAGGGGACAAAATCCAATGTTGGCGAGTGGTCACAAATTGAGTGATCTGAAGAAATGAGAGAAATAAGTAGAAATGACATTAGTCAGGATCTTGAGATAATTGTGCTAAGTAAAATAAGTTTGTTAGAAAAAGTTGAGAACCATATGATTTCACTCATATGTTGGATATAAAACTGAAATAAAAAACGATCAAGACAAACAAAATCTCACAGACACAGACAATGGTTTAGCAGTTACCAGAGGGAAAGGGGGAGGGAGAGAGGTGAATAAGGGTTAAGAGATCAAATATATGGTGACAGAAAGAAATTTAACTTTGGGTGGTGAATACACAATGCAGTATACGGATGATGCATTATCAGATTGTTCACTTGACACCTATGTAACTTTATTAACCAACGTCACCCCAATAAATGTAATTAAAAAGAAATGACATCATTAAGGACATTACAGGCCATAGTTTGGTTAATGTTTTTTATTCAAATTGCAATAAAAGGCCGTTGGAGGATTTCGGTCAATGGATGGACAGGTTCTGATTTATTTTTTTAAAAGTAAATTTTTCTAATCTGACAGAAATGATATAATTTGGACAAGATTAGAATATGTAAGACTAATTATGTGTTAATGTCGAACTAGTGAAACAACGAGAGTCTGGACTAGGGTGGTGGTAATGGAGACAGAGAAAAGAAAATAGATTTGCAGTATATTTTACAGTAGACTGACGGACTTGGACAATGGATTAGTTATGAGGGCTCATGTAAGGCAGAAATCAATGATGACATATTTTTTCTTGTAGGATCATGATGCCATTTACTGAGATGAGGAAGCAACAAATAGGAGAAATATCAAGACTTCTTTGAGCATGAAGCAGGTACTGCCTTGTACCAAGTCTGACTGAAGCTGGCAGACTTTGAAAATTTTATTATAAAGCCAAAAATCCTGGTGGTTCTTCTTATTTTCTTTTTAGTTGAGCCTACTCCTCATACACCATATGAAATATCCAGAAAGGTACTTTTGATGATTCTTTCTTCTCTCTACTTCATGGTCTTTTTCGATATTAAGTAGTTTACTTTGCTACAACGCAGCCCCTTGTCTATTCATCCCATGATCTCTTTTATTCTTTCGCTTTCATAATTTAAGGCCAACATTGTATCCTGCTGATTCAAAGTTGCCTATAATTTATGCATAAAATAAGTGAAACTGGATTTTGGCAACAGGGCAGGAATACTATGATGAGAAAACAAATATATTCTAAAGCATTTAGCTGGATGCCATGAAAAGCCATTGTGTAAAAAGCCAAGATATTTATCTTTGGGTTATAGCTAATATTATAACTAATATTATAACCAAATATTAGTTAGCACTTAAAGAATTTAAAACTTCTGCCTCTTACTTTGAGGCTGTTCTAGTACAGCACATTTATAAACACACTTATAGCTATTTTCATATATTATTCAGTACAATACTACTCTGATACTTGGATGTATACAGGTACGAGAGTCTATATACTAAAAAATATTAAATTATTGCATGTTGTAAGGTGTGATGATGATGATAAAAGTGTTATAATATGGTAATGATGATATTGCTACCGCTTATTCAACAAAAAGTCTAAGGTACTACCAAAGCTTTAATAGCCTTTGAAGACCCCCTTTGTTGCCAATAAGACTGATGCTGACCTAGAGAAAACAAGCAAAGATGAGAAAGACAATAGGAGAACAGAAGAAAGAGAGAAAAAAAGGTATGGTATATTTGATATTTTTCGAAACTGAAATATAGTGTGATAGATTAGGGTCTTCCAGAAAGCGTCAGGTTGTCTTTCATATCATGACATTCTATTTATTCCTGCAGGAGAGTGTTTTCCCCTATCTCTCTTGGGTCTTTAAGACATTCATACTTATTTATGTAGGATGTTACAAAGGAGGCATAAGGTTGAAAGCAGATTTTTTAGAATGTAGGTGATTTCAATATTGCCTGTTAGCCTTGCCACATGGATATGAGTCTGGCCATGAGAATAATTTAAGTTGAAAGCTCAGCTTTTTTCTCTGTCCTGGTAGTCTAGCACACTAACTATCTACTGGCAATTATTTTGGGTTATATAGTCTAACAAGCCTGCAACTTTTTTGCCCATGCATTTGTAAGTGTTTAATCTAAAACCAGATGAAGCCCTGCATCCCAGAACTTTGAATTCTATTTTATTTGAATATTGGAAAAGGTATAGATAATGCAAACATCTTTAGCCAACTTACCATGTTTCTTTCTTTATTTTTCTTTTTACATAACTCATAACTATTTACTGATTCTGTACTTATTTTAGGAAGAGTTTAGAAACTAATGCATAATATAGGTGTGTTGAACTGGAATTATATTGTTGATTTTCAACTTATTTTAAATATAGGGAAATAGCCTTAATTCTATAAATTGTAGCATTTTAATTTCCTAAATGTCTTCTCTAACATATTCAGGAAAAGTATATTTTAAAATGTAGAGTATATTTAGAGTGCATAGTCCCATTTCACTCTTTTATTTTTTCCCTCCTTATAATCAGGTTTGCTCTATACTATTTTTCCTTCACTTATTCAGAGGATGGTCTGCTTCTTGCTATAAGGGAGTTATCATTGAAACCAAAGAAACCAGAGTCCATTGTTTTTGCATTAGTTTTTATAGAAATTTTCTGTGCCTTAAAGGTAAACCATCCACTGTGAGTCACTCTTAGTAATCTACCTCTTAACAATGTCCTCATAAAATGCAACAGATGCAGTGTGGTAATGACTGCCAGAAACTCTGGAGAGAGTAAAAATAAATCATGGCCTTTTCAAACAAAGTGTTGTGTAATTATAGGACCATATTCCTATTTTGATATTTAATTCTAAATAATATTGTTCAACTACATATTTAAATGGGATGTTTCATCTAATACTATCTTTTTATTCTATATATGTTTCATTTCCACTTTTATGCACATCAAAATGAAAAGTAGGTCATGTTTTTGAAGATGCTACCTTTATGTAGTGTTACTATTTAAATTTCACCGTGACCTGTGGTGTTTGTATAGTACTTAAGGAAAACAGTATATTATTAGGGAGAAGACCAACAATTGACTTAAGAAGCATCCTATCACTCAAACAATGCAGCATTGTTGTAGAAAGAGACGAAATAGTAAAAAGTGCTACTTTTCTTTTTTTTAAATAATCTTCCAAATCTTAGTGATTATTTACTGGCATCTCTGCTTAAGAAACAAGAAATCTTTTAAAAACCATTTGGAAGTACTGTAGAACACATTTTTAAGCCTCATTCTTTTTATAATTCATAACTTTGGTAATTTAAATGCCAATAACTTTTCCATTTCTCACTCATTCGGTGGCCAAAAGTTTCTGTTTTTCTATGTTTTAACCAAACATAGAAGAGGTCAAGCAATTTTCTTAGCTCAATACCTACCTAGAATGGCTTACTATTAAAAGAATATCCATTATTTATTTTTCATTAAAGAGAAAAAGGTAAGAAAGAGCGAAGTAAAGGAGAAATGATTTTATATGTAAGCGAGAAGGTTGCTAGCAGCATTGGCTGTTATTCAGGAGAAGCTAGTGGGTAAGGGAGAGATCACGTTGGCTCTTGTCAGCCTCAGCTAGCCATACTGAACCATGGGCTTAATATTAGACCTGGATGTACAGATGGTATAGACATTCAAGTTTCTGTCTTCATCCTGAAAAATGCCAGTTGTTTGGGTGTCCTTCAGACCAACAGTCACTGCATATTCATTCCAGTATTGCCTCCCTTTCCTCCTACTTCCTAGCACACTAGACCATTATAAAATTGGTGACAGAGGATGGACTTAAATAAGCTAAGATAAAAATGAGCAGCAGGAAGAGGAAAAAAACTGACCCATAATCTTCACTACTTAAATATAGAACTGAGAGCCGGAGAGGCACTCGTTAGCTGCCTCTTCAGTCTCTCAAGTATTCTGCTATGATTCTTTACCAATTAGTGTATGAAAAGATTTCATTTAATGTCTTGGGTGGATGAGTCTTGTCATGATAGAGCTTGCCACTGTGTTGATTGCAGAAAAAATAGATGTAACATAATGGACTCAGGGTTATACCTAAGAGTAGATTTGCATTCATGATATACATGTGATGATCATCTCTCATAAGCCTTTCATGGTAGATTTCTAGGTGGTAAAGTTTGGGGTCATTTTATAAGGCCCAGCACTGATAGAAAATTAGTCTCATCCATGGGCTCAATTTGAAGTTTGAGAATTCATAAGAAACTCATATACCCAGGAATCTTATATAATATCTACATTTAAAGCTATGACAATTCATTGTTACATTTGTACAGTGCCATATAATATATAAAATATCTCTATGTTTTATCATTTCCTAAACCCTATGTTACTTAGAGATAAATGTTTCTTCATGATTTTTCTGTGAGCTATTAGAAAACTGTGTGGAAAAAATAAGCGTCACTGTTCTGATAGGGAAAATTAGGCTTAGAAAATGATAATTGACTTGCCTTTGGTTACACAGACCAATACAATAATTCATTTGATTCTGAGTCTGAAGTTAGGATCTGATTTCACAATCTGAACTACCTCTCCAAGAACTCCAAGGCAAGCAGTAGACATTTTATTATCTATTACTTGGTAATATTCTGACTAATGTGTTGACTTCCATGCTATTCAAATGATGGGGGAGGATACTTTCCATTCTTTATTTCTTCCCCTTAAGGAATCTTTTCCACCCCATGTTTTGTGCTCTTGACTCAATCTTCAGCTCTGTTAAAGAATTGAGGTCTTTATTGTTTGGGGGAGTGGGTTTGGAGGCAGTTACTGAGTGCCTTCAGCGATTAGAATCTTAGTGTGAACATGGTAGCAGAGATTAATGACAGTTGAGGATGTTATCAGCCCAATAAAGCAAAACAAAATAAGACCAAACTCTTTTCCTTATCCATGGTCTTCAAATTGTCATAACAAACAAACAAATAAACCAACAAAACAGAAAAAAGAAATAAAAATTCCCTTCCTGAAAATCTGTAAGTATACATTGAAACTATTTTTAATGATGGACAGAAACTGTTATATTCGTATTTCTTACACAAGATTGGCTGTTTTCCCTGTTTGATTTTCCATGGAAATCCCTTTTTGAGCTGTTTTCTGGGAGAGGTCTCACTAACAGCTGCTGGACAGTTTACAGTTTTATTTGGTGTGTAGAGCATTAAAATGTGACAGCTGGAAGTTATAATGTCAGGGGCCTGCTCAGCTTTCTGTTATATTTGGCTATAATTTGTCTTCATTTCTAGACTTCAGGTTGAGATTTGATGGAGGGTGGATTTTCTGGCTTCTTACGGATAATATTTCTCAAACAATTGATGCTAATACTGGGTCAGTGAACTATTACGCTTTAAAAAATAATTCATGTTACTCCTATTTATTAGGAATTACCCTATTTATTCAATTTTAACAAAACTATCAACTACTTCAAAATGTGTAACTTTAAGTTATTAACTTTATTTGAAGTTAATAAATTTGGAAACTTGATGTTTTCTTTTCCTTTTATTACATATTATAGATTTAATGTTTTAAAATAATAGTGATTATTTCAGTTTTGTCCTTTTACAGATAATTAAGGTTAGAGAAATTAAGAGTCTTCTCAAAGTTAAATGACTGGCTGATAGCAGAGCCAAACCTAGGGCTCTATATTTCATAATATTTTCTGATTTTCTATATCTGTTTTTATCAAGTATAAAATCATAGGAAGTAATTGATATCTATCTATTAATATCTTTTTATATATTAATCTGAAGTTAAGTGTGTAAAATCTGTTAACCCAACCAATGAAGCCAAGATCTTTTAGAAATATTCTTTCCAATAAGCTTAGTTACACTTAATGAACACATCAGAAGATACATATAAATGAGATATCACTGTCATGTTTATTTTTAAATATTACTCACTGAACCATATGCATGTATTTCTTCTAGTGTGTTCTTGCTTCGGTAATTTGCTTAGTTATTAAATATAGATAAAGATAGTCACTCTTTACTTATCTAGATTATTATCTAAAACTTCAAAGCTTCCTATTCCTAATATTTTTCAGTGCAGGCCCATTATGTATGTCATGAGGAATGCTCCAGATTTCCTTACATAGTGAGCACGACACTTTTCACTTGGATAATATTAATTTTTCAGGTTTTGAAGGCAGGGAGCAAGCTAATGAGATCCATTTTTTTCTAAACTGTGTTAGAGACTGCACATTATTAAGAGCAAAATTAAAAATGTATTTATCAGTTACATTTAACAGAACACATATAACGATGGTATAATGAGGCTGAAAAGAGAGTCAGAGCAGTCCTCATTGCACAAGCATCTGTGACTAGATTAAACCAGGCATTTTATGAGCTTTTTTAAAAACTCCTTTGTTCCTCAGGTTGCAGGAGTAATTTATGAGAATAAAATGGGTGTTCCAGGGAGGTCTTTGAGAGTTCTTTGGGCCGAGCCTTTGTTCTTTTGTTCCCCCATCACTCATGTTTGCCTAACTACCGAACAGCAGCTTTATATCCACGTGAGAGGCAAAGGTAACTTGGACTATGTAAAGGCAGAGAAATGAGGAATGGATAGGTTTAAATTTATAAGGGGCAGTCAACAAAACTTAGTGATGTATTGGCTATGGAGAAGGAGGGGGAGAGCCAAGGATGACTCTTAGGTTCTGGCTTAGAAAAGTGGATGAATAACAGTGCGTTTAGTAGAAAACAGTGGGTGGAGAGCAGACTGGGGAGATCTTGGAACACACGAGTGAGGACAGTAGGACTGTATGTATCAGCCTGGAGCTGAGAGGCCTGGACTAGAGGTTTATATGCAAAAGTCACAAAAATAAGACGGTTGGACGAGTGAAATTATACAAGGAGAGTATAGAGTGAAAAAATAAAAAGACTGAGGGATGTGTGCTGCAAAGGGTATTCAACATTTAAGGATTGTGTTGAGGAAACTTAGTCAGCAAAGAAGAATGGAAAGGAGCTGCCAGAAAAATAGGGGATATCCCAGGAGGATTCGTGATATTGTAGAATTAAGGGTTTATACAGAGATGGAGTGGTCAAATGGGTTTAGTATTGTTGAAACCCAAGTAAGATGAGAACTAAAGATGCCCATTGACTTAAATCACCTGGAAGTCACCAGTGACCTGATGAATTCTCACAGGAGAGCTGTCAAGTTGCAAGCTAGATAGAAGTGGATTGAGTAGTGAACAGAAGTTGAGGACATTGGTAAAGAGAGTGTTAACTCATCTTTGAAAGGATTTGGGTGGAAAGGTATTAGTGTGAATAGGGAATAAAGGAGAGATTTCACAAATGGCTGATATGTATTTGGGCTATATTATGAAATTTAATTGGTCAGCTAACATTTTATGATGCTTTATAATTTATAAAATAGATTTATATGTTCTTCTGTTCCTATAATCTGCTCAATTTCTACTTGTTTCTGACATTTTGTTACTTTCCTTCTATTCTTCTCAGTTCATATTTTTACTTACCATGAGGAATCCTTGCCATAGTTTTTGCCTATAACTGTCCATCTCAGCTTGACTAGTCTTTTTTACTCGATTGTATTATTTGTCTGTATCTTGTACCTTTGTTATACACTCTTCGTTTAACCTACTTTTGGCTTCTGTTTTTCATGCCTTGAATGACTGAACCCATCAATCATGCATAGTGATCTCCTGGTTTTCCTGGGTCTTCTGAGCTTTGGCACAGGAGCCATGCCAGCCGAGACATGTAAATGTATGACTGGACTGTCACTGATGTTTGACATTGTACAGAATGTGTTTAATAACTTTAGGTGAGCAGTTTTTCCCTTCAAAAATTCAAATATCTCTACACATATTCAGCTTATCAAAAATCATAACCTTAATGTAGCTTTATTTTCCATTTTCAAACGGAAGTTAGCCAGCTGTATCTTCTTGAAGGGGTCAACATGCAGAAATCAAATTTAGATTAAAGTAGGAGTTGGAGAGGATCTGAAAGTTGACTCTGTCCATTTTTATTGGTAAAAAAAGAGGAAAGTAATTATTCTGCATGCTTGTAAAAAGATTAATTGATGTAAAATTAAACTATAATTAATTAATAGCAATTACCTAAAAGTTGCATGGAATTATGTATTTTTGGTTGGTTATGATGATTCCTGTCACATCGATATTATGTTTTCTTTGCTTCCAAAGCTCTCAAATAGACGTTGCAGTCTACTTTGTTTACAATTTCTTTACCAGTCAGTGCATCCTATAACATTATGTCACATAGGTGGTATAAGATGAGTATGACTAAAGTGGCAACCTACTTACTTTTCCTGAAAGTCTTAAGTCTTGTGACAGAATTTCTTGGTAAGTAAAATAGATTTTTGTTCTTTCTCAAATTCATGACTATTGTCCTGTCTTTTATAATAACCCATGAAAACTTGTTTATATAGAAAGAAATTTACTATAAAACAACCTCACATGTATTATAACGTCTCATCCTCAAAGTGACCATTTGTGATTGCTATGATTTTATAAATGTATAAGTGAAGACTCAGTTTGGTTATATAATTTGCCTGAAATCACACTACAATTAGCAAAGTGAGATACAAAACCAAGGTTGCCTTGGTTCAGTTTCTCTGCTCTCTGGAAAGTTCCATGTGGCTGAGTTCCATGGAGTCATAGCATACATCAGTCACTGATGAATTAGTGGGGTGATTCCTCATCTGGTGACTGGAAGATATGCTGTTCTGAAACAAGCATTCCAAGGCTAGCTACAAGTATTCTTTGACCCTAGACATCATTTAGGCAAATACTTAAGTAATAGAGGGCTAACTACGTAGTTCTCCTTTATCACGCAAGGCCAAGTTTGTGATGGAACACCTGCATCTCAGTGCTCCCAGATGATGCTGACGTAGAACACTTGTTTGGCAAGTGGAGCAGAGTGACACAGCCAAAATACGACACTACTCTCTTCCTGATTTTCAAGGTTAAATTTCTTAGTTATAATGACTATCTCTTATTTATAAGAGTTTACAGGTATAAATTGTTTTCTCCAAGTTTTGTTTTTGCTTTAATATTTTCTATAAACTTTTATCTACACTTATCTGCTGATGAATATTAATGGAAAAACCCAAATCAAAACAAATAAGAAAGGAGCGTCAGTATTAACAACTTAGGAAAATTGATTAGTTCCAAAACTGCTTTTTTCCCCCCTTTGATGGATGAGTTTGCTTACAGTTATGATTTTATATTGCATATCAATAACAGTTAAATTTCCTTTTGGGGAAATTACTCCCTGTTTTTACAAAAATATTTTATCATCTCAGAGTGCTCTTTAAAGGATATGATGGACCATGAAAAGTAACATTATTTTAGGAACTTCACCAGCTCAGCCTTGGACCATATTTTTTATGCATTAAAGTAGAATGATCTTTTGACATTGGTAAATATCTCAGGGCTGTTAGTTATTTTACAACTGGATCCAGATATCTTGGAGAAATGATTTAAATTGCTTCTGTTATTTGTTATGATTACATAATGAGTAGCCCCCAAATTTAGTTACATAGAACAAATTCATTGTGTTTTTCTAGGGGGTTTAAGAGATTTGGTGGCTGACCAAAGAATAAGATATATGACCACAAGGTGACAGTAGCCTGTACATGCATCATTGACTTAATGCTTTGACGGGTTTTTACGTGGGGAAATTCCTCACAGCAGGAATGTGTTCAGGGCCGTCGAGGGGGTTTTCAGGATTTGGGTGTCTAGATGATGTGGTTCAGTGGACTTCGGAACGTCTTTGGGTCAGATAACAGTGAAGAACAGTCACAGCTTGGAGACTTATAAATGTAGATTTATTTTGTCAATGCTAACAGATGTTGGGTGAGGCTTTTCAGAGTATGCAAAGCAAGCAGGCTCTATATGGCGAAAAAATCTGCTTGTTCAAGCTATTTTTTAAAACAATTGAATGTGTAAAAGTTTGAGTTTGGCACAGGAGTGATTTTGAGCTAGCAGGTATCAGTCTGCAGTGAAGAATAAACAACCCATTTGGGCACTGGGGGGTCAAAACGCAGAGGACATCTTTTTGGCTCATTTCTATAACAATTCTGCTCACAACTCTGTGGGTCAGGAATGACACCATTATATAGGGAGAATAGGTCACATCTGTTCCATGTTGTCTGAGGTCTCATCTGGTATAACTGGGTCTCACATGGTTAGAGATGGTTGGAAAGTCAACTAGAGTCAGGGTTTGAAGCTTCAGTTCTGACTATCAGCCCAATTCCATCCTGGGTTCTTCCCTATGTGACGTGTCCTGAAACTGAAATGTTTAAGAAGATTTCTTCACTCACATCAGTGGGCTGTCTTTGTCTTTCTGTCTGTCTGTCTGTCTGTGTCTGTCTCCCCTTCTCTTTTCCCTCCCTCCCTCTATGTAATTATGTTGGGTTTCTCACAGGATGGTGGCTTCAGGGTAGTAAGGCTTCTTGCAAGGTGGCTGGCTTCCCCTAGAGCAAGCATTTCAGGAGATCTAACTACATGTGATAAGGCTTCTTTTGATCTAACCTTGGAAATAACACATAGACACATACTGCCTTTACTGCCTGTGATAGGTCAAAAGCAAATTACAGTGTCCGCCGTACTCAAGTAAACTAGACTGTAATAAAGGACTGAGTATAGGAGCCCGGTTTCACTGGGGCTCCACATTTGGAGATCACTACCACAAAGATGAATTTCTTCATGTTCTAATTCACATGTTTTCTCAAATTTAATGACAATAACTTAATAACTTGTTTTTTAATTAGTTGGTGAATTTATGGTTTTCTAGCTCTAATAAAGCACATGAGAAAATATTTAATTTTTACTAAGATAGTGTTTAGCATGAGCTGGATTGAAAATTTAGTTTGATCTGAAATTGAATCAGATACATTTATACCAGCAACATAAACATATCGTTAAGAAAGTGTCTGAATCTTCAAATAGCTATGTACTTTAATTAAGGTTTGTTTTCTTAATTTTCAGTTCTGTATTGTATAATGGCCACAATTACCTTTCGAGACTAGGGAAGACATAATTTACTGTACTAATAACCAGAATATCCCAAAGGTATCCCTGTTTATATTAGAAATAGTACTGCCAGCTGATAAAAATAAAATGAGTTTGGAGAAATCATTATGAATTCTTTAGAATGGAAGTTGTTTGGACTTGAGTGTTGATTGTTTATATTGTATTTGCTATTATTGATTTATTTTATATCTATTTCCAATTGTTTTCTCCTTGGGTTTTATTCCCATGAAGATTTCATTAAATGCAAAAGTATTAAATAAAAAAATATTAATATTAAGATTTATTAGAATTACTGAAATTTTTTTTTCTCCTTGATATGTATGGACATGCTTACTTAGCACAGGCACATAAAAGGAGATAATCAAGTGAACGGGCATGAATTAGAAGTACATCCAAATGAGTTACAGAAAAATGAAATGAGAAATTTTGTGACTATCTGTAGCATTTAACTAAGCCTGCTCTAATCTGCTTTCTAGATATTTATACATCAATTTACCATGTGTTGTGTTTGTACCATAAAAACATACTAGATCGTTTCTAAACTAAAATAAAAATAAAAATAAAATGATATGCAATAAGAAGTGTTTAGGCATGCGTAAAGAGATGTGACATTTCTAAAAAAAAAGTAGAATTTAATTCAGAATTAACCATACTTTGCAGAATGATCGATAGTATTTTCTTAACTACCCCTTTGCTAATTTGAGCAAGTGTGACCAAGGATAATCTGTATAAGAAGCAAAATCTAATGCTAACTCTCAAATAGTGGATAAAACCAAAGACAACCCTATTTCTTCATATTTTTATGCCTGAAAAAATACAGCTGGCATCAGAATTTGAAAATTGTCAACTTCTATGAATGTATGTATTAAACACAGGTTAACTATGACCTGGATTTTGGCCAGGATTACCCAAAAGTGTGTGTGTGTGTGTGTGTGTGTGTGTGTGTGTGTGTGTGTGTTTGTTCTGCAGAGTACTCTGAAAAATCATAATAAACACAGTAAGTTTTGAACAAAATAGAATTAAATTACATGAGAAAAAGCTGTGATATAGGAGAAAATGAATAAAAGATCTAGGTTTGAGTTTTTGCTCTGCTACTTGCTGACGTGTGTTCTTGGATAGAGTAGAACTTCTTCAAGTTTTAGTCTCTCTGTCTCTAGAATGGGGATAACAATCCATTACAGAGTTTTGATGAGGATTTAATGAATAAGGAAATAGAAATTTTTTAAAAAACTGGAGTACTAATCACAATTTCTGATATGGAATTCAATTTAAACTTCCATCTACTATATATAGAACCGGGGTAATATGTATAGCAGAAACTGCTAGGAAACTGAGTTTGCATTAATATGTTGACACAAGAAACATCAGTGTATCAGCCAATTTTCTTCTGTTACTGTGAGTTTATATTGCCGGTTTCTGTTAGGAAAATACCATTTCAAGGCTGAGGGAAATGCCTTTATTTTCTATATGTATATAGCTGTTATCTTAATAAAGTTGTTATTGCATTGGGTTATTTGCATTGAGTCAGGTTGCCTGGAATTTCCATTATGTAAATTTAGTCTCTACATGAAATACTTTGTATGGCAGTTGCTTTTTCAATTTAAAAGTTTGTCTCATTTTAATACCCCTCCCCAAGCTTCGATTTTTTTCCTTTTATTAACTTTATTCATTTGCAGTTTATCACTTAAACAATAGCTGGAATTAGAATGCCAAATATGAGTGACTCAGATGTTCTTTTGATCTGGACAAGAGATATATCACCGAATTGCTCTAGAGACTTGGCAAATTTGTTAAAATTCAGCTTATGAAGTTGCTTGGCTAATAGGTCTCTGCAAAAAGACAAGTAAGTTAACATTGAACTCGAAATCTGCAGATTTCTTTTTCCTCTTAGACAAAGGAGAAAGAAAAATTGTGATGTAGTTTGTTTTCCCCAAGTGCAAGGGATGCATTACTTTCTTATCCTGTTTTCAATGTATCATAATTACTTTATTTATTTATTTTTATTGAAAATGGATTAGTAAAAATCCATAGTTCTGCACTCATGTCTAGACAAAGGAAGGTAAAATGATTAGGATTTACAGAATTTTCAGATGGAGAGAACTTTAGCACTCCATTTTTCAGACCTGTTTTGAACCTCAGAACCCTTTTCTCCAATGAAATCTTGTATTAGAAACATGGAAACAAAGGTTCTCTATCAGTGCTGCTTGAACTTTAGTAAAAACATCCGAAGATACTGTTAAAATACCGACTGTGGACTGGAATGGGGCTCAAGGTTTTGCCTTTCTAATCAGCTCCCAGTGGTGTCTTCTGGGGCTTGTAGGTCTGTGCACCACATGTGAACAGCAAGGCTGTGGTCAGTGGGTTCCAAATGTCACTGAACACTGAACCCATCTGGGATTGTGTTTAAATATTGATGTCTGGTCACTCCCCACCCTGACCTGGGATTCTGATTTAATTGATATAGATATATCCCCAGTATTAGGATTTTAAAATCTCCACAAGATATTCTAGTGTGAAACCAAGTTTGAGAATAATTCCTCTAATAAAAAGTTGTGTGTGTGTGCGTGTGTGTTTGCGAGAGAAAGAGAGAGAGGAGAGAGAGAGAGAGATCTGTGCTTTGGGTGGATCAGCTGTTGAAGATCCTGTTTATCTTTCTTAGCCTCTCTCTCTTACACTACAATAAAGAAATTAAAGTTATATTGTGACTGAAAATATTGTTTGGTAACCTTTTATGGAACATAATATAAATACATTTAAAAATAGATTGTGAATGGAAATTTTTGTTCTCTATTTCGTTTGATTTAACAATACACCATGGGTGAACCAATACAGAATAGTGCCATCAGCTTTAGTGACTATGAAATATGAATGATCCATGGTTTATTTTACTAATCCTAAAACATTAGGCATTCAGGATAGCTTTTTCTTTTAATATTACAATGAACAGGGTAATGAATATTATTCATCAAATATTTTTACACACTTTTCTTATTGCCCAAACAGTAGAGTAGCAAGGTTAGATAGTAGAAGCAGTCCACCCTGGTAGGAAGGAGTGTTTAGATCACCACTATTGTTTCCAATCGCCTGTGTACGGTGATAATAAAAGCAAGCTGTCTTCTAATCAGTTTTATGAGTGTTGTAAATTTTCTACACACACTGCACCTCCTCACTGCCTGCACTCTGGGTGCTCTGTTCCCACCACCCAGCCTTCGGCATGAATTCTAAGCCACTGCCTTATAATGAATTTTCAGTACGAGCTTTCCCAGGGTTTTAGAAATTTCTCGCTATATTTTCTGCAGAAGATTATAGAACTAACAATTCTAATAGCAAAATATAGAAATACATATGAAATTTTATTTCAGGCATTGAGTATTAGTACTTTTAATGTTTTACAAGTTGGCAAAATTTCTATCTTTTTAATAAAGAGACTGAATATTTTTAATGTCTTGTTAAGCATTTGTATTTCATTTTTTGCAATTGCTTAATTATGTCCTTAGTCTGTTTTTCTAAGGGTGTTCATATTTTCTTATTGATATGCAAAAACAATTTAGTAAAGCATTTGTTTTCTGTCAAATGTAATTCCTTCCAGTTCTTATCATTTTTAATTGGTTTATGAAGTGATTTTTTTTTTTTAAGTACAGGAGTTTAAAATTTTTTTGTAGTTCAACACAGTGATCTTTTTCTTATGGTTTCTTCTGGAGGTGTTACTTCTCCCACACCATATGGATATAATTAACCACCTAAGTTTTTATCTAGAGTTATTAAGGTTTATGTTTTCCTTTAGCTATTTAATTCATCTGAAATCATTTTGTTGATTGGCATTATGTAAAAAAGTAAGTTATTGTTTCTAAATGTTTAGTTGACAAACTAAATATTTATTGCTTTGTTCATTCATTACCCAGTTATTTGATATCATACTTTATTACCTAATACATTAAAACATATGTGTTCCTGAATTATCCCTTTTCTTCTGTTTTCATCAATTTCTTGTGCCAATGACTTTCAATTATTTTAGTTTTAGGGCACTCTTTAGTATTTAACCACAGAATATTAACCTATATTTCAGATATATGCTATGATTTTTTTTCAGAAAAAAATGTAGAATGCTTTTTTCAGTTCAAGTTATGTTGTTTTGTGATTTTTATTTATAATCACTATATAAGTTTACATATGTGGGCAGTGGCAATTTTATACTAGAAGTTTTTTATTCAAGAATATTTTATGCATATTTGTTTATTTAAGAATTATTATGTAATGATCAGGAGAATCAGTTTTGTTTATTTTTTTTCTTTTATGATTATGTGGTCTTAACAATATGTGTGTACGACTGTGCATTTGATGATATTTTGCATGCGTGAGAGAGATTTTTTTATCTGGTTTATGCTAGCGTTCTAAAATGAAATTTGGAAACTTTTTTTTCCCCCTCTTTCTATGGTGCTATTCTAATAGCTTAGTACCAAACCTTTTATAAGCCATGGGATAATTAAAATGAAATGATTTTAAGAACAAACGTATGCATGCTGTAGAGATGAGGAAATTGAGGCTGTATTGCTTAAAAATAATAACTTCAGTAAGTATCAAAGGTATCAAAATAGAATAGGAATACAATTAAAGTTAATGGACTGAACCATACGAACTTCAAAGAACTTGTAATTAGGGAAATAAAATGAGCACAAATGAAAGATTCAGGCAGAAACCCAAGATGCTTTATGGTGAAAGATATACACATATAATAGGAATTCAGAATCATTGAACTTACAAATATATGTCAATATATTAGTTAGCATTTTATAAATAATTGTATTTGTCCAGAGTTCATTATAATAGTAAGCAAAACCATGAGGATGCGATTGATTAGTTCAGTTTTGTGACAAAGTACCTTAGTTGATTTTTATCAACAAAGGAATGAAACAGAAATGGCTTATTGCCCAGTTAAATGCATCCTATTTTACTCAGCTATGCTTGGGAATACAAATAGGAACCTGAAAATGATCTCCTGAAAATTCTTCCAGCTCATCAATCTGTGAACATCAAAGGACCTTGAAACAAGTTTTCAATAACTTTGTTTTAAAAAGAGATAATTTCGCTTAATGTTTCACATATATTTTTCTAGTCTTTTTTTTTTCTCTTGAGTCTTTATTTCTAGTCTTTATTTCTCCGTGTTTACTCACCACCAACACACAAATCACATAGACTCAGGATCGTCCACCATTGAATTTTTATATCTTGCTTTTTATTTCCGTTACATTCATGTTTTTTCTTACTTTTGAATCTTTATACTTTGTTTCATAGTTTTTTCTTTGCCTTTATCCAATTTTATTTTTGAGTATAAAATATTATGTTTTTACTTTTATTTTGCTAATCATTTGGAAGACTTAAATTCTATTTTTTTGTACTAGTGATTATTATATTCAAATATAAAGTTTACCCTAAAATAATAAGTCCATATGTGCCAGGGTCTACATTTTTTTCTTCACAAAAATTGATAAGAAAAGTGGGAAAATATGTGAAACAACTGCTTTTAGGAATCGAACCAAAGGCAAGATAGGTCACTGATCCCTGAGAAAAGGGGAAAAAATAAGGTAAGTCTTCACAGTATTCTTAGGAAAAGAGAGCCAAGGAGAACCTAGCAGTCTGGCTGGGTTGAGGGAATGGATATCAAAGTCTAGGGAGGCTAAGGTGGCTAAAATTTGTAGGGCAGAATACTTGAAAGGAGATACACAAAGAAAGAGCCTTAGAAATCTATGTTGGGTTCTTCTAGTATCTTTGGCTGTATACCAGTCTATACATGAATAGAATGAACCTTCATGCAGCTGGAGAAAAATTTATGAGGGAAGAACAATTACTAGGGAATTGTAAAGTGAAAATTTTCCAGGGTTATTTTAGGGCTATTTGTTTGAATTTTTTATGAATCAAAAGGAAGAGATCTCATTGAAAACATGGGACATACAATAGAGATTCCAGAAGTATCATCGTTAGTAGTGGAAATAGCCCTAGATGTAAGGGTAGTCAAAACTTAACATTTAAATGCTAAAAATCAAGATATTAAAGGATTGAATTGATTCATAAGTTATGTGGATGCTTGCCCAAATAAATTCTATAATACTCAGTAAAAATACAGTAATATGTAGTACTCAGCAATGAAGAATTTAAAATGTTTATGATCCATTAAAGAATTATTTAACATGTGAAAAGACAGGAAATTGTGATCCATAACCAGGATGAAAAATCAATCAATAGAAAAAATGACAGAATCATAGTATTAACAAAGACATTAGATGAGTTATTAAAATACATTCAATATGTTTATTTATAGAAAAATATGAATAAAAAAGAAATTTAATATATATGTATATTTCTGAAATAAAAATTTCACTGGATTGCTTACTAGCTGATTGAATAGTGAGGAATAAAATGTAAAAATAACAATAAAATATCAGTGAACTTGAAGAAATAGCAACAGAATTTATAAAAAACGAAGGACAGGGAAAAATACTCAGTGATCTGTGAGAGAAATTCAACACTTTACCATATGAATATTTGGAATCCCAAGGGAAGAAAGTACAGAAAAATTTTGAAAAATCAAATTTTTTCAAGTCTGAGACAATTGGAAGCCCAAATCTCCTGGAGTTTTAAGCAGGATAAAAACAAGGAAGACTACGCCAAGCACATTACAATCAAATTTTGAAAACTTGTGAAAAACAGAAAACCTTAAAATGAACTATATAAAAACACATAATACCTACATAGGTACAAAGATAATTACCACAGACTTCTTGTCAGAACCTGAAAGCTAGAAGACAAAAGAATGATGACTTCAAAATGATGAATGATAGGAAAGGAAAATTAATCAGTACAGTATTCTATATTATCAAAATTATTTTTCAAATATAAAGGTAAAAAGATTTTTTTCAGGCACAAAAAGGTAAGAGAACAAAAAAATTTTAGATCTAATCCAAGAAATGAAAAGTATTGAAAGTGATAAGTATATGGATAATTTATTAAAATTCATCTCATCCTTTAATTTTGGTCAGAGGTACTTGACCATTTAAGGCAAAAATAACAACAATGTATTTTGAGGGTTATAATGTATATTAAAATAAAACAAAGGCACAAAAGATGGAAAGAAGGATATGAAAACATAATATAAAATCTTATACTATAAAGTGATATAATTGAAGGTAGACTGGTAATTAAAAACGGATACTACAAACCCTAGAAAAACTAATAGAGACATAGCTAATAAGCAAAGAGTATATATAATGTAGCATCATAAAACTTTACAATTAATCTAAATGTTAGGGAAGAGGAAAATGGAATAAAAACAAATGAAACTGTTAGGAAGTAAAGACCAAGATGATAGATTTAAATTAATCTTATCAATAATTATGTTAAACGTAGATGGTCTAAACGTTCCAGTTAAAAAAACAAATTATCAGATTAGATTAAAAAGGAAAATTGAACTGTATACTTTCTAAGAAAAAACCAAAAACAAAAATAGAAATAAAGACAGCTGAAAAACAAGTGGAAAAATATATTCTAACCTTAAGAACACTGGCACAGCTTTATTAATATCAAAGTAGACATTAGAATGATGAATATTGCTAGGAATAAAGGGCATTTTTATCATGATAAAAGAGGTGAGTTTTCAGGAGGATATAAATCTAAAATATGTAGGAATCTCAGCAGTAATTCAAAATACATTAAGCAAAATTTTACCTACCAGAAAGGGTAAATAGACAAATTCACAATTCTAATTGGAAATTTCAACACTCCTTTCTTAATGTTTTTAGGACAAAAGATAGAAACCTAATAGGGATTTAAAAAATGGTACATTCATCTTACTTGATTTAAGTCACATTTATATAGCATTTCTAACCCAACAACTGTAGAATATGCAAAAAAAAAGATAAAAATGAATCCAAAGTAAATAAAAGTGATTACATAATGAAGCAAGGGAAAATCATGGGGTGCTTCACAAAGTTAGCACAGAAATACTCACTCACCGAAGACACGTGAGGCTGTGAACCCTCCAGTATACTAGTAACTTACAGAGGCCAAAGTTCTTAACCAAGCAAATCCTCTCAGGCATCTTAGAGAGATGTTGTTTTTATCTTTCAATCTCTCACAATACCTGGAATTTTGCTGTGTATGCAGTGGTAGCTCAGTAATGTCTGCTGAGCTGAATTATATTGCATCATTATGTGTGTTTTACTAATGCCATTTCTGAATCCATCAGTTTTGGAAACACACTCACTCTGGAACTTCTGCTGTTTAAAATTAAAAAGCCATATAGCTGATCGTGTACTGTCAACACCAGTAAGCTTTCAAGCTTAAAACTTGATATATTAGAATCAGTTTTTAGAAATATTCCATCAGCTACATATGTACCAAAAATGATTTAAAACATACACAGACAAAAATTAACTACATGATCATGAAAACTCACCATTAAAGTTTCCATGACTAATTCTCTTCTTTATGAGAGAAGGACATAAGTGATGGGTTTTTGGCAGGGAGTTAATCAATAGCATCATACCCATGATCTGAAATGAGGGAGCAATGGAGTGGGTTCATTTATCTTTGGTTGCAGCCACTCCAGTGAATAAGAGTGAGTCATTTTGTTGTTCAAATACAGGTTCATATAGCTTTATCAATTGGGCAGCATGAAACAGTTGGATAGGGTTAGTGAATAGGAGGAAAAAGAGAAGCTTGAATTTGAGATATTTTCCTCCTGGTAATCAGATTTTTGGGTAAATAGTACTGTTTTGCTGAGTGATTGCAAAGCTCATTCATTGTTCTTCAGTTTTAATATCATTTTCTGAAATAAAGTCTTAAATTTCCAGACTATTTTTTCTCCTCTGTCACATAGTTACATAGATCTCTGTTCTTTTCCTCAATATTCATTGGATCTCTGGTAATCCGTTCAATGTCTGTCTTCTTTTGTCTGGATTCTAAATTCCATGAAAGCAGAGATCATGCTTATTTTGTTAGCTGCTGTGACCCCAGAGCCTTTTCTGGTATCTGGAACATAGTATCTGGTCATTAAATGTCAAATGAACGAATGATTTGGATTAAACTTCAATATTAGTAGATTTCTTAGGTGAGCTTCATCTTGTAGATCTTTCATCTTTTAATCTGGCTTTGGCCTTTGTTGGTCTGTCTTTATAGTTTGAGTATTAGTAGCAGTGATTTACTTATGGTGCATAAATCTTAGGAGTAACAGAAAACAGTATTTTCAGAAATCTGCCTTATAACAATCACAATCAAGTACTTATAATAATTGCATAGAATTGGTAACCCATTTAATTTTTATATTTGAATTTTGTCTGTATTGTAAGTTACTGTCTTCAAATCTAGCTTTCCAACAGTTCCTCGTATTCACTATATCTACCCTGATAGGACAATAATAATCATGTATAAAGCAAACTCTTCAGGCAATTATAATGTATTAAGTTGTTATTAAGCCCACTTATCAATTCTGTAAAAGTGAACTTTAAGCACAAATTTGGGAATCTCTGATCATATCCAAGAAAAGTTTTTCTTTTTGGTCAATCATGGGGAGATTGGCTAAAACATATTCTTAATTATTTCAGAGTTTCTGCAGCATTTTCCTGTTTATTCAGTAACACCCTGCATGAGTTTACACTGGACTCTTTTCAGGGTAGAAAAATGTTAGGAATAGAAATATTCTGTGGTTGAGGAGCGTAAAAGAATTTGACAGTATTGGCTCTGTGATGCATCTTAGTTCTTGAGTGATTAATAGCTTTTTTACAGATTAAAAGCTTCGGGCTTCCCTGCATCTGTCGGTGCTTGCATCTCTCTGGTCACTGTACTCTACAGCTCAAAGTGGCAATGGCAGTGTTTGCATAGTATGTAGACGAAGTCTCATTATTTGGGGAGATACAATCTTGGCTTCTGACATATCTGTCTCTCATTTTCCCCAGCCACAGTGCTATGTCACTTTTGATTGAGAGTCCCCCTTACAGCCATGTGTTGGATATGCAGAATATCTTGCGAAGACTCAGAGAAGGGTAGCCTTACACATTGCAACACAGCTTTGACTTCAGGGAAGCAAAATATTTTATATTTGTGGGTTTTTAATTTTGTTTTTTCACCATCTTGGACTAGCTGTAATTCAACTAAGAACTCTGAGGTCAGACCTCAAATAATACAACAGAGGCATAGAGCCCGAACTAAGAACTGTGTTAGGTCTTTTTGAGGCTAGTGCTGGATGCGTATTCCCACTGGGTATTTTCTGGTACCCTGGAATATACGTGGAAGTAATGACTATACAGGGAATGATGTTGAATTCAGCCAGCTGATTTCCCCAAGGCAGCATTTAAGTGTTTCCCCACTTTAATTAACATGCCTCCAGAGTCTCTCAGTGCTTTGAAATTTTACTGGGAAATCCAGCAATAAAGTTTAAATACTGGTATAAAGGAAGGAAAGAAATTTTTATCAATGCTATGTGCTGGGCACTGTGTTAGACACACTAAAATATATTTTCTTCTGAGGCTTACACCAGCTCTGTGATATGGGTGAACATGCATCTTCTCAGGAGAGGCTCAGAGAGGTCTGTAACTTCCCTCTACAGCTAGGACCCTCGAGAGAGTGTTTGGCCCTCTTTTACTTCAAAACGCAACTTTTTGCTTATTCGGCCTTGCTGCTGAGGAATCATGCAGAAGAGGCTGATGAAGCTCTTGCATGGTTTTACCTAAAAGGATCATAAATGACCACATTAAAATCTTAGGAAATGTCTTAGGCAGTAGCCTCTTAAACATGAGCAGTTAAAGAAGGTTGTGGAGTCTCTTCTCCGAAGATATTTGTAAGTTAAGTGGAGTGGACTATTCTTTATGTTCTTATTAGTTAATAATAGAAAGACATGAACTTCGAGGATTTTTTAAGAAGTAATGCTGGTATGTTCTCCCACTCCTATTCAGTCTTCTTTGCTTTTTACCAGAAAAAGAACAGCTGTTTGCTCTAAGTGTGCAGACTACAATTAAGAAACCATTTCTTTGCATATAAAGCAGATGTGAGGGATCATGTGCTGAGCAATGGCTGAACTAGAACCATGTAGCACCCACCTGATCAGAAATATTCTTATTCTCAGACACTGAAATTTTATTTAATCCTGTTTAATATAATGTATCTCTGTCTTCCTATTTCAGGATCACTGAAATTATAGTTAATTGCTGTGAGAGGCACCATTTAATCTGAGTCCAGCTCATTTCTCAGCTGGTGAGCTTTCTGTAAGCACATGGAAATGGAGGGCCCCACTGGGCAATGCTGCGTGACTTGTTTGGTGTTCTCACCCTAAGTACGTGCAATTCATTGTTGTGTTTGTTTTTATGACTAAATTGCATGTTTCTATCTCTCTCTTTACTTGGTTAATTTAAACCAAGCCTTTTAAGGATTTGAAAACTGCATCTTGTATACTTATGCAATTAAATTTTAATACAACACAGTGGTATCTCTCTGGATATGACCATAATAATTTATCAAATCATTTATATTGGCAATGTCATTAGAATGAGAAGGATGGTTACAAACTCTCCAAGTCAGAATGAGTTATCGAACTTTGTAGTGTCTTTAGAGTGCTGTGCCTTTCCCCCTCAGCAAAGGAAGTGTCTTTCTATCTAAAGGTGGCATTAAATCTAGAACCGAATCCATGGAAGGTAAGGGATTGATTTGGCAAGAAAGCTGATAAGTCTCTATTTAGTAAAAACATAGAGGACAAGCATTGCTACATTATAGTCACTGTCTTTCCTTAGCTAGACCTTGGATTGGGACCTCAAAATGAAAGCTATATGATATAAAAACAATCCATCTATTCATTCATATACAAAACCTATTCATTCATTTATCCAAAAATTACTTATTCAAAACACTTAGTCAATGATCTTGGTAATCGGAATATATTGATACACAAAGTACTATGAGGAAATGGAAAAATAAAACAGGTTAAGAAAGTTGGGATTTTTTGTTGCACTTTTAGATAAGGTGACAACTAATTGCATACAATTGATTGAAGGAGGAGAGAGCTATATGCTAATGTGGAGGAAAGGCATTTTAGGCAGTAGGGAATAGCCAGTGCAAAACTCTTAACCTGGAGTGTTTCTGGTATTGTCAAGAAACTAACTGCAAGGAGGCCAAGTGCAGCCGAAAGAGAATGAGGAGGAGGAGAAGATGGAATCAACAAATAATGGGGTACAGGATTGCACGGGGCCTTCTAGGCCATCATTTGGACTGTTGGTCTTACTCTGAGTGCTCTTGAGGTAGACAATACTGAGACGGATTATTGAACAAAAATTTTTGTTGGATTCAGAGGCAAAAGAGTAATAATAGAGATAAGTGATTGGGGAACTCAGGGAGAAAATGTGTTGTGTCTGTACTGTTAGAGCAGAGAGGACCAAGGAGATTGGGTGCTTATTTTGGCTGGTTCTCTGCATTTAACAGGCCTTCTACTAAAACCTCAAGCTTCTGTTACTTACACGTGCTTTTAATGTTTTTTGTCTGTAGCTCCGTTTCCAATTATACTCTTTCTTTTGGTGATCACATTCATTTTCTGTAGCTTAGATTAACATTTTAGTACTGGTGACTCTAATATATGATTCCTATGTGCGCTGGTTTCTTCTGGGGACTAGATCCATAATGTCAAATGACTACCTGGCCTACTTCAGAGGGAGTTACTGACATGAGTACATTTCACTGAACCAGTTGCTAATCACCTTTTAAGTCTGCTTAAATCTCACTTCTTTCTGGAAGCTGTTGACTTCCATTATATGTTATGATGGCAGCCCTCAATATACTGATAGTCATTTGATTAGTGTTGTCTTCACAAAACTACAGGTTCCAGCAAAGTAGGACCTACTGCTGTCTCACTAGTGTCACTGGTGATCATGTGTCACTGGTGCTCAGTAAATATTTTTTACAAACTGGCAGTCTTATTTGCCTATGGATTGATATTTTATGTGTTTAACCATTGAATAGATACTGTCTTTTTAGTTAATAGTAAACTGAAATATGAGATTTAATTAAGTATAGCAAGTTTTATTTAAGTGTCCAGATTAGTCAGTGTTATATAATTCAAATCACATTATTCCAGCTGTTATCTAGTTTTGGCAGATGTATAAGTCCAACTTGGAAAACTAACATTTTGCAAAGGAGAGAATCATGAAGGGATAACATAAAGTTGAATTAGAAGCATCTCTCTCCTTTGTTTTCACTTCTCTATATACATATTCAAAATGGTCTGCAATACTTAAAAAAGGAAGTACTTCGAACATAATTTTTCTGTTTGATCTCAATTGTAGTGATTGACCAAATAAGAGAGAAGGATAGATGAGCTTGGGATGTTTTTGATTTTATATAGTATTGAGAGTTAGAAGGGCTAAACTAAAATACATTATAGAGAATGCATGTCTTAGGCTCTTATTGTGAGTGGAAATGAAAAAATAGCAAAAAAAAAAAATCAGAAAGTCAAATTGTGACTACCAGGTTTCACTTCAATTGAGAAAAAGGAAAGAAACTTCATTGTAGAGATTTCTGGGTATGTTAGATTGATGAAATTGGAGGAGGGGGGATTAGAGAAAAGGAGAGATTAGAATCGATATCGTAGACTCGGAAGTTATGCATACCTTAGCAGTAAAGGAGTCATGCTAATTTCACTCTATACATGGAAAATTGAGGAGTAAGGAGATAAAACATAAAAGGTATGTAGCGTTCATACTTCCTGTCATCATCAACTGATGCTATCTCAACACTGTTCTTCTAGGTGAGCTATTCCAGAAAAGAGTTACTGTTCAGTCATGCCTTGAACGTCTTCTGTTCTTCCTCTACTGCAATTAGTGACCTATTGAGGAGCCATTAAGATAATTAGCAGGTATTCACTTCAGTGGTAGCTGAACGAAGTGTATTAGTTCAGTCATGTTTGCTTCTATTAAATATGAATACTATTTAATGTTATAAACCATTGTTACAGCAATAAAAAGTAACTTTAAAGAAACATGGGTACTACACAAAAGCTGCTTTGAAGGTTGAAATTACATCAGGAAGTTTAATCTGCAGGTGTCATTTTACCCTCAGATTAAATAGTTGTCTGTGTTATGACATGAGATTTATGCACCATTTTTAGAAAAATTGGAAACATATTGAGTCGTTTGATATGTTGATAATTAAAATTCAGTGATTTGAAGGTAATTAGTATCTTCTCAGACAGGTCTATTCAAATACTCAACTTTTTGAATGAGAAACACTCTTCCCAGGAGGTATAATGCTTTTTACAATTGTCTAATTTCATGGCTTGGGGGTTAACAGTCTACCATTTTCAGCCTGGAGTTAAGAAATGTGCGTTTGGTATGGCCTGTCATCTGTTAATTAATACATTGGTACCCTTCTCTCGTTTTGGCCACTGTCTGAAGGGATATCTCGTTATGTTCTCATTAGCTCCAGTTCTGACCACGACATATTTTATGGAACTAACAAAGACTCTAGCAACATAAAATGTTATTTTAAATTTAAGAACATGTTGACCTTATATGGTGTGTGCAAAAGATATTTTTGGAAACATAAAAATGTATATCCAGTAACATTTTAAAAGTATAAAAATCACTCTACCTTCACCCTTATAATTTAATTAATAGTAAAATAGTTTATATAGGCCAAGGTAGCCTTAAAGAGTTCCTTCCCCTCAGCTTGACTAAACTTTAGGCAGGTTTCTATCAGATCTTTTCCCTTAGAGTATCTACTTTAGAAAACTTGCAATTGTAAATTCTTTCTCTGACCCTTTGAGATATAAATCTGCAAGCCAGGAATGTCTTCCTCAAAGAACTGGGAGCAATCCTTTAGACGTGTAATGTCAGGAAAGAGTTCCCATCTCCCACTGTTTGTGAGAAGGCCTGAGTGTAACCAGTACAAGACAATTAGCAAGTACAGATGGTCTTATGTTATGCGACTTCCAACACTTTCAGTGCTTTTTCACTAGCTCACCAAAGCACTTGAAAATACTCCCACCTTTCTTTTCAATGGAGTTGAGTTCAGTCTCTGGCTACCATTGCAGTAGTCTCTTTCTTGTATTGTAATAATGTTGAATAATATCTTTTTAACTAGCCTGGTACAATTTTTCTTTTATAGTACATGTGACTAATAACACACTTAGGAAGTGTCGAACATATATCTAAGTACTTTCAAATGTTAATTTAAATTCATGAAAACCCTACGAGATGGGCGCTGTTATCATTATTCCCATTTCACCTCATCATGTGGAGGTGAAGAAACTTCTCAGGTGACAGTAGAAAGGAAACAGTCTTCTTCAGTCCCTCCCTTACTCTTTGCCCCTGGAGACACTCAGTCCTAAAAATCCACTCATTCTTTTCTCTTGTAATTAATGCCAAGCATGAATTTTTATAGATTTTGTCATTTAATCAGTTGGTCAGTGTACACATATTGACTTCTGCTGGGTACCAGGGCTAGGGGAAAGATACCAGATAAGACAGACATGGCTCCTGATCTCATAGGACTTACAGCTGATGAGGACATGGACAAGGAAGCAGGCAATCTGAACACCTTCTGATGGAGCTGGTGGATGCTGCCTTGCAACCCACAGTCTGGGCACCAGCTTATATCTACTGGGCATGGGAGAGGTTTCCAGGGGAAGCAACTCCTGGGCTGAGAACCAAACCAAAGGTGAATGAGATGGGCTGAGTATTCAAGAATGAGAACAGGTCATATTCAAATAATATATCACATTCGGTGCCAAGAGGCAAGAACAATCCAGGAACATAAATTAAAACAATGATGTATGATTGAAAGAAAGACTGTGCACACAGAGCTGTGGATCATGGTGGAGAGAGTAAAGGTGTAGTGATAAGTGAAGGTATTTTTATGACAGAAATGTGAGGACATCCTGGGGATTTGGGGCTTGATCAGAGTAATGGGACATTTCAGGAATTTTATCCAAGGAGTCAAGACCACATTTGTGATTTTTGAAAGGTGTCAAGTATAGCTAAATGAAAAAATATATATATATATGTACAATAAAATTCAGGTGGGTTGTGTAAGAGCTAAAATCTATTTTTTATTTGAGAAAAAAACTTTTAAATAGAAAAAGACCTATTTTAAATGTATCTCCTAAAGTTTTATTCTGCACGTTGGCCGCACCTTTGTAAAGAATATTAGGCTTAGAGTTACAAAGGCAGCTTGTGAAATAATGCCTTAAAAATGTGCATCTAGTTACGGCTTAAATCATTCCACTGTATACAGTTACCTCTTACCATTTGCAATTCAGATAGTTAATGCTACAGTTAGCTCCAAGCAGGTGTGTATGTTTTTACAGTATTCTTTCAAAACCAGGGCTTTGGCAAACTAAGTGTTCTGTTCATGTTAAAATAGGGCATAAAGTGAGACAATACTGTTTTACATTTTGAGATAATTTCCCATTTGTTTCTAATTATCTTGCTTTTGAATAAATACTATTTTTTTACTGTGTTTTTCACATGGTCTAATTGTTTCGGATCTAGTGAATTAAATAAACTGTGTATCAAAAATGTCTCAAAACATCTTTAGCATTCTAAATGGTTTCCATTTGGCTACACAAGTTAAAATTGAATTAGGAAAAAAAGAAGTTTGAAGTTTTAATATTTTTTGTTTGCATTTTATTAGATTGCAGTTCGTCTAATTTTTTTCATGGTAGTTTTCAGTTGACATAAATGAAATTGGTCGAGTGACACAGTGCTGAATGGAAGGGTTGGAAATGATAGCTCTGATGCCAAATCAACTATAATTTTTTAATCAGAGTTAATTGATGCCAGCTGTATGGTCGATATGCTATTTTGCATTTATGAAGAAAGGTATGGTTGCTGTTATTTCAATTTAGAAGCTGGAAATGGTTGCCAGTCATTAAGAATCTATGGATGGGGCACGCTTGGTGTTTATTGTACAGGAAAAGGACTTAAGTGGTTCAAATGGTACAGTGTAATTTGGATTATTACTGTGAAACCTTTTAGTTCTTTCATAATCATACAAGAGCTAGTAGACTGGCTATCTAGTTTTATGGCTGACTTTAGGAAAACATTATAGGTCTCTTTGATGATGTCCTTTATTAATTTATTACAGTTTTATATCTAAACTATTCTTTGAAGTCCAAGTCCATCACTTCTTCTTCCCTACACCTTGTTTCTGAAGTTTAACTAGTATAATTATAATAAAACTCTCAATTTAAATTGGCATAAATCTAGGCTGACCACAAAAATGGTTCCTTAAAATACGCACGCACACACACACACACAAACACACACACACAATATACACATGCAATATTCACATACCCTTAATACTCATACACATGCATGTAACATACACACATTTACATGCAACATAATTCCTAAATCTATTTAAAAATATTAATGGTGGGGAAAGGTGTCTGATTACCTATTCAAACAGATTTTTAATTATTGACTGTATTACTTGCAGAGAAATGACTGTTTTAAATATTCTATTGTCTTTCATGTGGATTTATTTCAAATAGTCTGTCTCTATTTGTTGCTTTAAGAAAGGAAAAAGAATTATCATCAATGATCATTGTTATTTGCTTTGCATTAAGACTACTTTTATATGGTAAATCCATACATGAGCTGATTGAAACATGTCTAGCACAGACCAAATATTGCAACAATAATGGACTTACTTTTTAGCTGAGCACCTACTTAAAACCCTTTGACAAATAATCATGTTTAAAGAGGACAGACTCAGAGTAAATAAACAAATTTAATCTTTAGGTAATTCTGATTGTTAGAATACAGATGCTCCTTGACTTACTATGGGGTCACATCCCAATAAAGCCATGGAAAATTGAAAATATTCTAAGTAAAAAATGCATTGAATACACCTCACCTACCAAACATTGGCCTACTTTAAATGTGCTCAGAAAACAGTATCCAAAAAACACTGACGACGCAATCACTATAGAGCGTTAGTTGTTCACCCTCATGACTATGTGTTTGACTGGAAAAATTAAGTCAAACCATAATAAGTCAGGGACCATCTGTAAATTTTTATGTGGAACATGAAGTCTGTGGAGTTGTGGCTATTAAATGGTACCACTCCCTTCATTTTAAACAAAAATGAAATCTAAGCACCTGAGAAATTGGTGAAGAATAAAGAATTTAGAGTGGAAATATCAGAGAAGATGGAAAATATTATGTGAATATATAAAGTATTATCATTGATTATTTGAACTTAAATTCCACCAATTTTCATTTCAGAGCCAATTTGTTATCAGTCATTTTTAAATGGTGAAGTAGTTAATAATAAAAATTGCCTGTCTGTACCACACAGAGTTACCCGTAATGTAAATTATGGGCTTTATTTAATAATTCTGTATCAGTATTAGGTCATTGATTATAATAAATGTATTATCCTAATGCAAAAGATTAATAATATGGAAACTGTGTGAGGTAGGGGAAGAGTTGATATGTATGGGAACTCTGTACTTCCTGCTCACTTTTTCTGTAAACCTTAAAACATTCTAAAAATAGTCTATTAATTAAAAAAATTCAGTTACAAGTACATAAAAATAAAGAGGCAGTTTTTCTTCTGTAGTCCTCTCCTTCATTCCCCCCCCCCATTTTTTTTTGGTTTCTATTTTTAGATAGACTTACTAAAGGGTAATGCAAGCAATGAACAATCCCTGTAGGATGTGATTACTAGTACTATGATCAGTACTATGAAATAAAAGTCCATATTGCCACCAAAAGATATTACAAAAATCCTTAATTTATATTTGGGTCACTTTAGGGAAAATGATTATTTTAAGGTGCGGTGTAATGGAGGAGCAGCATTAGCAGCAGAAAAGTCAAGGAACAGAGTTTCAGGCAGAAGAGCAAAGAAAGAACCTAAGGGATCTTGAAGAACTGAAAGGAGACTGGGCAGGGACAATTAGCACAGGAACTTGACTATTCTGTGTGCATGTGTGGCACAGTCTGTTTTTAACTGATTTTCAGTTTTCAGTTAGTGTTGAAATTTTTATTATTTTTTATTAATTTCAGGTATACAAGCATAGTTGTTAAACATTTATGTAATTTATGAAGTGATCCCCCTGGTTAGTCTAGTACCCCCTGGCACTATGCATAGTTATTATAATACTGTTTATTATATTCCTTATGTTGTAGTCACATACCTGTGACTGTTTTGTAACTACCAATATGTACTTCACCCATCCTCTAACTCCTCTCCCATCTGAAAATCACCATTTTGTTCTCTGTGTCTATGAGTGTGTTTCCATCCTGTTTGTTCATTTATTTCGTTATTTAGATTCCAAATATATGTGAAGTTGTCCCGACCCGCGGGACCTAGTTATTCGCGGGCTCGAAGAAGGTCCAGCCTGAAAGAGAAACGGGCGAGAGAAAGGAGCGGAGGCAAGACAGTATTCTGATCAAGCCTCAAATTTTTAATTTTAGAGCAGGTATATTTATACAAAAGAACAAAGGGGGGCAGGACTGACTAGGCAGGGGGATACTTGTTACAATTTCATTGGTCCTTGGTTGATGGGGTGAGGGGGTACAAAGGTTAGAAGTGAAAAGAGGAACAAGGAGGAGAGGGGCTCCTTGGGCAGGTCCACAGCCATTCAGTAGGTCCTTCCTTATCCGGCGGGTATGTTAATACATTCTGTGGTTAACTATTCCCTGGGACATTGTCTGCTCCTGCATTCTTTAGATAGCATACAGGTTTGTTAACAGCCAGTTAACGGCCAGGTTCTATGCCGGGGGGCTGGGCGGTCAGGATGAGGGCCTTTTGGCTCCCAACATGAAGTCATATGGTATTTATCTTTCTCTAACTTATTTTACTTAGCATAATACCTTGTAAGTCCATCCATGTCATTGTAAATGGTAAGATTTATTTATTTATTTTTTTAAAGCCAAGTACTATTCCATTGTATATATGCATCACATCTTCTTTATCCAATTGTCTATTGATGGGCACTTAGGCTGCTTCCGTGTCCTGGCAATTAAAAATGCTACTTCTTGAGGACTGGTTTAAAGGTAATGAATTTCTCCTCCTCCCTTTAGCTCCCTCCCCAGGGTATTATGAAGTCATCAGAGGGTTCTATGTACAGTGACAATGAGTTTATTTATGTTTTCAATTGATTACTATGGTGCTGAGAAATGGCTTGGAAAAAAGCAATGATAGAAATGGGGAGCATGATTAAGAGGATTCTGCTGTGGTTCAAGAGAGAAGTGCTGAGTCTTGGGCTTGTCTTATTGTAATAGAGAAGGATGAAAGTGGACAGATTCTAATTCATTTTAGAAGCAGAGTTAGCAGTACTTGATGACAAATGTAGCATATAAAAAAGAGAAAAGGTATCAGAGACAGTTAGCAGGTTTCTAGCTTGAGATGGGGAAGACTCAAACCTGTGTCTCTTTTGTTAAAGAGCTCCTAGCAACTACCTTAGAGTAGCTGCAGTATCCCAAACCTGTCACTTTCAAGTGGAGGCGGGGGGTTGCTACCCACCTGGAAGCACACATTACAATCCCTTGTAGGCTCTTTTCTAATTAACCCACTTTCAGAAACTGACCTCTCTGAGGGTCATGCATCCCACCCCTTTGAGGCTCAGTGCCACAGTGAGCCTCTGGTTTCAATGGAGAAGGGAGGGACTGGAAAAACTTATTTAGAAAATGGTGAACTAAATCATTCAATGTGAAAGTGGCATCAGGGTTTGTGACAGAAGTCAGTGACTCTGAGGACAGGGGGAGGTCTTCACATGTCGTACCACCATGTGGTAGCATATGATTCTCCTAAATGGATGTGGCCATACTGCATTAAACATAACAGCGTAGTCAGCATTTCCTATTAGGGTCTTGTAACTCAGTTTCAGAAAATCGACTGGCATTTGAAGAATATTTCCTAACCCTTTTTAACATTGAACACGTTTTTAATATTGAACCCATTTAATCCATTAATAAGCCCTCTCAACACACACATTTGCCAACTTTCAAGAGGAAAGATGGGAACATTTTAGAATATTATCAACATGATTTATGTTCTGAGTTGCCCAACTAGTTGTTATGTAAATCTCAGATATGTTTCAAGTAAATACTTTTGTATTTGACGGTAAGATATTCCATGGCAGTGACCTGAGGAGTTATTTTGTCGTTCTAAATTGACCTTAACTCATGGGACAGAAAGATTTGCCAATTCCCTTGGATTTTTTTCTTTCTTTACTTTTCCTGTTGCTTTTTATCTTGATCTACTGAATGTCATTGCCACCTTATTAGTTCTGGATTATCCCCCCCCTTTTTTTTTTTCAACAACTGAAGACCCGTAAGCACTAGTTAAATTGTCTTGTAATGACTATTGCACAGCAGGGCCATTTATTCTGAACCTTTTGTAAAGAACACATAGCACAGTGTTCCAGTCAATGTGTACAGATAGGGTCAGGCTAATACAGAGGATTATTAAAATGGCAGGATGTCAATTTAGTTCATCTTTTGTGAAATGCCAAGTTATTTTCTTGCTACAAAGATTAAGATGAAGTCTTTGAAGAATACTGTTTTTTTCTCTTTCATTTTCTTTCATACCTTTAGGAGGAATAGTCTGGAAACTTTAAAAAAAATCTACCACACCAGGTAGTCTGTATATACTTTATTAGGGAAACTATCCTCAAACCAACTGTAGAATGATTCAAATTTAATTGGCAGCCCAGATGATTAAATTACTAATAGATTTAGCAAAAAACATTTAGCTAAAGCTTCAGGCAGTTTCTTGTGTATTATAAGCACAGAACCACAATTAATCACCCAGTCAAATGTAATTCTGATTGATCTATAAGAAAAACAAGAGTTTAATTTTCAAAATTTAATTTAGCAGATATGTGAATTTAAATAGAATTTTTACATTGTAAACTTAAACGATTCATTAGATTAGAAACTGAAGCGTTACTTTTGTTTTGCAGTTCATAAACTAGCACTTGCATTGAGTTTGTTACAAAAAAAATAGCATTTACTGGAAAATTGCTTGTATTTTCTTTTTTTTCCCCCAAGTTAAAATAGGTATGAAGCATGGTGAGATGTTGTTTGTATATAAACAATGTAGCTTTTAAGGGAATATTTTAAGGGAATATTTAAGGGAACAGTGACCTACTATATATTTAGATCAATAGGGAGAATATGAATAACATGACACTAATTGGATTTTTAAATCCAGCCTTCTTGTGATATAGTTTGTGTAAACTCCTTCCAGATTCTGGTATATAATCAATGGCCACCCATATTTTTCTGTACTGTTGGATGTATGTCTTTTCATATATGTCCAAATTGCTATTTAGATGAAAATGTAAAGGGGGATAGAGAGAATTGAGAAAGGTAGGGGTAATATGAAATGGAGACATTTGCACTTTATATACACAGTTACATCTAAGAAATTTCAGGGGAATTCTTCCTGTGTTTTTTTCTGAAGACCTAGACATATATACCTCATTTGGAAGCTGGAAATTTTTTTGTATAAATAATCTGACATACGTTTCTAGATGTAAATAATATGAAAAATATACCCATTCAGTTCTTTAATACTATAAATTCCTATATTAGAGGGAAATAAAATATAAAAACTTATAGAGTTTAAAATATTGATCTTGATAAATTAGGATATAAATGACTTCAAAAGGATAATGTCTATGTATCAAATTTGCTCAGCCCTCAGGAGAAAGATTATAAAAGTGGTTAGTTTTCAGAAATTCATTCTTCCCATTCTGCTAGGCTTGGAAGGTGACACTTCTCATATTGTCTGGTAGGGAGTGTTTTTGCAATTTTGAGATGCTTCAGGCCAGCACTAACTGCACAATTAACATTTTACAAAATGAGCTTTTTCACTTATTCATCTCTAAACCTGCGAAGATTGTACTTGACATATCTGGACAGTGATTTTTATGAATTTTGGGGGCTTTCTGTCCTTCAAAGACACTTAGGAGTAGTTTTAGCTGTAATGTGTCAGTATGATGTACTTGCTAAAAAGAGCAAAAACTAAGATTTTTTTTAAAGCTACCATTATACCTGGAAAATAACTATTTTTATGAGAATTTGAAGTTCAGTATATTTTTTTGCTTAAGTGATGAAGTAAGAAGAATGTACACCATTCATTGTGTAATCTCTATGTTTTGCCAAAGCAGTAGATAAAAATTGTTTTTAAAAAGTAGACTAACATGCCTTTAAATCGATAATTTGTAGATACAGCATTCCACAATTCATGTAAATTTGTCACACGGCAATGAAGACTTTAAAATAGCGTTACCTATCATGATAATATTTGGTGGATTAAAAGCCATTTAAAGAAATTAGAATGTCAGTGGAGTGTCGTGAAGTAATTTTCATAAATGTCTTTGAATAGTATTTAGTAATCTGTTTTTTTAACAATACACAGTGTAGCTATATTAAAGAAATATTTTAGGAAAAATTAGGTTTTGTAGAAAGTGAATGTTATACAATTCCAGGGGTTCTTTTTAACAGTGAAATGCAAAATTATAAATATATAATTAAGTATAAAAGTATCTATTTAGAATGAGAAAGAAATCATAATTAACGTTAAATTTGAAAAAATGATCAGAATCCACAGACATCATAAAAATCCAGAACATTACCAAGTCATATTACAATTTTTTCAATATCTTTTTCTACACAGAGAAGAGAAAAATAATCACCTTTTTCCTAGCATGTTTGCTCAAAATGTATTTACTTTTGATAGCTCATGAGTTCTTTTAAGCGTAATATATCACTAAAAATGTCATGCAATTTCTAGAATTGTTTTTAAATTTGGGAAAGCCTCTGAGAGGTTTTTAAAATATATGAGTAAGGTTAAGAAATATTTTACGTAGCCTGTCTCTGGCCCCGGATATTTCACAACCAGAGGATTCTCTCTAGCTCGTAGATGGGGCTGTTGTCAGGCCTGCTCAGATCAGCGTGGCTCTGGTTGGTAGCACCTTAGGTTTATGGGTAGAAGAGTGTTTTTGGAAACCATTCCTGCATAGGATCAGGTAGCAATAATCTAGATGTGAATAGAAGTGACCGGTTGTACTTTTATGAGAGCAGTGACGAACTGTACTGTAATCATTGTTTGTTTGTTTGTTTCACTTCTTTCCCCATAGGCAATGATGCCCTCAAGATTAAGATCTGTGTTGTTCATTTCTGTACTCCTGTGGTATAGGAGGCAATATCCATTATGTTTTAAATTAATGATTAATTGAAAAGAAAACTCTAAAAGTGGATAGATAGGTAGGTGAGAGAATAGAGTTATATCATAAAAGCATGTAATCTCCAAGCAAAGACAGCATATAGCTTTTCTTCTTAGTTTGTTGACACATTGGTAATACTATCTCTACTACTTCTTTTTCACTTTTAGCACGTCTTATTGAATGCTAAACCATCTTAGAGTATATAAAAACCTGATAAATCAGGTAGAGAAATAAGCTCAATATATTAGAGTAATTCACAAATTGGAAGCCCTCAGAGTGTGCAGAAATTGATGCAATATCTAAGAAGACCTAATGTACTTGAAGAGAGTATTCATGCTTTGGGCAGCTGTGGCTCAATAAAATTTCATTATTGATGATGATGGTTATGGAAAAAGAGATTATAGTTTGAGAAGGCTAAAATGTTTATTAAAATCAATACTTAAGAAATGATAAATTTACCTGTTTGTTTTCTTTACTAGAATCTCTCTCTTTTTTAGCTCTCTCTTCCTCTCTCTAATCTCTGTGTATACATATCAATCTAAAGAGAGAATAATGGATGTTTAATGTTTTATGTGTATATATGAATAGATAGAACATCTTTATTAAATTGGGTTGCTCAAATTAAATATTTCCCTCTCCCCCAGTAGGTGTTTTATTTCTTGCCTAAGTTTCTATTGTTCTATGACTGGAAGGAAAATGTTTGTTTATTGATATTCTCCATCAACCTTCCATTGCTCAGTGTTGTCATATAATTTTACGACATGGCCTACCTTATAACATGGCTAACTAAAATCCATTTGGGTATCTCATCTTTATATTTAAATTAGCATATGAAGGTGCTTGCAGGTTAATAAATTAGCATATGAAGGTGCTTACAGGTTAATATAATATTCAAAAAGTGTCATATCTCATTAGGTAAGATGAACTAATTAGGAATTTAGGATGATTTGAATATGCCAAAATTTGCTTTTATGCTCAAAGGCAAAAAATGTTTATTAAACAAAATTTTAATGTACATAATTTAGGAGGATTTTTTAACTATGAAAATATGTTTCAAGTCCTTGGTAGTGCCATGTTGCATGATTATAATCAATGGGTCAATTAAAATTTTTCAGTTTACACATTTTATTTTTTTACTTTATGTTATGTCACTTTACCTAGAACTTAACTCCTTATGATTTTATTTAGAATTAGTCTACTGTTAAATTGTATACCCTGAAACTTAGTGGATTTTGTTAACCAATGTCACTATTGAAAAAAAAAGAATCAGTCATGGTGTTAGGTATGATTTAATTAATAACCTGAATTTTAAATATTTTCTACTTAGGAATTTTCACATATTTCAATGGTGTTTTTCTCTAAATTCTTTTATGTTAATGAGATTTTCCTACATAATTTGAATTGTACAGGTGCCAAGAAATGGTTAGATGTTATACTAAGATAAATTGATATTTAAATGCCCAATTATAACTGATTATATTTTGGTCACTTATGTAGCTGAAAGAAAAAGCTAATTCAAAGTTGATTCATTTTTTTTTTAATAGTAAGCACATTATAAGAAAGTCAATATATGGATGCCCTAAAATTATTTATTATTATAAATTATGGTGAGTCAAGGAAGGCTGCTCAAACTTAAGTCAACTACTAAGAGTATCATTATCTGTTTTTTTTTATTGTTTTACTAAAATTTCTGATGCTAAGGTGGTTGATGCTAATCAGTCTAAGTTCAAAATCAAATTTGGCTACTTATGAGCTCAGTGATCACAGTCAAGTTATTTCATTTCTCTGAACTCCAGTTTGTGCATTTGTGAAAAATAGATAATAGTAGCTACTTTATAGTTTTGCATGAGGATTCAATGAGATTATGAATAAATGTTCTCAGCATGATGTCTGGTATATAGTACTCAATGAGGAGTACATAAGTGATTTTAATACAATTAAATTACTTTCAATTTAAATTATAATTACTAACTAAGGCACATTTTCATGATCCTTAAAAATAGCCTTTTAAAGAATATCTCTGGTGGAAAGTGGGGTGCTAACACTGGCTCAAGTATTGCATGTATTAAATCGTTTTTCTTTTTTTTTTAATTGCTGAACGTCTTTGCAGGCTATACTACTAGGATTAGTGGTGTTGGGTGTTAAAGCATAATCTGTATTAAATTTTTTATATTCATTTTATACATTAATTTTTGTTATTCATTTATTTACCTTATTTCATTAACATCTTTTACAACACACTACTTATGTCACTGGACACATTTAACAGTGAAATTCTCTTCAAATTCTTATTTCTTAAATGTCTTTACTTCTGATCTGTCCTTGGCTCTCTTCTCATCTGCCACTCTTCAGATTTCATCTACTCCCAGGGCATCAGTTACTATCATTTGCTAATAAGTCCCAGATTTATTTCTCCAGCACAGTGCTCTTTAGATTGCAAAATCCAATGTCCTGCCGGGCAGCTTCATCTTACTTTCCACAGGCACTTTAAATTCATTATGCTCCAAACTGAACTTAACATCATATGTCTGTAAACTATTCTTCCTCTTATTATTTTTTTCTTGGAATAAAAGCTACTGCCATCAATCCTGTTGTGAAGACCAGAAACTTAGGTATTATTTGTGACTTATGGCTCCATCTTAGTCAAACACAGCAATCCAACAGCAAGTTCTATCAAATTATCTCCATTCCCACTGTCACCACCTAGGACTAAACCATATTAACTCTTTCCAGGAATATTTAAACAGATTGTTTGATGCTCTATTTTTGCAGTCCTTTGTGTTTCCATTGCATTCTCTGCAGAATAAATAGAGTGATTTTTTTAAAGCACAAATGTAACAATCTGGCCTAGTTCCAAAATGTGTGGACCTGAAGCAAGAGTATAAATGGAGACACATCGTCTTTCTCCTTTTCTGCCTTCATGCTCCATCCATTACAGCCAAGGTAATAAGTGCCATTACAGGCATTTATATATAGACACACCAACCTGTATATTTGATCATTGTCCACAGCCATCCTTCCCTTAACAGTTGTTCAGGGGCCTCCCCTCGAGTGCAGAGGTAAGCCCACAGGTGAAATCTACCCTCAGGGGCAGACCTGGAGAAGAGACCAGACAGGCCAGAGAAGCAGCTCAGGATCAATTGGGCATGGGATTCTGTGTCACTGTACACAGAGCATGTTCTGGAAGGATGGGCATAGGTGCCAGCTGGGTTCCTGCCTTGGCCCCTTTGGACTCTTTGCCCTTTGTGTGGAGGCACGGTCAGAGGAGTCCATGGACAAGGATCCATTTTTCTGGGTCTAAGCGGGATACTGTGACATTGTTATTCTCCTATTAAAATTCATTAATTATTTCCTGTTTTCCTCAGGATCAAGTTCAAACTTTTTGGTTCATACTAGAGAACTTTTTTTTTTTCATTATATGACTCATATATTCCTGTTTTACACCTAAACATTCTATACTCCTGTTCTAGCTCCTTGAATAAGAGGAGCTGTTGTAGGAACACTCCACCACTCCCCCCTTTTTTTGCTGCCTTCATCACCCTTCATTTCCTCTCTACATGGATATTTCCCTTGTACATTTCAGATCTCACCTAGATGATACTTTCTTCAAGGAAAATTCTCTTACACTATCCATGCTACGCCTCAGTGTCTCTCCACTACTAAAGGTGCATGCATCCAGGTGTCACCCCCTTAATGTCTTAATTACACAAATGCTAAGCATCTATTCTGAGAACCTGCCTGAGTCCCATGGAGAGATTTTGATGGCTCCTGCCTGGTTTGGGGACGTGGTCCATGTTCACTGCCGTAATCCCTAGGGTAGTGTTTTCTTCTGTTCTTTGCCCTTGCCTCCTACTGTTAGGATCCCTTTCCTATCCCATTGCAAGATTAGGGCTTCTTCTCTGTTTCTATAAAAACATATTCATGCCAAGTTTAAAATAGAATTTTGTAGAGGGTAATTTAATTGAAAATTTCAGGGGTCACCAGGAAGTGTCAAAATCACATAGCACTACTTTTCAGCTGAAAACTTCTCACACATGTGTTTCCTTTGAAGTATCTCCTTGGCGCTCTCTCTCCCCATGGGGTCTTCCTCTTCCTTTCTCATTCCCCACCCAGCCTCAGACCTCAGGCTTTTTCCTCCTCATTTCCTTCAGGGAATTCTCAATAACAACCCCTTCTCATTCTGTAGATGTTTCAGCTCTGTCAGTTTCTGTTCCTCAGCTCTTATTGAAATATATTCTAAATAAAGCCAATATGTTTCTCCAAAAAGTATTTTCATACTAGCTGTGGTGAGTTGGGTTCAGTTTACTGCCCTCTGCTTAAGATCTATCAGGAAGCTGAAGTAGAACAATTCTGCAGTGCTTATGTCTGACCTGAGTAAATTCAGAGTAGTAGGTATTCGTCTCGTTAGAGCAGCCTGTACTTTATTTAGTAACGAGAAATAGGAGTTAACCTAATAAGATTTTGACCCATAAAGGATGAGTGAAAATTATGCATTAATGTCTAACTGATCGCCATTAGCAACATTCTTTCATAAAACAGATGTCTGCTCTCTCAGCCTTGTGTCTATGAGGTTCGCCATCTCCAGGCATGAACCTTTGATTTAGTATTGCCCCAGCCTTATTGAAGAAAACATTAAGTCTCGGCTTTGTGGTTTGTGCATATTGACTGTGTGGTCAATGAAGGAGAAAAACCAGAGATTTTGTGGAATAAGGGCCATCTGTAGATTATTTTAAAACTGATTAAATGTGGTGCAATCTGTAGCAAAATGACAGCAGTTGCAGACTTCAGTGGGTAAGGATTTAAATTTCATTTAAAAGTTGGTAATTGACTAATAATCATTTTCCAAGTGGTACTATCCCTTAACTTAATTTCCACAGGCATCTTTTGGCCATAGCCACACTACTGGATGATGGCCATATTGAAAGAGAAAGGTACTTTTGATTATCTCTACCATTGAAAACCTTACACAAACGCTTACTTTTTATCTGAAATTGCTGCTAAACAATCTTTTTTTTTTCTTACTACAAATTCACTTCAATATGGTACAGTAATGTAAATACAGAATTGGGTGTTATGCTGAGTTTATGATATGCAGCAGACAGTGCTCTTTATTGGTGAGCTAGCCTAACAAAAGAAAATCTAATTTCGGATATTGTAAATAGGATGTCATTAATATACTACTTCAAAAGTTCAGATAAATTTGAGAGAGTCAGTCACAATGTGGGAAATATCAATGCAAACGTATTTTCGCTTGGTTTTCACTGTTGATCCGTAAGTATGATAATATCTCTTATGGAATGAAACTTTTTAAACTCACTGTTTTTCTATCTTTTTATGTTTATAGCAATGAAAATACAATATGAAAGAGGAAAGATCTTAGCAGTCAACTCACTTAAAACCCATCTCCAGCCAGTCAGCTACAACACTAACAATTTTGCATGCAGCCGATTAAAACATTTTATGAGGATGTGATTGGGGGTGGGGACGGTAATCATTGAAGTGACAGTCAATTGATTTCTTTAAAATATTTTTTGACTTCAAACAATTTAGAGCTAAGAAAGACCTTAGGAACTATATAGCCCAAATCTCTTATTTTTCAGATATAGGCTTGTGGATAACTGCTTTAAATTATATAGAGAATTAGCTACAGAGCTAGAATCTTCTCACTTCTACTTTTTCTGTCATATCAAATAATGGTGATAGGTAGAATTAGCTCTAGTCACTTCACAACATTATAAAATAGTTACTATTATTATTTCTGTTTTATTGATGTTTAAACTGAAATCCAAGCAAGTGAGTAATTCATCCAAGATCACGTGGCAAACAGAGCAACTGGGATGCAAAGCCAGGCAATCTGGCTTCACAGTCTGTGGCTTTAGCCCCTGTACTGACTTGTGTCCTCTAGCTGATTGTTTAAGTGTATAGTTGAATAGTGCAACATAGTCATAGTTTAGATTCTTTAATAGATGATTGAGCTAAAATAATGTGTATACATAAATAGATATTTATGCTATACATATGTGTTTATGACAGTCTGTATATTTTATCCGGAGCTTTATTTTAACTTTCAAAATTAATGCACACATGTTCAAGAAGTACCAAATTGCCTCTTTGAAAAGTAATGCATATTTCTTTCCCACGCATGTTCAAGAAGTACCAAATTGCAAATTTATTAGTCAAATGGTCCCAGATATTCTCTTTTTTGCACTATGAAAGAATTTCAGTCTAAAATTGAAAGATATAAAATGGAAAATCTCAGTTATTTGCCCTTGAGAAAACAAAACATAAGTACTGAAAGACTGACTTCCCATAAATGCCTGATGACAGAAAACTGATAATATTGGAATTTTCTTAAATGATAGGAAGTTGGTCAGGGATTGTCTCATTTCAACCTTGGGAAATTTTGCTTATGGTTTCCAGAGACATGAATAAGAAATGACCCAGGTCAGGTTGATCTCACAAAATAAGCTGAATTGAGCTTTGTTTTGTTTATATGACTGGACCAATTTTGTCTGCCCGCAAAATTTTCGAAAGCTCGTTTCTGCATTTTTTTTTAATGTTTTTAAGAGACTCTAACTGAGCTACTTCCCTTTACATTCCCTGCCCATAAACATAGCCTACCCCAAACCCTCTACAGACTTGCCTGTGGCTTGCTACAATTTGCATTTCCCAAACAGTAATTCCTCTGGTCTTCCCAAATAAATCTTTTTTGACAATTTTGAGCTTGCATCAGTTTACCTCTTTCATTTTAGGTCAACAGGAGGTAAGGAGGATGAATAGATATCAAAATTTCTATTTTTCTTTCTAAATTTTAGTTACTAATTTCTCATAATCATCCTCTATCCTTAATGAAGTTACAGTTTCAAATTAAAACTATATAAGAAAAATAGTTGATTGACAAAGATAAAACCAACATAGATAAAAAAAATCAAACTACATATTTATTTACAATAGTATACATTTATATGATTTGTTCTAATTTTGGAGAGATGTGATAGATAGCTTTCAAAAACATGAAATTCAAGAAAATTAATGCATTTATACAGTCTCTTAACTTATTCCTGAATTACATTTTTGTGGCAAGTCATTTGTTTCTTGTGCCATGTTAACTCTCCTTCAGATTTCATTAAAATTTATCTTTTAACTGATGATTATTTTTCACAAAGAAATACAGATTTTAGCACTTTACTGTATTTTCTGCAAAGATAACTATGAGGCAAGAACAAAACCACATTGAAATGCAGATGCTGGGCAGCTCATAAACCCAGATTGCTAGTTAAATAGCATGTATAAGCCACCATCCTTGAAGTTATTCAAGTTTGTGTTTCAGAAAATCTACAGACTACTATATTTAATGAATCTTTGGTATTCTTGGGGGCAAAAAATGCAGGTATTAAATGTATGAATGCTAAGCGACTATGTTTTATAGAAAGAAGCTCCGGCTGAATTTTAATTAAGCTAGCCCTGAATTCGTGTTTAAGGTTTAAGATTCTTTTGCTGTGGGACACAATACTTGGATAGAATTTTTTGTTAATTATTGTTCCAAAAAAAGAGAAGGCTGTTAGGCAGGGTCGCACAGGGAACTGCCTCTAGAGACAGGGTCACCTGATGTGCAAGAGGACTGGGGTTGCCTGGGTTACTTGGACTCCTTGTGGATTGGCGCATTTGAATAATTCCATGAGCTCTGGGGCCCTAAGGACCTTCTCTAGTTGTCTTGTACCTGGTGCAAGGTTGTTTAGGGCAGGTGCTTAGAGACCTGGTGTGTAAGAGCCCAGTAAGAAAAGTGGTCAGAGCGTGGGCTTACCCAGAAGTGCGGTCTCAACCAGTTGCTTAGAAAGGGAAACTGACTAGCCTCTCACCAGGGTCTCAAAACTGGGTCAAGCCAGAGTTAAAAACCACCACCAGCACCACTATCACACAAAAAACATTATATTAAACTATATTTTAATTCACTATGAAATAAAGCTCAAAATTTCAGACTTGCCCCAATAGAATTTTATTTTTTCGCTCATGGACCAGTTCAGTCAATGCAGATGATTCTGCTAGGCAAGCGGCCTTCTATGTAGAGATGCATATATTTGTGCTTTGTTCATCTTATAACTTGTCCATCATCTAGGACCTTGGAGTCTTGCTCTGGATTTTCTGGATGTTGTTGGCAGACGGGTGGGTAGTGTGGAGAAAGTACATTTGTTCTTAATCAAAGTGTCCCTTAGGCTTACATCCCATATGCTAGAAAGTCTTCCCATCTCACTTGGAGAGAGAAGGGTCGAAATGCTAGTGAATGTAGTCCGTCATGTGTGTACACACACACACACACACACACACACACACACACACACACACACACAGATATACATATACATATATAATGTATACACATGCAGTATGCAGGTATGAACATGGATGAACATAGGTTTTATTATAAGGGATATTATTATATTATAGGTCTTTAGGTAGAAATGAATTTATCTTGCAGAATATTTCAACTTTGATGTCTGGGCGGATTCCTGATAGCTCATTGAGATTCTTAGTTTTCTCTAGCAGATATTTTTCCGTGGCCTGAAATATTGTACATTTGGTCTGGAAGGGTTTATTGTGGATTTTCAGTTACTTATACAACTGGAACCTCGCAGACATAGTAATGAGTGAGCAAAGCCAGAGACAAAAGAGTATGTACTTCCCTCTTGCTCCACATTTTGTTTCTGACATTTGTCCATATTGCAGTACATATTGTAGAAGGTTCATCCTCATTGCTGTATGGTGTTCAACTGGGTAAATATCACAGTTTATTTATTCATTCTGCTGTTGATGGGTTTTTGAACTGTTTGGAGCTAATGTGAATAGTGCTATCAACAATATTTTAGAACATGTTTTTTGATGAATGTATATACATATTTATGTTGTTTATGTGCCTAGAAATGAAATTTCTGGCTTTTAGAGAGGGAATATGTTCAGTTTATGTACTTATTATTTTCTAGCCGCCTTTTACTGGCTATTGTAATTGATAATACATAAAACACTTTATATTCTTATTTTAATTTGGTGCACAAAATTTTGTGTAAACAATAAAAGTATATGAAAGACATTTAGGAGGAAATTTTTGTTAATTCTAATAATTAACTCATGAAGTATTTTATTTTTATTTTCATCCATACCTTATTAATTTTAATTAATGAAATATAGGCTTTGTATTAATCTTATTTACTTAACATTAGTTTATGAATATTTATACATATTTCTTTGCTGGTCCTAATTGTGCATTTTCATGACTGCTTTGAATTCATCTACCAGAAGTATCAATTACCTATTATAGATTATTTAAAGTATTTTCAATTTTCACTAATTCTTTTTTGAAACAATTTATATTTTTTAAACTATTGTATCTTTGGTACACAGTTTCTTGGTTTTGCTATGTGCTTGGGAAAAGAAAATAACACATGTATTCTGTCTTTGACCTTTAGCTGGCATAGAGAAAAGTGTAGTTTTTCATGACAGTATGTCAACATACTTACCTTCACATAAACTTACACTTACTTTGCCTCAAGCCTGAGTGACATTACATTTCTCTCCAGAAGGTTAAATTGGTAAGGTCTTGACAACCAAATTCCTGGTTGAAAATGGAACGTTTGGAACTACCATGATTGTTTACTTTTTGTCACAAAACTTGGCATGTCTGATACAGAAGAGAATTTTTTCTTTCTCTTTATCCCCAAGCTTTGCAGGTTTCACTGTGTATCTTACTGTCTGTTTTCTTCTGCCTCACTCCCTATACTCATCTCTGGAACTTTTCCATTGCACAGTGACTATAATTTAATGACATGTGAGCAGACTACAGCAGATAATAACTTTGGTGGGGAAATGTCACAAGCAAAAATACTTCCTTAATTATGAACCAGAGGCTGTGACCAGAAATTCCTTCAGTGCATTAGTTGTCGTTTTGATTCCCAAGTAATGTGTATTCAAGAATGTTAGGTCTCAAGTATTCTCATTGGCTATATAAATTAAAGCAGGAACTGTGTTTCTTAATGACATTGAAATACAGAATATAGATAGCTATGACCTCATGAAGTAATCCCAGTGAGGATAAGGTGTCAATGTAAAATAATTAAACATGAGGCACAAAAAGATAATTTCAGTCAGTGGTTACAGCCAATTACGTTTTGGCAGAGTGTCCCTGCTATTTCTAAAAACCGTTTGATTTGCATTCAGGTGATTAAGAGGAAAAGTTACAAGGTAATTGGGATATCCTAGTTTCATTAGTCATTCTTTTTCTTCAGCATTTCATTTGTAAATTGTCAAGAAGGGCAGAGTGTTTAAAAAGTTTGGAAATCTTAAAAGCATGAAAATGAATAACTTTCATAGTCAAATAATATGTTGCTGTTTATTTTTTAATTAAGTAATTTCATGTAGCTAAATGTTTTGAGCTCAATACTTTCATATGGGCAATCTAAATTATAGAAATCATATATTATTTTACTATATAATTTTTTAGCAGATCCTAGGAAATAAATCTCTTCTCTAGACACAACAATACTTTTTAAGAGCTTAGTGAAATTCTGGAATGAGGACCCCTAATAAGAGTATTTAACACCAATTTCAGCATTTAACAAAATTACTTTATTGAGTTATGATTGACATGCAAAAAGCTGTACATATTTAATGTATAGAACTTGATGAGTTTGGAAAGACGTGTATACCCATGAAACTATCTATCACCACAATTTCCACCATAAACATACCCGTCACTTCCAAAAGTTTTCTCTCACTATTTTTATATATTATCATTTTGGTTAACACTACTGTATTGTGTTATTAAAAATTTACTAAGAGGATAGATCTTGTATTGTTTTCTTTCACAAATATAATAAGTATATATTCCAGCATTTCTGTGCTTGCTTATAAGGCACAATTTTATACTTTGCTTCTAGAATGGCCAATTTGAGTTTAATTACCAAAATTAATAGAACAGAATAAATTTGTCAATGTGATTATCTCCCTTTCATTTTATCATATGTGAAGAACAATAAAATATGCCTTGCTGCTTACTGATGTAAAAAGCATTTTTTTTTTCCCAAAGAGAGTTCTGATGAACACAAATGAGTCTCTACTTTTTTCAAGGATAATCAATTAAACATGAATATCATTTAATGTGAAAGATAATATTTCCCCTGGATCTTACCGAAGAAGCTATATAAAGAATGCAGTACAGTCAGAGGTTATACCACATTAAAGATATGCTGGTATTCTCTGTTAAAATAAGATAGTATAGTATTATCACTGATTATTAAAGTTTTGTCTTAGCACCTGAATAGTCAGGTATTGATATAGACAAGCCTTTGTACCTTACCAGCATATTATTATAATAAAAAACTGAATTGCAGAAATGTCTAAAATGTCCTTGAAATAAAAAGAGAAAATGGCTCAGACCATATTTCAAAAATTAATATATATTTCTCATTACAGGAAAAAATGAATTAACTTGGTATTCTTTAGACAGTCTTTGAAATAATCTTCAATTAAATAGACAATAGATTGCTAAATTCTACAAAGATAAAACCTTAATCTTACATAGAATACTTTCTAATATTTACTGACTTGTCATGCTTAAATTTTTTCTGTTTTATTTGAGCTCATGCTAACAAATACTTTTTGAAAAAAAGAGAAGTAATGAAATAGGCTTTGAATTCCTAAAGAACCTATCATAATGTCAATTCACATTAACATTAAGTATGTGAACCTTTGTTGATTAAGGAGTACAGAGACATGAGAAAATCTCTCTTCTTTGGAAGTATTCCTTGGACAAAACTGAGTCATTTTTTTCTCAAAATTAATTGGCACATATAGCACATTAATTACAATAATCTGAAGTGTTTATAGGTGCCAAACTCTGTAATAGCATTTTATATAGTTTATCTAATTTAAGCTTAGGACAGCCCTTTGAATTGGATCCTATCATTGAACCTCACTTTGCAGGTGGGAAAAGTTCCTAAGAAGTTTCTTTTAATTAATTAATTAATTAATTAATTAATTTTTAATGGTGGCATTGGTTAACGAAATCCAGTAAGTTTCAGCTGTACATTTTAACAGTAAGGCGCATATATATGTATTTACACTGTATTTTCCCTCCCATAGTTAGAGTTCTTTGTGTCACCACATATTTGACCTCTGTTACCCTGTCTACATCCCCCATCCCCCTCCTCCCTCTCTTCTGACCCTAAGAAGTTTTAAAGTCCCACACATAGCTGTAGGGCCAGAGTCTGATTTATGCATTATCTCTCTGCCTGTAAAACACACATTCTCTCTCTTACATATGACAGTGCACCAACATTTTTAAGGCGTTGCAGCGCTACTGTGGTGCTGTGGCTTCTGCGGTGCTGAACCTAGGATTGATAAGAAAATGCTTGGAGATGCCCCTTTCTTTGCCTGTTCATATTTGCAGCCACATGCCACTATTGAGAGCAGAATGTGGAAAATACATTAAAAAAATGGCATGGCATATTTTACTTCCTTTTCCCATGCATCTGCTTCTCCATATGTAATTACGTGTGGACACTGGTGGTTTCATCAGGACTTGGCAGGATGGTAGCACAACATGATTTACGATCTACATCTCTTTTGACAGCGTTTTAACAAAAGTACGTGGCTATGTTTTACCTTTTTGACATAGCAGAGTCCGAGCATTTAGCATACAACATGTCTAAGGTGTTTTTTTTCCCTAAAATGTTAACATAGGAAACAACTAGAAAAATATGTTGCTCTCAGTGTGTTTTTTGGTTAGATATTTTTTCCTGAAATTTTATTCCCAAAATTAATGATTATTTATTTATTTATTTAGATAAAATAATTTGCAGGTAGTCTTTTAAGACTAGTTATTAGGAGGGTCATAATTTTTTTTTAGCTAAACCAAGGGAAGATAACAATCACTGAGGAGAGGTGGGAGAGCTGAGCAGAGGGAAGATGTGGCTGTAGGAGTCTCCCTGGCAGGAATTAGGATTAAATAATGAGTCCTGGTAACAAATTGAGCTGTTCCTTGTCCCTGTGACAAAGTCCAGGAGACACAGAGAGGACTTTGGACTTCATTGTGTGAAGTTCAACAGGAGAGCTGATGGACCCTACGTGGTGCCTAAATTAGTTGAGTCATCTAGACACCTGTTCATTAATTCATTCAACATATTTTTCCATTTCCATTTTGTGTCAGTGAGAAAAGTGTGGGAGATATAACAATGAACAAATTAGACATGGCCTCAAATACCATGAGATTTTTTAGTTCACTAGGGGCTAAAAACTAATAAGAAGGTAATTTTAATGTCATTTTTAAATGTCAGTGTGTTAAGAACTGTGATGGGAATTTGTCATTTTCAGTTTCTAAAGATTGGAGGACCAGTGAAGTTCTAGGTGGAGCTTCCCTCTAGAAAGGTGTCTGCTAGCTCATAGTAGGAGCTTAGTGTTTATAAAAGTTATTGGTAACAGGTTTGGGGTTCTATGAGGAATTGGAAAGTAGGATCCTTGTAGCACTGGTTTAGGAAGGCTGAAGAAAACTTTTAGGCACTGAGCTGAGGGTCTGAGGAAGTGTATTGATCAAATGTGAGGAGAGACATGGAATTTCTAGAATTGTGAAGAATATCCTTTGAGAAGGGCACTAGCTGTGCATCCACACAGTGAATGCTCAACATTTATATAAGTGAAATAACAAGAGATGTGAAACTAGCAGCGAGACTGTGGATGCTGATTGTGTATATTCAAAGGTGTTGGATTCAGGGCAGGGAGGGCTGTGTGCTCTACTCCATTTATTAAAAGAGTCAGCAGTTAACTGAGTAGCAGTGGCAGTGGCAGTAAATAGTATAGAAGTGAGTCACTGAAGAGGCCTATTGGCATATAATTTGGGTGGAAGTACATCTGAGGATGTAAGTCTTTTGCATGCCCTACAAGGTACATAAATATAAGCAATATTTAACTGAAGAAAATAGAACCTTAGGAGGATCAGGTATGAAATAACGTGGGTCAGGTATGCTTGATGTCAAGGTCAGATGGGATGCTTTATGGGGCATCCTCATGTCAGTTGTAGTGAATACCAGGATTATAAGTACGTGATGTGATGGTAGATTTATACTTCTGGGGGTTATCTTAGATGTTAGCTAGGAAGAGTTTAGATATCTATGTTTTAAAGGAGGAAATTATGTTGATGCTAGAGTGCTACATATTATCGGCCTTCCAGAACATTATCCATACTATATTCTATTAGTTCTCTTATTGTCCAACACATAACTGACGATGATCTTTTATCTCTATCCTTAGGGTCCAGCTACATCCTTCATACATAGTAGGTGCCAGTAAACTTTTGCAAAATAACTACATGAGTGAATGAAAGGCAATCCAAGGCCAAAAATTATCACAGATGTAAGTTTTCAATTGGTGTATTCAATTCCATGATTTTCTTCCTTTTATTTCAGTTATTCACACCCTTGGCAGTTTATCCCTTTGCATTCAATGAAGCCTGGCATAGGAAAATCACTTGCTAGTCGTACTAAAAACTATGACTCAGAGCAAGAGTGATGAATCTCCTTTGGGGCAGTTTTATGTCTTATCTCTATTTGATGACAGATGTTATTCCTCAAGAATTAGTGATTAAGTCAAAGAGGTATTTTGATGTCTGGGAGCCTTTTGATGGCCCTGAAAACACAGCATGCCCTGACCCTGGAGGACCCTACACATTCCTAGCACAGTGGAATGGTGATCCGAGGGTAGCAGCAGTCTCTCTGGATGCTCAGGAGAGTTAATTCAGCTTTAAAATGTGTTGGAAAACCATCACCGTGTTCTCAGCCTGAAAATGCGTAGGAATATATGGATTTCAGGAGACTCGTAGAAACAAAATAGTAAGCTGTAGCGACTCTAAATAGAAATGCCGTCATTCTTATGTATTTTCTAATCATAAATTTGGTGACTTAATTTTCCTATTGTCTCTTCTCACTCTAATCTTTCACCTTCCAATGACAGTATCTATCTAGATGCAAATCAGATTATGTTATTTACTTAAAAACATTTCATTAAAAGTAACATAACCATCAATTTCAAAATTATTTAGGATATGTTATTAAAGAATAAAGATACAAAGATTATTAACAAAAAAATCATGTCCTTTTGGGGAAGAAAGACAAGTACAAACGAAAAAAATATGACCAGTCTGTCTTAGGAGTGTGTATGAGCTGTTAAGGAGCCTATTGGGGGCCTGGCAGTGCCAATCAAGGGGGAGGTTGGAGGCAGTGGTCAAGAAGGAACATATCATAGGGAAGTTTGTGCTGTGTCTTCAATAAATGAATTGGGATTTACTGAGATGAAGATCAAGGGGGAGACTCCATAGAAAAGGATAAGCAAAGGTACAGAGGTGCAGAAAAGCATAGAAAAGGATAGGCAAAGGTACAGAGGTGCAGAAAAACATTTAAAACAGGAAACCAGTTTGGTGTGACTAGATAGATGCCAGGTGGGAAGTAAGATAACGAGCAAGCTGAAGTTGGACTCTGTATGGATCTGGTCATGAAAGTCCATAAACCCTCCTCAAAAGGAGGCTTCTCTACTCTCATGTTTAGTGGGTCCCAGGATCAGTTCTTGTGGCTTATAGAAGAACCACTGAAGACTTAGAAGCAATGAAAATGTATAGTCTAATATGTGCTTTGAAAGAATGTTCTGGTCATAGTGTAGTAGATGGGAGAGAAGACAATAGAGGCAGAAGAACCAGATGAAGACTAATGAAAAATTTGCCTCTTGGTACCTACCAGCTACACCAGTGTGTGTTTGTTCACACATGATGCACCACCAGTAAAATGTTGGTGATAAAAATCAGGCCAGCATTAACGTTGGAGGAACTGGGGGGAGTAAGGATCTGGACGGCTGATGCAGGAGTAGTTCTGAGTGACTTCTCTAAGAGAGTGGAGAGGCTGAGTTCGTGGGAAGTCTGAAAAGTCATTGTCAGCTGCAGCGGGGTCATGAAGCGTGAGCTCGCGGTGAGGTTTGTCAGTCTGTTGCGGCTGACCTGCACGACCTCCTGAGAATAATGGCTTCCAGTTTACTTGGCTTTCTAGATCTGTTTGAATTGTGTGCATTAGCAAATGTTAACCCAGAACTTAAAGCAAATGGTTATAAAGTCAGGTTGACAATTGATAATTGAGCACAGTAAGTGAAGATAGACTCCCTGACTGTCTCACTCCAACCACGTTTCTCTTTTTAAGGGTGTTAGTTGGACCCCTGCACTTGCTCCCTAAAACCTGTGCTTTGAACAAACACTGGGATTCCTTCTGCTTTGTTCAGACTTCCTCACCCTCTTGGTTTCTGAGCTCCTGTACTTCTTTCAAAGTCCTGCCTGGGTTTTCAGATGAGGAACCTCCCCTTATGTCCCGAGCAGGATTAGCCTACCCTGCTGTGTTGCATCACTGGAGATTGGATTCAGCCATGGGTAACAGAATAGTCTGCAGCAGTAGCTGAAATAGGTAAGAGTGTTTTATATCTCACACAACCAGAGATTCTGGGTTGTGGTTAAATTTTGACATGGGAAATCAACATATGTTCTGCCATTCCTAGCATGTGGCTTTTGTCCTCCTGGTTACACCTCAAATGGCCCTGAACCAGGTTTCACATCGCTTTCCAGGGAAGAGGGAAGAGAAAAGGGAAGAGGCAACCCCAGCAGATATCTGCTTACATTTCTTTGATGAGAATTCAGTACCAAAACAATTCCTGGCTACAAGGATGTCAAGGTCAGATGGGATGCTTTTGGGGCATCCGCATGTCAGTTATAGCGGAATACCAGGATTATAAGTGCCCGATGTGGTGGTGGATTTATACCTTCGGGAGTTATCTTAGATGTTAGCTAGCAAGAATTCAGAGATCTATATTTTAAAGCAGAGAACTATGTTGGTGCCGGAGGGCTGCATGTTGGGGGCCTGGCAGAACATTATCCGTACTGCGTTCTGTCTGTCTTCTTACTGTCCAGCACAGGGGCCTGGGTTAACATTTGCTAACGCACACAATTCATACAGATTTAGAAAGTGAAGTAAACTGGAAGCCATTATTCTCAGGAGGTCATGTAGGTCAGCCACAACAGCCTGACACATCTCACCGTGAGCTCGCGCTTCATCTCCACTGCAGATGACTTTTCAGACTTCCCACGAACTCAGCTTCTCCACTTGCTTAGAGAAGTCACTCAGAACTGTTTCTGCATCAGCTTGGTAGTTAATCAGTTTTTAGCTTAACAGTTGGTTCTTGGCTCATAAATCCCTGTAAAAGAAATTAGTAAAGGAGACAGAGTGAGCCTGGTGGTGGGGTATGTTACCATACTGTATCCATCACACTGTGTTTCTAGAAGCACTTTGAGTACAACATTCTCCACAAGGTGTCATAAGTGTTAATGTTCTTATCTGTCTCACTGAATAGGGAGGGTGTCAGAATCACAGGGACAGTGGCAATGTCTCATTCATCTTTCCACCCCAAACATATAGAATATTATAGAAAAAATTAATGAACACAATGTGGGAAACTTCCAAGATTTTAATAAAATATAGTTAAGTATTGTTGAGGAAGTAGATTCAACTAACATTTGAAAACCTAAATCCCACCAAAGGGTATGATGTAATGATGTTAAGTTATTGAAATGCTTGTATCTATAGTTGGTACTGAATTAAGCCAAGTAGAAATAGATATTATAGCTACCCCTGACTAGTAGAGCTTTAAGCATAGAAATTATATTCCCAGATCAAAAGGACTTGAATATTTTGTTGGTAATCCTGTCATTTTAATTCAGAATATAAATGATGATGCCATTAATGCTGTATGCTTTTTTAAATGCCATTTTCTTCGGTCTATTCTAGGACTGTTAGGTTTATTTATTAGACATATTAAATGAACTAAAACCATATACTGAACTTTCCTCACTGAGTAATTTTGAATTATGGGTCACATCACACCATGTTATTTATCTTTACGAATGTTTATGAGAGTAAGTTTTTCTCTGAATGGGAGATGATTTCACAACCCAGTCACACTTTATTTACAACAAAAAGGAAAAATAATAGACTTTATTAATAAGCATTTTTTAAATGGCTGATTTGAAACAATAAGAGACTTAGGTACTTTTGAATCAATTCTTTTAAATTCACTTAATAATATTCTCAGTTTGTAGCTTGCATTTGTAGCAAACAGATTATATTTCTATAAAAATCAATTTTCAAGACATCCTCAGAGAAATCCATATCAGTTTACTATTGATGTCCGGGGCTGGGTTGTGTTCACCCCTGACAATGTCTCCAATTCTTTCATATCTCCTATCCTCATTATGTAAAAATGTGTTATATGATGTAGTGTGTCTCTTATAACTGTCATTGTTCCAGAATAAAAATAACTATGTTCTTCCTGGTTCAGAGACAAAAGGGGGAAAAAAAAAAAAACTATTTGTAATTCTTGAATGATTATTTATTCTCCTCCAGAGAAAATAGTCAATAGTTCTTAACTGATAGCCCTTGGAAATAATAATCAGATTAGCCTCTGGAATATTGCATTAAATCTTTTAATCAATGAGTTATTATATTATTATATACAGCATCGACAATCCTAGAAAAAAGGATAGGTGGAGTTGCATATTACAATATAGGAGGTTTTCTTGATATTTACAAGTGTGTGTTGTCTGTATAGAATTTTAAGTGCTTATTTGTGTTTTATATGCTTTACTGTTAAAGATACGTAAACCCATAATTCACACGTTTTTTTTAATATAAGGGGTATCCCCCAGGTCTAGTTTTTTCCAAATTAACAAAGACTTCTTTGCTTCGATCAATTATCAGTTAGCGCTGACAGCAATGAATAAAGCAAAACAAAACAACAATGTACACACACACTGGAAGGTATTACTGTAGACTCTGGGTCACTACTAAAAAATTATAAAAGTTCATCTGTTTAAACAGTTTGCTATTACTGGTTCATTACTGATTGATTGTCCATGCTAAATCATTCCCATTTAACTCTGAATATTGAAAGACATGTTTTAGTGTCTTCATTACCATTTAAAATAAAAATGAGTGTTAATGGCTGCATTTTTCAGCAGATGGCCTTTTATCAGGACTGTTTAGAAATGAAAGAGTATATGCTGTCATCCGGCAGATAAATCCTTATATGAACATTCCCTTTATATATGGTGTTGCTTTTGTTTAGGTGAAATACAAGTGTGCATTTCCCTCCTCCTCCATCCCTTCACCTTTCATCTGTCTCTCTGCCTCACTATCAGATAGAATTTCTTCTGCATTCAGATAGCTGAATTTTTAATGAAGAAAACACTGAGATTGGTATCAGGATGCTTCATTTTTTTTTTAAATTAAGTTTATTGGGGTAACACTGGTTAATACAATTATATAATTTTTAGGTGCACATTATAATTTGACATCTATGTATTTTATTGTGTGCTTACCACCCAATTTCCAGTTTCCTTCAGCTACCATATATTTGATCCCTTTTAATCACTTCACTCTACCCCTGTCCCCCTATATTTGACCCCCTTTGCCCTGTCTACCTCCCCCATCCTCCTTCACCCCCTACTCTCTGGTAACCACTAGTCTATTATCCATGTCCCTGAGTCTCTGTTTGTTTGGAGGACGCTTCATTTTTTAATCTGGACTTTGTCCTCATTTTAGAACTTTATAAAAGTCATCTGGAATTTGGACTTCTCAATTTCCTCACTGGTGAATTAAAAGGTTACGTTTACTGTTTTATTTCTGACACTAAAGTGCCAGCCATACTAAAGTAAAAGCTCAATCTGGTTTATTTATCATGGTATTCCAACACGAAATAGTGCTTCATCTGTAGAAGGTACTCAATAAATATTTGTTGAATTAATTAATAAATTCCAATTACTCTAATTCAAAGCCCAATTTTTATTATAAAGAATTAAAATAGTGGTTCTAGCATATGCGAATGGAAGCATAAAGACTATGCAACACAGACATCTCCTATCCCACCACACAATATAAACAAGAGAATATAATCAGATTTTTAAAACTCTGCTGGGTGCTTATTCCTGTTGATTTCTTCATGAATAGCCATTCTCTTGATATTGGATCTCTTATTTTTTATTTCTTTACTATTTTACCACAGGTGAATATTTTCCTAAAATATATGTCTCTTATTTTTATATATAATTTTGAACTTTATATACATGGAACAATGAATGATGCTTCTTTCATGATGTGATTTATGCTCAATATCACTTTTGTAATATTCCTCCATGTTGATGCATAGAGCAGTATTTTATGAATTTTCACTCTAATCTGAATTCTCCATTCTGTTTTATTAGTCTCTTTTCCTACTCTTGTGCTTATTGACACTATTTTAATTATAACAGTTTAACAGTTTTTAATATCTGGTATGGTTTGTCCCTTGTTCCTTTCCAGGTGTGTCTTCGTTCTTCTTAGATGTGTCCTCACACAAAAGCACATTGTATTCTCGTTACTCAAGAAGTGCTACCAACTAGCAGTCACTTTATAATTTCCCTTTGCGGATTTTTGAACCATCCAAGTACAGTGATTTAGGGGCACAGACTTGAAGAGAGTGAGCTCATGGTTAGAAATTACAGAGAGAATATTTTTCTCCTCTGCCTCATAATGAAGGGGAGAAAGGAAAGTTCTTTTGCTGCCTTTCTCTCCCACACATCAGGTTTGTCTCAGGACACTGGCCATGTGAAGCTTTGCTTGTGAGCATTATTCAGTGGTCTTTGTCAACTCACTAATTTGGGTGGTGTTAACACCACCTCATCCCTTCCTTCTAACACATTGTACCTCTTATAGAGACTAAAAAGAAACCTCAAAATCACCAAAGTTTTCCTTTGCTCTTACTTTTGCCTTTCAGATTTCTATCTATCTTGTCAATCTGGCAATGGGTTTTAAATGATACATTTTTTTTTTGTATTTTATGCAGCATTTTAAATTATTTTCAATGGGAGGGTTACTGAAGTAATATAATCCATCATGATGCTAAAAAATACATATCTCTATTCAGTTTTTTAAAAAAGAACAATCAAAATATCAAAAGTGACTGTAGACTTCTTCTAATACTTATGAATTAATCATATGTGTCATATAGAATGCCAGGCATTAGGGACACAAAGGATGAAACAGATTCTGCCAACCTCTAGTCATGGAGACTTTTGGAAACCAGTAATGTAGAAACCTTGAAATCTAGTCAGTTTTAATAGAGAATAGTTCTAGGAGAACTTAGGCAGTGGACCATTTATAATTGGCCTTGAACATCTGAAGAGAGCTTAAGTGAAGAGGAAGTAGATGAGCTGTTTCTTGGTGGCTCAGCAGAAATTGGTGAAAAGGTGGTCTTGGGGCACTACAGGATGAAGAAATACTCGAAGCAAATTCAAAGGTTCTGTAAAGTTAGGAATATTGCGGGTGGTGAGGAATGGGATGTGATAGTGATTCAGGTTATGCATTTAGCTGTGGGGGTGGGTGATAACATTGGAAAGGTGAATTTTTAAGAATTGCTAGTTTAGGAATTTGAAAATTTTGTGGTATTGAAAATATCCAGTATCCTGGACACTTAAGAGTTGAATGAGCATATGAAAGATATTTAATATATATTTTCTCTTTAAAGAAATTAGAAGACAATTAAACAGCTTCTTACTTGAATAGAGATTTGTTCATTTTACTTTATTGCACATTAAAGCTAGGGATGTAGGTAATTCAGGTTTTCTCTGAAATTAATGATGTTATATGGAAAATGGTTATTATAAGCATACACATACATATATATAATACTTCCCTAAACTGACTTTATTTTTTTTTAATTTCCTGCTGAATCGCTAAGAGCTAATGTCTATACACACTCACATACTCAAAATTCAAAACCATAACACTCAAAAAAAAAGTTACTGTATGTTTTTCACACTAGACTCTTTAGAGAGGATTTTTTCCTTAGAAACTGAGACATCATTTTCCTTAGCACATAGGAATAAGAAATTATAATAAGAAATATATGCAGTTGTACAACAAAAGAAGAATGAATGTATATAAAGTCTTAGGCAATGGAACACCTGAAGATATTTACTCAATCACTGTCTAGTGGAAAACAGGGCGTTTGTCACAACGGGTGAATTTGCCAAGGCAGTGTGAGAACAGGTAGCTGAGGGAACATAATAAGCTAGCCAAGGAAATCAAGTACAACATATTTGTAGCAGCTGTTGGGCTCCAAGGAACATTGGGGAAGCCACTCGAGATGCTGAGCCAATTTATCTACCAGCATCATTGCCAGGAATGTATTATGATGGAACTTGAGAAGCCAGCCATGTACAGGAACAATATAAAATACCATGAGAGTCACTGGAGAATCTGAGATCTCAGCATCTTAAAGAGAAAAACAAAATCTGAGGGAAGTTCACAGTGGTATTTGCTCCTTCAATAAATTAACTTTTTGTAGCCTGCAAAGGACAGAGCACAGCTCAATGTGAAAAGGAAAGAAAAGAGTCTCAGCCTTTAGGAGCTTACTGTCTGGGGGACATGATACCTGCAGGTATGCCATGTTCTTGATACTGTGAAAAGTGATAGACAAGTGTCAAAATGAGTATGAAAAATAAGTGCTATTCAAGTTTTTAAAATAGATTGGTCACAGTGAGCAAAACAGATGGGCAAAGCTTAGTAGAAGAAGTTGTACTTGACTAGAGTTTTGAAAGTTAAGTATATTTGCATCAGGGGTGCAGAGATCTTGCATGAGAGAGTTGCTGCTTTCTGGTCAGCCACGGCAGACATCACTAATAACTTGTGCTCCCACTGAACCCAGAAGTATTAAGTCTTCTCAGTATACTGTTGCAAAAAGACCCTTTCATCACAGATATCATTAGAGTTGAAAAATGTGTACCATTTATGATTTGCATGGAGAAATTGAGGAAAGGGCATTCCACACATAGGGTAAGATGTGCAAAAGATTGGCCTTGGGCTTTGTGTTTTAGGAGAAATAAAAATTCCAGATTTATACTGAGTAATAGGAGAAGGGAGGTTGGGTAGTTACTGTGTGGCCTAATAAGAAAGGATCATAGGTGCCTAATTTCGGATATTAGTCTCACTCGATTACTGAGAGTCAGTGAGTTGTTTTGTTAAAACCACTTTACTGAAGTATGGTTAACATACAAAAAGCTGTACATATTTGGTATATACAACTCGATGAGTTTGGAGATAAGAGCATACCAGTGAAACCACAATCTATGCTATAAACATACCCATCGCCTCCAAAAGTTTCCTCCCATCTTCTTTATTTATAATATAATAATTTTATTATTTTGTGTGTATGCCATAAAAACAACATACATACAGTCTGTCCTCTTAGCAAATTTTTAAATATACATTTTTGTTAACAATAGGCTTTATGCTACATAGTAGAATGTCAAGGATTTATTCATCTTGTATCATTGAAACTTTGAACACTTTAACTAATAATTTTCATTTCCCCTTCAATCCCTGGCAACCACTGTTCTACTCTGTGTTTCTCTAAGTCTGGCTATTTTAGATTTCTCAATTAAGTGATACTATGTAGTATTTGTCCTTCTGTGTCTGACTTTTTTTCACATAGCATTGTATTCTCCAGGTTCATCCATGTTGTTGCAACCAGTGGATTTTTTAAAGCAGGGACATGGCAGAAAATGGAAGCTATGTTAGATGGTTACATAAGATTGATAGGAAAGGGAACTTATTTGGGGATTTGTCATTATTTTAGAGCTAAGCATCTAAAACACTTCCCAATAATTTTAGAATATTTTAACTTATGTAACAGAGCTCATCTTTCACTATAGAATGCTAAAATGCTCACTGTCCTAGAGTCCTTTGTAGCTAAGGACTGGGTCCAGCTCAAGAAGGCTACCCATGAGGAAGCCGGGTCCACACTGGATTCAGTCCCAGCCTGGGCGGGTGGCAGTCAGGAGTATCAGCAGCAGCATCTGTAGCCAAAAGAACTACTACTTCTGTTTCCAAAGAAAGCAGAGCCAACAGTTTGCCAAGATCATGGTCATTGGAATTGCCAGAACCAGGAGTAGTGTCTCTGCCTACCAGAGGCAAGATTCTCACAATCCTTGCAACATTACACTGTAGCTCTGGCTGTTTAGCTCCAACCACAATTTTGAGTATACCCTGTGATGTTTTGACAACGCTTTCAACAAATGTCATTTCTGTATATGCTGACCAGATTTGGTTCTATTGCTTGGAGATGTAATTCAGCAGCATTCTGGTGCAGAGAATATTAAAATAATTTAGCCACTGAGCAAGTGTGGCCGGACAAGTAATTTTCAAAGATAAATGGAAAACTTAGGTGTCTGATAGTCTCTAAGAATAAAGGTGGAAAGGTTTTTAAGTGCTGAGGTGAGCTAGTGGAAAAATACTGGAAGACATTAGTGGGGAGGTCCATCAGTGAGGTGTGATGAGCACATTGAGTTTTTCCTGAATTTGCCTATGGTTTCCTCTGAGATTTAGGCCATCTGTACCTGCTATCACTCTTGATTTAAAAGGGATGGCTCTTAGGTCCTTGAGAAAGATGTTCCTGGATTGTAACCCTGGAAAGAAGCTGTTAAACAGATTTACATTTCAAAGGGGCAGAGAATTTATAATTACAAATTTTCTAAAGTAAATGCTCTAATAGAAGGGAGGAAAGCGGTGAGGAGTCAGAAAAAATCTTGTTTCAAGTCTAGTCAAGCTGAGGGTCACCCCTAAATTTTTTTCCAATTTCCTGGTCAATTCCAGGAGGAGGAAGGAGAAACAGAAAAAAAATGGAAGTTATTTTTATTTCCCATTAGATTGGTGGAATGTATTCACGGAGTCAGAAATAATATTGTCACATAAAATATAGAACTTGCACACCTGTCCTGGCTACCCAGATTCATTAATACACACCAGAAGATTAATTATTTTTTCCCATTTACATACTATTTAGAGAAATTTTAAAATACTTACTATTTGAAGTTTTGCCCAATTATCACCAGAAGCACAAACTAATAATCACTAACCACTAATACTAAAGTTTTATCAGGTTTTTTAAATTCAGATCTATCTACATGTGGTGAAAGCTACAGGACATTAACATTTTTTCATTCTGTGTAGTAAAATCAGCAAATAGAACAGTAAGTGACTGAACTCAGTACGCAATTTTGAAGAAGACAATAATAATATGAATGTAAGAGAGAATGCAACATCTACTTTTAAAAATGATGTAAAGAAATAAATTTTAAATTGATGTGAATAGAGTATTGTATGGCATGGTTAATGGCAGGGGATATATAATTGTAAATGCATATAAATGGATACACATCTAGGTGTATTAGACTATAAGTATAAAAAAAGATTTTAAAAATTACAAAATAACAGATGAATAACATATATCAATAAATCCCAAAAAAGTTGCTCCCAAATGATTTACTGATTAATCCCAATTTTAGTAGACCCATGGATTGATATTTTATTCTATTACTTTCATCAGAATTGAACTAATTTAAATTATGAAGTTAAAGTTCTGTTAAGTATTTTGTTAAGTAAACAAAAGGGGGAAAAAAAGCAAAATTAAACAAACTGATTAGGTGTTTTCTAATATACTAAAAGTTAATTTTCACTCAACACAATTTCCTTCATTAATTCTTTTTCATTTTAGTTCTTTAATCAAGGGTTTTGTTTTCTATATAAAGGAAACTGTCTCTTTATAAAGAAGAATAAGAAAAATAACATTCTTAGATGAACCTAAAGATAGCCAAAGCAAGAGAATTGAGATGTTCATGGAATGAATGTATTCACTGAATTTAAGTTTCAGTAGGCCCATTTTTGTCTTTATATTTGATTTGATTATGGCCTGTTGTCCTTGTCTTTTTTCATCCCCTCTTATACTCCCCTTGAATTACTGATTACAAGGTGGGGCCATCAAAAAGCTCTTTTTTCCTCCCTATAGTGGACCTGTGATCAAAAATGAGGAAAAGGGTTTTATTACTTTCTTTTCATGCCACATGTCCTTGGTTATTGCATTGACTAATTGAGTATGTATATTCAAGTATAGCTTTATTTATGTAGTAAATGGTTATTGAAGTGTATGTAAGTTGAATTTTTATGACATCAAACCATGTGTTATATATGTGCGGGAGTGACTATGTACAAATTGGTGTCCAGTCTCTAAGAAAAATTTTCGCTTTGTTCTGGTCACTTCTGTCTTGGTCAAAAAGCAAAGTCACATCTTTGCTCTCATTCCTCATCCCCTGCTTCCTGAGTCTGCAGCAGCCTGGTGTATGGAAAAAACACAATTTGCCCCTTTTGTTACGGGGCAAATTGAATGTAGTTCCACAAAAATGATCCCTGTGTTTAGAGAGTTTATTTGTATCATTGTTTCTGCTTATTGTGTGTGTCTGGGAGAGAACTGAAAACAAATGGATTGTTCCATTGAGAATTCACTTACTGTTTTAGAAATGAGGTATAAATTTTGTAAAATAAATGAGAAGATATAGAATGAAAATGAATATTAAATGAGTGCTTCATCTAATAATACTCATCTTTCTACAGAAGAGTGTGGCTGTCACTCACATTACAGATGAGGAAACTGAGGTCTGGAAAAATCTGGGATTTGGCCAAAATAGAGCAGAATGAGGTCTGATTTCTACATCCATAGATTTTATCTTAACAATAAGCTGCATCCTGTAATGATAACAGCTCACATTTCTTAAACATCATGTGTGAGAAATTCCTCCGAGTGTTTTAAAAGCATCAGTGGTCTCCAGCCATTCTACTGGTTATGATTGTATGAGAAAGAGCTCACATCCTGGGGAACCATGGGGTGTCTCTAAAAGAATTAAAAAGATGTATAGGATTTGGGCTGCATATCCTGATTTGGGTGATTTGGCAAGAATTTAAGGAAGCAGGGCTTTGCTCTGGATTGCATGCTGTCAGGAAGGAGGCGTAAATCCATGATTGGTTACACTAATCTTACCTAGAAGGGAGATAAACTAGAATGAAGCCAAAGCTGTAATTGGTAAAGAAACAAGTCACTCATTAGGTAGGATGGGGGGACTGTTAGGGCTATTTTCGTTGTTTGGACAATGTTCAGGTTTGTGGTTGTGTTTAGGCATGAATGTAGAGTAGCCTTGTTTTGGTCTTGATCCATCATAGTCGTATGGTCACATGTGGCCTTTTAAGAAGTCGCCGTTCTATAAAATGATTTATGTTCAACAGGAGCAAAGCAAAGCCTATTTGATATTACTAGACCAGTTCCCAAATGTCAAGGGCTACTTATCTCTTTCTTAGTCCCCTGTTTTGGCTGAGGACATATGAAATCGGCCCACAGAACATTAATCCATAAATCCAGAGTTTCATCATTGTTGAGATTCTGTTGATTAGGACTTTCTTTAGAGAATGTAGCCCTGTGGTTAAATTGGAGTGTCTCTTCCTTTTGTTACGGGGCAAATTGAATGTTGTGTGTACTTTTTTTTTGGTAGGGGGGAGTGGTGGGGAGAATGGCTGCACGGTCACATAAGATTCTGATCAGAATACATTGACTGAATGAACTACCAACACTGATGGAAAACAAAATGATTATTACTAGCGCTCGAAGTAAGTTTTGAAGTCAGGAGCCTAGATTAAAAATACCAGGCAATATATCTGCTGGGTCTGAAAAAGAGTTACTATAGCTATATTTATTATATTAAAACATTGAAGGGAAAATCCACTAATATCTGTAAATAGATGTTAAATTATAGTGCATTAGTAAAATGCATCACTTTTCATTCAGTTAAAAATGGTACCATAGATAAATATCTATTGACATTGAGAGACGTGTATGATGTATACCTAAGTGAAAAATTCAGGTTACTAAACAGAATATTGCCATTTTATATATATGCATAGAAAAACGTGTGGAAATAAGTGTGTGGAAGTGATAATGGTTGTAATCCCTGAGAAGTATGCATGTGGAAGATTTTAAATTTATTTCGTCTTTTGACTTATCTCTAGGTTCTCTTTTTTTGTAGTCAAAATGTATTGCTTTTTAATGAATAAGAAAAGATAAGCATATGTTTCTTTGTATAATGGAACTACAGTTTATTTCTATTTTCTTTTTAATATATTTTATGAATTTTTAAATATGCTAACATACATATATTATCGATATTATAAACTAAAAAATAACCCCCAAATTAATTAACATTGAAAAAGTTTCATTATATACAAAAATAGGAAACTATAAAACTAATATTAAAGTTTATTCAACTGCAAAATGGTATATACAGTAAAGTGACTGATTATTTTATTTTAGCTTTATATTAAACTTTAGTATCAGGCTGAGTCTGGATTATAATTACTCTTTCTTTTTAACTGTTTTAGGAGGGAGTAAGGTTCATCTGTTCTTTAATTTCTAGTTCAAAATATGATATTTAGAATTTTTATTAAATTCACAATTGATATTTTTTGCTTCTGCAATTATGCGATCATATTATCTGAAAATCATACAAAATTTTGTTCCTCCTAATACATAAAGCTCTTATTTGGTAATTGCTTTCTAAATCTTAATAATTTTGAATAATAGAAATAATAGTAGAATTCTGTCCTATTCATGATCTCAGTGGAAATTTTCTAACAATTTCCTCTTTGGCTGTATAGTCATTTACTAATTCACTTAACATATATTCTAACTTAGCATATATTCTTAGATCATGACAAAAAAGATATACAATTTAACATTTTAAATAACTATTTGATACCAAATTTCATAAACTTTTGGGGGGCTTATTAATATCATTACACCAAATATAATTCTACTCTCGTCTCATCTTTACATTCCCAGAATACATGTGACTTAAATATCATATATTATAATAAGAATGGAATTAATCTGAATTCTGTGCTGATTTTTAGGTAGGATTTTTGAACCTTTGTGCATAAATTTGTTTGTGGAAGTTTTATTTGTGTAGTCTCACTGTCTCATTTACATAGTAGACTTATCATAGCTTTATTCAAGGACTTAGGATGTTTTCCATATTGTTTTGTTAAGAACCTGCAAGTGTTCTGAGATTTTTACCTTGCAAGCTAACTAGTTAACTTGCCACAGTTTCATAGATTCTGGCAGAAGTCAGGAGACTGCTGAGTAGGTGATAAAAGACAAGGAATGACTTACAACAACAGCAGTAGCTAGAGTAACATTGTCATGTTGTCTCCCTGAGCCCCACATCCCACAGGACAGCAAGATGAGGGCCTGGTGATGCCTGGGCACGCAGTGGGGTGTGTTACAGATGAACCTTGAGTACAGAAAGCCCGATCTTATTTAGGGAGCTGCTAGCAAACCACGTAAGCACAAGGGCTCCAGAGGAGGAACTGATTTTTTTCATATTGGATAGTAAGTAAACCAGTTGTAGACCGTGTCTCTGCCTTCCAAAGCTGCTTACTATACACATCTTTGAAAAGATTATCTGAAGCAAGTCAGATGTCACAGAACAATTGTAACATTTCCCATTGATTATAAAGATTGCTTTGCATGGTATCAGCATGCATAATCATGTTTCTGGTCCTGCAGTACCATGTAAAGTGAGGACTATGTGAAGACACACACACACACACATACACACTTGTTTTCTGTGTCACTCTCTCAAAATAAATCTTAGAATTTGAATCCCGTTTAAAATGTGATATAAAATCTATATATAGTTTTATTACAGATCATTTTAGTTGGCATACAATTTTATATCAGTTTCGGATCTTCAAGTCAAAATTTTATTAATGACATTTAGCTTATTCTTATTTTCCCGATCCTTGAATGCCTGAGAATCGATTATTTCTTTCTTACAATAAACTTAGCTAAGTATGTAATTTTGTGATATTGACTTTACCCCATAACTGTCAGACACTATCCTTGTTGCATTGAGAAAGTCTGGGGCAAAATGGTTTGAACAGTTTTTATAGAATCTGAATTCATGGAACTCTGTGCTTCTCAAAAGAATGGTATAGGTTGACATGGAGGACATGTGACAGTGTCCCAGTAGTTTTTTATGTCTAAACGACAAATACAGCACTCCTTATCTTAAGAGTAAATGTTACACAAAAGTGGAGTGTGTGTTTATATTTTAAAATAAAACATTGTTTTTAATATTAAAACATTCATACACATATTATAGATCAGAATAGATCTTTATTAAGTTTGAAGATAAAGCAAGAAAAGTAATTTGATAATTCATATGTGATAGGAAATTTACATTCTTTAACTTCACTGGGAATATTTTCCTCTTTCCATTATCTTTAATGATACTCTATTAAAAAATATTTGAGAATAACTTGGAGAAAATCTATATCCCAGTTGCCTGATTTTTTTTCCTTTCCATGTCTTCATTATAATTTTTGGAAATCCATGTCTCAGAATTCATGGTGTTACAATCAGTCTTCCCTTGTATTGCCAAGATGTTGTATGCTAAGATAGAGTTTGGGCAAAGATGGTTGAGAGGATTACTATATTAAGTAAGGCAGAGCTGCATAAAATTTAAATAAATATTCCATTTGCTAATTGAAAGGATTGGTGATTTTTGAAGTATAAAAAATTTTCCTGATACTACATATATATTTACACCTATGAATTCACATATGCCATAAGCCTAACTGGAGTAAAATCTCATTAATTGCTTACTTAGCGTCTGGCATTCTTCTGAGCACTAAATTTATTTATTCTACTCTGGCATACTTACAAAGTTGTCCTCTATTTTAAATACATTTTTAAATTATTAAAAATATCAACTATTATTTTAAATTATTGTTTTAATCTGCAAAGTATCAACATATCAGAATTTTTAAATAATTTCTCTGCTTTATCATTTTTAGGTTATTTACAGTTTTTAATTTCTATAAATATTAGTCAATATTTATAATATTAGCATGGTATAGAAATCTTTCTGCTTAACTCTACCTTTTCCCTTAACGTAAGTTATTAGAATTGAAGTGCTGGGTAAACATATATGATTATTTTTAATGCTAATGATGAATTTCCTTTCTCGTAGAAGTAGTACCAATTCACAACTGAAAATATTTTATTAGAATCATTTCTCTAAATCCTAATTAACTGTATTCAAACCTTTTAAAACATCTTTGCCAATTTCAAAAGCCAATATACTAGAGACACTGGGCAATTCCAAAGCCACTCCTCAGTCAGGGGCTCCTGGCTCTTCCCAGTCCTGGAGAGGGAGCCCTGCATATGTCACATGGTCTTACAACTCTGGATATGGCTGAGGGGTTCAGGGGCTGAGGCAACTGGCTCGAAACAAACTGTATTCATTAGATTGTCTCCTCTTAATTAAAACTGAGACATCAAAACTGGGTGACTTAACTGGAAAATCTAAGACAGATATTATAAGCCCAGAATTAATGTTATGGTTTAGGAAGGTCGTGATTGGCCATGTGCTATTTGTGAGTGGAGATGTGGATCTTCAGAAAAACAATGAAGTAGATGCGCTTACAGAAAAAGCAAAAGAGAATGTGAGGTTCCAGAAAGATAAAAACAGAAACAAAAACAAGGGTATTGGCAAACTGATGCTTTATTACTTCTCTGGATCCTGGATATTTTTCTCATAATTGTGTTCCATGAAATTATTCTGCATCCTTTTTAATTGAGCATATAAATAGCCTGTTTGAACGTTTGCCATAATGGGATTCTTTAAGATATTTATTAACAATTAAAGTAGGGAGGCAATCAGAGTTTATTTGTCCCTGAATCTCTGAATCAGTATTATCAGTAATCACCTTACCTATGTGAGCCAATACAACCATTTGTTGGCCATCTCAGATATTCTGAATTCTAGATGGGTGCATAAGAGTTTGTGTGACCACCACTCCAGAGGGTCAGAAGGATCTGGGTAGAGCCCCTTGCAGGAGAGGCAATACTTTGGATGGGGAGCTAGAGAGGTCAGGGTCATGCTTTTCAGATATCTTAGAAAGGATGGAAAGATGTGCTAGCTAATGTTAATTAGGAACGCCCCATGGTAACAGAAATAGAAAGACGGGTTGTGTTGAGCCTATCAGTGAAATAGTTTCTGGAGATATAGTGATTATGATAAAATCTCATTCGAGTAAATATACTCAGTCCCCTTCAGGCTTTGTTGCTTATTGAAAAAACATAGGATGTCAAGAAGCCTAGGTACTGGCTTTTGTTTCTGTATATCTATATTTTAGTAAGTTAATTAACTTTGTTATGAATTATTTTCTTCCTTTAGTTAATTGGGAGAAAAATATCTGATCTCTCTAGTTCATAAATTGATTAAATAGAGAAAAAGAAATAAAGGACCAAAAAATAATCTAAAAAATTAAAGCACTGTTCTATTGTTATATGGGAGAGGGCGTCTTGCACAAATTTTGACCACTGTTACTAGATGGTCAAGTTAACATTGGAGTTCACAATAAACCCCATGCAATTCAGTCTGAAAAGTTTAGCAGAATACTGATGAGTGCCTATTGTTGAGCCTGGCAGTTAATAGCATACTAAAACCTGCTTATTAACACTCTAAAGACTGCAAAAAATGTATACTTGGCAATAGGTTTTGGCGGGTTGACATTCAGTTATTTTCAGCTGGCTGAACATGGCTAAATTTTTACCTAGTATGTTTTTGAAGACGAAATAAACTTTTTGAATATTTTTAATTAAGATCATAGTCTTTTAGTTCAGCTAGTCTGACTAGCTAATGGAGCATACTCTAAAAGGCGGCTGAATGATCAGATAACAAAATAACAAGATGATGAAAATATATTTTTAAGCAGTTATTCCATTAGGTATTTTAGTCCTTAACAAAATTCTTTTAGACATTCACATCTCTGAATGACTATTTTAGATTAATGATGATCATTTCATTTTTATATCTTCTCATTAAATCAGTTATTTATCTTTGAAGATGATTTGTATTATGCCTACATGACAGTGCAACTAGTGCAATGTATTAGTTATTGTGATGTTGCAATTTCTATAAAATATAACACTATCATCCTCTATTGAAATAATATATATTTTTGATTTATAAAATAATTCTAAGAATAATTATGTGAAGGTGAAAGGTTTAATTCTTCAAAAATGTCACTATTTATACATGCTAATGAACATGGATATTAACCAAATTCTTGCTTCAAGACCTGTGTAGGAGTATTAAAGCATAATTATAAATTTCAAGTAATGTTTACACAGATAAGCATACAAGTAATTAGTTTCATACATTTTAAATTTCATTCAAATAATAAAAATTTTTCCATGTGGAGTCCTTTCTTAACATACTTTCAATTGTCTTTTCATGTAATCTTTCACTGCATTTTACTATTAAATTGTACTTTGAAGTTTCATTTTGAAATAATTTTTAAGTTTTTTATGATAGTACAATTAATTCTGCATGAAGTGCCTAGATTCTTTTCTGTAGAACTCTTACAAGAGTAGTTCTATTATGTATATTTAATATCTTAAGAATAGCCATTTTCTATTACCATTTCAATCAACATCATCCAGAACCAGAAAATTTGGCGGTAAAATCTTCAGTTAAGTTGGGGGACTACATATTGTCAGGGACTTAAAGAAATGTAGAATAAAAAATTAACATAAAATTAATTACTGACAAGATGCGAATATTTTAATTTGAAAATTTTATGAATCCATGTGAATTTCAGTGCTTTCCTTCATCCCACACATCTAGCAATAATTCAGAAAATGAATCACAAGGACAGCTAAATTATTAAGCTAAATCATTACAAAAGAAAGGATTTTTTCCCCTCAGTGACTTAGTAAAATTATGAATAAGATTTGCATTTTAACCGGTGGAATATCAAGTTTTATTCTTTGTAATGTTTTTCAAATAAACATTAAAAATCAGATAGATGATTATAGGTTCTTTGTGGAATTGCTATTGGTGTTGGAGTTATTCAAATGCACCAGAAGCTCCATTGAAAATTTCTCCTCAGCAGAATTACTTTACATGTTCTGTGATTTTTAAGTTATTTCTGGCCAGTGGTGAGAGAGTTGAATTTGAAGGGAAGGAAAGAAACACTTTACGTGACCTAAGCAGTCCAGGCAAGAAATTTTGAGGCTGAAATCTAGGAGGATGGAGATCATAAAAATTGATAGTAGAAATACTGCAAAAGATGTAACAGAACTAGGATACTAAATTATTTGATATATTAAATAGTGAAAAAATTTCTCCTCCTACAATTCTAGAAGGATAGCCAAAGTATAAACTGAGATAAGTTAAAGAGGCTTGAGAGCAGATCAAGTAGGAAGAATTATTTAGTTTGGAAAAAAAATGGAATTGGAGGCATTGCCAATATGCATGATAATAAAAGTTATTTGAAGTCGTGGTATGAAAAAAGCTAGGGATTGAACAGAGAGAAAAAGTAAGGAGACTCAACACTATCCAGAGTTAGGATAAGATTGAAGCATAGCACATAAAAATAGTGCAGGGGGAGGAACCCTAAGATTACAATGCTTTTGGAAACATGAAAGAGAGGATGGAAAATTAAGGAAATATAATGTGACTTGTTTAGAGGTAGATTGAACTTAAAATAATTTTAGTGAGTGTTTGAAGATTTAGTGGGTGATATTGAAATGACAGAGTGAATAAGAGAGGAGTTTTGATAAGAAAATTGGAGCAAAAGTCATAGATTACTTCTCTAAAGAGTTTGGAAGCAAAGAAAAAAAAAGTCGAAGCCATTTAAATCTACATTTAAATCAGCATATGTCTGTTGAAAAGGCAAGACCTACAAGAAAGTCCTGCAGAGTGGAGAGTGGGAAGCACAGAGAATGTATAGTATTATGAGGCCAAGGGGTTGTCAAGAAGGACATCGACAGCAAAGTTCCTGCCAGATTTAGGTGTCCTTTCAAATTAGTAAGAAATGGGTCAGCAGCTGTAGAGGGGAGAGAATGAGCAGAGGCACTGCATGTTTCTTTTGTTTTTTGTTTGCTTTTTTTGTTTCTGTTTTTGTACCTTTAGATCTTTCACTCATTTACCTCCTCTCCGTGAGGGATGACTTTTATGAATTGCCTCTGTCAGCCAGGGAGAGGACGGCAGGAGATATCTGGAGGATGGGAGAAGTGGGATGGGCTGTGTATCCCCTGGCTCCCTGCCAGCTGTGGCCTGGCTACCCTCCCTGGGCATTAATTCTGAGTTCCGGTCACTGTTCCCTCCATTTGCACTCATGAAGGCTCAGTGCATTTGAGAGGTACCGTGTGCACACCAGCCCTCCTGCAGGAAATAATTTCCCTATTAATCTTTCCTCAAGCTTTCCAATTTGAATGTGTCATCAGTTGCATACCAATCATAATTGATCATAATTGATGAAGGATGTGCATAAGACTAGAAGAAATGGAAGGAGGGAACAACAGAGCTTTAAAAACTCAAGTAGAATGAGCCAGTGTCAATTTGGGTTGAAAAAGAGTAATTATGAAAGACTGGAGAGCTCTGTTTAGGGAAACTTGTCAGACCAGGGTCAGTTTTTGTTTTGTTTTGTTTGTTTGTTTTTGGCTATATCTAGGCTTTTCTTCATAAAATTTTTGCCATTTTGTAGCCTTTGCATATGTTCACATTTTGACTTAGAACTTGGTCATAGGTAATTTGGAAAACAACAGTAACAAATCCTCCATTCTACCAGGTTTGAATAGCCCTGGTAGAAAAGAATTATAAAATTTAAATAATATAAACGTGCCTCACCTAGAAACCATCTCTTTCTGCCATAGAGACACTTCACTCTGTTGTGAGTTTTGGAGAAATCATAAATTTCATAACTTTTGAATAAAGCTATAATTATATATTTAGTCATTAAGCAAATATTTATCAACTGCTTATGTCGCATTAGAGATAATAGAAAATAAGACAAAATAAATATCCCTACACCTGTGAACCTTTTTATTCTACTGAGGTAAGCAGAGAAGAAGTAGTAAATACAATAAATAGGATAATTTTAGCTAGTGTTGAACCCAGGGCAATGCGGTGGTTAAGGAAGATTTCTCTAACGTTAGGGATGGTGCCTAAAGACAAATAAAGGATGAGCCACGTACAGATCCTGTGCTCCAAGGAAAGAGAAGAGCTAGCGGGAAGTGCGATGGCACGAAGACCTTGGTATGTAAGCGGGGAGGGAAGGCTGGCATGGCTGGATCACAAAGCATTCGGGGACAGGGCCAGAGACAGTCTGGGCACAGATGACTGTGACCTTTTAGGTTTTGATGAGGGGCTTGAAATTTATTCTAAATGCACACAGGGCTCCTGGAGAGTTCAGTGGGGACGTTATTCGTTTTCAGTTTATATACCTCCTGCTGCTGGGGGAAGTCTAGAGCAGCAGCAGAGCTATTTGCAATAATCGTGATATTTGAACGTTCACTATTTCAAAGCACTGTATTATCTCATTTAATTTCAGAACACCCTCTGCTTGAGGTATGCCCTCATCACAGAGCGGAGTCGGAGCTGTGGAGGCAGAGGGCCACTAACCAGGTTCCTCTAGGTCCCACAGTTCACAATTGGTAGAGCCCAAACTAGCTGCTACCACAGTCTCTTCACCACCGTGCTGTGTTCCTACCTCTGGGAATTTACTGCCATTAGACTTGGCTGTAGACCAATGAGCAATGTTTAAGTCTTCAAAAATAATCTTGTTATTATGTGAAACGTGTCAGTGAAAAATTCTGGCGATAGAAAATACTAACATTTACAGAAGTGACGGATAAGATAAGACAGTGAATAATCAACACTTAAAATTTTCAGGACAAGCTGTTCCCTTACAAAAGCTTTTCCCGGTCTATATTTAAGCCAACATTTATATATCTCACTTCTTTTTTTTCCCCTTGCAAACATCTATTTTAAGCCGTATACGGATTCAGAATGCTGGATTATTTGGACGATTTGTTAATATGGAAATTTCGGTGATCTCATCTTAAAAGCTTAGAGAGTTCAATATAAAAGTGACCCACATATAAAGATTAAAATGCATCCCTACTCCAGTGATTCTTTAGCCAAGAATTTTTCTTTTTAAAGTACTTCTAAAAATAAAACACCATTTGGATGAGGCTTACAAAGCATACTGGTTCTGGTAAAGGTAACATCAATGGCAAGTGGGAAAAGAGTGGTGAATGACTAACCCAGGTTCATTAAAGATGACAATATGCGCATTCGTCACCTCTGGCCAGGAAATACGCCTCCTTACAAAGTGAGAATGGCCCACAAATAGCTGAGTGCTCAGAAGGCTGAGATTCATCTACACAAGTTAACTAAATGACCAAAAATCTGTCCATTGTGTTGGCTCTTCTAAATCTAACCCTGTGGATTGTGAGTGATGCTGGCGTGGTGACTGGTAATAGTTATGGAGGTGACTAAGTAAGATTTGTCCTAACTCCTCTAGCCTAGAAAATAGTTGCTGATAAATTTCTCTGAAATATTCTCTAAAGAGATTCATTAAACTTATTTTTAAACATAAATGAAATAAGAAAAAAAATCTTCAAATTTTAAATATAAATATACCTGAAGATTGGATACAAGATAGTTTTTAATATACAGGAAAAGTAAAGCTTTTTTATTAATATCTCATATGTATTCACTTAAAATGGTAGTAATATAATGAAAGAATTTCTGGCAAATATTGATTTATGTTTCTTACGAAGCATAAAGCAATGCATGATTTTATACAACTGTGGTACTGTTATTGACCAAGTCCTAGAAATTTATATTGGCCTTTAACAGAATAGCTTCTAGCAATTCTTCATACCTCTTGACAGATAGTTCCTATTTCCCTCTGTTATGTCTCCACTCTAGAAGCCACAATTATAAAATGTCATCAAGATTGAAGAGCAAGATATGTTCTTTTACTATGTTTGAAAGGTCTTCTGCCCACATGGCTTAAGACATTTTTGTGATTTTCAAAAAGGGAATTTAGAAAATCTTATGTTGAATTATTGTAAAAATCAAAAGGCAATGTATTATGTAATTGACTAGTAAAATTAAGTGATAATAATGAATGATACTGACTTTTAAAAATTACACTAAAAGGTAAGTACTTTGAAATAGGTTTTAAATGGAGAGCAAACAAACTGAAAAATAATAGAAATGAAAGTTTATATGATATTAACCAATGTGTATGTGTTTTTTTAAGTAGAGAAAGTGAAAACTATCATTATAAAATTCTGCAGCCACTTGGAGTTATTAGACTTAAAAAATGTGTACTTTAAAAAAAACCTCTCCAAATATGGAGTAAATCCTCTTCAAATAAAATACAAGTCAAAATATTTAAATCATGTTTTACATCAAAGAATGTTCCATGACTTTAAAGAAAAGACTAGGAAACTAAGTAAAAATCATACTGGGATTTGAGAAAATAAAATTTAATTTTAAAATACAATAAACAGTCCAATCTAACATAGATACAAGTTTAATACTGATATGCAAGCAAGAATATTCTTTTTTAAAAATATGTGTTGCGTTTATCTCCATGGAATTTTTTTCTATTACTATTTTCTGTCACTGAGTAGAACCCTAGACAAGATATGTAAGGCATATCAGGGAAACGGATAAAACTATTTATATAAAACTGACTTCTCCTGGGAAAAACTTTTATTTTATTGTAAAGTCCAATCTAAAATTGCTGTGAAAAATTCAAAACGTCTTGAGGCACATTGCTGTTTTAAATGCTCAGCAACACTGAGCAATGGAATATACTAAGATTGTGGCACAAAAGAGCAAAATCTGTGGGATCTTGCTCTGTGTTTTAATTCTGGAGCAAAAGTGACAACTGACAAGCTTTCTTTTAAAAGCAAAATTAAATTAATGTGTAGTCAGTTTTTTGACGCATTCTATAAATCCGAATGAATTCAGAAAAACTGCTTTTTATCAGCAACCAAATAGTTTTACTTGGAAAATGGAGTTGTAAATTGACAATTAGTTTTAAAAAAATGGGATGAAGAAAAGTTTGGAAATGGTGAGAAAGAAAATTGCATTTTTTTCTAGGTGATGAAGATTATTACTCTAGTGCTCGTTTTGGTCCAAATTCGCAAATTTTGAGAACTCATCTTCAATTATAAAACAGAATGTTATCGATGTGATAAAAGTGCCTCTAAGTCAAATATATTAAATAATAAACCCTAGCATATGGAATATGTTATCATTCTTTCCTTCTTTCATTTGTTCACTTAATAAATATTTATTTTATGTTTCATGCAGTACAGATCTGGCCTGGATGCTGAGTCATCAGGCCTACATCTGGTTGGAAGATTGACATTTTAAAAGATACATAAAAAGTAACACGATGAGGATTTTAGCTTAAAAAAAAAAAAATCTAGGGAAAACAAATACTTATTCTTACCTGGCAAGGACATTTAGAGAATTTTGTTTTCTATTATTTATTGTTATTCATTCATTCAATAAAGTTGTTGGGCATTTAGTGTATGTGAAGTAGAGTGCTAGATACTTGAATGCAAGCCTGTCTTTTACTAACTCATCTGTGGTGTTTGGCTTCACTCATTATGTCTCAAGTTTACCTTATTTTGAGTCAAACTCCTTACGTGAATTTTGATAATGGAAAAAGTCTATTTTGTCTCTTTTACTCAATTTAATTTTTAATAAATAATCTATCAAGCTCCTTATATTTTCAAAGCATGTCCTTGTGCTTACATTTTTCCCAAAAGGAATTCTGCCTCTCAGACTCAGGCTTGTGGTTAGGGATCTCACCAAATAAAGACAGATTTCCATCATGTCTGCCTGCATCTAGGAACTGCATGTTCTGAAATTCTCTTTTGCAGTTCCCCCCCAAAAAATGTAAATGGCCAATAAATAAACTGTTTTACATCTTAATGCCAAATATTTTATATCTCTAAAATTCGGTGAAATATAATTAAGATGAAATACTGTTTTATTTCCCCATCACCTGTGCAAAGTTTAAAGCAATACTATCTATAGTTTGTGAAATTTGTGCCAACTTCACAAATTGTGAAATGAGTGCCAACTTCCAGCACTCATAAAAGCTTCTGCAAGTCAGAGTGCATAAAATTAAAGCTTCATTAATTTTCTACTCAATCCTATTTTGAGAATGGTTTCCCAGAATTGGAAAAGATATGTGGATTTGGGAAATGTCTGGAAAAACAAAATCAGTCTTTATCTATCTATCATCTGTCAATCTATCATCTGTCTAAACAGTACACTTAAACATGGATCATGGACTAAAACATAGATATTAATGATTGTAAAAGGTATGTGGATCACAAAAAGTCATGGAGTATTAAAATAGTTTGTATCTAGGATTAAAGTATTCTGAACAGACCTTAAATATATAATAAACAATGAAAATGATAATGACCAATTTATATTTCTTTGAAATTGTATTTCAGAATAAAAAAAATCAAAATGAATTGTAGATACTAAGTTTTTCTGTATCTCACTATACTGAATCCAAAGTTTAATAGGAAAATTAGTAAATAATTTTAGATATTTTTTTCTGTAAATTATAAATTATTGAGGATGGATGAGGGTATGTATACAGATGGCTAGAGAAGAGAAATGGCTTTAGGGAGAACTGTCAGCTACAGGAAACTTTGTAGATTTCACAGTCATTTAAATTTTCTGGAGCTTTTGTTTAACCTCTTTACCTAAATTGTGTTATCCAAATTCTATTTTTTGATTGCATTTAGTAAGAAAGAAATCACAGCCATGAAGTAGAAAGTGTATGTGTGTGTGTGTGTATTTTGTATAAGATTAACAATACCGTGCCACCAGATTATTTTTTATGAGTTACTCATATTGCATTTAAACTCAGTTTTATTGAAGTATAATTTAATTTTGATAAGTGATCCCATTATCAGTTTAATGTTATATAAGTTTTGATAAATTTATGGGCCTGTGTAAACACGAACATAGTCAAGACATAGAAATTTCCATCACCAAAAATATCCCCCCATTCACCTTTGTAGGTTATTTTCTCAATCTTGGACGCAGTCAAATGTTGATTTATTTCTGGAACTTTAAATTACATTTTGACTGTTTTAATATTCTACCTAAATGGAATCATTTTATTTGCATTTGTAAAATACAGACTCCATTCTTTTTATTAAAATGATCCATGTTCATTTTAAATAAAGTCAAACTACAAAGCAGAAGAGAAAATATTTTACCATACTATTCTAAACTGTACTACCCAGTTTTATCCATGTGATTATTGGATAATTATGATTTAGTTTTTGATAAATCTAGATATACTTCTATCTTTTAGAACTGTTTTACTGTTACTTTATTTTCTGAGTTAGTTCATGTTTTTAGTATTTGCCAATTTTCATATAATTTGAAGGAGAATTTGTCTAGGTTTGTTATTGAATCAAAATGTCTTTTCTAGATTTTTAAAGAAATTATTGTATATCCCTCGACATTGATTGCTGTTGTGGTCAAGTCTGAGCTAAGTCTAGATTTAATTTTTCACTCTTGTAGGTGATTTACTCTTTGTACCTGGATGTCAAAGGTCTTCCTTTGTTGTTCAGTAGGTTAGCCATAATTTATCTAGATGTAGTTGTATTTTTATCAGCTTTTACCATGAGATAGTATCTTTCCTTATTCATCCACCTATGTTCTTCTGTTTTTTAGCTTACTGTCTGTAATGAAATTATTTATTTCTGCTTTTATTTCCTTAAATGTATAGCACATTCTCATCTCCTTCCAATTTTCTAATTATCTAATTTTGAGCTATTTTTACATTGTTATTTTTTATGTTCTTCTGTAGTGCTTGTATAGTGCTGCTTTAATTCCTTAGTTGATATTTCTCCCACACTGAGTTCTTTGTCTCCCTTCTGTACTTCTCGATTGTTGCTTTTCTTCCTTTGTTCATTCTTTCCTTCAAATGTGTTTACAGTATGTTTTCAACATTGCCATGACATTAATTTTTATTTATCTCTCACATACAGCCGTCTTTGTCCAGATTTTTGTTTGTTCTGATGAAATGAGATGTCTCTCCAATGCCTCTGGACTGACGTGTCTTTCCTTTGCCAGCTTACCACTTCTTTCTGTTCATTTTCCTGAGGCCTGAGATGTCTGGGGTGCAGAGGAAGAGCAAGGATAAGGCTGGCTTCAACAGAAGACTTCAGTTTTTCTTCTAAGACCTGATTACACTTCTCTTCACAGAGGAGTATAGATAGCCCAGTTGAAAAGGGTGTCTAGTCTTCAGTTTCCCAGCTTTTATCAATAGGACCTTTGCTCTCAGTAGACCTTGGCTACCACCTTTTTCCATCAACTTTGGAAATTAGAAAGGCTGGCATGAGTTTTGCTTGGTGTTTGGGCTATGGGAGTAGGCATGCATAGCTAAGCCATTCTTTCCTCTTGGGAACCAAGGTACTTGTAAGAAATGTGAGCTCTAGTCTGCTCTCGGATTCTGTTAACTTTTAGGAAGGTGGGCCTTCATATGGGGAGGGGCTACATATGGGGATGTGTCAGTTTCTTCTCATGAAATCTGCCCCTTGACCTTTATCATTACTAACCATTTATATCCTTCAATTCAGAAAATTGGAAGATTTTAGTGAGAATGTTTTTCACTTGCCTCTTTTCCTTCTGCTGGTTAAGTAGGGATGGGAGAAGTAGGAGCTGAGAACTGTGTGAACACAGCACTTCGTTTTTTGGTTTTGGCTATTGTATTTCACAATTTAAGGCCAAGGTTGTAAATCTTCCCTTTGTAAGCTGCGGCCGGAAAGGTTTTACTAGATCTTTATTATATTTTGCACATTTTATTAACGGGTGGATTCAGGGAATTCTGAAAGCTTACTAATTTCCTAAATATTACAAAGAATATAGTAGTTTAAACAGATGTTCATAAAAGTAGGTTGGGTCTAATTTCCCAAGTCTTGTGAGCCTTATCATGTCATGAACGTCAGCGAATGAATTATGCTACAGGAATAGAGGTAGGCGTTTCATGTACCAAATCATCTGACCAAGATGATCTTGGCTTTTCCTTCCTTTCATTCCCTAGAAACAAACTTGTGTCCAGAAAGTATAGGAGCTCATCTCAAAAAGACCTTTCCTGACTGTGCCTTAATATTTTTAGATGTTGAAATAAGCTGATGATCAAAGATTATGTTAAAGAATTGGCAAGTAGTAGCTAGAGAATAAATAACACTGTAATTAGACTCTTGTGGAAGGCTTAATCTGTGCCAGACCCACCTAGGAATCCTGTTACCCAGAAGGTATTTTTTAATGCTAATTATGATTTATTTTTATTTAACAGCAGGTCCTCTGACAATAATAGAGCATCATTAAGCAAACAGGACACAGGAAAGTAGAATAACAAATAAGTGAAAGTCCCCAATCACCTTCGTTTGACCTCTTGAATTTGTTGATGCTTTTTGGCTCCCATTTTTATCATCATTTTTGGGAAATACAAAGATGTCCCTGAGCTTCCAAGAGAGCTATGCCTTTTGTTAATTTTCTAAAGGAATTTAGAACAAAAAAACCCGTGAAGGCACTCTACAGGGTTCTAAAAATCTCAGCATATAATACAGAACATTTAGCAGGAAACAGATCACCAACAATTTAACTGTATATTTCCAGAATGTGAAGTTATAAAGAAAATGATCACAATGTGGTAATTTCATCACAGTGAACATCACAAAAAATCTTTAGGGGAGAAAGATTGCATTTTGTGTTCAACCTTTGCCTTTTGAAGTGTGAATATGTCCTAGTGGGTGGATAAATGATTGAATATTAATTAGCTTTGCCTGTTTGGAAAAGCTTCCTAACTGTCTTGGCAGTAACTGGGACACTAGTTAGCTTGTTCTCTAGACTGGCAGCTGCCCATCCCCTGGAGAAGCACTCATGCATCTCTTTTCCTGCCTAAGGGAAAGTTTTACTTTTCCAAGTTTCATCTCTTACACTTAAATCAGTGAAAGCAAAGCCCACTCAGTAATGCCTTGTGTTTCCATCTCATTCATCAGGGTTTAGCCTGACATCCTGGGCTGCCTCAATATAGTTTATTATTCCCATTCTTGGCCCCAGTAGACCCAAGCAAAATTCAGCCAAAAGCTTAATAACATTTCCAGCTAGCTCCTCAGTATTCTGTTATGTATTTTAAAGTATTGGTTATGTGTATTGCTCTTGCACAGTGCCTTGCACATAGTGGGCACTCTCAGAAAATTTTTTTTTCAGTCAATGATAAGAGAAATTAGTTTAAATTTTTTATGGTCATTTTTTTATAAAATAGCATCACGTTTGCAAAGTCTTCCTTGTGTTGTGTTCAGAGAAACAAAGTACATTTTTAAGTAAAATTATTGGGGTGATATTTGTTAATAAAATGATATAGGTTTTAAATGTATGGTTCATATGTCATATGTATATTGCATTGTGTGTTCTTCCAACACTATATATTTGACCCTCTTTTACCCCTATCTACCTCTATCCACCATCCACTCCCTCTTCCTTCTGGCCAAAGTACATTTTTGAGCAAAGAAAGATATTTGTTATAACTCTGGAAAATTAGTAAGAAAAATCTTGTTTTTCCTATTGTATCTTAGAAACTGAGGAAATATGAGAGTGTTTTTTGATTTAATAATATTTCCAAATGAAGTAGGACTCATTCATTTGAATCATCGTCTTTATCATCTCATCTCATTTTAGCTTCTGTTATGCACTGCAGATTCTTTTATAGGAATTAAATTGAAACAAATAAGTAAATGTGAAGAAACTGCATTTAGTTCAATAGACATAGACACCATTTAGAATTTTCTAAATTTAAAGAGTATTCCTGAAATTAAAATTATTTTACAAAAATAAGATAACTATTTGGGAGTACTTTCAAAATTTAGACAACTAACAACAACAACTTAAAATTTTTAAATCAAGAAAAGTAATTGCTCTTTGTCAGAAGTAATCATTTAAAAAAAAATCAAGCTTTCACTTCATGTTCTAATCAAGGAGAGCAACGAAAGTGAGATTAAGAAGGAATGTGTCCAAAGTGAGAATATTATTCCTGTGACCATATGAGCAGTATATGGCTGTTTCAAATAATGTTCAAGAAAAGATACAAAAGTACATTTATGTTTAATACTAATATGGGGAAAAGGGAACACCCTGTGCATGTTGGTGAAAATGTAAATTCACTCAGCCATTGTGGAAAACAGTATGGAAGTTTCTCAAATAATAAAAAAATAAAAATAAAACTACCATGTGATTTGACAATCTCACTTCTAGGTATATACCCAAAGGAAATGAAATCATGTCTTGAGAAGATATCTGTATTCTTATACTCGTTGCAGCATTGTTCACAATAACTAAGACATGGAAACAACCTAAGCGTCTATTGACATGAATAGATAAAGAAAATGCGATGTGACACACACACACACACACACACACACACACACACACACCGAAATATTTTTTACACATAATGAAATGTTTTTTACCCATAAGAAAGATGGAGATTCTGCATTTGCAATAGTATGGCTGAACATGAGGGGCATTATGCTAAGTGAAATAAGCTGTACAAAGAAAGAAAATTCTGTATGATCTCACATATATGTTCAATAAAAAATCTGAACTCGTAGAAACAAATAGTAGATTGGTGATTGCCAGGGGCTGGGAGGTGGGCAAAATAGGGAGATGTTGATTAAAAGGTTGACATTTTCAGTTAGAAGATGAATAAGTTTTTGGAATGTAATGTACAGCATGAAGACTATAGTTAATAATGTGTTATATGCTTGAAAATGGATGAGAGTAGTTCTTAAATATTCTCACCACACACACACACACACACACACACACACACACACACACATAAATAGTAGCTCTATAAGGTGATAGTTGTGTAACCCTTGTTGTGGTAATAATTTTGCAAAACATACCTATATTAAATCATTACACTGTACATCTTACACTTATACAATGTTATATGTCAATTATGTTTCAATAAAACAGAGAAAAAGAAGTTGATCTTTCTGAAAAATTAACCAAGGAAAAATCCAATCGATATTAATGAATGCTTGCAGTGGTCTAGGAAAAAAGTAACATGAATGTTTTTCTCATCATTATGAGCATCTTGCTCCCCATCAATAACAGAAGACAGTTGCGGAATACCTGTGATTTTAATGAAATGGAAACATTAATTCCATATTTAATTTGCTATGAAAAGAAATCCAGGCACACATATGAATGCAAACACATATATATGGGTGCAGAAAAACAAATTTACATAAAAAGTTTGATTTAGTTAAATACCAAGGCAAATTATTTAGTTAGATAACCTTTTATGTTTTTCTTAATTTATTGGTTTCTGTGAAATCTGAATGTTACTTGATATACTCTCTACTTCACTCATGTATGCAACCTAGTTGAAAGGTTTTATTCCGGATTTTTTTTTTTTTTTTGATGTCTTTGAAGAAGTGTATCTGGTTCTACTGATCCCGGAGTAGACTAGACTTGAAATAAAAAAGCAAATATAATGCTAACATTTTTAGATCAAAATCTTCTACTTCCAACCTACTGTAGTCTATAAAATTAGGTCATCCTCATTTTCCAGAGTACTAAGTCAAATTATTTTTGAAAAATATAACTGCTTATTAATACAAATATTTTTTTCAGAAATACCTGACAATTGGATATTTTTTATTTTAACTTATAATATGGGTACTATAAAAATTTCCTATAGATACTCTAGCAAACTTCCTATAGCTACTCTAGCAAATTACTGCAAACTCAGTGGCTCGAATTAACACAAATTATTTTCTTATGCTTTTGGGTATCATAAGTTCAAAATGGGTTCACTAGGATGAAACAAACATGTCAATATGGCCTTCATAGTGAAAAAATGTGACAGTCACAATATTGACCAGGTTATCAAATTTATCATTAGTAATGAGACATGTTATTCATTCATTCATTCATTCATTCATTTCCTAATACAATACTCTGAGAAATGTATTATATCATTTTTGTGGTATTCTTGCCAAAGAAGAGTTGACCTCAATATAATCATGAGAAAAAACAAAATTAAAGGAATATGTTTAAGGGACAGGTAGCTGACAAATGTTCTTTTAATATTTTGTCATGAAGGATAAAGAAAGATTAAGGAACTATAACAGGTTGGAGGATATTAAGAAGACATTATAGCCAAATGGAATGTAGGATCCTGGTCCAGAAAAAGAATAGAGAGAAAGCTAAAGAAATATAAAAATGTCTGTTGCTTACTAGCATTGTGTCAACATTAATTATTCAATTCATAATTACATGAAATAACATTAGGGCAAACTCAGTGAAGTGACAACACTATTATTTTTACAACTTTTCTGTAAATCTAAAATTATTTAAAAATTAGAAATCTTTTAAATACCATTAATTCTAACAAGATATCAAAGCAGTGGTTAACACACTGCCTCAGATCACATTCTTCATGGTTATTACACAGATGTGGTCATTGTCTTTTTTGATGATTCTCCTGGACAGTAGTCTACTTACTGCCACTTTGTGACCTGTTATAAGGTCAACATGTCAGGAGCTATTTTCTTTCTCTCGTGTCCTTGTCCCACTATTAAATTAGCTGGCACAGTGACAGTCACGGTCCTGCCTTATGGTCTAAACCAACAGATCACTCATTGATGTAGTTGTACAGTGAGAACAAAAACAAAACATTATATGTCATTTTAATTAAGTGGGTTTTTTTTTTTTACTACTAAAACCTCTAATAATAATTGTTAAGGCCAGCATTCATTTAAACAGGGTACCAGATTAAGAAGTTCATTTAAACGTCAGACAGTCTTCTGATATTCTACTTTGTTTGGTCCTAACCTTGTCTACATCTAGGCCTGAGTGGCTGTTTTGGATATTTCTCTTTCAGAATTGACTATGTCTCAGCTCTGAGGTACAGTATAACAAGCCGTCATGGATCATTACCCTGTTTTTGTGGCATACTTGCAAAACAAGCAAACATAGGTTTGCTTCTGAAGCCGAAGCTTTGGTCACTGAGGATTTGTATAGGCAAGGTTTATCCATGACATCTTTCTCTCCCAGTTCTCTCAATATTAAGGTCAGCTGGCTTTTTAGCTCACAGCCAAACCAGGTTCTGATTCCAGCTACTGTCAGTTGTAATTCGAGCTCATTAGAATATAACTTTTAAAGCACATTTAAGCTGACAGGGTAAGTTGTTAAATAAGAATGCAAAGTTCTTTCTCACAGTAGTCTTGAAAATTCAGTGCTTTTCCTAGGCTTTTATTTCCTTGCTACAAAAGGAAGCTAATAATCTTCTCAGTTAATTACCAGACTTCTGTGAAGAGCAAATAGTCATCTTTGGGGCGGGGGCGGGGGGGGGTGGTGGTTATGATGTAAGAGCATTGATTAGCAACGAATAACCAGACACCTCTGATTAAATGCCTTGAAACTTAATGTCCTATGATGGAAATATGTGGTTCTTTTAACTATGTCCCCTAACGGTCCTAAAAATAAGAAGGAGATTATGGAGATGAGTTTCAATTCAGGGGCTTTTAAACATGTCTTCAAGAAGCAGGACAGGGCTGCGGGACAGTTTTCTGCAAAGAGCCTGCAGGAGGTTTTTATCCAATATGCCTAGGGGTCATATCTTCTTTCAGTTTCCTCACCATTTTTCCTCTCTTTAGGTTTCTGATTATTCAATGTGTTCTAGTAATTCAGATCCCTCTATAAACTGCAACCTTTTTTTTTTTGAAAGTTTCTTATTCATCTTTAGAATTTTTAGGGCTTAAACAAATCCCTTTTATTTTCTTTTTTCAATAATTTATTTTCCAGTTATAGCTGACATATATTATATTAGTTTCATGTGTGCAACAGAACAATGAGACACGTCCGTACCTTACAAAGTGATCACCCTGATAAGTCATATTTAGAACTTTTTAATATACAATATACTGTACATGTAAATGCCTAGCAAATGTTGGTTAAATTTTAAAAAGGAAATCGAACTTTTAAGTTTTAATAAAGTTTTAATAATTTAAATAATTTAATTTTAATAATTTAATAATTTTAATAAGTTTTAATAATTTCCTTTTAAAAAGTCAATTAAAAAAATCTGAGAGAAAAGTGTGTGTGTGTGTGTGTCTGTCTGTCTGTCTGAAGAAAACCAAGCCAAGAAGAGGGAACAGTATGTGCAAAGGCTGTGTGGGGAGATGGTACCCGGTGTTATTCTAGGCAGTACTATTGTAGCAGCGGTCCCAACCTCTATGGCACCAGGGACTGGAGCTCCTATAAGAATCTAATGCTTGATGATCTGAGGTGGAGCTGAGGCAGTGATGGCAGCTGCAAACACAGATGAAGCTTTCCTCACTTGCCCACTGCTCACCTCCTGCTGTGAGGCCCGGTTCCTAACAAGCCATTGACCAAAACTGGCTCTGGGAGTTTGGGACCCCTGCTATGAAAGGCAGAGGTTCTCAACTGGGGGTGATTTTGCTCTTTAGGAGGACATTTGACAGTGCCTGGAGACATTTTTACTTGTCGTGACTCTATTGGGAGTGGGGAAGACAGCTACTGGCATATATAATACATAGAGATCAGAGATGATGCTAAATACTCTGGAATGCACAAGACAATTATGGCCCAAAGTATCCATAGTGATAGGGTTGAGAAACTCTAGGCTAGACCAAACCAAGCTGGGCTCAGTATGATATCATGGAAAGGAATTTCATTAGTGCCTTTCCCTTCTCCAAATAAATGTAAAAAGATTTTTTTTATTATATACCTGCTTTTTAAGTTTTATTTTCCCACTTACCCTTCTATTTCAAACAATAGTATTATAGTAGAAGTGAAAAAGTTTGCTTTTAAAGTTAGAATAGGAGCAGGACCTGGACGGCCTTCTTTCGAGGCTTTTCTTACTCAGGCTGGTGGAATTCTGCCCATTCCCTGTGATCTTAGCAGAGACACTGCTGGAGGGACTGCTTGTGTAGCCTCACACCACAGAGGGTTAACAGTTTCTGCCTTTTGTTGTTCTACAACTTTTCCTTCTTTGCTTTTTTGTGGCCAACTGTAATTTGAATTAGGGATTTCAGTTTCTGTGAGATATATTATTTTGAATTTATAGGGCATTCCCTTAAATGGGTTGAAAAATGATTAGAGCAGTTGGAATTACTTATGATATCAGAGACTTGGCAGTCCTATGACCCTGAAGGTCATGGCACACTTTGTTTGAGGAAGCCTGTCTGGAGCCTGGGAGCCCTGAGGTGGTCTAGTAATTGCCTTGCTTTTCCTCATGCTCTCTGAATGTAGGAGGACTCAGGACAGAATCAAATTCTTGAGCCGTTTGCAAGTGCAGATCTTAAGATCTTCCTCAGCCACTTGACCAATGAACAATCAGCTCAAAAACACTCTTGAACCATGGATAAAACAAGTCATCAGTATTTAAGGCATAAAATTCATTTTGGTGGAATGCCCCCAGGCCATTTGACATTACTCTTAGATAATAATCTACTGTGCTTGTTGACTCATTACAGTCCTATGTCCATCAAGTTCTGACTCTGACTTATAATAATGTGTTTATACTTTCCTCAGTGATATGAACATTTGCTTATGGGCTGAAATGTGAAGTGTGACACCCGTTATTATAAATCTACTGTTACTCCAAGCCCGATTCACAGTTACTAATGTGAACGACTTAACTCCTTTTGCTTTCAGCTCCTGAATTTTTACTGTCCATTTTTCCTGTGATGAAGAAGGAGTTTTACAGTTCAGCAAAGTCTTAAAACATGTTTTCATAAGCAGGCTCTAAGAGGCAGCTGGTTCTAGCTATAAGACATTGAGAAAGTGACGCAGGACTTGTTTCTGTTGTCAGTGTCTAGTGTCTGTGTAGCTAAGGCAAGGGCTCGCTCTTGGCCTCTACTCAACAATAATGCAAAAACCTAAAGCTTTTAAAGTTAGAGAGGAAACAGAGAAGGTAAGCTTTTTTTTTCACAAAGAAATCCCAGCAAGTTACCTAGGAATAAATTATTAATCAGCTTCTCTTGTTGATAGCACAAGATCAGTGTGTTGATGATATTCATCATGTCTGTTCGTAAGAAGAAAGGGCGAGGGTGAATAATGTCATTATTCTTACAATCAGTCTCTGTTTCTGCTTGGAAATTTTAGTACAGTACATGACTGTTTCGGTAATTGTGGTACGAGAAACATCTGTGGTGGATGGTTTAACATGTTTGTCTCTGCAAAGCCCCGTAGCAAATAACATGTACATCATCAACTCTCTAATAGCTCTCAGGGATGGCCTCTAACTACCGAGCTCACATCAGGGCGATGATGTAGAATTTATATCCTGATGCAGAAAGAGAAAAGAAAAATTTGACCTGCTAGAAGTTTCCCCTTAACCATCTAGAGCTGTGGTAGTTATTTCCTGGCTTAGTCAGGAAAATCTTTGTTCCACGTGTGCTTTGAGTCCATAGACATTCTATCCTGCTCACATTTCCAGAAAATCTACACTGTGCAATCTCATTTTCTGTATCTTGTCCCTTGCATAATTTCCAAAACATGAAGAGAGATGCCCAGAGTGCAGATTTGTTCTCTGTTGCCACGAGGTTCGGTTAAATTGCCTTTATAAAGATTTCATGATCTGGGACAGGGCTGGCGACATAATTTGCCACGTACAGTGGCAAATGACAATGAGAGGCCCTTGGTTTAAGATGATTAAGAATTTTAAGATAGCAACGGCAGTGCATTAAACTAAGCATGGAATCCTCTGCGACTACACAGGTCGTACAACCACAAAGCACATGGGCAAGGCTGGCATTTCTGAGAAGATGCGCGTCCAGGAAATGATCCTCATTAAGAGCCAGCATGTACAGGGAAAACCCTGTGCATATCATTTTTAAATTATGTTCTTCATATTCCTTTCTAGTGCTTCTGATGGTCTTTTTCATCTTGTCTTGAAGAATGCTTAAAAAACCCAACTTGTGTCATTTTTTTTTTTGTAATTTTATCGAAGCACAGTTGAAATAAACTAAACTGCACATATTTAATGTGTAAAATTTGGCAATTTGCAGCATAGGCATACACCCAAGAAACCATCACACAATAAAAGTAACAAATACTTCTATCATCCTTAAATATTTCCTGTGCTTTTTTGTAACCCATCCATCCTTCTCTCAGCCCTGTCCCCTGGTAGCCATTCATAGTTTTTTTGTTACTGTAGATTAGTGTGAATTTTCTACAAGCATCAAATACATTTGTCTGGCTCTTTTTTACTCAACAGAACCATGCTGAAGTTTACTCATATTGCTGCATGTATTAGTATTCCATTCCTTTTCATTACTGATCAGTATTTCTACGGATAAACTGTTTATCACATGTTGGTTGACATTTGAGTTCTTTCTGGTATTTGGTTCTTAAGTATAAAGCTGTGGTGAATACCCTTCCTTGTATGAAATACATTCTTGCCTGCCCCCTTCCTTCCTTGGATAAATGTCTAGGAGAGGAATGGTTGGGTTACATTGTAATTGTGTGTTTTAATTTTTAAGAAAGTGCCAAATTGTTTCCTAAAGTACTAGTACCATCTCACATTCCCACCAGCAGTGTCTGAAGCTTCTAATATCTTGAATTTATTTGAAGAAAAGTTCTCATAGATTTCTGATTTTTGTTTCCAAAATTTTTAATGAAAAATTTCAAACAGAAAAGTTGGAAAAATTATACAGTGAACATTCATATATACACCACCTAGATTTCATGATTGTTATTTTGCTAAATTTGCTTTCCAGCATGTCTGTATGCTTATCTCTCTCTCTATCCATTCACTACCTAACTTTACAGGATGAGGGAATACATTTGTGTAATGGGGAATAACACAGACCTCAGGCACGGATTGTCACCCTATAAAAAAATTGTTTTCTTCTAGGAATTTTCATTTATATCTGATATTTCTTAAGTTAAAAAAATTAAAAGTGGAATAAAATTTAGAGATCAGGTAGTTCTCAATGTCCTCATTTTCTCCATTACTCAAATCAGGAAACTATAGCCAAATTAAATTATTTCCTCAGGTATTCAGAAAGTTAATCAAGAACCAGATTTAATAATTTCTAGATTAAAATTCTGTGCACAAATACACATTTCCTCACAATATTAATGATTCATATTTTAAAAGAATGAAATATATTCTTACTATTGAAATGTAAGAAGTTATTTTGCAGTCCATATATGGACATCCGATGCTGAATTACAATCATATACAAAATCATGTACTCTTGAAATTGGAAGGAATCTTAGTATCGTGTAGAATTTAGCACCCAATTACCCCGACTCTAAAATAAGGGTACTTTGAAATAATGTAATAATGTTTAAGGCAATTCAGGTATTTTTTCTAATTTTATTTATTTTGAGTGAAACATTGACTTTGTTAATACATGTTTCTTCCTCTCTCTTGTCCGCTCTTACCAATCTTTGGGATGTTTATTTTCAGCCAGCCACTGTATCAGAAGATTTTTCAGATGAAGGAAAAGGAAATGGAACTTAGAGAGGTTCAATTTTATTTGTTAATAAGAAGGAGGTTGAAAGTAATGGTCAGAATTGGATTTTTAAACTATCAATGGATATAATTTATTCCATCATGCCAGTTCCCCATTTGCCTTCTTCTTACTGCAGGTAATTGAGAATTAGTCACGTTTGTTATTTTTAGCACTCCTTGATTTTGTCTGCAAATGGAAATGAAATGACAAAAATAGGTAAAGAAAAACTATCAAAAATATTTTTAAGTTTTTCTTTCTTTCTTGATTTAGTTATCTACTGACTATTAGGAGACTTGAAAAAAGATTAGTGTTTAAGATTAAACACTAAGTGGGTTTTAAGTTGATTTTTGTTTTATTTAAATACTAAGTTTGTCCAAATGCAGAAAAGATCTCCTTGCTCCACGACCTACAGTGTGTTGATGCTAAGAAGAGAGGAGTGGGCACTTATTTCATTTATTTCACTACCAGTGCTTGATTGCAAGGAAGTGAATTTTTGAGGCTTTGGAATAGCATTTTTCTCATTAACACAAACTGCTTTTTGCATTTTTTAGAAAAAAAAATGTTTTAGGTATATTTAAATATTTGATATCAGTAGGCTAAGTTTAATCTGAAAAAAAAAAGAAAGAAGAAACAGATTCATATTCTTAGAGCTTCTAATGCTATTTCTTTGTGAGGGTTTAAACTCATGTACAGGCGGTTAATTTGAAGGACATTTGAAGTTTGAATTATAATGCATCAGTCATCCTTGAAAACACAGGCAATTAATATACACAAATACAAAATTCCCCAAACAATATTTTTGTCCACACTTCATTTATAGATGCATATAAGAATTACTCATGCTAAACTGCAATTTATCAAATCTCTGGCAAAACAAATCACCCTGTCATTTTATACTTAAAGGTGTCAATGTTTAATACTGTTTTCAAAATACAGGTATGGCATTTGATTACAAACACTTTCTCAATAGTGAGAAGGAAAAGTGTTTCATGTTAAGAATTACAATCCCATTCAACAGGTATCCATGTAATAAATCACTGTTTACTATATTAAAATGATCTTCCAACATCCTGGGAAATTTGATGTATCTACTAAGTGGAAGTAACTTATATATCACCATGGAGATTAGAATCACCACTTCAGAGTACACACACTTAAAACAACGTCAATGCCCTATGCCTCGTTATAGATCTTATTCACTTTTTACACAAATGAATTAACCATGTAGCAATCTTCTATCACTGAAAATGGGTGGAAAGAACTTCCAAATAAATAACTTTAAAGAACAATATTACACACAGACCTTTGCAGGAGCTTGCAAATGATTTTCAATGTATTTGGGGGTAAAGGGCAAAATTTTGTCCATTCTACTTTTGAATTTTTATGTTAAGACCAAAAGATTGTATTTTTAATCTAATTTTTTCTTTCATCATATTTATTCACGTCCTTCAGAGTACACAGAAATTCTTAAAACTTCAAATGAAAAGTTATTCATTTGGATAAGAAACAAGGAAAATAATTTGATATTACTGATTAAAGTGTTTAAATTTAATGATCAACGATGGTAAAATGTTAATGTTTATAATTAACTTGATAAAGAAATTACCAAGGGTTATAGATGCCTAAAAGTGAGATTGGAGAAGGTGAGGGATGTATACTGAAAATGAATAATAATGGAGCAGAGAACCAGATATGTTAAATTTAGAGAGAACTTTACTCGCTTTTGACAATATCAACAGAAAGTCACCTTTCTTCTTACCTTATTCCAAGACTTTTATTCATACCTAATTCCTAACCTCATTTTTCCCCATCACTTCACTGTGGGACTCACTCATATTTCCAAATTAGTATAGAGAGATTGGCATATTTAGAGAGTCAAGTGTTTTTCAGGAGTAGGAGCTGATGATAACTTCACTCCCCAAAATAAAAATTGGGTTCCCAGTCATGACTATTAGGCTTCTTTTTATAGAAAAAGTTTTACAAGCTCGTACTCAGGGCAAATGCTCTGACAGACACCAGTTTGCCATGCCTCTGAAGAAAATAGGACAGAATATCTGAAATGAAAAATTCTTCAAAATTGCAGGACAATCATGAATTCCTGGACTTGGAACAGTCCCTAACCCCTTCTCCCCAGGACTCCAGAACCTACATACATTTCAATTATTTCTTTGATTTCAGCCACATCCTCCTCTTTGATCTTAGAGCCCCTCTGAACTTTCTCGTTAGGTATTTGATTACTGTTCTTTCTACTTAGAAATTTTGATTTTCTTTCTACATAAACTTGAACTTTTCTATTTGATTGGACCTCTGCACTTTTCATTTAGAAATCACAGGACTCATTTCTGCTTGAAGAATTACTAAGGTCATAAAAGTGTTACCTTTCTACGATGCATTTTAAATTATGTCAACTGCTGCCATGGTAATAAGCACATCCTTTGGCTTTCTGATTTCTTCTTTTCTCTCTTCCACGATTCTAGGGAGAAACATCATGCCTTGGACTCCAAGACTGAGACAAAACATTCCAGCTTACTACTAAGCATTTAATTTTAAACAGCATAGTAGTTATTCCTTTTTCCTGGAATATCAGAGATTTTCTTGTCATTCTGGGCTTGTTGTAGACCCACTTCTGGGAGCCCTCCCCAACCACCTGATCTAGTAAACTACCAGGCCTATCTTTTTATCTTTACTGCTATCAATGACTCATGTTTTATTACTCATCACTTGTTTATTTGACTTCTTCCTCCTCTAGAATGCAAAACCCATGACCCCAGGGATTAGGTCTCTTGTTCACTACTGCAGAAGGACAGCGGCTAGCATAGCATAGCAACAGGCTCTCAGGAAATGTTGACTGACTGACAGACTGGATATTGATGAAGGAAAGTTTTTCCAAAATTCATGATGCTAGCCACCTCTAAATAATAAACAGTAACCACTAAAATATTTTCTTAATTTTGTTTAACCGAAAATATGGAATTAAACATACTTTAAATCATCTTAGCAAGAATGTTAAACATGAAAAGTGTGAACTCTAGTACTATTCTAGATATAGGTAATAATTATATTAGCTTATAATTATATTAATACCAAAATAATAATGTTAATATTAATAAATGTATTGAATAAGTGATTTTGACTTTTTTGGTGTGCCTACAGGCTGGTGAAATGAACACACTGATTTGTACTTTTAATGTTGTTTTAATTTAAAGGTACAAACATCCCTTGATGACCTCGGAGATAACGTCTTTAATTATGGTGGCCAACCATTGTAACTGAAGGCTTTATTTCTCTTTTTCTGCCGCTACTAGAATGTGCCCTTGACTTTGTACTCTTTCTGAACTGATACTTTTGTTTCTGTCCAAAATCAGAAGTGACACATAACCATTACATCATACCTAATTTTTCTACCAAAACACTTGAGAATAACTTGGATTCATTTATTAGTTTTATTTTCCCAAATCTTTTAGTGCCTTAGAATTCTACAGTAAATAACTTTATGCCAAATGCCAGAGGACATGCAATAAGCTCTTATTTAAAATCTGTTCATGATGCATTTTAAATATTCAGTAGAGACTTCTTAAACATGCAGCCTTAGTTTATTGAAAACGGATTTCCTAAAACCAGGAGATTGGATATTTATATCAGGCATTTATAGAAAGATGGGTTTTGTTAATGTATTATGAAGAGGACTGATGAGGATTGCATAATATTTACTAGTCCACTTACATTTTTCTGTACTAGAAATTGCTGCAGCCAAAGTCTTATTATTTTGTTTTCCTTTTTTCCATTTTAACATGTTTAATCACTTAAAAACTGATGCTGCCATAGCACTTAACAACTTACAAAAATCTCATTATTTCTGGAATTCTTATTAAATCCAACTAGTATATATCACAATTATTATCAGTAACACTTTTTATTTTTTCCATTTTCCATCTCTCTCTGTCTTTATACACCAAGACAAACCTGGGCAAGGAAGAGGAGGGAAACAACTCTTTAAAAAAATGTAATCATAGTATAAGGTTTTTGGAATCAAGTCAATAAAATAATAATTTAGCTACCTCTTTTCTCTTTCAATGCTGTCCCCTCACCTCTACACAAATTAATCAACAATTGTGCTCTGATTATACTCAAGAATAGAAAAAAAATGCTTACAACCTTAGCATTTTTAAAGGAAACCAAATAAAATTCTATTCCAGCATAGATCCATGCTAACTTGCTGCATGTGCTTCTGTTGTATATTTTGGACTTCATGTTTTTGATCCTTGAGAGTTTTTAGCCATTCACTTTTATTAGTTTTACTGTGTTGTATTTCAATTTATAGTATTCTCTGCCAAAATTCTGATAAAGCTACACCTGAATTTGTATCCCTGGTTTAATTTTAAGAAGAAAATATATTAAGAAGCTTCAGACATTTGGGAACATTTTAACCACTTTTTATAATCCCGTCCTCAAACTGTCCTATTGTGAAGTCAGAGTGATGATTTTCCTTCATCATCTGACTTTTTAAAGGTACTTTAACATGTTTCTGGCATTGTGTGTGTAGCTGTAACATTACGTTCATTTTGTCATGTTTTTATTTCTACTTTATAAGTTATCATAGAAAGTCTGAGATTTAAGAGCAGCAATTCATTATATCTATGTGTATTTAATCACACACATTGATGTTGTTAATAGGTGATGGGTCATCAATAAAAATAGCTGTTCTGACAACATCAAGTAGGTCTGTCATGACATTTTGTCCTAGCCAGCTTTTACTTACCATCGTGTTATTTTTGGAATAGTTTATCTAGGAATAATAAATATGGATGCCTCTTTTTTTTTTTTTTTTAGTTTTTTTAAATATAAATTGAGACATAATTGACATGCCACATTTTATTAGTTTCAGGTATATAACATAATAATTTTATATTTGCATACATTATGAAATAGTCACCATAGTATCTCTAGATAACATTTGTCACCATGCATATAGAATGTGCTTTTGTGATAAGAACTTCTAAGATTTACTCTCTTAGTAACTTTCAATTATGCAGGGCATTATTATTAACTATAGTCTCTGTGCTGGATATTATATCCTCATGACATTTTTATAACTGAAAGTTTGTCTCTTTAGTTTTGCTTCACCTATTTTACCCATCTCTGACCCACTTCTTCTGACAACTACCAGTCTGTTCTTTACACCTGTAAACTTGGTATTGGAGTGGGGGAGCTAATTCCATATATGAGTAAAATTATATGGTATTTGTCTTTTTATGTCTCATTTATTTCACTTAGCACAATGCCCTCAAGTTCCATCCATATTGTCATAAATGTCAAAAGTTCATTCTCTTCTATGGCTGGATAATATTTCATTGTATATATACATTTCTTTAAGCATTCATTCATCAATAGACACAAGTTTTTTTTTCCATTTCTTGGCTATTATAAATAATGTTGCAATGAATGTGGGGGTACATACATCTTTTGAGTTAGTGTTTTTATTATCTTCAAATAAATACTCAGAAGTTGAATATGGTAATTCTAGTTCTAATTTTTTAGGAACCTTTATACTGTTTTCTGTAATGGATATACCAATTTATATTCCTATCAGCAGTGCACAAGGGTTTCCTTTGCTCCGCATCCTTGTCAGCACTTGTTATTTCTTGTCTTTTTGATGATAGCCATTCTAAACAGGTGGGGACTGGTATCTCATTGTAGTTTTGATTTGCATTTCCCTAATAACTAGTGAACTGTGCATCTTTTCATGTATCTGTTGGCTCTCTGTATGTCTTTTTTAGAAAAATATTTATTCCGATCTCGTGCCCATTTTAAAATCATATTTATTGTGTTTTTGCTATTGAGTTGTATGAGTTCTTTATATATTTTGGATTATAACCCCTTACCAGATAAGTGATTTGCAAATATTCTCTTTCATTCAGTAGGTTGTCTTTTCATTTTATTGATTATTTCCTTTGCTGTGCATATGTATTTGCTTTTGTTGCCTTTACTTTTGTCTTCCAATTTTAAAAAAATCATTGCTGAGAATGTCAAGGAGCCTATGTTTTCCTCTAGGAAATGTATGGTTTCAGGTCTTATATTCAAGTCTTTCATCTATATTGAGTTAATTTTTGTGTGGTTTAAGGTAGTGGTCCTGTTTCATGCTTTTTCATGTTGCTGTCTAGTTTACTCCCCACTATTTATTGAACAGATAGTCCTTTTTCCATTGTATATTCTTGGCTTCTTTGTAGTAAATTAGCTGAATGTGTATGTATGGGTTTATTCCTGGATTTTTTGTCCCAGTCCATTGATATGTGTTTGTTTTTGTGCCAGTATCATACTCTTTTAATTACTATACCTTGGTAATATAGTTTGAAACCAAAAAGTGGAATGCCTCCAGCTTTGTTCTTCTTTCTCAAGATTGCTTAGGCTACTTGGAGTCTTTTGTGGTTCCATGTAAATTTTAGAATTATTTGTTCCAGTTCTATAAAAAACTGGGGGGGGGGGAAGGTGGCATTTTTATAGGAATTGCATCGAATCTGTACACTGGGTAATACAGATATTTTGAACAATATTGTTTCAATCCATGAGCATAGAATATCTTTCCATTTATTTGAGTGTTCAGTTTTTTTCCTCAGTATCTTATAGTTTTCAGTATATAGTTATTTCCCCTCCTTGGTTAAATTTATTCCTGGGTATTTTTGCTTGTTTGTTTGTTTGATTCACATTTCTAACTGAATGAAGATTGTTCATTAATATAGAAACTTCTGGAATTTCTGTTTTCTTTTCCCAAAATAATATGTTTATGTAAAACGTATTTGAAAATAAATCCTGGAATTCCTAAAAGTAGAAGTTTAAGGGCCACTAGTATCTGCCTGCCTTTAGTATAATAGCCATCCTTTTGTTATCGCCACATAAAAAGAGATTTGTTTTGACATTTTGTGGTTCTGAACCAGTGGGAATTTTGCCAACCAGGAGACATTTGGCAATGTCTGGAGACATTTTGGTTGTCACAAGTGGGGTGTGCTAATGGCATATAGTGAGTAGAAGCCATGGATATACTAAACATCCTATAATACATAGCACACCCCTCAGCAATGAAGAATTATCTGGTCCAAAATGTAATAGTGTTGACCCTGAGAAACACAATTACTGGTTTACACAAATAAAATTTAAAAAGTTATTTAGAATCATAGATAAAAGAATGTTTACTAAATGTGAGCATTTAAAATTTTTCAAAAAGACTAAGGTATTTATAGGTAATGGGAGAAGAGATTTTGTAGACCATTCTAAGAAATTTGGCTTTTACTTTGTATGAAATACGGACCCATTATATGATTAGAGCAGAGGAGAAGCACAATCTGTATTTTAACAGGGTACTTTGGCTGCCATGATAGACAGAATTCCAAAGATATTCTCCAAGGCACCCTTTCCCTAGTTAGGCAAATGAACATCAATCTAGGTACTGCTGTGAAGAGACTTGGCAAATGTAACTGAGATCGTGGGCTTTAACATAGTAAGCTCAGCATGGATTATCTGGAGAGGTCCAATACAATCACTTGAGACCTTAAAACAGAGAAGTTTCTCCATCTGGTGTGAGTCAGAAGGATGTGGCAGAAGAGGGGAGCAGAGGAGATTGAAAGCGTGAGAAAGATGCTACCTACCATTGCTAACTTTGACGATGTGAAAAGGGGGTTACAAACCAAGTAATGTGGGAAGCTTCTAGCAGCTGAGTACCACACTTCACCAAAAACCAGCAAGAAAATGGGAACATCAGGCCTACCCTGTATGGAACTGAATTCTGTCAACAACCCAAACGATCAGAAGCATATTTTCCCTAGAGCTTCCAGATTACAGCCCTGCTGACACCTCGCTGTGGCATAAACAGAACCAACTGAACCGTACTGTGCCTGGACGTCAGACCCATGGCAACTGTAAGATAAATAGTTTTCGTTTCAAGCCCCTACTTTTGTGGTCATTTGGTTCAGTTGCGGTAGTAAACTAATACAATTGGTGTGTTGAGAATTCCAGACTCTAGGAAAGCAAGGGTAGCCATGGTGAAATCAGCTGGAAAGTGCTTTCAGTAACCTCTACAAAACATGACAGTAGCCTGACACAAGATGCTGGTAGTGGAGATGATGAGTAGTGGTTGGATTCTGGGTATATTTTGAAGATAAAACCAATAGGATTTTCTAGATTTTCTGAGGGATTGAATAAGTGGTATGGAGAAATAGAGAACAAAAGGTAATACCAAAGATTTCATTTGAGCAAGTGGACAGATGGGGTTATCATGAATGAACTAAACTGAGCAGGTTTTGAGGGAAAGATGAGGATGTTAGTTTTAGATAGGTTACATTTGTGATTCCTGTTGGTCACACAATTGGAGATATTGAGTAGGTACTTGGAAACAAGTTCAGGGGGCAGCTCTTGAATAAAGACATATTTTTTTTCAGTATAAAGATGGTTTATAAGCTATGATATAATAAAAAAAAGTGGCTATAAATAGGGGAAAAGAGCCTAAGGAATGAGCTTTAGGGCTTTCTAACATTTAGAGGTTAGGGAGATGAAAAGGAGTCAGAGGCCACCACTGTGCTGAGAGGAACAAAAAACAAAACAAAACAAAAAAGGATACAGCTTATGAAGACAGTGTTATGATAATTTGAAAAGAATTCATAAATAGTTTAAAATTTTTCTCTGAAAATCTCATATATGTAGATATGAAACAAATAAAAATAAATACATGGTGAGGGTCATTTATCCCCAAGTAGAAGAACAGAGGACCAAAATTTATTTTTTATAACCTGATGAAAGTTCATTTCTATGTTTTTTTTTTGGTTATGTTTTTGTTTTGTTTTTCTCACTTCTAGTTATTTGAACTTGTGTGCATTTGAAATAATGCTTAGGCCACTGAACATTTTTAGAAAGTTTTGAAGTCTAATGAACTACAAAATATTATCTAATACCTTTTTCTTTTCAATAATCCAAGATGTTCAGTCTTGTTCTGTCTCCACTAATGTGACATCTTGACATCCTGCCAGTCAGAGCAGAGCTACTAGACATTAGCAAAAGAAACCACAGGACTTGGAACAAACGCTAGGCTTTTCTCTCAAAAAGGGGAGCGGCTGAATCGTTCCCTGTTAGCTGTATTGTTGCGTGAAGAGTGCGTATGGTTTTTCTTAGTGAAGTGAAGATACTATTTTAAATTGTTGAGCATCAGGGGGAGCAAATATTTGACATATGTACCTCCTCAGGTTTTTCCACTGTAATTGCTCCTAGGTCGTTTCACACTTTTTAGCTGATTCCAAACATTACGTTAAAATCCTTCTTAGCTCCACATTCAAGGCAGCACTATTAAAGCAGAGGTATAATGAATGATTCGAGGTAAAACAATTTGCCATCCCTGTGGATCCAGTGTCCCCTTGAATCACACACCAGAGGCATAAAACAGAAATACTTCTTTGCCATATACAGACGAATGATTTGGCAATAGTGTCAATATACTGCATTTATGATGGAAATCTGTATCTCTAAACTGTAGAGGTCTTCAGTGATTAAGAGTTTATTTCCATATTACATATCTCATCTCCCACACACCTCCAGTCAAAATAAATATACTTTTCCCCCTTGATTAAAAAAACGTTTTAAGAGGCACTCTGCACAGAGTTTCAGAGGCATTATTACTCACATTTTTTTATAGTCATACAGACATATATCTTTATCTTGTTAAGATCATGCAAAGGACTGGGTTAGAGACTTCATGGAAATGAAGACTCATGTATTTATTCCTAAAATAAAAATGCAAGGTAGAGTTAGTTGCGATATGAGACCAAGAGATATTTTTGGTAAAGCATCAAGCTGGGAGATATTCAGTGGAGATGGCTTCTCCAGTCTTATCGATCAACTCACAGAAGTGCTGGGGTTGGTGGCAGAGCTGTTCTGGTTGGGTAATTGACGGCCATGTCAGTCTGAAACTCTTCCTTCTTATGGTTCAAAAACTGCATTTAGCCAGCCATGTCGCCTAGATCCAATATCATCTCTCTCCCAGGTATAGTTTTATACTGCCCCACCTGTGCCACTTAGCACCACTGTTCACATGTTACATGATTAATGGGTGATACTTGGTCACATTGCAGCTGGGCATCAAGGACCGATCTGCACTTTTGGTTGTTTGGGCAGTGCCTGGAAGGCGTGGCCAGGATCAACACAGCATTTTACTGGTGGTGGGATAGGCACCCACTCACAGTGTGATGGTTACTGGCATACCTAAACATTCATGTACTGACTCAAAAAAATGCCCACAGGTACACACGCACACACACACACACACGCACATACACGTACACAGATACACACATATATAGCTACTTATGTTCTCCTCCAAATTTGGTCTTTTTCTTAGCATTTCCTAACCCTGGATGTTCTTAGAGTGCCCTGTTCCAGTTCTCATACCAAATCATCCAAATGACAAAAAACATCACTCTGCCTTTAGGAGTAGGTGCTATCAAGACTCTTTTTCCTTCATGAATTTGAGTCAGTCTGGTTATCCCCAGGCAGAACAGATTTCTATGATTGTCTCCTCTGAAAACCTCTCTTTCCTTTTTTGGCCATGGGAATCATAGCATCTCCTTTCTGAGTTTTCACCACGGTCTGTTAATACCTCGTGGACTTTTTAATTATCTGCATCATTTTTGTAGTTTGCATTTAGAAAATAAGCCTCTGAATTGCAGGAAATGTGGAACAATATTTAACTAATGGTGTGTAATAACTATTTCCTAAATGAATCATGCTATTAAATAAGCCATGTCTTTTTATTAGGATAGGATGATGGCAAAGAATCAAAGACCCACTAATTTTCTCTTACCTGAAGCCCTAAACCCCTTTGGCACATTGGCTGATTTCTGATGAATCTGAGTTCAATAGACATATAATGAACCTTAAAAACTGATTTAGTTAATAATTTCAAGAAAGTGAGAAGGCTTGGGAAATAAGAGAAATCTTTTCTTCCATAGAAATTTTATAAAATATATTTTACTTTAAAAGATTCTCTTTTGGCCTGCTATAAAGAACAAGCAATCGTCTATAAATCAAGCAAGGCTAAAGCTTATTTAATTTGGTATGCTTGGAAGTTAACCAAACTAATTTATAAGTGTCACTCATCCTTTCATTAATCCATTTCCCTGACAGGCTTTTGAAAAGAACGTAGAGACATTTCATCATCAGGTCACCTGTGGGCCATACTTAGCACTAATTGGAAATATGGCTCACCACAGGTGAGATATTAAACATAGACAAGAGCCTCTCATTGCAAAATATTCTTATTAATTTCTTCTTAGCCATGCCATCCTGACAGATCATTATGTGTCCTTCAGTGCTTCCATTTTGCTCTCCAGTGTGGAAGTTAATAGCAATCGAAACATTGACTGCTATCAAAGTAAACAGCAACCTCAGTTTCACATGGATTTCCCTTTTATCATTTCAGAGGAATGGAATGTAGATAACCACTGCAGTGAGACAGGGATTACGGTACATAAAAAAGCCCGGTGCAGAAGTCGAGGACAGTTTTATGATGACTATTTACTAGTTTGAAGATAATGAAAGTTTTTCTGAAGTACAGACTGAATAATTGTAGAGCCCATGCATAAACCTTTAATAAACTTTGCTAGTGCATGTGGGATGTAGTTGACCATTAGGGCTCTACTAGTCATGATTCATTTTGCTGGTTTATTTGGCTGTAAATGAAGTGCACCTAGAAAGAATCTCCGTGAGAATAATGTGTTTGCAAAATAGTCACTGCTTTCATCAAAGTAACTCTATATCTCAGTTACAAAAAATCACACAACTATTATAAGCTGTCAAGATACTTGGCTCAGTTCACTCATTCAAAAATATTTATTGAATGCCAATATGTGCTACTGTTCTAAGCATGGGGACTGTGGAAGACACAAAACCACGACCTTTTGGAGTATGTATGCAATGTAGTCTGTAAAGACAGAAAATCAATTAAAATAAGTAAATTTGTGAAGTGTTAGATGATGATAAATAGTATAGAGAAAAATAAATTAGAGAATGGAGACAAAAGGCAATGGAAGGTATGCTTTTAGATAGTCAGGGAATGTTTCATGAGAAGTTTACACTCAAGTCAGTACCTTGCAGTCAGCAACTGAGTGTCATCTGAGTGAAGGATGTAGCAATCAGTGCACAAAGACCCTTATCTGGAGTACCTTTGGTGGGTTGGTTATCCGTAAGGAGGTTGGGGCCTGGAGCAAGGCAAGCAAAGATAGGGTAGAAGGAGGTGAAGTAAGGAGAAGCAAGGATTCAATCTCATTAAGCCTGTATGTAAGGCGAAGGACTGCAAGTTAGTCAGGTGGGAAGATATGGGAGAGTTTAAACCAGAGGAGGGACATAACCTGACTCTCATGTGAGCAGTCACAGATGATGTGTTGAGCATAGACATAGTTATGGGGAGAGCAGAAGCAGAAAGGGCTGGCTTCCACCCATTTGTTTGTTTACTCATCTGTGCAACAAATAAATATTCAGCATCAACAAGGATTCTATTAGGAAAAGAAGAGGAGTTTTCTGGGACTCAGTTCACTCATGGAATTGAAATCCTTTTTGCAAAAGAAGAGGAACTTTTATAGCTTTTACAGAAAGGATTTGAATTCCATGAGTGATGTGAGTCCCAGAAAAGATGCCTTTCCCTTGATTGAATGGAGAATTCCATGTCCACATTAAGTACAGCATGTTTGGTTCTGGGATGTCAAATTGACTGATCAAGCAAAACGCCCAAACAGCTAGTGCTTCAACTGGTGATTTTATAAGAAGTGATTCCTTTTGAAGAGGAGGAAGACTGGAATTGTTCATCATATATTGCATTTTTATGAATATAGTTTTGATAAGATCAACTTATTTGTAGCATTTTGGAAATATAGACAGCAGGGTTGTGATAATTCAAAAGAAAAGGCAATGTGTGTGTTCAGAAAGCAACAAATGGGTTCACTCGACAGGCTATCAGAAATTGTTATGAGGGTTTTCAGATGACTGTCAGTGTTCGTCATTAATGAAAATTTTATTTATGTTCTTAAAGGTTCATAGATTCATTTCTGTTAAGAACTCTCTTTCATTTGTCTGTTAAAGACTTTGGGATCTATTATTCTATATTTACATATTTGAATTGTTTTCACCAAGTGTCAAAATAATCTTTTACTTTACTAAGTCAAATTAATATATAAAAATCTTTTAACGTAATTTTCACTTCAGTTAATTTTAAGATTCTAAATGCCACGTGTTATTTTGATTTCAAGATTTCCTTTCATGGGCTGCTCTGTATTTCTGACAATTTCTCATTTCAGGTAAACCTGTAACTACCACCTTGTATCTAACATGCTGCTTGCAAAGACATAAAAGCATTACCAAAAGCACTTTTGGGCGCAATTTGCCAAACTCTTAGAGGCATAGTGAGTTTTCTTAATAGATACTTTCTGGATCTATATTTTATACTTTTACTTGATCCAAATTGATTCTATATTTTCCCAGATCATAGGAATATTCATATTTGAATTGGAATTATGTTTAAACTCAGTTTATCAAATATCAGTAAAATAGTTTACTGGCATAAAAATGAGGGGTTGCAACTCTTGTGAAGAAAATGAATTTTTGATTTCCATTGATGCAGATTTCCAAAATAACAAAACTTCTGATATTTGCCTTGCTCTCATAAAGCACTAGAGAAAGGTGATCTGTTTTGTGAACTGTTTCCTCTTATGTTTATTGAAATCTTTGTTGTTTATAGTGGGCTCATTTACTCTCAGTATCTTCAGTCTCTTCTCCAGTTCCTAACTTTCACCTCAGTCTTTTACATCTCGGGAAATGACACAGCCTTGACTTAGCTGCTCAGGCAACAAACATGGAAGCCATCTCTATTTGCTCACCTACCTTAAATCAATCCATCACTAACATGTTCACATTTTGTATCATAAATCTGCCCTCCTTTGCTCATTTTCAGTGCCATCCCTTCCTGAACTTCATTCTCTCTTAGCTAGACTACAGCATGGAAGTGTCAGCCTAATCGAAAGTCCTTTTCCTCCACCCACTGCTCCAGAAAAACAAAACAAAACAAAACAAAACAAAAACTCTGAGAAAGAATCTTTTCTCTACATGTCAGTATTGGGGTAGGGGAGCAAACTGTTACAGTCCCATTTGAGGTTTTTTGTTTTTTGTTTTAGAACTTTTTTCTAGTCCTCTTAATGTAGAACTTTCTGAACTACTCAATCTCATGTGAAATAAATACCAATTATGCCACATGATATCATTTTAAGACTTAAAGTAAAAACAGCTCTTGACAGCGTGAGCTTTAGATGAGAGAGTACCCAGTGGTCACATAGATTTCTGAAAGGGAATAAGTTTCTTTTTAACATCAACTGGTGGATCCATTTGTTTCCACAGCTTGATTTTTATGTGACCTTCCTTGGGTTCTTTCTTGCTACAGCATTCAAACACAGAGGCCTTATTCATATTAATTTATTTCCCCAGATATTTGGAGCTGTTGATAGGAGAAAACCAGTTGGAGAAAGAATGTACTGAGAGAAGGAGTGAAGCCTGCACAGGTTCATGTATTAGAGCTTTGTGCACCTGGGAACCATAAGTCTTCGTGTATGGCTGGGACGATGGCTTTGTTCAGGGTTGGGAGGAACTGAGTGTTTCTGAATCATAAAGGGAGAGCTTTCTCACCATACTGAGGAGTTGGGATTTTATCCCGAAGGCTGTGGGGAGGCATTGAAGGATTTTATTATGTCTACTGTTGATTTTCAAAGTCTGGTAGGTTCGATTTTTTCTTCAGGTTTTGAAAACAAAAACTCTCCAAAGCTCTGCTTGAAAATACAAATCAAATCCAATAGCTTTAAATGTGTCAAGATGAAACCTACCTTCAAACTTGTCAAAATTAAATGAGGATGAAATTTGGTCAGTGTAACACTTCCTCGAATTGCTTCTCCCACACCTTCAAAAGTAATCACGGGGCACAGGCTGTGGTGATGTGGAGTAAAACTTTTAGTGATTTTTTTCAAACCAAAGGTTAGGAAAAGAAGTATATTCTCAGAAATAGATAACTACACTGCTGGTTAAAATTCTTGATCAGCAGTATCTTAATTTATAAATATAATATGAAGTGGAAAAAAATTCAGGAAAAAGGATATTTTTTCACCAAACTTAAAACTTGGTTTTCTTCTCACCTCCTACATATGCATCTTCTAAAGAGTAAGAGTTTAATGAAGTCCAATATGTTTTGAACTAGGCATTATTTTTAAAATGCAACTGAAGGATTTATAAGTAGAGACATTTATTATATTTATTAAATTGCATGCATATTCTGAGAGCATCAAATAAAAATTAAAAATAATTTCAAAAGATACTGAATGCAGAAATACCTGAAGTGAAAAATTAGAAAATGCACAACAGACTTCAAGCTCTTCTCCCAAATAATCTGTCAACTTTTGAAGGAAAATCGAGAGCTTTTCTTTAAACTGAAACAAAATTGAAAAAGTAACTAACAGTCATCTGTGATGCTCTTTGAATCTGCCCTCATCTTTTTAAAGGTATTTTGAAAAAAGTTTACCATGAAAAAAATGGAAAAATAGGTTTGAGTATTTGAAATTATTGCAATAAAATATGTTGATTGTAGTAAACCAAGAAGTGTTAGAAGCTGAAGGACCAGATGTATTTGACCCAAAGGGTGTGAGAAGCAACCAAACCCCACTCCTCACCTGGCAGCACACACTCTATCCATCCTGGGTCTCTTGCTCTGTGTATGTATCATTTGGGAAATAGGTTAAATAGCCAACAGTCATAGTCATACCCAGGTTGTTTTCCCAAATGTAAGAATGTCATCACAACTTTGTATTACCAAGGAGTCAAAGCCTAGAGGGAAGAGAGAGAGAGAATTTCAACTGTAGGAGAGGTTAAAAGAAATTTCTGAACAGCTCCAAGATTTACGCACATAATAAGGTCATGGAAAATGCTGGGATGCTGCATATAGAAGTGAGAGCAACCCATTTTCATTCATGATAAAGAAAAATATGCCAATTATTAGGCATACGTTGGTGGGGTTTACAGGCAATGGTAGTTTAGTAGTTCACTGGAAAAAAAGAACAGGCTTGGATTTGAATGCTGACTCATCTTTTTTACTGTTTTATGTAGAATAATTGTGTAAATTTTATGTTATTTCCTATGTTGACATATAAAATTGGGGTATTTATGCCTCTCTCTAGGGCAGTTATTGAGAGATCAAATTAGATAACATAGTTTATTAGCATAGAACTAGAAATACAGTAGGTACAGAACACAGTAACAGTAGGTAGCTATATTTCCAATTGACTTTAGTTCAAAGTTTGACATTTGTGAATATACTTGATTCTGTTACTTAAAGGTCTTAATATGTCCTGAATTTTCTGTGTTCCTAGGAAATCTTGGAAAGTAGAGTGGCTGATGTAATGTGTGAGTAACATGCCACTCAGAATTATTTCATGAAACATTTAACCAGGGGAAGAAGTACTGAATGGTTATATTAGTTATTTTAGAAACATACAAGTCTCTGCTCAAACCTGAATGGAATAGAAAACCAATATGTATTTAAAGATTGTTTTACTTAAAATGTAGAGTAAGTTCTCAATCCTCCTAGTGACTATATAAAAGAGAAAGTATACAACCTATTTGATCCTCAAAATTTTATCTCAACTATGAGAATGGTTTAAATGAGTAATTTTCAACTTTTTTTTAGCATATATAATTATCCCTTTCTATATTTGATTCTTTTTAAGTTTTTATTTACCATATAATCTCTGGATTATAAAATCTTTTTCTTTTAATGTAAAACTCTCTTTTCCAAAAAACACTTTTAATTTTAAAATTAATATGTGTCAAAGTTTGTACCCCTCTTTGAAATTGAACAAAGTAAAAAATATGAAATTTATGTAAGGTAAATTATTAAAAACCACTAATAATATATGTTCTAACATATTAACATCAATGCTAAATAATGTAACCTTCACCCACATAGCATATATTATATATTAAAGGGTTAATGAACAAAAAGTGTTATCCTTGTCAGCAGTACTTTAGCATATGCATCACAAATGCCAATTTATGTCAAACAATTAGTGTATTTTAAGCTTCAGGCAAGTTGAGTGCAAAAGTGCTACATTTAAGGATTAGAATCCCTGAGTTCCAACTGTATTTTTCCAATAATTTTTTAAAAAATTATTTCTCTTATATTTCAATTTTTTCAGTTTTATTGAGGTATAACTCACAACTAAAATTGTGATGTGTAAAATGTACATGTAGTGATTTGATATACACATACATTGTGAAAAGATTCCCCCCATTGAGATAATTAATATATCATCACATCATTTATTAGCCTTTTTTTTGTTGTTGTTGTTGTTGAGAACATTTAAGTTCTACTCTCTTAGCAAATTTCAGTTAAACCATACAGTATTATCAATAATAGTCACCATACTATACACTCAGTCTTCAGATCTTATTTGTCTTATAACTAAGAGGTAGTACCTTTTACCAACTTCCTCTGATTTTCTTTAACCCCCAGCCCCTGGCAACCACTGTTCTACTTTCTGTTTCTATGAGTCTACATTTTTAAAAAAAGATTCCACAAATAAACGATATCATGCAGTATATTTCAGGCTATGATCAAACAGTATCACTAATACATGTCCTAGTTTATAACTTATTATTTTTAAAAATTTATTTATGTTTATTATGGTGACATTGGTTAACAAAACCAGTAAGTTTCAGGTGTACAGTTCAACAATAAGGCATATATTAATTGCATTGTGTGGTCACCACCCATAGTTAGATTTCTTTCTGTCACCACATATTATCTCTATAATTTAATGAGGTTCTAATTAATTAATCTATGTGAATAAGTCTGAAAGCAATAAAAAGTGACCATTATTTGCATTGTTAAAAAATGTGTATGTATGCATGTATAGATCCAAATAAGACTTGTTTGAAACTTTCCTCCTCTACATCAAAGATACAATTTCCTTGACAAGTCACTTAGCATCTCTAAACTTCAATGTCATCATCAGCAAAGTGGAAGTAATAATGCAGAATCTGGAGATTTAATATGAAATGAAAGTGAAGCAGTACATCCAAAAGTAACTACCATAATGTCTAGCCCTTAAAATTTTATTCAATAAATGATAATTTCCCTTTCTACTGTACTTTACATTACAACTATGTTTGATATAATTAGTTCATACATGTCTTACAAAAGTAAAAGACAAAGCACAGATTATATTTTCAATAAGACATATAATAAATCAAAGTATATGATAAACTTCCCCGGTGTAATAAGTGAAAAAACAAATGCTATAGAAAACATGCAATTTAAATAGTAAGAAACTAGAATGGCCAATAAATGGAATGATTTTCATAGTTTTCTCATTTGAGTAGCCAGTAAATAACACTGACATGTTGTTTCACATCCACAGTGGCAAACATTTTCAATTTGGGTAATTATGTTTATCGTCGCTGAGAATAAACAGAAATTCTCATGCACTTTAGATTTACTTTGGAAGACAATTTTTACTACCTAATAAAGTTGAATATGTATACCCTTCAGTTTAGCAGTTCTATTAGAAGGTATCTACAGAATCTATAACAAATGTGCAAAATAAGACTGTACCAAGGTGAAGTAAAAAATATATAAGGAAAAAGACCCAATTCTGTCTCAGTGGTGATATGCATAACTAAGCTTAGTTTTTTCTTCATAAATTGAATATTGAAAAGCAGTAAAAATTAATGAACTACATTTTGTTTTTCTACCCAAAAACCTAAAAAGCATAATTTCATCTTAAAAATTAAATTGCAACATGATATATGTAATATAATAGTTTCAATTTCCAAAGCAATTATATATATTTTTAATTAATATCTTCTTAATATGTAAAAGCGTGGTAGGAAAGATTTTTGCCAACCTTAACATCATGAGTATGTCTGGGGAGGAAGTCAAGGAAATAGATTGGTATAAGCTTATAAATAGATCATATGTGTATAGTTTATATATGTTTATTATGCATGCTACTGTGGGTCTTATTAATATATGTAGCAATTCTTCTTGTGACTGCCAAAATATTCTGATTTATTTGGCTTAAATAAACTTAGCATTTTTTGCCATGCGATTACCATTGTTATTTAATGAAAAACCAAGTTCGTAATGATTCAGGTAGCTGATGGACTCCATTTTGAGAAACACCAATTTATCATATTGAAATTAAGACTTCAGTTATAAGCCATGATTTTTTGTCTGAATCTTAAAATACTTTACTCAAATAAAAATTATTTTGAGTTTAGTCTACCTCTGTTCATTTTGCTAAATCACCTTCTATTTAAGGTTGTATTCTTTTCGATAATGACTTTACTATTTATATGTAGTTGCTAGGACACATCTGGTGTGAAATCTCTATTCTGACTTTCAGAGTGTATATACCTAAGACAATTTCTATTGTATCATTTATAAAATTGACAAGAAATAATACTGATCAAAAGATGCTGTGAGGATTACATGAAATGACATACATAGAGCTATAGGACTGTGCTCGGCGGATAGTACAAATGCTCTATGTTATTATTATCAACTTCATCAACACCATCATTATTACACAGCAGGCCATTAAATTATTTTTTAAGTAGTTTACTCTTTCTGGTTATTAATTTTCTAAATCAATACCATAACTGAAAGTTAGTATGGTTTTGAAAGTCCTCCATGAATTCACTGTCATTTCTCACATGGTAAGCTGATTTCTTCACCTCACCATGTCTTAAATCAACCATGTTCTTCTTGGACCTACCATTTTTGACCGTTCATCATCCTTACCTACAATGTCTTTTTCTTTCCATTTGTCTCTTCTAATCATCTCCATCTTCCAAAGATTGTCTCAAATCTCATCTTGTTTACAGTTTCACTGAACTGCTTTCAGCTTTCTCAGTTGATATTTATATTGTCTATATCAGGTAACTTACTGGTAATTATGTTCTGTCTTATATTCTTCACTGATGTTTCATATTTATATCATTGCCAGAAAGTAAACTGTTTGAATCTACAGGCTGCATCTGTGACTTCTTTCATCATTTTCATAGAGCTTTATAGAAAAATGAGTAGCAGATTTTAATACATTTTGATTGTAATAACAAATAATATACTAATTTTTTTCTAGCATCTGATTGTGGCTACAACTCATTAATTAAATGAAATCTCTGCTACAAATCAAATAAAATTTATTTCAGTTAATTCGTATTATATATGGTACTGCTTTATCTTGTCCCAAGGTAAAAAATACCAGACAGAAACCTTTGAGAACTTTTTAATCTCATTATAAACATCTTTTAAATTTTTATAAATAATAATTAACATAATTAATTGTGGTCAAGTAAGACAGAGTAGGAATGGTTCTTCCTTAAGGTTATGGAAAAGGGAAGAGCTCTAGCAAAATAGATTGCTATTGCTTATGTTCTCTTTACTTTAATTAGGCTGATTTATCCTAAACTTAATCTCAGAATCTTAAAGAGAAAAAAAAAAAGATTCAAATACTTCTGACAAGAGGCCAAGTTAAAATAAAGTGCCCCCAAATAGTCATAGCAGAGTCCCACTTCTTACAAGGACAGTAGCTCTTCAAATGTAGTACCAAAATTACTATTAGCCACTGTGGGAATTAGACATTCTATTAAACAGTCTCAAAGACATTTAAGATTCTGGTCAGAGCCTTCATCACTTGTCTAATAGGATGAGAATTTAGCTTACAACGAAAAAAATGGTATCAGATTATAATTTATAATGCTGCTTAAAATATGAAGTCCAACAGCTATTTTAAGTTGGAAATATGTTTTAATAATTACCCTTCTAAACTTCTAGGAGCCATCAAATATTACTAGAACTTCTGTTCTCTTTGAGGTTTTAGAGAATTATAGTTAAGTTATAAAAAATTAAAATATTCTTTTTTATCAATGCCGAGTAGTGAAACCATAATTCTAAAAATATATTTAATTTACAGTAGATATATTTTTATACATCTATCAATCTCCTTTATACATGCAAATATTTTTAGTCTTTTCTAAATTTTATCAGCAATTTCTCTAAAGCATCAGTGTCGCAGAATATCCCCAGTGCTTGATTTCATTGCACTTTTGGAAACCAAGTATGAGGTGGTTAGCCATGTACTTAAAAGAATGGCTTTCCCAGAATGACTTATGGAAAAAGATAAATGACAAGTAAAACCTGTTAAGGCGTTGCCAAATAATGTAATCAATGAAACACCATGTAACAGAAATCTATTTTTCAGCTAATAACAGTCAGTTTTTTACTTCAGATTGGTGAACCCATGTGTGTTCTAACTTTGAGTTTTAAAGTTTAGATAGTATTTCTTCCTCCTAGCTTATAGCATAATCTGTATCCGTCTATTCTTTGTTTAATCCTCCACCATGTATTGATGAAATCAGACAATGGAATGCAAAAATGATTAAGATGCAGTTGGTGTCCTCAAGATAGGTTCATAGTTTATGTGTGTGTGTGAGAGAGAGAGAGAGAGAGAGAGAGAGAGAGAGAGAGAGAGAGAGAGAGAGAGAGATGATTACAGGCACTATTATAATTAAAGCAAAACTCAATTTGTATTTTGAATCCATATTCAAATAGAAAGAAAAACATAATCTTGATTGTATATTTGTGCTGTATTCCCTCCTTTCCCTGGAGTCTTTACTAAATCCTAGGTCCGGGGCTGTGAGTGTTGCATCAGGGGGAGATCTGTCCCCTTCATTGTCATTGAAACATGCAGGATGTCAAGGGCCCCATACTGCTGAACCCAAACATTCACTCAGCCATTTCTTCTCCTGAAGTTTTATCATCTCCCTGGGTCTCTCCCTGGGTCTCTCACCCATTGGGTAGAGACTGCTTTGTTCTCAGACGCTGCATCACTAATGTGTCCCCAGGCATTCAACCAGGGAAGCACGATGTAGCACCCTACAAATCCCATCTAATTCTCTGTTCCAGTGAATTCTCTTCTTAATTATTATGATTTTTTTCCTCAGAGATAATTTCTCTGTCCCAATGTTTTCTTGCCTCACATAAAAAAGCATAATCTCCCTAATAGGCATAAACTTTGAGTGATATAAATCCAGAGATTAATGTATTCTTTCTGTTTTCTGCTCTGCCATACCCCACTCCTTAAGAAAAGGAACCCCAAAGTATTATTTCTTTCTAGAGGATGAGTTAGAGGGGAGTTGTGCACAGAAAGAGGGAATTATTTTTCAATGTTAGAATATCACAATAATGATGGAGGATCACCTACATACAATACTAAAGAGACAATAAGGGCTTATGAAATGGCTGTATTTTTCCTGGCATTGGAAGGGAAAGTTTGTCCACCTACTGAAGAAATAGGAGACAGTTTTGTCCAAGGAAAACACTGCTTGCAGCTAACAAACAGGAGATGGAGTAAATGCTTTCCCTTTCCCCAAATAAGAAAGCCTGAATGTAGCAACAATACTATGAAATAAAATTCTGGTATGCTGATTATTTGGGAGAGGAGACAGAAGTTCAAAAGAAGGTGATCATGTCCAGCAAATGTCACTGTCACTCAGTAGTGGAGTTGGACAAGGCCAGATGGAATGAAAAAAGCGAGTTGACATCATAGATCTCATTTAGGGATTGTAGAGCAAAAGGAGTGTCCATGAGGATGAGACCCAGCCAGCAAGCCACACGCCAAAGGACCACAAAGCCCGTGGTTCTGTGGAGCCAGAAATCCTGACAATCTCAGTCTAAGGATGTTTCCACTTCCTCCATTTAATCATGAGGAGTCAAAGAAATCCGTGAAGCTGTAAGCCAGCAGGATTCAGCCATTTAGTGAACTAAACAAGATTTTCTATAAAATGCAGATTGGTGGTAGAAAATTAAGCTGCCCGCTACCACTCCTGCTTTATTCTGAGTTTCATGACCTTTTTCCCTCCTGGTACCTGAGATATTTAGACCATGACAATTTTAATCTCCCCTTTCCTTATATTTCCAAGTAATCTAAATTTTGTGTATTGGTATATTTTCTCTTAACATTGTTTATTTCAAATTTTATTTTAAGATTATATATATATATATGTATATATATATACACACATATACACATACTTATATATATTTAAATTTTATTTTATTTCAAGTATACAGTACATTGGTTAGACATTAATATAGTTTATAAAACGATCCACTTAATTGTTCTATCTCTCTCCTGGCTCTCTCTACCTAGCCAATATATTAATGCTCACTACATTCACTATGCTGTGCTCCTCATCCCTGTGACCATCTATTAACTACTAATTTGTACTTCTTTAACCCTTCACCCCATTTTCCCAGCCCCCCAACTCCCTCGCCTCTGGCAATCACCAGATTGTCCTCTATATTTGTGAGTGTGTTTTATCATTAGTTTGTTCTTTTTGTTCCTTAGATTCCACATGTAAGTGAAATCATATGGTATTTCTATTTTCCTGTTTGACTTACATATGCAAACACTATCAGAATATTTTACATATCTGGTACCGATAATATAGATTTTATCCACCTCTCATGGGATTGAGGATTGAAATTTCCTGAAAAAAAAGTTTCAATAGGTCATGAGAAAAATGCATTTGTAAACCGGTGCCTTAACTTATGATTATGAGAAGGGAGACTTGGGGCATTAAGAATTTATTTTTATTTATTTACTTATAATTTTTTTCAAAAATTTTTTCATCAAAATATATTTGACATATAACATTCTATAAATTTAAGGTGTAAATGTTAATTCGATACATTTGTAAACTGAAGAATTTCTTTTTAATTTTACTGTTTTCATACTATTAAATCAGATAGACATTTGTATTAAATGATCTCACAAAAGAAGATAAAATTTTTATTTCTGACATTCCATTTACTTGAAGATTCAGACCTGGAGAATTTAATATTGTTACTATGTTTTTCTGATTTATTTCATTTTAACACTTTCTCTTTACCACAGAAACACTTTCAAACTGGTTTATTTTAATGCTTTTCAGTTACTTAAGGGGCAATGATTGACTATTTGACAGATACTTCCACTTTTGAGGTCATAAGCTTTAATGCTGGGGAGCGCACGAACACTCTATGGTATTGCATTACTTGTGTGCGATAATACTGATAGAGTTGTTGAGATCACAGATAGACTGCATGCTGACTAATTAAAGACTATACACCGCAGTCAGAGAGGGCACCTGCTTTATGTTTAGCATTGCTGGGGGAATCTAGGCTCTGCTTCTTCTTAGTTTTGTGTAAAGTTTCTTAGCAACCTAAAGTCCCAGTTTCTGCATATGCGAAAATTAAATGATGTAATGCATGCAAAAGCTGTTCTCAGGATCTGGTACATAGAAGAGGGATGCTATCTTAAAATTATGGACTCAGAAGATCGGTATTTTAAGTGTTTTGCAAATGAGAATAGTTAGCTTTCAGACACAGTGATTTTTGTTGTTCTGTGTGTGGGGGGGGGTTGGTGGTGAGTGTATGTATTTTCTTCTTTACAAGCTTCATGGTATGGATGATGCCAGTCACGGATAGCAAAGACATGGTGTAATGAAGGGTATTTGGTAATTTTTTTTTCAAAAACCATGATTATATGTCTGTTTTCCTCCTCCACACTTAAATTCCTACCTGGTTTATTCTCATGCTGCTGATGTCATTTGATGATAAATTTAGACTAATAAGCCCCATGGAAGCAAAGATCTTCATACATTAATTATATTCAGTTATATCTGCATATACTCTTGAAAAGCAACTCAAGGAATTGACAATTTCTTGCACAAAATGTTCTGTGTGCCACACTTCGTAGTAGAAATAAATTTGTGGTCATTTACACCAGATACACACACACACATATGTATGTGTATGTATGTAAATGTATATGTGTGTATGTGTGTGTGTGTGTATAACAAAATGCAGTAATTTTGCATCTAAAATATTACTTGGCCTTTAAAATCTAAGAAAATGAACTGTGTGTCATCATAATTTTATTATCTCGCAGCAGTGAACTTCATAGAGTGTAAAGCTTATATCTACAGAGTACACATTCATGTACTTAGATGGGACAGAAGAAGCAAATGCAGGTTGTCCTGTTCAATCTTCATAGCAATCTGATGAGGTGTTTCTGTCCTCAGGGAACAAGCCAGGAAATGGCTTGGGAGGCAGGATGGATTGGTCGGGGTCACAAGGCAGGCACGGCCCACAGTCAGACTCAGAATTCTGAGAATCAGAATCTGGCAAATTCTTTTCTTATTCCTTTTGAAGTTATCTTAACACTTCCTACTATTTTTATGTAAAATGATTTAATATCTTTTAACTACAAATTGAAAAGCACGAAAGAATTAGCTTTGGTGTGCTTTGGCTCCCGGAATTCCCATCTAATCCTGTGTCACACTCTTGATGTTTCAGATCAGTGATTGCCAAGAAAACCCCATAGACTTGATTACTGTCTTTAATCATGCACTTTCTTATGTGACTTTCAAAGTCTGGAAGGGACTCTAAGAGACTATTCATAGGGACAATGTGTGCTTGTAGGATAGCAGCAGTAAAAACAAAAGAGTGGGTGGTGTTTCTGTGTTATTTCACTTAGCATAATACCCTCTAGGTCCATCCACGTTCTTGCAAATGGCAAAATTTCATTTTTTTTAATTGCTGATTATTCCTGTGTTGTGTGTGTATCATGTCTTCATTATCCATTGAACACCTGGGTTGCTTCTGTATCTTGGCTATTGTAAATAATGCTGCACTGAAAGACAAATACCATATGATTTCATTTATATGTGGAATGTAAAAGAACAAATGAACAAACAAAACAAAACAAACAAACTCAGATACAGACAACAAACTGATGGTTGCCAGAGGTGACAGGGTGGGGGTGAGTGAAATAAGCCAGACAGAAAAAGTTGAAAACCACATGATATCACTTATATATGGGTTATAAACCTGAAAACAACAACAACAACAAAAAAACATGAAAAGCAAGCAGAGACTCACGGATATGGACAATAGACTAGTGGTTAGCAGAGGATGGGCGGGAGCGGGGAGGTAGATGGGGGAAAGGGGGTCAAATACGTGATGACAGAAAGAAATCTAACTATGGGAAGTGACCATACAATACAAAATATATATGACTTACTATTGAATTGTGCGCTTGAAACTTATGGAATTTCGTTAACCATTGTTACCCTGAAAAAAAAGATAAAGGAGAAAAAGAAGTAGAAACTTCCTTTTATAAAATATATGTCATTGAGATGTGCTGTATGGCATAAAGAATACAGTTAATATCATAACAACTTTGTATGATGACAGATGGTTACTAGACTTATTATGGCCGTCACATTGTAAGTTATATAAATGTTAAACCACTTCTGTTGTACACCTGAAAGTAATATAATATTGTATGCGAATTGGAGTAGAAAAATGAGACCATGTCACTTAAAATAACTACAACTCTTTCAGTCTAGAAACTTGCTCTTTGTAAATTTTCTAATTACACAAAATATAAGGTAATCTCTAACTTTTAATATTATCTTCGAAAACATAGGACCACTTCGATAATCTTTAAATTATTTATTTTTATGAATGCACTGAAGGTGCAAGGAAGTGTAAATCTGTTGCTTTTGACATATGATTTTATTTAATTTTATAATTAATAATTATTAGCTCTCATTCTTGCCCCATTTATTAATAGAATTATCTTCAAAAAACAACAATGATTAAAGACAATTTAATTAGAAATAGATTAGTAAACTGATATCACTAGATTTTTCATTCCTTTTCAACTATTAAATCAAAATGTACTCTAAGCCGTTTTATGTATCTAGAAATATCCACTGTATTATCCACTATAAAGTATAAGATGACAGTATTTTAGACTTTGTAGATTAAATTGTGTAATTCATGCATTTTCTAAGAATCTGAATGACTTTCAAATGAGCCAGCTACTTTATGTTAATCCTTCTTAGAAAATAAGTGGAAGAAATATGCTGATTCTTTTCTTTACATTAATACTTCCACATAAGATCCTATTAAATATATACTCCCCTTTATTTCATTAATTGGAGTGCATTATTTCCTAGTTCTTTCAGAATTAACAGTTTGGCAAAAAGTATCCAAAATGACCTTGTCTCCCTCCCCGAGCCAGAGATAGCATTAAAGTTTCAAATCCTAGAGAAGCTCACAGTCATTGTAGAAAGAAATTCACTGATGTAAAATGATTTATACTAATGAAGTGTTTGTTGATAAGGATGTGCTTACGGAATCTGTGGAGAGCCCCTGAAGGAAATCCACGTGTGCTACTTATCATTGAAATTTAATATTGTTTAGGGTTGATTATTTGCATTCGACAATTTTTATTCTGCCTATAAATATTTAAATTATCTAGATGTAAAGAAATGGAAATGGTCATGTACTCTTTCAGGGGATATTAAGCATCCATGGAAATACATCAAATAAAATATTTATGAAAGAGAGACTAGTTCTTTGTGTAAGGAGGGAATTTTTAGGTAAAAATTATTATTTTGACTTATATGTCATGCAGATTAGGCCTTTGCTCAAAATTGGCACTTCAGGTCAGTTTGTCACCTGCACATGAAGTGATTATGCAGGGGAGATCTTTAGTAAGAGGATTGCTTGGCTGTTTTCATTTCAGCTGAAAATGCCCTTTAATGTGACAGGTTATATTGATGTCAGCTTTGAAAGAGCAAAGATTAGGAGCAGGAGACTTCTCTACTTATTTCTTTGAATTTTGAATAACCACAAACAACATTATAATCCTAAGAAACAGACTTTTAAAATGTGAATGTCAATAAAAAAATGAAAAGATCTAAAGCAGGAAATCACTTTAGTTATGAAAAAAGATAATATTTTAGAAAGCACTTCGACATCTGTAAAATGGTCTACAGATGTAGGCATCATAATGATTGAAACTGATTTGGATTTTCTATAGATTTTCCTATAAATAACTCATTTTCCGCCTGCTACTTTCTTTGTAAGTGCTTCCTTGTGGATTAAGTAATAGGGATTTGAAGGCAAATTTTAAAAAATCTTTTAAAAATTAAATTTAATTGGGTAACATGGGTTAATAACACTCTAAGTTTCAGGTGTATACATCATCTGTATATTCCATTGTGTGTTCACCACCCAAAGTCCATTCTCTTTTCCTCACCGTATATTTACCCCTTTACCCTCTTTATCCTCTCCCTACTCTGCTTCCCCTTTGCTAACTACTGTACTGTTATCTAAATATGAGTTTGTTTGTTTGTTTTGTTCGTTTGTTGCTTTTTGTCTTCTGTCCCACATGTGAATGAAATCATGTGTTTCTTGTCCTTTTCCTTCTGACTTATCTCACTTAGCACAGTACTCTCAAGTTTCATCCATGTTGTTGCAAATGGCAATATTTCATCCTTTTATGGCTGAGTAATGTTCCATTGTATATATGTACCACCATGCTCTATCTGGTCATTGGTCGAAGAACACTTAGGTTGTTTCTATGTCTTCATTATTAGTGATGCTACAAATAATACCTCAGATAAGGGGCTAATATCTGAAATATATGAAGAATACATACAATCATCAACAACAGAACAATCCAGTTAAAAAATGGGCAGAGGACCTTAACAGAAACTTTTTCCAAGAAGACATACAAAAACAACTAACAGACATATGAAAAGATACTCAGTAATAAAATACTTATTATTAAAGATATATGTACCCCTGTGTTCACTGAAAGCAAATTTTTAACCTTTAATTATTTACATATACTTCTTGTATATGTGTTTCCCTCCACTTCCGTATGTTGAAGCTCCCACCTCCATTGTGATCATCGGGTTCAGATGAGGTCGTGATAGTGGATCCCTCATGATGGAATTAATGCCTTTATAAGAAGAGGAAGAGACACCAGAGCTCTCTTTTTCTTCCATGTGAGGACACAGGGAGATAGTGATGTCTACATGCCAAGAGAAGAGTTTTCAGCAGAATCTGACCAGGTTGGTACCCTGGTCTTAGACTTCCACCCTCCAGAACTATAAGAAATAAATTTCTGATGTTTAAGCTACCCAAACTATGAACTTTACTATGACAGCCCAAGCTAAGTAATACACACCGACAATTTGACTAAGAGATGTAAGTCCTATATAATTTCAGTAGTTTAAAAGCATCAAATTTAAACTTGTCCCTTTAAAAACTATATTAACCACTAAAAACAGTAATATGCTTCAAGTTTATACAAAATTAAACCTCAAAAAACATGAAGTTTGTTAAATCAGTGCATGGAATTTGATTATTTCTATTATAGAATTTAAAACATACTAAATGTCATTTTAAAAGATGTTAATTTTACAAATAGTATATTTAGAGAAGAATTTAAGTTGCACTTTATTTTTTTAGATAAAATGTATTACCTGGAATAAAGGAAATTGAAAGAAAAATGATAGATAGTTTAGAAAAATTTTTATAAACTAAATCATGAATTTACAACTACTATAGACATTACATTTCATTTTCTAATTCTTATATATGTTTGAAATGGGTCAAAATGAGAGAAAGACCTTAACTTGCCATCCTATGCCAATTATGTTAAATTATTAAATGGAATAATGGATATATGTGCCTCTTTGGTTGTAATAATGACAGTTATCCAGATTGAATGCCTGTTTTCATTGGAATTTTACATATAAGATCTCATTTTTCATCACACCAATGTTGGAAGAAACCCTGTAGTGATTTTACAGAAAAGAAAAAGAAATGATGTGTAAGCCTGGCATTTCAACTCAGCTGCCTGACTAATAATGCTCATACTTTTCTCAACATATCTCTTAGACATTTTATTAAAGCTTCAAGTTTTGGTCTTCTTAAAATGTATGAGTGAAAATATTTTTAAAACTTTGACATATATCCAAAATGTACATATGTGATCATTACATATGGGTTTATCATCATTTAATGCATATAATTATAAAGTAGGGAAAAAAGCATTCAAGAACAGCATGGAACTGGCTACAGCTACATTTGTAGCCAATGCAAAAGAGACATTTTATTTTCAGGAGCTATCTATAGCTGGTAGCAACACTCCCGAAACATTTGGGAACATTTTTTGCCCAAAGTTAGGTTAGAATTTATTACCTTCATTCAATTTGGCTTCCCCATTGTAACCTGAACATGTTTATTTCTATTCTAAAAATTTGCTCATGCTCTTATACTTTTTCCTCCTCTTCATTTCCTCTTTCCTCTTACATATGGTCACTCTTGACTAATAAACAAGATATACATGCTCTCTACCATCACATTGCTTACAGTACATTTTTTAGAGTAAGTGAATAAATGAACGAATCAGGAGTGTTGTTACAAGCTACCAAAACCTGTCCTTTAAGTTGTCTCTTCAGGCACAGCTTTTCCTCTCTTTAGTCTGTTACTCTCACTGTACTCTGCTATCATTTATAAAGACATTTCTTGCTGCCTTATCAAATAATAAAGTGTTTTCCTCATCCTCATGTGTTTCCCCATTTCTGAAATGAAATATCAGTCACTTCTCTCAGGTAATCATTAATGAACCTGAGAGATTAATTTTGTTTTCCCTAATTGCTTAAACTCCTATCATACTGTATACCTTTCCAGCACATTAGCACCAATAGTTAATTGAGTGGCTACTGTTTTAATGTCTTTAATACTCAGTTACTTCACGAGGACCAGACTGTATGCCTCCAGTGCTTAACACAATGCAGTGAATATCCAAAAACTGAATAAAGGATTCATTGGTGAATATAGGAGAAAACTTATTACAAGTGAGATGATACAACTGGAAAAATGCAAACATGGTTATTAGATATAGGAAACTTTGTCACGAGGATGGCATCAAGATGCTTTAGATAAAAAATAGTGTGGTAATAGGAAATATGCAAGTCAAATACAAGCTTTGCTTCATACTTGATGAAGGATGGGGTACAATTGATGTTGATCTGTGTGTATGCAAACTACACTTCCGTACAGCAAGCAAACATTAGTTGCAGCTGGCCGTAGATCGTTTTGTCCATGGCATAAGAAGAAGTCCAATTCGTAGCCAGTTAATATTGAAATCAACTATTTAGGGCCTTTCAGATAATCAAAAAATATGGGAAATTGATCTTCTTTATTTTTCTGCTACTAAGTCAGTAATTCATCTACTACATTTGTGTCTTCCACCTCTCTCTCTTGTTTATAACATTACTGATTACTGTGTTTCTTGTATATAAAATACATGCAAATATATATGCATCAACTCTCTACAGGTATTCTGTGTCATTTAATATTGTGTATCAGTATAGTTTGGTAGAATTTGTCCTGTTCAGACTTCTGGAATGATATTTTTTTCACTGCATTGGTTTTCGATCACATTAATCAATCAGGGCAGTCACACATGCTCAAACTGACTGCCTGAAAATGTCACCTTTCATGAAGCACACACATTTACAGATTAGGAGAACTTTGGTGCTTTGATTTATTTTAATTATAAAGAGAGCATATAGCTTTCAACAGGTTTATCTAGATTCTCTTCTGTTTCCTGAAAATGGGTTTCATTAAAGTTAATTAGCTCATTTTAGTCTTATATACTACTGGAATTAAGACATCTTTAAGTAACCCAAGAAAATCAGCATTTTTAAAGCTTGAAGGTTCTAAGAGAAGTGGAATAGTTTATAAAAATCTGAGCCAAATTGTTACTATATCAACTTGAAATTGCACAAATATGCAAGTGTTATTTATACTACTTAGGCACAGATGGTATAAGCCTCAACAATGTGCATTTTTTTAGAGTATTGTATGACTAATTAAGTTCAGAGTTTAAAAGCTTACCCAAGATGCTTGAGGATCCAATGGATTTTTTCAGTTGCTCTTAAGTATTATTTCATAGTAAGTTTTTTAAGGGAGCTGATGAATTCTTTAGAAAGAAGACTTGGCTGTGTTCAATTATCATTATTTTATTCTGAAAACAAAAATAGTCAGGGACCAATCAACATCAGAGATTATTAAAATATTTTCATTGAAAAACTGAATTTTGATGGATTTAAGTATAATTTTAGGGCCTTCACTTCTTCTTATCTGTCAGTATTTTGTCAATTCTAGAATTTGCTAAAATGTTTTCTACTTTTTATCCTAGTCAGATACCATGTAAATATTTATTAATATATTGATAAGAAACATTACCATTTATAGTGATTGTTGGAAACTGTCAATACAAATAAAGAAAAGTAGATAAAAATAACTCTGACTGAACTCTCTTCACTGTCTTTGGTATATTTCTGTATTACCAAATTCGTATTATTTTTTAGTGGATTTGTGTACTGATGCACTCATTAGATGCTTAAACATGTAGTTATTTGAAGCTTAATATATGTAGAACAATATATCTGCTGTTTACTAATAACATCAAATTATATGGAGTTACTACTTTCAGGAAATTTAGTATCTAGTAGTGGAAACACAACAAAGACTTTTAATAATTTACAATATGAAGCATTATTGCTAAGTGGGAAAAGTATGATTTGCGGCATAAAATAGCTCTTTATTTGTGTCCTGAAGCTGACACTCACTAGCTGTGGGGATTTAGCTTCAGTTTCTTCTCTAATCAAAGTATGATTTACACTATCTTCCTGAAAAGGTTGCTATAAGAATTAGAAATAATTTATAGAGTCCCTAATCTAGTGCCTAGTAAGTACTCAACAATATTTTAAATGTTATGAGGGTAGTATGTGCCATCTGTTATGATTTTATAGGTCAAAGAAGTACAAATGAATTATATAGTAATATGATATTTTGTGTAACTACTCATCTAAAAATGAAATTTAGAAGGCATACTATTTTATAGAGGGAATGTATTAGAATATATATAAAACACAATTAAGTGTTTCATAAATATTATTTTTTTTCTTCAGTATCCTTATGGAAAATGTCGGTTTTTCTTATATAATGTAATAGATGCAGTAGAAAATGTGAGGAAACCTGAACTAAGACCAGATTATGATAGAATTCTTTTTACTTTTGTATTTTCACTCATCTTAGTTTTAGATTTTACTTTTCTCTATGCAGTTTAAACACAGAAAATACTAAGATATTGTTTGAGATCATCAAATTTTAGTTCACTGAATTTAAAATACATATTTATTTCGAGAGTGGTGTACCTTTAAAATGAATATTACCATATATAATATTATTATAAAAGTTCTTTGAAAAAGTGTTACTAGAGGTAATAAAAATGCAAATAAGTTGAAACAGGTTACAATGTAAAAGATTAATAAACTTATAAAATTGATTACAAAATAATTAGAGAATTAATTACAAATAAGTAAACAATAGAAAACATAAATTTAACAAGGGGCTATGGTGAAAAAATATGCCAGTAAATTTTACAATTTTATATAAATTAGAAATGCCTGAAAAAAATTACCAAAATGGACTCAGGGAGAAGTAATGATAGTTTCAACAAAATCAGACAAAACTGAACTAAACCCACTTGACTGATAATCCCTGTGGTTCTTGAAAAGCAGTTTGATGTACACATTAAGAGCATGGATTTTGGAGCTAAACACCCTGGGATTAAATTCTTGCTCTATCAGTTGCTAGCTATGTAGACTTAGATCTTAGATTAGTGTCTGACACACTCTTACCACCATAAAATGTTGTTGGCTATATCCATTGAGAGTCAATTTTACAACCATGATAAGTATGAAAAAACAAATGCCTACAAGTACAAAATTATGTGTTTATTACCTATCAGAGATATAGGCTGTGTAGTTTAGGAGTCACAAATAAGTGGTAAAATAATAAAAAAAATCCAAGGACATTTTACTTACAAAATCAGGGTATTATCTCTAGGAAGCAGGGAAGTAGGTAATTAGAAAAGGCTACCCATGGAAATCAGGCATTATTCTAAAATCAGGCACTGTCTATCCTGTGACCACTTTGTAATTATTCCTGTTGCTGTTCATATATCTTATGCACTATTCTGAAGTTATATCTCAAAATTAAAAGGGGGTAAGAAATTGATCCTGGGAAATATTTAAAACTAAAGAAAATAAACATAATACTACAAACATTATACAAAGAAAAATTATCCATAAAGAAAAACAATTATTTTACTCCTAATGCCAAAGAAGGAACATAAATTTTAAATTTGAATGAGAAACACTTATGATTCTGTGGTGCACCAGTGCCATCCTTCTTTCCTGCCTCATTCACTTTCTATTCCATAGTTCATTTCAATAATACTTCCCCACATTCAAAAATCCTGACCTTCCAATGTTTTATTCTACCTGTACGGCAATAGCCTAGTTGCAGACAATCCACACCTATCTAATTTCCTGTCTTTATCTGGAAAGCTAAGATGTTCTGGAGAAATTACCATGGAAGCTGATCAGATTTTGAATACTAAAATACTCAGCAACCTCAAAAGCACTTAAAAATACCAACCATTTTATTATATTTCTTTTTTGTCTTTTTAAATTTACTGGGGTGACATTGGTTAATAAAATAATATAGTGTTCAAGTGTATAATTCAATAATACATCCTATGTATGTTGCATTGTATGTTGACCACCCGAAGTTTGTGACCTACTCTTGCCATCCCATAAGAGCTATTTCAAAGCTTTCGTACATATTTTTAAATTCCACCCACCTCAAGCCTCCTATCCTCAACAAATGATTTGCCTATTAATAATAGCAATAAAATAGAAGAAATCTGAACAGCCTTATTTTTTGATGTCAATCATGCACAGTCTTTCTCTGAACTCATTATATTTGTCACTTCTATAAGAATGGAAAGTTGTCACTCTCTCATGTAAGACTAATCTCTCCCCATGCTTTTGCGGGGGTTTTCTCTGTGTTTGTAGCAAGGATTTTAAAACAGTAAATATAAAAGTAAACTATTTTGGATATAAAGTATCTTTTTTAATTTAAAAAATAAATGTAACAGTAAAATATCACACTTTAGAGATTTGTGTTCTGACTATATTTTGTTATATTATCTATATCATCAGAAACGTCTATAGTACATATTTCATATATTTCAAAATTGAGAATACTTAGTTTTCACAGAGCAAAAGAAAAAGTGAAGGTATTTTTGTCATTTTTCATTTTTTTTTTTGTAGTTAAAATCCAGTAGTATGTAGGCAGCCCGCATGATAAAACAAAAAATGGCTTGGAAACATATTGAGAAATTCTAATACTTAATTTTCACTGACATTCTATCTTAATTATGTAAATTACCATTTTACTTAAATGAAAAACAAAATGAAATCGAGGACGTTTTAAATAAAGTGATTACATAATTCATCTTTAATATATACTGTGCATTTTAATTTGATGTAATACAAAATATAGGATAAGAATATTATTTATAGAATTATGGGTATTGGTGAATACAGGAATGGGAGATAGATACTAAAAATACCATTAAACATTTAGGATAATATTCAAATTGTCACTTCTTTGATATTAGAGCTAAGATTCTAAAATATTTAATGTTTTAACAACAAACATTATACTATTCAGTTTTCAGCTATAGTATACGATATACTACTCTCTATCATAGCACTTTAAATAATGTTATATATTTAAACAGACAAAAATCCCTTTATAAGAGGCTCATCTATTTCGTTATAACTTGTCTATTCACTCTCTATTCAGAATCCTGATGCCAAGAAGCTTACAATTTTCTTTATTTCATTTCTTTCATATCAAAGAATTTCCAGGTCCAATATTCAAAAAAAATAATCCTTTCCCATTGCTTTTACTGATAATGTCAGTTGAGATTTCATGACAATGTTTATGGATAATCTCTGCTACCTAATACAGCATTGATCTTTAAAGCAAATTGTATAACAAACTGGTAAAACTTTATTCTTCTTATTAGAGGAGGGGCCATTGTGTTACCTGTCATAGATCATTGATTTCAGATATTTTTTATACAGCATGAACTCTTCCTAAACACCTATCGATTACAATATATTATATTCGATTACAATATATTATATTCAACTTGCCTATAGACTCAAGTTTATTCATGTACAATTATTGACTTTTGACTGTGATAGAAAGATCTTGTTTTAGGACTTATGCATCAGTACGAAAATTGTAATTATAGAAAATAACAAAGAAAATAACAATCAATACTTCTATTGCTGAAAATTAGCAAGTGTCACCTTCTTGAAATGTTTGCTTTGAGTCTTCTTTTTTTTCCTTCCCTTCCCTTCTCCTTTCCTTTCTTCCTTCTTTCCTTCCTTTTTTCTTTTTTTTCTTTTTCTAACCTTTACTTTGTGAACAACATCACTCTATTGTAAAATTGATATGTTTACATATACATTTGAATATTTATCAAATTACACGCTTACCTTGTATCCATGAATCTATATATTTATATCTATATATTTGAATATTTTTATCCGATATTCCTGAAATACTATATGTGGCTTTAAACTGCAGTTTCAGAAATTTTTTGCTGCTTATTTCTGAATTTTTCTTGTATTGTCGAATAAGCCAGTTTCCATGTGTTGACTTCTCTATTCCACTGACATCAGTTAACTTTCTCTTGGATCATCTTAATCCATCATTCATATGTATTAGATTCTTTCCAATTACTTTTCTAACATCTTAATATGTATTCAGAGTGATAATCTAGAGCCACTTTTTCATGTGATTATTTTCATTGTTTTTTATCCATGCTGGTTCTGATATATTTATTATTTTTGTGTGATAATCCTAGTTGGGTCTTCACATTTTTTTAACCCTTGTTTGAGCTGTGTTTTTAATTTTCTTAAAAAACACACACATAAATAAATACACACTCACTTATTCTATAGCATGTATAGGAAGAGCCAATGTTGAGAAAATTCCTGTTCCTTTATATATAATTTCTTCAAATTCAGTACTTTGGCTTGATATCATGATCTTTGTCTCATGGATGCTGTATTACATTTGCACAACTGCTACGCTTCTTCGTTTTTTTATCTATAACAAGTGGCTTTGTTCAGAATTTGATCAAATATGATATAGGGATTTTGCTAGTTCTTTCCAATATATCTGAAAAAGTTTTTTATTATCCTCAGCAGTATTTGTGTCTCCTTGTTCTTTTGTGGCTCAGTGGATTGTTGAGGGCAAGGGAAGATGGAGAGTCAGCTGTGCCTTGGAGCCCCCCTGTCAGAACACTGTTCTGCGTTCTTGTAAACATCCTCTACCAATGTTTACTGTATCATATTAGGGATGTAGTCCATCTCCATGTGGGGATGAACCTAATTCTGTTATTTTCCTAATTCACCCTGAAATCCTGCTCCTTTCACTTCTGCCTTTTTGTCACTACACCCTTTTTTCCTCAGTAATAGTTTTACTGGTTCTTCCTCTGATAAACATCCACCTTGTTTTTCTGTAGAATTTGGCTTATTATCTATAATTTTTTAGATAATCAGATCACCAGGAAATGGCTTATTAATCTATCAGGAATCCAATTGAGGAGAACTTTTCTTTAGAATCTATCATTTTAAAAATATTTTTATGTTATTATAGCTTTTCCCCCCTAGTTTATGATGCTAGATTAACTTTTTTCCATTTTTTTTTCTGTAGATGAATATTTTCGTTGGAGGCTTAGGAAATTGTTTAAAATGTACAGAAGCTAGTTAGTGGGTAGTTCAGCAGTTCAATACAGGATTTCGAATTCTTAACATCATAATAACCAAGCCAATTTAGTCAAATATCTTAACATTTTTGCCTGTAATAACTTCTTCAGGAATATTAAATTCATATTAAATTAATATTAAGATATGAATTTTATTATGACTGTATTTGGCTACATTTTTGGATAATAATTCTTAGCAAAATAGTTAACAATAGAGCAAATAAAATTATATAAATAATACATATATGTTTTCTTATTTAGAATTAAATAATTTTACATTTATATTAATAAAGGAATATTTATCATAATGTAATGAAATGGCATTTATATTACTTGTATTATAGTCATCTAAATTGTTCCTGTAAAATCTACTTCCAGAATAAAATTATTAGAGCATGAACATAATAGTAAGTAAAAAAGCAAATTATATACACCACTATGCACTCTATGATGCTATGGTTTTCTTTTAAAGCAAATTAGGAATAAGAAAAAAATGTGAAATTTATTGAAACAACTTCTTAGAAAATTTCTGTTTTAATTATCTACAAATGTTAACACCAAGTCCAGATTGGACCTTTTAGGCAAAAGCCATCTGGTTAGAGGGTCTCCAAGTTACCTGTGTTCTCAGATTGTAATTCTGTCCATCAGTGGCATATACTCCAAAAAACGACAGAAAGGAAAGTCAGAAATTATTACCTGAGTTGTAATTTTAAGGAAAATTATCTCGTAGAGAATAGTAGAAATGGTTTGTTTCAAACTGATATTTATTAAAGATATATTTTGTAACAAGAATTATAACATATAAAAAAATTATATAGTACAAAAAAGTCTGCCTTCACAAAGACTATGTAGTAGAAAAAGAACATGATAACGACCCACAGCTATCAAATAAAGTGATGAAAAGAAATAGACTACTGTGGGTGTTTAGTTCAATAGCATTGAGATGAGGAAATCAGCTAAACCATAGGGAGAAAAAGGCATTTGATATAGGTCTTAAAAATTGGATAGAATTTTCAGAGCAGTTGAGAAGACGGTTGCATTCTCAGTGAAGAAAATAACATGAATAAATTTAGGGAAGTTGAAAAATCAAACAACACATATAAGAAACACTGTAAGTTTTTGGAATACAGTGGAACATGGTGCAAATTTTTATTATACAACTTTTATATTCCTGTTTCTACAACAGCTTGTGAACTGCTCAAGATCAGGTACCATGTCTTCATGTTGTTTCTATTCTCCAGAACATAAAATATAGGTTCCCAGATGCAGGGCATTCAATGAATGAATAAATGAAAGAATAATTGAATTATCTCTAATCCTGCTACAGAACATCTGGCTACACCAGGAAGTAGGAACATTTCTCCCTTCCATTTCTTAAATCTTACAATTGTTTCTAGACAACATTTTGTTCATAATTCAAAATGAAAGTAGAAGATGCAATGATTATACATCTGTTTAATTATCATGTACATTCTTTCGATGATACAAATTGCCCATTCTTGAGAAACGAGCTGAGTACAATGTATTTTCAGTCTGAGAGAAAGCAAATAGAAACATCAGTGTCACATCATCCTGGTGTCCTGGTCTGTATTGTGCAGACAGGATTTGCACTGCTGAATAGCTTTCTAGCTCTGTGGAGTATTTATCAGTAATGAATACTTTTTGAGCATACTAAATTAAGACTTTAGCATATGTCATATAATTCAGAATAATCTAGTCTCCTTTTGTAGTTGCCAAGTAAGCGTCTCTCCCCCAAACCCCATTTATGAAGTAGGTAGACAAACTTTTATATTTTATGTTAAAAAAAGTGCCAGTATTTGAAGTCTTTGGGGATGTTTTTCCCATTGACTGTTCCTTCTGATTCTCACTCATAGTGCCAACCCAGTACCCCTGTTTTGGGAGTGGTCCTCAGTGCTGTTTATTTTTTTTGGAATTTTTTTTAGCTTGAATTTGATTTCCTCTAGGTAAGGTGTGTGTGTGTGTGTGTGTGTGTGTGTGTGTGTGTGTGTGTGTAATGTTCTCACTACCATTAAATTAAATTTCCTGCTGCAGGTTTTTTTTATATCACACAATCAACTTAATAGAATTTATGATGGCAAATCAAAAAAATTTCTCTGTCTTTGTTTATATTAGGAAATCTGATGCAAACCTCATGTGAAAAGTAGCATGACTGATTTCTCTGGGGGATATATATATAAATTTTTTTTCCTTTCCCTAAGTAACAAGGTAGAAATAGTTCAATTTTTCTTCTATATTTTTTCTATATTTTTTTCTATATTCTTTTATAAACTAAAAGTTTATAGACTTTTTAGTTCTCTATTTTAGTTTGTTTGTTTCTAGAAATTCTTCATGATGAGGTGTCAGACTTTACCTCTAGAATCTTCCCACTGCTTGTGGCGAGAAAAAGGGAGCTCAAGGATTCCATGGTCTCAAGGAACTTTAAATCAGAATCTGTCTTTGTCCTCACTTAGCTTCCTGTTTCTACTTTTGTTTGTTTGTTTGTTTGTTTGTTTGTTTTGGGGACCTACAGCCTTCTTTCTTTTATGCCAGCTCAACTGCAAGCAAGATTCAATGTCTTATCTACCATCTGATTATTTTATTTATGGGTCTTGTTAGGGATACTTAAAGTGTCATCTTCTAGAAAATGTAAATCCCTCACAGTTTATATCATCATAACTTACAATTATGTTGTCTACTTTTGACTTGAGGTGCTGTTGGCTTTTGCCCACACCCTATGCAATGAGGTTAGCAACCTTTCTAGTGTATGCATCATAGTATTTCCCGAAAATAGCCCAGAGCTTTGTACTTAGTAAATATAGACTATATTTATTAAATGATTGAATCCATAATTTTATAAATTTCTTTTTTACTTTATATAATTATTCTTCTACTAATAAAAAATTCATTTGAACCATTTTCATTGCTGCATAAAAAGTATACCAGAACAGTTTAATTCATTCTCATATTGTCAAAGAATTAAGTTGTCTCATTGTTGTAGTATTCTAAATATTCTTGAGATGAAAATCATGGTTTGTAATGATTTTTTTCATACTTTTTAGTTCTTCAGATATTTTCCCATGAGTACAATTATTAAGTCAAAATACTTGAAATCATTTTTAAAGCTCTTTTTCTGTATTATAAAATTGCATTTCAGAAATAATACAACTCCCACTAACAGTGTGTGTGTGTGACAGTTATAATAGTATCTCTTTCCTCATTTTCTCATCAGCATTTCAGACTTGCTGTGTAACTTTCATATTGTGTGTACTAATAGAAGTTTCCTTTAGTTACAGGGATAGAAGTCTAGAAATGCTAATGAAGAAAATATTTCCCCAAATTTGAAAACAGATAAACCACACAAGCTCTTAAAATCCACACATTTAGCAAATACTTATTTTACAGCACTTACCATTTTAGGCATTGTTAGAAAAATATTTTACTTTAAGAAGAAAGACAAAGGCTTTCATTATATACAAAATAATTGCTCTTTATGTTTGTTGAAAATTTACTATGTTCTAAATGCTTTTCATTCATTTTTTTTTTTAAATTTAAAACTCCACTCCTTTAACATGTCAGGGTAGGAGGTATTTCTTTCCCATTCCTGTCATTTCTTTTCCTGTGAAGAGACATCTATTTCTGTGATTCCCCTCATCTCTCTTGCTCTTTTACTCACTTGTCACCAGAGCAGATGGAGCAAATTCTCTAGTAAAGTTAGACATGCTTGGGTTGTACAGTTCTTTCTGGGGAGTGAGGTTCTAGCATGCAGCATGTGTTCATTGCTGTATACTTTTATAAGGTCAAGATTGCATGATGGGAAAATCTGTCTAATCCTGCTATTTCATGTGAGAAGGTCCATCCACTTGCTCATAAACAAATTGCAATTATGGACATAAATTCTATCAATAACAAGGGAAATAGTTTAGTCTCCATATGCTGACTTATTTTACTTTTTCACCAATTAAGAGTTGAGGTTAGAAAATGTGTGTTATTTATTGAGCCATCCTCACTCCACCAGTAACAAGTTCTAGTTGCAGCTTTTTTTTTTTTTAGTCTAAAAAAATCTAGCTTATTGTGGTTCAGCATTTGTGAGGCCATGTAATTAGCGAAACCAAAGTCTGCAGCCAGCTTCTTCCTATTCAGAAAGCCTATGTGTGTAACTACTTCACTATACCATCTCTTGTAAAAGAATATAGTTAAAGAGAAAGTTAGGCTTGCAGACTGGACAAGTAATAGAATTAACAATAATACATTAGTGACCTAGAATCATGGATGTTTCCAGCTTTTTAGAATTAAAATCTTGTTCAGCTTAGGGACATTGGAGTATATTTTAATGAATAACAAATGACTTACATTCATTAAAGTTTCTCTTGCATACCTAAATAGAAATACAGCTTTTTAATTGTTAACTTTCAATGCAGCTTCTCTGATACAGGTCAGATAAGACATATCTACACCAGTGTCACAGCACTCAGTAAATTCTTCGGTGCTTGCTTTGTTTGGATCAGAGAGGCAGTAGAGTAGAAAGTTTGCCTTGGGAATATGAAATTGTTCAGGGCACTAGGAAATGAGTTTCTCTGATTAGTGTGAACATGCTTTTTTTTCATGAGAATATTTACTGCAATGTAGTAGGCCCAATAAACCTATCATATCTACTCACCTATTATACACATGGATATAGAAGAGTGGATTTAAAAGCTCAAAAGTTCTATAATTCTTTGATGATCTTAGACTTATTTTCTAGTTTTAAAAATGTCTCCTTTTACCTCGACACACATCCTTGATTTACCACAGAAGACCTTCTTTGGAAGCTATACCTTTACTTTGCAAGACTGAATATGTTTATTTTTAATACTTTGTTCAATAAAACATTGACATTAGTACATGTAATTTGAAGTTTCATCATTTCAAATTTTAATTTAGTTACTCTCTAGTTATAATGCTTCCTACTTTTAATTCATTAATCTTGACTCCTTCATTACAAAGTTAGATGATTTATAAATAAGGCCAAAGTTTCTAAACCCATGTTCTATTTTATTTTAATTTTAAAGTGGTCATCACTACCTTTGGCATATTTCTGATAAGTTCCGTTGTATAAATCTTACATGTGGCCAAACAACCCATCTGTTATTGGTTCCCAATCTTATACTTTCTGCTGAAAAGTTTCTTTGGAAAGCATTTATATGCAATGTCCATCCTGTAAAATAATTTTCATCACTTAGTACAACTTCATGAAGCAGCCTCCTATAGTGGAAAATATGCAGCCTTTGTAGTCAAGGGCATCTAGGTTCAAATTCCGTACTTCTTAGATGTGTGATCTTGGAAAAATTTCTCAGCTCAATTAATCTGCAGTTTCACCACCTTAAGTAGTAATGATTATACCTACTTTGCAAAAACTGTTGAAAGGACTTTTATACACTCTGTATCAAACATTTGGCATTTAATTATTGCTCAGTAAATTGAAGCTATTTTTATTAACGAATTCTTATCTGAACAGAACTATGAAATAACATGAATATATTCTTTAAAGGCCTTGAGATGTCACACACTCAGTACCTATAGACGAGCATATGTCTGAGGCTCGAGGAAGTGACAGAGGAGCTCATTAATGCCTCGGCTCTCTTCATCAATCTAAAGTCCTCTGCTCCTGTACGATTTTACTTATCTCTGGGGTGCTGAAGTTTTTCTCTAAAAGGAATCATGTTTATATCATTTAGATAAATGCCTTGGGGTTCCTTAAGCTAATCAATTCTTCCTCTTTTGTGCTTTCTCTTTACTAACAATATTAGACAGTTTTCCACTGACAATGATTTATGCATCTCAATTTTTCAGATTTCCTGCTGCCGATGGTTGTATATCCTAAGGCACTTGTACAAAATTTACTTCAGTCTTGGCAAATGCACGTGGACAAAGGTGTATTCTTGCAAATTGAGATAGGCGAAGACCAAAGAAAGAATTATTCTCTTCTAGACATGTTGAAGTGCTTCAATTATATGTTCTCCAACAAATTAGAGAGAAAGTAAAGGAACCTTCCTGGGAGGTATTTGAAACTCCTCTATTGGTGGTGTAAGAAGTTGCACTTCATTTGCAGTAGTGTGGATATAATAGTCTCTTCAAAGTATTTGTAGTATCTAGTCTTGTTAGCATCAAGGACATGATATGACATGTTTAGTTTAACATTTTCTTTTAATTTCTTATGGATAAACAATTCACTTTAATGAAGTTAAAGTTTGACATTCAATTATCCATTGAAATTCTTTTAATTTGTTCCCCTTTTTTTCTCACCTCTTGTTACTTAAATTGTCTGTCATCAGTGATTTTCATTCTTCATTTCCACATGCAATTCAGTGTCACAGATGTCACAATTTTTTTGATTTCTGAAGTTCTTTCAATATAAAATGCTATAAATAATCAATTTTTAAAACAGAAAGAAGATCTGATTGTGTACAAATGTAAAAACTATTATATTTAATTCTATGGACTTAAATTTAGTGAATTTGATTTATTATAATTTTGTTAGAACTGTTTTTAATAAATGTTAAATTGATACATGAAAAGTTTGTAAAATATGTACAAGGCAGAGGCTAGATACAGATTAAGAAATAAACTATAACTGTTAGCCTTAAAGTCTGCTGCAAATATCTTGTTTTTCTCCCCTCTATTCAACAGCACAAACTTATGGTAAACTTTATGTGCACTAACTTTCTCTACAATTTTAACATGAATCTTTAATTTCTCCAATATATTTTGCTTAGATTTATTTACATTAAAGGAGTCATACTACACATATTTATTTGTAATTTTTTTTTCTTTTCTCAGTAATATTTTTCTGTAGCTGTATATGTTGTTATATATAGTTTATTCCATCACCCTGTGCAGAGGCAACTTCTAGCAGATGATGACCACTGATTCTGAATGTGACAATAAGTTCCACTATATGATTATATATCATCTTATTGACCCATTTTACTCTGATGGTCATTAGAATTATTTTCCATTTTTTTGTCTTGTTTTTGCTGTTATAACCAATGCTGTTTTGAGGACTCCCCTGTCTGATATGACTTATACAAGTCTGTATCTTAGGGAGCGTGTCTGTCTCTTACTGTGCTGCCCCCTCTATTCTGTGTTTCTCCGTCTATATAATGAAAACAATAGTACTTCATTAATAGGCCTGCTATGGGGATTAACTGAGATAACATATAAAGTGTCTAATAGTTTATTAAATGCTTTATAAGTATTGATGATCATGATGATGTTTTCTGGGTTGTATGTATAGGAGGAGATATTTTCTGGAGTGAAATTTCTGGGTTATAATATATAAGACACTGGAAACTACTATAGCTAGTTGTGAGTAGTCACTGTTATCTACTTTTCCTTCTATGCATAGTGATGTCATTTTAGCTGCATTCATAGACTCTTTGCAACTATGGTAAGAGCCATGTTCTTGCCTGTGGGATAGCACAGGAAGTAATGCATATTCTCCTTCTTGTCTTAAAAAGATTGATATATGCTCTTTTTGTAACTTCCTCCTTTCTATTTGTGAGAAATGATTAAAATAGAGAAAATCCCTTGGAGATGGAGATGAAAGCCACATGAAAGTGTCACAAGTACCAGCTCTGCTGTAATGTCTGGGAGAAACACACTTTTCTCTTATTTCAGACACTAATTTGGGGGTCTCATTTTTTTCTGCAGCTAAGCCTTTAGCCAAACTAATCAATATGAAGTTAACAAAAGAGAAAGTGACCAAGTTTTGTGTTCAGATGTTTTCTTAGGCTTTGTTGGCACAGTTGGGAACAGCATCATAGCCCCATTGAGAGGAGGTGTGGGGAAGGATGGTGAGGAAGGAAATGCTAATTTGGCAGGACATCAAGTAGTAAAAAGCTGTGTGCAAACTTTGCTTAGAAGGAAAGGTAATCAGGCATAAAACTCTGACCATTAGTTAACATTTTAGCCTAACTTTCTCAAACATAAAAAAAAAATATATTGGAGAATTGGCACAATGTGGTTTAGATTAAGAGATGTGTATACATGGATCTCTTGGAATGCACTCAAATTGTGACAGTACTTGTGACCCACAAAATACTCACAAAGGGCATTCACAGCAGAAGATAATATTAGTGATGCAGTGGACAAAGTGACTCATTATGCAAATAACAATCAAATAGTTCTGTCACTCTAGTGTTTGCTCAATAGTCTCTTAAGCCACTTCTTAGAAGTGGCTATGGCGTCAGGATGGAAGCAATGCCTGGCCTTCAGCAGCATGGGTTTTCTATGACAGAGGCTGGCCAGAGATATCGCTGAGTCCCTCAAGTCATCAGAGACAAAACTGAACCCCAAATTATAGCATCGTATCTTTTGAGGTCCACCCAACTGCTTGGTGAAAGATTGATTTCATTGTATCCCTTCTGTAGTGGAGGAGGCAGTGATTTATCCTCCGTGGACTAGTCACTTCTCATGGCTGTGAACTTGCTCTCTCTGCCTGTCCTTCTGCCAGAATTACAATGGCTAAATTTCCTGAACTCCATATTTACTAAAAGCACATTCCTTCACCATAGAACTCATCTTACAGCGAAATCAATGAGGCAGTAGGATTCAGTGTTCTTACCCTGTGCCCTGCCACCCATAAACAGCTGAACTATTCAAAGGTGGGAGTCCTAATTATTTCTTTGTGAATTGGGAGGAGTTGAGGGGGGTAGGACAGAAGATATAGCTCCGAATGCTTCAGGCCAAAATAATCAAAATGAAAAGATGAACTGGAGAGAGATAAAAGAGGTAGGAATGCAAATCTTGGCGAACAGTTAGGTGGGGGAGATAAGTAAGAATGAATCCTTAATATAGGATGATGTAGGCAAATGGGTAAATGTCATTGTCAGCACCAGCAAGTGTAAGAAGAATGAATTTTGGTGGAAAGGCAATAAATTCTTTTACGTAAATACTGATTTTGGTGTATCTTTAGGATATCCAGATAGAGAATTCTAATAAGCAAATATTTACACTGGTGTGTGCCGTCAGGAAAGACATTTTGGCTGATATATAGATTTGGGAAACAGTATAAATAAAAACTCTGTTAAGGGATAAGATGCTAAGAATGTAACATTGGAAAATGAAATTACAAAGCACAAGTTCAAGAAAAAAAAGGAAGTATTTCGAGATAACTAGCTGTTTTTTGCTACATACAATGAAAAGGGAAGGTTTATTCTTATGCAATTTTTGCTATGTTTTAAAACAATAGAGAATTTATCTCATCGATATATTGAAGAGAAATACTTGGGAGAGAAAGAAAATTTGAAAGCATGAGAACAAGTATATAATTCAGAAGCAAGTCTCAGGAGAAAAGAGTAAAACAAATCTAGAGAAAAATGATAGGAAATAGCCTTAAACAGGAGAGAAAACTTGTTCACACTACTGAGAAGGAGGAAATGATGTTATAGCTATAAATACGTTGGTTGAGAGTGGTTGAGAATTTGATATTTATAGTTTTCCCTCTGAGGTAAAATGTGGGGTCGTTTACTGAAATTGAACAAGATAGCTATACAAGAAACCTTTAGACTTAAGCATTCTGCATAATTGTGATTTTCAGCAACTCATCAGCTGAAGTGCTGAGGGGTATCATGTATTTTTCATTTTCTCAACATAAGCAGTTTCTTAAATTAGTAGCATAAAGAATAAACAATTTATCAAGAGGTTAAATTGACCAGTGTTGCTCAGTGAGGGCAAAGGGGAACAATACCAGTATTAGAGAAAAATATAATTTGTAATTTTGAAGAAAGCTTCTCTAATGGTTGAGTTCTTTCTAATCTGAAAACTAGTCGTGAGAACAAAATTTTGTGACTTACGCCTTCAGTTCCATTTCAATTAGAAACAAGTGAGGAATTGATTGGGGTGGAAAGAGATGTATTAGACAGCTTCTGCTCATCTTGAACAAAGGATATATACACAGACGAAGTTCATCACAGTTGTCTAGGTGATTGAATTAATCAGTAAATGTTAATAATCAGTTACTTTACTAGGATCATGATAGTTCTGAAGAGTATTTGCTTCTAAAGACTTTTTACCAAAGAAATTGTTTTCTAATTAAATGAAATCAAAGAACTTTTTTCAGAGATAGATGACACCATGCTAATTGGTGCTAAAGAAGGCTGAGCATCTTCAATTTTCTAAAAGATAACTGCAATTTTCAAAATTCTGTGTATTTGAAAATGAGTTTTGTGAAGTAGTTGCCCATGAAGAAATATATGCATGTTTATACAAATCCAGGCAATTTATATACCTTTTAATATATATAAAATATATAAATATATATGTATATGTGTGTACATACCTCTCTCTCAGACAATTGACCATACTCTATTTGTACAGGCCAGTGAGGATTAGAATTTCAAATTAAAAAACTCTTGACTTTGGAGGAGTATCATATCATCTTCGATTATCCTGAAATGCCTAAATGACTAAATTTAATCATTGTCACACAGGGTAAAATGTCAAAGATTTGAGAGAGAGGGCAGGGGGGATTGAAAGTTGACAGGAGTATTGGAAAACTTAGAAATGAAAGAAATGATGTAAGGAGTGAGAAAAATACTTTAAATTACAAGTCATTCTGGCATAGTGGGAGGAATATTTGACTTGAAATTAGCCTAAATTCACTTCTTATTTAGCTAAGTGTAACCTTAACTGTTTCACCATTTTGAGCTTGCATTTTATCATTCGTATCTTAGAGGAAATAATATTTGTCCTATTTTCCTCAAAGGATCAGTGCTAGAATCAGGGATCAGTCATGAATGGTTTGATAAACTTTTCCCATCGCTCCGTGTTCTCTAGGACTCTCCTAGAATTTTCAGTCAATCCAAGCCACTTGTTTCACCTGCACATCTGCAGAATATAAAGGGCCTCTGCTCTCTACAGCAGCATTCAAAACAATTTCAGTGAAATTTCTTCTCATATTTCTAATTGTGTGAGAAACAACCTGAAACAGTCTCGCCTTCATCAAACATTCTGCTATGGGTATTTTACAGTTAGATGCTTCCTGAGTCTGGGTTTATATTTATTAAGGATGGGTTTCAATTTTCTTTGAGCACATGGGAACTGTTTGGGTTTTTGTTTTCTCTACACGTCTAGCTATGAACACTGCTTCATATTTGTTTGGCTTTATTACATCTGCTGATAACACATCCGTGCTCAAAAAATCCTAGAAGCTATCCCAAAATCTATCTCCTGAAACTCTTGCCTTATTAAGATACTTTACCAATTTTTTATTTTATAGAACATCCAATAATTCAAAAACTGATCTAGACATGCATTTTTAGAAGAAAGCCTGACTCTGGTTTCAAGAAGTCTAACAGAAATATCCATCCTTACATAGATTTTAGCTCATTTCATATGTAATATAGTTAACAGTGCAGTATAAAATGTGGGAAAATAATTGGGGTCTCCTGGTAATCTATTACTAAATATTTCTGTCTAAATCAAAGATCAAAAGAGAGAAAAAATTTCACAATTAACATTTTCATTTAAATTTTCTGCTCCTATTTTTATAAATATATATATATGTGTGTGTGTGTATTATACACATATGCTAATGCTGATCGTATTATTTCTAAATCAATAGTGCATACAATGTTTGAATATGCTTTGAAGTAACCACTAGATAGTAAATGCAAGAATCAGTTCATGGATCATTTATAATTCAAAAGAATATTTACCTGATTATACTGAAAAATATCTGTTTTTAGTAGAAGTTTACACTTTGTAATCAGCCTTCACCAATATCAGCAGTCCTGTCAGCTCTCTGCTCATTCCAAGCTTCTCTGCATGGCCAAGCAGCTAGGTAGGTCATTTGTCACAGAACATAAAGGAAACAATTCACCAGTTTCGAAGTGGGAATTCAAACCTACCAGCCTGTCAGTAATTCTTGCTATAATTCCATCTTTGCATAATCAGGGAGATTAGCTGCCAGCAGTCTGCTCATGTGCAAAAGTGCAGCAACATCTTGGAGTGAGTTTTCCATGTATGCCCGTAAATTTTTATGATTATATATGTTCTGATCAACAGAACACATTCAAAGAAAAAAGTTAAATATTCCTTTAAAAAAATGAACAACATATTTTATTTTTTAATGAAAACACAGTGATAGCAAGAGACTATTTTGAAGGAAATCTTTCTGGTGAAGAATCATGTTCCAATTCGAGTTTATGTTCTGGATTTTAAAAGAACTGGGACAAGCACAACCCAGGGCAGATGTACCGGTGAGTCAGTCCATCAGACACCCTTGACAACCAAACTCGAAAAGCAGTTTACTGCTTTTAACACTTGATGCTACAGCTGAATTTATTTGATATAAACAATTTTCTATTTCAAAATGATTTTGATATGTATAAAATCAAACTAAACATGCCTATTTCAAGACAGAATTTTTTTTCTGTCATGATTTTTAATTTGAAGGTAGATAGCAAAACTAAGCATAGTCCTTGGAGAAATCTGAAACAAATAAAGTATGATACCTTCAATTTCTTAAAAATAATACAACCTCTGATTACTTTTTAAAATCTCAGTGCCAAATGCCATATATTACCTTTTAGCTGGATTGCATTTCATAAAAATTAATTATATCAATCAAATGAAAAATAGATTCACACACAAAATGAATTGCTTAGAATAAAACCATAAGGCTTTTAACAAATACATTTTTTCAATAATCCACGTTCCTATTTTTATTGAAGCTGCTTATAGTGGAGACTTCATTTTAACAGATATTCTTTATGAACTCGAGTCTCTGATATATTTTTAAGTCAAAAAATTAAAAATGTTTCTGAAATGCAACGAAAAATTTATTTAACGTAGACATGAAGAAATGAGAGTTACTGCTTTCTATTTTCATTCTTCCTCAGATAAACTTATCACTACTTTGAGATTTTTGTTTTGCTTTCTTTTGCTTTGCTTTTATGACTCCCAGCCTTAAAGGCTATGCAGGCAAATGAAGTCAGGGTTGATTGTGTTGTAATGGCTCCATCCCTCTCTGCTCATACAGGTGGGAGTTTTTTGACCTCCAGCAAAGAATCAGCATTACAAGACATTCACAAGAGAATAGCTTCTGGAATCTATAAGAGTCTTCCATTTGCTCTATGTGGAAACCTCATTTTTCTCCTTTCCTGTCCTGACCTGCCTCCTCAACCTCCCATGCTTACAAACTGATTACCGAAACCTTGCCTTTGACACTGTCATCAATGATCCCCAAGATGAACAAGCCTTTGTCATGGGTGTCATATTCCACTGCTCCCAAAGCCACAGATCTTCCATGCGCCAGAGCCATGCTGGATACTGTGCTGAACTGGAAGAATAGCCTCATACTTGGTAACCTGCTTGTCTCCAGGGCTTTACAAAGGCTTTTATTAAAAACAAGTTTCATTAGCTTCTGGGACTACTCCTAGCTCAGAATTTGACAATGCCTTGCCTTATGAAAAATAAATATAGTAAGGTTTTGGCACTGACCCCTGCACCTATTATTATATGAGAATTAGATCCAGAACATGGAAATCAAACCCAGTTCTAAATGCAGGCTGAATGGTATATAAATACCCAGCCACCCCTTTTTACCTTCTCCAGTGGCCCTGATGGAAGTGTGTATACAGTAGTGACGTATGCAAACAGGAGGTGTGAAGGTGGGACGTCTACACACACAATGCGTAGCACCAGTGTAGCTCAAGAAAACAGCATGTTATATATGTAAAAGAGACATCTCTGTATACTTAAATGAAAAAATTATTAGCCTAACAAGGCAGGTGACTGTTTTCCGGAAGCAGGCTACGATCAATATATCCTATAAAGAACTATTTTACCATATTGTATTGCTATATAGTAATAAATAATTACCTCTAAAATTTTCTCCTTACCTCGTTTATTGGAATCAGGGATTTCTCCTGACTGTCTCATCAGAAGATTGAAGTCTATAGAGAACACAGGTAGATTTTTTCTACCATTCTATTTTACTACAGGTCTAGCTTACCACTGTCCTTTAGAATTACAGGTTTGTATGGTCTATTAATCAGAGTTTATCATGTCTGAAACTGCTTCTTATGCAGAGGGTTTAGGAAAGAGTATCTGAGATGGAAAAACAAACAAGTCAGCTGAGAAGGTCTGGGACACCAGGCCAAAACATCACTGTGGGAAACGTGGAGCTCAGGATTAGAAGAGACAGACAAGAGCTGGGAGCAGTGGATGGCATTCCTAAGCCAACACAGAAAATTAGGCTTGTCATCTACTGGCTCATGGTATTTGAAGGCCCAGAGAATGGGGAAAGTTCATTTCAACCTCAAGGTGAAGTCAGGCTTCCTTGCCTCCAGTGGTAAATAGTACTGATACAGCGTATCATTTTCCTGAGGTAGGAACGGGGTTTCCATGACTGTCCTTGACTAATCTGTTGAAAACCGAGTCTAGTGTTTTGGCAAAAACAATTGATGCATTGTACCTTGAATTGATGTGGTAGGTCATCGGGAGCACAGGGGTGTAGGTGAGGTACCTGTAAGCATGGTATATTAGAATAAATGTAAACTTTCTGATGTTTTTGAGGTCTTGTGTGGGTGTTTAAAAACCTCAAGATTGTTTATTAATTCAATATTATAATTATGGCCTTATCAAATCCTAACTGTATATTTTTCAAATGCACACACATCTGCAGGCATCATCTGATGATTAGCTCAGTTTGTTCTCTTCAGTTTCTGCTTTGCACCTTGCTTTGATTCCAGGTCTTTTTCACCCTTTTTCTTTGCTTCCTGCTTTTGAGTCTGTGACTGTTTTCAGTCAGACAGTAAAATCTGGACTCAAAGGCGGGCTACACTAAAAGAGGCTTAAATCCCACAATTTGTCTGGTATGCTATAAAAGAAGGTGCCTGAGTTTTTAAGGGAGATCATAATAATACAGTGAATTTATTATGTAAAGACTGGTCATCCGGTCTGAAACTCTATTCATAGGATGACAGAAGACACTCTCCTCACTAAGGATGTGAAAGTTATATTTGTGAGGGGAGCTCTGGCTTTCGTGAAGCGCTGTGGGCTGGATATTTTTTGTAGGCTGTCCATCTAGACAGAATTGCTGCCTTTATACTAGACTTCCTGAATCCATGTGGGTGAAAGAATTCCTGAGTGCTGGGAGCTGCCAAGTGGCAGCTCTTAATCATATGACAAGGTGGGAGGGGTTACATAATGGGCTGCAGAGCCAAAGCAGCAATCAGATGGAAAAATTTGCTGGTGGAAATTGTGGCATTAGCTAGTTGATCGTGATGTCCCTGAAACTGAAGGAGATGAGCAACCTGCTAAATAGAGTATGACTTGATTTGTATAATTAGAAAGCTCTAATTTGGTTAAATGGAAGTCTGACTTGAATCGCCACAATAAAGTCATTGGTCCTCAGCAAAATTTGACCCACTTCATAGCTCCAGAATTCCTTGATTGAAGAGGCAGACCCATAGTTATATACTGTAAGTCTTCTTCTTCACCTTCTCCAAAGAGACATGTGAATATTTGCAGAGTAACTGTCCACTGGGGGAAAAGTAATTGGACTTTTCTGGTATTAAAACACACTACCTCTGAATTGATAGCAACTGCTAAGTATCCAAAAGGATACTGTGATCCACCTTCAAAATAGAACAACAAGAGGTCAGGTAATCGATGAAATCTTGGCTCAGGTCCATCTCACAGTGGCCCCCAAAGACACGTTATGATATGTCCCTAGTATCACAATGCAAAGTTAGAATAAGCATATTTAGTATCTAGCGGAATCCTCACATTGGTTCTCTGGCCTTTGGAATGAGGGCTTTTATGGTAGGAAGGGCCAAATGGAAGTCAGAAGAAATGCCTCTGTCCACTAAAATAGTAAACCAGTATGAACACTACAATCATGGAGGGATTTCAGTGATTAGGGCTGTCACCAGGAACTTGAAAATTGCACAGATGGTAGTTCCAAATACACTCCCAATTCAATTCGCCTATAAGATCCTTGCAGAAGGCAGAAAGATCTTACAGAATCATAGCAGATTATCACAACTGGTCAGTGATTGCGACTTTAGCTGTGTTTTCAAGTATGGGTATTTCCCAGAAACAAATCAATACATATTTTGGCACATGATATTCAGCTTTAGGTCTAGTGAATTATTTTAATCTATACCTACTAGTAAAGACAATCAGAAGCTATTTTCAGATAAGAAGGACAATAGTGCACTTTTAATCTTCAACCTCTGGGTATATCAACAATCCAGCCCTATGTCATATGGAGTCTGCAGGGAATTGGATAACTTACCTGTTCCATAGATTATCATATCAATTCATTTCATTGATGAAATTATGGCTATTGTCAAAATCTATTTGGTGTCAGATTTCACCCAATTTAATAGATAAGAGATAGTCTGTGACTGTTTTGTGGATGCTAGAAGACATGTGTCTCTTAAGATAAAGGTAAAGGACTTTATTATTCACAGAAAAAGCAGGAGCCAAAGCTCTGTTTTGGTTTGTGTCAATTCCTCCTCTTCCATGAAATCCCATGGAGATAACACAGGGCTCATCAGGCACACTATGAAAAAAATTTTCAAAGCAAGCAGCAGACACTACCTTGTCTTTCAGAGTTGTTCACTAAAACAAACAAACAAACAAACAAACAAATAAACAAAAAACTTCAAGAAATTATCTTGGAAGAAGTCAAGGCTTTCCCAGCAAGAATATGCAGGGACACTCAATGCCCACAGTGGATTCTCTCTCTCAATACCAGTTGGGTCTGATGATTAGCAAGAAGCAACTCTCACATCTTGATGAAATGCATGTGTCAGAGGTAGGTAGGAAATGATTGATTTCCACAAAAGTTCAATGAGCCTACCACTTTTATGAAATTCCTGTGGATTCAGGGTTCTGGAATAAACCATTATGCTTTTGGTACAAAGCTAGAGATAATTTTTCTCCTTAAGAGAAACAGCTTTGGCTGACTGCTGGGCCAGAGTGGAAAAGGAACACTTGACCATTGACTAACAAGTTACTCATTGACCTCAACTACCTACCATAAACTGTAGAGGATATTTAACTTATAAAACTAAAAAGTTTAATCTGTGCACAGCAGCACTCCATCATCAAATGACCCGATCTATAAAAAGTCAGATTCAAGTCTGTCCTAAAAGCATAAGAAGGTTGGATGAATATTAGGCTCGATGCCTGTGTTTTCCACTCCTTCTCCCTCTCAGTCTACCCCTATAGCCTCATAAGGAGTTCTCTATGAAAATTTGGCTAAGGAAACAAAATGAGGCTGGTTTACAGATGATCCTATATGATAATGCTGGAACTATCTGAAAATAGATTAGTACAAAAATAAAGCCCCTCTCCAGGGTGTTCTTAAAGGAGAGTGGTGAAGGAAAATTCTGTTAGTGCCAGAACACTGAGCAATGTATAGAGTTGTTCATTTTGTCTGGAATGACAGGTGTTCAGTTATGGACCTACATTGACTTGTAGACAGTGAGTAATGGTTTGCTAAATGACTTTCAAGTAACAGGTCCAGAAAATAGGTCTGGTAAGGTCTAGAGAAAAGGTATGTGGGAAGGTATTTTCAGATGAGCAGAGAATATAAAGAATTTGGTTCCCCATGTGAATGATCACTAAAGTGTAACCTCAAATTAGGAGTGTTTGCCTAGTTTTGTAGATAAGATAACCATGTGTATAGATGTTAGTATCTGTCCTCACAGACCAGGTGGCCATGTTGATGGAGGTATCATTCATGAGATGAGCAGTATGTTCTTAACTTCTAATATCTGGTAATAGCCACTAATGAAGTAGCACCATTCCTTGAGGATCAATCTGCCACCTCATGGCAGGTTGATTACATTGGAACACACCTGTCATGGAAGGGCCAGTGCTTTGTTATCACTGGATAAGCACATATTCTGGATGTGGATATGCATTCTGTATCCACAATGCTTTTGGCAGAACCATACCCATATACTTATAGGGGGCTTTTATCATAGTATTCCATGCAGCACTGCTTTTGACCAAATCACTCATTTTATAGCAAATAAATATGACGACTGGGTCACACTCATGGAATTCACTGGTCTTAACCTGTTTCCTTTTATCCAGAAGCAGTTGCCCTGACAGAATAATGGAATGACATTTTAAAGACTTAGGTCTATCAATGCTTGGTTTGCAATATTTTGAGGAATTGGATAATTTCTCTGGAATGTAGCATATGCATTCAATCAGGGATCAATATATGGTGCCCTTCCTTCCTAGCCAGTATTCACAGGTCCTGGAATCAAGGATAGTAATGGGAATGGCTTCTCTCTTTTAGGCCATAGTAATCTGCTAAGAAAAAAAAATTGCTTTCAATAATTGTGAATTTGGGCTTTTCTGATCTAGGCATCTTGGTCACAAGGGAGGGATGCTTCTGCTGGAGATCACATCAGTGGTTCCTTTAAATGTGAAATGGAAGTTGCCATTTAGCCACTTTGGGTTCCTCATGCTAGTGAATCAAGGGACAAAGAAGAATGCCATCATACTGGCTGTGGTGAATTATTCTAACTATCCTGGAGAAACTGAGTTACTACCAAATACCAGGGTTAAGGTGGGACATGTTTGCAATGGAAACGATTGCCTGGAGTGATGCTCATTACTTTTTTGACAAGTGTTGAAAGGCAGTGGAAAACCACAGTTTCATTCAGACAGGACTGCTAATGGACCAGAGCATTAGGAAAGAAAGCCTTGGATCATCCTCTCAAGCAAGAAATTGGGACCAGCAAAGTGATGCTGTGAGTGAAGGCTGTGCGTAATGTAATGGGTAGTCTTTGAATATAAATAGCATTTATGAACAAATGATCGGTTGCAGAACTGAGGACTATAATAGTTATAAATGTTTCTTTTTATTCTGATACAAATTTATAAATACATTACCTAATTATATTTTTTCCTCTCCTGTACCCCCGTAATCTAACATAAGATGTGTTAACCTCAGGTCTTAGTATTTAACTTACAAACTATCAAAGGGTCAGTGTGATTCAGCCACAAAAGAACAACCAGTTGGATAGAGAAACCATATTTTTTTAAAAAGAAAGTTAGTATGTTTTTGGTTGTATAAGAGATATTTGTATAATTTTAGGTGGAAGCATGACTTTGCTATTATTTTTACTTGGAAGTATGATCAGAAGAGGTATGTGTGTGTGTGATTGTGTGCATGCCAGCCCAACAAGGGTGGACCTTGGTGGCTTTCTATGATGCCACAATAGCCAAGTTGAAATTTACCTTCTCTTGCAGGTCCACATTAGGTGTGACCACAAAAGAATTTGTGTAAGATTTGGAAGGAAGCATTAAAGGGGAAGTCATTTTTATGTGTTGATTTTGGTAGAAAAGTCTAACACGTGGCAGTTCCCACATGTTGTCTCTGGCATGGGATAGTATATGCAGACCCATGGCTGTCCCCGCCCCCAGGATAGCTCTCCTTTCAGCGTCTCTGTATCATGGACCATGTGTGTTTTTAGATCTGTATTGAAGGATGTATAAGGGTAGCTTCTTCTGTAGGTCATTCACATTATCAGGTCGGGATATGATGAAAAACAGAGGCAGGTTTTATTGTATCCTTGTGGGATCCCAGTGTATTCTAGCTCTCCTCCAAGTTATATGCAGCTCTTCTTCCTGGCTGTGGGCTAGGCTCACCTATTATGACTTCAGGTCCATCACTAGATGTAAAGGCAACAGCTTTATATGGAGTCATTAACCAGCTACATAGTTATGTTAGGTGTAATCCCTATAATAATTCCCTTTTGGGTTCTTCTCTGATCAAACCATGATACAGAGAGGAGTTATTTTTGTCTATTTGTTCTTATGTTTATGTACATAATGCTTAGCCTCACAGCCAGCATTAATAAATCCTTAATAAATCCTGGCTGACTGGTGATGATAATGGTAATTGATGTCTCTTACTACACTAACCTTCAAAGACTTAACTTACATTTCTGCTCTGCTTCTCACTCATTTTAGCCTCTTGGACCCCAGCAATTGACCTTATCCCCAAATAGGCCTGAAGTACACATGTGCCCCTACTTCTAGAAGGAGGAATCTAAAAAAACATCTATAGGAGTGAGGTGGTGGAGAGGAGAGAGATACTATATATATAATGGAGTAATTCAAAGTTCCTCTGGAATTACTTGTTAAGTTTCTTCAAAATCAAAAGGTATGGTGTCACCTAGGAAAATAGACAAAACAATAGAATTTAGGGGTCAAATTAAAAGCAAAATCATGAAAACTGTGAATATCATTTTAAAAGTACAAAATACACATATTACACATCTGAAATTTGTTTATTCAACTTCCAATAATCAGGGTCTTTAAAACCTATTGAAGAAATTTTAACGCTATTTCTTCTTGGAAGCCATCGCTTTACAACTCTCTTGCCATATGATTATACCTTATGTACGTGTTTTAACAGTTCTTATTATGATTTAGGCATGGCGAAAGATCAGGAGACAATAGTCCCAGTTTCCCAGAAGAAAGGTCCACATGGGAAAACACTAAAGTTGGTCCAGAGGGCCCCAGGCACAGTGGTCTGGCATCTGGGTGATGAGGGCAGGTGGACAGTGGCCTGGAGTATGAGGGCCTGATAATGGAGGTCCTTGGGTGTGTGCACTCCAGATCGGTTGGCTTGCACTGGAAAAGCATACTCCTAGATGAGCTACTCTCTCTAGGAAATGGCTGACCCTGGCAGGGGCAATTCCTTCAGTGTTCACAAGCCCCAGACAACAAAGCTTCAGAATATGGGAAACAAAAGACATGGTTAATACAGTATTGACAGTATATGGGGCTGATAAAACAATTGTCCTCACCAAGAATAGAACAGATTTATTTTCAGCTCAGGAATATCACAGTTTAAGAATTAGGTTGTTCTATTATCTATGGTGAAGAAAAGATTTTATATTACCCACTTAAATTCAAGTTGTGGAAAAATGAAGTACAGACTAGCACCTAGGTTTTTTCATTTCATTCAAAAAGAAGATCATAATGAAGAGTTCGTGTTCAGTATTCTCGTGGGTTTTGAGGTGGGTAATTTTAGATGTGAAATGAGGGTCAGAAAAGGCCTTGCAGTCTTTGTACTTTTAAACGCTTGTGGACTTTACTGTAATTTAAGGTCATGTAAGCAAAGAAAAATTCAGTTTTGAAATTGCCAAACTATTCATCAAGGCAACATTGTTGGGACCCAATTTTTGAGTTGGAATATAAGGTAGATAGGCCATTCAAAAGCCCTGTCCTGCAAAACACCTGGTTCTATTCTCCCTCTTTTTCTAGCTGCAGCTGTCTGAAGATTATTTTTTGATCATTCATAAAAGAAACTTTTAATTAAAAAAGAAAAAAAAAGGAAAATTAAGATTAATGTAAGGAGGAGGCAAGAGAACTAAAATATTAATCAAGCTACATTCAGAGTCTGTAATATGCTGATCATCCCTGAAGCCAGGTGTGAGGACACCTGCAGAAAAAAAGAAGATTTCTGCTTCGGGTTGCTAACAACCCGTTTCCCCACACCTGGAGGGAAAACATGAAAAACAGAGCCTTTAAGTGGCCCCCGGCACAAATCAAAATCGTTCATTCCCTATGGTTAAAACCTTAGGGAACCTGTGGACCAAACGCTGGGAACTGCCAGCAGGCCTTTCACACTACATATTTTTACCTTTTCATATCCTTCCTCACTGCGGGTCCATATCGTAGGAAAATGGGTAAATAAAGCCTTTGAACTGTAACTCACAGGAACTGAAGAATGGTATAGAAACCGGATCCCCCGACAGGGCTTTTTTCTCTTTTCTTGGCTGTCTTTGCTTTCTCTTGTCTTCTCTTTCCCCCTTCTTTAATAAACTTGCCTTTTAACTCTAACTTTGGTATGTGTAGGAATTCTTTCTTGCATTCTCTGCCAAGAGCCTTCTTCTCAGTGGGGGGCTTGGTCCCCTCACTAGAGGGAATTTACCAACCTGCCTCTACCTGAAGGAGGCTATCATGCAAATGTGGTTAAGGTTGGCTTGCTAAACCCTACTGACCACTAACAAGGAATAGTAAGTATTTCCCTCAATATTTGAATAGAAAAATACATTCTAGTTGTACATATACACACACACACACACATATACATACATATATATATATGTATATGTGTGTGTGTGTGTAAATATAAGTACTGTGAAACAAAACTGAGAAAACAAGGGTGTTTTGGGAAGCCATTTATTTATTTTAGTCATTCACTCATTTATTCAACAAATATTCATTGATCGCCTGCTGTCAGCCAGGAACTGTTCTTTTTTGCTGGGAATTCAGTGCTGAGGATGACAAGCAGGGTCTCTGTTGTGAAGGAATTTACAATCTCATGAGACAGTTTATGATTTATTAATCAAAGTGTCTATCTTTGGTTAATACAAGGATGCTTCAAATACAAGTACTGTAAACTGTGACTTAAACCGACCCTTAAGGATAGGCAATTCATTATTACACAAGAGTTAGGACAGTCTCCAGGGACAAGTGACTCAAATGTCTGGTTATCTGTTCATCTGGATTCTCCTGACTCTGGCCTCCGTATGTCAGTTTAGTCTTTCACTTGGCTTCTGTTGTGGGCACAACAGGGCGACCAGCAGTCATGAGGGCAGTAGGTTTCCTTGTTCATGCCTAACAAGAGGAGAAAAATCTGTTCTCTAAACATGAATGAAAAGTCCTGTCCTATTATCTGAGTGTCACCTACCCATAGATAAATAATTGGCATTTTGTCATGTAATAATTCTTTAATGTTTTGATTACTGAAATAATCACAGAAAAAAAAATGGCATTTTAATGATTGGTTTAATCTAATTTAAGAGATGCTTCTTAGACATGGGGAAGAGATGGAGCTCACCCACCTTTCAACCCGCCCCAAATAATCAATTCTCAAAAAAGAGGTAAAAAATAAAACAAATTCTGGTTGGGCAACGAACAGTATTTATATTTAAAATACATGGATTGTATGCCTGAGTATGTATGAGGTACATATGGGCTGACCAAAGTATAAATAGGAAAGTGTAGATTTTAAAGTGATAGGAATTGGCATTGGAAAGTGCTAGGAATACGATTGTGTTTCATCTCATGTTGGGCCACTTTGTCCAAATATGACTGAAGATGTGGGAAATTTTGCACTTTGTTAGAAAAACCACATCATTTTTCTTCCACAAGTATTTTTTCTGCAGATATTAGTATGAATCTGAGAATTTTTTTTCTTCAGTCATATCTATGGAATATTGCATTAAAAATATAGACTTTAAAATCAAATAATACCAGTTCAAAAATTCATTCTACCTGACATTTAAGAACTCTGCCACCTTGATTGAGGTAATTACTTAGCTTCTGCTGAGATGAATAATTATAAAATACTTACTTATAATATAAACAATATATTATTTTTATATGGATTATCTTATATAATATTGGACTGTTTTACAGCTTGACATACTGTGACATTTCTCACAGTATCTTTCCTGAGATAGTTGGATGTTTGAGGAGGATTTCTTCTTTTCTTTCAAACTTTAATCACTAATAAGTGATTTCAAAGACACAAAAATGTCAAAATGTACTGTTCTATTTATATTTTTTCTGGTTGCCCATAGATACATCAAATTATATGCTTGATTCACCAGTGATTCTGCAAAGACCTGGAACACCTTTGGATAAGTTCAGTTGCTGCAAACAGATGGTTCAGTTTGCCTGTCTCTGTTTTAAGAGGTTATTGTCACCACTTTTAAGCATCTCTGGGGTTTCTGGTGTTAATGCTGTTTGTCCATTGTAATTGTTTTTAGACTTGTTCTCACATTGTTTTCTTCTTCCTTTTTTATTTGTTTTTCTTTTTTCTTTCATTTTTTTTTTATTGGTGAGAGTTAATTCTGTTCTATTTATTACACTTGAATACTTCAAACTCTCAAGATACACAGGACTCTTCATGAATGTTTTGTAACCATTGACATTTATAAGACAACATATTTAAACAGCACACTTTTAAAAGCTTTTATTAACACTAAGGTGCTAATAATTTTTATACCTTCCTAAGTCTTTCTAGGGTCAGAATTCACTAAAAGCAACCCCACTGTGCCAGCACAGCAGTATGCTCAGCTAATCATAAGCATCAAGATTATTTCGATACTGTGCCTTGTAGAATTTATTCTTATTTTGTTTGTTTTAATTAATCATTCTCAGTGTCCTTGCCAATACTGATTTCTACTGCTTCATGATCTTGGAATCGATATTATGAATATTAAAGCTTATTTTCCCTTGCACATTAAGATAGTTTAGAGACTGTACTCTAGAAATTTAAACCTTTTTTTATGTATTTAATCTGTTTCTAAAAAGCCACTTAAAGAGTGATCACAAGTCTCCATATTATCTGGAATGTTCTTCATTGAATGGTATTCACAATGAAAGTGGTAGAAACATAATAAAGATGTGAGTGTTCTCTCTATATTTCATAGGTATCTGTCATTGAGAATCAATTATTAGGGAAGGGTATCAGTAGTCCCCATCTATGAATAAAAATGAACTAATGATTTGTGGTCACAGTTTACTTAGAAAAGATCGTTACCTGTTTCTTGCCTTCAGAATAATTCCACCAGTAATTCCATGGTGATAGCTATTAAAATTTGCCTTGATATCTCATCTAGTCATTCAATCACTGAAAAATTTTTATTGTTTTCTCCCACTACTAGGCACTGGAGACAAAATGATGAGCAAAATATACATGGGCTTTGCATAAAAAGTTTATGGGCTAATGGTGATGGGGCAAAATATAAAAATATAAACATGGACATGTTTCTATGAATTTGATAGTGGGGAAATTGACCTGGTTCGCTTATTTAAAGAAGTGATGATTGGGCTAATGAAAGAATAGAGATTAGTTTAAGAAGGAAGGAAAGAACCTTCCCAAAAGGAGAAACCATTTATATAAAGGACTTTTGATGGAAGAGAGCATGGGCGCCAAAGACAAGCTGTGGAGCTGGAGGAGAGAGTATGAACCCGAGGAGCATGGGGGAGATGAGACTGTAGTTAGGTGGTAGCCAGACCATGCATAGCCTTCAATTTCGTGTTAAGACATTTAGTATCTTTTGTAAGGAGAAAGGCCACTGAAAAGTTCCATAACAGAAGATTGATGTAACCAGATTCGCATTCTGAGGAGATAATTCTGGTTTTGTTTCTGAAGCATAGATATCTGTCTAATTTGAATGCTATGTTTTTTATATATTTTTATATACTTCATTTTCTTTTTCATAGTTTCATTTTTTCTCTAGACATATAAATGTATCTGGTTTCTTTTTTTATTATTTTTTTAAAAAACAGGTTAAAAATATACTGATTTGCTATTTGGTCAAAGCCTCTGCTTTGAAAATCAAAAGGTCATGTATTTTAGTCTTGAGATGATGAAACTTGACTTAGTCACAAAGAACCACATGTGCTTGTCTAGGGACAAAACTGGTTCTCCATGATGTTGCTTTGACATTTGGTTAACTACCATTTTTTCTCTTTTAGCTGTTACTAATACTTGAAAGTTTTAACAGATTTGCTCTTCATAATAACATCCTGTCCATCAGCTGGCTTCAATGCTGAGATTTGTGTGAGCAAGTCCTGCCGAAATCACAGATAACTTTGGGAACAAATCTAAGAGCAGAGTTGGCTCAAGTTGATAGTGTTCTGTGGAGGTGACTTCATTTACTCTCTCAGTTTTACAGATGTGAACTATTTTTTGAATTTATCTACTGACACTATTGATATGACTAAAATCTAGTGAAAAGAATATTTTGTTTTTATATCCACCACAAACAGGATGTTAAATTCTTATTCTCTCCCCTCACCTAGTATAAATCTTTAACCATATAAATGTTTTTGTCTAGATCTAGATCTAGAAATATATCATGAGATATTTCAGAAAAGAAACCTAGAATGCCCTGTTTGAGATTTATTTATTCTATTTGCTGAAGTGCTACCACCTGTCAAAGTTTTTGTCAACCATATTTCCTTTGTTGAAGCCTGTCATCATTCTTTCCTTTTTATACCTGGTGCATTTCTGCCTTTTCTTGATAACCACACAGAGTAACACATATTTACTTGCTTGATTGTGTCTTCTATGAAACTTCTTTTTTTTCCTTCTTGATTTATGAGATTATGTTTTACTTCATATTTGTCTTCCCAGCCTTCAGTATACATTAAGCCTTTGATGAGTGTTACAGAATCCACAGAGGGAAGTTGGAATATCAATAGGGAAAATGTGCATAGTGGGTCTTATAAAAGTCAGTGTGCCCATATTAAGAAAGAAAAAAAATTTTATATGTAATACCATTGACTAATATAGTAAATACACAAGCAATAGGTAGAGGATAGATATATGATATAAGAGCGAGATAGTAGGATAAAAAGAACACTTGGAAAGTGTGAAAAACCATATGTTTTAGTAGCAAAAAGAACATACAACTAAAAAATTTATATATTTTTCACCTTGTCATTCTAATCCAAAAAATAATATTTGAAATATAAGGATTCATCAATAGTCAACAGTTGATAGCATTAAAATGTGATTCCCTGATTTGGTTTTCAGGTAGGGTATGTTAGACTGACTATATAAACATGTTTTCACAGTTAGTCATTAAGAAAACAAACAAACAACAATAACAAAATGAACCAACTGACCAACCAAAAATAAATCCAAAACTCAGACACTTCTAAATGAATACTTAGATTTGGAAATAGAAAGGCAAATAAGAGTTTAAATCTCTCTGATCTTAAAATGGCAATTTTCCTGAAACTCTCTGTCACTTGTCTTTTAGACAACTCACTGCTTTCTGTCTTGGACAGATGTCTCACAAGAATTAAATATTTTTACCTGTTTCCACTTCTTCCAATAACATGCTTTTCTCCAAACCCCAGAGTGATAACCAAAATATCAGCACTATTCTATTTTTTTATTTTTCCCTAAGTGTATTCACATATTTTGTCCATGTGGTTTCAAGATTTTGGTTTATTTAGATAGAGTTCTTTAGGTAGATAGATAGAAGCCTGCTTGGGCCAGAGGCCATCCTTTAAATTCAGCTGAAAATTTTCAGTATTAAGCCGGCACTTCCCTTAGGGTAAGGGTCCACCAGAAATAAACCCAACCTCCATCTCCAACATTGCGGAAGGCTGTTTTGGGACTGAGCAGAACAATGAAGGAAAACATTAAAGGAAAATGTTACCTATTCTTATTTATTTGGGGGCATATTTAGTCCATCACACGGATTTATACCGCTATATGCAAAAACTCTTTGGCCAAGGAACCCTCAAACTGTAAACTTGGTTTGAAGTGATTCCTGATATGCTGCAAAGTACAATAAAGCCAAGAAAAAAAAAACCAATTAGAAAAATCTGCACATAAATAGAAATTAAGAAATATAGATTTAGGTGTTTCTAGGGGGTCATTTCTTCTTTGTGTTCTGGGCGGTGAAGTCTGGTTGGTCAGGGAAAAGGACAGAAGGGGAACTCCATGTGGGGAATGGATCTGGAGACAGATTCAGCTAATGGCGCAGCTCCAAGGATGGCTTGTGGGGGCAGACCAGCTTCACCTGCAGACCTTCCTGAGTGGATGAATGGCAGTATTGCCAGCCAGAAGCCAGCTGGGTGGGAGATCACCGAGTTTGAGGCAGAACCAATTAAGCCACCAGCAGTGGGGGTTGTGTATCATGAGCCAAGAGGGATTCTCTCAGGTGCTGCTGCAGAGCGGAAGGCTAAGGCCTAGCAGGCACAGCACAATTTCAAACCACCAGATGCTTCTGATGCAGACTCAATTTGTTGCAGAGGGCAAAAATCATTGTGATCCCATCCTATGATGTCCTGCCACTCAGGGTTACTAGAGTCAACTGTGCTTTATCCTGTGATTTTTCTTGCTGGTCTAATTAAAGGTATTTGATATTCCATGGCCAAGAGATCCAGGACAAGTTTCATTTGTGCTGTGTCGTTGACACCGACTTCCATTTCTGGCTGCCTTGAGAGGTCTCCAGGATGTGCATCTTGGGAGGACTGGGTTAGACTAGGGCTTGGTTCTCATAGAGTACACCACCTTTATCAAATATCCTCCAAGGGCTTCTGTTGACTAGCAGTTTGCTGTTTCAAGAATCCCTCTAGTGGTTGACTATATTGTTTCTCTTACCTTGATTGTGCCACATACCTAGGACCTTCTGAATGGCGACATCAGCCAATAGCATTGAGGAAAGACCCATTTATAGAGCAACAAAAGGATATTTTCTGATCCAAGAGACAACCTTGCTATACAGAATTTTGGAAAATAATCTCTCTTGGCCTCTTGCAGCAGACCTTATCAGGCAGATCCTAGTAAAGATGCACATGCACAGTGACTGGATCTGGAGATGCCTACCCTGGTCATAAGAATACAACCACACATCCTTTCAACATCTGATATGAACAAGCATTAGGATAATGTTATTACTCATACATGAATGAAAACCTTTATTATATTGAAACTCAGATTTATAGGCTATTGGAATTATATTTTTAATATTTGAATAACATTTCTCCTTGGTATTCCAGGAGCTTTCAAAAAATGTATCTACTGAGAAATGCCAAAAATAGAAAACTTTTTATGTTTGCACCCAGAAGGAATGCAAATGACATCTTTTTGGAAAAATTCAGGAAACAGTATGGGCTCTGTTACTGCGGCTAGGATGACTTGACTGAGCTTCTTAGACTTTTGTGACAATGAAAGCAAAGAAAGAAGTAATTTTTTACCACAGTCTGATTAATACTCATACAAAAACAAAAGTTACAAGAGATGATAGTCTGGTATTTCATGTTATATTTTATATTTTAATTATATTTCATAAAAAAATACTGCTTGTAAACCACAATGCTGATTTCACTACCCAGGAATGGATTGTGTTGTCCAGTTAGAAAAAGAGTGATCTAACAAGAACCATATAGAAATGACATTTGTCCTGTGTTGTCCTGGTTAGTTTTTCCTCCCACATAATGACCATTCCCTAAAAAGCAATTCCTTGCATTGCCTTAAGCAAAGCTGCATGATCACTTGTGTTTTCTTTCTATCCAAAACAAATCACTATACCTATATAAAATATAAGGTTATTTGAACTTCTTTGGCTGATTTTTAAAATATAACTGCGTATGAGGTTACTTACATTTGTGCCATTTTCTCAATGAGAATCAATAAATAACCACCTAATACTTAGGAAAAAATAAATTACTTCTGAACAATTAAATATAGTACTTTATCTAGGAATAAATAGCAGTAGATGTCATGATTGATATCTACCCTCAGCAGGATAGAGAGAAAAGATTTAGCCACATAGCCAAAGAAGACACAAGGACACAGGGACACAGGTGGTGGCTACAGGCCTCATCAGGGTTCCTGAAACCTTTGCCCTCAGCCTATCATGATTTGGTGTTGAGTTCATATTACGTATAGAAATGCACACACATGTGTATGTATGTGTATTCAGTTCATTCCAAAGTTATATTGTTATTTTTATCTAAGTAAGTAACAGTGGAAAATTCATCAAGGCAGAAGAGGCAATAGATTATTTATGTTTTCTTTTCTCACAGCCTTTTCAGTCTTTCTTCTTAGTTGTTCTCTATTACCTGTCCACTGTGTATCACTAGCTGTATCACAACTGGACTCGTAGCTCAGGATGTGCATATATGTATAATACAACATCATTTTTATAATTGAACCTATAGGATACACTGGGAAACCTTCGCATTTATACTTGATTTCAAGTTTTCAAATAGTTACATTCTAATTTTGACTTGAGGCAAATAATTTAATCTGCTTAGATATTAACTCCTCATTAATAAAACAAAGATGGTATCTGCCATGCCTCTTTTAATGGAAAAAACAACAGAACATACTATGAAATTTAAAAACATTGGTCTGAATCTTGATTTTGCCAGTATCTAGTCATGTATTCTGGGGCATATCATGAAACTTTTCTAAGCCTCATCATTCTCACCTGGAAAAATGGTAATAAATACACACATGTGGCAGAATTTTTATTAAGATTAAATGAATTAGTAGAGGTAAAAGTGTATTTAGCACAAGTCCTCACATGAGTGGACCCTTAAAATTTTTGATTTAATTAATTTGTCCCCATTTAGGAATATGTGAGATATCAAATGAGATAATGAGAAGCTATTTTATAATATAAAAGTAATATATGACTATTTTAGAATAGCATATTGTTAAGTAACTGTATTCCTTAGAAAGATTACCTTTCCATATATATTTAGATAATGCATCTTTTTAGTCTACAGTTGCTAATAATAATACAAATGGGCTATGCTTTGGACAAGTAGATTTTTACATAAATTACACCTTTTCAAAAATATGATTGGCTTTTTTAAAAACAAATATCACAATGAGTTTGACCTGAAGTTTTTCTTATAGTACAAAATTTATAAAAATCAATATTCTAGGAAAATTGTTCATGTGATCATATAAAACTTATTTGTGTTCCAGTACCAATTGGAGAGATATTGAATGAATTTTAATATTCATAACTAAAGATTCTCAGATGGCTTAAAAACCTTTTTAAGATAAATGAGAAAATAAGATCAGTTTAAGGATCTTACATTCTCTTAGCTTATGCTACACACCTATAATGAAATATACAATGTCATGTTTTCTCAGAGGGGAAGTTAAGAAGAAAACTATATATTTCACAGAAGGCAAGGCTTGTTCTTTTTTAGATTATTTGAATGTTTAATGATTTTAAATAAAATATATTTAAGACATCAATTATTTGAAGGATCTCTATAGTGATTACTCTAAACAATGAAAAATTATTTCATAATGGTTTTTTAACTTCCAATGAACTATTTTAACCTTAGATTTTCTTAAATAAAAGCATTCATTTACTTCTGAATTTTTAAATGTTCACCGTATTTCTTCTTTACTGTTCTTTCAACAAATAATTTTTTTTTAGAATTAAATTAAATATCACAGTAGTAGAAGATGTGGGTTCATATATCTATAAGAAAAAATTAAATATTTGTTTAAATAATTATTATTTCTAAATACCTAAAGTCTGATTAGAAAGAATATAGTCATGTCAACATGAATAAAGAAGAGGTCAATTACATTTTATGGCATAAAAAACAAGAATTCAGAGAAAGTGATATCTGTAGAACATGGTGGAAGCTAATTTAATCTAGGCCTTGAAAAATGGGGCAAATTTGGATGTGTTATGAGGTGAAACAATAACTTACATTGACAAAATAACACAAAAACATGGTCATGATATATATGTTTGGTGAAAAAGAAGCACATCACTTTGATACAACCAAAAGATTCATACTGAGTAATAATGAGAGGCAATACCAGATAGAAAAAAATATGGTCAAATATGGACAGCCTTAAATGCTAAACAAAGGTAAATAAATTTGATAAAATAAGCAATATATTCCTGAGATAGTGCTAGGATGATAGCACTCTAGAATGCACATAGAATGATTACTAAGTAAATGGATTTAAAATACATAATGTATAGAATATGTAGACATGTATTTAAATATTGTAAAAATTTTCTGTTTCCTTAATGTCAAAGCATATTGCATACATAAAATGATTATAGTAACGATAAAAGAATAATAATAGTCATTTATTGAGTGATTATAGAATTTTAGATACTATTCTAAATGATATTAATGTATTGTTTATTTCTAAAATATTCTTAGAGGTGAGAAGATGTCTCTATAGAGACATTTTTTGTTTCTATACTCCAGTGCAGATATGAGATTTCTAAGTGATCCACATACTTTCTAAAATAGAAAAAAATCAATTATTTAGTTTCAACATTTTCTTTCCATAGTTTGAGATTTGGAAATAATTATTTTCTTCCTCATTGTTTCAAGTTCATCTTTGTAATAAAGATAACTTTATTTTAACTGTTTATTCAAAGATATTAGGTATGAAATGACAGAGAAGCACCCACTTTTCATCAACAAAAAATGTCAATAATTTTGAATAATCCTTCCTTCCTTCTGTCTTTCCTTCCTTCCTTCCTTCCTTCCTTCCTTCCTTCCTTCCTTCCTTCCTTCCTTCCTTTGCTAGAAGTTGAATAAAGCTTTAAGATTTCTTACCGTAAGATAACCAGGAAATTCTACATGGTTCAAAGATATCACTCACTATCTCATTGCAACATATTTTAAGATTCTACTATATTTCAAGGTCTTTTTTATGTAAGTTTAGCTACATCAGAAATAACCTATAACATTGTCTGATTCAATTGGCTTTGATATCTTAGCTACAATAATGTGCATATGAATGATGTGTTAAATGAATATCTCTTGACATTTTACCCCTGAATCTTGAAAAATTTTCTGATCAAAGCAGCAAATACACCAGGGGTTAATCATAGATGATTACTTGAGAAAATATCTTCTATAGTACATAGTATCTTCAGTAATTCACATACACTCAAAAACTAGTTGATTTTGCATTTCATTATTGAAATAGAAAAATTTGTACTTTTCAGCTGTTTATCTGTTTGAGTATTTCTTCAAATATTCATCATTCGTTATGTTTTCTACAAATGTATACTGAATAATTCATGTGGTTTGATGGTAGCCATATTGTTCTCTATATAAATTTCAGAATTTTTTAACCACTGAAGGAGAAACAAGTATTCTTCAATACTATGTAGGTTTTTGTTTTTGTTTTCTATAAGAAACCTTAAAATATGTTTCTAAACATTTACCATGAAATCCAATGAAATTTATTAAAGTATTTTTTAAATTATTGCATTATTTTTAAGATTGTTGGAAAAAATTTATAGATGTTTTCAAATCTTGGGTATTTACTATTCAAATGATTATACTTTATGCTTTCATTATCTAGTATCAGTATATCCTAGATGTGGCCATCAAGCTCATAGTTAACATGAGTATTTATAAATCCATATTTGTAGAGACTTGTTGAAATTTTTTAATTATGATGACTGGGGTTTTTTGTCACAATTGATTAGATCACCTTTATTTTTATCTGATAATCTGGCTGATGAAGAATGTGCACTAAGTATGGGAAAAGCAGGTTGTTTATTCACTGTTTATATGTACTTGCATAAGTAGTAGTATCTTCAACCGGTAGTTTACTTGTAGAATTTTTTTTAAAGCTACTGGTCCATTTGCTGAAACTATTTCATTTAAATTACATCATTAATCCATAATTAAATAGGTACATGTAAACCATAACTAATGAGAAGGCGCTACTGTCAATCACTGCCATACAAAATGCCATGCTTCCTAAACAACTCTACCTCCTGGCCGTATGTGCAATGGAATTATCTGTCCTTTAACCGAGGTGGGCATCGCGTGTCGCTTCATATACTAAAATATAGTAAAGCCTAATAGCATTACTGTTTCTTAAAGTAAACAAAAATTGAAATGTTAATGTAATATATTCTTCATTACAATGATTTTTTTTGTTTCTTGGATATTATAATGGATATTATAGTTCATTTTTTATTGGACTATAGAAAGTATCAGATTTGCTCAATGAAGAGTGTGAATTGAAGTTGAAAGAAATTACAAGAGCAAGGAAATTACTATAGAAGACTCTTAATGAGATGTAATGAAGACATTAAGATCATAATGTCAAGTTCCATGATCGGTTTGGATCCCTAAAAACAATTTTCTTAGTTCAAAGGGATAACTCATTCATAAACTATCTGAAGGATGAAGCCTATGGTTTTGTTATTTAAAGTATAATTTACCTGTTTTTCTTCTTCTTTAATTACTAGGTCACTTGTCCTTTATTTAATTAGAAGAATTTACTTACTCATCCCTGCCACAAACATGTATTAAGCACAATATCTGTGGCAGGTATTCTTTTCTTCTACACACTGGAAATACATACGACATTGAACAATTTAAACAAAAACTTATCTTGTGGAATTTACATTCACCATCTGCTGAGAGTTCTACTGTCCACCAAGCACTGTGCTCATTCCCAGGGGTACAACCAATAAATAGTTAGATCCTCAGGACCTCACATTTTACTGAGAAGCGTAAAATGTGAAAAAAAAAATAAGTACATTTTAAGTGACAGAATAAGAAATCAACTGAATAGTCAGATTTTCATATTGCATATTAAGTGATGAAAGAACTATAGTGATTGAGAGCGATGGATACTTGTGCAAGGAAACTGAGGTATAGCTTAGGTAGTTAAGATCATGGCAAGCAAATTAGACTATTATAAGACTTCAAAATTTCAGATCATTAATTGTTAACAGCTTGTAGGTTTTTCTTAATGTTAAGTCATACACATTTTCCCACTCCTGTTAAAATAATTTTCCCAAATCTCTCAGAATAGAACAAGTTAAAAAGCTTAAAAGGAGATGGTGTGATTGATACATACATAGTAAGAGTATCAATTAGGCCTTAAATGCAATTAATAAAAGTTCCTCAAAAGCTTTTTAAATCCTAGCAACATCCTTTATTGGAAAGGGCATAAAAGAAAGGAAAACTATGAGCTTAACCAAAGAGAATATTAATATGAGACTGTAGTATTCTTCAAAATGCCTCAAAATGGTCTTACTAGTTCTAAAGTTGGTAAAGAGGTCGAGGTGACTAATAAATATCATGATGAACAGTGCATCCCCAGGATTATGTGCATGGTGGCAGCACTGCTCAGGAGAATGAGGTCTAGGTGTGAATAAGCTTTGACTCAGACTTGAGTCAAAGGGAGTGTAAAAAAGAAAGTGAGATATCATTTTGTATAAGGTTTGCTGTTGAAACAGTAAAGGATGTTTTGTGTGTGTATGCACATAGAGTAGAGTGTTTAGGAAGCTGTAATTTCTTAAGACTTACCATACCTCTAATGAATCATAGAATTATGTAAATATTGTATTTATATAGAATAACTACTTCCCTCTATGCAGAATGTTAAAAAAAAAACAAAACAAAACACTAAAGTAGGTAATTTTGGCTGAATTTCATATTCCTCTAATTTCAGATTGTTAAAAATAAGTAGTCAAATGTTTCTCGAGGGCCACTCATTCCTGAGGAGCTGTTTTAAACCCTGACCGTTTCCAGCTTAAGTTTTGTGAGCTTTGTTTACAAGGAAGGCAGTCTGTAAATAATAAATGACAAATAGTTACAGTATCAGAAATTCAGGAGTGAGTGACTGAGCCTTATTGAATCATACTGAAATAGTGTTTTCACACAAAAGGGGAAAATACAGGAAGAAAAGAAATTCTGGAAAGTGCATTAAAAATCTTTTCTGGTTTTAGTTTTACAAAACGATCCCCCTAATTGCTCTTTCTTTCCACTGGCTTTTTAAAATAGATGTGTATGTCGGTGTTCTGAGTGAGCATAGCATCTGCTCTGCAGTAAGTGATCCTTAGTGTCTACTGAGATGGTGCAAAATGGGAGAGGAAAAGCCACTGAATTAGAACCTGCATCAGAATTGAGACTTATAGATATCTTTCATTTAGTTATTTATAAAAATAACTTACTAGCAAAAGAGGGGGAATAATATTTCACATGTTTCTTATGCTTTGAGAACCTGACTTGAAATTTGGAGCACATAAAGAGAACCAGGATGTGAAAGCACCATCCATACTGTTTGTAACTATCTGCATGGCTTTCGTTACAAACTAAAGCACCAGCCTTTACTGCAGAAAAGAGCCAGCACTTACACTGTATATGTGATCATAGAATTTCATATAACTCTGATAGCACTGATCACATTTCATCTTTAATGACACCAAAGGCTCTCAAAGTACTCAGAGTAAAAGCCAATGTTCCCGCCAAGCCTTGTAATTGAAGTCTTTAAAACAGGCTGTGAGAACCAAGAGATAAAAGACTTGCGTACTGAAAACTGCAAAACATTGCTGAAATAAAGAAAAAAGAAAGAAATGGAAAGATAACAAATTAATATAGTTCATTGGTTGGAAAACTTAATATTATTAAAATGTTAATACTACCCAAAGTGATCTACAGATTTAATACAAAGGGTGGATATATATTCCCTGTGGAATATTATTTGGTCCTAAAAAGGAAGGATATCCTGACACCTACTGCAACAGGAATGAACCTTGAAGACATTATACTAAGTGAAATAAGCCAGTCACAAAAAGATACATATTGTAGGGTTCCACTTGTCTGAGGTGCCTAGAGTAGTCAGTTCATGGAGACAGAAAGTACAATGATGGTTGCCAATACTGCGAGCAGGGGGAATGGAGAGTTATTGTTTCATAGGTACGGAGTTTCAGTTTGGAAAGATGAAAATCATTCTGGAGATGTATGGTGGGATGGTTGCACAACAATGGAAATGTCCTTAATGCCGCAGAACGGTACACTTAAACGTGGTTAAAATGATAAATTTTATTATGTCTACTTTACCACAATTAAAAAAAAAGTTTTTAAAATGAAGCATGCATGCTTCTGGGAGCACACAAAATCTTTCTAAGGAGTGCACTGCACCAGATATATGTAAGGGAATTTTTGGTCTTCAACTCCTGTGTGTTCTCTTTTCTATAACTGATCTCCTTTGGAGTGCTCCTGCAAGTAGGCTGGTTCACCTTCCTGCCTCTACCATCACAGTCAGTCTGTCTTCACAACAGACAGAAGACATCTTTCACCCACCTTGAATATTGTTATAGTGCATTGTCCCAAGAGTACCAAACAAAGTAAATTCAGAATATTTGTATAATCTTCTTTAATTAAAGTACAAATAAGCCCTCAGTAGGGGTCATTGTCTTTTAGTTTCAAAGATATTTTTTTAAAAGGTATACAAAGTTTTGGTTATGTAAGATGAGCTAGTCCTAGAGATATAATGTACAAAATAGTGTCCATAGTTAACAATACTGCATTGTATACATAAAAGTTCACAAAGGCCTCTAGCATTCATCATTTTGTGTCCTATCGTGCTCTATCTTTATATTATCACTGACAAAAGTAATTTTTGACACATACATACATACACACACAATCTGTCTCCTTCCAGTAGAATGTAAGCTGCTAGGTCATTGTTTTGTCTCCAGCACTTGCTCTGCAGTAGCTGCGCAAAACATGTGTGTTCAATGACTTCATAGGGGGAAGGAAGGAAGAAAGGAAAGAAGAGAGGGAGGGAGTGATGGAGGGAAGTTTAGAAGAGAGAAAAGAAGGAAAAAAAGTAAAAAGAAAAGTTAAAGGAAGAAAAGAAAATGAATTTACTTTTTCTCTAAATAGAACCACCGAAAAATAGGAGAATACATACGTTCAGTTCAGTGTTCCGTACTCCTGGAAGTTGAGGTTCACTTTTAGTTTTGTCTAGTTATACAATTGTACGGTCGTGTGGCATAATCACAGAGCACCATCTCACACCGGGAATCTCCAACTTGCTTTCCCACATCTCATCCTTTTTGTCTTTTTCACTAGAATGTCAGCTCTCTGCCCCCACTGAAGCCTTACATCAGGAAAGCCTGTGTGCATCATTCCTCCTGGAACTACTTGGAAGCTCCGAGAATCCTACTGATCTCTCTACTTCTCAGCGACCATCCACTCACTCCCTTCGCTCTCTCCCTTGCAGCACATAGAGTCGTTATCTTTTCAACAATGACCACATTGCACGCAGTTCTTAATGGTTTGCTTGCTAACTGTTTCATGTAAGTAGTTCTTAATACCCTAAATATTTTGAGAGTGAGAGATGGGCAGAGACCTCACCTTCTGTTTTCTCACATGTGGAACAATAGGACAAATTAAAGACATTACATGTTTTACTTCTGCATTCAAAGTGGATTGAATCCAACACTTCTCACACCAGTACCCCACACTTTTAGTTTCATCTTGTCCACTGAAAAATATCGTTTGTCCTCAGTCTCAATTACTGGGCACAGTCCATCAGCCTCTCCCTGTAACTCTCAGTTGGTTTGCGAATGGCTGCTTTGGTAGGATTTATATCTGATTTACTCAGGTGCTCTATCCAGTGTTACACTGTGTTTTCTTCTTCTTTTTTACTCAGTAATACACCTGTGTTTATGGAGAAACAGTGAATCCCTCAGTTCAAAAACATTCATGCTTATTATATTTACGTCTCTTACTCTATGTACTCTTATTCTTCAGTGCCTATTCTTCAATACATATTTATTAATTCTTATGTGTAAGACTTCATTCTCAGTGTCTCATTCACTGGCATTCCCTCAGTTTGAGGGTAATGGGGCTCTATGATACTGAATAGTAAGTAGTCTCTCAATAAACATCACCGTGTAGAGATATGAGAGGCCTCAGAACTGGCTACTCAAATGAACGAGGCTGATAATTGAGAATCTTTCTGGGAGGAAGTCTGCCTTCTCCAAGGCTCTAAATAAAGTTCTATTACCTCCTAACTTAAGGTTAACCCAGGCCAAAATTCTGGACTGGAAGAGATATAGACAAGAGGTATGATTTCAGAGGAAAATAACTTTTCAGAAAATTGATCATGTGGCTAGGTGCGGAGGATAAACCATTAGGTCAAATGAGAGATGGGTGGGGCCTGATGGAACTCAGATTTGCAGGACAGCAGATGTCGATGATTGCTAATCATTAGCCTCAAACTTCAGTTATGATAAGCAATAACTATATAAGTTACATCTTTTAAGTAAATTGTATCTGCTGAATTTTATTGTTCCAGAAGCTTTAGACTAACAATATGTTTTTCGGAAGAAACACATAACAATACTGTGACATTTGAAAAATCTGTCCTATAAGTCTTTTATTTCTCTAAACCAATCACCTTAGTCTTAGTTCAGTTTTCTTACACAAAATGATGAGTAAAATCTCTCATTAGCTATACCAACTATAATAAAAAAAAATTGCTTTTGGTAGAAAAAACTAAGTGAGCTAAGCTTGATCACTTATTACATAAGTAATTGTTTAATTCAAGAAGTCTTAAAATTCCACTCCATTCAAAATCAGCTAACCAAGAGTTATTCAAATATTGGAAAGAATTTGGAAGGAGAAAACTGACAAAATATTCTCATCTGCCAATAGGTAATTTAACTTTGGCTTTCTTTAAGGACATAGAGTTGATACTTACTCATCCTTTACTTTAAGGAGTTCCTTTAAAACAACGATTCTTAACACTAGACACATGTTATTATAACCTGGACAGATTTTAACATGGATCAATGCTGAGGACCCACCTGCTGAGATTCTGCTTCAACTGGTCTGGGCTGGATGGAGCATGAGCATCGTTTCAGAGCTTCCTAGGTGATATCAGTGTGTAGTTAGGCTTGAGACCCATTCCTCTAACACTTCCTTCAGCTCTTTCAGCAACAGCGACTGGCTCTCTCTTTGGGGTTTCATAGACCTATTCCTGATCCTGATAGCATCTCTCATGCAGTATCGTAATATATCTATTTATGGGTCAGTCTCCTGGATTACATCTGAGAATGGCTCAAAAGAAGAAACTCTTTATTGAGTATTCAGCACCTACCAGGGTGTCTGGACTGTTGTGGGTCCTTACTTTGTTGGTAGGTCTGTAGATAGTGTATTAAATTAAGAATATGCAGAATACAACCTGCTGAATGAGGAGGTACACACCGGGTTAGCAGATAGCTCCTTCAGCATCCAAGCTCCCACTTTGGGGAAATAAAATGCTGGGGTTGTTTTGATTGAAAGTGTAGTTTTAATATCCTTCACACAAAAGAAGTAAAGTCACAAGGTTTGTTACTTACAGATCTCAGAAATGGCAGGTGGGGAGGTGTGCACTGAGCCTGGGAAAGGGCAGTCCTCTGTCCCAGGTCCCAAGTGACCAGCCAGCAGAAGATAGAGAGCAGGGTAGCAGGCACCTATTAATTATCAGTAGCTGGGGCAGAGGTCACTAACCTTTCATGGGCTCAACTCTAAGTGCTTATTTTAAAAGGTGCCTGGGGAAAAGCAAATTGAGACTTGTGTTAGGAATGCTACGCTTCGGTCCTTATTTCAGTGTCCAGACTCTGGGTGTGAGCAGAATTGTCATGCTGATCTGTAAATATCAGTGCAAATATGAGGGAAATAATAGTATCGGAAAGGGCTCTGGGAGAAATTTTTATGTAGCATAGTACTTTAACTTTTTCGATGCTTTTGCTTTTTTTACTTATTCCAGTTTGCCACACAGGTATAAGGACATTAGCCTTACAGTTTATTATTAATATTATTTTTTTATTAAAGAGGAGATTCTATGACTAAATTAAACATTCTTCATATTTAAGGAAGAACTACATGCATTCAGATGCCTAGTTAGTTACCTTTTCCTTCTGAATTAACTGCTATTATTGGAAAGTTAATCTCATTAAAGTATTAGTTGGTAGGCTTTAAACTCTCATCTGCTGAGGATAAGTGCAGTCTAACTGCAGCTCAGTAGCATTTTAAAACAAATAAAGATGTGGTTTGTGCATCTTTTAGAGAATTCAGAACATGCAAATACTCATTATCATAAATGAGAGGACAAAGCTTTTTATTCTCTCTCATTGAAGACTGTCCAAAGCTTAGTGGTCTCCATCTACATGGAACAAGGCTGTGAAAGGTCAGAACAGATTAGAAACTAGACTTAGAGTGCATCTTGTGAGTGACAGAAGGAGAGGTGACATCAGTGTCCCCACTTCATCTTTTTATCATATGACAGATTTCTTGCCATGCCTCAGGTACCTGCTTTGTCCTGTTTCTTACCATTCATGCAGACCTGCTGAAGTCTCAGGATATTAGGCCTTGCAGTGTCCTAACAGGCAAATATATAAGGAACATCAAAGAAATCAGTATCTCTATAAAGATTTCTCTCTCATAATTTCATATTTTATAAAGATGAGTTGTGAAAATGGGAGAAAGAACATGTAGGCAATCTAATTAATATACTACACATTCCCTCTAGGTCCAGTGTGTACAAGGTTCTATTTACTGAGAGGTGAAAAATAAAATAAAACACAGCTCTCAGGCAGTAATATCATTCGGGGAAATCTCAGAACATGGGTATGATCTGCAGGATCCTGCAGGAAACACCAAAATAAGTGGAAAAAATAGACATTTGAGAAAAACAGAGGCACTGAATGAACGCTAAAGTACCTTCAGTACAACTGTGCACATTTTTTTGAGCTCTACAAACTGGGATGATAGGATGATCACTAAATGACATGATGCCCCCTTTTCCCTGACATCAATATCTGTGGGCAGGACCTGCTTCAGCTTCAGATAAGACAATAGCTACCTCCTCTTTCTGACTCAGTGTCTTAGTCTGTTCGGGTTCCTATAACAAATTGCCAGAGCCCAAAGTAACAGAAATGTATTTCTGGAGACTGGAATTCCAAGATCAGGGGATCACCGTGGTCAGGTTCTAGTGACGGCCCTCTTTTGGGGTGCAGACATGGACTTGTCACTGTGTTCTCACAGGGGAGAAGGGGCAAAGGCACTCTCTGAGGTCTCTTTTACAAGGACACTAATCCCATTCATGAGGGCTCCCATTATCTCATTTATCTGCCTCATGACCTGAATGCCTCCTAAAGGCCCCATCTCCTAATTCCATCATCTTAAGGGTTAGGTTTCAAAATATGAATTTTGGGGCACACAAACATTTGGACCATAGCATGAAAGCTTCAGAACACTGCACCTTCCCTTCCCCTGACAGGTGTTCTCTGGAGTTTGCGAAACTCGGGATTTGTGTTGGACTCACAGTTGAGACAACTAAAGAGGAAAAGAACATGACCAGTTAGCTGGATTAAAGCACAGCACGTAGACGTTTGCAGCATCAGGGTTCACTTTACACTTACAGATTATAGCAAAGGAAAGAGTGCCTGAGGGTTTCTATGTGGCTTGTGTCAGCTCCTATCTAAGCAGCTCACTTAGAGGTACCAGTAGTCACTACCAGGAAATAGCTGGAGAAAGAACAGGGATTCAGTGCAACAAACAAACAAAGAAACAAAAACAACAAACAAATCAGCCATAAAACCCTGCTAAGCCGAGAGTCACAAAGTGAAATCCTCATAATAGTTCATGGCGAGTATGACTTATCTGGCCCTTGTCACCAATTCAGCTGGGGATGCCCAGGATGTAGGCTACTGATGGGAGAGACAAAAGCACGCTTCCTCCTCTGTCCCACATCAGGCACTGGCCTAAAGCAGCCCCTGCTACAGGAAGGGAGCAGATTTACCTCCACATGAAGTTGGAAATTTAAACTATTATATCAAAATGGATGTTGTATCTCATTTATTTCTTTTTGAGATTCCACACGTAAGTGAACAAATAGAAGCAAACTCATAGATACAGAGAGCATACAGATGGGGGCTGGGTGAAAAAAGTGAAGAGATTAAGAAGTACAAATTGGCGGTTTCAAAATAGTCACAGGGATGTAAAATACAGCAAAGAGAATATAGTCAATAATATTGTAATAGCTACATATAGTGCCAAGTGAGTACTAGACATGGGGGGATCACTTTGTAAATCATATAAATGTCTAACCACTATGCTGCACACCTGAAACATAATATTAAATAACTATAATTTAAAAAAAAATTAATTAGGAAATAATTTTTAAAAAGAAATAGATGTAATAGTTACTGAGGTTAGATTGTTTTAGGACTTAAACAAACTAGAGGATTTACACCAGATTCCAAGGGAAGGTTTGAATTAGTCATGAAGGAAACAGTAATTTTTAAAAAAATATATAGTTCCAAATTCTGCATTTTATTCTAACCTATAAAGATATGTTGAATATTAGTATGTGAAGAAAATTTTTCCTAGTCTTTTGGGTGATAAAAAGATGTGCATGACATTGACCCAGTCTCACCAAGATTCTACTTTATATTTAGGGGATGGTTTGACAGTAATTATACTTCAAGGCGTAATAACATAAATATAATTTATATAAAGCAAAGTTATGGATTTAACTGGAAAGATTTGGCAATTTTTCATCCAGCAAGGACATTATCAAGGTTTCTTGGAGACTAGGTAGTTTTTTTCTTTTGACAAGGAAGCAAAAAATAACAGCTTGATCGGAATGGCAGAGTAGTAAAAATATAGGGTATTTAGAGAGGGAGAGTAGGATAGTATGGAATTAGAGTATGGTAGATGAGGAATGTCAAAAGCTTATCCTGGGAAGATATTTTAAAATAAGAACATAAAGGCTTTTAAATAAAAAGCCTTTGTACTAAACCTATTGAAAGTAAAGTGTCATTTTGGAGGTGAAAGTGAGAGAAGATGTGATTTTTATGAGGTTGTGAACATTTGCATTTTGCAAAAGTGCAGAATGTGCATTTTAATAATATACATTATATTTATAGATTCTAAACTAGCAACTGAATTCTAGAAGAAATTAGAATTTAAGTGTTCTCATGTTTAAACAAATGCCTTGAAATGCTGGTCCCTTTGGAAAGAGTATTGTAAATGATAGGGGAAACATCGCCTTTGGAACTGAACTATTGGCTAGATATATATGTAAGGAGAATTGTGAGTCTGATAGTTGTATTTCAAGAAAAACTTTATGAAACTGGAGAAGATTTAGAGAAGCAAAATCAGTATATTTCAGATAATGCTAGTGTATCATAGCAGGACAGACTAAATAGATTAGAAAATTTTAATCTGGAAATTTAAAAAAGCAAGAGCAGTTTTGAATATCCTGTCTACAAACAGGAAAACAAGAGGCTTCTTAGGAAAACCCGTTATGAGTTACTCCTTGTGGCTTTTGCCCATTTTTATGTATGAGTGAACACAAGTTAAAATGGACATTGAAATGGATAAGGGAGATCAAAGTTTTACAAAATGTCATGCAAATGGTTATGGACAGGTGTTTAGTACTATGCACTATAGGTGTAAAATAGGATTTATTGGGAAATAATTTACCAGCAAAAAAGTAGCAGAGCAACCCTATTCCCTGAGTTTTTTGTTCGGCGTCACGTAGGCAGGGCAGATAGGCTCCGTGCACCATGGCTGCAATCCCAGTAGAGGGGGCTATGGCCCGTAACCATCTCTACATTTACATGCCTAGGAGAGGAGAGCATCTATCTGGTCTGGGGAGTGGCCTTTGGGAAAGGAAGACTCCAGAGGTGACAGCCTAGCCTTCCACTGAGCTGACTCAGACCTGCTGAGCCAGCTCTCAGCTGAGCTGCCCCAAAAAGAAAGAAAATGATCCTCCACACTTAGCAAATAGAAATATAAGATTCACATTACATTTGAAATTCAGATAAAAGACTTATAAATTTTTGTATTAGCATGTCTTTGCAATATCTAGGACACACATACTGAAAAAAAATTGTGCCATATCTGGAATTCAAATTTAACAACTGAGCATTTATATTTAGTCTGGTGATTCTACCCCAGATTTGTATCTTTTCACAGTGATAGCAAATGGACTGCACAGTAGGTAGGAATGGACACGTGAGACAGGCAGCTCCAGAGATTATTATATATGAGTGTCTCAGGGCAATGCTGACACAGTCTTCTCTGTTCCATCATTCTCTTTTTTTCTCTTCTTGGGTTTTCTTGAAATCAATCTGTATGATCCCAGGGTTTGCAAGGATTCCCAAAGTGGAGTCAAAAGTAGAGTGATTCAGATCATGTTCTTTGAAACTAGACAGCTTTGGGTTTTGTCTTCATTTTGCTGTCAGACAAATTGCTTCACCTTCCTCAAGCTCAATTTTCTCATCTGTAGTTTGTATAATACCTGACATAGGTGCTGTTTAAGTATAATGCAATGTGTATAAAATGCATGGCCCTGGTGAACACTCACTAACTTAAAATTTTCATTAACATGACATGTCCTAGAAATATATTTTTACAGTTTATAAACACTATGAGGACGCTTATACATCTTAAAATATATTAATTTAAAAACAAGTGTGGGGTGGTAATATTTTACATACTAGGTACGACAAGCTGAAAACATAGTTCCCCAAAATTGAGCAGGTCTGCAGAGAAGAGGTTCATAAGGGCAGCATAATGAAATAAAAAAAAGATTCTACATATCTCCATGCTTAAATGTTAATAAAATATATGGTTTTTTGGAGCACATCCTTTTAACAGCACTGCATAACAGAGAAAACACCAAACTGTTTATCTTTTGGGATTTTTATAAATATGATGAAACGTGGGATTAACCAACCATTAATACAATCTCAATTAAAAAGTTAAGATTGTTCCTTCCCTTGTCATTTCCCCAGCTCCACCCTCGATGATCACTCTGGAGACATTTTGATAAACATCGATCTCAATCACATTTTTAAAATGTAGCTTTAAAGACTCTACACTGAATGATTATTTAAATAAGAAAAACTTAACTCTCATGAGGCAGATGCTAAAATATGTAAGATTGCAGTTCCAGGTATAGTATTGAAATTCTGTGATTTAAGTAAATATCTTTAGTTCCATAACAGTAATGGTTTCCCATTAAAGGTATGAATGCACTTGGGGATTCCTGCTGCAGGTCATAAACTACTCAAGTGCTGTGGCCATCTTCTGAATTATGGCATCGCAGTCAATTGATGACCATCTATTATCCCGTATATCATAATCTTCCCTTTCTAGGCTTCAACTGTATAATTGAAATAATATGTTGGTGTTATATTATTAGCAATAAGAATCTGTAAGTTATCCCCTTTTGCAGAGTTTAGAGAAAATTTATTAGTATATGTCTCACTAAATTGATGGAATTCATAAATACAGCTTATATAAATATCATTTTTAAAGCTATGCATTTTTTTAGTACAGCTTCCCCAGCTCATTCTTATCATCTGATTCTGAGGAAATGTCTCTCTTTTTTTAAAGGATTAAGTAACTGAGCTGTGAAATTAGTTGTTGTTGACTGTATATATATCAGATCAAAGTAGAGTGGGAGGGGACAAGTGAAGGTAACTCTTGTGACTCTAGCAGGCAAGTTCCTGAGAAGTGCTTAGTGAAAAACAATAAATTAAAATGAGTTGAAAGAAGTGCCTTTTATGCAACTCATAATTAACCCTTGGAACCCTGCCATAATATTTTATGAAGGCAAATAACTTATCAAGCTTCAGCAAGAAATTAGGTACTACATCTGAACCAGAATGTCACTTGCAGTTCATCTGCCTCTAGTGAAAATTATAAAAGTTACCAGTGATTATACTTAAATTTTAAACGATCACAAACTAGGCCAGAGGGATAATGTTCTTTATGATGGAACACCAGAAGCTGAACTAAGTGTTTCAGAGGTTAGATAGATCAGGATCTTTCTAAGTTTTTCGTTCTCACAAATTTAATTCTGTTGAAGTATATGGCAGTGTTATAAAAAAAAAAAAGAAAATACCAGATCAAGTAGTATACTTTTTTCTTTCTGTGTATAAACATAAGATTTTTCTTTTGCCCTTCCCTTACTCCTACTTTCATTCATATTTTTTAAATTACAATGCCAGTACATATTTTCTATAGCAGAATGAGCTTTGCAAGAACTCCACAAACTAAAGTAGGTCATGAATTTTTTAAAGATTAAATTCAATCAGAACTTCCAAAATTTTTAGACATTCCTTTGAGATGTAAGTCTGAAGGAAATCTGAGTGCTTTATATTATCCAAAGGCCAAAGAGAAATTTGAACTGACTGGCTTTTTTATTTGTTTGTTGTTGGCCATCACTAGTCTGTGCTAGTGGTACTGGCTTTTATTTTCAGTATTTTCATTTTCATTTTCATTTTCTTATGAGACTTACCATGTGATTTTACTTGTTACAAGAAAGAGAAGACAGTGGTGTAGGAAAAACCAAAACATAGCACAGAAGTGCCAAAGTGAGAAACAATACCATGTCTCCAGTTTGGTTGGAATCAGTTCTTCCTATGTCACCTGGGCCATTTTTTTTTCCTATGAATCAGGAAAAATATCATATGTTTAGTTATTAAGCTCATTATTATTTATCCTTATTGAAGGAATTAACTGTGAAAAAGCAAGAGTTGTAAGAATAAGTTTGGTAGCAAACTTATTTTGATGTGAACAAATCACATCAAAAGCGTTTAAAAAGTAGTTTTGAGAGTAACAGTTTTTGTTTAAATTAGGCTACTTTTAAATGAATATCTGAAGACTTCTACTCATAGAATATAACCTAAAAGACTGCTGTAGGTGAACTAGTAGAAAGTGAAGTTCCTTCCATCAAGCTGTAAGTTACATGATTGTAGTAATAATTTCCATATTTTACAGTACAATTCTCAAAGTGTTTTTACTTTAGCTAGAATAGCACAAATCATCTTAAGTCTTAATTTTTTCAAAGACAGGACAGTTGTAATATTCTGTATTATTATATTCTGTGTGTGAGCAGATCCACTTAGTCTCATATTTAATTTGTAGAGTTACTAATATTAATACTTTGTGTGTATAACTCATTTGAAAATTTTGTTTAAAACCTGTTTCCATCTCAGAAGTTAAGCAGGTTCAGGCCTGTTTAGTACTTGGATGAGAGACCACCCTGGAAGAGCAGGTGCTGTAGGCATAAAAAACAAAAAAAAAAGGGATTGTAAACTGACAAGGTCCTTGCAATCTGTGAGGTCAACCAAAGGTTGCTTTGCCTGAAAAAAGTAAAAATAGAAATAAAAATAAAACCTGTTTCAGTGATCACAGCTACAGTGAAATCTACTTTCTAGCTACATGACTCACTATGAAACTAAAATTCTAGTTAACTTATTTTCATGAAGAACTGCATCGATGTATTATGAATACATTAATGCACATATACTATGAATGTATTGATGCAGAAACTAACAGCAGCCACATTTCTCTTCACTATAAATTTTCAGTTTAGAAACAACCTGCCATTTTTTCCTTACATAGGAGAACAATTATTGGCAATGTGAGAGAACACAAATGCTTTAGGATTATAGAAAAACAGTATTTACAAAAACCACTGTGGTGTTCTCAGAATTTTTATGCATACTTGTCACCAAAGCCCAATCATTAAGTTCATTCACCTGCGAACTCTGGTCAAAAAATGCACGAGCAGAGGTATGCACTAAAAAGAGAAATTAGTTTATCAGAATTGGCCAGTACAGAAATGGTTGACTTGTGTCCAGAAAGACCCTAATCCCCAATGGTGTGTAGGTTACAAATTATATAGGGCAAAATCATAAGGCACCAGTGGGTTAGGGGATTGAGGTCATGTTAGTAGCTGATTGGGCAGAGGTGAAATAAGGGTAATACATCACTTCTTCAGGCCTTGAGGACAACCCTAAGGTCAGTTCCTACACCCAGAAATGATTTCAAGGAGAGGTTGTTTCCAATTGTTTCAAAAAATGCAGCGATAAACAGCTTTATTCACATAATTGTGCAAAAGTGCAAGAGTTTCTCAAGAGCTTATATTTAGAAGTGGAATTGCTGGCTAATAAGATATGTAGCTCTCCAACTCTATCAGTTTTCTACTGATGCTGTAACAAATCACCACAAGCTGCGTGGCAAGGTCATCTAATTAGTAACCTTAATTCCATCTGCAACCTTCATTCCCTTTTACATGTAACCTGACATATTCACAGGTTATGATGTTTAGGACACTGCCATTCTGGTGGTCATTATTCATGGACTTTATGCAGTATTGTCTTATAGTTCTCAAAAATGTACGTAGTGATTATATTCCCAAGAGTAGAAGATGCGAGTTCTCTTTTTTTCTCCTTTTGGTCAATGCTGGGTACTGTTGGGCATTCACATTTTTGCCAGTCTGAAGCCTCTCATTGCTGATTTAATTTTTATTTTTTCAATTAACATTAAAATTAAACTTTTTATGATATGCCCATTGATTATCTTAATTTTCTCTTTTGAGAATTGCTTTCATATCTATTGTTCTTTTGGTTAGATACATTGCCTTTTGTTCTCATTAATTGTAGGAGTTATTTATATGACATCTATTCAGTTTTTGGTAGGTTGTTTGAGTTTTTTTTAGACTGCTGCTTTATTTTAAAATGCATTTGCCTAATGTTTGTATGAAAATTAAAATTTCAGTACAACAAAATGCATATATTTTTATAGTTGTTATATTATATCTTATTTAAGAAATCATTTCTAATCTGAGGTTAAACATATTGCCTTATATTTCTTTTATACTTTTACATTGTTTCCTTAACATGTTTAAGTCTTTAATCCAGCTGGAATTTTCAGTTTGTTGTCAGAGATCCAATTTCATTTTATTTTCCTTATGGATAAGAATTGTTTCAATTCCATATACTGAATTTTCAGTCCTTTCCCCACTCCCTTCGTCCTTCTCAAAGCCATTATCGCTGTGGGTGTCCTGATTTCTATTTAAGATATAATCCTGTCTTTAATGTCTTATCTGCAGCTTATACAACAACACTACCTCTACAGTCCTGTAATGCACGGTGATCTGTATCTTAACTAGGTTTTGAGAACATTGGTGTATTAATTAGTTTTACTGCAATAATAAGTAACAACTATTTTTGTTTGTTTTTGACACAGAAGGTTAATTTATCACTTAAGTTATATGTTGACTGTCCGTTGCTCCCCTGCTTCTGCTCCATATGTCTTTTCATTTCTGAATCCAGGTCAAAGCAGGAGAAATTTTCTCTGGGAAGTGCCAATTTCATTGCACAGGAAAGGGAGGACGAGACCTGCAGACTCATGCACTGCCTCCCAAAGTCTGTGTTTGGACATGGACCGTATCATATCCGCTCACTTCCATTTCTCAGAGCAAGTCACGTGGCTAAGTCCAATGTTAATGGTGCAGGAAAGTGTACTCCTTCCATAGGAGACATTGCAAGTCACATCAAAAAAGGGAAAGGATGTAGGATTCGCTTTCAGGATGGGCAAGTAAATATTTGGGAAGAAAATAATCTACCAAGATTAGTGTGATTTTATCACTTATGCTTTTCAATTGTACATGCTTAGACACTTTCATATGTGGTATATTGTACATTAAGATAGAAAATAATCCGCATATCCCAAGTGAAGGACTTTTATCACATGGAGTAACAAAGTATGAAACAAAACCCGAGGAAAGGGATGAAGATTACAATCAGAATGTCCAGTGCAGTGGAGCTAATGGTGACATGGTATTAAGGAGTTTAAAGATAAAATAAAACATGTTTTCTAGAAATAAGGAATGTCTAGTATACAGATTAAAAAATCTCACAAAATGCCAAAGTGAATAAAAGACAAAGTACAGGAGGATTTTCATAAAAAGGAGGAATTTACTGAACCTGTTATTAATGTAGTGTTAGTGAAGCTTAGAGTTTCAAGCTAAAGATGTAACATGTTAGGTTCATCTGTTGATGGTTCATCCTGAATTTATTTTCAGAGGTTGTACCAGTTTCCTCTTTTCTCTTCTCCAGCCATTTGGAACTTCCCATCGTTTTCCTAAACAGCGGCTCTTTCGCTTCTCCCCACGTGGTTTTCACTGCCTGACTTTCCTTACCTTTCACTTTGCGAGCGGTTAATCAGCCCCCATCCACTGTGCTTCATTGACCTTTGTATATACTTTTGTTTTAAAACTTATCATTCAAGGCCTGCTGTGTTTCTGTATTTTCACTTACACTAGTATTGGTAACAAGTCTTGGGTACAGGAGGAACTTATGTTCCTGATAAATGAATGAATTGTGTTCCTCACTTTTTTAAGTGCTTTCCTCCACTTTTTCTGCTGAGACTTAGGCTTTCATCCAGTGTAGTTTTCAGTAGTGCTGCCATACTGTTTGGATAGTGGTAGCAGAGAAGAATAGAAATAATTTGGGGAAAATGCTACTTCAAAGGAACTTTGTCCTGAAGTTAGAAATTCTGTGTTAAATGATGATGGTCTGATTATTAATTGTAGTTCAAGGCTTCTCTATCAAGAAAGCAAACAAAACCCTTGGTTAACTTAAAGGTGCTAGAAGGAAAATAAACAGATGTGCATTCATTTTTATCATTGCTAAGAAAATTATTAATAAATTAGTATTCAATTTACTTTAGGCATAAGCAGCACAGCTGATCACATAGCTAACTATAAAGTCTTTTCAAACTGTGGTGAAACCTATATTCTTTCATTATAAGATATAAATTTGAATATTTCCTTATGGTATCTCCCTAGGGTATGAACTTAGGCCCTATTTTTACTATGAAAAAAATAAAAGACGAGTTATGGAAGTGCTTTCATGATCTGAAAATCAGCCAGATAGTGTGTTAATAATATTAGAGAGGTACACAGTGATAATCACTGAAGGGATTTTTATAATTCCCAATGGAAAAGAGTGCTGTACCAAAACTGTCAGTTCAGTGCAGTTTAGGATTATAAAATATCAACCAGTTTATAGGACAAAGCAAGCTAGAAGCTAGCAGTACCACAGATTTTATTTAGCTCGTTTATTGTAGGAGTCCTCTTTAGCACACTCAGTAAAATATAATTAGATTGAATTTCATTTTTGATTTTGAAAGCTACTTTTATAAATCAGGTATCTGAATGAATAGCTGATTTAGGGGATGGATAGTTTAGGCTGCTGTGCATTTAGACATTTATATAATTATTTTTGAGGAATTTATATGATTATGTTTGAGGAATTACATTTGGACATTTATATGATTATTTTTGAGGAATTTAGGCAAAAATGAGATCTATTTATTCTCATAGGAATGGGAATGCTTAAATATGAAATGCAAATAATTAAGCCCAAGGAATGTGAAAATATAAAAAGCAAGAAATATAAAAGTATGTTGAATGTATTACACTATACAAACTGACAAGGCATACTAAAACTCATCTTGCATAAATTGTCTATAAAGTACTAGAATTCATAGACAATTAGTAGACTTTTTTTTTTTACTTTAGTTCAATTATTTCTTTTACTCTTGTTATATTAATGTACTAATTTTTTTTTTTGGCTGCCCAAAGTCTAAATCCATTTCAATTTAGGAAAAATGTTACATGAGTCTTTGTGGAAGGTGGAATCCATGGCAGCTGAGTAGACTCAGCCATGCTGCCTCTTCAAATTATTTATACCTTGATAGGGAAAAGAATTGTGTGCTGTGGTCAACCCAAAGATTTTGGGCTATAAATTTCTATAACTTAAAAAATTTCATAAAAAAATTATTAGATGGAAAAGGCTTACCATTACATTTGAGAGAATTAATGAGCAGTCATTTTGGGGTACCTCTCTGCAAAAATCTGTGAATGGTCTGAGATTTTGCCTACTGACAGTTTAACAAGATAGCCTGCCACAGGTTCATGGATGCTGGCAGAAGACAGAAAACTTCTGGGTTAGACACAAAGGATAGCTTATTACTCACAGCAGCAGGCAGTTTATTGCTCATGTCAAAAGCAGCAGCCAAAGTATTAGCATTTCTGCACCAGGTTTCTGCAGGGCTATGTGAAGTGTTCTAGGTGACATACCCACTCAGTGGAAGGGATGGCAGAATACGGGTTTTGGGACTCTGAATCTTTTATGCTCAATAAGTGTACCAGCTGTTTGCCCCAGAGGGATGCACTATCAAACTCTTCTGAGGTGATTTCACTAAACAAGCATCCTTGAAAAGAGTGGTCAGTACTTTGCTCACAAACCTATAGAAATATGATAGACCCATAGAACATTTTTTTTCTCCCGATGAGTCATTCCTATAAATCATGCCTCAAAATAATACAATCTGAGGATATAACATAAAAGAAAACTTTAATTTGGAATTTTTTTATGATTTTGTACTAATGCTATTCTTAAGTAGAAAACAGTTATCTTACATAAAGAATGTCAAGTTTAAATCCCACTTATATGATCTGTTATCAGGATGAAAAATTATTTGTGGAGTGCTCCTAGTAAAACGTTTTATACCTCTCAACAAAGATTATCACCTATAGATTTTACAGTTTGTCTGTGGCTATTAAAGTAAAGACAATGACAATGAAAGGTCCAATCTAACTTCATGTTCAAAGACTAATCAATCACTGGCTAACTTATGCCTGTGATTCAGTAAGAGATTTTTTTTTAATTCAGTATGAAAATGTTCACCAGTGTTTAATGCTAGCCTCATAGCAAGCAGAGTTGTTAAAAATTAATTTTTAAGATGTTTTCTTCATATGCATTGGCTATCAGGTTTTAGAATATATACGTTGGTTTTAAATACACATATAAAATTATTTCTTAGATTCTTTTCCTTAGTAATGATGTTTCTATGGCATTAGCAACTGAATGCTATTTTTGAAAAATTTCCATGAATGATGCTGACAATGGAATTAGTACCAGATACAGAAGTGCGTCTGAAAATACATAATCCAACGTTTTTCTCTAATGTGATCAGCATGGGCCGCCACCCTTCTTGGTGGAACAAAACAGCTGTTTTGATAGCTGACTGCAATCAGTCATTTGCACCTGCCTGATTCCACGAGCTGAATTGCTTTACGCCTTTCTCTCAAAGACTGATTTCGCTCTGGGAATTGGTGTGTAATATTTGTCTTACTCTGGATGGCTTTTGAGGGAATCTGATGCAATTGTGAATAAAGCAAAATGGCAATGTCTGTGCAAGCTTAATTTAAATAAACATATTTTAAAAACTATGTTGTAAACCAAACTCTAATTTAGTGAACTGAGTATTAGAAATTAGAGTGAATGTCCTAGGCACCAAAGTTAAAAAAGAATATGTAATGCTATTTTACATGCTTGCCAGCTTCCAATATTAGTCTTATTTAAACTCAAACTAAAACTCAGCAGTAGAAAATAATGTTTTCTAAGACCTAAAATTAAAACAATGTTAGAAATATTGAATTGAAGATGAATGCCATTTTATGGATCTTTACTTTTGTTACTTGGAGGAAAATGTTTTAGAGAACTTTGAAAATCTGAAATCATTATGTCTATGCCCACTGTTTTGTGGATTTGAAAATTAAAGGAGAGGTCTTAACTGACATTTCTAACATTGATGGTTGTATCTGAGTACAGTCTTGGATCAATAACTGTTTGAGAATAAGACATGTGGCAGAAGCCCACTCATGGAGATCTAGAAGGCGTTGGGGGAGGGTGGTAAAGAGCCTCTGAGAGCCTCTCAGAAGTGTGTAAATGTTATTGAACTCGCCACTAGGTGGGCTTCAACTGACTTATCTGTCCAAATATGCAGTTGTCTGGGTTGATTTATGATTGTCAGTATCTCTAAGTACACTGTTCATTGTGGCATCAGTAAGATCATGACTTCATAGTAGTCCTGCAGCGGTTTATTTCACCTTGATTTTTTGGCTGTAATATTTTAAACTGTTTGTCGTCTTATAACTAAGTAGGCTTTTTAAAAACTGAATAGGGAAATCTTTTTTAAAATGTTGGATAGAGAATGTTAGCTGATGGATTTTTTTCTTCCCCTCAGTGGTTGTCTTTATAGCAAGTAGATGCTTGTAAAATCATATCCTTGACCTTAAAGTGTCTTAAAGCACAATAGCAACTGATCGATACTTTTGTGTCATTGATGATACAATGATGTTAGTGTTTCTTCAGCTGAAAAGCCAATTGTTTAGCTGCTCTTTTCATGACAAGGCAGTCTCCCCCCAGCTCTGATAACATAGTTTATCAATTATTTCTTCATATAATCTAGACTCTTGACATCCTGTTTGACAGCTCTTTACTGTCACCTGAAAAGTCCCATGTACACACAAATGTACATGGGAAAAGTACAAATAGATTTACATTCATATTCCATACCGCTAATATTAATGGAGACTATTACTCCTGTTTGTCTAGAGTAATAAATAAAGTAATAAGATAAAGTTGTGATTTTCTGTAATGTTACACATGTATGCATTACATACATGTGGTTACATTTGATGTTCCTTTAGGCCCTTATATTTATACTTATTTATTTATTTGCCCCCTGCTCATTCTTTAAGGACACAGACAACTGCCAATATTTTGTATCCCTTTAAATTTCCTTCTCTGCACTGCACTCTATAAACTAGGAACAATGTATAATTATGTCATCTTTTCCTACAAAATTTATGACTATATCTGTTTTTCTCAAAATATGCTGTATAAACTAAAAGTTGTGCTTGGAAAGCTACTGAGGAAAAAGTTTACTTAAATAGTTTTTTTTTACTTTGTCAGTTCATAGCAGCTGGTTTAGAATACATTAATATTATTTTCTTCAATCTCCTCCGTCTCACTCTACTTTGTAAAATGACTAAATTTGATATCCCCTTTCATGAAGAAAAAAGTGCATTTAATTAGAATTATGCAGTATTTAGAATTGGGAGTAATGCTTCATCACCAACAAGCAACATGAGATTTCTGTTCTTTTTGTAGTCTTTGTTTTAAGTATTCATTTAATTGTTTTTTAATTTTTCCAGTTTGAGATACAATTTACATATACCATCATAAGCTTAACATTGTCAATTAAAATTCTTAAGGTTTACGCCATGATGATTTGATAAATGAATGTATCGAGAAATGATTACCACAGTAAGGTTGGTTAACACATTCAGCATCTCACATAGTTATCATTTTGTGTGTGGGTGTGATGGTAACTTTTCAGACCTACTCTCTTGGCAACTTTCAATTATACAACACAGTATTGTTAACTGTAGCCACCATGCTGTGCATGATATTCTTAGAACTTATTCATATTATAACTAGAAGTTTGTAACCGTGTGTGCACCTTATGCATTTCCTCCACCGGCCACCCCTGGAAACTACCAGTCTACTCTCTGTAGAATTTACCAGTGAAACCAGCTGGTCCTGGGCTTTTCTTTGTGGGGGGGAGGGGAGGGTTGATTACTAATTCAGCCTTTTTACTATTCACTGGTCTCTTCAGGTTTTCTTTGTTCATGATTCAGTCTTGATTGGTGTGTGATTCTATAAATTTATCCATTTTTCTTAGGTTGTCCAACTGGTTGGCATATAAATGTTTATAGTAGTCCCTTATGGTCCTTTTTATTTCTGTGATATCTGTTTTAATGCCTCATCTTTAATCTATAATTTTCTTTATTTGAATCCTCTCACTTTTCTTGATTAGTCTAGCATTTTATCTTTTAAAGAACCAACTCCTTAATCTTGTACATCTTTGATATTGTTTTTCTATTCTTTATTTCATTTATTTCTGCTCTAATTTATTATGTCCTTCCTTCTGCTAAGTTTGGGCTTAGTTTGTTTTCCTTTCTCTAGGTCCTTGAGGTGTAATGTTAGATATTTTATCAGGCAGAAACGCTAAGCAAGTTCTTTGGCCAGATGGGGTCACTGGCTCAGCTCTGCAGAGGGGAATGGGTGCTGGCTGGGATCTCTGCCTGGGTACCAAAGCAAGCAGAATTATGGATCGTGGAGATCTGAGCTCTTGTTTCTGTAAGCTCTGCCCACCTCTTCTCTGTTTCTCTCTGATCCCATGTTCTCCCAGTGATCCCTGTGTGGTGAGACCCCTGTGGGCCTCCTGGGGAATGTTCTGCAATTCTGGGGAAGTGGATAGAATGGCTTCTCGGGTTCTCTTTTTCCCTGTAGGCTTAGGGGAGCCCTTTTGGTGTAGTGCTGTGGCATCCTGAGGGAGGTGTGATGTGACAGAAGCAAAGCTATTTGTCTTACTCTTCTCATAGGATCCTTCTCAGTCTTTGCGGACCAGGGGACCATTCCAGTTTCATCCCAATGATAGATCTTCACAATGGTGTTTTGTCTATGGACAGTTGCGATTTGGTCTTCTTGTGAGGGGAACTGAAGTCAGGAATGATTTATGTCAATATCTTAATGATGTCACTCCTCCACTGAGTTTTTTAAGCCCGAGTCCATAGAGCTACTTCAGAAGTATAGCCAGAACTATGCATTCTAAATTAAAGCCAGCAGATCTTTTTCAAGATGCTATACTGATTTTCACAGATTATTGGATTTTATTGGCCAGGATTATATCCCTTTTTCCTGATTACCACTGTATCTCTGTACAAAGCAAATTTTCTTCTAAGGTCACTTTCAGGTTTTTACCCTTTACTCTCAAGTTCTGCCTGATTTCTGTTATTTGTCAGGATCAAAATGATCCTGTGTCTTTCACAGCTTTTGCTGTAATGTAACCTTATAGAAGAAACAAATGAGGATTTTCCTGCTCCTCAAACCACCAGGGTAAATGAATTGCTTCAGTGCATTCTGGAAAGTGGAAGCAAAGGGGACAGTTTATTTGTATTCAGTTTAACCTCTTTGGGTTGTTGACATTGGAACTGGTTAATGGCAAACTATTAAGAACTATTAAATTCTCATTAGTGATGCCCCTGGATTAGAGCCATGTGGTACAGACATCATTTAATAGTAAATATTAAAGCATATTTATGAAAAGAAGTCAAAGGCATGCTTGCATTATTTAGAAGAAGAAAATAGAAGAGTAGAACTTAATTGGTATCAAAACCAGGTCAGAGACTAATTATGATTTCAGTTCCGTGTAACTTTACCTTCTCATTTCTTGACTTAGTAATTGTTTCTGGCAATGCCGTGGCTGGAAGAATAAAGTGCTTTCAGAAATATGAGCAGCTCAGAATCATTGTTAACCTCAGGCTATCTACACAATTAATAATTCAATGTAATTTTATCTATACTAGTTTTCCGAATGCTTTGTTGTGAGATAAGGTAATATTAATCCATTTGTCAGGGAGCAAATAAAAGAGTGCAACTCATATGTCAATTAATTTATTCTAGTTTGGAAGTCTGTATGTGGACTGCAGTGTAGCATGATGATTTTTCATGATTTTATATTTGAATAAATTCTTATATGTTATCGACATATTAAGGTGCAGTAAAGCAAGCATAGTAACACAATTTGACACATTGATGACATTGAAAATATACGTAAAACGTGAACAAAAGTTGCGCTTATTTCAGGGCATAAAAAAGAGGAACCTTTAAGTCACATCTTAGGAAGAGCATCATGATTTATTTGTGAGTTTATGTTTTTAAATTTTTTAAATTATAAATACATGATTTGATTATGTAGTCAAACAGTGTATATCATATGAAGACAGTAAGTGGCCATTTTTTTAGATTCTGGTCTCCTAAATTTGATTAGCTCTTCTTTCTTAAGTATGTACCTAGAGGCCACTTATTAAACTGTTTTTAAACAAATTAGATATTTTTTTGAAAGTTGACTTTATTTTTATATTTGCTTTTAGATTGTTCATTCTTTTTCTCCATATCTAATATATTCTATCTCATCTATGAGGCAAAAATAACTAACAAACTACCATATAACTTTAAAGAGAAAAAATATATATTATTATATATTAATATATCATATATTAATATATATATTAAAGGCAGAACTGAAATCTAGGAACAATGCAAACCCCAGAATTTAAATTTACACAAATTAGTATTTCACTGAAAGACTGAAATTAAGTTAACCTGATGTTTTGTTTAGATTCTGCTTTTATCTTACTGTGTGACCGACTATACATGCACATCAATGTGTCTGTCTATTTTAATTGCCTCATCTGTAATGTACAGTTAATAAATTCTACTTGCTTAGTTTATTGGTTTGTAGTGAGAATGTAAAAGCAAAGCGCAGTTCTATACTGCAAAGAACCCAGCTTTGGTGTTAACAGAAGATTAAAATCCCATCAACATTGTAAGAATCATTTAATCTCTCTGATTCTCTGTTTCTTCATCTGAAAAATGTTATGAGTTAGAAATAAAATGTGTAAAGCGGCTGGCACATGGGTATTTAGCCAGTGGATCTAACCTTATTTTCTAACCTGACTATACCAGACTTGTAGGAGATTTGATAACTATGAAAATTACCACAAAGTGCACTTTCCCACTAAAATCAAGGCAAGGACAATGTTATGCAAAGAACAATGATACACATATTTGTATGAAGCCATTATTTTGATATGTATATTTAATTAAACTTATGACAGACTCCAAGATGAAACACGGTATTGTCAAACATTTAGCTTATTAGAGTTTCCATTTTAATCATAAATTTTATCCTACAAATATCTGTTGGATGCCAGGAATTCATACTTTTTTTGACAGAAAGTGTTAGGGTTCCTAAGTAAAAGCCTATTTCCTGCACGTAGATCAGAAATATTAGTAGCAATTCTGGATCTTTATTACCAATGAAAATTAGTTTGATGACAGTAATTCCAACTAGATCCTTTGAATGCCCTTGAATCCTTAGTTCTAAGTCCCTCAACCCTGTCTGCTCTTGGAGTTGAATCAGAATGAATGGAGCTTGGAGAGATTGAAGTGAGTGGTGAGTTTAGCACCATAGAAATTAAAAAGAATAAGAGAATTTTTTTAGAGAGATAAAAGGGTGAGTCAATGATGTAAAAGTTCTCTAGCAGTAGGGGGCAGGGTAAAAAGTGAAAACTGAGGCATGTATTTCATTTAAGGTTGAAGATTAATTGAGAATGTCTGCCCTTGGGATTTAATGCTACATACACATTATGCTGAATGGGGTGGAAATAAACATTCTTCCTATATTTATCTATATTATGAGTCACAGAATCTTCTATTTGGAGGAGACATTAGTGCTTATTTACTTTAACCCATGTGCGATTTCAGGTTTCACAGTCTCATTTTATAAAGTTTACTTGGGTGAAATGAAGACATCAATATCAGTGTTTATTTTGATTTGCCTGTTTTATAGCATATCTTTTTTATGTGTATAAGAATATATGTGACTTAAGACTGCGCATTGTTTAGTTCAGTTTAAATTGGCAGCTTGTAAGCCCTCTGGCAGCTGACTTCTTGTAAAAAGCAAAACAAATGATTGGCCATTCTGACTCTACTCTGAGTTAAAAATAAATCAATAAATAAAAAGTAAATTGAATAATAATAATAAAATGAAATAAAATATGTAGCAATATATGTCTCATTATTTTATATTTTATATTTTAATATTCAGCAGGTTTTAGAAAACAAACAAAACAAAACAAATTAAAAACTCTCGAACACACAAGAATATTTATAATGACCAAATCTAGAAAAACATAATATTTGTCTCAGGAGTCATTGGGGATTTTGACCCAAGGCTGGAAACATTAACTGGCAGATTTTACTCAGTTATTTGCTGCAGACAGATATTTTTGTCTCCAATATCTGTGGCATATCCTTTGTAAAAGGAAACAATAGTGACTTCCAAATTACCATTATCTTAAAAAGCTGCTCTGTGCCTGTTTAAACATTATAAAAAGCTGAACACTTGATATATCTGAAATTATAAATTTTCTAATTGTCTGTGACATGATATGTGGACAAGAAGGCAGTGGCTCCCCCATCTCTCATTTTTTCTATGTTGAAACAATAGCAACAACAACAGTAAAGGTTTGGTTTTGGTTTTATTTGTTTGTTTTATTTTGTTTTTGACCTATAAATTTTAGGTGTTTTCAAAGACACGAATTATTAGAAATGGAAAATTTCTAGCTAAAAGTGTAGGCTACTGAAACAAATTTCTTTAGATGAACTTAACTCCCATAAAAACATAAAGGTATTTTATGTTGTGATCTGAGGCATTATATCAAGACAATATCAAAATAATATCAACATGCTGTGGAATTTTTATACCTTGAGAAATTATGAAATAAGAGCAACTGGTGATGTGGAGCCTCTGTAAACTAAGAGTACTGGAGAGTTAGGAGGGAGAAAAGAAGAAAAATTTGGAGATGCCCAAATGTTATTTCTATTTTAGTTATAAGCATTTCAAAGTTGTGATATTAAAACCATAAGATCTTAACTTTATAATCACAGACATGTCTTGGTTTTCACTGATGTGTTTTTGATGCCCCAGAGAAGTCTGCATTGTCCATGCTCTTTCTCTTCTGTGTGTCTCTCCTCACCCTAGAACTGGGCATTGGTTGGCTAATCAAGGAACGAATACTCTCATACTTGAATGTTAGTTTTCATTCTATCGATGATATAAAGTTTTATTCTTCAACAATCATCTCTCTAGCTTTGTTAGGCCCCACTGAGCTCTCTAAAGATAAGGGTAGGACAGAATCTTTTTCTTATTAGTTACTCCACAGCCACCTTCAATGATGTAAGTATGTTATTTTGAGGAGATTTGCCAAGAGATTGGAGCATACAATGGAACTCTTACACAAACTTACAAGAGAGTGTATTAGTAGGGCATAACAAGAAAAATGACAGAATAAATTACCTAAAATTTGAGAGAAATTGTGTGTATATTTAATAGTTATGAAATTTCTAAAAAATACAATTTTGCAACCAAGTTGACTTAAATTTTAAACAAGACAAAAATATAGTAGATATGTTTCTCAGAGCTACATACTACTCTATCACTGTAATAAGGCCATAATTTAATTTTTTTTTTAATTCTGAGTGTGACAGAAAGTTCAAATAACATGGATAGATAACAGGTAATGACTTTTCAAAAATACCAGCCTGTAATGTTTATGGTAAATGGAGTAATTAACAAATAACTACACTTGAAATTTTTAATTCAAATTTGGTAATGTGTATTTACCAATAAAGCAACTTGAATAACCCCAGGATAAAAAAAAAAGTAACTGATGATTTTCAATGAATTCATAAACTCTTTGGTAGTTGCTAAAGTGGAAAATTTGATTCAGGACCCAAGAGGGAGATCTATTAAATATATCAATTACATTTTTGCTTTGTTTGATTACTTTCTATGTGACTAGTCATCTTGTAAAACGTTTTCTCAGCAAGGTGCTAGTCCGTATTTTCTACAGATGTTATTTTTAATATGTGTCTTTGTGTGTGAGTGTGTGGAGATATGGAGGGAGACACACACGCACACACACATGCATACACACAAACACATAAACACACTCCAAAAAGGACATAGCTTAGTAATTGATTTCAGCAATAAAGAGCACAGAGGTTTTAGTTATTCCTGCATAATTGCTCCTGAGGTGAAGAGTCTGACTACTCAAACTCTTTTGGTTTAATAAAAAGTTTTATTTTTATTATTTAGTTCTATTTGAGTCACTTTATTACATACAACTTCATTATTATCATTCTTTAGACCAAATGGGAACATCAAGATCCACCCTGAAATCCTTTGCTCTGGGATAAGTTGACACTTAAGTACCCCTTCTACCTGACAGAGCATATATTCTCAACCAAACCAAGAACTAGAAAAATTTCAAAGTCAGAAGCAAAAATCATCCTGTGGCGGAGGTAGTCTTTTCTTGTATACCCATTTTTAAAACTTTAAACTTATATACTTATATATGCAAAATAAAAAAAATGTTTTATTACCTATTGCATAACAAACATGAACTATCCTACTAAAATGCATTAGCTTAAATCATTTTATTATTATTCCGTGAGAGTTCTGTGACTTGACTAGGATCTCTCATGTGATTGCAGTCAGAGAGCTGTCTGGGTTGGGTCTGTTGAGACTCAGGGGAACCAAATGTCTAAGATGGCTCAGTCACTCGGATGACAAGTGATACTAGTTGTCAACTGAGAGCTCAGCTGTGGCTGCCTACAGCACCCTACACACATAGCCTCTCCATATGTCTTAGGCTCCTCTCAGCAAGGCAGCTGAGGTCCAAGAGTGAGGACTTCAAGAGGCGGGAGGCATAGGCTGGCAGTCCTTCGAGGCCTAGGAATAGAATCTGTTTCGTCATCACTTCCATGGTGGAAGCAGGCACAGAACCTGCTCACATTCAAGGCGAGAGGATATTAACCTCACTTCTCCCTGGGGGAGTCCAAAACCTGTGACCAGTTTCAGATCCTCATAATATTTTGTTTTATAAATAATTTCAGCAATATACTATAGACTTTCTTGTTGAAAATGAGAAAAGGGCTATTTTTCCCAGTTCCATTCTGTTCCTTGATAAATCATATTATTTTGGCAACTGAAATCGTATGTCTTGAATAAAATCTTTATAAATGAAATACTTTTCTATGAGAAAGACTTAGGGAATACTTGCATTCTATAAATAATAAATAGCTAATTACCAATCCAAATCTAATCATTAATCATGATCTAAATTAAATCGTTAAAAATTTTAGAATCATTGAGCCCATCATATTAGAATAAAGATATTGCATTATGACTCTCTGGTCAGTACATACTAGTTAACAGAGTAATTTTAAAAGAACTTTCAACTTAAATGCTAAATGAATTTTTAATCACTTTGTCTTATTGGCTTTATGACTGTTTTACTTTTTTTTTTTCAGTAAAGGCAAGGACAATGTTAATTATCTTTTTGATGTTTGAAAATCATCACACCAAATATCCATGGATTAATGGATTCTGAAGAGTAATAGTTTGGCAGTGGTCCAAAAGTGAAATCAAACAGAAGTCACCAACATTTCAGAATGGATGATTTCTAAAAATCACATTTTTCCCTCTCATTTTCTCTTTCATTTTGACATTTATTGGCTTCTATTGCATTTCCTTTGAACACTATCATTTTACCTCCTTAACTATCTATTTCACTGGTACAGTAATTAAATATATCATTTTAATCTAAATGTTTGCTTAACAAATATGATGGCAGGTTATTTTAGCAGAAAAGATTTATCATAAGGAAATTATTTTAATATTTTACCTTTTTCCAAAGATAAGGACAGATTTGTGGTGATTTATCTTTTATGAACACGTATAGCTATACCTTTGTATTTAAAATGACTATAATGTATATAAAAAGTGATGACAATTAATATAATATAAAACCTCTCTTCTTAGATAATATATTCCCCCAAACCATAAAATGAAGTAGTAACTATTTGAGATGCCAGCAGTTGCTATACCTCTTTTCTTGTGAAACAACCATACATAACAAATTAGGTATTTTTTCAACTGATCCCGAATTATAGATGTGTCACAGTGTGTGAGCTAACTTTAAAAGTTCTCTTTGGGCATTTTCCCTGACGTGATAATTATTAGAGCCTGTGGGTTAAATCTAATCATAGTTTCTCTAAGAAGAATATGTACTAATTCTAGGCTGCTGTGCTATTCCAATAGTATTTTCTCTACTTTATTATCTTGGAATATCAATGATGGCCTCATCTCAAATTTATAAATTTCTTAGGATGAGAATGAATTCTTAGATTTCCTTTGGAATAAACACTTATTGCAGGCATAATTATATTCTAATTATTACCAAAAAAAATGCCATTACCTCTTTTCTTAAAATGTTTTATAAATGAAAGCTTCCAAATATCTGCTTGGAACCATATCTTCTCAAGCTCTGATTTTAATTGCCTTATTTAGGTGCATATTTCTCTGTTGAGATATTATGTTTTGATATTATTTGAGAAAAAGATCTTGCTTGTTGTAGAAAGAAAAATCTTATAGTAAAACATTGCCAAAAATCACATCAAATTTATTATTTTTTTAAAAAGAGAATGAAAATTTCAACAACTTTGAAAATTCCAAAATTTTACCCTACCTGCAAGCTAACACATTAGTGTGCCACAGTTTCATTGGATGGTGATAAAAAACGAGAGCTAGATTACACATGTGCATATAATGGTTGCTTTAAATGAGAGGAACCCTGAATGTAGGAGACCTGAAGCATGCCTACTCTCTGCTTGGAGTAGATGTTAACTTTTATTACACCGAACAGTAAGCATGTGTTCCCTTTGTTCTGGAGGGGTTGTTGACTCCCATTTCCAAGGCTTTAAGCAAGCCTGTCCTTTCATTCTCTTTGCTATACATATATCATCCCTAAAAAGATCACGTGGACTCAAAGAGTAGTCAGTCAGTGCTTCACTTTGCTAGATTAGCAGAAATAAACAAAACCCACGTAGACTTGTTTCTCAACAATAAAACGTATAATACAGGCTTCTTAACACAAATATAAGATAGAAATAAATATTAGCAGCACAACACATTGACTGCTCATTCATAATGCCTCAATTGAATGTCAGATTAGGTGGCAGCTCTTTGAGTATCTTATTTATATAGGATATACACATAGTAAAGTTCAGAAAAATATCACAGTCCTTTTGACTTTTTCCACAAAATCTAAAAAGTGAACAAATGGTACCTAGTTGTTGCAAATTTATGCTAGGCATTACGGCAGTATAAAAAAATTACATTCTCTAAAATGGTTTATAATTTCTTTGGGGAGACATAACATCCATAGATGAAGCAAACTAGAAAACGACTTATTGTGGTTTGTGTATTGAATTCTATATTGTGGATATAGAATTAATATCCTATTGATTGAATTTATAAACCATTTTAATATATATTGCCTCATTTTGTATCCATGCCTCATTTGTATTATGATATTTTATTGATTTTACAATTTAAAATTTTTATCATCTCTGAAATAACCATGGATCTTATACTTGATGGCATCTTGCAAATAAAATAGCAGTATTTTCTGAGTGGTATAGACAATAGTGGTTCATTTTTCATCATTTGAAATGCATCATTTCCATTTGGAGAAGAAAAGTGAAGCTCAAAAATATTAAGTTATTTTCCCACAATAATGCCAATAAATGTTAAGACATAATTTGACCTAGGTCTCTTTATTCTAACACTTTTTACTCTAAGGAGAAGTGCTGTCTGTCTCATGGTTTAATACCGCACCCTAATTCATTATTGATGGTGTTGAGAATTTCAAAAGAAATAATATTTGCTCAGATTAGCTTAATACCAAACAGATCTTTTGTTTGAGTCTCAGTGAGAATCTCATCAAAGAATTAAAAGGTTAAATACAATACAGCTAGTGGGAAAATGAAACAAAATGCCATCCTTTTGCCTGTGACCATCTGAGTTGTATTTCTTTCTTTGCAGTGTGGAAATCTTTTGTTTTAGTAACATGAAAACTTTGTCATATTTTAAATATGTTCCAGCTTCAAGTTTGCATTTCAGTTTTATGTTCTATATTCTGCTGCAAACTAGTCAATATTTGAAATTTTGAAATGTATAGTCATAAAATTTTACATAATCCTTTTGGCATTTTTTATTTCTGTGGTTAGTTTTTATTTTCATTATTGATGTAAATATTTTTACTTTCATTATTTATTTGCTTATTTTTTATTTTAATCAGGCTTTCCCTTTCATCATTTTTAGATTATTTATGAGTCTTGATAAGGTAGGATAGATCACAAAGTGGTCCAGTTTGAAGGACAAGTGAGATTAGTTGGACTCAAGGCAATTTTTACTACATTCATCAATAAGCATTGCAAAATCCCAGATGTTCCATATGAGACAGACAAGGGGCAGGATATTTGATAGATGCCTCAGCCTGGTGCTTCACTTCTTCTTGCAGCTGCTCCAGAAGCAGCTACTCCAAAAGTAGATGCAGATTCAGGAATAGTTTGAAGGAAGGTTCTCACTGACATACATAACTTTTTACTGTGACTTGGAGCCCAATGGAAGCTCATAGTACTTGAATCTAATGTACAAATTGCAAATTTTTGCAAGTGCACAGCTACATATTATAGGATACAAAGTTTACAAATTTGCTATTTTCATATTTTTATTTGAGATTTTATCTGCACAGGCCTGGTCATGATCTACCACAATAGGATGCTAGGAAGAAGTTAATTATAGGTCTGTGCTTAAGAAAAAGTGTAAGTGTAAACAAGCCAAAGATACGTGGCCTATTTTGGGGTTTCCTGGGGCCTAATGACTCATAGGGGTACAGAACAGGCTATTTGTCTTTGTGATCTCCCAGGTAACTCACACTTTTATTCCCTTTTCTTAATAGGTGAGAATTAATAAAAATTCTTATCTTGATACCTTGAGAATAGAACTTTTTAATTTTTTCACTTTTCACTTAATTTTCTGTATTTCTGTATTGACTTACTTATTTTCAAGTACCACAGGACCCACATCATGTCATTTCCTAATCACTACTCTCAAAAGTAAAAGTAAATACCATCTCGACTTATTACAGTCAGTTCCTTGCGAAATTATCTGGAAAGAGATAATTTATGGCTTCTTCTTACTGTCAGTATGATCTGTACCCCTTAAAAGTTAACTAACATTTCTCGGGAAGAGTAATTGTTATGATACTATCGTGAGTTGCTGAAAAAGAGGAGTATGAAAAAGAACCTCATCCTAGAACCACTGAGTCTTAATTCATGTATAATATTTGGTACTACATACTATAAAAGTATAGCAAGCAGGAAGAGGATCCAGGGAAATAAAATGTATTGATTATCTACTAAGTTTCAAGCATTATATTTATGTCATTTCTAGTTTAATGATCAACCAAAGGAACCTACTAAAATTATATAGTTTCAAATTTTATGCAGCATTTGTTTTTCTGAGTAATCTGATAAGTGGCAGTTCTTACTATTTTGTTGCATTTGAGAAACCCAAGACAGTATTTTAGGGTCATTGTGGAAGGGAGACAGTCATTAGGGGTATTTAGATTGCCCTGGGAGTGACCCAAATGCTTTTACCTGTCCTCTCTTTTTAAAGAGAATAATATCTAACCCTGATTGCCTAGGTAAGAACTTTGCCAAGAATAGTAACAAAATTAATGTGTTAATTATTGTCTTTTTACAATTGATGTTCATTGTTACTGTTGAAATTTCTTTACTCTTTGTATTTCTGCAACATGCTGAGGATTTGTTTTAGAAGACAGACTTATTGCCTTACAGTAATCTGGTAATAGCCTCCAGGATTCTTCAACCTCCATGAGTTCTTCAACTTGGATTCATTGGCTTTGAGAGTACTTATCAATGGGTGGACCTCAAGATCCACAGTTACTTCCTTGTTTTATTTATTGGTTAACTAAGTAAGCATGTCCCTAAACATGCTTGTTCAGTGTTTCCTACTTTCTTTTTGTATTTTATATGAATATATTCATTCAACATATATTATTTTTTTGTGTGTGTTTGGCTTAATATTATATTGTGAGATTCCTCTATATTATCAGTCTTTTAAATTCCTACATTCGGGTGGGTGCTTAGTAGTTAGTACCCATGGTGCTAACTGGCATCCCCTGAGTCATTTTCCATTTAAACAATCTTTATATTAGTTAATTTATTGCAAATTATGCTGTGGCTTGATAAAAGAGGAAATAAAATCATCAAAATGAAAAAAGGAAAGGAAAGGAAAGGAAAGGAAAGGAAAGGAAAGGAAAGGAAAGGAAAGGAAAGGAAAGGAAAGGAAAGGAAAGGAGAACAGAAAACTGTGACTTCCAATGGCAAAGGTATCTTTTCAAACATGGTAATTGGTCATCTTGAGTTAGTTGTGCTTTTCCTCCATAGGTTCTATACTCTGGGACCTAAGATGATAAAGAAGCTCCTGTCTGAACATTGGCTGTCTCATGCCAAATGGAAAGAAAAACACGGCAGTCACACTCCCTGGATTAGAGCTTTTGCTCAGGTGGCACCGGTCACTTTCTCTCTTATTTCATTTGCTAAAGCAATCTGCATGGTGAAGCTTTTACCAATGACACATAGAAGAGTGAACATTTTGTACAATAATACAGTCTAACAAACTCTCTTTGTGAGACATCAATTCAAATCACCCATTGTTCTTCTTGATCAGCTTCTACCCTACCCCAAACTTAATAGTGCTTTTACTTTGGTTTTGTTGATTTTTCTCTATTCTGTTTATTTTCTATTTTATTAATTTATCTTTATTATTTGTTTATCATAACATTTAGTATGTTGTTCTTATACTGACTTGTGATGCATACTTACTGATTATCAATGTTATTTTTATTAATACATTTAATGGCATGCATTTCCCTCTAATTTAAGTTGTATCCCACAGGTTTTAATATGGGCTTTTCTTGTTACCATTCATTCAAAATTGTTTTTTAAAAATTTACCTCATGATCTTTTAAAAAATTATTTATTAAAATTAATTTCAAATATATGGTACATTGCTTACAGTACATCTATAAAGTTCATCTATAAAGTACATCTATAAAATTCATCTATACAGTACATCTGTAAAGTTTATAAAACGATCCCCCCAATTGCCTCCTCCTTCCTCTGGTCCTCCACCTAGGCATCACATTAATGCTAACTGCATTCCCTCTGTCCTGCTCTCCATCCCTGTGACCAACTATCAACTACTAATTTGTACTTCTTTAAACTTTCACATCATGATCTTTTTAAATCAATGAGCTATCTGACAGTTTTCAAACCCATTGAAATATCCTAATTATCTTTTCTAATTTATTTCTAGCTTAATTGTGATCATAGAAATGCTTTGTATGATTTCTATCTTTTCAAGTTCATTGCTAAGCACTCATTATAGTAAATGCTCTCTGTGTAGAAAGAGGTGTGTTGTAGTTAGCGGTAGGGGCAACAATAGTCTGCATACACTTATTAAATCAATTAGCTAATTTTTTTGCTTTCCATCCATCTGAATCCTTATGTTTAGATATGTCTTGTGGAAATGGAATATAATTGAGGATTTATTTTTTTATCCAATGTGACAACCTCATTTGATAAATAGAGCACTTGTGGTTGATTTACATTTAATATTGTTGCATGTTTCAGTTTAAATCTCCCATTTTACTAAATGATTTCTCTCCTTCATTTCTGCTATGTCTTGCCTTTTTTGGAAGTGATTGTGTACATTTTGTTGTTTAAGATTTTTTTACTTTCTATCAACTTAGAAATAGCCTTTGAAATTTACTTTCAAGTGAATATATATTCAGAAAAACAGAAATTGAAAAATGCTGTGTATACTTAAATTAATGTAAACAAAGAGAATATAATATCTAGGAAATATTTAATTTTTAAGCTAATAATAAGAAAAGTGAAACAATAAAATGCACAGAATCATTCCCAAGAGACAAGAAAGGTGAAGAAAAAGACAGCATAGATGAAGCAAAGAGATATCACTCATTAAAATGGTATTAAAGCCAAAGCATTTGAGTAACAATGTTCAACTAAATGTTCCATTTATAAAACAAGTTGTCATATTGGATTGTAAAAACACATAGAAACTCAATTATATTTTTTTACAACAGATTTTGTACTTTATTTTTTAAAAGTCAGTGACTAATACCTCTAATATCTGTAATGCCCATAGGTCCTTTACTATTTTCTATTGTTTCTCTGGGTTTTATTAAATTATCTTATTTACGTGGGTTTTCAATTATTTTAATAGTCTTGTAGACATTGAATAGAAATATTTTAATGCCTGGCATGACATTATTTCTCTAAAGAAGATTTACATGCATTTCTGCCAGTCAGTTGCAGGACGTAACCATCCGGTATCATAGCAGCATCAAGTATTGAGTTGATTGGAAGATGAGTTGAAGTCCTAGTGGCAGTTTATCTTTTCTTGTTCAGATTTATACCTAAATTGCAGTTCTTTGGTAGCTCACCGTAAATCAGGAAAGTTCTTCAAGGACCTTTTAAAGAGTCCTTTGATTCCAGTCCTATACCTCTGAACATGCCAGTCTATCAAATTATCCCTCAGCCTCTCAGATGTCTCTCTTTAATTTGCAAGGATAATGGAGCTCCAGTTTCATGGCTTACTTCTCTGGGCTTCTGTCGTTCTCCTTATCAATTCTTACCTATTCCTCACCTTATGATTTTTTTATCTTATACATTTCATAATTTAAAAATATTTTTTCCAGTAGAATAGTTAATTCAATTTAAGTAATCTATCATTACTGAAAAGTAAAGCCCTTAATATATGAGAATTTGTTTCAGTTGCATAATGATAAAAATATATCATTTTTTAAATTTCTTTTTTCCTTTAAACAAGCTGTTCCAGTCTTTGTCTTCATTCAATCCCTTTTGAGTAGAGTAAGGCAGGGAATTATCTCCATTTTATATATGAAATCATTAAGACATAGGATCTGAGGCATAAAGATGTTTATTTACTGTGTATCTCACTAACATGAACATCTGGGGTTAGAGTATGAATGCTTAACTTCTAAATTTTATTAATGCTCAGGACACATTAATGTTATAAGCTTTAAACAACACTGGTTATTTAGACTTTAGATTTTCCATATTTATTACTATATGGCCAAGCGAAATGTTATAACCGAATTTGAAAACATGGCAACTAATCACAAATTGTTGCGTTCCCACTAACTGGCTAATAATTGTTTAGGTTCTTCATGTGAATATATCCAACAAGTATACATTTTTATTTTGTTTTTATGTTTTTAATAACCATTTACCCAAAAGAAACCCTAGAACAAACATCTGATACCTTTTTATAATATAATTATAGTCAATGACCTCAGTCATTATCTTTCTATAAACTTTGTTGGATAACTAACAATTTTAAAATCATTTTTGTAAATAAAAAACTACATTCCAAATTAGAGCATTAAATTTTCTAGAATATCTAACTGTGTATTTAAGGAACAGTTCCTGTTCTTACATATATTTACAACCTAGTAGAGAACATAGGTATGTATTATAAAATGAAGTTGCTGAACTGGAGGTAAAAATGATACAAACAGAATGGGAGTAATATTGGTTGTGGGATGAATACTGTTTAGGTAGCTTCAGCAATAATACAGGATTCTGGCAGCAAGTGCTGTGGGAGAAATGGCACGTTGTTATTTCTCCTTTTTATTCTACCTGCCAATTAGCTGACCTTAAGAATAATATAATTTCCTTAGGCACATATCTTGTTTAGGTGAAAAGTGTTTGTCATGTAGTAAAATTTCAACAAAACTTTTGTTAAACTGGATGTGACTCAGTTATAGTAGGTTTGGAAAAATGAGGTGAAAGTTTGTAATACTGTGATCAATACAAGGATTATTATACATGATTATAGCCATCGGGAAGGAACTGGATTTTTTTTTTTTTAAAGGATGCATGCTCCAGTTCTCTGTGAAAGTCATTCATCTTCTAGGACACGGCAAAATGTTGGTGATGTGATCGATGGTAACATTGTTTGCATGTTTTTTTTTCTGTGAATTTGACAAAATTTTATGATAAAAACTGGTCCACAAAATACTATAGGAGAAATGAGAAGTCAGCCTATCATGTGTTTCTCTTACTCTCTGATCTGTCCTCCCTTTCCTTAAAGGGAATATGACAGGATTGTAAAAGGGATTTTATAAAAATTACAAGGAGTTGTCCAACAGGAAGGAAAACGTAATACCTTACTATTCACGTAGTGTGAATGAAGCAAGACATATTACTACTTTTTAATCTAATTTTATAAAGGAATGTAATCACTACTTCGTTGTATTGTGTGATTATAGAAATGTCAGTACATTTTTAGGATTTTGTATAGCCCAGGGGTTGTTAACTTAAATTGGATCCATCAAAAATAGGAAAGATTTAAAGACAAGCAGGAAATAGTCATGCAGTGTGGTAATCGAGCAGAATTCTTCTAAAACTAAAAGTAGAATGAAAAGTATGAAAAATATTTATGATATTTCCAGTGTAGTGACTAAGCAATAATTCACAAAAGGAACCTACTAAAATTAGATATTTTCCAAATTTTATGGAGATTTTCCCGAATAATCTGATAGATGGTGGCTTTTACTGTTCATGCTGCATTTCAGATTCCCAAGGCAGTATTTTAGTATTTTTATGGGAGGGAGGAAGCAATTAGAGACATCTGTATTGCTCCCAACATGACCTAACATTTTTCACTTGTCCCCTCCTCTTTAATGAGAGTCATGATATCTAACCCAGAATGCTAAGGTAAGAACTTTTCAAAGAACAGTAATGAAATTACAGACTATCTTTTTACAATTAAAATTTAGTATCACCGTGATGATTTCTTTATTCATATTTATGTTGAGAATTTAGAATTTAGAAAATGAACTTATAGCTTTATGCTAACCTTATAATTTCCTCCAGTGTAGAATTCCTTAGTTGGGTCCATGTATAAATGGGTGGACCTCAAGAAGCAAAGGCATGGTTTTCTGGAGTTCATGTCTTCTTCTAATTCTGAAAGGAATTTTGTTCCTCCAAAGCTAACACTCCTTTAGGAGTGTGATCCTATATTACTGTATAACATTTTGAAAAAGAGGAGGGTGAAGAAGTGTCATATCATAGAATGATATATGTTAAACTGTCATACAAAATACTTTGTACACTTCTTAAAACATTTAAATGCATATTATTAAAGCATAACAAACAGGAGAAAATTTCCTATGTAAATGAAATGCATTGATTGCCTACTATATGTCAGGCAATATGTCACGTCCTCCATGTAGATTTCCTACTTGTAGAATAAATTTTATACTTGTATGTAGTTAAACATGATGACTATTTGGAATAAAAGTAGTTTTTAATATCAACATTAATTATACTTTAATCAGAATCATTGGATATGGCAAATGTTAAAGATAACGTGGTTTCCAGCTTTTGTTCTATATTAGAATCACCCTGGGAGTTCTTAAAGCACAGGGCCCCTCCACAGACCAATTGAATCAAAAATCCTAGGGGAAGGCCTGGGCACTGGTATTTCAAAAAATCTCTTCAGGTGATTTCATTGTGCAGACAGTATTAAGTACCACTGTTCAGCTATTTAAATGAACAATACCTTATTATATTATTCAAGCAGTAAGTACATTCAAGTACAATTTTACTTAATTTCTCCTGACAAACTCACAATCCAGTCATTCATTATTCATTAGATATATATTTATAGAATGCTTGCTGACAGGTGAGCACTTTGTATGATGTTGACAATTAGTGATAAATGTTTGGGTTTTATCCTCAAGTACTTTATAGACATAACAGTGTAATTATAGTTCCATTTGGGCTTGAATTATTATTCAGAGGAAGTTGCACAAGTAGTTATGAGAGACAAGCAGTTTTTAAAAATTCTCTGTGGTTTTGGTATCTCCCAGTTTTTCAAAGAGTATTCAGAAATTTTAAAAAATAATTTTCCTTGTTCATTTTATCCAACTATCGAAAATTTAGCTCATTTTTATAATACTTCTTATGCTGGACACTGAAATAGAGTAAAATTGTTTTTTACCTTTAAAACACTATTTCATTAACCTCTGAATTCATGATTCCAAAATCTCATATGAGCACAAGGGTCCAGCAGTTTTACTACATTTCCTTATAAACTAGGTTTTAAAATGCTCTTACAGGCTAGAACTAATAAATGAGTTCAGCCACATTGCAAGATCAAAAATCTATGCGTAAAAACCAATTATACTCTATAAATGAGCAATAAACAGTATGAAAATGAAATTAAGAAACAATTCTTTTTGAAGCAGCATCAGAGTAAATGAAGAAGCTAGGTCTAAATTTAACAAAGAAGTGTATTAAACTCTGAAAACTATGAAAAATTCTTGAAATTAAAGTAGATCCAAATAAATTAAAACACATCACTTGTTTATGGATAATAACACTTACTATTATTAAGATGCAAATACTTTCCAAATCGACCTATTGAATCAACACAATCCACATCAATTCCCAAATATAGATTCTTTGTAGAAATTGATACACTGATCTTAAGATTCATATAGAAATTTAAAGGAACTAGAATGGCCAAATAATCTTGAAAATGAAGAACATAATTGAACTCGCACCTCCCAATTTCAAAACATACTGTAAAGCTATAGTGATCAAGATAATTTGGATGTGGTTAAGCTTATTGTAGGTCAACGGAATACAATTAAGAATCCAGAAATAAAACCCTACATTTGTAATCAATTGATTATGGAGAGTGGTGCCGAGACAAAAGAATAATCTTTTCAACAAATGGCACTGGGGTGATTGGACAGCCACATGAAAAAGAATAAAGTTTAATTTCTTTCTCACCCCAAGTATGAGAATTTACTCAAACAGAACATAGACCAAAATATAAGAGCTAAAATTATAAACTCTTAGAAGAAAATATAGAAATAAATCAGTGACCTTGGATTATACAAAACCTTCTTAGATATGACCCCAAAATAACAGGTGATAAAAGAAAAAATAATAAAATTTGAACTTGATTCAAATTAAGAATGTTTTGCTTCAAAGGACACCATCAAAAAATTGAAAAGACAACCAACAGAATGGGAGAAATATTTGCATATCATGTATCTGATAAAAGATTTATATCCAGAATATATAAATAGCTCCTACAGTTCAACAACAAAGCAAATAATTCAGTTTAGAAATGGGCAAAGAAGACTTAAGTAAACATTTCTCTCAAGAAGATATATAAGTAGTAAATAAGCACATGAAAAGATTTCAACATCATTAATCATTAGGGAAATGCAAATCAAAACCATGAGATATAAAAAAATAACAACATAATAAATGTTGGTGAGGGTGTGGAGAAGTTAGATCACTCATACATTGCTGGTGAGAATGTAAAATGGTACAGCTAATGTGGAAAAATGTCTGGCAGTTCCTCAAAAGGTTAAACACAGAGTGGCCATATAATCCATTAATTCCTCTCCTAGATATATTCCCAAGAGAAATGAAAATATGTCCACACAAAACTGTGTGTTAATGTTTATAACTGTTATTTACAATAGCTTAAAAAAATGGAAACAACCCAATTACCCATCAATAGAGAATGGACAAATAAAATGCATATATTCACACAGAATTGAATTTATCGATACATTCTACAACATGGATGAAAGCTGAAAATATGATAAGTCAAAAAGCCAATAACAGAACACTATACCTTACATTATTCCATTAAATGAAGCATCCAGAATAGGTAAAAATCCATAGAGAGAGAGAAAGCAGATTAGATTTGCCTGAGGCTAGAGTTGGGAGGGGGTGAGATTGACTTAGGTTTCTTTGTGAGGTAATGCAAATGTTCTAAAATGGATGAAGGTTGCAAAATTCTGTTATAGTAAAATACAATTGAATTACACACTTAAAATAGTTGAATTGTGTGGTATATGAATGATAATTTAATAGTGCCATTAAACATATTACCTGCCATCTCTTATTATATCACTTCTATAGCCTTTCTTTACTGTTAGCCTCACCCTGACCTCTTATTTCTGAAAAAAGTAAATCAACATTCAGGATTTAAAAATGCCTCTCTTATTTTCTATCCTCAATGCCATCTCCTGTCGCCTCGTCAGGATCCTTTATTGGTGTCTTCTTCCCTTTGACCTCACTATATTGGTTTCAGTCTATGGAATTCGGTATATACCAAATTCGTAGGTAACCTCAACCAGTCTCATGGCATCTAATACTTTCATATACTAATGAATTCTACATGTATCTCTAACTTAGTGCTCATCTTAAACTTCAGAGCTGTTATGTCACAACTGCCAATTTGACATCTAAAACATCATTTCTAAAGCTCAACTCCTTATCTCACTACCACCAAAACCTTTTTCCTCCTACACACTCTTTCCTATCTCAGAAGATGTCAACTTTATTCTTTCATATTTCTTTTCACCATGTTTCTAATACAAACTAAAGTCTTTCCATGACCTGTATGTTCGTCCATTGGTCATCTAGGCACTGGGTGCCTTTTTAACCTAATGCCAATCTCTTCCCTCTTCAGGTCACTTTCATTGTTTCCTCAGAGACTGAATTCAGGTGCCACAAGGGCCTAATGGCTTAGGGCCTCTCTGGGTTTTACTCCTCTTAAATGAAACACTTAAATCGTCTTCTCATTATCAGCTTTTCCATTTATGTTTCAAGACAACAGTTACTTCATTGATACCTCTATTTCCAGTCAATTTTTTTAAAACCATTTTTCAATTTCCTCATCCCATACCTCATTTTCTCATACTTGTTATCCATCCTAAGACAGCTTTCTTCATTATATTATTTATTTCTTTTCTTTAAAAACTCTATCTCTTAAATTCTACGACATATGGAAGGATGAATGAAAGAAAAAATTAATGACCATATCATACAAGGAAGGAATAACAACGTAATGCTTAAAGGAATGGCATTTGACAGCGTGTCACCTAAACAGCCTGACATTAACATAAAGATGGTTTCTTAACCCGTTTCATTTGCCTTTAAATTTAATATAGAGCCTATCAGGGAAAAAAATCACTGGCAAATATTAATTAATAAAGAGTTTTCAAGGTATTAGTAATAATCTGAAAGTGTGATGTCAGAGAAGTCAGAAGAAGAGGTTTTTCAAAGGAAGACCTGTTTCTCAGGTGTCAGGTTAGATATAGAATGAGAAGGATCTCCCGGACAACAGAAGGAACAAAATGAGGACAAAAGAGTATTTTCTTGGGGTTTTTGTTTATGAAAGAATGTAGAAAGATGGTGGGATGTTGGCTGTGAAGGAGTAATACTCTAACACATTTGAGACTTGAGGAGCAGTTACCATTTTGGGATAGGAAAACAGGTGCCTAGATTCTTCAGGGAGATAAACTCTGGTCTCTATATGATGTCTTCTTATGAACTATATAATGTCTTCTTATGAACTTCTATGTAGCCTCCATTTCTGTTTTTTCCGTGGTATAGATTACATTTTTTTAAAATTTAGTCCTATCTATATTCTATTTATTAGCTAAGCATCTCATATTTTTATATTAGGTTGTTATTTACATTACACTTTTGGTATTATTTATTTTGATTATGGTTTTCTATATACATAATAAATATTTCAGTAGGAAGACTACATAGATGATTATACTCAGAAGCCATTTAATACAGAATTCTATAAAGACTCTCTTAAGGTATCTTATATTTTTTATTCCTAAAGTTTTTCCTAGTCAGATTATAAAAAATTACGTATGTGCCATGTATCATTTTCTTCTTTCAAAAATTATGCTTTACTTTACATATTTCATATCTCTTGACATAAGAGATATCAATTTGATAACGTTTTCTGTGACAGCAAAGCATTTGATATATTGGTAAATATGATGTAATCTACTGTACAGTAAATGATTATAAACTTCGGGGAAACAGGATATTTAATAAGGCTTCAGGAATGATCCTTTTCTGATCTTAGGTAGAATGTTTTTCATCCAGATAATGTGTATTGCTCTGGAGAAAAATTCTGATTTATACAGACATGGTATAAACCAAAGAACTTCGTGGAGCTCTTTATCTTATTAGAGTTGCATAAATTATCTCACCTCTTTTGCCGGTGAGGAAATCAAAGCACATGTCAGAATTTTAAACAGATAGTAACATATGTTTCTAAAATAACTTCTAGCAAGTATATATAATTCCACCAAAGACTCCAAAAAAATCTTAAAATTAATAAATGGATTCAGTATAGTTGCAGGATACAAAAAAAAAACATATACAAACATATATAAAAACATGTACACTAATAATGAATTATCCGAAAAAGAAATAAAACAATACCATTTACAAAAGCCTCAAAATCAATAAATTAAGAATGAATCTAACCAAGATGGAATATCTATACATTGAAAATTATGAGACATCGATGAAAAAAATTGAAGAAGACATAATTAAAATGAAAAATAACATTGTATTATGAGTAAATATTCCAGATCATCAAAATAGTAGAAAAAGGCTAATTATTTTACTGTTGGATCATAACACACTAAAAAGGCTTCTCAATAGAACTGAATAAGTTCTTTGAGTAGAAGTCACTACCTCTTTGAAAATTTTTTATTTTCTTTTTTTAAGGAAAATATGCTCAAGTGTTTATATTAAAAAATGCCAGGTAACCACTTGCTTGAAATTATATTTATTATTTAAAACTTCAACCTCCTACCTCTCTTTCTAAGTCCAGTGGCAGGTTCTTTTATTAAAAGCTAAAGTAAATGACCAGTTATCTTGAGTGGAGAGGGTGACTGACATTAAAATTATTAAAAGCAGATTTCTAAAGTGATGCTATTAAATATTAAACATCTTTATAGTAATAGTTTAATAAAAAGGCACAAGTTCTATTTCACGTAAAATTAGAAAAATGATTTATTTTTGATGAATAAAAAGACAAGAAGGAGCAATATTTTATTCTAGACCTCAAATTACTCATTTAATCTGTGGCAATTATAAGAGTATTATAGACACATTTTGAGTGATCTTTTGTTAAAAAAAAATATGTTACTGCTCATGAAAAGACAGAAACTCAAGTGATTGTCAATAGTGTGTACTGTAGTATAAGCTGTTTAAGAGACAGGTAAAGAGATGAACCTTGACCTTCCGGTGTTCTAAATTCAGTTGCAAAGAGAGTGACAGACCCTTGTGGGGGAGAGAACAAACTCAGGGTCTGTTGAGAGACTCACCACTGGGTCCACGTGTGTCCAGAGGCATCGGATCCTTCATAAATATGAGTCAATCCTGTTTCTATTCTGGCTCAGAAGGAGGCCAGGTCTCCCAAATGGTTACCTGCCACTGTTAGTACATCTTTCTCTTTGTGAAGAGAGTGCGTGTGTGTGTGTGTGTACATGTATTTTCTATAAACCATTCCATTTTAATCCAGACCGAAGACCTGACAAAAATTTTGTTATAGAATCGCATCAGTCTTTCACAGAACACAACCTTCCTTTTATATTGCTGTAATCCTGAACAAGCATCTTTCTCCTCCAAAACACACAAATCACAGAAAGCATATTCCTACAAAACCATGCTGCTGTTAAAATGCGGCAACTACATCTCTGGAGAGTCAGAGACACTGCCTTCCTTCAAAATAGATTTAAACTTACAAACAGAAAACACTGTGAGTTCTGTTCTCTATGTGAGTGAATTCAGTGGACTTGTGCTTGTAAATAGAATATCTAGGAAGCAGTCCTAGAAGGGTTTGCACATGTTAAATTGATTTAATTTTCAAACAGACACTTTTATAGTGCTTATTTGGTGTCAGGCATTTGGTTGTTGTTATTGTTGTTATGCACTGTTTAATCCTGAGAACAAATCAAAAGGAGCTCTAATTTTTACTCCTTTTTCCAGATGAAGAGTAGAGAGGAATTTTTAAAAGCAATTATGGTAATCACGTGCTAGTTGCTACAGAGAGGATAATTGAACAAGGGTGCGAGGTGCTCTGCTTTGAAATCCACCACTGCGTTTGTGCCAGACCTGTACCTCACACAGGCTGTACCTCACAACAAAGATGTAGTTAGTGAGACACTAAGACAGACCAGTTCTTGGGAGACACGTGACTCTTCATGGCTGACTTTGGCCAGCTGTTCCTTAGGCTGCCCTGACCTTCTCCAAGTTCAGGTCTCTCTAACTCTTCTAAGCATAAACTATATAGAATGTTTTATTTCATAATTTAGCATGTCCTTCAAGTTGTGAAGAGTTTTAAAGAATATAATAAAGGACAAACAAAACCCCCAAAATATGACAGAAGAAATCAATCTCCACTATCCTTGATTTCACGAATATAAGTGCAGAATCTTAATTAATATGCTGGAAGTAATTCAACACCATGTTTAAGAAAAATAAAAGATTAGTATCAATAGATCTTTTTAAAATATGGTGCCAAAACATATTTGCTAATATTCAAAGTAGACATTAAATTGGAAATCTGAGGTTATTTTCTCCCCATGATCACAGAAAACTATCTCATTCTGTAGCAGAATTTTGTGTCTTCCTTCTAAGTTTGTAAATGGGACCAATCACCTTTCAAAGATTCTTTAGAAATGACTGAATATTGCCAGATTTATAAATATAAGATTCGTAAGATTAACATAAAACCTAAATGAAGATGAATTTTTAATCTTTAGTGTACAAAATACCCATGAGTCATCAAAAGTCCTAAATTTTAAAAGGTCATTCCATCAAAACACCTCACATTATCTGATGAGCATCTATGTAAGTGTTTTTCTTTTCTGTTAAAAGAAAAAAGTAAATCTATTGAAATTGGAACAAAAATCTATATTTTTAGAATAATAATAAAAATATTCAATTGATAATTCAAATTACAGAAAGGTTATTAAGTTTTACTATGTGTCATTACAGTTCATATCAGAGTTTATAATATTAAATGTACAAGTTAATAACATTTTGTCATTTTATGCTAACTTAAAAAGTCTCTAAAATTCTTGAAAACTGTAGGTGAAATATAGTTCTCATAAAGAATTAGGATTGAGGCAGATATTATTCAATTTATTATAAATAAGATTTTAATGCAGTGAATGAGTCAATTAACTGATTTACAGATGCATTCCAGACTACATAGAGCTTTTTGCAAACACATTCTGTTCGGTTGTGTCTTTATACTAGATTATAAATGGTTTGAGTACAAGAGCCAAGGCATATTCAATTTTTCATTTCAATAGAAAGGGCACCAGAAATGAAACTGTCATTTCTTCCATGAGAATCTGTGGAATATATATTGTATTTTATTGAAACTTTGATGTCATTGATTATAACATGCAACACTAAGACAGCAAAAACAGCATTGATTCCACGTGCAAAATCCATCCCCATTTCAGAGGTGGTACATGTGCAGAATTTTGCATCTTGGAATTCATGAAATATGAAACTGCCACCTTGATAATCAACCTCTGGATTATTCACGAAGCTTTAAAATTAAATATCTATGGTTTTTAGCCTTTATCTTTGCCATTAAACTTTTGAATTCAGCCAAACCATAATTAGTAATTTGCAGAGACTGGAGTACAAATATTCACAGACTTTGCCTGTATAACTTACTCAATCTACAAGTAAACCCTTAGTACCCCGACTAACTTCTTTTCCCAATTTGCCACCTTCCTTTTCCTGTGGGACCATTATCGGTTCTTTTTGTTTTTTTAAACATTGAATCTACCACTCCATATTTTCCTGGTCTATGTGTAAGGTTTATACCTCTTAAGTCATCTGTTCAACCCATATTGTTCTTCCTTTGAGTGAGTTTCCCACTTATCTCACTCCTGATATTTTAATTTGTTTGACCCAAGCTTCTGCTTGTTATAGGTGCATATTTTACTGTTCATGTACTTAATTGTGTAAAATTGTAACTGTTTTTTCTATAACTTAATTATCTGTTATTTTAAACCTTATTCTAGTCTGTAATGGGAGACAATCTTGCCATTTGAAAGGTAAATTAAGTCAAATTTGTTATTTCTGTTTAATATGGGCCTATTCAATAATGTCAAAATATAAACATAATTCTGAGGTTTTCCCTTTGCTTTTCCCCAATGAAGTTAACTAAATTATAGTTTTTTTCCAGTATACCTGTTGCCAAAGAGTCATTGTAGAGATAGGAATTTCTAGAATCTTCAGAGTACAAAACATCTGAAGTCCTGTGCATGGGCACAGAATGGCGAACCAAGTGGAATTAAACTATGTTGTTTCATTTTCATTTTGCCTTCTGGTACCAATGACTCAATAATACATGAGCTATATCATCACAAGATTTCCAGTGGAGATATCCAGACTGTACTGTGCACACCATCCCATGGCAGGCTCCTGCATTCCCTCAGTCATATTCTGTGTTTGCAGCCCAGAACAGCTTTCACATCCCACTCCACTGCACAGACCCAGCGTGGGCATCACAGTCCATTTTTAAGGGCCACACATCTCTATTTTGGCACCAGGCTTTTTGTTGCTGCCTCACCTGAGCTCAGCAGCAGAGGTACAGGCTACCCCAACTCTTAGACTCCAAACTTAAAGGTGGATTAGGATTGGGCGGTGGAGGCCGTGAATTTACATCCCTTCTGCCCTTTCCTTCCCTCCCACCACATACACAAATCGCTTCCAACACATTTGCTCTTCTTTCCAAAACTCCCTCTCCCCTTACAACAAATGCTAAGAGTTTCCTAGTTGAGAGATTTCACTGAAGGACTTCTCCGGCCAGTGCACGTGGACTTTCTGTCTCATGCTTTTGTACCTAGAAGAGGAAAATGTGATATCTTTTCTCCCTGGCTTCAATCCAGCTGTTTCCATCAGTAACACATGGTGGTCCTGATTTCATTACTCTGAACTCCAGTAGTCATGGGGCAGCAGAATAAAAGATCTAAGTTAATGCCTCAGATTATTATTCTGCCACATTCAGCTAACATCTTCATGCTCCTCTTTCACTTTGTCTTTGATTTCCTGAACTAAGCAAAAATGGGGCTCTTTCCAGAGGCCACTGCTACCCAAAAGTCCATTTAATTCTGTCTTTTCCCACACCTCATGTGGCTTAAGGTCAAGAAATGCAAAGTGTCCTCTTTATAATGCTGGGGTTTACTGTCATCCTCTGATCTCCTGTGGAAACTCCTGCTACTTAAAGATTCAGTGCATTCACATAATAGAATTTTAAAGTGGACAGTGATGTAATGAGATACAGTTCATATCACTTTTCAAACTGTGATAACAACGGTGAGAATTTTCAAACAATTTAGATAAAACCAGTTATATGACTTGAAATATCCATTCACTTTAAGGGTATAGAAGAGTTGAGAATGAGATTAATGAAAAGGGACTTTAATTTGAAACAATGTTTTGATATTGAGAACTTTAAAAACAATTTTTTCAATTTATTTAAGATTTAACAGAGAAGTTAGAAGGCTTGTGTGATTATTCATCTGGGGAGAGTGAGTAAACAAATAAATGTTAAGGAATGGTGAAAGTTTTTGTAAAGTTTTGTGTTTTCATACCCCAAGGAGTGTTTTAGAGGGAAACATTTACATGCTGCCCGACTCTTGTCACCTTCCACCTCAAAGTTTCTGACCCTTCCTGCCTGTTTACTGAAGACACAGCATCGGCCTCATGTTCTGTCCTGCCTCCTCAAGTCCTGCCACTCTCATGGGTTTGCTGTGCATGTAGTTAATCCAGTCATTACTCTAGTATGTATTTCTATGTGCCCAATGACTCTGTCACTGTCACTGTTTAAACCTCCCTCCCCTACAGTCAGTCACACATGGGACTATGTGGTCAGCCAGAACTGCTTCACTTCTAAGATAATGAATAAATGGTTTTCATCTGACTGTAGCTTTCTATACTACTCATTTAATTTAAATAACTCAGTTTCTCCACCTTGTTATGCATGTATTTTCATGTATAGAATCTTCTCATTTCTCTCTTCATTGATTTTTTTTTTTTACATCTTTCTTAAATTTCAGTGTTTTATCTACTTCAACCACCTTCCTTCTAGTATCTTCACCTCCTTTGCCTTTTCTGGTAAAATCTCAGTCGTGGTTATATGTCCCCTTTCTGTATTCCTGCATCTCTGCATATAAGCAATGATTTATATCAAAATTATGTGAGTTCGTGGTCAAAGCATCTTTCCATAACCTCCCTCTTTTTCCTTTTCTTGAAAGGTTATTGTAAACATCCTCCATTGTCCCCAAATTTCTAACTCTTCCCTCTCCCCTTAACTTTCAACAGATGAATTCATCTTTCTACTTCTTTCTGTTTCAAGAGGGAATGGGTAATTATTCCCTTAAATTCCTTCAACCAGTTCTACAACTTTACCTATTGATGATTGCATCCATCTTTATCTGCTTCTTTATTACAATGAAACACCTTTAAAACCAACTACAGCCTCGACTTCTACCCCTTCTTTGAATAACATGCTCTCCTGATTTATATTAGACTTGAGCTATCGATTCATTCCTCTTTCCTCCCTTCAGATCTCTTCTCCTATTGATTTCACTGCATCCAATATTTTTTTACAGGAGGCAGGAGGAAAGAAAACTTCCTCCAACAACACATTCCTCTTTAACTTTGGCCTAAATCTTTATTCTTTCTCAGAGCCAAATTTCTTTAAGGGGATTGTCTGCCATTATTCAATTTCTATTAACTCCAAATTCTACTGCAATTTTGCCAAACACCCACCACTCCACTGAAATTCCTCTCGTCAAGGCCACAGTGACCGCTTTGCTGCAGGATCAGTCTGGCATTTTAGAAAATACAAATCATTTCACCTGCCTTTTCTTTTAGTATTATTGCAACCTGGTGGTGTTATTCATGTTTTCTGAACAAGAAACTGATATTCTGAGAGCTAATTTAGTCAAGGTCACAATCCTTATAGGTAGCAAAAATTGATTTTGAATGGAAACCCTCTGACTCAGGATTCCATATTTTGCTACAGTAAAATAAGAATCAATTATTTTCTCATATTCATTATCCCATGGGTATTTACAATTTATTTTTTTAACTTAATGTCATATATATCCATGGCCTATGTTGATAATAGAGGCCACAGCTTATGAGGTTATTAATAATTTAAGATAATAGAAAGTTCTGGGGAAAGGGAAAGCTAATGAGAAGTTTTACTTCATGAATTTCTTACCAAAACTAAGGACACTAAACATATTAGAGACAGACCATTCCTCCAAGGAAAATAAATTGACTCAAACAAAAGTATAAAGGAGAACAATGAAAGAGTAAAATCTCACTTGGTGTTAGGAACTAGCTTGATTGGCTTAAATGCCAAATATTGAATGATCAATCACTGATCTATCTCTTATGATTTGTAAAAAATATTCCAAAATTTTCACATTTTTTTTATAACTCCTTTTTAACTAAGTAACTTAAGTTTTGGTGGTAATAAAATTATGCAGAAGAATCATTATGTCACAATAATTTTCCATTAATTGCTATGATATAGGTATATGCAAAATGCCCTGGAAGTAGAAGACAATGAACCCTTGAAGGTGGGCTTTCCTGAGGAGATGGCACTTTGGTTAACACGTAATGGATCATAGATAGTGGATCAGGGAGGATGAGGCATCTAAGTGGAGAGACTGGCATCTGTACAGTCAAAGGCATAGCTATCGTGGTGTGTTTTGAGAACTACAACTAGTTGTCCCAATGAAGCATTAGTCAAGAATTTCGAACTGTAATTACCAGGGTGACAATTCAAAATAGTTTGGAGGAATAAAAATAGTGGAGTGAGTGAGTTCACTGTTCACACACTGGAAAACCTCTCTAGTATCTGGTTTCAAGCACAGATGGATCGGAGGTTCTAAAAGATGCCACCTGTTCTCTATTTCGTTCTTCTCTCCTCTATTTCTCCTTCCTTCCTTCCTTCCTTCCTCCCTTCCTTCCTTCCTTCCTTCCTTCCTTCCTTCCTTCCTTCTTTCCTTCCTTCATCCTTTTTCTCACCTCTTCTACTGCACCCCCTTCTCCCTCTGTTCTCTTTTTTCTTTTGTATTAGCCTGATCATAAGACCAGCCCTTACCACAGAGAAACCAAAATAATGTCCTGCAGTGCTTGAGCTAAAATCATCCCAATATTCCTGGATCACAAAATGTGTGTCCATTTCATGACTAACCTTCTGTGCGTGAACACAGATTTCTTGATACTGTGTCCCCCACTGCCCTCTCCCACTCTATGTTCAATTTCCTACCATATTTCAGTTATACATATACCAGGTTAGGCAACCTTGCTCTAAATGAGTGGAGAACCTCTGTCACGAGTGTAATAAATTAATATATGAGAAAAACAAGAGAACTCTAGTAATTACAGGAGACAGATAATTGCTATGGAATTTTTGATGATACAGAAATCTTCTATATTATCTCTAATATGTTTATATTAATTTTTAACCAATTTTATATTAATATAAGTCTAGAATTTTTTTTAAACAATACTATTAAACTGCAACAAGTAAGCTTGTGCACATGAGTTTGAAGCTATTTTCATTGGTTATATTTTTACAAGTCATATGCAAAGGAAAAGAATAATGCATATTTTAAAATGTGTACATATTGGCCAGGAGCCCTCTGGAAAAACTTTTCCAGTTTTTATTTGCATCAGAAATCTCCTTGTTTCAGTTTTTCAGTAGCTTAGATGCCCTGAAATTATATATCTTTGTAATCATCAATACAACAATACATTTCTATTGGAGGAGAATTCCTTTGTGTATATTTTTACAAAGCAGGACCTGTATGTAGTCTTCTGTGTCCAGACATTCATGGTTTGGTTAGTAACAGGTGGCAGAGGTGATTCTCTCAGCCTGTTTTCTATCTCATAGCTTAATTTTTAATCTTAAAATATATCAGTGTGTCTACCTCAAGCAGTATGACAAGGGGAAAGAGAGTTGACAAATCTTACAGTTTTACAAAAACAATAGGTTAGAGATGCAGATTAGGAGGGAGCCAAAGGAAGATGGCATATATCACTGGCATCATGTCTCAGTTGGAAGGGCCAAGACAACAAATGAGGGAACCATTTGGATTTAATTAGGAAGCAGGAGGCAGGGAAAAGAAAGAAAAAGTCTGTACACTAAGGAACAGATGATGCCTCCACGGCCAAAACCCTCAAGTCTCTCAGCTCGTCTTTCCTATTTGTTCTGCTGTGACAATATGTGCGGACACACTGAAATCTAGTCAGCCTTGAGATTATTAATAATTTTGAACTTGAAGCCAGCTGCATACAAAATACTGTAGACCAAATGCTTCAATTGATTCTCTTGGCTTTATTCATCCCGCATTAAGACATTGATCCCATTAAATTTCAGTTTTGTTTTTATGTCCTTAACTAAACTCTGAGTCCTAAAGAAAAGCTCCAATTGCATGTTTTCAAAGTATCTCGTACATGCTAGGTACTAGATGCTTAATGAGAATTTCTGATAAATGAATTCATGAATCCATGTTCACATCTTTATGTGTTTCCTTCCCAACCAAGCCCATTCTCAGCGATTGAAAACCAGAATAATACCCAAGGCCTTCATTATTTGTTCATTCAATGTACATTTAGTGCTAGACCCAAGAGGATACAAAATTTGACCCTGAAAGTTTTTATGTTCTTGCTGTTTTGTGCTTTAAATAATGAGGCAGGCGAGAGGGAAATGAGAAGGAAACATATTTGAAGGATTGGCTACCACACAAGGCATAGTGCTAGCCACTTTACATGAATTACCTTTAATCCTCAGAAAAAAACCCAGGGTCACTTTTGTTTGTACGTTAGAGAAAATGTGGCTTGCACGTATATATGAAATTTCCCGAGGGTTTTTTATAGTAGGAGTTGGAAGACCTGTGATGAAAAGATTTTTTTTTTTTTTCGTTTTTTTGTTTCTTGTTTTCATGTTGTTGGATATTGCTAGTCCTTTTTTACTTCAGCAAGTTAGGCAGTATTTTCCAGTTTCTCTTTAGTCAAATAAAATGGGAGGATAAACAATGAGGTTCTCATTAGCATGTCTTTCATTCTCAACAATTAAAATTGCTTGTAATTCCATTTATGTTTACTTCAGATTTTCGTGCCTAGAATATGCTTTTCTACATTTCCCACCTTCTATATTCTATAATCTTCCTCCTTACTAGACACCTCTCATTTTGGTTGTTGAAACAGGGTTCACAGCCCCTAGAAAAGAAAACCTCTTGAATAATTAAACATCTTTTGCCCCAGTGCCCATATATTATACTTCTGCTACCTACTTCATTTTTTAGGCTTGTCCTACTCTCTCCCAGAATGCTGAGGTTATGTAAGATGATGAGGGATGTCATACCTGTTCCCTGTTCTCACTGCAGACTCTCCTCTGAGTGCTACTCCCAGCTTCAGTTCCAGATTCAAGCCTCTCCTTACCTTGTCCTGTAAAGATAAAATGGTTTTCTTCTCAAATACATAACTTACGTGTCAGCACTGCCTTCCATTCATGCATGCATGTATTCATTCCACAAATATTTTTATGGCATCTCTGCTATGTACCAGACATAATTCTAGGATCTAGAGCAACTGCTTAAAAAAAAAAAAAAAGACACATTACTGTGCTCATTAGGCTTCTATTCCAGTACCTGTCCTAGACTAAAATTTCCAGGCGGTAAACATACTGGTCCCATTCTAATTGCCTTGCCTGCTTTCGATGATGAAGAAGGCAGTATTCTAGTGATAGCAATAAAAAAAGATCTGACTCATACTCCTTTATGAATTCAGTCTTTAGGTGGTGTTGCAAATAGTTTCCTATTTTATAGCAGGTTGGGAGGGGATGCCAAGAATGAAAGAAATCCCAAATAGCTGGATATTAGAGTACCAAGTAAAAATGGCAAGTCAAAGGCATAATGGGACTCTAAAGAGGTAATTCTCAAACTTTGCTGCATATTTGAATCACTTGGGATACTTCATAAAAATTCTGACTCCCATTCTACACTTTATACCAATTAAATCAGAAAATTGGGAGGTGGGACCTAGGTTTCAGTTGTTGGTTTTTGTTTTTGTTTTAACTCTCTAGGTTATTTCAACATGCAGAAAAGCTTGAGAGACGATGCTCCAAACACATTTTTATCAACTTATAATTTGCATGCAAATCAACTAGGGATCTTTTTAAATACAGATTCTGGTTAAATAGAGCTGGAGTGGGCCCTAGATTCTTTATGTCTAACAAGCAACCAGATGCTGCCGATCTACGAACTACGTTACCACACATTGAGTTGCAAGGCTCTAAATAACCTGCCACTTTATCAAGATGGATAGGCTCTGTAGCTAGCTTCTAGCCCTTTCCTGAGCAGTGGTACCAGCCTCCAGTCCCATTCAGGATAATGGAGGTTTGTCAGTGTTCCAACAGGGACTGCTTAAAAAACACTCATGAGAGAAACTCTGATGTTGTAGGTCTTTCTGACAAGTTCAATAAACCTCCTCATCCTGACCCCTAGCATGAGAGGGACTGCTGGGACATGTAACTGGGCATGCTGATTATTCAAGGTTTTCAGGGAGTACCATAATCAGTACTTGGCTCATGTTTAAAAGCTAAACGTCCCAGAAGAGAAGAAAAAAACAGGTTTATTTTCTCTATGTGAAACTCCAGTTTTTTAGCTTCTCCATATCCTAAATGTGCTTCATAAGTAAATAACCTGAGTACAGATTATTCCACAACCCAACAGGTGATCAGACAAATGATGGGAAAGATGTTCATTTGGTGAAAGGGTAACTTTGAGTTGGGAAAAATTTAGAAATGAGGTATGTTGTTCCGTGTGTGATCATCCCAGTTTCTTTCTGAAATGTGTTTGAAATAAACGCTTACAATCCCCTAGCTCTCAACCACAGTTGTCTTTGTTAACTCTAAGAAAATTTGTGAGTTGAATATCCTATTTAGATTTTAAAATTTATTTGAACTGGTGTCCACAATTTTTATTTTCCCTCTTGGGTTAGAATTTAGAACAAACACTGTACAGTCATCACAACTGACATAAAAAGTGAAACAGAAATGTACACATTTAAGAAAAAGAAACTGTTTTTTTGCAAAATGAGGAAAACATGACTGTATTTTGACTTTTCAGTCATAGGAGTTCTGATATGAATCCAAAACATTCCATTGCACTTGCAAATGATATCATTTTACCAGTATAAAATGCATTTTATAATATAGTTCTATGTATTATGTATTGGACATGCCAATAGTAAATGCCCCCCAAAAAAGTCAGTGCATACTAAATCAGTGATCCTAATGAACTTCTTCTACTGTGAATTCATTGTATAGAGTGAAGTAGCTTTTGAATAGGAAGTAGTTGGTAGGAAAGTGGAATAAGAATGAATTTTTTAGAAAACTCCCCAAAGTGCTTGTTTTCAGAGAATTAGAGATTACAGGCCACTTCAAATAGTCCATCAATTGCAGAGACTCATTCATTAGAAAGGCTATTTTGTTTGTAATTGCAACAACAAAAGGATACATTTTAACATACATCTTTTTTTTTTTTTTTCATCAGTGCACCTTTTTATGTGTGCAATTACAATACATCCATCCCCGGTAGATCTCCATTACAGATCGCAGCCATTCAGTTCAGCTTATCCCAAATTGGGTCTGAGATGAATTCAACGGTTCAGCACTATTCATTCCAGCTCTAGTCAACTGAGGAAGTCCTTTATGGAAATAAAAACTCCTCTGATTTTCTATTTATTTCTGTGACTTAGTAAAAGTCAGAGGAACACGGAGTCTAAGTGGCAGGGTCAACTGCCTGGAATAAAGCAGGCTCACGACACATGATTTTAATCCATTATATTTATAGATTCTTCTGAAATTTGTTTTTTTCTTTACTTAGTAAATTATAATTAGATATGTATTTAACACCCTTGTTTTGGCAAAAAAAAAAATCATCTATTATAAAAGTTACCCAAAATAAAACTTTTTGCAATAACGAGTCAACTAAACTCCACCTTGAGTGGATGCATACTGTATTTTTTTTTTCAGGATACTGTAGTAGTTTTCTATTAATACTTTAATAAATTAGCTCAAAATTAGCAGCTTCAAATAATACCCATTTATTAACTCCCAGTCCTGAGAAAGAAGTCTGGGCACAGAGTGGCTCAGCTGGTCCTCTGCTCGGCATTTTGTAATACAGAAGTCACGGTGTCAGGGGGCTGCATGAACTTCTGGAAGTTCTGTGGATGAATCCATTCCCCATCTCATTTTAGTTGTTGGTGAATTCAGTTCCATGTAATCATAGGACAAAAGTTCCCATTTTCTTGCTGACTGAATTAGGAAACTTTTGAGTTTCTTATGGCTGGATGTGTCCCTATTTTAAGGTCTTGAATGTCAATTATGTTAGCGAGGCCCCTCTTGCCAGGCAACATAATGTATTGATAGGTCCCATGCATTAAGGCATAGACATCATTGGGGGGCTAGTCTGCCTACCACAAATCAGCTAATAAACGGATTCTGAGAATATTGAGCTTCCTTATGAAAGTTCAACAGGGTGACCAAGGAAGCTCAAAGGGGAAGAAAATGTTGGTGTCTGAAGATTTCTCCTGGCTCAGTGAGACAGTTTTCATAGATGTTGTGCCTTTCTTTTCTTTTAGATAATTCTTTTAGAATTATCTCCATGGGCTACTTGACTTTCCCATCAAAGAGTTTGTTTGGGAATGGTGGTGTGTGTCATGGCACTTCAGTGTGTCCTGAGTCACACAGAAAGCACAAAAAAGGATTAATTTGATTTACTTAAGTTGTCTTTAATCTCATACTTTAATGAATCATATAAACCAACTTATACTGCTAATCTTTGCCAAAATCTGTATATTCTTTTGCAAAATACATTTGTAAATGCGGTGATAAAAATAGTATGTTCTAGAGTGCACTTTGGAGGGGAAAAAATCTTTCGTAGTACTAGATCAAGAACTGAAACAAACAGGATAATTGACTTTGCTGAACTTCAGTGCTTAGATGCTTCAATGTAAGTATTTTAAGGAGAAGCTGTATACCTGTTATTGAAATTATTCTCTTGCAGTGAATTTTAACTGCTACTTACAAGAAAATCTATAAATCAAATGAAATTTTTACTGTTGAACAAATGATTGAAAGGATCATAAATGAAAAGCTGTCTAGACATAAAGCAATAGGGTATTTTAGCACCTGGTTCATGGTTAGCATTGTCCACATTTTTTTGACTTTGAAAATGTTTAGAATTTGACAATTTAAATTAAAAAATGTAAAGGAGACTAGCTTCCCAATTTCAGAAGGCAGTGGAGGTGGTTGAGGAGAAGTTGGGTGGATGATGCTTCTGAAAAGGAAAAAAAATAATTTAAAGTTTTTAGAGTTATAATTTTTTTAAATTATTTTTCTTTTTTTGACAATTTCACCATACCTTTAAAATACAGAATTTGTTTCTATGAATTTTCTGGAATTACCTTCTCTGGAGTATTTCCTTTTTTAATGAAATGGAAGGTTCAGAATGTATATACAGTAATTATATATATTAACATTAACATTAAAATGTCTTCTCATCATCTATGTCACCCAATCTCATAACTTTGGGTTTACATAACAATTCCCAATGTACATTTTATATTCCATTCAATCAAACCCTCACATTGCCAAGAAAATACCTTAAGAAAGCTTAACACCAAACTATGACTTTGAAATGACATAAAGTATATTTGTAAAATAGAAATTGGTGCTTTTTTTTTTTTTAATGTAGCAGCGGGGTTACTTGTACACATGTAGAATCAATGAATATTATGATTATATTTAATTATTCTGAAATGTAAATTTATGATCTTTCTGATGGCAGTAGCTGGTTCACAGTGCCCAGTTCACTTACTTCTTTAAGTTTTCAATGAAAGCTACATTTGAGAGTTATAGGGAATTCCAATTTTCAAAATGAGTACATATTACAAAGATTATAATCCTCTGATAATTTTGATGTTCTCCTTATGACCTTCCCATATGCAGTACATATCCCTAGGTAGCACTTTCACCTGCCATTATGACCTCTGACTTTCTCTGAGATGCACATGTCAGAGGTGAAGTGCAGAGGGGAAGAGGAACATATTCATTCCTATATGTGTGTCATTTACATTCATTTTCCCAAACTGGAGAGTAATTTTTTGGAGAGACTATAAGAAAACTTAGCCTGTGCTTAGCACAATGTCTTGCTTGTAATAGGCACAGGCTAATAGTAAAATGTTTAGTAAATAAACAGTCTATGGTAATAGTGTTTATCTTTATTGAAGCTTCAGGGTATTGTACTGTAAGAGGGTACGTAATCCAAAGTTCCTTTGAGATTGTAAAGTTTGTGATTTAGTGAGTTCCTAACAATTAGTCATTCTGTCATTCTGGCTTTACCTTCATTTACCTTGCTATAAGTAAGCCTAGTCATCTTTATTTTCAAAGCAATCATCTCCCTTATATCCACACTTGAACCTGCCTTTTTGATACCTAATATATACTTGGGTTCACATAAATAAATATTTATTCCCATATTGTAAATCAAGTTTATTCCTTCCATTTTTCTGTAGGGTTCATAAAATTTCCTTTAATTAATCTTATCCATTCTCTAAACACCTAAAGTTTTATGTTTTCTTATCATGTTTGTCAAGTACATAACTGTAATTTTCTATAGTTTTCTCTTTATGAGATATGTGACTTTATTTTTAAAACTGTATTTTTTCCTCCAAGTGTATGCAGGGAAGATATATGATTTTTAATAATTCATTTTAATAATTAGTTTTGATTGACCTCATTTTTAGATGAGATTTCAACTCCAAAACAATTTAACATTTGACATATTGTCTTTTAAGTATAATGCATTGGTTAACTTCCAATGAAAGTAAAATTAAAGTATACATTTTAAGAGGAACATTTGAAGGAAAAGAGAGTCTTTTTCAGTAAGATTTTGATTTTTTTTTTTTTTACATTTGTAGTTGCCGTTTTCTCTTCTTATCCTTTCAGTTGTCATTTTTTTCTTGATATTTTATGTATTAGTTTCCTCAACTGTAAAATGAGGGGTTAGACTAAATTATCTCTAAAATTTCATGGTCTGACAATTTAAATTATAGTCCCAGCCTTTATGAGATTTTCAAATGGAAAAGGACATATGAACCATCTTGAGAAAAAAAAAGGGGGGGAAAGTCAAAGGTCCTAATACATGGATAATGAGAATAAACATATTAGAGTGTGCTGTGCATATAGGCCTTCAATCTAAAACATCAATTTTATGGATTTTTGTTGTATAATGAAAACATTGGTTGAATGAATCTGATAGAATGAGTGAAAACACTGCATAGGCAACCTCATAGCATACTGTTTAATTCCAATAGCAATTATAATAGCCAATATTTTGTGGTACACTTCATTTGTGTGAAATATTTTGTATAAGGTAACTTATTTGATTTTCAAAATATGCTGTAGGACAAAGTAGCTTCATAATTTCTATACCAATGATTATAAGGAAGGGAAGTTTTTTGGAAGATGAGACAAATGACTTTTCTTGAGATTAAAAGTCATTGAGGTTAGCCTGGGTTTGAGACTTCCACTGGTGGGTACTAGATACTATTAAATTTTTTCATTTACGCAAGATAAACTGAGGCATAAGATATGTTAAATGACTTTTTTCATCCCAAACTTATATTTAATCCTCAAGACCTGTGTACTTCTTGACTCTAATTACCTTTTTCATTGGCTCATATTTCCTGGATGAATCCCCTGCAATGGACATATCAGTCTCCTGATATTCACACAACTTGAAATTATATTTACATGTTATTACGCCTCACATTTTAATATTTTTATTTCCTTCCATTTTTAACATAACTTCTGTATGTGGACATTTTTAGTGTAACTACAAGCAAAATATTACAAATGCCTGGGATAAATTATTTTTGATGAGGTCAACCTCATGTTAGAATATCTACCACATGGGCACACAGTTTAATGTTTGTTAAATTGAATAGAATTAACAGTAATAAATATAAAATAAACTGAGTAAATTATATCTTTAAAATTCCATCTGTATCATAAACCCAACACTAAAAGGGATTATGGCTCCCATGCTTTCAATGCTGATTTAACAGTAAATGACTTCTCAATCCTTTCCAAATTTGTAATATAGGCTTGAAAGCAAATTATGGAAATTAGGAGCTTTCTCGTTTATTACATGTGGACTAATTTCTGTTAGTATAACAAGTTCAGTTGTCAGCAAAAATTATTTACTATATTTCATACTATATCTTTTTTCTATTCTCTAGCTTAAGGCCCCATCTTTCACTTAAATTGTTACTACCTTCTACTCAGTCTCCAGAATCATCTTCAACATGAGCTCCACACATGGCCAAAGTGATCTTTTTAAAACATAAATTTTCTGGTATTAAATTCTTTAATATCCCATCACTTTTGGTCTAAAATTGTAGCCTTTAAGTGTGACACCTGAACATGAGTCTCTCTATCATCTGCAGTGCACTCAGCTTTCCAAGCTCATTACCAAGTTCATTCTGTCCATACCTTTGGCCAAGAAGGTTGATGATAATATTTGTGGTTCTTCCATAAAGACATGCTCAATTTCACATGTGTGTCTTACACACTATATCCTCTTCCTCTGTCTCCTTCTGCCCTGGCTAAATCCTTTTTTATACTCAGTTTAGACATCACCTGCTCTAAAAGGGCCCAACTTAGAAATCACCTCGTTTGAGAAGTTTTCTGCAACATTTCTCAGGACCGTGTTAGGTCCTGTTCACATGGCATCTAGAGATCGGCATTCGTCCTCAGTGTTTTAAGATGGAACATTTTCTTACTGGCCTTTCACAACCATAATCAAAATTCAAGGGATTCTATCTTGTTTGCAGTCAAATTCCTGGTAATTAAGCATACTAAAATAAATATGTATGGAATGAATGGCTGAATGATTTCTTTTTTTACTCATCACAGTATTCTTCTTGACCTTAGTGGGTTAAGTCTTAAAGTTTACCCAATTTTGTTTTATACTCCAAGGGAATACATTCCCAATTTAAGGTTTATCAGAGAGAAAAAAAAAGGCTACAATTTGAAGAGCAAATATATACAATGACTGACATTTAAAAAGTGATTATAGACTATTTGTATGTACATATCATCTGAAAATACACATGAACTTTTCTTCTCAGAACTAGAAATAACTAGACAAAACTATGGTGGGTCTTTTGTCAGGAATTATCAGTTTTTTAAATTGATTTTTTTTTCCTGCTTTGAGTCTGTTTGCATGACTGTCAGTTCTCTTTCTTTCCATAAATAGTTATTGGCAACTCACACTGTCAGGGCACACTGCTAGGTAGAAATTGCACAAGTTAGCAAAATGGTATTTGAGCAATTGAGCAATTTCCCGCAGCGAGCAAATCTAGCTTAGAGGGAAGAAAGTGCTCAGGTGTGTATGTCTCTGGCCTCCATGAGCACAGGCTGCCTCCTGGAGCTGAAGAGCACCATATGCTCAGGGCTGTCCTTTCATTAAATTTTCTATTGTCTGCCGAAGGTCAGGACCCCAAAGTCCTCACCTCACTGGAGAGAGATTGGAACCTGAGTCTCCAGAGGAGAGACTTGCTTAATGCCTCCTTTAACAGTTGTCATTTGAGATATTTCCTGGGAGCACAAATTAGAATCCTTAATGAGATATTATTGCAATCAAGTCAGCTTCATGCACCATCCCCAGTATTGCTTCAATGATGTTATTTCATAGCAAGATGAAGCCTGATGTTTTCATAAAACATGTGCAGAGCTCCCCAAACAGAAAGGATTTGGATTTTTCTTTAATATACTAACACCACAAAACTGTTTTAAAGGAAACATTTATTTTTCCTTTTCTGGTTAAAGCACCATTTATAGAAGCTTAACTGCCAAGAAAACTTTTTTTTTTTCTTTTAAATAGGGTCAGAGAGGCTACCCTAAAGAGTCAAATAATGTAAATTGTTTTTTCCCCTGTAGCTGAAATTGCTATGTTGGTTTTAAATTTCCCAATCCAAATTAATGAACAGTTTTCTCTGTGTTATAAGAATGGATTTGGCAGTGCAAAGATCACAGCAATCTCTTCTTCATTAAATTGGGCAAAGAGGACTCCTGGTTCTCAAACTGTTAAATGGATATTAGGGTATTTAATGAATGGAACACTTATTTTTGTGCCAGCTCAACTAACAACATTGACATGATTAGCATACATTTTGGCAACTGTTCTAGCACAAGGTGTTAGTAAAAAGAGGCTTTTATCTTTGAGCTTGGTTTACTTTAACTTCCCTTGTTATAAATGTTTTTTAATGTGAACGAGATGTTTTTGTAAAGGAAATCCTGGCTCAAGGAGTTATTTAGAAATACATCTTTTTATTAACATTACAGGCTTTTCTCATGCTAGAGATGAAGTCCATACACCAAAACACATGAACCTTCCACAAATTTAGAAATGAATAGAATAGTTTGTTATTTATACTGATGGTTAAGTCATTGCACTTTTGGAAGATTTTTTAAATTAATGGCGTTACTTGTTTCATATGTAGTTTCTTCCTTTAAAAAAGAGAAATAAGGTATAAAAAATGAGCGGCAGAGAATGATTTCCTCCTTGGTTAGACATCAATTATGAATGAAAAGTTTTGGATGTTAAATGATCTTAGTTTCTTAGTTCAGGTGCCTCTCATATAAAATCAATTTTCAGTAAAAATATACTTCCTTTTTATAATAAACATTACTGCTCATATGCTTACCTTTTATTCAGATTGTCAGAGAAAACGAAAAGCAAGTAGATACAAAGTCAAAAGGTCTTGGGTATTTGCATTCAACTTTTTTTTGCAATGTATGTTCATTTTAAAATTTATTGAAAGCTATTATAGCACAGCTAACAGAGGACTGCAATAAGTATGTAGTAAAATGAATGTTTATAATTGATACTAAATCAATGATGAATTAATATCCATGTGCACATGCATGGGTATAAATTATCATGTAAACTTCTACAAACATTTAAGCATATTCACTATTATATATATATATATGTCTATAACTACACATGTATTTAATAATTTACCCAATGTTTGAGTGATGAATTAGTTTAATATAAACTTTAGCATAACAGAATATTTATAGTTTACCCACATTTATCTCTAGAAGCAAACAAATGCCAGTAACAGGCACTTCAGTGAAAGAACAAACCCACATTCAAATAGAAAATGGTAAAAATGAGAAAGAAATTATGAAAATATATACTTTTAATTTGCAGACATATAAACACTTTTGGTATAGTACAGACACAGGAGGCCAAAAAGTATAATGATCCAGTTTAAGCTAACACTTACATTCCTTGCTTATAAAGACCATTTTACTGTAGCTCTCATAGAAAATAAAATTTCCAGCTCACACAATGAAGTGAAAGTGATCAATCACTGATGAACCAGTTTGCTTCATTGCAAAGGATTCAGGAAAAGCTAAATTATCGAAGAAATCTGCTGCTGGGCTTACACAATACTCTTGGACTTAATCCAAAGCCAAAGAAAGGAAGCCAGAAATGGTAGCCAAAAAATTTAAACGACGACAAAAAGATAAGTATAACTTTCATAATAAAGGCCCAACTAAAACAACCAATGGTATACACCAGCTTCTAGAATATAGAATACATATTGAACATAGAATACAGAATTCTAGAACGTATAACCCAAGTATAAAGTACTGCTGACAAATTATGAAACCACCAAAATGTCATAAACACCTAAGAAGCAAGTAAGGATTGAACCATTTCTTTGCTTCTGGCTGTTTTTTTGGACAAAATTTCTAGTTACATTTTCTGTAAGGAAGAATATATATATTTTCCCCTGTAATAATAGCCAGGTGCAGTGGTAAAGCAAACAGCAATTTGAGTACACAGAAAGTGAAATAGTCTTCAGCAGGTCAAATCTGTAACACATGGCAGTGTTTTTATCCTTGCTAAAAAATAAAATAAAAATGCACTTTTTATAATGCCTTTCAAATTATATACATGATGTACTTGTGAGGTAAACATTCTGTTTACAGATGTATTTCTTTTATTTCTTATACATTTAAGTGGGTGAAATTCGATTTGATTTCATATTTGTTAAATGTTAAAAACAATATATTTAAAATATACTCTTTTCATTAATTTCATGTACAACTGTCATGTACAATACTTCAAAACAGTTCCCTGCAAAGGTGCAGCTGATGCCCTCTTGTGGTTAAAAGGACTTTTTAGACCAAAAATAAGGAAAAGCTGCAATGTACCATTTTCTTACCTTACTCTCAGGTTTTATCAATCATTTGCTTGGTGTATGAAAGCTGCAAATCACGTCCAAGATTTTTTTTATAACAGTTCTATAGCTGTTAGTACTAATTTTCATTTAAAAAACGCTGTACACATTTTATAACCTCTGATTTTGAATTTAAAAACCTGTAAACAGCTATTTACAATATAGTACAAGTTATAAATTAGTCATCCTTCATTGGAACTGCCATCCACACACTCTTGTTTAGGTGGTAAAAACTACCCAAAGTCAGTGGAAACATCTGTGTCATTCCACAATGAAGTATCAAATATTAGAAATATCCATCGGTTTCCTCTCTCTCATGTGCAAGTCAATTTTTCCTTTCAGTGGAATTTGTACTTCCAGATTTTCATCTTCCCCACGATGCTTTTTCCCCCTTCTTAAGCAGATGTATATGCCCATTCCTGTCACAAGTGTGACAGAACCCAAGCTGATCACAGACAGAGCTACCAAGGTGGGCACGCAGGACACAGATTCAGCCTTTCTGTGAGTTGGTTCTATTGAGATCTGTGGTTCTTTTTCCTCTATATTAATTTCTGGTTCCTTTCTTAAAAGACTCTCAATATAGCTCTCATTACTGACAGTGTCATTAACGAATAGGTTCACCATCACTGTGGAATGCAGAGGCTCAGGATAACCATGGTCGCTCACTTTCACCAGCAGACGATGGAGTCCATAATCTGTCTGCAGCAGTGCCTCCTCCAAAGTAATGTTGCCGGTTTTAGGGTCAATCCTAAAGGACTCGGGCCTAGGACCTCTTCTTCCTATGATGCTGTAAGCTATGACAGCATTCATGCCCGTGTCTTTGTCAACAGCATACACCTCTGTAACGGGGGAGCCCGGGAGAGTAGAAGGTAGTACCAACAGGTAAGACATATTAGACTGAGGAAATAAAACAAGAGGAGGATTGTCGTTGATATCTAGGAGGAGAATTGTGATTTTTGCGGTAGAGGAGAGGGCAGGCTCACCCCCATCTACAGCTTCAACCCACAAGGTATAGGAGCTTTGCTGCTCTCTGTCTAAAGAGACTTTAGCTCTCAGCATGCCTTTTCCTGTGTCGATCACAAAAATATCACTCTGGTTCACCACTGAGAGGGCCACCCAACCATTTCGCCCAGCATCAGCGTCAGTTACACTAATTACTCCAATTTCACCGTATCCTGGAAAGTTTTCTGGCACAAAGAAGCTGAAATCCTTGTTGATGAACCTCGGGCTGTTGTCATTTTTATCCAACACCGTGAGAGCCACGGTGGCCACCGATTCTCTGGGTGGCTTTCCAGAGTCAACAGCCCTGACTGTGTACCTGTACTTTTCTTTCTCTTCTCGGTCCAGCTGAGTAGAAACTGTCAGAATACCTGTGACACTGTCTAAGGAAAAATACGACGGAGCATCAGGTCCCAGAAAATATGTAACTTGGCCTCTCTCTCCACTGTCAGCATCTGTAGCATAGAGCTTAGTCAAAAAGGCATCGGGTGCATTGTTTTCTTCAATGGTGAGTTCTATCAGGGGTTGAAGGAAAACAGGAGCATTATCATTGTCGTCTAAAAGCTGCACTTTAATAATTTTTTTGACATGAAATCCCTCAGAGTTCCAGGCCACCACAGCTATCTCATAGAACTGCTGTAGCTCATAGTCCATAGGTCTTGTCGTTTCTAGCAAATATTCATTGTTGTATGGTTTGTAGGGTGACAACCTGAATGGCCCTTCACCATCCAGGTAGCAGTTCACCTTGTATTTACCTTCTGGATCTCTTATAGTGAAGAATGCAATTGGAGTGTTAACAGGTTCCAGTTCTTTCAGGTAAACAATGCCATCTACCTCATTTGCTATGTAGCGAGGGACGATTTCGGGTGGTCTGAAAATGACTTTGATAATGGACACCAGGGCAGTGATCACAGCTGGGATGCAGCCTGGCCCATTAGCAAGGATGGTGAGCTTGTGAGTTTGCAGAACACTTCCCCCGATCTTACTGAAAAGTTTAATGACTCCGGTGGTTTCGTCCAGATGGAATAAATCCTTGGATTCTTGTGGAACTTTCTGGCTGTAAGAGTAGGTGATCTGAGCATTGGACCCCAAGTCTCTATCCACAGCCTGGACAGCTGCAATCGGTGTGCCCACTGTAGCATTCCCATACACAGTGACATTGATCTGTGAGTCTGTAAAAAGAGGGCAATTGTCATTAATGTCACTTATGCCAATGGTGAGGGTGGCGCTGCCCAACAGCGGTGGAGACCCGCCATCTTCGGCTATGATGATGCTCACGTACTGGTCTTGGGTCTCCCTGTCCAGCAGCCCCATGACAATTAGGTAAGGGGTGCGCTCCCCATTCTCATTCTCCTCCACATCCAGGGTGAACACACGGTGGTAGTCCAGCAAGCGGTAGGTCTGCACCCCGTTGGTGCCTGTGTCCGGGTCCACGGCCGGATGCTCTATGGCCAGCCGGGTGTTCACGGGCGCATTTTCCGGGACCCACACCGAGATCTGGGAAACCGGGAACTGCGGGGCATTGTCATTGATGTCCCGGATGGCGATCTTCACCTTCACGAACCTAAAGTATTCCTGAGGCAGGACCAGTACGTCCAGAAGCAAAAGACACGAGTCGGAGGAAGGGGAGGAGGAGATGGCGATGCTGCCGCCTCCTCCGCCTTCAAGACACAGGGCCTCCCGGTCGATCTCCTGGGCGGAAGTGTGCAGCTCCCCGGAGCGGTTGTCCAGGGTCACGTACTGGCCACTCGGTCCCCGGGAGGCCAGGCTGAACGACAGCGGGGGCCTCGGCTCGGAGCCTGCGCGCCCCGGCGGCGCGGGGTGCGGGTCCTGCGCCCCCGCGGCGGCGGGACTCAGGCGCAGGTCCTCGGCCAGGCTGCCGATGAGCACCCCGGCGGGCAGCCCCTCGTTCAGGCTATACAGGAGCTCCGTGGCCCGGCCGTAACTCGCGAGGCAGTCGAAGGGTCCCACGAAGAGGAAAAGCAGAAACAGATGCTGAAGGGGGGGGGCGGGAGTGGGGGGAGAGAAGGCTCGTTACACACGCGCGGGATGGGAGGCAGAATCCAGTGCGCGGGGGTCCCGGGTCCCAGGGGCGAACCCTCTTGTCGGAGCGGGGAGAAGGGGACACGCCGCCCAGGAGAGGGCGGTGGGGCAACGTTTGCCCAAAACTTAATAATTTCCCTGTGCACTTTCTACCCCCGCTCCCCATCGCCACCTTCATCCAGGTGACACTCGCCATCCCATCGCCACCTCATCCAGGTGAAACTCGCCATCCCATCGCCACCTCATCCAGGTGACACTCGCCATCCCAGACCGGAAAGTAAAGCATCCCTGGACACACACACGCCGGAGTGGAGGGAGGACTCCAACTCTGGACTGCGCAGCGCGACAGGGGATCCGCCAGGGTAGGTAGGTTCTGGGGGGGTGGCGAGGCCTGAGAGGCGGACAGTTGATCAATTCATTTCCCACTGAAATGTTTCCGCCACTCAGATCCCCGCAAAGCTAAACGGCCTGCGCCCCTGATTATGAGACCAATTAACAACAGCGCTATCGATAATTAATAATAATAATATGGAAAACGTCGGGATGCTTTCTGCTTGGACCTCCCCCCTTAAATAAACCTATTAGCACAGAAGTGATTTTAGTGGGAGCGAGCATCCGAAATCAAACCCCAAAGATCCAGATCTCCACCCTCACGGGTCCCCCTCCCCTAGGAGAAAAGAAGTGAAATGATTATGCAAAAACAGTCTGCCAGATGCAGTGGACAGTCGTGGCCAGATGCCGGCAGCAGGAAAAACCATCTCGGAACCCCAGGATCTAAAGCGGATCGCCCCCCCCCACCCGCACTCCCTTCCACCTCATTCGCCTGCATTTCTGCTTCAGAAACTTCCTCTCCCGACCCCAAGGGCTTGCCCCTTCCTCGCTTAAATGAAGACACATTATCCCAAACTCCCCCCACCACCGCCCCCCACACCGTCTTCCCAGGAAGTTTGGATGAAGGGAGCAAGGGCTGACTCCCACCGAGGAGCGCGAACCTGCCTCGGAGTGCTGCATGCAACTTGTCGGGGCCGCGGGGCTGCCGCCCCCAAGCCTTACCGGCAGGTTTCTGTGGCTGGTGCTGCTCCTGGGACGACTTAGCCGCCCCATATCCGGGCGCGGGTGCCAGGTCGCCGGGCGCCCGCTCAGAGCCGGGGCCCGCGAGCCGCGCATTCCCGGGGCGGCTGCAGCCGGCGCGCTCCGGGCGGGCGGGCGACAGAGGACACTCCCTCCCCGACCATGCAAATCGCCGGCGACCTGCAGCCAATAGTCACCGGCTCGTCAGGCGAGGACGGGAGCTAGAGGCGGTCCAGGGAGGCGAGGGGGCAGCCGGGCGCGGGCATCGTTTCCTGCCCGGGACCGGGGAGGTGCAGACCCCGCTGGATGGAGCCAGAATGGGGGGGGGGGAGGCTTGCGTACGAAGACGAGGCACCAGCCCCCCCGCCTCGCCGCCCCCGTCAGAAGCCGAGCGCACAGGTTGCGAGCCGGAGAGGGAGCACTAGAATCAGTCATCAGCAAGCCCGCATTTATACCTGAACCTATGGAGAGGGGGGATCGCGGCGCTACAGAGCAGCCGCGGGAGCTGTCCGGGATCGCCCGCTCCGCCACCAGCCAGCTCAGGGCCTCCCAGAGCGACTGGGACCCAGCAGTGTGTGTGTGCAGAGAACGGAAGTCCACTTTTCGTGGCGGAGGGGAGGACTTGCCAACTCTGAGAGGTGGTCCGGGCAGGAAAAGCAAAGAGATGCATTCGGCGAAGGTGGGGACATGCCCTGATTTTGGAATCTTGGCTCTTGGTGGTGGCAGAGCTGCTAGTTTCTCAGTTGTGGGCACAAGTGTCTCTGGGTGCCTGCCTTGTGGTCCTCAAGAGGGAAAGGCCAAGGGGAAGAGTGGAAACCACTGTGGGGGGACACAAGTGGTTCTGCCTGCAAGCAATGTGAACATATTTCTCTAAGGGGTGATTTTTTTTTTTTTTTTTTTGAGGTGTGCACTGAAGCTTAGGTAAAAGACTGGTTACTTTTCAAATCATTACATTTTTTCCCTCTCCTCGTAATGCTTACTGGAGAGGTGGCCCTTTAGAAAGGAATCCTGGAGGCTTGTGGTGCAAAATGCTTGGACACTCTGGCTCTGACACTAAATAGCCATCTGACCTGTCTCCTCGTTTATAAAATCGGGTCTGGACAGAGTCCAGTGCATTAAGTCAATGAAACACTTTTTGATCTGCAGAGTGTCATATAAGTAATGAAAAGACTGTTGGCCTTTCCCTGACTAGACATTTTTCTTCATGTCTAGGTTTCCAGATATCCCCTGGGCTGCTCTGACATAAAGACCTCCCTTGCTGAGCCTTGAAGGGAAAAGGTCTGTGTCTTAGGTCAGAAGAAAGATGACATCCCTGTGCTTCCTGTAGGAACCACTTTAATTTTCTATGCTAACTAAAATTGGAATTACTTGGCTGAGCTAATCTTTTCTCTTCTGACCCTTCTTTTTTTTCTGCTCATGCTGCTAATCCTAGAGACACAGAATCCTAAATATTGACAATATATCAAAACACCGGTTTCTTATTGCACCAATGGGGCTATCCATGGAATTCACAAACACAACTCTTGATAATACAAATCTGGTAAATAATAAGATTTGGCTTATAATATTAGCCCCCTTAAGCTCTTCAGAGTGAAATTGGAGTGCCCATGACTAGTAAACACCCGCAAGACATGCACACGTGGGCGTAAGGCCATCGTACGTCTGGTAAACAAAACATGGTTAGGAAACAGGGTTTGCTCCTCCTTGCTTCTTCAGCTGCTGGTGCTGTCCTACAGATGAACTTATACCATAACTGATAAATATTTACTTTAGGGTCTGTGGTTGAAACATATTGATTTCTAAAGACCAGTTCCAAGCTGCCTCTGAAGTGCGTTTAATTTATGTCTCACACAATACCCACAGCTTCTGGAAGTCTGGGACACATGGCTGGAATTAGGCAATCCATGAGCAGTCAGAATACATGTAGGCAGGACCCACAATCAGAATTAATTGTACATCTATATGGGTAACAACAGCAGCAGACTGCATGTTCCCTCACAGCTCATGTCCTTGCCAGCAGGTTAAGATCACTTGCCTTTTATCTGAGGGAAAATATAGGAATCTCTTTCCTTAGTTTTTTCTTTGTTTACAAGGACACCACACAGGAAGTACCGTATATGAAGGCAATCCAGTTGAAGTGACATCACTTCTTTGTAATTGTTTTCTCAAGCGTCTTTAATTTTCCCTGAAACCTTAGGCCTTTTGCTTTGCAATGAATGCTTTTGGCACAGATGCGCCTTTTCCCAATGTCCCTATACTGCTTCCCAGCAGAATCTTGGTCTTCTGACAATATCATCTAACTGCTCTCTATGGAAAGAGTTATTATCCCTCCTCCCTTTTACTAAGTTGGCAAGAAGTTAAATCTCTGTATTTAGCAAATAAGTGTTTAGAGTATTTTTAAAAAGCATGAACATATGAGCTATGATGTAAGTTGAAACAAAAGAATTAAACACATTCTGGAGATAAGAGTTGAAATGACAATAATAACCACCTTTGCTTTAAATTACTGTGGTGATTGCACAGTCTCGGCATGAAGTTTATCAAGACGAGGGAGACCTTGGCACAATTTTGGGTAATACCTTGCATGTCACATTTCAGACTGTTCAGTGAGCCCTTGTTATCAGTTCTCTTTGAAGATCTAAGCAGGGGTTTCGTGCAGGTTTACCCTGTAATTGGGCTTTTTAAAAAAAGACCTAATACCCTTCTTTCTTTTCCTGTACCTTTTCTCTAGGCACTGTGAAAGCATTCCCAAACTCCCGTTCCTTAATGATTCCAGTCCTGTGACCTACCATCTGGCGTCGTATATTTCTAAAGATGACTTAGAGAGCTTCTATGTTATTCGTCCCTTGAAAATAATACTTATGAACTTCTCAGATGTCTCAGTTGCTCTGGGCCCGCTTCCCAGGTGTTTTGTAAAAATCAATCTAGAAGAATAGTTAGATTATATGCCTCCCCAGCCTGTTTTTTTCTATAGACAAGGAAAACAACTTGATACAATAGACGGTACACACACTGAGCAGAGCCAGGGGCTTTGACTTCCGTTCTCATGGTCGTTGCTAAGTTACTCTGTGACTTCAGAAAAGTCACACACCTCTCTGTTTCAATTTCCTAAACCCGTCACCCCTCCCCCTTCACAGACATGTGAAATGGCTTACCTAATATCTGTCAATAGACACCACATGATGGTACACAAGTTAATTTTATTTTAATTTACCGCATTATATCACTAAAGGTTGCTAGTATTTTTCATTTACTGTAAGCCTTCTCTCCATATAGTTTTTCTCTTTATAAAGCTGTGAGGAATCTCATATCTATGAGGATACCATCATCAAATTTTGTGCATTTAGTAAACATACCCTAAAACTTTAGAAATTTTTGAAGTATTATCTTTTCCAGGTAGTTTTTGTTTTGTACCTTTTAATTAATTCTAATTGTACCATTTAAAGTATTTTAATTAACAGTATAGTATATACAAAGTTTCATGTAATTAATATATACCTTAATATTTAAACCTATTTTGCACCACAGTCTTATATTCTGATTAATTCAAGATTGCAAATAAATACAGATTTACAGTATGACCTTATTTTAATGTGTGTAAAAATAGATAAAATATGACATATAGTGTGATAAAAATACAATATTACATATTACAAATACAAAATTAAACATAAAAATTTTTTATAGAATCTATTTTTAAGTATGTAACATAAATTTATATTTACAAATGTAAAAAATATATATATTCTTTTTTCTGATCTAGTAGTCAAAGTAAGGTATGATCCCCTTTGTAAAATGAGTGCAATATCTGAGAAATAAATGGCAAAATCACAAATTGAGTGTCACTTATGCTCTGAACATGCTACTGGATGCATTACATGTTTGTTTACTTAAAACTCATGACAATATTATAATGTAGGTATTATATCAATTTCATAGCTATAAATTACAATGTTTACCAGTGTCTATGGCAACTGGACCTGGAACTATGGCCTCCAGAGCTTATGACCTTGCCAGTGTGGTGGCTCTATGACCTATATACATTTAAGTGTGTTTCAGCTCCACATTGATCACACACCTACAATAAGCAAAACGTTGTAGGCTAGATTTACTGTATAATGCCTTTTCAAAGAGAAAACTTCTCTAGTCAATGACTGGAACAGATACATAAACATATACAAACTTATCTCTGTTTGGCTAATTTAGATCTCCCAACTTGTAGGCTTAAAATAGATTATGTGTGTATAATTGAAAGTTTTGCAAAGTTTTTAGTAATTGTATGGATTGTCTAGTTAGCCCTCCTTTTATATTTTATTTGAGATCGTGTGAGATCACCCATAGCTATTCAAATTCTAAAACTACACCTCTTTCTTGGAATAATAGATTTTGGCCTTAGGATTGTCTCTGATGTAGAGGATAATTTAGAAATTTATTTTTTTCATTATCTATTGTTTTCAAAAGCCTTGATTTTAAACATTGCTCTAAATACTGATTAGTTACTTTATTTTATTATTCTTTTGACTTTATAAATATTTTTAAGAACCAGTACTAACTTGGATAAATTTTTGTTCAGGTATATAAGACAAAATTTAAAAAAGCCTATTGCTTTTTTCCTACACAACTCAGTAATCAACCTTGAGAGTAATAGGAAATCAGCATGTCAATTATTTAAAATATTTTAATATTAGTTTTGCTAAAAAAGTGAATGGTTAATTTAGTAAAGTAATATGCAATAATTCATAAAGATCTATACACCCCAATATTCATGGCTGCACAATTTATAATAGCCAAGATATGGAAACAACCCACATGCCCATCAACAGACTATTGGATAAAGAAATTATGATTTATATATACAATGGAATATTACTCAGCCATTAAAAAAAAGAAATCCTACCACTTCCAACAACATGGATAGACCTAGAGGTTATTATGCTGAGTGAAATAAGTCAGAGAGAGATAAATACCATATGATTTCACTTAGATGTGTACTCTAAGGAACAAAAAGAACAAACTAATCAAAAACAGACTCACAAATATAGTGGACAATTTGGTAATGGACAAAGGGGAGAAGGATTAGGGAGCTGGGTGAACAGGGTGAAGGGTTAAAATCAGTAGTTGGTAGTTGATCATGGGGATGGGGAGCATGGCATAGGGAATGCAGTTAACATTAATATGATGGCTAGGTGGAGGGCCAAGGGAGAGAGGCAGTAAATGGGAGGATTATTTTATAAATTATATAGATGTCTAACCAATGTACTGTATACTTGAAACTAATTTTAATAAATAAATGTAAAAGAAAAGAAACATAGATTTAAACAACTTGTATGGAAAAGTGCAAAAAACCTAATTTACTATACTATAAACTTGTATCCCAAAACATTTACCACTGTACAGTGCAACTTATAAATGTGACTTTAGCAAGCATTAGTCTATCTTAACTAGTACTTTCTGTTTTAGAAAACTTTAGAGTTCATATTTTTCCTCTTTTTCCATATTCCAAGAAGAAGGGATGTGATGGGGTTGACCAATCTTTTTATTTAAGAGCTCAATTAGCATCACTTCAACAGGGGTAAGTATAAGTAGGTGAAAATCCAAGGCTTAATTTTAGCTCACATTTTTCAACTCTCTCTCTTTATCCTCAAAATAAATTTTAAGTCATTTTCAACTCATTTAAATTTTATATTCTTTCTTCTCACTTCTGGTAGAGGTGATAATGAGCAGTGAAATCATCAAAAGAAAGGTTGTAGGATTGAGGAGGAGATGAAATGAAGGGCATGGAAAATCCACAAAGTGGACCAGCAGTCACTGCATAATGAGCAGTTAACCGAGTGCGGTTTATTGATGTTATATACGCCTTACTCCCTGAAGTCTGTCCCTAGGAGACTTAAAAGAAGGGAGAGGTATGGGCTGTGCGGAGAATAAAGCAATCGTAAACCCTATAAATTAGCATGGAAATTAGGTCAGGGGCAAAACAAATCCGTAGAAGGAGAGAAATTTTAAACTTCATTTTAGGGCACTGATCCTGTGCCTTGTATCCTTCAGACACCTATTTTTCTTCACTCTCACGAACTGAAGTGTTACATTTGGAAAGCTTAAGGGAAATTTGTGCTCCAGTAGTGTTTTTACCCAGACCCACAGATCTTTCGCCTGGTTTTATAAAATCTCTCTCTATCTGATTCTTTGAATCTAAAGTGGGATTGTTAAAAACTGCATGAGTGTTCAGATCTCAGCATGTGTGGCATAGAAAAAAGTGCTGAACTGGTGTTGTAGGGTCAGTGAAAGGGTCTGCCTGTCAGTGACGTAAAAACGTCAACATTTTCATGGTGGTGTTGCTCTGATCACTCGCTGCCTCTTTCTGGATGTCCTTGAGGGAAGAGGGTGGAAGTTGCTGACCTCAATTTCATTTATTGCTAACAGAACCAATTACTGAGCACCTAACTTTTGCCAGGTGAGTGGGGAGCATTATCTCTAATCTTCACAAGTTCCCTGCAAGTCAACGATGACCCTATTTTAAAGATGAGGAATCTGAGGTTTTCAGAGTTAGTAGATTGCCTGAGGTCACTCAGCTGGGAAGTGGTTAAGTTAGGATTGAACAGGAAAATTTGAAGTAGTATATTTTAATATCAGTGAATTTTTATACTCTACATTAGGTATATTCTAATATTCACTGACGTAAGCACATATTTTGAATATTGGAAATTATAGAATCTGCAACAACAAAATCATTTAAAAAATAATGAATTTGTGGAAAAATTTAATAATTATGGATTTAGATAAGATGTAAATGTCATATCTGTGAAATAACAGATATGTTTCTTTTTTTAATTTGAATTGGCAAGAAAAGGAAGTGGATTTTGTAAATGAATTTTCATTAATGGTTTGGAATTATATGAAAATAAAGCATTTATTTGAGGGAGTTAATGAGTTTCTTGTTAATTAAATAAATCATAACTATTCTAAAGGCCCACCAATTTTTAATTGCAGATAATTATATCTGGTCAATCGATATCAGCTTTATTTGGAATATAATAATTATATTACTGTGAATTGTTTCTTTTGATAAATTCTTCATTAACTAGATTTAAGTGAATATCATGAATAACAATTGGCTTTTAATGACAAAATTACTAACTTTATTTCAAATATTTATATGCTCTTTTAGGATTTAAAAATAAGTCAAACAAATGTAGAAAAGATGAACATTACTAGAGTAATATTTGTCATCACCCAGAATTTAGACTTTGTGCAATTTAACATTCACATAGACAAAGCAGAAAAGAAAGCTAGAAAGAAAAAAGACTTGTAGATTTATGTGTGAAGCAAATATTTTTTATGATCTTATTCTTTAAATGAAAAGGATTAAAATTCCTTTAATGTTTCATAAGCATGACATATATTCTCTATGGAAGTAATTTTCCTTATTCTAAATGTGGTTGTCTATGGAATGCTTTCTTGGGAACAAAACAGCATTAAAACACAGTTACTGCCACTTCCATATTCTAATGCCTCTACCGAATTTAATATTAGAGTCCTGCCAGAGCTTATTAAACTATTCAGTAAGGATCGTAAAGGGTATTTTACACACAACCTACACTAGTCATAAAGCTGAGAAACCTCACAACCTACATTGGCCATAAACCTGAGAAACCTCACTATCCTTGCTGGCTGTGAGCGTGAATATTTTAGCATTTCTGTGGGACTTCGGGATCAAGATTGATTCCAGGTGCCATCCTCACATATCCTTATAATACTTAGGGGGAAGCTCTTCTAGCCTAGAGGTGGAGCCTTTGAATCTGCCTCACTACCAAGGGCACTGAGAGGCCTTCCACCGCAGCCTCCAGTTAACCTCCTTAATACCGTGATCAAAGCAGCGGTGACCTTGGGTGGCAAAAGGACAGGTTTTCACTTACCACTTACCATTAATCAAAAGACATTAGGAATCTTGAGTAACTTTATATTTTTCCTCTCATAGATTTTGGCAAGTAAATAGCATATTCCTTAATAGTTATTAGTTATGAGACTGAAAAATGGAAGACACCACATAGAAGGTGCCAGACTCTTGTTGCTGCTGTCACATGTTTATAGTCTCTGACTTTACATGTTCCTAGTCCACTTGCTCTAACTTCTGTGACACTATACTTCATTGTGTCTCAGACTTTTTGTATCTGACCTAATTTGTCTTTGCTGGGTTTTCTCGTTCTTCTTCTCACCTTTTAACTACAGGTTCGTCCCAAGGTCTCTTCTGTTTCCTTTTAATCACTCACTGGGAAACCCTTTCATTATAATTCTTGTCATCCATTTCATATTCTGGCCTCCCAATTCCACTTCTGAAGTCTTCAAATTCTACGCAATTCGAAAATTTTCCTGTCACTAGGTGAAGTCATCTGGAGTTGAAGATGCCTTTCTCTCAGGTAACACTTAAAAGTCTTTCCCTTAAGCATGCTTGTTCACTCTGATTCAAAATGGCCTATTCTAGGACAGATAACCTAACATGTGGCAGTACTTCTAGCATAAAACAGAAATGTTCATATTTATAAACATATTGACTACTGAAACTTAGTTCATAAATATTATGAAACCAATAACTACTATTGTTACCTATGGAGAAAGACAGAACTGAGGTACTTAGATTTTCACCATTTTAATACAGAGGTTAACTGTTCCTGGAATGTACCTGATAATAGAAATTTGAAGAAATCTCCTAGCAGTGCAGAGCACTGTTGCCTGAGAAAAATCAGCTGCCTGCCTCACAAGAGGCCTCAGAGAGTTGAGTTAGGATAGTGAGAAAATTATAACAGCTACTACCAGTTTTAAAGCAGTCACTGGCCTAAGACATACATGCATAGATACATATTTATATATATATAGATGCACACATGCATATGAGTTTGTGTATGTATATGCATTTGTGTATTGTATATATAAATTCTCACAATAGCCCTTTCAGATGGGAATTATTTTTTCCAATTTTAAAAAGGGGAAATTACAACTTAAAGCATTATGCACATTTTCCAAGATCACAGTCATAATTTAAAGCCTTGGCATTACCTTAATTCAGGCACTATTTTCTTATTCTATACAATTGTATGGGCTAAAAAATCTAATTTGCAGAAGGGGATATAGAGTATTTTAAAATCCTGGGCCATGAGTCATGTTGACCTAGCCTGACTATTTGTCCCAATTTCCCCAAATCGATCTGTTCTTAAGCATTGTCCCAGGACATTTATAGTTCCCTCTTTCTCTCTTAAAATAATGTAGTTTCAAATATAAAATATAAGGTAAACTTAAATTAACCGTATTTATAAGATCAGAACAGAAAATCAATAAATAATGAAAATATTACTTACTAAGACTTTCACTTTCATGGTATGGTCAGTACATTATTTTCTGAACACAGATCTAAGTGGGAGGCAAAAGAACTAGGAGAATCAAATTATGAAATAAATCAAACGTTTATTCACAGTGGGCTAAGCCTGGGACTGTCCAGCCAGTGCAAATGGAACATTCACAGCCATTTGACTTTAATCTCCTCTTCACTGCTCAGAGCTTTGATGAGCATTGCCTCTGGGATGTTCCTGTTTGTTTGTTTGTTTGTTTGTTTCCAAAGCTGGCCCATTTCTCTGGCCATGGCATAAGATTCTCAGCATATGCAGAAGCCCGAGGTCTGGGCATCATTCTCTTTCATTGTAGAGCATATCCACGCTTCTGCTCTGACTGTTTTAAATCCCCAGAGAGGCTGTTCTTCCTTAGTGCCAAGGTATGGGCAGGCATCTTACTGTCACCTATGCGAATGGACAGGGGACAGCGCTGTACCTCTGAGCCTAGGCTTGTGGTCAGGCACACCCGGCTTTAATTCACCATTCTGCAAGTTGCTAGTGGTGTTACCTTGAGTTTGACTTAGAATTTCAAAGACTCAACTTTTTAATTTAATAAAAACAGGTTAAAAGTTTCAGCATTTATTATTTGCCAGGCTCTGTCATAAGAGCATTGCTCATATTATATCATTTACTCTTCATAACAATGAGTAGGTCCTGTTACAACCATTATTTGAATATGAGGCGTAAACAGGCTTTGTCACTTGCCCCAGGTCACACAGCCAGTAGGGAGGAGGAGGGATAGGAAATGTAGCAGTGTGCCTCCAGGACCTGCACTCACCAAGCCCCCGTACTGTGTCCCCTAAAGCTAGATTAAGAGTACTTACTTACCTCTGGAACAGTGGTATGTTTTTAAACGTGATAACGCATTTAAGGCATTTATCACAGTTCTTGGCACAGAGGAAGGTTCAATAAATGCCAGCTGTGATAATATTTGTTCCATTCTCTCTTTTTCTTCTCCTTCCCATCATTCATTTTTATTCAAATTAGACTATTTTTTTTTTATTTCTGACACACTATATAATTATTGCTATTTCTGTGCCTTGGCCAATACATTTTTTTTTTCTTCAGTTAGAAATTCCTGCATTATCTATTTAGCTTTTGAAAAACATGCTTCTTCACAATCTAGCATATGTGACTGCCTTCTTTCTACTTTTTTGGTGCCTTCATCAATATCCATTTGATTCCTGTGAGTTTTATTACATTTAGAGTATTTTCAAATCACTTCATGTTTAATTTGTAATAAGTTATGATGATTTTGCATGTCTTTACATATTCTTCTATATCATTTTGGACAGAATACAATTTACTCATATAGGTTTGCCATGTGGATATAAACATTTTACTTATTTCAGTATTTCTCATAAATATCTTTTCAGCAAAGCTTCCTGTATTCACATCTTTGTAAACATTCATGATTATTTAGTGCAAGTTACTACATATTGAATGTGTGTTTAAAATGGAAAAATTTGTTTCCTAGTATATTTTGATAAACATATCTCGAGAATTTTTTTAGTAATTTGCAGTGGCACTGGCAAGTATATGAGAGAACTCAATTTCTACATTGATATCATTACTAGTTAAGATATATTTTTATTTACTTCCAATATGATAAGCCCACATGGCATTTATTGTTTTTATTGGATAGTAATAATTTTGGAAAGTAGAAAATTTCTTTCATGTTTTTCATTTTGGGGTGGGGGAATTGATCCTTGTTATTATTGCTTTATAAAGTTCTTTGGTAAGGGTAGAAGTGCCATTTTTTCTTTCAAATGTTTGGTAAATATCTTAATTATTTGCTCTGTTTTGATTTGCATTTCCCCAACTATATATCATGCTCTATGTGGATAATGATTAACATAGATTGGGAAGATAGTTAGTCTTTAAATTATAATTTTTAAATGGCTGAAAGCACTAATCTTTTAGATTTTAATTATTTATTAAATATTATATAACTCCTTTATGTTTTGTCAGTGGCATAGATGATAAATATCTAGATATAGGATCTCTATTTTATTTATAAAATACTGTTTATGCAATATTTACCATAACACTTTTATTTATTTTTAATGAATATATTAATACATTTTACCATACTTTTCCTTTGACTATAATATATGTTATATTATTCTCTAATGTGAGCATAAATAATTTAATTAATAATCCTTATCAGAGTTAAAATGTAATGTGACTAATTTTGTTTATTGATGAAATATGAAATAATTTTTCTTCAAATTAACTATATTGGAAATGTCATATTCTTTTTTTATCTCTGCTGGATGGACCTCTTAGCATCCAGAGACTGTTGGTCCCACGAGATCTGTTAATCCATTTATTTCTTTCCTTGGTCAATAAATTCTTCTCTAGAATTCAGTAAAATGACAATAATGTAAAAATACTTTGCTCCTCCAGGGGAAATGTTTCCTTTTGTGTGCGCATATGCTTTGAGAAACTGTTCTTTTCATTTTTGTCTCTAGCTTAAAACATGAGCAAGAGCAATAAATGAACAGCTGAATGGAAATGAAGACCTGAGAGTTGCTTTCCTGGGGAGTAAATGCCTTTAGGTATGGAGTGACTCTCTTATTCTTCCCTGGTCTACCGTATGCCTTTCTTATCTGCAAAGTACAGGAAATAGTACCTTTCTCTGAAGTCATGTGAATTAAGTAAAGAGTGTGTCTGTAAAGAGCTTACATTTTTGATGCAAGAAAGAAAGCTCTTATTTCACTTGTAGGGTCAGAGATGAATCCAAGTGGTCTTCGGTTCCAAAGTTTGGTAGCTAAAGCTATAAGCAGCATGAGACTGCGGTCATCTTTTGTGCTCTTGTGTCCACCACCCCTCACTATTGTCTCTCTCTACCCTTCGCCCCTTACCTAGCTACTGCTTTCTTTTATATAATAGAAAAAATGTATTATTTCTAAAAATCAGAGTTATCATTAATAAGTCAGCAACTGAGCTATTCCTGTCAATGAGCAAATATTTCATATGATAAAAATCATATATCCTAGTAGAATTATTTTATATTAAATCATAATTTGAGATTTTGTTTTATAATTTTAGATGATATGCATTGCAGAAGTGTGAATGTTCTACAATTTAAAATGTATTAAGTGAGGTCTTAAATATGCTATTCCTATTAATAGGAATTACAAAGCTGTATTGATCTGTTCCTTCATTAAATCTTGCTGACAACCATAAAAATAACTAGGTCCTGTTATTATCCCAGTGATATATGAGGAAACACATAGTGAGGTTTTTAGCCATATTAGGCAAGGATATGCTGTAGTAACTAATTTCAAGCCCTCAGAAGTTCGACACAACCAAGGTTTGTTTCTTGCTTATATTATATGTCCATTGTTGGTCTCCACGTACTCCTAGTTCAGGCTCAGACTGATGTTGTTTCTAATGTTCGTGACTCTTCTGTCCCATCCCTTAGCTTTCAGAGGCTTAGAGAAGAAGACATGGAGAACTCATATTGATCTTGGCCCAGCTATACACACATCTTTTTCTCTCATCGTTCATTGGCCAGACTATATCGCATCTCTTCCTTGTCCATAAGAGATAGAGAAATATAGTCCTCTCTGGTGCTTAGAAAAAAAGGGGGAATCAAATTTGAACATTTAGAATAATTTCAACAGAGAATTTAAGGTACAATAGCTGGTAAATAATGGGACTAACGTGTAAATCTAGACAAACTGGCTCCAGAGTCGGCATTTCCAACAACCTTGCTGTTGTTAATATCTGATAACAGTACCCATTGTTAATATCAGGTGTCATTTTATGACCTCCATTTCTTAATTATAAGCTTATTAATAGATTTTGGAGTTGTTTATTCTAAATACCGATTGCATTAAAAATCAATAGAGAATTAACTTCATAAGAAATCATAGTTTGCCTCTCATCTAATACACACCCATAGTAGGTACAGCCATTGACCATGTAAATATCATATAGAGACATTTTATATATAAATAGCGTATATAATTCACATATAAATATGTAAGATATTTACAGCAAACAGAACCGAGACTATTCCAATGTTTGTCTGGTTTTACCTAACTTTTAAAAGAAGTTCATCTTAATTACGCATTCTCTTCAGTTTCTTAATGTCACACTATATCTATTACTTCATTAAAGGAGGACAAAGCATTCAGGATATTCAACCCATATCCTGCCACTATTAAAATTCTTTGTCCTCAACCTACAAAGAAAACTTGATATTTTAGTAACTCTTGGCTGGACCAATTCTTTGTCTAGCATCCTAATTAAACAGCAGATGAATTTCAGGTTTTCTGTATTAAAATTTACATACACTTCATAAAAAGCTATAAATGCAGAAGTTTTATTTTACTGTATCCATGCCTTTAGCAAATGAAAAATAAAACACACATTAGATTTCAGAATATCTTCTCATTATTGCCTGCTCAATAGCACATAAGATGAGGATCATAAAGTCTTGAAGAAGATGCCAAATTTCTTTTGGGAATGAACAGAAGTGCTCACTGGTGTGTTAAACTCATTCGAAAGAGTACTTACTTGCTGGAGAGTGAAAGATATTTTATTGCCAGGGGAATTTCAGGTATACATAAGGTCACAAATTTGTATGGACCTGCTAAGAAAAAGCATCTGCAACAATGAAATAAATAATTTAGGATATTGAATGTCTGTATTTTGTGCTAAGAAATTGGTATTTTTTTTTATTTTAACTCATTTTAATTAATTATTTTATTATACTGTCAGAAAACTATTGAAATCCTTGACAACAGTGTAATGCCATGTATGAAGAATTTAATATAACCTCTTTAAGGATCCAAAATAGAATTAACATAGGTAAACTCAGATTTGGTTGGCTTGTACAATTTGTAGAATTAGAATTAACTGTTAGATTTCTACACATCAGAGTAGTAAGATGCTTTGGGTCCAATTTACATTATAATCTCTCTTTTGAAAAATGGGAAAACTAGGTTTAGAGAGGTAAAGGTCATGCCACTAAACATCTAACTAATGGCAAGGTAGGATAAGTAAATTCTGTTTACAATTATCTTATAATGTTACATATTTATCTTTTATCTTTAATCAAATTACAGTTCTCATAAACTTTCAATTGTAGATATTTTGATCTGTTTATAAATAAAGATGCCCACTACAAATGCCTTAAATCTTGTGCAATGAGTAACATCAGCATTGAAGCAATGCAAAAAGTAAACTTACGGAGGCATATAATGAATTAGGCACTGATTAATTTGACATTGTGATGAATTTAGTTGCAACTTTAGAAGGCTCACTTGGCTTCTCAGCTTATTATTTCACATAAGAATATTACGTATTGCATATGCCTTCTTATTTTACATATTCATCCAATACCATTTTAGTTATCTCAAAGAAGAAATTCTTCCTTCTTGTAGTCTATGAGATTATGACACATGAGCAAGTACATAAAATAAGTTTTTATTGCAAAAATATATTGTAATTACAAGCTAGTACTTTTCTTTGTAACAAAGAAACTTTACTAATGCATCTAGAGTTTTATTTTTTAAAATATTTATCCCAATATCTGCTAGTACTACATTTCTTCAGAGAAATTATTAGTATTGTTACAAAGCAATGTAGTAGAGTAGGAACTCTTTCTACGTTATCAGTCAACAATTAGTATATAACAATAGCTAAAACATGAATATATTGAACTTTACCTCTATCGGCTCACAGATTTCTAACTTCTTTCTGTGAGTCTGTTTTAAACTATTCTTGGTTTAGTCTGGTAAGAATCCTATAGGCTGGCATAGTATTCTGAACTAATAGCATTAAGATGTAAACTTTATCTTTGATTCTCTCTAACCATGTCTATGACTTTGATCAAATATTTTGACTTTCTTCAGTTTTCTAATTTATTTTTAAATGTTTTGAATTAGGTTTTCTCTACATTTCATTATTTATCTTAAAAATTCTGCCTTTATGAGTTTATGTAATGTTGAATCATTATTGAATATATTGGATGTTGAATATATTGGATGAGTGAAAAATAGAATAACTTTGTTATATGAATCTATTCCTTTTTCCTATAGTCCCCTAGTTAAAAGACAGTTGATTGTTAAATTATCATATTTTGATGACATTTGGAGGTGGGGCCTTTGGGAAGTAATTAGGGTTAGATTAGGTCATGAGTGTGGGGCCCTCATGGAGGGTTCAGTGTCCTCACAGAAAGAGAAGACATGGGATCACTCTCTGCATGCACACACCAAGGAGAGGCCATGTGAAAAAAACCTAACCATGCTGACATCTTGGTCTCAGACTTCCAGGCTGCAGGACCATGAGAAATAAATTTTCATTGCTTAAGACACCTAGTCCACAGTATTTCATTATCGTAGTTCGAACCAACTGAAGCAGTGTCCCAGGACTTACTTAATTTATCCTTTTTATAATGAGGCAGTTGGACCAGACAATCTCTGAAATCCTCTCCTGTTATTCTGACTTCAATTCTGATAGTATCTGAAACAAGTTCTTCTTGAATTTGGTACTTACCATCTTTTTCTTTGTTCTTAACCAAACACTCATCATCAAACTTTGGGAAATTAAAAAAAAAAAAAATCACAGGAGGCAGCCTGAGGGTGTGTGGAAGTGATTACAGAGGGGAACTTTTAGTACTTCTAGAAGTACTAAAACCCAGATGTTTATGGGCTAATTATGTGTAAATCAGGATCAGAGTTTTTATTCTTTTTATTTCTTCCCTTCTCTCTCCCTTCTTTTTTCTTTTCTTTCTTCCTGTTTTTCTGACGTTCTGCTTCTTTCAAACCAGCAAGAAGTGTAATTTCCTTTTCACTTCTCTTATTCTTTTCATTATTCACTGCTTAAATGGGAACTTGATTCAGATACAAATAGCATAGAAAGTATTTTCAGATAAGAAATAATGAAGATATGAGACATAAACAATATTGAATGAATATTTAATAAATGATAAAAATAAAGAACTAATAAAAATTTTGTAACAAAATCATTTCTAGAGGACACTGTAAACCGAATGTGTTCAGAAGTATTTTGATTTGGGGAAGAGTTTTAAAGACACACTTTTTTTTTTTTTAATAAGAAAAAAGGTGAACTCACAATGCATTTTAGGTCTCCTATCCCATTAGCTCTTTTTCCAATTATTTTTTAAGGAAAACGTCTTAACATAATAAGGATTTCTGCATTGTGCTGGGGAAAAGTAAGGTCTATGATACAGTGCTAATATGATACAGCTGAAATGCTTAATACCATAAATCTTTCATACCACTTCTTATCACATTAACACAGGGACAGCATCCCTCTCCTGGCCAGCTTAGTTTTCCCATTGCCTGCAACTATTAGAGATTCATGAATATTTAAAAGTTATAAAAATAAACTCTATTGACTCTGTGCAATAGCTCAAGAGCTGAGGTTGTCTCTCCCCACTCCCCCCATTTCCTACCCCAGAAGTTGATTCTCTCAAGGAAGATTCTATCACCTGCAGTGAAGCACAACACCCGAGAAAAAGGGATGGGCCTTGCCAGGTGCTTCTCAGAACACAGGAGCCAGGATTTTCTGATATTTATCTGTATCATCCAGTTGACTACACAAGGCCAACAGCTGCAGGCTGCAACTGCACATGTTGGTAGCAGAAAGAGGTATTTATATTGAGAGTTTTCTGTTTCTTCATTGCCAAACTTCTTGTTGACTTTTTTGCAATTGCGGATGTAGCAATTTAACAGTTGACTATTGAGTCCCCTAAAGCTGATAGTTTTGCATATATAATTTGCATAAACACTAGACCATTTCATGTATTTGCCTGTGTAATTCTGTATTATACCTGATTGATTTTTTCTACTGGGGAAAAAAGGTAGCAGCTAGTGAGTCTGGATTTCATTGTGACTTCTAATTTATAAGTTTTTCTTTTTCAAAGTGGACAGGTAAAACATTCTTTCATTGCATATAAAATGGTGCTGATAGTCATCTAAAAGTAGAGATATAATTTCTTATGAAAATACATTTTCTTTTAGAATAATCTTTTGTCTTAATGTAATTTAGATAATATTTTTATATATTAAATGTAAGTGGATTTAGCATAGCAATGGTCATTCAGTGAATCCACATTTTTTCAGTGATCAAAGGTTTGTACACTGTCATAAGCACTGAGCACAATAAAAGCAATATACTTAAGTTTTATTAATTTAAATCTTTCCATTTTGGATTCATGAAAACTCATATATGCTATCCTTGTAAAAAATTTGAAACTTTAATATAACGTTTTCCATATAATTTTCACAGCTTGAATCTTTTTAGTCCCCATGCATGTGGGAAGTGAGACATGTAAATCTCTAAGACCCACCTAAAACTAAATGGTAAAATCTAAAAGCATTTGGGTTTGGAGTTATAGGGTAGATATGGGAGAAAGAAAAAAATAAAGAAAATTCAGTTTCACCTGAGAGCTAAAATAACACAGATTGATTTTCAGTTCATAAATTTATCTCCAGCAAAACTCTGAAGTCAGTGTAAAGACAAAGTAAGACATTTATAAATATGAAAAGATTCACAAAATTTATTTCTCATACATGTTTTATTACTCAGAAATTGAAGAACAAGTTGGTAAACCAGTTAAGTTAAAATGATGAGATACAAGAAACAATGACACTGACAAGGGAACATCCACAAGGAGTCCCAGGAGGGGGCGTAAATCTGCATATGAAACAGATTGGAGAGAAGATTCCAGGAGGAGCAGCCCAGGAAAACAGAGTAAGAAAATAAATAAGTTATCATTTAGAAAATAACCTTACTATACCAGATTAACGACTGCTGTGATTGCCTATCACATTAGTATAGTCTGGAGAGCTTTAAAATGACAACGATAGCTGGGCACCACTGAAGAATTTTGACTTACTGAATCTGAGTGGAATAAGTGGTGGATATGGTAGGTTTTGTGGGGGAAGGTATGTTTCAAGGGCAGAAAGCTGACTTCATCATATTCTTCATTTCGTGGCTATTGTCACTAGTCTTTGTACAATTTCATTTTAACATTTTATTTCCTTTTAACCTATGCCAAACTTTATTTCTTTTTCCACCATGGGAAACCATTTTGACATATTCGTTATATAGTGTTTGTATCTGTTTGTATAAATATATGTGTATATGTATATATATATATTTATACATACATTATGCATATATCTATGTATGTATGTATCTATTTGTATAACCAGGCAGAATGATATTGCTTTGAATACATGCACAAGATAAGTACCCCCCTTATCTGTAGTTTTATTTTTTGAAGTTTTAGTTACCCACAGTCAACCATGGTCCAAAAATATTAAATAGAAAATTCCAGGAAAAAAAACACAAGTTTTGGTTTGTACTCCATTCTGAGTAGCGTGATGGACTCTCGCTTCACCCCAGGAAGTCCACCGTCATGATTAGCAGATCAATTATCGCAGTACTGCAGTGCTGTGTTCAAATCACCCTTATTTTACTTAATAATGGCCCCAAAGCCTAATAGTAGCAAGGCTGGCAATTCAGATATGCCAAAGAGAAGCTGTAAAGTGGTTCCTGTAAGTGAAAAGGACAAGAAGAAATTTTGAGAGACAGAGACCACATTCCTATAACTGTAATTACAGTATATTATTGTAATTATTCTTTTTTATTATTAGTTATTGTTAATCTCTTACTGTTCCTAATTTATAAATTAAACTATCGCAGGTATGTATGTAAGTATGTATATATGTATGTATGTATGTATGTATGTATGTATGTATGTATAGGAAAAAAATACTGTGTATATAAGGTTTGGTACTGTCTGCAGTTTCAGACATCTGCTGGGGGTCTTGGAATATATCCCTGCAGATAAGGGGGACTACTCTATTTAATTAATGGAAATACCATTGAGTGATATTTCTCATTCTGCTTCTTTTTTCCATTAAATACAATGTTATAAGATCACTCTGTTGTTCTAGAATCTCTACTTTATTGTTTCTGTAGACTGAATAATTTGTGACCATAGATTTTTATTTCTCAAGGTCCAAGCACAATTCTACTGCTCATGTATGGTTTTCTTTATATCTTTGAAGTCAATGTAAGGTCTTTTAAGTACTAATGCAGCTGGGATGGTTTAGTCTCTCTCTCCTGTGGTTTTTTTTTTATCTGGGCTTTTCCTCATTGTGTTGTCTCATGGTTCTCAGGGAGCAAAGGCAAGAACTGCAATGACTCTCTTAAGACTTACTCTAGTAAGCAGAGCAATATCATTTCTTTCACATTCCATTGGTCAAAACAAGTCAAAGCCCAGCCCAGATTCAAGAGGCAGGGAACCAGGCTCTGCCTGTTAATTGGAGAAGCATTGCAGAGGGTCAAAGAAAGGCATGCTTCATTGGAACTTTCGTTGTATATCAACAATGTAAGTAAAACAAAACAAAATCTGTTTAAGTAAAGGAAAAATAAGAAAATATAAATCATAGACAATTAGTTGGCACAACAATATTTACAAGGTCATCATTAAAATGTAAATACTATTTATCAGTTTGAGTAGAGTGTGATAACTCTAGGAAGGCTAATTGTTCATCGAGCTTCAGGAAATAACAACAGATAGTTTATAAAGTCAATAAATTAAGGACATTAGCAGAGTAGATTATTTTTAAAAATTGAAGTAAATACTCAAAGACAAGTTGAAAAACGGAAAGTTGTTGCGTGTGGAGAGTGTTTTGTGGGCTGTAAAATCAGGTATTTCTGCTCTATATTATGGCCTTTTGTCAACTTTGTAAAGTGTACGCAGAGTTATTATGATTACATTTTTTAAAGAAAACCAAACCAAATGAAACACAAATAACAAAAATAATAATTTGATGATATTCTGCTTAAAATACCCCTTGATTAGCCTCCCCAGAACAAATTCTTCTGACATTTAATTAGAGTATATAAGAAGACACAGAATAATATGAAACCTTTCTACAAACCATAAACTAAAATTTGAAATTTACTTATTGCCAGGCTCTAGTAGGAAGTTTTTCTTTCCTTTTTTATTCCCTTTTTTTTTTTTTTTTTAGGTGAGGCAACCTCACAGATTACAAGGACCTTGTCAATTTATAATCCCTTATTTTTTATTTTTTACGCCTACAGCACCTGGTCTTCCATCCAAGTACTAACAAGGCCTGACCCTGCTTAGCCTCTGATCAGATGGGATTGGGCTTGTTCAGGGTGGCATGGCTGAGATGGAAGTTTTTCTAATCACAAGACTGAGGCAACTGTTCTTTTGAAAAAGCACGTAGTGTATGTTTTCACCCCAAATACATCTGCTTTGTGAATGTCTGCTCTCTGACTCACAAATTCAAATGCACTCAAAATTTCAACCTGAAAGCTGAGCAGATAGGCCTTCTGACATGATGGCTATCCACCATTCCAGAACATTCCACAATGGCCAGAGGAAGAGCCCTTGGACAGATGACCTTCCTGAATCTGTCTCTATACTGTGGTGACAACAGTTGAGCAGGACTCTCTGTGGTTGTAAGATGTGAGCAGGGGGAAGCGGTGCTCATCCGTGGAGCAATCCTTCCTGTGACAGAGTCCCAATAACCAAAGTGCTTTACGTATGGCCAAGGCCGGAAAGAAGCCCTGGTAACAGTCCAAAGGGTTTTGCGTTTTTGTATTGTATTTTGCATGTAGTTTGTGTAGAATTGTATGTTATACGATTTTGTTTTTTTAATGAAGCCCTTCTCTTTTGAATGTCAGGCAACCTCGCATGTAGGAAAAGAATATCCTATTTCAATTGAGGAAAACAGTAATAAAACAAAGTCTCTTTGTTGTGAGGATTTGAACTAGAAGCTAAACATATGAACATGCCTGCAAGCTGTAAAATGAAGGGGTAATTTGAATGGAAACTATTTTTGCATCAAGCGAAGACAAGTAATATATTCAATTTTACATACTATTTTTATCACATTTATGGAAAATACGCATAGCAAAAAAGATATAAAAATATGCTGTATCACGTTAAAGATGACTGTATCTGGGCTGTAGGATTCTGAGTTTCTTTTTTTTTACCTCTATTTTAATTTTCCATAGGGACCATAAACTACTTTTATGATAGGAAATGTCTGTATTAATTTTTTAAAAGGACTTACTAGGACAGTGAATATTCTTTTCTAGGCTGGCTGGCTTGACCTCATTAAGTAGTATGAAATTATTTGTTTAAGAGAACTTAAACCTCATGAGTATCAAATGCCTAAATATATTATAACTCCTAATAAAAACAAATGCCTAAAATGGAATCTGGTCTCTTTGCTGTAGTAGCCTTCTGTGCCTTGCCTCCCTAAAGGTACAGTGTATTTTCCTGCTTGTTTAGGTTGATCTTGGCCAAGTGATTTATTTTGGCTGAGGAAATATTAACAGGAATAACGAAAACAGAGGCTGTCTGCTTGAACCGTGCTTGCATAGTAGGGCTCGTTTTTACATTTCAGCCATTGCCATCCAAGAGATTTACCTCGGCTGCCTCACAGGACCATGGGGAATGAGAGACACACGGAACAGACTTACCCCCAGACAAGCTCTGCTTCTATCAGTCAAACCACCCAGGCTCGTGAGCAATAATAAATTACTGTTATTTTAAGTCACTGAGTTTGAAGATGTATTTTTATACCAACACAGAACTTGGTACTGAAATGTTAAAATATTTGGTAGAGTTGTTGCCTACAAGTAGTATAGTGACTGTACCTTAAGAACTTGTCCACTTTGGTACGATGGTTGCCAGGCAGATATAGAAGTCATGAGTTTGATGCTTTTAGTGGCTTAGAATGCTATTCTGCAACACAAGAAGCTTAAATTGTCCAGTTTGCAAGCAGAATTATTGGCTTGGAAACTAAAACTCTTTCGCATCTCTAGCCTCACCCACCAGAAACATTTTAAAAACAGGGCGTTGACAGTAAAATATAGTCTCAGGGTGAAAAAGCAAGTCAAGGAAATGTCCCTGACTTCCTTTTTTAGATTCTCTAATAGCGATGAAGTGATCTCTAGTAGACATTTTCAGCCAGACAGTAAGGTCTCCCAGAAAACACATGGGCCAAATATGCTAACAACACAAGTAATTAAGTCTGGAGAGAAAGACATGCACCCTCAAGAATTACAGTGTCGAACACATAGAAGGCACACAGAAAGAGATATATCAGCAAAAGTGCCATAAGCCTGAACTAAAAAGGTCCTAATACTGTTTTACATAGTGAAAAACAAAACTACTCCAGGGCCCTCAACTTTCTATGCACAGAAGCAGGCTGGGAAAGGGAAAGCAACTTTGTTTCTAAACAAGATTCATTTTACAATGTCCTCTTCAAATATGCTTTCAGAGGAGGATGAACAAAATGGAGAGTGGCCCTGGGACCCTGAGCCCTAGTCAGGAGCAGAGCTCCCCTTGTCTCTTCACACATCTACTAGAACAAACATTTGTTGTTCTAAGCTACTTAGAATTGGGGACGTTTGTTACTGTCAGCAATAGCTGGCTGATACAAAGACCTTTGCATATGCTCAGAAACTGATGTGGGGTACCACCCCTATTTTGAAGGATATTTAAGTTGATAAAGGTAGTGCGTGCTGCTGCCTCCAGGAATTGCCTCTCTTCGTCTTGTAATTGCAAAATGAGTACTTTGTACATATGTATGGACTTGGTATACAGCTGAGGACTGTCAACATTTTGGGATGTGGGGTAGCTAGGCTCCATGTCTTAGTATTTTTGGAACTTCTGGGGGATGTGGGTTCATCCCTCGTATGGTCTATACTAAAATGTAAAGAGGGAAAGAAGCAGAGGAAATAAGGAGTGAAAGAAAGACTGAGTATTAGAAATGTGTTCTACAAATATAAATTTCATTTGTTAAAAACTTACTAGACGATCTCAAGAGTAAACAGAGTGAGTAGAATTCGTGGAAACTTCCTGAGATTCCCATAAAAGAGCTTTGGTTTATCAAAAGTAAATGCATTGCTGATTTTTGCCATTTGCTCTTTTCCTCAGTGCCTAATATCTAATCACCTCCATTCCCAGGAAGCAAATTTTAACTTCATTCTCTAAAAGCAGAAGTCAGTGCTAACTGTATAATTAGGCAATTCAATCAGGAAATAACCTGCTCACCAAGTTCCTCATCAGTTCCCTTCTGTATCACAATCTGGGAAGCCATCACCCCTCATAATAGTGAGAACTTTAAGAAATGAGACTGGAGCGACACTGATCTAGGGAGATGGTCTAGAGGAACTTGCATCATTGCCATTCGTCTGTCTGTTCATTGCACAAACCATCACTTTGGCAATGGTCAAGGTAGTCGTAGCCAACCACCCGCAGAAAGCTAACACCGTTCCAACTTCACACACTCCATTGGTCACCAAGTAAAATGATCTTGTCATCACCTTATTGAAAAAAGGAAAAACAGTGTTTAGTTTTAACATGCCCAAGCTCCACTTTGCCTCCGCTTCTCTTCACCTCCTACTGAAACACTCACTCTTCCTCAGATTTTTTCTCTAGCTCGACAAATGGCACCACTACCTATCCCACTGCCTCAGGTGAGTACTTCAGTCACCTTTGCTTTTTTCTCACATATCATAATTAAAATAGCTTCCAAGTTTTGTCTTTCTCTATATTTACAACTTCCATTTCCACTGTACCTGGCACATCATGCATTATGAGTATACACTCCTTACAAGGCCCTTAGCTATAGTCCACTATCCTAATCTCATCTTTAGCTATATCTTCTCATGCTCACTGAACTGTATGATGTTTCCTAAATATGCATTTTTCAAGTAACGATTTTTGCACAGACTGGGAGCTCACTTTGGACTGTCTTCCCCCAATTTTTCTACTAGGTGAACTATGCAGTAGCATAAATTTCCCTGAATCACACTTATATTTAACTAACAACTGCCTGATTACATTCTCATCAAGTTTTCTATCCACTTTTAATATATCGCTTATCACTTTGCATTTTAAATATTTGTCCTTGTCTCCTGTGATGGGATCCTGAGAGTAGGAATCATGTCTTACTTACCTTTGAATTTCCAGAGAATGGAAGAGTACTTGAAATACTGAAGGTGCTCAATAAGTAGTTTATATTTTCTTGTTCTGTTCTTTATACAAATGTTATAAAAATTCTGTGATTTGTGAAAGAAATGTCATAATTGTCTCTGTGCCATGCTAGGTGGAGTGGCAGTCATCACAGAAACCACAGACACTGGGAATTTTTATTAGGCCACTGAGAATGCTACAGATGCAGCTTATAAAAATATAAGACCTCCAGTTAAATTTGAAGGTCAAGTAAACAATGAATAATTTTTAGTGTAAATATGTCCCAAATATTGCATGGCACATGCTTATACTAAAAAAAAAAAATGTGTTTATTGTCTATCTGACCTTCAAGTTTAACTGCATCCTATATTTTATCTGGCCACTCTAGAGGTCAAAGGGAAGCAGAAGGGTGTACAATGGAAGATAAGCAATAATTAGGGTGATGATAAACCCTGGTTTGCCCCGAAGAGACTGGTTTATATTTACAATCTTTATATAACTACTGATACTTTCCACATTGACCTTCAAATATGACCATATTCGGACAAGAATTTTATAATCACAGCAAATGTCACATCATTATTTAATGATAGTGAGATGACAAGGAGAATATTGCAGTCAGTTCTGGCAATATAATTTTCAAGTCATTACAAACCCAAACTTACAGCTTTGACAGCAGAGGAAACAACTGGAATAATAAAGTTTCTGGACAGCGTGACTTGAAGAATAGTGGATGGAATGGGAGATTCTTGTTCAGCTGTGAGGTGGGAAATGGAGATGGTTAACTACCCTCACGTGCCTTGTAATGTTGAACAGAGTATAAGCATATTGAGTGTCACTTTAGGGGGCAAATAGTAGCAAATTTAGGGGACAGGATCTTTCTTTAGGGCCTTAATTAGGCCTGACGTCTCTACTCTTCAGTTTCCCTTGCAACATTTTTCCTCTTGTGCATTGGCTTTAGTCACTTTGCCCATCTTTCATTTTCTTGAATACACCTGTCTTCCTCACTCTTCAGAACCCATGCATCCCGTTTGCTTCACTCTGACCTCCTCTGGGCATCTTCCATTTCTGTCCCCTCAACCTCCATTCAACTCCCCTTCTTTCAGCTTATGCAATAGCACATTTTTAGGCATTTTTTTTGTAAGCCCCTACGGGACGTCAGGTTTCCCAGTTAAATATTAACAGGGACTTTTAGTCCCTTCTGTGTACTTATCTCAATTTATAATAATATATTTGTGTTATAACTTGGTTATTCTGTCTTTTCTATTAGATTGTAAGTTTATGATTTCTATGTATTTTACATATCTGACTTTAAAAATGTAAGCAAGAATACATGAATATAGGGAAACTGTTTAATAGAAGTGTCCAGATGCAAAATGGCTGCCTTTAAATTACTGAGCTTGTGATCACTTAACATTTTTAACCAAAGGATGAAAGACCATCTGTTAGTAATAAGGATGTTCCAGAAAGGTTTACACAAATTATAGAGTGGGAAGTGGATGGCCTCTAAGGTCTTTTCTGATCTCTATATTCTGTGCCTTAGAAATGAACTTTATAATACACCTTGATTGTAAGATAAAACTGCCAGTATAATATGAATAATCCTAATTATTCTGAAATAATACAGGATGAGACCTGTTGATTATTATATGTTAAATTCATAATCAGTGGTTGAATAAAACAGTGAGATTGAGAGATGGATTTCTTGATTTTTCTTTATTTTCCAAATAAGTATTTGAAGACATATTAATTCAGTAAACTATGAAATGAAAGTTAGGGGTAGATTGATATTTAAAATTCAAGATTCAAAAAGCCTCATTTGCCCTTTATCTAGTTTCTGAACTCTGACTTAAAACATAAGGAAAATAATCATATTATTTGTCATACTAAGTGATTAGAGCTAAAATAATATAAAAGCATTTTTTTTCTAGTGAGATCACAACTACTAAATTCTAAAAACTCTGTACATGCCATTCACTTTGGTTTCTGATGTCAAAATTATATATTTTATATGATCCCAAATATTCAGTGTATATTTCTTTCCCATAAAATAAGTTCTTCAAAACCTCCATCTATTTGTTCCTAAGAACTTATAAGAAAAAATATCTTTATAAAGTTAGGCATTTTTAATGCATCAGATGATGTCATAAAAATAGTAATTTCAGGTGCTCACACCAAGGATATGTTTGTACTAATATGGATAATTAATGTTATTTTTAATTTAAATGATGTGTTGTTATGAAATGCATTAGCCATTACTCATATATATGATATGTATTTTTTTTTTAGTTTAATAGTTTCTTAGTGCTTACATAATGGCAGGTACTGTTTTAGACAATTTTAAATATTAATTCATTGTAATATTAATTCATTCTAATAAAAACTCCCTGAGAAAGGAGTTTTCCAATTTAGAAAATAGAAACTAAGATAAATAGATATTTAGGCAATTGACTAAGGCCACAGATTGTAAGTAGTGCAACTGACATTCAAACTAATATGCTCTGGTTGCAGATCCATGCTTTTAATCGTTATGTGAGAGTAAATAAAATATCAACAGTGCAATGGGACAAAAAATGAAGTGTAAAAGTCTCTTGCTTCATTCCTTCCTCATATCTTTTACCATTTAGAGGTAAGCACATTTAGCCTTTAGTGTTTGTAACTATTTCTGGTTTACATCACCATAACTTTAAATGAGGAGTGTAAACCTTTATTTACTGATTTTTTTAAAAAATAAGGAATTTTGAACATACTACTTCAAATTATTTTTCAACTTTCTTATCTACACTTTTGTTAGTTGTGTTTGATTGTTTTAGTTTTTACCTTGATTATTTAAGAAATATATTTAAATATTTAATTTTGATCTATTCATTTTAAATACTTTTCATATAGATAATTCCCCTCTCACCTTTTTTTCTCATCTTTTGTAAGCCAGGACACTATTTTATATTACCAAAATTATGTAATTTGTACTTTATAGAGAAGCTTGGTTGATTTATAAGTTAAAAACTAGAAATTTTTTTGACAAATTATGCTTTTATATAATCATTATTTGACTTAGAAGCAAGTATTGTGAAACATATAGAATTCATTAAATTTGGGATCATTTGACCTTCTAATTGCTCAGAATCATGCTATAGTTTTCTTTACTTAAATGAGGACTGTGCTTTTATCATATAACTTCAGGTTTCTACAGATTTTCTATATATTTATTTACTTCATAGAAGAGGTATATAGTGGTCTTTTGATTTATTGATCTCATATGTCATGTATCTATCGGATTTGATTTTATATATAAGCATTGCCACAAAGCTTATGACATGGCTAATTCCTATAACAATATTTGTATGTATTTGCATAAATATACATAAATGGGTAGCTCTTTATACTACAAGATATTTATAGGTAAGCATAACTGTATGTGTATAGTAAACAAATTATAGTGTTATTGCAAATGTAATAAATTTATGAATTATTCCAGTTTGAAATTTGTCAGGTTAAATGAAATATATTTTTAGTTCATTGTTAATATAGCCATTTATGTCCCTAGAATAATTCTTTAGCTCCCAAGAAATATAAAATAATTATACCAAGTGGCCTGTTGTAAAAAACCTTAATACTGTTTGTTACTCCTCCTCCACTATGTCGGCCATATATATTTGGATTGTTTTTTTCCTATCAATGAAATCGGTAACTCTGAGACTTTTAAACCCAGTTGACCTTGTCCAGCACTTTTAAGATACCATGATTGCTCCCTGGTTGCCATTTAAATTTTGAGGGAGACTTTTTAGTGTGTTTTCATCATCAGATGTAATTTATTTATCAGTTTCTTATGTGGATAAGAATGTGCTGAATGTTGTGAGTTGCCTAGTTACTGAGCTGTCTTGGTTGTGGGAACATAGGTGTTCATTCTCAAGATTACCCCTCTCTGACCTAGCTTAAAGGGAGGATCCAGGAGAAAAAGAGGGGAAGAGATATTTAAATAGAAGGATGACAATAATCTAATCAACAAAGAAAATGCAATGGAAAATGATATCTGCTCCACTAACTTAAACTTATTAACAACATGGATACTTCACATGTAGAAATTATATTTTCTATGGACATTTTTCTATAGTAAAGTTACTCGATTAAATTTTTCACTTTGTTTTATTTATTTGAAATATTGATTGGAGAAACTATACCATAAGAGCATTGAATACACATATAATATTAATCTTAATGTTTTAAAGCTTATAATTAATAGATTCTTTTGAAAATTTCAGTATAAATAATTTAAAAGTGTTTGATAAACCTTACAAAATATAGGACTGTATGATAGGATGGAACATTCTGGCAAAGGTTTTAATATAATAAAATGTTAAGTAAAGTTTACCTCAGAGTTTACTTGAAGATATTCTTTTATAATATTATGCTGTGAGAATAATCAAGCTCACACATAATTTGTCAATGTCCATAAGTATGGAAAATATCAATATTCAGTGAATAATCAGAAAGCTTTCACATTCACATATTTGGATGGGGGGTAATCTAAATAAACACATTGTATACAGAATAACTCATATAATATCTAATATTTTATTAATATACCACTACAAAGCTGCCATTGTTTGCAGACATGAATTACTTATATAGAGTTTATGCAAAAATAACAACTTTTTTCATCAAGGGCTTGCATCAGTGTTTCTGGAAGAGACCAGTATGTTAAGGTAATAATTATCACCACATTTGTAATTCTAATCTCCTGTACCTCCAAAACTTTACCTCAACCGATGATATTTTGGGGTTTCACTAAAGTTTTAAGTCAGTATATGGGATAGATATAGAAAACATTGAGATTTTCACCATTAATTAAATCCTAAATAAATTCCTCAGCTTTTCATGAAAAGACGCACTTGACTTCTTCATGAAAGCTCAGTTTTGTGTATCTTTATTTTCTTAAGATATAGAGAAAGTGTTACATCCATTCTCATTTTAAAAGGAGGTAATTATTTTCAGTTTCTCAGTGATTTTAAACTATCATCCTAAAAAAATTGTATTGTTTGATAATAGCTATCAAGCATTTATTGCTAGACTGATAACGTTATGAAGGTAAAGTATATCTCACATATGTGTTTATGTATATCAAACATACAGTCACTCTGGTGAGATAACATTAAAGCTCCCAGTAGAAAAATAAACAGTCTAAAACCTTTTATGTAACATTTTCTTTACTTTGAGTTGAGTTTTATCTTAAAGTAACTACAGTGTTTAAGAACAAAGGTGAAAAGGTGTCATCAAACAAAGAAAATCACATCATAAAAGGATAAATACAAATAAAAGTGGCCACTTAAGTAGGAGTGAAATGTAAATAAGCTCATTTGTTAGTGTGAGATGGGACTCTTGATGTCCCTGTTCGGAAGAAAGCATTTGTCTAGGTTAATGTGAATATGAGCCTTACAGAAGGGTAGACTAATCAATGCTCTATTGTCTTCTTACTTTGCTCTTGGTCTTTTTCTACCACCATTTTTTTTTTTTTGTCATAGAAAAGGTGATATTTGTGTTTGATAACACAATTCTTCTATTTAAAAGGCTTCAGTGGCTCCTCACTGCTTATAGAATAAGGCTAAAACTACAGAGCAGGGCAGTTCCAAATGTGGCTCTCCAGTTTTCTTTTCAATTTTATGCTGCATTTATTACCAACATGTCCCATATTTGGGCTGCCATACCACCCAGGTGCCTGTGTTTATGCTCTGCTTTTGACTTAAGCCTTCCAGGCTTAGAACAGTTTCCATCAACATCTGACTCTTCTTCTTTGGTGAGTTATGCACTCTCTTCTCTGTGATCCCACACTACATTATTGAAATCACTAGTATATTACAATCTATATTGGTTTTAAAAAAATTTGTGACTGTTAGCACTACCAGTCTGTGACCTCCTAGAGTGTAGTGTGCTATTGTATTCATCTCTACAACTATATTTCCCAAATCCAGTAGAAATTCTAGAAATTCTTTCTGACTGAGGCTAATATTATAAGCTATTACTTTATTGTTTTCCATCCAAACAGACCAGTTGTGCTGTGTGTGTGTGTGTGTGTGTGTGCATTTCTTCTTAATAGTGTGCTTAGATTTTTATGCCCTGACATTAGTGGACATGAAGGACATTAAAAAAGATCTACTAATATATGACATTAAAAGCAAAACAAAGTTTGCATATCCAACTCAGTTTCTTTCTAATAGAAAGTCTGTTAGCTTTTCTAATTTAAGGTTAATCAAGATATCGGAAACATGAGAGAGCTGATGCCATCATTTCTCTCTCTCTCTTTCTCTCTCTCTCTCTCTTTTGCTCTAATATATATATTTGCTATGGTAAATGTTAGGGATTTTCTTCATCTAATCACATCAGTCTTACTTATGTCTTAACTACATGAATGAGTTAGGATAAACTACTATGTTGACTGAAATGATGTTAAATAACATCTTATAAATCACGTTCCTATTATATATATGCATATACATATGCATATATACATATATATATAAAGCTTATAGGAACATGATATATACATATATATACAAAGAGAGAAAGAGAGAGGTATTAATTGGCACATAAACAATGTATATATACATTGTTTATCAGCATCACAGTACTTGTGCTAAATACATTAGGTTTTTGATGAAAGAAAATTGTACATTCAGTTTAAGGAAATATTTTATGAAAGGAGCTTTTATGTCTAGGAATTTACCTATGGCCACAGATATTTCTCATGCCCTTATGTATTTTCCTTAACCTTCAAATAGTATAGTTCTTGAGGAGTTATTGGCAAGAATAGAGCTAAGTGTGAAGCTACTTATCCAAAACAAAAACACTCTTCTCCCTTTTTTAAGTACTGCATTTTAGTCACATTGAGCTACTTGTGGGTCCCCATTAAGCCATGCAATTTCACATTTCCATCTCCTGCTCCTAGTAATCAGAAAATTCTTATACTCTTCAAGATTCAATTAAAAAATGCTATTTGTGTTCTTCCTCAGTTATCCTAAATATCTGTACGTGTAGCCCAGTTAGAAGGCTACACATACAATCTTTACATATCAAGGGGAATAAAAAGAGATGTCAGCAAACATCCCATATGATAAATCAATTATGTCCAAACTTACCAGTGGCAATCATGTTAAAAGAAAAATATGTAGTTCACTTACTCCAATGTCATTCTCTCTTTTTACCAAGTACAGAATTGTTCTAAGGAGCTGAAGTCACAAAGATTTAGAGGCATCCCAAGTTGTGTATGGATGTAAAGATTCTCTTTAGATTTGCTCTATAGTTTTATATTTACATTTGGAAACTTATATGTAAATATCTCATGATTTACTAATGATTGTTTATTTAGTTCAAGGTCACTAAATCAGGAGCAACAGGATGAGATGATCCTATATGTATATACATAAAACACATAATATGTATATTATTTAAAATGTATACATATTATGCACACATATATTATGTATATGTAATATATGTATACACATCACATATATAATACACACACATCACATCACACAAAAACATGCATGTGTATTATACATGTATATATGTGATTGTATATATTTACATAAAACTGTCTTTCCAGTAAGTTAGGGTAAGTAGCTATATTTAAATTAATAAAGTATAGAAAAATAATATTTAGGGTTTAATAACGCAGAGACGGTAAATGTGGAAATTGATAAGCTAATTGAACTGTAACAGAAGCAGTTACAGAAGCAGTTAATTGATTATGAAGATAGAAGCAGATATAGATGAATAGATATATAGTATTTTTCATACCAGACAAATTAGACTTTAAAACAAAGATTATAACAAGATATTCTTGGAAAAAATTTTTCAGCTTTCTGCAGTATTTAGTTCAATACAATTGAAATGATTGAGTGAGTTCATAAATGCAAAGTAAACCACAATCATTGATATTCTTAATTTGTTCTCAAAATAACATTGGGATGAAAGATATTAAAGTAAATGGTTTTTGTTACTATGACACCCAAGTATTCTAAGTACTCTGTTGATTCCATTACAAATATATTTGAACTATTTGGAATTTTAAAAATATGTTTTGAGTCTCACTCTCAGTATATTTATAATTAACTTCTTAATCAATTTATTAAATGTGGCACTAGCTAAAGTTAAATTACTTTTAAGATCTCTTTCTGTGAAGAATTTCACAGTCACTGATTTATGTGTATGTGTTTCATAGTCTATGCATGAATATAGTACATATATGTCTGATATATATTTTATATGTATGTGTGTACACATATCCACTTAAAAATAGCTATAAATATTTATGAATTTTGTATGAAGAGAAAACATATGCTAAGGATGCTGAGCACTTGTGTTATAGTTATTTCTTCATGAGAAACCGTATTCTATATTAGCAGAGAGATAAGCTTTGTAGTACATATTGAATTATAATTTGTGTGTTGATTCATACATTTTAGCTAAAAAAAGAAAATGTGGAAATTATTTTATGATACTATTATAAAAACCATAATCTTCATTAAATGAGGGATGGTTATATTTCAGTGAAAACAAATACATTTAATCCATATTACCTGCCTTCAAGGAAGATATAAATTGTTGCAGTATGTTGTCAAAAAAATTGTTTGGATACAGTCAGAATAAAGTATGTCTTATAATAGAGTTAGAAGTAAAATACAATGAGATAAAGTGATTGTATCTAATTGGGTTTTAAAACAGCCATCATTAAGAAGATGGCTTTTGAGCTAGGTTTTGAAGAATTAGGAAGATTTCCATAAATAAAGAATAAAGTTATCAGGATACAGTTTCAGGCATTTTGTTTTCTATGACTTTTAATAAAAATAAGACCATAATTTTTCCCAGTCTGATCATATTATATGAGGGTAAATTTAAATAAATTGTCATCATAACCCCTATACTTTAATTTTTCAAATATATGTCATTTATTTATGTATTTGTTAGCTTATAGTAAAATAATAATAATAATTTCTAAAAATAGATACTGTTGATTTTAGTGTTTCATAATGTAAGTATATGTTTTACACTGTAGTATTGTCAGTAAATTATTTCTCTTTGCCTCTTCATGGTCTCTAAGCACTCAGAAAAAATCTGTACAGTTTCTTTTTTGTTTATATTTGTACGCGGCAAAGCAAAATAAAGGTGAAGTGGTCAATAAAGGTCAGATCATGCAGGCAGGATGGTGTAATTAAGCTGAAAAGTCTAAAGTTAATGCTGACAGAGAGTGGGTCATATTTAGTGTGGGGCAACCAAATAGGATTATGCTGTCAGGTGAGAGCAGGTAAGACAGAGAGATAACTGGACAGATAAACATAGGAAGTATAGTGCGTATAGGTTATGCTTAGATGAGTATAGAGAAATAGAAAAGCAAAAATTATGAATAATCCCTTGGTTTTGAGTTCCAGAAACTGGATGACAGGTGGTGCCCTTCCAGAGACAGTGAAAGGAGCAGAAAAGAGGCAGGCGCATACTGAGTTCTATTTTTGACATGTTGAAGGTGAGCTATATCTGGACAGTCAGTAAACAGAGCTATTCAAGTTCAGTGAGTGGGGGGTGGAATCTGAGCTTGAAATATAGAGGTGCATATCACGAGCATACAGGTGATATTCCAAATGGCAGGGATAGATGTGAATGCAAAGGGGAAATGGCTGGTGGGAGAAAAGAGCTTGTTTGGATTCTTCAAAACCACAAGCAATTAGGAGCTCTCCTTCCCAGTCTCTTTCTGTCACTTGTTATTTCTTCCCAGGCACACCTTTTCCCCCAGGATGCTCCGAGTCAACATAATATTGCTCTATTAGCGCTAAATCACTCAACTTCTATCTTTTATTTAAAGCACATACTTCTCTTGTCTCCCAAAGGAACGACAGATGACATTGGGCTGCTTCTACTCATTCTTACTAAATTTGTCCACTAGTTTATGTGAACATTCCCAGACAATAAAAATGGTTTAATCCAACTTATTATGCAACAAGGAATGTCTCCTGTTGGGGATGTTATACCCTGGAGAAGAGGCAAAGAGAATAATTGTGCTCCTAGCTCCTGTAAATAACTCTCAAATTTTACTATGAGGGAATACGGCTCCTCTGCCAGGCAACCGTGACCTGTGCTGCTAAGTGTCAAGGAAATATCCCAGCCTAACCACTTGCAAAATTGGAATGAAGTCCCAGAATGGCATTATAATGGATGTATAGTTGCTACTCTATTTTCATTCATTATTCTTTTGAGTCCATTAGAGCACCCACACCCTCTTCCAGACTCCCTCCCACCTCACTAGCTACACTGTCTCCGTCAGCTTGGATGGTTTCTCTTTTTCTTCCCAAATGGTTATTCCTCTCCTGTGGCTCTCCTGATGCTACATGATAGTCTGTATCTCATGGTTTTAAATAGCCTAAATAGCCTCTACATGGTAATGACTTACAAATGTATAGCCCAAGCCACCACCACCTACTTCTCTTTATCACACACTACTCTTCCAAGTTCCAGATTTTTATAGCCAATTCCTTTCTTAAAGTCCCTAGATGAATATCTAGTAGGCATCTCAGGTCTAATATATCCAATATTTAACTATTGATTCTCACCACCCCCACACTTGATTTTCCCATTATCAGCAATAGTCCTGCCATTTACCCTGTAGCTTAAGGTAATATATACTGACGGCATCCTTGATTTGTCTCTTTTCCTCTCAGCCCACCTGCAGATCTACCTTTACTGTTATAATATTTAAACCATAGTCTCAGTGTAACTGTTGCCATTTCTACCCTAATCCTTCCTCTCTTACAACCCTCTACAAGGAATTGGTAATAGCCTTTTAACTGGCATCACCTCATCTCTTTTGCCTACTTTCTGTTAACATAACCAAGTTCATTCCTTCCGGGTCTTTGAACTTACTGTATTATTCCCTCACATCTTTGTATGGCTCTTGTACTCACTTAAAATTCAGGCTTCCCTTCAAATGACACCACTTCAGAAAGAGCTTGAAGTGATTATCCTTTGTAAATTATCTTCTACCCTAATCATTTTTTAGCTGGTGTCTCTACTTTAGTTTTCATCACAGTACTGACATTTTATTTTATATTTATGTTACTATTTGTTTCTCACCTCCTTCCGTCACTAATCCTTAAGTGTCATGAGGGCAGGGACTGTTCCTTCTCCACTTCTGTATCCCAAGAACTTAAAATACTACCTGACTATAAATATTCAGAATTCTTTGTTTAGTGATGGAATTGAGTATTCAGGGGAGTTAGAAATGCAAGCCTTTTATGTTTGACATGACTGCCTTAAATCTTTACAATTCTATTGGAAAGGATGTAGGCAAAATATTTAAAGATAAAAGAAGGCAAAACATAACAGCATTCTCTGATTAGTTCCACTAATCTTACACATTTGCCTCTGAAAAGCCTGCTTATCCTAAGTTTTCATGTTTTATCTGTTGCCTTTATGTTTGTCTTGAGTCTTCCAGAGGGTTTTATTTTCTCTTGCTGAATGTAGGACTTTTATATTTAGAAGCACAAAGTCTTTCCTAATTATATACAACCCACTGTTCTAAATTTTGCATGCCACTTTGCAGTTTAGTGCTGTGCGATTTACTTGCTACCAATTTTGGTGTCAGAAATTTGACATTTAGATTGCTTTAGGAAAGTAATGGTAAAGAGAATTTAGTACTGAATGAAACTTAGCATCTGTTTTCCTGACTTTTTATTTTTTATTTTTTTTTCACTTATATGTAATGAGCTACTCACATGTCATGATAATAGGTCAAATAGTCATCTTGATGTATAAATTCAGAGAAAATGTTTTTAATCCCCAGTAAGCTAATTTTGCTGAGATTGTTTTTCTCCTAACAACAAAGGACTTGAATACAACCTTTCAAATTCATTAAATGAACACATATACCTTTATTCTCATTTATTAAATATATTGTAATTTATTGAGAGAACCTATATGTTACAGGTCTACTATGGAATTCTGACACTAACTAGATTCACATAATGGGTTTGAATTTTACCTAACAAACAAATCATTCCTAACTGTTGAATAGCGTCACTTCTCTTTTGTAGTCATGTTAGGCATCTCTCTCTATTTCTCTTTACCTCTGTCTCTATACATAGATGTGTATCCATATACATGATGTATATGTGTAATGGTATATGAATATAAATATAAATAATCTACAAAACAATTAAAAATTCATAGAAGTTAAAATGAACAGATAATTAAATCTTTTCTGTTTTGCTTAATGGTTGTTTTAGAGACTAATTCATAAAAGTGAGTTCTTGAGAATTATGTTAAAAGTACTAAAAAAACTCTGTGGTAAAATACTCTGTGGTAATATCTTTTAATAGGACCAAAAAAATCAATATTTTTCAAAACTTTCCTTAGGTGTTGCCTAATTTTAGTTATACCGCAGACAGCTTGATAAAGGGCAAACTCATTAAAGGATTTTATTGTGAATATTTTTCCAACCTATAAAATAAGATTGAAATTACTTTATTTACAGTTTTGCTTTTGAGCTATTTTTTGCTTCATTGTCAGAAAGACCAGCTGGTGATATTCCCAAATGTTAGCCTAACTTTAAAGATTCTCACACTACTTTTTGCTTGTTTGACACTATCTTTAACTGGATATCACAGCTACATAATGAGAATCACTTTTGGCATTTGATAATTAAAAATAAGGACTCAAAAATGTATACATTATAGAATATAGGTAAGTGAAATTGCAATACGTCTTTAAATTTAATTTGATATTTTTCTTAGTTTCCATTAATCCTGAGGAAAGAATGAAGATAGACAATACATAAAATGGAGTCATTTTTACCAAGCTGCTAAAACTGTGAAGACTCCATTGCAGTGTGAAGACTCCATTCTTGTTCTAACTAGCCTGGGAACTTAAATTTTTTTGAACTTTCAAGTCCTACTTCAAGCCTAGGTATACATTTTAACCTTCACATAACCCTCTGGTTATCCCCTGAAGGACTCAGGTGTACGTCCACCTGACATCCATTATGCAGACCTCTGAGCATCACCAGATCTGCTGGCACCCATCCTCTAGACCACCTGGCATCCATCCCACAGACTGCCTGACACCTGACTGATACTGTTCTGGACCAAATCTAGTCCTAAGAATGCAGGACTGGTAATTCTCATGAATACAGTTTTTACTATAAGAACTTGTAACTTTTCATTCTTTGGAATACTTCTGGGTTTTTGCCTCGCTGTGTTACAAGGTTGCAAAACCCAAGATCCTTGAATACATCTTTATCATTTATTTCTAGACTTCTCTTTGAGTTCTTTTGATGATCCCATTATTTTCAACCTAAAACTTTTGTTTTCTGTTAACTGCTTGCAGATTATTACTGTCAATTTTACATTTGACTTAAATGGGCTATACAATATCTTTCAATTCAAGTAAAAAATGTGTTGTTGTTTTTATGAAAAAAGAATGATGATCCGATTATTTCTTTAATAGTTTTTTTTTACTTGGTACATACTTAAGTAATCTCCATATATCTTCAAATTTTGTGCCTTTTTTTATGAGAAGTATCTCAGGATAAATAATTTGCATTTTTTATCATAAAAGTTTGATGATTACTAATTATCATTAAACAAATAATATTATCTTCTAACTGTTCAGGTAGAAGCACAAATGTTATTGAAATTCCATTAGTTTTTATGTTATGTGAAATTTTTTAAATGTGAGAAATGTCTAAGAAAGATAAAATGTACTACTATGACATTCACACATCTATTAAGAATAGGATTCACTTGTAATAGGAACTGTGTCTGGTGTTTGATATTTGGCATGCAAAATTATTATAAAACAATACCCCTCCATGTGTTATTTTACAGTATTCTTCCAAAACATATCAAGAGAGCATTCAGTAAGTATAAATGTAAATAAATCCCTCTGCAGAAGAAAAAAGGTTTAGTTGCTTGAGTTGGTTTATTGTTTTCTTTAATTATAAATTATACTATGTCAATAATATATATCCATGATTTCTGACAATTTCTACTGTTCTGTTTCCTCTGTAGACATTTCTCTGTGCCTCATTTATCTTTCGCCAATTTTTATTTCATATACACTTCTGAGTATTATTATCAGTCTAAACTGGAAAGTAGAAAAAGAAGGAAATCCAAAAAAGAAGGAAGTCAACACATTTTGTTTTTGTTATTTTCTATCAAAGCTACCCTACTCAAGTAGTAATTATTACTGAATTTCTATTCAAAATGGAAGCTATCAAGAGAAAATATAATTTTCTTTTTGCATTAGTTAAGATCTTCATTATCTTTGTGTCTTTGTTTTACAAGTGCTAGACATCCATTTGAAATACCAATCAAGGACTTATCCTATATAACTCTAATATCATAGTTTATTATGATTTCAGGCAAGTCTTAGTCCAGTGGCTAAAATAATTTTATCGGGGTTCTGTTTTTGAGTTCACCCGATAATCCCATGATTTGATAATCTCATCATTTATAATTTGAATTTGATTTCATCTCTGGTGGGTTCATTTGTAGGCTTGCTGCATATGAAGTGGGGAAAATGGCTTACATGGTTCTACAGCCCTCTGTGCATAGTGTATCTCTCCATATGGTCCTTACTACTTAAAGTTTAGAAAAAGGGAAAAAAAGTTTCATCATGCTAGCACACAAAAATGATTGGAAGTGAATAGTTTACAACTTTATTAAGAATTTGAGAACATTGTAATGGCAAAGAAGGCAATGTATTCGGAAGAAAAAGCCTTTATTTATGGTTCAAGCCTAAACTCAAAAAAAAAAAAAAAGAAAAAGAACTTGCATGAGAAACTGTGAAGACTGCATAGACTAAGGACATCATCTTCGACCAAACCCACTTAACTTTAGCTATTGACACAGAGAATAATAAAGAAAACTCTCCTAGATGATAGAACTAGAGACCATAAACATGACCAAAACTTACTCCAGAATATGCTCCCAGAAAGCAGAGTTTAATTAAGAATTTTCTCTCATGTCCATGGCTGTGGGTTCTTATGTCACCTGAATTCAGGATTGCAGGTTTACTGTCTGTCTCTAATCTTCCTTCTGTCAAATGGAAGGGTCTATTGCAGTTATCCTGTTCCTAGTAAACACTTGGCAGATAATTTATCTTTTAGTTCAAAAGTCATGAAAACTTAAGGAGTCACTACAAATCTGATGGAGAAGACTGCCCATCTTCCAGTGAGTATAAATATTGAGCTGCATTCAGTGACTGGAAGAAACTTTGGATCTTTTTTTCCATAGGGGAAGGATAACTGTGTTTTATGTTTGAGAAGGAAGCAAGGGGATATTTGGTGACCACAAAAACAGACTGGCAAAGAATGCTGGTGTTCACCAACAGTGATGTTTTCTGTTTCCTAGACACATAGCTAAATCATATTTCTTCATTTATGTCATCTAAGTGGGGCACAAACTAGCTCTTGCCATTGGAATTTGGTATGTATTATGTCTAAGACAAGGTAGTTGAGAGTGAGTATGCTTTTTTCAGGTTTTGTTCCATTCCTTATCTGCTGGCTAGATGTAGTGAGCCTCGAAGAATGCTCTGAAGACCCAGAATGACAGTGTCATTAGAAGAAAAGAACCACATGACTGAGCTCCTACATAAAGAATCCTACTGACGCATATCAGACTGTGATGTATGCAAGAAATTAACTTATATTTGTGTTAAAGCAGTAAGATTTGATGTAATTTGTTTGTTCCATTAATTATATGGAAACTCAAGAGAAATTAAAAGCAGGAAAGAAATCTAGGAAAATAAACCTAAGTTAGATAAACCTAAGAGGATGAGTGCATGAAATAGAAACAAAAAGAAAGCAACGAAAATGGGATATTATCAACTAAATCATATTTGTTTGTTTGAAAAGACCTATAAAATAGAGTCCATCTGGCATTTTTGATTGTTAAAAAAAGAAAGACAAAAAATAAAACATAAATTTATAATATGGGGAATAAAGGGATAATTGAAGACACATTAGAAAAATCAGTGACAATACCAATTGTCATAATATTAGCTAATGGTTTATTTTATTTTCAAGTGGAAAATGCCATAAACAATTTTGCTTTTCTCAGTTGAAAATATTTGTATGGTTTTGGAAGACGTTCTCTCACAAAATGAGGATATATTTATTTTTAAGTGCACATTTGAAAGAATGAAACTAAAACTTTTACAAATAGGAGGCAGATGTTGTAGTGAATGAATAGACATATTTCTCCATCGCTGCTTTTGAATAATTATGTCAATCAACAACATATTGAGCCTGCAGGATAAACGTGATATGTTGTTGGAAAGGGAGATGGAAAGTTTATTATTTCTCTGCAATTCAAAATTATAAATAAATATAAAAATAAATTACGTATTTTTTTTTTGCTTTGCCTTCATTGTTTTCAGAACCATTTATTGGGGACCTACTATATTCCAGGCAGTCTGCTGTACATTAGGACATAATATCTAACTTCTACTGTGCATGTGACTTCTATTTTTCTTCCCAATCCCAAATATAGTCCTATACAAATAGACTCCAGTTGCAGGTCTACATACCTCCTAAACCAGATGAAAGGAATTATTCACCTACAGGAATTAGAATTTTTTGACTTTATAACTACACCCTAGCTCTTTGCTTTGGAGTGTAAACAGTAGAGTCTAGAAAGTGTTCTTTCAATTCTGTCCTGGATTATTTACCTTGAATGTTCTATTCATTATGCTTAATTTCTTCTACAGTTTTGACCGCTATTATCAGACCCTTCTTATGCACCTCATCAGATCCTCTAGCTCTTACCTGTCTCCAGGCCTTTTTGATCTTTAGTTCCATGCCAGGTACACACGGTGTTAATCAACCCTTTGAACTCTGGCTTCCTTAGACACAAGCAGCTGCGTTTCTCACATTATGGCCCAGAACTTCCTCCCAGTGCTGAGGTTCAAGATGGGGTAAACCTTTGACTAACAGGACTAGTGGGTCAATTCTTCTCCCTTTCTCGAACCTTTGAGAATAAACATATAAAGTCATGCCTGACAGCGTTCAAGCCTCTGCTTATGCAGGATCTGCTTTCTGGGCAATCCAGGTAAAGACATTCTTACTTTTTGCTAATCTGGCGACCACTTATCTCTGGGATCTAATAATTTCCTCTTCTGTTCTATAACCTCATCTAACATCATCACAGGCTGAATTACCATAAGCTATTTAGTTCTGAGCCATTCACCTGCACATTTGTAATTTTATATTTTTTTAAAAAATGTATCTACCCGACCTACTGATGGTAAAAGCTTAAGGCCTTACAAAAAGTAGCCCCACTCCAGGCTATTATCCTGCCATTTGACTTTCAGCACATTCCAACTTATTGAAAATTACCTGTCTTTACTGCTACGTTGTCTTCCTTAGACCCAGCTGTGATATCTTCCAATACCACCAAACCATTAAAATCACACAATTTCTTCAGTGAGCACCTTCTCATGAAATCAGGTGAACACTATTCTGCCCTTTATTTTGCTTTACTTACTAGCATTATTTAATACTGTTAATAATTTCTTTTTTTTTCAGTAAATATTATCTTCCTTTGCCTTCTCCAAAAACATGCTATCTTGATTTTTCTTACCACTCTTTATCAGATTTCTCTCTGACTCTCCCCTACTTACTACTTCCAAGATTGCCATTTTTATTTTAGTTTTCCCTTTTCTCAATCTTTATATGAATCTTGTAATGTTAGATATGCCCAGGATATTAATTACCATATATTTAAAGTTTATTCCCAAATAAATACATTGAATTTAGGTTTCTCTCTTGATTTCTAAGTATGTATTTCTAACTATTTACTCGGCATCTTCACTTGACTGTTTTCAAATAGGAACATTTGAATATGTCTAAAAGTGAACTTATCCTCTTTGTCTCTAAGTCTCTTTTTTTAGTTTCTTTTCACAGTTAATGGCACTGCCAATCATCCAGTCAGCCACCCCCAGAAACCTGGAAGTCATTCTTGATAATTCCCTGTTTTGATACTTTCTTGGATTCGGTCAATCACCAAGTAAACTAATTTCAATTTTATAACAACCATCAAATCTCTTCATTTCTATTCTCCAAGCTCAAGTTCCTTATCATGGCAAATAAAACCCACACTTCTTGAGTCCCTTGTATTACTACTCCCTCTCCTCACACACGTGACCCTTCAGTCATTCTAAGATTCTTTAAATCCCTGGAATGTTCTAAGCTCAGTAGGCTTTCTAATGCTGTTCTGTTTACCTGGGATATTTACTCCTCTTCTGTCTCCCTCATCCTTCTACCTTATCACATGGGATAAAACAGCAGAAGTTAGGTGGAAGTGTTCATCTCCACCACCATCCTCTAGTTTTTTGTTTTCTTCATTTTGTTGGGCTTAACACATCTGGTTAATCAAGGTGTGGCTTCCCACGTATCAGGATTATTCATCTTGAGGAAGCTTCTCCAATATTAACCCCTGCACTTCTTTGCATCTCATAAAAGCGTTTAATTTCATTCCCAAGAAAGACAACCTAAAGTAACATCCAGTTACTAAAGAAGCCTCAAGACTAAATTGATGTCTACTTCTTCTCAGTTCTATACCACCGCTACACTGGTATTTGACATCGTGTGAACAAACCAAATAAACTACTTACACAATAGAGAAATAAAAAGGATGGTAAAAACACAAATAAGTTATGTGATACAGTGAGCTGGGAAATGCAAGAAGCTCCAGTTATTTTATGTAATGATCATAAGTGCAGTATAGCTTGTGTTTATGGCTTAATTACTTTACCACAAATATCACTGTGCCTTTTATATTTAGTTATATTCTCAGTAGGTTTCTTTTTTAAGTCGGGTAACCTCATACTTTCATTTTTAATTCTAGTCATCAAGGTTCATTGGACCCAGTGTAATTTTGAGGTTTTTTAAAAAATTTTTTTAATTAGTTTCAAGAAAATAGTACACTTGTTAGGCATTTGGATTGTTTGTAAAATAATCCCCCTAATTGCTCCTTCTCTCCTCTGGTTTTCCACCTAACCAATATATTCATGCTAATTACATTCCCTATGCTGGGATCCCCATGCTGGTGACCATCTATCAACTACTAATTTGTACTTTTGTAACCCTTCACCCCTTTCTCCCAGCCCCCAACCCACCCTCTTCTCTATCCATCACCAAATTGTCCACTATATTTTTGAGTCTGTTTTTGATTAGTTTGTTCTTTTTGTCCCTTAGATTTCGCTTATAAATGAAATCATATGGTATTTTGAGGGTTTTTTAATTGATATATGAGGATTGATCTTTTGCAACTTTAATCTTCATTAGAAGTCTTCCTAAAACAGGAATTTTGAAATACTTTGAAATTTCATTATTCTAAAAATTATATCATTTATCAATTATTTACACATGTTAAAAATAATGAAAATAATGAGGAAATTAGAATAAAATCACCCAGAAGTATGTTTAAGAGTAAAAGACATCACCACTATTGAATCATCTGTAAGTTTTTATTTTGTTTGCTTCCAAATATTGCTTTATCTTTCAAGAAGATATAAATAATGTCTGGAGACACAATCTTTGTAAATTTTTTAACTTTTTTACTTTTAGTAAACTGTTGAGAATTCAAATTAAAAAAAAAATCCTGCTCATAATGTCAATGAGAAAAAAATTACAAAAGAAGGAATTTCACAATCATTAGATGAATGCAAAGAGACCCACTGCAGCACTCAGATGCTAACAATGAGGGTGATATTAATCGTATTTTACCAGTTATTTGGAGGAGGTCATCGAGATGACATGACGTCTGGTTTACCCGTGAGCTGCATCCAGGCAATCTGAGACTCCTCCCCACTCCCTTTACTTAGGATGTAGGCTCAGTCCACCAATCCCACAGTGGGAACCATTTTCAAGGATGTAGCCTTGAGGGAGCAAGATGTGGTTGAAATCATCTGGACCAAATGTGTGACTGAACCCAGGTAAGGCCTCTATAGAAACTTTTAAGATTCTGGCAGGCAATACAGAGATCTACTTGTCTTTTGGCCTCTGAACACAAGCCTCTTAAGTTTCCTTGCTATCTACCAATCTGAAGTGGCTGCCTTTTTCTTCATTCTCTCTTTACCCTCCAGATCCAGGGGTGTTATTTTTTGAATCAGCACAGTCTTTAAATAATGTTATCCTAAATGAATTTTCTCGAGTAAAAGGCTGAGGGATTTTCCTTTCCTCTGTCTTTTATTTTCTCTAGAGAAAAAAGACTGAGGATTGGGAGTGGGTAGGTTTTGCAGAAAGTGTGCAATACGTTGAGTAGCCATTGTGGTAAAAAAAAAAAAAGAGTAAGATAAACCATAAACAACACAGAATTATTCAGTTGTGGTTGATGATCATTGAATTATAGGTATATCTTCTTCTCTGCTCTGTGCTTTTCTCTACCAAAATACTATTATGATAAATGGCTTTATGCTCATTTTATTAATGCTGAAGCTTGCAGGTACAGAAAAATCCTGTCAGATCGCACTTCCCTAACCCCCTTTTTTTCTTATTCTTAGACTTTAGAGGAGGCAGGAACATTTGTCTTACTGTTCCCAGAAAGGAAAACTTGTTTAGTTCCAAAATGAAAGTATGCTTCTAGATTTAAAAGATCCTTCAACCATAAAAAACTGATAATCATGAAGTTGCTTTTGACAATTTCTTCCAAATTCTTAAGTACTCAAAAACTCTGTGACACAAAAAACAATCTTTAGGTTTATCAGACTTTGAGAATATGACTTTTCCTGTCCCTGAGTTGATAAGAACATGAGAAGTTAACCTATTTCCATTTCTTGAGTCCTTAATTCTTTTCCATATGTCTTGTAATTTTTGGTGACTAGGAATTTGGAATGTGGGGATTTTATCTATAAAATGTGTCTAGTATCTTCATATAATCATTAAGGGTCCACACTCATCAACAGAGATAGTTGGATCAATAAATTATATGGTCATGTTCATATGGTCATAGAATGATAAAATTCCATAAAATACTCACATAAGTGTCCATTTATCACCAGACAGACACTCTGATGATCACTCTAGGTAGAGGCAAATGTAAATTGTGCTTATAGGATTAGGATTAACTGATACCTTCTTGGCACAAGTAACATAATTATCTTCCTTGGTTCAGCTCTTTCTACACATGTTTGTAATGAAGAGCTAATGATATTTATTATAGAAGTTAAGAGCAGCTGAATTGATTAAATTAGATAATCACCAGCTGTTACTTCAAAAATTGGCTGAAACTCAGAAAAGAGCCACTTGGAAAACCTAAGAGAGTTGTATGACATGGATACTCAGGTGTCACACAGAGATGCAATGGTTTTCCTTGAGAGAGAAAGAGAGACAGAGAGAGAGGGAGAGGAGGAAGTTTATCAAGTGAAGGAATCTGGCTATTAAGATAAGATGCGACTTTTACGAGGATTTACAAACCTCTTTCTCAACCCCACTACTCAGAATCATGGGATTTGGATGTCATGATTTTGGAGTTTAACAGCTGTTTGTAAATTGGATAGCCAGCCTTCCAAATCTCTTTATGGACTTAAATATATATAAACTGCACTAACACGCCATTAAAGAGTTACATGATTGTTCAGAATTTCTCCTGCTGGTGATAATGTTTTCATATTTCTGTCACTGATGATTACATTTCTGTATTTCTATCACTGATGATTATATTTCTGGGAGTGCTGGTTATTTCTTAGCACTGCTGATTACAGAGATGTGGGCAATTTTGAAGTTTCCCCCATTATAATTATTTCTCCTTTGATGGTATATTTTCACTGTCATTGCTTGTATAAGGTGGTGCTTGTTGACTTTTTGAGATGGAGGTGAATAAATAGTTATTGATAAGGAAATGATCAAATTCTTCCATTTATGATATAAATAAATAAGTTGTGATATCAGATTTTTGGTTGATCACAGTAATTTTTTAAAACAGTTCACCCCACAAACCTGTACTGATTAACACATTATGATATATTTTGACAGAAAGTTTTAAATTCTGTCATTTTAGTGAATTTTAATAGTGACTTTGGTTTCATTATATAATAAACACATGTTCCAAGTGTAGGAGGCAGTACTGTATTACTCATTACCTTATAATGAATCCCCCTGTTAAGTCTAGAGCTGGATTTAATACAGGCATTAAATGTGGGCATTAAATTTCAAAGTTTTCCTTTCAACTTCACCAGTTGTGTTCAGTTTTCCAGAACCGTAGTTATTTGATTAAAATGACTTCAACTTGAGTGTGCATCAGGACCAAAAAATAAAATCTGAAAATTTGGCATTTACAAACGAAGACTCAACACAAAGCAATTTTTGTTCATTGGGACTGTTTATAAGCTGCTAAATAATGGGGTCAATTCTTCTCTCTTTGAAGGGCATGTAAGTTCAACTCTATGGGATAATCAGCATCACGATTTTTCTATATTTAGCGTTTTAATTTTCAGTCAAAGAAGTGACTATTTCTCATATGACATCTCCGTGTAGAGGCATAACAACTTATACAGAAATATCAGTAAATATAAAGGAGAATTTAGAATTAACTAGGTAAGGCATTGACTAAGTCTAGGAGAGTTAAGTTAGAAAAGCTCTCCTAAGGCTTCTTTACAATAAAAGCCCTTACACTAATATTGAACTTCCCAAGTTGTTTTTTCAGACTAGTATAGCACCAGGGCTTTGGTATAGATTCCTATTAAGTCACATATGTTATAGCAGAAAGAAGCTCAATAATTTAGGCCTGACTGGTTGCAGTGAAAAAAATCCAAATTATAAACTAGGTCATCATCCCTCCCACGTTGTTTAACAAAGCAAGCTGTCTCTCCTAATTAAATAAAACTGAAGTCATGACCCAGGATACATTAAAATTGTCTAGAAATCTCCAGTTGTTGCTCCAGCTTTAGCTCTTGAAAGAAAGAATATGCAGTCTTCAATTTGTAACAGTATCCATAAACATTTAATAGATTATAAATTATGAATCTAATTTGACATAATACAAAGTTTCCAGAATTGAATAAAAACTTCCCTGAACTACCTGATCATCTCATGATACACCCTCTTCCACCCAGACTTGTTCTTGGTACATGCTGAGCATATTGACTCAACTGTCTGTTAATGGAGTACACTTATTTATATTCTATTATTTACAGTCTAGCTGGCATCCTGCTTCTGTCATATAAGGCATCCCTTACCAGGCAGGTCTTTTTACCTCAGTTGTATCATCTGTTGCTTTCCAGCATGCACATGGAGCTCTGATAGACATCAAGTCGGTTTTTTTTTTTTTTTGCTCAATTTTAGTGCCCTCAAGTACCTCAGAAAGTTTTCACATAATCTAAAAATGGCCTTTTGCTGTAAAAATTGGACATGTAATCTTAATCACAGAACAAAGAGATTATATTTTTAGTATGAAAATCCCCTTCCATTACTCTTAATCTTCATTTTTCTCCACAACACACACCACTATGTGGCACATGCATTAGTCTACTGTCTTTCTCTTTCCACAGGAGGTAAACTCTACAAATGCAGAGACTGCCTGCTTTATTCATTGCTCATTCTCCTGAACTGATCATGGTGCCTGATGTTGCTCCATAAATATTTGCTGATTTATTGAGTGAAAGTCAACACGTGTGCCAGGATATTTGATTAAGAAAGCTTGGTTTAAAGCTCAACAACAAAAAATGGGTCTCAAAGTTCTTTGTTTTCTAGTTTCTGTCATTAATGATATTTATTTTAAGAATGATAAAATATTTAAAGGATTTTAATTACATGGGTAAATTAGGAGCCTATGACCTCTTTTTCTATGTAATTTCTATAATATAGTACTTTAAACATATGGAGCAATTCTTCAAGAGCTTATTTTGCCATTCTTAGCTTATACTTCATTGACTATTCAATGAAGTTATGTAATAAGAAAATTAAATTAATTATTTAATTATTAATAATATTGCTGCTTACATTTCACCATTCACTAAAAGTTTTAAATATAAGATCCTTTTGGGGGAATAGGTTTATTCTTAATTTTGTTTTGATACTTGAGCTTCTGATCCCATGTGAGTATGTGCTGCATACCCTAGGGAAATCTGGCGTAATTCATATTATTGTAATTTTCCTTAACTGTGGGTAATTTAGGAGCCACTGTGAAATATCCTCAAGTAATGTCATTTCATTTGCAGAATACTAATATTCCTTTCAGGAATTCAATTTGTATTGCTTTCAGTATAAGAACATTAAAAAATAAGAAATCCAAAAACCTTAGGAAACGTTATCTCAATAGAACTTAAGAATTTTTATGTATTCTTCCTAACTTCAAAAATAGAATCCAATAACTTTTGTCAAGTAACTTTCAAGTAACTTTATATATTAATTAAAATTCTAGTTTCTTCCCTGGGATCATCTGGATTAACATAATGTATTCAACAAAAGGAGCAGTTTAATGTTGGTCATATAACCATTATGAAGTTCTATAAAACATCTTACTGTGATCCATCCTAACAGATTTAAATCTGGAAGTCATGAAGTTAGGGAATAAGAATTAACAGATTTTTAAAATTTATTTAAGGCAAAATGAGTGTTATACAACTAACTCTCTCTCTCTCTCTCTTTCTCTCTCTCTCTCTCTCATAGGAGGTACTTAGAAACAAAACTGTGAAGTGATTTTCTTAGTAAGATCCTCACATAATAGAATAATTTAAAAGCAAAAAGCCAAAGAACTTGGTTTTCAGTTGGAACACTCCCCAAGAAAATGAAGAAGTGCTGTTGTCATCCTATATATGAATTTTGTGATTTAAGTTTTATTGTGAGGCAGGCAATGAGCACTTCATTTTCATTCTTGACTCAACAGGAAATACTCAGGTAAGCACATTTGCCTACTTCACCACCCACGCCTAAGCAGCATCTGTGACACAGGAGTCATCAGTATTAGACTCAAAGGCAACCTCACTGTGTCAAATTTCAGGGAAAAGCAGCACATGATTACCGAAAACAGACTACTATAGCGAAATTTTATATGTTCATTATCAGTGCTTAGTCCCAATTTCTTAGTATTAAAATACAAAATACTCAAATGCCTGAAGGCAGAATGGAATAGTTGAAATATATGTGAAATTTGAGAGAAACTACACAGTTTAATTATATATTATTCTATGCATAGATATTTTGAGAAAGAATGAGAGAAAATGTGAAAAGGCAGAGAAGAAAAAGTAGAGAACTAGAGGCATAGGAAAATAGTAGTACCGAGGGAGAACATTTAAATTCAAGGGGTATCAATCTTTTGGAAACTAGAAGTATGAAAAAAAGTTTCCTGATATTATGGAAATTACAATATTCTTGGGAAGATAGGCTAGAAACTGGAACTAATAAATAGGAGTGAACAATTTTTTTGTTACCACATCACTGGAATGTAAGCTACCTCAAGAAGTTTTTTGTCACTTTTTCATTAACATTGCCTGACTTCCTACAAGATTCTGACATTTAGTAGTTATTTAATAAATATTTCCTGAATGAATTTATTTGAGGAATTAATATAATAAATGTTTTCTATAGATACCTTGAAATTAATTACTTATTAGATACATTAAAATGTTTTTAAAGAGTGGGATTACCTTGAGTCAGTGTGGTGATATTTGAAATGTGTTGGTAGAATTTAGGCTACTAGATTTCAGATAGCTAGAAATGAGAGGTTAGGCATAGCTCCTTAATTTCTGGTTTTACCACATTTAGGAAGCAGTTGTCATATGCCTATCAATATGGTAAGTCGCATGAATACACAGATAAAAGGCACAGTATCTGGCTCCACGGAGCCTATATCCTAAGAAAAACAAGAAGAAATTGGTTATTACACACAATAAATATTTACAATTTAGTAAAAACAATAGGTCAGAGGTACAGGTATGCACACAGCATAAGTGTCTAGTGAATCTTTAAAAGATAAAGAGGGATGCCTGGAGGAACTGGTCACTTGGCTGTTTCTGAAAGATGAGAGTGGACCAATCATAAGGAAAAGAGAGAAGTGCTTTTTAGCCACCAGGAGTGACCCCTACAAATGCCTTGGGTATGAGAGAGTGCTTTCAGGAAACTAGAAGTAGGGAAGTTCCCATGGAGGAGTGGCAGGACATCGCATGCTCAGCTAGAGCTTGGATTTTATGCCATTGGCAGTGGGAGTCATGAAAAAATTTCATGCTGGGAGTTAAGTGAACAGGTTTTATTGAGAAATGTCACCAACAGAAACAAGAATTCTGGGAGACCTCTCAGGATGTGAGAATGAATTAAACATAATTGAGAAAGGACATGAGGAAAAATATAGTTCTGTGATTGAAATAAGAAATGGTAAGGATTTAAATTAACGAGCAACTAGAATAAAGTGAGAAGAATAAACATCAAGAAGTAAATAATCATGGCTGATATTGTGTACTTTTTATGTACGCTACACTCTTCTGAGTGTTTTACATGTATTAGCCCTTTTAATTTATACAACAACCTGATACAATACGAGTTATTATGACAAATCCCATTTTACAGGTGAGGAAACTAGAGCTCAGATTAAGTCATTCACTGATTATTTCAGCTATTATGCAATCAGTAAGCGGCCCAAACCATTTAAATTCAGAATCCATATTTTTAACCACCATATTATAATGTCTCTGGAGAAACAAAGTATATTAATGATGTAGAATCAACATTATTTCCTGATTAAAAATGTCAATACTTGCAGGGGAAGAGAAATTGAAGATGATTTCTAAGTTTCTCACTTGGGTTAGAGGTTGGAGAGTAAAAGATTAATTTCATAGGTTGACTATAAAATATGCATGAAGCACCAACATGAAGTTTCCAATAGCATTATGATCTATCGATATGTATGTGGAAGAAAAGTCTGAGCTAGAGATCTATAAGTTACAATTCCAAAGGCCATGGCTATGTGTGCGGCCACCCAGATAGTTGATAGTAGGAGAATGACAGGTGATGGATGAAGCATTCTTGAACACCTATTCATTCTCTTGAGTAGAATATTTTGGGCTCTAAGTATCTGGAAACCTCAAATTAAATTGGCTTAAACAACAAAATTAATTGTCTCAAATCCTAAGAACCTGATGGCAGTTTTTAAACTGTTTTAATGGCTCAACCCCGTCATCAAGGGCCTAGATTTGCTTCTGTCTCTGTGTTCCGCCATCCTCATTTTTGGCTTTGCTATTATGGTTACAAAGTATGCAGCAGTTATAAATATCATAATAAGTCAAAACTGCAGATAGAAAAGGATCACGAGCTCAAGTATTTACTAACCTCTTACTAAATAGGACCACAACCCATGGACCACAACTCTCTCTGATCTGAGAAATGGGATGACTCTGCCTGGCTCAGGGCACTCAGCATATACTTCAGTGTAGAGATTGGGGTCAAAGTCTCCTGAGTAATGAAGGAGAGTGGATAATATTGGAACAAAGTAGGAATTCAGTTAGCAGGTGTAAAGCATGAGAATAAATGTTGGATAGGCAATAATTGTCTATTGTCTGCTACTGTCAAAAAGCAGACAAAAGTAAAAAAAAAAAAAGTCAGCAAGAACAGGAGAGGTAAAAAGAAAATGATATAGTGGTTTAAGAAAGAGTACTCTCAGATAAAGCCTGAAAAATTTTTCTTTCATTTTTATTTACATTGAAAAAAAAATAAGATTTTCTTTTCTTTCTCTTTTTCTTCTTGCTCTTTTCCCCCATTCTTCTAATCTTCTCTTTTTTTTTCCCCTTGAAATCTTATAATGAGATAAGGTAAGAAAGGAAAGCCTGGTTTGTGGAAGAAATGGAAAATGAGGGACCAAAGAGGAAAGACTATTCTTGAAGTTTCACTTTGAAGGAAGAGAAAAAGCGGTAGCTAAATTTATTTATTTATTTATTTATTTATTTATTTATTTATTTATTTATTTATTTACTTGTTTGTTTGTTTGTTTGTTTTGTGTGAGGCAACCCTTGATTGACCTCACAGATTGCAAGGACCTTATAAGCTTACAAGTCCCTAATTTTTAAATTTTTTATGCCGACAGCACCTGGTCTTCCTAGGTGGTCTTCCATTGAAGTAATAACCAGGCCCCGGGATCGGGCTTGTTCAGGGTGACGTGGCTGTAGATAAAATAATTTTGAGGTCTTAATAGAAATCAATGAATATCTTTGTAGTTTTATGATTCTCAAAATAATACACATACCTTTCAAAATTCAGAGTATTGAAAAATATGTTGTACAAAATGATAGGCTCTCAAACTACACCAAAAATTTAATTTAAGTTTATGCATATGCTTATCCATATAAGTATAGTCATAATCTTTGGCAATTTTATTTTTGTAAATTAATATGTTAGAAACCATTTTAATGTTTTTTTAATTGAGGTATAATTGGCATACATTATATTTCATGTATACAACATAATATTTTGATATTTATATATGTTGCAAGATGATCACTACAACAAATACAGTTAATATTGATCACCATACATAGTTAACAGGATTTTTTTTCCCTTGCAATGAGGATTTCAAGGATTTACTCTTACGAATTTCCAAATATGCAATATAGTGTTATTAACTATAGTCTCCATGCTTTAAATTACATTCCCATGACTTATTTGTAACTGTGCAGAAAGATTTCCCTAGTTCCTTTAGATGGTTGAACAATGTGCCATGTTTGGCTATGGCATTTGTTGTATAACTAAATCTTTACTCATGGATATTATTTTTTATTTTTTAATATACTGAATGATGTAATCTTGAATTTTTGAATACAACAAATTTCCTAGGATGCAAATTGTAGGTGTATAATTCAGTAAAAAATAACTTATGCTATTTTCAATGATATCACCCAAAATTTCCACTAAATACATGTAGAGCTGAACAAAACTTGAATGCTTTCAATGTCAAAAACAAATAATTCCTCCTCTATTCCTCTGTTAAACCTGAGAGGATTAATCTCTGTTTTTTTGTTATTGTTTTTGTTTTTGCTCATCTACAACATGTTACTTATATCTCATAATAACACATTTTCACTTGGCATTATAAGAAATTCAGGTCGAACATGTCTGTGTTATCCTTTTTATTTCAGCAGATTGCATATTAAGGACTGTATAAACATTTGTTGAATTGACTTTGATAAATGAGTGAATAAAAATTAATAGAAACAAAATGTTGGTGGAAAACAAAAGACATGTAGTTGTGTCCTAATTTGATTACATAAAGATGTTAAAAAGTCACATGCATAGATCTATAGGTATATTATTTTTAATTTTATATTTAAAATTTTCTTGATCTCTGAACAAGTTGGATTCATAACAAAACTCATGTAAAAATTACCAAAGCATTGTGGGCTGTTCAAGAAGCAGAATCTATCTTTTGATGATGATGCATTTAAAAGAGATAATTTATAAAAATAAATTATGCCATAATTATACACAAAGATGCCCTTTTACAAAAAAAATATATATGGATATTAAGCATTTGCACTATGAAGTACTTGTTAAAAATTGCTGTGGTAATATTCCACTTAAAGCTGACAGTCTCCCTTGACCTCTGTGACTGTGGGTTTGATTACAGCACGTCTTGATGAAGCTAATGAAAGATTTTATAAAATCAATTCAGTTGAAAAGTATAATCCAGAGAAACGATGTTTGTCTTCTATTCTTAGAGCAGGTTGACCAATGTCTACTTTTTTTTTAGCCTGAAATGAGATCAGTATAGACCACTCAAAAAGGCTTCACAGTGAAACTTTTTGCTTTATGCTAATAAGTATACATCATCTTATTATTGAAAAGAGGGACTTTTATCATTCCACAAATATTTAATGGTCACAGCAAAATCAAAGTCAGCTTTGTTCATTTCTCTGTAAGAAACCTCAAGTCATTGAATCAAAGCTTCAACTAAGACAGCGAATTGCTCTTGCTGCTTGGTTCAATTATACCATTGTAACAAATATGTATGAACGAACTGACTATGTAGGTATACAAGAATCTTTTTCTATTTTACATATTTTTGTATATTGCTTCCAATGAAAGTAACATGCAGAGAAGGCTAAAAAAAAAGTGTTAGTCTGTATTTTTATATGGCCCAAGTAGATAGAACCTTAGATGGTCTGTTCAATCTATAAGGTGATGTGAGGCCCACCTGTACCTTCCCTTACATCACCATTTACCCTTGTCCAGGCCCTTTATACATCACAACTGGAATATGTTATTCAGGTTTCCCTAAAACTGGTTTTTCTTTTCTCTTATTTATTGAATCTAAAAGTGCCATTTTACAATGGATTGAGTCATATACCCAAGATCCATTCATTGTAGCTGTGCCGTGAGTTATGTACTCACCTCTATGAGTTGAGTCGTCAAAATTCTGCATAGCAAAAGATCATTCTATAAGGAAGTATTCAAGTACTATTCCTGAAAAGGGGGAAATGGATATGATGTCAAAACAATAAATATTAAGCCTCTATCTTGAGAAATGCTATATTATTTATTTTCCAGGCATATAGTGTCCCTTTTTGAATTCCTTACATTAATATGAAATATATTTGGTATATTTAAATTAATAGAGGTTAATTAAGTTGATCCAATATGAAACTTTTGAGAGGTATAGTACATCTATTTAGGAACTATTTTTTTGTTATTCACATACTTGTGACTGAATTTATTATGCATTGTATCATAAAGTTATTCATAAAATCTATAGCATCAATAAGATAAAATACTTTTGATCCTTTGAGGAAGAACAAAAAAGATACAATTTAGATTTAAATAGCAATTGATGTTTCAGCTGTATTTTACTCTTTAATTAGATATTTTCTTAACATCAAAAAGATGTAATTTTTAATTAAAAACACACTTTTGAAGATTAAAGTTATAGGAAGTTTACTATCTTTCTTAAAACAACATTAGATAAAATACTAAAACTTCATATAACACTTAAGTTAATTAGTGTAAAGTGCTTTACAAAGAACTTTCTCTTTTTCTCCTCACTTAGTATTTGTAATTTCTCTGAGGGGGTGCAATGGCATTTCTAAATGCAGTGTTTGAAAAGCCATATCTAGGATGCTTGCAAATGTGGTTAAAGAAATAAACTAAATAAAGCATGAGACTCTATCTGACTCAACAGCCCAAACTGTTCACAAAGAATTTTGAAATATCAAGTTTTTTGAAGCTGATTGCAATTATAGCATTGCATAATAGAGAAGCACTGGAAGACTACACCATAAGCTCTAATTATAGAAAGTAGCTCAGACTCTACTTTGAGATCTTCATGATTTGCCTCAACTTTTAACTATTCATTAAAAATACCTTACCAACTTTCTAGTTAATAAGTAAATAACAGTATTTTTAAAAGAAATTTTAACTTTAACATTTTCCTCCAAATCACCAGTAAGTTTTAAATATCTACCACATTTCATAAGTTATAGTGCTGCTTTTTGGCTCAATTGAATTATAATTTTTTTTTTTTTTGAATCAGAGGGGACATTATGGAATCACAACTTATTTATGTTGGTGCTAGCTTCTCTCTATAGCTCAGATCATGTGGCTTTCCTTAAGACTGAGATCAGCCTCAAGAAGCAGTCAAATGCTTCTAAACAGAGGAAAGCCATACTAGTCATTCTGGAGTTTGGTCAAAGTATTTTCAATAGGAAAAAATAGGTATTTCTTCCTGTGTGATGACTCTGGGTAGACATTGGAGAAAACTCAGTACATTTATGAGTGTTCTTTGTTCTTCAGTAATTCATAAAGTAAACATTACAACTTTCACTATCTTTCTTTTTTTTCATTGGACCAGTGTTCCCTCTTCCATCTTGTTTTCAATGAGTTCTGGGCAAAAATAGTCTCTCTAATAAAATCTGGTTAAGGCTTGAGGTGATGGAGTTAGAAACAAGGGCTGATCTCTTCCTCCTCTGAAGAGGCATACAATTAGTCCCAGGTAGAGATTGCTTCTTGGAACTGGGTAGTGGGAGGAAGATGACAGACATTGAAGAGGAGGAGATTTAGAGCAAGAGAACTGTCACCGGGGCACACTCCAAAAGCCAGCACAGAATAGCATCCTTCCCACTGTCCTACCTCCCACAGAGATGCATAATATAATCAGAATAACAGATGGAATTAAAAATAGCAATAGTTCTATTTTTTTTTTTCTGAATCCTTAGCAAAGAAATATGAGAAAAATATGTTTTGATCACCAAGATCCCGTCTTAACAGTTTGCTTTGTTTAAAAGAAAAACGAACCCTCAACAGTAGGGTATTCTAAAATTAGAGTAAGCTTTTATTTTGTGTATAATATAGCAATTTATATGACCTACTGAGCTTTAAAAAATGCAGTTCTCTATTATTTCACTACCACGAAAAGTAAAAGGTGGCTGCTCCAACATCCTTTATCATTTTCAGTGTCCTTAAAAGCTGGATGATATCACCTATGTTTACACAAGCAATGTGGGAAGTCTGAAAGTTCTCTGTTGAGGGAAGAGAACATGCTTTTTTCTTCCTGTCATGCCACTGTTTGGAATTAGATGTGACATTGGAGGAGTAGCAGCTGTCTTGTACCACAAGGAAAAGGACCACGTCTCAAGGCAAAAGGCAGAGAGTTGAAAGTAGCCTGTGTCTCTAATGGCTTCGGAGATACCTTGCAAGTTGTAGACAGCCCAATATCCAGACATAATGAGGGGACCCTTCTTGAAGCTAATTATTTGGCATTTCTCTTATGTGTAGCTGAACCTAAACTTAATTAATTAATTACCGTGTCTAGAAATAGAGAACTATTTTTAAAGCATAGCTGTAGAGATTTTGAGTAAATTTAATGAAGTATTTTAATGTCTTTGTTAGCTTTCCAGTTATATGTTTGAGTGTCTCTAAAACTCCAAAGTGTTGGGAAAAGGTGATTTTAATTTTATTTCAGTTTAAGTAACAATTATTTTCTTTGAAAACTCATTTTCACTATAAATTGGCTCTGTAAATAAAAGAGTAACTTTGACATAAATTTCAAGACATGGGATAAGTCAACTGTCACCAAATATGGATTAGCAAAAATTGAATATCACTAAGATTTCCGGAAATGGTTATTTCCTTGCCCTTTTCCCAGAGTAATTACTGTGGAATATAGAGTATGCAGCTATTTTTCTATATCACCAAAAGTGGAGGTGTTGATGACAATTACTACTCAAGTATTTTGGTGTGATTGCAAAATCTGCTGCTTTTTTCACAATAAGTCAGTGTTTTCATGAGGATCACCACTGCTGAAACTCTAACAACTAAGTGGGAGGAACTGAATTTAAATCAATGACTTTCCACCTGAATTTTTTTGATAAATTGTATATATCTCATAGCATTTATATTCTTATTCTAAAAGAATTTAAAACATTGTACAAGAAGAAATATCATGGCGGGAGAAAAGAGTGGAGCGTCGGGTAGTATATGTTAAAAAATATGGAGACATAAAAGTGGATTTTCTTTAGCATTATTCTTCCTGTCTGGAACCATTAAGATTTATTAATTAATGTAATAAATATACAAATTTATCCATTAATGACAATAGGGCCAATGGGTTATCTCTTATACAGTTGTGACAACAAAGCATAAAATTATAAGTAAACAAATGATTAACAGAATCATTCTTTCAATTCTCCTCTTTAAAATTCTAAAGCAACATTTTTATAAAATCCTAATTATCATAGATATCAGAAATTTTGTTCTCTAATTTTTTTATAGCAGTTCTTCAGGAGGAGATTGAAGGTCTTATAATTGTATTGGTTTCTTTCATTAAAGAAAAAAGTGTTCTTTAATTTTTTCATGCAATAAAAAGTTATCTATAAAGCAAAAATTATATAATTTTAAAAAGTGTCATACAGTACCACTGAATTAAAAATCAATGACTATTTTTGTGGGGTTGTTTTCAGGTTTTAGCTTTTATAGAAAGCTTACATGGACATTCTTGTTTACCTTTTGATGATTATTAACATTCACTTTGTGTGTGTAAACCTATATTGTTTTAAAATAAAATATATGACATAGAAGATATATATATATATATTTAAATATTCTAAATATAAATCTATGTGTACCATTTTAGGAGAGATGCTACTTAAAGGTAAATAGGAAAATGCAAAATTTGAGTCTGTCAATGGCATAGAGAAAAATATTGAAACTTTAAGATTGCATTGTAGAGCCATGTTTTAAATTTCAATCACTTTATTAACATGTAGGAATAGAAAAATCATATAATTATTATGAACAGAAACCAATAGTAAGCAGAAACTGGAATTGGGAGCCTATCGGACAGAGAGAAGCAGGCCTTTGACTTATGCAGAATAATGGAGACCAAAAGATTTACATCCTTGGGGAGGCCCTGAGATAGACTCACTTTGTAGAACTATGGGCTGGAATGGGGCTGTATCACTTGTGAACTGAGACTGAACAAAGCATTTACTGACAACCCTAAGGAGTTTATAAAGCTGTGTACCTGCAGTGACCGAAAGGACAGAGGAAGCTGCCCTTTCAGCATCTGGTCTGAGGCTCCGTGACTGTAATTGATGTGTCAGAATTCACTCTGAGGCAAGAGTCCTGAACCACTACTTTAAGAACAGTTTCTGGACAGATGTTTGAAGAATCTAGATAGAGTTTCCACAAGACTGGGAAAGAGGATGAACAGAGAGAGGAAAAATTACGAAGACTTCTTAACAACTTGAGCCTAAAAGCTAATATGTCAAAGAGCATGAAAAAAAGCATTGCTAAGTAAAATTCTAAAAATATGATCAGGTGATAAATACATTCCCAATAAAACTGGAACAACCATGAAATAATACTTCACCTATATAAATATATACACACATACATATACACTTAAAACTCTCAGTATATAAAGAAAACACTACCTGTAGAAAATAAGAATTTATGAAAAATGCACATATGTATCAAGAACATAGACATGAAAACTAACTTATTACAAATGGATGTACAAATGTATGCATGTGTATTTCATAGTAACTGATTTATGAAACTTAATGACTTAATACATAGTGTATTTTCTCCTGAACAGAATAAAAGAATTACTGACTTAGAAGTTAGTATTTAACATTCGATGAAGAAAGCAGCACAGAAATAAACATAAGAATATGAAATTTAAGTATGAGACGTTTGAGGTCCCTATTCTAAAATACATTTCTAAAAGTAAGAATAAAAGAAGAAAGTGATAATCAAATATATAATCATTGAGAGCTTTCTAATATTAAGAAAATGCAATATTAATGGTGAAAGCACATGAAGTACTAAACAGCATTTAAAAATGTTCACTCTTAAAAACATCTAAAACCATAGAACATTTCAGGTGGAAAACAAGAAAGAAAAAATTGATGTTGTTTATCTGAAAACACAGAAGAGAGAGGAAGGTGGTCTTTTGGCTTATGCCAAGAGTGAAGAGTGGATTCATTGTGATGAAAATGCCAGCACTATGTTGTTCTGTCTAGAACAATAGTAAATTAACAGAACCAATGTGACAAGCACAGTGGATAGCAATATCAAGGAAATGACCTACACCTTTGTAGTTCAAGGACTTTGTGGAAAAGGAAACAGAAAAAAGAGCAGGACCCATGGTGGTGACTTAAGAGCATCAGAAGACAGCACCTTGGCCTGGCACTGGTGAGCACTGGGCAGAGGTCATGGTGGTTTTGGAGGCCTCTCAGTCAGAGGAATTGCTGCAGCCACTGTCCCCAGAAGGTCCACAGAAAAACCAAAAAAAAAAAGAAAAAAAAGCCTCTTGTATTTGAAAGAACTAAGTTATTAGCATCATAAGAGTCTATCTAAAAACCACCAGAACTAAATGTGGGGAGATTGGATACCTGCCAAGACCAGGTGGAGGGGCCAGTAAAAACTAAAGTGAGTACTTTAACTTCATCCTCAACTACTTCCTTTGATCTTTTCTTCCCATTAAGGTGTGTGGTCCAACTCAAAGTTTGCATTAGACATTTTGGGTAAGATTTGAGACATCAAATGAAATATGTTTATTGATAGAGAAACAGGGCATATTGTTAACTAAATACTACAACTTTCACTTAAAATGCTGCTCTTTTTATGGATATTTTTCTAGAAGTAAATCTCAAGAAATGTATTCTAATATAACATTATGCCATAATTTAGTAGTTACTTGTTTTTGGACATTAGATTTGTTTAATTTTATTATTATTAAAAATGCTGAGTAAACAGCCTCAAAATTAAATTTTCATCACATAATTATGATGATTTAATAATTACAAATTCTTAGAGGAATAATGAATAAGAATTTATGAATAATTAAGTAGAAGTTGGGGATAAAATGGGAAGTCAGATCAGAAACTAAAAAATATTCTATTGTGATAAGTTATCTCAGGTTGAATAAGGAAATGAGACTTAAAAATTGAAAATTATCTACCTGGACATTGCTTAGCATAGATGTCAGTGCATAATATGAACAACTAAAAAATTAAGAAATATAAATATAAGCATGTCATTAAGATACTAGAGGTAAAAAGCTAAAATAATGGGAAAACTCTGCCTCTGAGAAGAAAGAATCAGAAATAAAAAAGATGGAAACTGAGAAGCACTATTTCTCTTATAGGTCATTCAATCATTTGACCTAACTTTATTTGTTTTTTAATGATATGGAAATTAAAATTAAATAAAAAGCAAAACAGTGTATCAGGAAGCCACATATTCTAGAGTGTTCCGCTTGCCTAGAGCAAAGGAAATATTTGAGAAATTGGAATGAGGGATAGTTTTGACATAATGGAGAGGCATGGTCAACTAATATCAAAGATTCATCTTCTGTTGTCTGCTGGATTCTTGAATAAGAGTGTGCAACTATATTCAACTTTATCGCTTGGTTTGTGTGGTAGAGTTCACTGAAAGTAAGTTAAAACTTCGCTTTGTAGATGTGATTAAGAGATGTATAATCCTCCTCTTACATTTGAAACGACAAAATTTTACGTAAGCATATTATATTCTTCCTTTTCAATGGAATCTGTAGCTACGTGTATCTCTCTCTCTTTGTCTCTCTGTCTCTTTCTCTCCTACACCCAAATAAACACACATACAGATGCTCACATACACACTAACCATCATGCATATGTTAGTTTGGTTGTCTATATACTATGATACAGTATGACATCCAAAGTACTCTACTATTAAAGAGAATATTGTTAGAGAAATAGCCAAGTGACAAAACAGATCAACACTGGTATTATTTCTACTGATTTAAGATCATTAAAAAAATTCTACATGTCTTTTATTTTTAAAATGCACCAAAATATTTATATGTTGGTAAATTAGAAACCATGAATGAAAAGATTCTGAAATATTAAAAACCTGACTGTCATCTTGTAACTGCTTGTCCTACAGTGCTCAACTATGCAAGACTCTGTATGTTTCCTATTGCTTCTTGTCGCCAAGTCCTACATTTATATTTCAAAGAAACCAGCAAATTTTTCCTGTGGAGCTATATCTGAATATTATCCAATATTGATACCCAAAGAAACATTTTTAAATGTGTGTTTTTTTCTAAATTCACATTTTTAGCTTTTTTATGTTTATATTATTAATCTAATGTCTATCTCAAGTAAGCTATTCAGTTGAATTCTCATCTAAAGAATATAGTATTAGAAGTCGACGATTTATTCAAACATTTATCTACTTTAGGTAGGTTGTGTTCTACATATATAGCTATATATTACCCCAAAGAACTATTTAAAGAATTAAAGAAAAAAATGTGTTGGTAGTAGATGATAGAAAAGCATCCTTTTTCCAGAAGGGTATAATATTAGTCAAACTGTGAAGTATTTATCAATGTCATCAAGATATCTTTAGGGAAGCTTTTCAAATATTTTTTGAAAATATATTTTTGAAAGAAAACAAAAATCATCCATGTGAATTTGAAATCTCTATTACACTTATCTTACTAGTAGGCATTTTAATGAAAATTTTTCATAATTATTTATAATTTATTGTTAATGAATATAAAATAAGAGCTCTCTATGCTGCCAATCCAGTGACCTCATTCCATTTTCATCTGGTCTTACTATGCCACTATACACACACACACACACACACACACACACACACACACACACGTATATACACATGCATACATATATCCTCTGAGCACACATATGGCTGGAAATTATCTTCTCTGTTTATTTCCAGAGACTGCTGTCTTCTATTTTTTCTACCTTTCTGACAATTATTTTTATGGGTATTCTTTAAATTTCTAATTTTTTATACACAATTTCTACATATATTAAAGTTATAAGGCATGTTTAGTATTCAATCAAATATTATCTATGTTAACATATAAAAATTAATGGTCTAACAGCAAAATAAAGTTAGAGAATAGATGTTTAAATCAATTTACATGAAATTCTCTGTTGCAAGGCTTCTTAGAGACTGACATTTTGAATTATCAAAAGATGTACTTCTAAGTAAAATAGTAAACTTAGTTCTGTACATCTCATAAAAGTTAATATAGTTCATATAGTCATCTTATAAAAGTATAAATTTATAAATTCTAATAGAAAATAGTCAGAAAGTATACCAATTTCTCAAATCAAGTGGAATACTTTAAGATATTCCATTGCTCTGATAATGAGCATAATTATTAAACTGATATTATTAGATGTTACATTTTGCCTATTAGATTGGGAAAAAAATCCATGGTATCCATTATTCGTAGAGGAAAGGAATACTTAGATTTATTCACACTTTCAAGCAGTGCTTCAAAGTGTCTAAATTGCTACTTCTCTTCAAGTGAGTAATTTTCAAGATATATAAAGCCTTAAGATGTGTGTTCTAATTGGTCAAACTACTCCTCTAACGATTTATTATTAAATTGTCACAGTTACATGATAAAATTTGATTTTGAGGCTGTTTGTCCAGAATAAGAGGAATTAAACAAATGTAATGTCCAGAAACAGTAATTGGTTAAATAAAATATGGCATCATTATTACAGTGGAATGCAATATGTTAGTCATCATTTATTTTGTAGAAGAAATATTTGTGATATATTACAACATGAGAAGCATTCTTAAAGCAAAAGATACAGCATTATCTTAATATATGTACATGAATTTGCAGAGAACAAAATGTCTGCATACACAGAATCATTGATAGTCATCTCCTCTGGGAGGAGGATTAACAAGTGATTTCCACTTTCTTTTTTGTGCTTATCCATAGACCTAAAATTCTCTGTAATGAAAATGAATTAATTGGAAATCCACTAAAATGTATCCATGAATATTAAACATTGTCACTCACGATTTCCTTCTCAAATTCTTCCTGAAGTTTAAGAGGCATTTGAGGACCTTGTACATACCAGATAATATAGTAATTACTGGTGGCAAAACAACGAATAAGGCATAGTTTTTATATTTATGGACTGTAACTACATTATGGTAAGTGCTAAGAGAAAACTAATCACAGGCACTACTGGAACATTGATGAACGGACCTTGGTCTAACCCAAGAGCTCAGGAAAATTTATCTGCAGGAACTATACCTGAGTTAAAATTTAAAGGTTCAATCGTAGTTCACAGGGATACAGTAGAGATAAATCATTTCAGGCTGAAAGAAAAGTGCAAAGGCAGACAAGGAGTCATGGAACAGAGGGCATGGTAGAAATATGGGAAGCTTCTTATTAAAAATTGAAAACAGAGAGGCAGTGATTGAAGAAGAGTAAGACCATGGAGACTCCTAAAGTCAGGTATTGGCGACTCAACTTAGCCTATGCAAAAAAATTGAATTGCAGTCTGGTGTGGAAAACAAAATTTTAGAAAGAGAGATTTCTTTTTAGTGTTTTCTCAGCATGTTTCCTCTATCCAATCTTATTTTAGGTGGAATAGCTAAAATTTTAATCAACAACTTATATTTCTTTCCTGAGCTTTAGAATTATAGTTTTTAACTAGATAGCTAAAATATCAACCCCAAATCTACTGAATATGTAAATTGTATGGAAAAACTGCCAACGACTGTCTGCCTATTCCCCTCCTTTGTGCTGGTCTCCATGTCAGTTAATGGCCTCTCCAATCTCCTCAACTTCAAATGAAAAGTCATGGATTTATTGTGTCTCAATGCCTTTTCACCTGTTCTGCTTATTTTCTTCTTTCCAATTTACGAATTGGTGTCTTCTTCTGATTCCACCTTTATTAATTCTCGTCCAGATATTGCAAATGACCTCTTAACTGGTCTCTACGACTCCAGTCTCTTCAATTTTCATTTCATTTCCCACATTGATGCTCTATTATATCTATAGTGCCAAGTCTGTTACCTTTAAATTACCTTCCAATCGGTTTTATTACTATTATTATGCTTTTGCTTTTTTCTCTTCTACCATAATTTTTCCTTATTAGTTTTTCTGTCATCATTAGAGACATCTGTGTCTTCCAGTACCACACTGGAAACACAAAATATATAGGTAATTTTTTTATCTTCTACTTTGATCGTGTTCATAATCATCACCACATTCGTTCTCTTCCTGAAATGTAGCTAAAGATGGCTTCAAGATAATAGTGTCACATAGTATTTGCTAACCAAGTATTTGTTGCACGGATGAATTTTTTTACTTTTTTATTTTTTAAATCTTGTCTGAATTAAGAGAAAAACTGGTTTTATCAAGAGGCAGCACTTATGGGTTGAACTTGTTATCACCATTTTTTTCAGGCAACGTCTAATGGTGAAACTTCTACTTTTTTTTTTTTTTTTTTTTGTAGCAAATCTAGTTTCCTAACAATATAAAGAGATAGAGCACGTAAGAAATTAAAAATCCTATGTACCCTACCCCTGTGACAATGTGAACATTTCCCTTTTGTCTATTTGTTTTTGTGATTTTTTAGGCTCAAGAGCTAGGAAGAGAAATACGCTTGGAAATAAAGATGGAAGCAGTATAAAGAAATCTCATTTGTCTCAAAAAATTAAAAAAAAAATAGAATGTAAACTAAAGGAATGGAATTTTTTTAGAATAAATTTATAAACAGAGAAGAGGAAAAATATTGCTGGGAAAGGGATCAGTAATCATTTTAAATGACTTCAGAAGAGCAAGTTTGATTAGTTTTTATCAGAATAACATACTTTAATCATGAGTTTTTAATTTCAGTTTGACCAGCCTCGAATTTAATGCAAATTAATTTTAGATTCTGGCAGAATGTTAGTCTCATCATTCCTGTGTTCACTGAACACATATTTGTAGTACATGCAAACCACAGTATGCAAGCCACTGAATAAAAAGAAGTTATTACAATGATGAAAAAGACAGACAAGTTCCTTGCCTTCAAGAAGATGATGGTGACACAAACAATAAATGGATAAACCAATGATGAGATGTGCAATTCCTCATTCAGATAATGCTTTTTTCCCACTTTGTTTAAGCCAATCAGAATCTCTAAAGAAGATGGACTAAAACTGCACTTGGGTAGAAAGAAAATATATGAACATTTGGAGCCATTTCATATGCTGTTATAAGATTACCCTTGCACATCATAAAGGCAACATATATTTATAATTAGGAAAAATAAGAATGCATCTTATAAAAAGTGCTATGTCCACTTGTAAGTGGGCATGTGTTCTTTACATGTCTAACGATAAGATAAAAATAAGATTAAATCGAAATTGTCTAAAGTCTCCTTAGATAAGATCTTTTGCAAGTATTAATAGCACATATCAGAGAAAGAGGCAGGATCAAATGAAAAGTTGTGGACGAAGAAAAATGACATCAATACTTATAGAAAGATGTGTGTAAGGCCATTATACTAAACATTATTTATATTCTGCCTTTAAATTTAAATCTTTTCTAAATTTTCATTGCTTCATCTAGATAAAATGTTCTGGATATTAAGAAAATGCCTCTTTTTTTAAATGCCAGTATCTATATTAGCATATTTCTACTCAACTTCTCAGTACAGTCTCTACAGAGAGTTATCTAATTTGAGTTTTAAATACTTTGTTATCCATTTGCTTATACTTTTGGCTGGTTTCCTAATTTTAGATCATGTCTCCTAATTTAGCATTCTTTTTAAGTTTTATGTATATTTAATTTGAGTCAGTTTTGTAGTCCCCTTGATCATATTCAAAGCTTTAAATGTCACCCAAACACAAGATGGCTTTATTTATAAAAGCTTTCAATGATCCCCATTCAGAAATATTTACACATCACAGTGAAAGAAATGTCTTCATTGAAGTGACAAATTACATTTTTTGCAACACTTTCTAAGTGAAAGCACAGATGTAAAGTATTATATTACTGTCAAGGGAATTTAATATTTTTAACAAATCTCGAAAAGTTCTTAAATACAAAATAAGCTTTATAAATAATAATTTTAAAACCATTGACCCTCTGAAAGCAAATTTGATGTCTCCTAATTACATACGGAGGGAGAAATATGAACTAGAGGCATTCATTTTGTTATATGATAAATATTTCAATTGAGACAATGGTATCTTGAAGAAAATCCTCAGATGAGCCTAATACCAACCACCCTCTCATTCTTCAATTCGATATACTCTCTCAATTTTAGATACTTCTGAAATTGCTAAGATAGCAAGTTTCTATTTGAACTGTTCTGGGCTGAAATATAACTTTTTCCTTTCAACTTCATAGGAAACCTGTTGGGAGTTCTGACTGGGGAGTGGCTTAGGGGGGACCCTCCCCCAACTTCAGTCAGAGAGGTGTTTAGGCTTCCACTTCTTTAAAGCAAATTTTCACAGCACATACAACATCAGAAACATGGCTCTAGAAGGCCCGGATGCCCAATAGTTTGCATAAATCATAGATCACAAATTCTATTTCATATCATCTTGTTTAAGGGAGAATATTTTCCTTTACAGTCAATCTCTTTTGGTTAGAAATTTTATATTAGTTATCAAAAATCTAAAAACATGACTCATACAGATATTAATTGGACGTGTCAAAGACTTTATCAAACTAATTTTTTTTAATGAGGGAAATATTAAGGGGTTAAAATCAATTTCAGTGAGAATTTGTCCTTTAAAGGTTTCTTTTCTCTGCTGGGTGGAATTCATTTGCATTGTTACAGGGAAAAATTTACATTACAATGTTTTCCATACATTAATTTCTATTACTACAGAGTTGTAAAGCAGACTAGTCAATCAAAATCAGTCAAAGGTACACATCACCATAGAATTAGGAAATGCCCAGAGGATGCGCATGACATCCATCACTGGAGGCCATTTAAAGAAAGCAATAATCTCTCTTACCCACTTAGAATTCCCTGACATTTTTTCCTGAAAGGAAATATAAATGAATTTCCAATACCTAAATACATATTAGATAAATACCCTAATTTTATATAATATAGTAAAAGTTATAATCACAAAGTTGATTGCTTTATGTTAATTTATCTTTTTTCTTAATATCGAGATGTTAAAAATATTATCTTCTGATTTATTCAGCGTTTTGGTTTATTTTTCTAACACATGTCATTTTAGTTTATTTAAAAGGAATTAAGAAGTTTTTAAAAACCCATTTTTTAATAAACTTTGTGTTTTTATAATTTGCCCTTCCCATTCCTGCTCCTATAATGAACATTCCAACAGAAAGTAATCAAAGAAGAGGCCAAGAAGAGAGAAGATAGTGCTTTAAAGCCATTATTCTTATAGACTATTCAATATTCAATATTGAATATAAAATAAAAATAAAATATTCAGTATTAAAACTCAGTGTTTATTAATTTAGAAAATTAATGGAGCCAAAATGAATAATACATAGAAAAGATTACACAGACTAAAATAAGAATAACATTGTAAATATCTGTAAAATGAAAAATTTCATGAATCACAACAATTTAAAACTAGGAAAAGCAGGGACTCCTACAATAATACTGTCAGGTGAAGAATATAGAATTCCTTATTCTAGGGCATCCTCTGATATATACTTTTTTCATTCAATGAAATAATATTAATCACAGTAATATTCTGAAAATAAAATAGTGAAATTAAGACCTTTAACTATTCAGGTGGAAGGTGGAAATCAAAGGAGAAAATGAGTAAGATTCTAGATACTATTTTCTGAAAAAATTACCTGAATTTTTAAATAATATATTTGTTAATTAGCTCATTAACAATTAGCTCATCTTGTTAAATGAGATCCAACATTCACATGGTAATTAATAGTTTACTTGCTATAGAATCAGGTTCTTCCTGTTTTTATGACAATGTGAATTATTTTAATAGGATTACACAAAGAATTAGTATGCTTACACTATAAAACAAGTTCTTTAAACAAGATTATTCACACTCCTATAATTTACAATGGTGTATACTAAAATACTCCCACACATAATAAAAGTATGCAGATAAAAAGAAACATTTTTAATTTGTTCACATTATAAAACTTAATACTTGTAAAATTGGTGAAGTTTGTTATATTTCCTCAATAGGTTGTCATTACACTTCAGAAGGAGGTTCGTGAATCTCCATAAGAGATAAATTAAAACTCATTCAATGAAAAGATGACTGCATTTATTCTAGGATGTTTTTAAAAGATGAAGTATAAAATGTGGACCTCAAAAGTACAGTACAATTTTTTAAACATCAAAGAATGTCACCTTGCCATATAAATGAGGAAAGCTCGTGTTCCCTAGTAACAACTTTTCTGAGAGTTAATTTTTAACAATTTTTTTTGGAACATGGAGTTTCTTTCCATAGTGTGTAACAGAGTAGTTCTCAGATTAATCAAGAAAAACTGGTATACACTAGAAGTAGAGAACTAAAAATAGTTTCCTCTATAGGTAGTCAAAATGAGCATCATTTTACTTCTTATGAAACAAAAATGCACAGCCAGTTAAAATTTAACATGCTTACAATCCATCTCTCATCCTTGGTAAGGTGGTTTCATGGTATCAATAGAGCACATTTAAAAATATTAATAGATTTTATTTTTTAGAAGAGTTTTAATTTTCCATGAATATTGAGCAAATTGTACAGAATGTCTCATATACCCACTTTCCACTATTATTAACATCTCACATTAGTATAACACTTTTATCAAAATGAATGAAACAATGTCGATACACTGTCAATAACAAAAGTCCATAGTTTATTCAGAGTTCCACACTTCCAACCTAACGTTTTGTTTTTTCTTTTCTTTTCTGTCCTAAGATTCTGTTCACAATACAACATTATATTTAGTTGTCATGTTCCTTTAGACACCTCTTGGCTGTGACAGTTTTTCAGACTTTGTTTAATGACCTTGAGAGTTTTGAGGAATGCTGGTCAGATACCTTGTAAGATGCCCCTCTATTGGGATTTTTCAGATGTTTATTGGTTTTTTGGAGGAAGAACAGGCATAAAGCACCACTTCCATTACACCGTATCATGCTATCGACATGATTTATAACTATTGATGTTGACTTTGGTCACCTGCCGGGTTTTTCCACTGTAAAGTTACATTCTTTCCACTTTCCATACTGTGAACCTTGGAAGAAAATCACTATGTACACCCCACACTCAAGGGTGGAGTATTTCTATAATTTAATTAGAATTCTGTAGATGAATTTATTTTGTTAGATTTTTTTTTTATATATTTTGGATTATAACACTACTTTGTTACTTTGTTGCTCAAATTGTTCTAGCTTTGGCTTTTGGGAGCTCTCTCTCAGTTGCCCCCGGGTCCTTTTGATATACCCTATCAGTGTAGGTTTTTTTTTTGTTATTTTTATTTTTGCATGTATCTCCCTACTTTCTGACACAAGAATACAATATATTCTGGGCTCATCTTGTATGTTTCCTCCCCCAGTCTTACAACCAGATATTTCTCCCAAGAAACTTTATTGGCTCCTCATATTGGAGAATGATACTAAAAACCAAGTTTTGGTGCTAGGTGTGCTTGTAGCTTCTGGGATGTTTCCTTTATGTTTTCTCTCCAACAGAACAAATAAATATAAGTGTATATGTACTTGTTCATGTATGCATATATACACACATACATTTCTATATGTAACCATTTATACCTATATTAAGTTAAATGTGAGATCTCAGTGATGTTTTCAAGTATAACATATTACCAAATGGGTTATTTTAGACTCTTCTCTTGCTTATCTAATTAAATTTCCACTCCGACAATGAGAAACCTTGCTCCCATTCTCTATGCATTTAATTAACTATTCAATTCCACTATATATTATATACACCTGTGGGGGACAAGTTTAACAAGTAGAGTTCCATGCTTGTTGTGCAGTTCCTTTTGAAATGAGAATCCACTTATCAGAAGTTACTTAGCACCTCTCCCCAACAGAGACTCTTTGAAAGATAGTTTAGTTAGTTCTGGAGTAGAGCCAAAGAAGTAAAGAAATAGGAAGACACATCTTTATGTGTTTCTTACTGGACATTGAAAAAGCAAAGTACATTGAAAGTAATTAGTGCAAACTCCATGAATGTCATGAGACTCTGAAAATACCATTTACTCCCCAAGTCATAATACACAGAAAAAAGTTGACATAGAAATCTATCTTCCCCTGTGTGTTAATTTGCTGGTCTGTTGTGAAAGTATCTGAGTTTTGAGTTTTTCATGGCCAGAATTCTCTCTTCAGCCATCCAACTCCACATTTCTGCACAGCCAGGATCATCAGGAAACCTCCTCAAGGAGAGAGGGTCAATCTAAGACTTTACTTCAAAAGTTAAAATTTAGAATGCATTTCTTCATAGAAATAAGATAACATGAGTAAATGATTTTAAAGCAATGCTATAAAGATATTATTTTATTAGTATAGAAATAATTAAAATCAGAATATTAGAAAAGGGTTTTTGTTAGTCTAATCTGAGATAAAATGAAGCATAAATCAATTTATAAAATATATATAAACACACAGTTTGTGCAGATTATTAAAACTAGCCTGAAAATTAAAATTCTACTTTTAATATGGTTCTATTGAGAATATGTTGAAAGTGTCAGTCAATTAACATGTAAACTAATTTCTGATTCAAAATCCCCTAAGAAGATGTAATACCCTGTATGTAGATAATGTAATGAGGAAAAAAAGAAAAGTTAGTTCTAACAACTCAGTTTTCGTTGTCATAACTTTTCCATTTTTGAAGAAATCTGTGTGATGGCATGCATAATGGCCACTTAATAATAAGTACGTAGAAAGGCTACTTTTATTCTAGGCTTCTTGTTTTACTCTCTCTAGAAGACTAATTCCCTTCTCCCCTCTGCCTTTTCTGTCTAAATAACATCAGTCAAATGTAGAAATTCATAGACATTCTTGGTAAAAAGAGACTCCTTTATCTGACAAATGGGAGATAGTCATTCCTGGATTACTTAGATTAAAAAGAGATCTACACTATGGATATCATTACCAATGAAAAATAACACCTTTTTTTCTCTCCTGAATTGGTTTGGGATATACCTTCTGACTGGGAGATATACCTAGATTTACATATATAAATGTTTTTAGCAATGGAAACATAAAGTTAATTAGAAATGGGATTTTATTGTTTTTTTGTTGTTATAGAACCCACTTTCAAAATTAATTTTTGGAAAAACTAGTTATTATTATAACATTCATTTTAAATTTATTAATAATAAATTCTTCCTTACAGTTTTAGGACCAATTTTTTGCTAAAATAGACATTTATTTCCCAGAGATTTTATGGTGCATTGAGGATGCTGAATTCGGCTGTCATAACAAACAAAGCCTAAATCTCAGTGGTTTATTAGAATATAAGTTTTTTTCTCACCAACACGATGTATTCTATGGGGGTCGTCAGGAAGTCTCAGTTCTTTGAAACCTTTTAAGGGATCCAGATCAATGGAGACTTTACCTGGACGCATGCTTCTACTGTCTCCATAGCAGAGAGAAGAGAAGGTGGCTAGTTGTAACACTGGCTCTTCCATTAAGAGGTTGTACTTATTTCTGCTGTCATTTCATTCACTTCAGAGGGACTGGGAAGTACACTCTTGTCAATGATCCCAGAACAGATACCAGGGAATATTGGTTTCCAGCACCAGTAACTACCTTAGTGATCAGATAAGTCACACCTTGGAGATGGTGGGAACCATTAACGAGAACTCTGTTCTCTTCTAATTAAATGAAACTAAAATTTGAGTTCTCCAAAATTGATGACTCCCCTTAGAAAACAGAGAGGATACAAATAATCTGTATTCTGAGATTCTAAATCCCACATCCCTTCCACTTAAAATCTTTCCTCTTTCTCTACCTCCTATGTCACATTTGCCCATTGTAACTGATTCCTCTTCCCCTACTGGCTTTTAACTGATGAATTAATTTGCGTTAATGGCAGGATAACTGCAAAGGTGCTGTCAAGAGACAGTGCAAGACAGTACTGACAAGCATGGTCCCTTGTGTTAACTTCCTGAATTCTATTCCTCACTCTGCCACTTACTTGCTGTGAGAATTTAGATATGTCATTAAACCTTTCTATGCCTAGGTATCTTTTTCTGTAAAATGGGAGTGAGAAGGCTCCCTGTGAGTTAAAATATGTAAAGTACTTGAAACAGCTCACAATATACCCTCAATTAATAGCCTTGTGACCTACTAAACTTTTTGGTTTAGAAACAAATCAGACTTTAGTTTTTATCTGATACATACATTTATTAGATTAAACATTAAAGTTGCCATATTCTAAGTTTTTGGATGAATTTATTTCAGTATTTATCCAACAACATAACGTAGATTTTCCCCAATTAACTCATGTAATGCAAAAAAGACAGATTTTATAGTTCTTATGTAAACTATAGAAAAGGTAATTTCATAAATTTAAAAGACCACTTTCATTTTGTAGGATCAGATACCATCAATAATTGATATGATATTAAATTGAATATAAACATAAAATATGTAGAAAATAGCTTATTTTATTAAGTTAGTTTATCTTACAAGGAACATTTTTCATATAAAGGAGGAACTACCTTTTCTACTTACTGAATAGCTAAGAATTAAAAAATTTTCATGTATATTTTAGTTAAAACATGACTAGAAATATTAAATATCTTACAGATGGATTAAAGGAGAAAATAACTGACATTTTGTGACTTTTACAAGTTATATTTTGGAGCACTCAAGATTATTCAGTCAATTTAATATGCATGTATTCTTCAAATTTTCAAAAATATTGCTTTAATTTGCCAAGAGTTGAAGTTGTATTGAGTATACAAAACCAAATCCAAGTACTTATCAATATATTGAGGATAAATAGCACTTCAGTAGATAATTGGGGTGTAAGTTGTCTATAGAAATGGAAACTACTGATGTTATTTATATATGAATGAATATGCATTTTATTGCATCATATCTAGCACAAAAAAGGGCTTTTGTACTTTCACTTGTGATCATCCTTTGTTTTCTGAGCTATAAATAGCTAATCTGAGTTTTCTGAGTTAAAAGATTAAATACTGTTTAATAGTTTCTTAATTTGACATTCAAAATAATAAGGGTATTCATTAAAATATAGATTTTGATGCATTAAATTTGTAACATTGCTAATGTGCCATAAATGAATATTTTAAAATATTTTTTAAATTGCAAATAGTTGTATTCACAAACAGAAGAAAGACCTGTTGAGTAACTAGTTATTAAGTGGAAGAAATGCTGTTGTCTGTAAGGTAGCTTTAATAATGATGGGATTGGTTAATTTACAAAGTAAATGACAGTACATTACATTCTTTCGCAGTAGCTAGCTTTTGTAGGCCTTCCACAAATTTGTTATATGTTGGCATGTAGCAATAAGTATGTTCAATGAAAACCATCTCTATCCATATTGATTTTTGGTTACATATTATGCTTCATTCACTCCATGAATTATACTCATCATTATTCATATATAGAATTATTAAAATTGTTAGAAATGATGCTAAATTTAATTAGGTCGTATTAAATAACAAATCACAGTCATTTAGAAAAAACAAATTTATAGTATGTATTATTAAAGAATAATAACATATTTTGAAAATTTCAGCAAGATAACTATTTCCATGGGTATGTGCTATTTTTTATATTATTTGTAATTTTTAGTTTTACTCCAGAAAATTATAATACAATGTTTAGGTAATTAAAAGTATAAGGCGAAAAAGAGAGAGAAAGAGAGAGAGAGAGAGAGAGAGAGAGAGAAACCAAACTACAATTTCTGCATAATACCATTATCAACAGAAAGGAAAATTATCTATTTTCAGAAAAAATGGAAATTTTGTATCTTAAGTACTATTTAACTAATTTATGCATCTAACAACTTCTGCAACCAAACTTATGTATCTTACAAGTAATTTTCACAAAAATCTGTTTTAGAGAAAAAAGCTCAGTTACAAACCCCATTTGATAATTTAAAATTATAATAGTTTATTAAATATGTGTAGTGATATTGAGGAAACAGGTGAGTTTCCTGCTTTATAGTGGAGAATAATAGAGTGTTCCATATCCTTCAGTCTGAATGCTTCTCTTAAGTTTTATGTTACTATTGCCTCCTATAGATAGCCTGCTCTATTCTATTTCTCATGGTTTATAAATTATTTTCTGTAGGTTTAAAAAGTAAACTGTAATTTATAGCCCCTGAATGATAGCCAAGATTTAAAATAATTTGCCTTCTATTTTAATATGGATTTGCATTTCTAAAAAAGTATAAACCCCAAAAAGTACATTTCATTCTGTTTCTATTCCTACAGAGAACTGTAGCAGAACAAAGTAATTATACTTCTTTAGTAGTTATGAAAATATTTAGTTCATGGATATGCCAATTAGGTTTTGGCATTTCATTTTTTAATTTTTTCTTTATGATTTTAAAAAGGAAAGAGAAAATTCGCATTTTACAATTTCGGAGATAAAAATTTGGGCATAGGTGCCCTGGGAACAGTAATTTATCATTGTTAAATCAAATATAAAAGTAGAAATTTATTGGTGTAAAATTAGCTAGGTCTTGTCACATGTTTATCTTGATTAATCATTATCTTTGCCTTTGATCTTTCAAAGGCATTTGTGCTGGTTTCCAAGTTTGGGAGCATATATGTAACCAATTTAAAAGTGAAAAATTGTTTTCCAGTGTAAAGTGAAATTTAAGTTAGAATGTAATTCTTTCTCCTTTAGCAGCACTGCCCAATATAACTTTCTGGGATGATGGTAATTCATGTGTCTGTTGAATCCTTTAACTAGAGTAACCAAGGAACTGGTTTTTAAATTTTATTTGATTTTAATGAATTGACATTATTTATTTAAAGATCCTCATGTGAGAAGTGCCTATCAGAGCTTCGAAGTTTTATTATTACTCTGGCTTTCATTAATTTAATCTAAATTTTTTTAAATGTTTTAACATTTCATTGTCACATGAAATTACCATTAGTCAACAGTTTGCTTTATAGCAATATAATTTTTATACAATTTAATTTGCCATACAGGAATGACAGCTAGTATAAGCAAGTGAGAATTTCTAAGTGAGGTGTTTCAGTTTCTCATTTTCTTGGTGTCTCCAGACTTTTGTAACAATCAGCCACAAGCGCCTGTCAGCTACTCTGCTTAAAGCTTTACAGGTTTTCTTGTCTAGATCACTATGGTCTGATTTAAGTCCAGAGAGAAACATGTGGAGATCACCTTCATACAGAATTCTCTAGAGAATTGTAGACTAATTCTGAAGGAACTGAAGTCTCATAATTTAGTATTTAGAGTATGGAAAATCTCTCCCAGGGGGCAGATGGGAAGGCAGGTGTAAGCTTTCATCCATGACATTTAAATAATTTGACTTGTGTCAATTTTGTAATTATGACTATTGGTCCTATGTGTATTTGAACTTACTAAAGAAGGCAATATGGCATATAAGAATGCGATGACTTTGGCTCAGAAAGTCCCTGAGTATGGTTTTGAATTAAAATATACATGCAGATACAGTGAAGAAGTAAAACAAAGGAAAGAACTGCAGTTGTATGTGTGCAGGGAAATGAAATCAGAGAGGCTGCAGGGTATTAAGGAGCAATGATGACAACTGAAAGCTATCTTGCATTGGGTGGGGTCAAAACTGAAACAAATAAAATACTGAGAAACAAATCTTCCTCAGTTGCAGTCCCTAAAAGGGTGAGGAAATTGCTCCCACTTGCGGGGCAATTATAATACTTTGTTAGCAGAGTTTCATGTTAAATATTTGTTTGTTATTGAGAACATTTCCAGATGTTTCCAATAATTTTTATTTTATTAGAGTAATGCAAAAGTTTAATAATGTGAAGAAATAGTCTTCCACATACATTGCTGTTAAAAATACCACAAATATTAAAGAGGGCTCTTTTCATTAATTAATTGATTGTTAAAATTATTTCCACTTTTACTGAGATATTATTGACATAATGTGTAAGTTTAAGGTGTACGAAGTGATGATATGATACATACACATATTGTGAAATTATTTCCACATTAATTAGTTAATTAGTAATTAGTTCATCCCCTCCCATAATTACTTTTTTTCGTGATCACTTTTAAGACCTACTCTCTTAACAACTTTCAGGTACATAATACAGTATTGTTAATTATAGTCACCATGCTGTACATTAGATCCCTGTAACTTATTCATCTTCTATCTGGAAGTTTGGACCCTTTGAACAACATCTCCCAATGTCCCCATCACCTAGCCCTTGATGACCTCCATTCCACTATTCCTTTCAGGACAGTTTTTTCAGATTCCACATGTGAGAACATACAGTATTTGTCTTTCTCTGATTATTTCACTTAGCATAATACCCTCAAGGTCCATCCATGTTGTTGCAAATGCCAGGATATCCTTCTTTTAATAACTGAACAATATTCTGTTGTGTGTATATTTGTCTATCTATATGTCATTTATCTACCTATCATCTATCTTCATCATCATCATCTTTCTATATGTCATCTATCTGCCTATCATTCATCTGTCATTTATCTATCTCCATTATCATTATTCATCGATCTATCATCTCTCTATCTCATATCTCCTCTATCCATTCACCCCTGTAAGTATACCACGAAGGTCATTTACATGTCTTGGTTATTTTAAATAGTGTTGCAAAGAACATGAGAGATGCAGCTATTTTTGTTTTGTTTTTTTTTTTTTGATACAGTGACTTGGTTTTCTTAACAAAAATATCCAAAAATGGAACCGCTGGATCATATGGTAGTTCATTTTTAATTTTTGGAGGAACCTCCATCCTGTCTTCCACAGGAGCTACATCAGCTTGCATTGCCACTACCAGGGCCTAAGTGCTGCACCAACAGGCACTGGGGGGATTCGGGGGTCTCAGAGGGTGCCCTGGAAGCCACCTGGCACCTGCTGAGCGGCAGGGGGCAGCCATGGGCCTGGCTCTGGTTTCACCTGAGCTCGCCAGAAACCTGATGTGCTCACAGGACACCAAATGGTGTAATGGGAGCCACCTGGGGGCGCTGAGAGCCTCCTGGAGCTGCTGGAGCAAACAGGCCACAGGGTGTGCTGGGGACCTGGTGTGCCAGGAGCCACTGGGGCCCTGGGAGCTGACTGCAGCTGGTAAGTCTGGGGCAAGCCTGGGGCATAAGCTCCAGGCAGCCAGCAGGGAGCCACCTGGGGTCGTGGGGGGAAGGAATCGGGTTTTTTGGTAAAGTCAGGTGTTCCCTTTCCTCTCCTCCAACCAGAAGGGTGTCAGTCTTTTTCTGAGCTGGGCTGCCCTGACCTGTGGGGTAGCTGTGGCTCAGCCTTTCCTACCCCACTCAAGGTGTCTTGTCTTCTTTCTGTGCTTCGTCAAGTGCTGGAATCCCTCACCTGTATCTTTGGTTCTTGTGGAGGTATTTTCCCGCGCAGTTGTTCAAAATGATTTTTTTTGGAAGGAGGGCGGTAACTAATTCCTGTGCCACCATTTCGCTGACATCATTGGCAGTCCCCAAGTCGTGTTGAATGCTGTTTTGAATATTACTGAATTAAAGCTACGAAGGTTTAATTTTTAAATACAATTGAAAAGTAGTAATTCCTGGAAATCAGGGTCATCAAGAAAAAAAATTTTAAGGTTGTGTAGCTACTTATAAACGATGGCACGGTGTCGGATATTAGTGATACGGAAATTTAAAAATTCAGTTTTTTTTTCATAATTCAAGTCTAAGCGTTTTTCCGTCTAAATGTTAGTTCAGTGTTTTGAAATTTTTATGTTGTAGAAAGTTGAGTTTGAGAAAAATGAGCAGGGCACTAGTGATGCTTGGCAATTTGATTTTTAATGAAAAGGGAGACTAGGTTTTCCTTATGGGATACAGATTTTTAAGTCAGAGATCCTAAGACTTGAGTCCATGCATAAGCTTTTGGAAGGTGGATCCAAAAATGTTCCATGTGTATGTGCCTGAGCCATAGTCTCAGAGGAGTTTTTGAGTGAAAAACTAGGAACTACAGTTTTAGGTCACACCTTGGGTCACCCCTTTACCTGCCGGGGTGATAAAGGTGAGTATGAACTCTTTAAATTCATATGATCATCTTGTGATAAGAACTACTTTTATAACAATTTTTATGGTTTATACCTATTTCCACTGGATCACAAAAATATCATTTCCTGTGATATGTGATGGTCTTAAATACACCAGGTGGGAGATACAGGTCAGTAAATTCGAAGGGAATTGAGAAATACTTATGTGTTTTTTTGCATAGAGATATTTTCATTTGACTGAGCATTTGCTACATGTTTTCTTTTTTAAAAAACAATATCTCATTGATTTCTTGCTATCTTCATTTGAATATCCATGGCTGTGATTCTGTGATGCAAAATATGGCTGATTAACTCAATTTTACATAACTACTCTTAGTATTATGTACATCAAGAATGAATTTCGTGTTTCCAACTTCAAACGGGGCTTTTCTTCTCAGATAGTAAATAGCGAGATCATACTTAACATATTTAAAATAAATTCATCATATTTTGTAATAATTCTCTCTAATCCTGACGGCTCCATTATAATTAATAACATCATTTTTATAGTCATTTAAGTTCTGTATGTTATTGACTTTTTTTTCACTAAAATATCCTTAGAAGTATCTCTCATATTTATATATCTTTTCATTAATAACTGTATCTGTACATAGCACCCTTTCCTCCCACTCTCCCTGTTTCAATCAACCCTATGTTCTCACACAAATTAATTTTCTAAAACAAGATTTTGATCAAGTTGTATAACCCTTTAAGTTCAGTTAATAAATTTTTACTGACACTGGGCGTTAATCCCAATGACTTAGTTGTAACTTAAAATCTATAATCTGATCTTAACCTACATTTTTTTTGATTTAGAAATTCCTCTACACATCAGAATTCTGGTCATTATTGTACCAGGTTCAACTGAAATGCCAATTCCTCTGTTTACCTGTTTTCTATTCTGTCTTAAGGTTTCTGCCAAATACGTTTGCTTACCTTAATATAAAGCAACAGTCACAAAACCAAGTATTTCCCAGTTCAGAGCTGAATGCGGTCTGGTTTAGGGGAATGGAGTGCTGTTGCCCTCAGCAAATATAAAACAGGGCCCTTCCCCCACCTCCACGATTCAATCATAACAAACCCAATCCATCAGCAGGAATGGGTTTGATTTTCAGAAGCAGTTTCAAGCTATTTCTTAAAACATTTACTCGATGTTGAAACCAGTGTTCATGGCATGCCCTAACCTGTCTAAAAATTGCAGTGATGTTTATATGATACCTGTCAAAAGCATGTTTTGTCCTTAAGAAAGGGAAAATGTACCCATTTTGGAAAGCAGTGTGTGACTTCTGCTTTGTCTCTCACTTGATTTTATTAATGTCAGTACATTTTATAAAACAATATGTTTTTAAATAGAGAGCAGTACTGGTGAAGTTTTTTTTTTTTTTACAAAGATGGTATTTTAAAGATAAACTAGCTTAAAATTTAATTTTTATAAACATATATGGATGTTAATTCTTTGTTTATTTTTCTACCATGCACGCATATATATATATATATGTATATATATATACATATATATATGCATACAAATTTACTGTTTTTGAGTGAAATATTTTTTATTTTCATGAATGTTTTGCATTATTGCATTAGTACATGGCCTGTTTTCTTTCCACTATATTTTGCATATATTAAGGGGCAAGGATATACATTTCCATAGCAATCACTGCAATATTAAACATTTTTTTTCTGTAGTAAAGGTTGACATACTGATGTCATTATTTCCTGATATTCCGGACTCTTTCTGTGTGTGCGTGTGCCTTGGAAAAGTAGAGAGATTTGTACATTTTCTTTCAAAGTATGAATTGGTCTTGATGACTAGCTCAGTATTTGGAACATAATAAGTTACAAGTACTGAGTTCCCATCCTGTTCTTACCATTCTATTTACTGATATTTGACTTTGGTCCAATGTCTAAGAACTTGTACCAAATCTGTTTCTCTTCATAGTGAGCATATCTGCTCCCATGTTAAATAAGACACAAGGCATCAAAATCTTAGCTTCTTGGTCCTACAAATACTTGCTCCTGAAAAATATCTATGAACCTACTAAAGTAGCTCAACAAGAAGGCTTAGTGTAAAGTTTGACTTTGCACAGAAAAAATTTAAAGAAAAAAAATCTGAGGTTCTTTCATCTCTAAGTTATAAAGAATCAGTAATGTAGGAATATAGCTTAAAATATAAGCCAATTAAAGGATAATGGAAGTAGCACATTTAACTACTTACACATATCAATATTTTTTTTCAAATATGTGTTATAATATTTTAAAGGGTTCTGTTTATGATACCTTGTTTTGGGAGATGAAGGAAGAGAACAGATATCAGTTTGTGTATTTACTAAAAATTTGTTACTTTTTATTTTTACTCTGAAAAGGAGTTAGAAGTCAAATCGAGCATGTCTTGGTGAAGAATTTGTTATTATATGTGAGGAATCAGATGTAATTATTTCCTGGGTAATGAGACTTGCACACAAAGGACATTTTCATTTTACTATTATCTCTCTTCTCTTTAAGTAAGATAAAGTCTATAGCCGATATTCACTAGGAATTCCTCCTTCTGAGAATGAGTTTTAGGTTTAAATAAACCTGTAGGAAGAAAGATCCAATTTTGGTAAAAGCAATTAGAAGGATCAAGCTCCACCCTTATAAACAGCAATGTGCTTTTCACAGATCTCTGAAAGCCCCAAACCTTTGCCTGGGGATGGGACCGCTTTTGTGCTCATTTTGCTCGTTCTGATTGCCTCGACATATAACTCCACTTCATTACTTATTTAAATTGCTTATTAAAAATAAAAGCAGTTGTTAATGGGAGGTACATCAGCAGTAAGTTGTGGTCCAGCTGCAGTATATAACCTCACCTCTACTGAGCTGTTTTTTCACTGAAGGAAAATAATCTGATTGCCTTGTGAAAAGTACTCCGAGAATGAGTGCTACTTACAGCTCAGGCAACTTCTCTTTTGTTTTCATTTACACTGTCCTCTCTTCATTTTTTAAAATGCTGGATGTGTGTTAAAATAACTCAATGTGATTAAGCAATATGGATGATTCAGGGAGGAGTGAAATAATTCTTCCTTCTTACTCAGATTATCTGTTCCTTGCTCAGAAAGGTCATTTTAATTGCTGCCACCTACTTACTAGTGAGTTACTAAATAAACCAAATCATTCATTCATATTCCTAATCATTAATGCATTCATTACCTTATTCATTCATCACCTATTTCTGATTTATTCAACTAAATTTACTAGGTACCATCACTTTTCATAGCTCTAGGTTTTAATGTGTCACTCTTGGAGCATTTTTCTATAAAACATTAATATCATGTTTAACCTAGTTTAGTCCAGTACAGTTCTTAAGGAGTCTTATTTTTAAAGATCAGTATTTTGTATGTACATTTACAAACTCCTTTCTAAGTGGAGAGCAAGCACATTGACCCTGAAAGAAATTAATCTTCTACAAAAACCAGACCTTCCTATTATTGCATCTGCTTAAGTTCCTCCCTCCACATTCAATGTAGAATCATTTCGTGTGACTGTAAGCTAAATGATGAATCGGTTATCCTCTGCATAGTACTTTTTGTGCTTTTCCTGTGAAATTACTCCCTAATTGTGGTGACTCATGAAAAGGGCCCCAGGTACGCACAGTACAGTGTTAAACCAACTATTTCTGGATTCATTTCTGTAACAAAGATCAAAAATGGGAAAACCACACAAATTATTCTGCCTGACCTGACAGGTATTCATTTGGGAATTCAGAACTTGACTTTGTTACACAAAGAGAAAAGTGGAGTTTATATTAGGATTATAATAATAATTTAAAAGAAAGTGGAAGGATTAATAATGCAGCAGAAGGAAACTGACTGCTAGCAATTATTGTAAAACTTCTGGAAATTTGGTTCTAGGTTAAGAACAAATGTATCATTAAACATAGTTCAAATTTATCATTCAGAGCAATATAAATCACAGTAGGATGGTTTGATTTTATTTGAAATTTATACTGCATATTTTGTCTAAAGTCTGGATACATCTTTTAAAATGGGAAGTCCTTGGACTCTCCACCCTAGAAGTTATTCTGGAAACTGAAATCTCCCAATATATAGTCTTTGCTACTGTAAAATTATGTATTTTTCTCATTTTGATATTATAAAAGTGACTTGTAAATGTGAAAAAAATTACATTCCTCAAGGGCTGTCAAAATATTTCCTATCTTTGTTTCAAATAGAGAAAAGAAAAATTTTATAATGGTTATTTATTCCATCCTGCACATTTTCTAGATATGGGAAGAAATATTGGGAAAAAAACAAAGGGGATTTTGAAGCATCTGGCATAATTTCAACTCTGCTATAGATAAATTTCATATTATTCTAGTGTTATTCTGAAGCTTTTATAGATTCACATATTCACAGAATAAAAGTCAACCCAGTCTGAGTATTTCCCATTTGTCTCTTTGGAACTACAAATTTATCTTTTCATCATTCATTGATGTTCTTGAAAGCATCATTAATATACATTAAAACAAAATTCCAATTGGTAAAAAATAATATTACCCAGTAGAAATTTTCTTATCAGGTAAGCAGTCTATATAGTACTATATCATTTTCTGTTACCAGTATTTAGCTGCTAATACAAAATTTTAAATGTGTGCTTTCAATAAACAAAATAAATAAAACTTAGACTGTATCTTCTTAGTAATTCAATGAGTTGATATTAATTTAATCTATAGTAGTCCACTTAGTAAATAATAATATACCCCGAATTAGCAGATATCTAAAGGCAAATAATACTCCCTTCTTTCTGGAAAAGACAGAATATATTGAAACATTTAATGTATATATATATTAATAATATTTTGTGGAATCTACAGATACTGATTTTGTTTTTCAAAATCTTCAGAAGAGTCATAGACATGACTAAAATTCCTATTGTGGGAGTATGGAAACATAAATATATGCCAATATGTTTGGCAACAGAAATACAATTCATCAAATGTATGAAAGTGTTTTAACATTACATATTCTACTTAACAGTTGTCCTTTTGAGCTTTAAATTCTCTTGGGGTTCACATTTCTGACTGCAGCCCACATTTTGGTAAAAGGTTGAGAAGATGAAGGAATTAAGATACTGAGGACAGAAGATCAAGAGAACATGAGTGAGGCTGCTTTGAGAGTATGAGTGAGAGACGTTAGGGACAGTATAAGGTTCGTCATTAGGTGAGAGGTGGGTACTGCCTGTGAGTCATAGGTGGATCTGCTGTAAAACCTCCTTAAATGTTTATGAAAGAATTTAGGTTAAATATCGTTTAGTCCTATTTGGCCTCAGAGTCTTTAAAAGCAGCTCTGATCTGAGGCTGAACTGCCTAGCGTTTTAGCATGAAGAGTGCTCTCACGATTATCTTGTCAAGGCAGCCATGTGTCCATGTGCAACAGGAGCTTTTGAAGCTAAAACTTTGTCAAGGCTTATTTGAATGTTGAGGTCAAACAAAGGGAGTTTGCAAGACAGTTATTTTTTTTATATCCCAAGATCTTCTTACGTTAGAGTAACAACCACTATATAAACAAACCCTACAATTTTAGAATCTTCAGACAATGAATATTTAATTCTTAGGCCTGTAACAGCCCAGTGTGGATGATTTTGGTCAGCTGGTTGTCCTGTGACATGGTTCCAAGTGTGGGCTCTTTCTGTTTTTTGTTTGTTTTGTTTTGGTTTTTGGGTGGGGGGGTCATTGTCATCCACTGAGATCTTAGTGTTTTCTGCTTCTACCAGCAGACAGGGCAGGAAGCAGTGGAGAAGGACATTTACTTCTTTAAAAATTGAACCTGGATGTGCCACATCTCTTCCACTCATGTTCTGTGAAGAAACAGTTACATTGCCCTACCAGGATAAAAGGGACAGTAGGATGCATAGTCTCAGATCCCATTAACAGATGGCCACCATGGGCAGGGCCAGCCATTTGTCAAGTGCAGTTATCCATATCTAACACAATGCCATTCGCTGTTGCTACTTTATGAGACTTTTAAATGTAAATTTTTTTGTGATGACCTGAATTCAGGTGTTTTAATACATTTTCATGAAGCTCTTATCAGAGTCCAGAAGAAAGTACTTGGTTTCCTTCTTGGGTGTGCACCTGAGCAGTTTTGAACATATTGCCCCCAATCAGAGTCTGGTGGGAGGTCCATGGTGGGACCTCCAGCACTCACAGAAATGCTGCCAGAGGCACTTTTTACACTCAAGATTCCAGATTTGTCTACATGAAGATTGTATTTTATCTATCTATCTATCTATCTATCTATCTATCTATCATCTATTTATTATATATTTATATATTTATTTATTTATTTACTTACTTATTTATTTAATTTTGCCTGTCCTCCAGGCCATAATACATTCCTTAAGTGGAAATAGTTTGATTAGAGAGCCTTAAACTAAAATACTGAACTGTTGCCTATTTGATGTCCCCTGTTTCAGAGGTCCCCAAGAACCACCCTCATGGTTAGTGATTCACCAGATGAATTCAGAACTAAGGTTTATTATAGTGAAAAGATATATGACTGGAAAAACAAGAAAAAAAAAGACACAGAATGTACAGTTATCTGGAGACATCTACATTTGGGTTTCTGAATGTGCTTCTTTCTACAACAGGGCAAATTAAGTATGATTCTTTCTTCAGCAATGAAAAATGCAATAATATGTTTGTATTATTTCTTCCCATGGAAGCCCACTAGAGAATCATTGCCCATGGTTTCATTGGGCTGATCACATAGGCACCTCTCTCTAGCATGTTCAAAATTCTGCGTTCTAAGAAAGAAAACAGGCATTTACCAGAAATCACACTATTTGTACAACAGTGTACATCCCATAATTCACCTTTAATCAGTTAAAGAACAGGCCAAAGGCTGAGTTCTCAGACACCACCCAAGGACCAATCTTGCAAGCAGGCCCTTCTAAAGATGGCAATTTCAGATCTGCCATGTTAACTCTTTACACTGCACACCCACCAAAATGTTAATATGTTTTATTGCATGAAATCCCCATAACAGTTGAGATACTTTGTATAAAGGAAAGAAATTTAAGATTAAGGGAACTTACATGTTTTGAGTTCCAAATACATATCAGAACCTTTACTACTTTAAATATCTTAACAAAAAGAAGTTAACAATTTTGCCTCTGGCCACATGATTAATAAAGGATCAGGTAGCTGAAACTAAAAACCAGATTGGAGGATTTTGGACTACACCTTTCTGCCTTTTTTCAAAATACTTCAAAAAGGCTTTATAACTACACTGTTCAATATACTAGCCAGTGGTCCCATGTGACTGTAAACACTTGAAATGATGCTAGACCCAACTGAGGTGTTCTATAAGTATATTTACAAACCATATTTTGAAAACCTAGCATGAAAAAAGACCATAATCTAGCCCATTAGTGATTTTTAATATTTAAAAAATAATTTCTGAATATTGATTATAGTTTGAAATAATATTTTGGCTCATTTGGTTTAATTACACTACATTTTTAAAATGGATTGCATCTATTTCTTACTTTTTTAATGTGGCTAGAATGCAGTTTTAAATTACGTATGTGGCTCACATGTTACTTTTGGACAGCACTGGTCTATACAGACAGGACTTGTCAAACTAAAATCCTATGAGTAATCTTTGAGGCTTAACCATTGACAATCATGAAGACTTTGCCAAGTAGGCCTGGTGTGGAAGCTGCCATCCCCAGTGCATTGCAGTCTTTGGAGGGAGTTGAAGTCAAGGATTCAGCCCTGTCCCCACCCTAGACCAGCCCTGTGGTTATGCATCTCTGCATGACTAGCCCAGAAACCTCCATTTGGAGGTTTCCTTATGGGAGACAGAGCAGAGACTCTGCCAAGACACTTTTTGGGCCCCTCCACCAAAACGTCCTTATCTGGGGTGACTTTTTTGTTCCACTTGCAACATTTCCCCTCTCCTTTCAAGTCCTCTGGGTCTGTAAAATCCCCAGAACGTTTTGCATGTGGTTCCTCACACCAATACACTTTTCTTCACTTGCATTGCTTAACCCCTCTTCCTCACCAAGGCCTGTCCGTGAGGAAGAATGCAGCAGGGAGGAGCACTCAGTGCTGTGTTCTTTTTTGGAAGGTTTTTATTGGAAGCAGGTTGGGGTGAGGGAGCTATTAACAGAAGAGATAAAGGGTTATTTTTAGACCAGGGCTTCTTTTGGGGGAGGGGAACAGCACAGGTTTTCATCAGACAGACTGTTTCTTCTTTCTGTGGGTGGGTGTGCTTGAGAGGGCCCAAGTGACAGATGACATCATTGGTGTTGACTAGAAAATTTCAGGCTGATTAAGATTACCTTTCTGGGAGAGGTTGAAATTGCACTTAGGTCAGATATTCAGTCTAGGTTTGAGATCCTGGGCTTTAGCACGGGTGAACACTACTTTCGGCCCGTGGTTTTTATTTTAAAATGGCTCATTTGACACTTTTGTGTCTTGCTTCCTGCCCTGTCTTCAACACTAAAGCCAGTTCAACATAGCAGCTATACTTGATTTGATTTCTGTCCCAACAGATAGTATATTCCTTTTACATAGGAAGGTCTCAGATATTTGTCAATTAAATAAAGAAATTAGTATTCTAAAACCATACACAGTTAATACAGAGAGTAAATGGAAGTCAGATGTTTCAGATGCTGGTTTTCTGATATCAGAGCTTTTGCTGCTATGATGGCCATCTGTGTTTTGGATTGGTGGCTTGTGGAAGGTCAGGAGAGGACTGATGGGATGTGTAATTCTGGGTAACAATTTTTCAGTACCTGTATTCATTTTCAATTGTTACTGTAACAAACTTAATAGCCTAAAAAGGCAGATTTATTCTGTAGTTCTCTATATGTGGGAAATCCAACATGAGTCTCAGTAAGCTAAAGGCAAGATGATGGAAGGATTGAGTTTCTGGAGGCTCTATGTGGGAATCTGTTTATTCACCTTTCCTAGCTTCTAGAGGCTGCCCACCTTCCTTGGCTCAAGGCGCCCTTCCCTCCTCTTGTAGGCCAGTAATGTTTCATCTCTCTGACCATCCTTGCTAATACAGCTGAGAAGGTTCTTCACTTTTAAAGACCTGTGTGCTTATATAGGATCTACTTTCATTACTCAGAGTCTTCTCTTTCTCAACATTTTTAACCTTAATCACATGTGAAAAAATCTCTTCTATATAATGTGACTTCTTCACAGCTTCAGGAGATTAGGATGAATAAACCTTTGGGGACCATCATTCTGCCTACCACAGTATGAAATCAGTAGATCTCAACATAAATTTGTCAATGTCTAAATTACTATTTCTCAAAATGTGGTACCCAAAACAGCAGTGATTATGGCATTTGGGAACCTGCTGAATCAGGAACTCTGGAGGTGGAGCAAACTATATGTTTACAAGCCTTCCAGGTGTGTTTCTAGTGTACACAAAAGCTTGAGAACTTTCTAAACCATTCCCATTCTTACACTCTGGAGGTAGCTATATCTGAATTTGCGGTAATCCAATAACTCTTCAATAGGAAGTATTACAGCTGGGTAACGATTCTAGGAATCAGAGAAGGTCAATGTGAACGTGTTTATTAAGGCTGAGTGTCTGAATACCCGTTATCATTACATTTTCAGAGACAGTCGAAAACAAATGAAAAAGTCATCTCCATTGTAGCTGAGAAAGTTATTGACAGTAGGCCTTCAAAGAGGAGGGAGATAAAAATAATTGCATTTTATATCTGTTTCAGAAGAAAATGATTCCTGGAAGCTTGTGACACATCATATTATGAATTATAGTAGTTTGAATAAGGCAATTTTCCTTTTAAACCAGCTCTATTTTCTGTTCTATAACCAACTACCAAAGTGTTTATTAACATCTATATTATGACTATTACTAAGTCAGTGGTGTGTAGGAGATAAAAAGAGGTGTGTGGCACTGAAAAACTAGGACTATTGAATGGGAAATATGGCAACTATTTCACAATATTCTGCAACATAATTATGTGTATTTCAGATGAAATGTTCACTCAGTAATATAATTGAAGTGGTTGTCGTAAGCTGAGCAGATCTCAGAAATATTTCCAGAATTCGGTAATATCTCTGTGAGTTTCTTTGCTAAGTATGTGCTTAATTCAATAGGGTAAATGGTTCAAATGAATTCAGCTGATGTGCTAGATTAATGACTCACTCAACTACTTTGTTTATCTTTTATTCTACTTTTCTGTTATAAATAAGTTGTATACATCTACATTAATACAGGAAAATAACTCTAGACAGCTGGAAGCTGACCTGGCACTATCAGCTTGAGGCTCTGAGGTTGTTAGCGGGTGGTCTGGCCCAAACTGCCAAACCAACATGTTCTCCTGTTGAACATAATTTCATGGAACCCTAATATCAGACAAGGCAACTCTGTGACTTCAGTGGATAAAGACAAGAAAGAAACAAAACTGGAAGAACCTCATAAGCATATCTGAACAGAGAGAAAGCAACAGTTATGTCCAGATCATAAAATCGATCATCCATCCTCTCATACTGTATAGCTAATATGGGATGTATACTTTGGATATAAAATATAAATTATTTTTATTTTTTAAAAAGACAAGTAGTTTACTTTGAATAAATTTAAAATGTTCCTAATTACATGTCCTCTAACCTATCATATTTTTGTGTGACAAAAATCTAAAATCTCCCGCTGAATGGGTCCTGGTTATTTGAAGCTGAAATGGACCTTCTTATTAAATGCCAGAGTCCTCAACCAGTCCATGTCAGAGTCATTATTTTGTGCACCAGATCACTGTGAAACTATTTAATCAGTAGGAGGAATGTCATGTCAAAGTTCAAAGACCCTTTTTCAACTCGATTGGAGGATGGCAGTTTGAACTGATTGCTAGACTCAACACCAGTTCTGATTCTCAGCATACTTTGCTCCACTGCCAGATACAGTACAGACCTGTAGATTTAAGTTAAAAAAGTATTTACTCATTTCTTTAACAATTGTAAACTATTGCAAGAACAAATGCTATTTGATTTCCTTTTTCCTTTTTGATAATGCCTTCCTTTCTTTTACCTATCATGTGTCTATAATATATACATATATACAAATAAGTATTTAATGTCATTTTATAATTCTATTTTGTTTTTGATCTTGCGGGGACATTTCACAACTTAGTTACCAAGACAACCTAATCATCTGATGTAACAGAAACACAGATGGCATTTAAAGCTTATAAGATTTCAATTTTGATCATTTATTTTGCTTGTTGATTTAACTGTTTTAACTTTTAGTTAATTGAATAAAGAGGTAACAAATGTTTACATCTTTCTAAAGGTTGTTTTCTATTTTCTTCACTTAAGATTATTTTCCTTACTAAATTTAAATAAACACAATTATCAGCTTATCTACATATATGCATGTATACATATGCATTATATATTTATGCATTTATGCAAAACATTTAATTTATAGCTCCTAGGTATCTTTCCATGAGCATAAGTCATGTCTTTATTAGATCTCATATTTTGGTGATGTATATAAAATTTATGGACAATTGAACATTAGGTCCTACCTATCAGTAATATTTAATTATTATTTTGTCTGTCTTATACTTCTCTGTTTAGAACAACAGACTCTGAGGAGAATATTCTCAATTCTGGGCCAGTGCAGTGGGCTACCTACTTTATTACCTTGGTCACTTGGTTCTGCTTATATGCTCCAGTGATAAAGATGTAAAGATAGAATTTTAATCTATGTTGATGTCCGTAGTAATGAACAAAATTAAGATATTCAATCAGGAAGATTTAAGTCAAGATATGAAGGGAAACGAAAACAAGCAGTGGAGAAAAAGTTTTGAGTTGTGATGTAAATTATAATTCTTAGTATGTTTAAGTTAGGTTGTATTCCTGTTCTTCCTACTATTCAGTCATAGGAATCAATCTATTTTCCTCTATCCTTAAGCTATTTTTAGGTGGTTTTCTACCATAGTTATTTTTGTGGGGAATTGATTTGCACTTCAAAGGCATCTATAATTTTGTGGGGATTTAAATTTAAAAATATTAAGGTGTGTCTATTACGTGGAAAGTGCTTTTCTAGATCTAACAGCACGTAATTTCTAAATACAAGCTCATTGGCCATATCTGTGTGTGTGTGTGTGTGTGTGTGTGTGTGTGTGTGTGTGTGTGTGTTTGCATGCAAATGTGCAAACATACTAATTTTTTTAGTGCATAGGAGAAAAGGTGGCGTACATTTGGCTGAAAGATAGACTTGACCAAAAGGCTACAGGGATTCAGAGTAGTGGCTCACACTCAACCAGGGCACAGTAGGTCTGCTCCCCAGACTGGGCAGCAGGGAGGAAGAAGCGACTAGAATATTCTGATCCTCAGAGGTCTTTGGCCATTGGCTTCAGCTAGCTCATAGCCCAAGAGCACTGAGAATGAAGGGAATGATGGCACCTTCATTGAGAATGGGTCTTGCCACTAAGCGCAAAGCTTTTTCTGTGTATCTTCCCAGCCTTCTATAAAGGAACATATGACCAATTACTAGGGCAACAATGCCTCAGAGAAAAAGGAAAATAATCAGACATCTTAGGTATTGCTGGACATACTGCTTTAAATTGACAATGACTGGTGACCCCAAACACTACTGTGGTTCAAAGTTATACTTAGGATTTAGGGAGATGATGTTATGAATGGATCCCGTGGGCCATGAATCCTTTCTGTGATTATATCCCCAGCGCAGAGTGCCTAATAGAGACAGACATACTTAGTCACTTGAGGAATGCTCACATGTGTTCTCTAACCCATGAAGTAAGAAATATCGTGTTAGAGCAAGCCAGAACTTCTTCTCAACTACAAAAATATTTAAAAGAATCATACCATATTACTGGAAGGATTGCTAAGACTAGAGCCATTGTTAAAAAGGTGAAGATGCATGGATGCTGATTCCTACCAGGAACCCAGACAACTCACCAATGTGATCTGTGCAGAAGACAAATTTTAGATGCTAGCAGTGGATTGTTACAAATTTAATTGGGTCTTTATTCTAATTACGATTGCTGTTTCAGATGTGATTTCATGGCTAGAACAAATCAGTACATCTACCGGGACCTGGTAAGTGACTATTAGTCTGGCAAATGTCTTTTTTCCCCTCTGTATTTGTTAGTTGAAGATCATCAGAAGCCATTTCCTTGCAGGTACCAGCAATACCACTCAATGCAACTTCTCTGTCCCCAGGGTTGTCTCAGCTCCCCATCCCTCTGTTCTACAGGATAGCATGCTCTTCCATTACATTGAATATAATGTGTTGTTTTGAACTAGTAGCGGGAAGTAGCAAATAATCTAGAATCTTTTATAAGATGCATATGTCCAGGGAGAGAGAAATAAATCCCACAAAGTTTAGGAGTCTGCCACCTAGGTGAAATCTCTTGGGGTCCAATGGTTTAAGACATGGTGATATATTTCTTCAACAAAGAAGGACATGTGTCTGCATTTGTCACCTCCTACTACTAGCGCCTCATGGTTTTTTGAATACCAGAGGCAGTATATACCTCATTTGGTGATGAGGATGAAATGCTGATGGACACACAGCTTTCTGGAAGAGAAAGGATGAAAGTTTTGTGAGTTGATGTGAAAGATATGAAAATTCCCTTGGCAAATACTCTCCTCCAGATAGTGAGTAGGCGGGATGAGACTGATAGTAAGCGTCCTCTGCCTCTCTGCCTGTTGACCAATCTCCAAAGATGAGCAGTGAGAGGTAGGATTGAAAATAATGCCCAACTGGTGCTTTGATTGCTGCTCACTCTCCTTTAGGGAGGAGGAAGTGTGTTATCAAGAAGAGAGAGAAGCAAGTTCTTCAGGCCCAGGTTGAGGGTAGTGTGACTATAGCTGTTGACTCAAATAGCCCTATTTCACCCAAAAGCTGGACTGTATGATATTAGGAATGAGGTTTGTCTGATTGAGCTGTATGGGCAGCTTCAGAAATTAAATGCAGTGCTTTGCATCCCTTCAACCTACATTGCCCCACCATCTGCCATCTTAAGGAGACAGATATTTTGGGGTGAGGCCAAGGTTGACAGGTAGAATGTTTTCAGTTATGCCAGTTATAATACTATCATGCTGTGTGGAATCAGGCTTCTGCTTTCATCTTTATCTGGAAGTTATGTATGTGTAGCTCTGTTTGCATGGATGCCAAGTTGGATTTGTTCGGGGTCAGTACAGCTCAACTGGAACTATGTTTCTCAGAATTTCCTTCCTTGTATATGCCTCTCTAGGACTGGTTACAAGAGAAATCTTCACAGTATTTAGAAGGTGGAAATTAAGCATCTGCCATTTTTGGCTTGGGAGTAAAAGTAAAGTTAGATACTGTTGTAGCTCATCAACCCTGTCATCAATCGACTGGCTCACATTGCTGGTACATGATAGTGGGTCCTCTGGCTTCCTCTACATCATTATTTTCTGCTTCTCTGACTACTGAGTCAGTTGAAATGGTACCATATCACTGCATGTCACTCAGATCTCTGAAGCTTAGATAGGTGAGAGACTAAGTTGGGCATCAGTTTATATGTACATACATATACATACATACATACATACATACATACATACATACATACATACGTCTGTCTGTATGTTTGTTTGTTTGTTTATGAGTTCTAGCTTGTCTTCATGAATTCTAGTTTGTCCTTGGTCTTCTCTTCCTCTCATCCATCTTCCTTCTCAATTGCCTGAACTGCTGATGTAGCTGTACCCTGTGCTGCACTAGATTCCAAGTCAACAGAATTACATAAATCGTTTACATAAATATCAAAATTGTGTAAGGTCATTTTCATATAATAATCTCGTTGATACCATTTCTAGTGATCTGCTTCTCTAGTCAAATCCTGACTGATATAAAGGAAGGAAAAAAATGATTCTCTTAGTAGATGCATTTTATTATTTGGTAGATAGATGAAAAACATCTTAGTAAACTAGAAATGCTAAAGAACTTAATTTGTTAAAGAGTATGTCTAAAAGATCTCTATTCAACATTATACTTAATTATGAAAGACAGGAGTGTTTATGTTGAAGTCAGGAATAAAACAAGTGTGCTTAATGCTACCACTTCTATTTGTCATCTGACTAGAAACCTTAGCTTGTATAAGACAAGAAAATGTAAACTATAAGAATTGGAAAAGAAGACATGAAATATTACTTATTTGGAGATGACTTAATGTGTAATGTGTATGAAAATACAAGGTAATCTAGAAATAAACTAATACTGTTAAAAAGAAAATTTTTAGAGAACTATATGCAAGGCCAATTTAAAAAATATTTATATTTTTATGTATTGGTAATGAAAATTAGTGAAATTTAAGGATTGATGGCATTTTAGTAGTTACAGAAAGCTTCAGTTACCTAGGAATAAGACTAATGAAAATGTGTAAAACCTCCCTTTTTAAAATGAATACAAGAACTTTATGATATTTATATCTGATAATTTATTATTCTACTTTAGCTGTTGCCATAATAACATATCACAAACTGGGTGGCTTATGAAAGACATTTATTTTCTCACAGTTTTGGAGACCAGAGTCCAAGATCAAGTTGCCAGGGGTGGTTTATAGATGGCCACCTTCCTGCTCTGTCCTCTTATGGCCTTTCCTCTGTGTTTGCGCAGAGGAGGAGGGAAAAACATCTCTGGTGTCTCTCTCTTCTTTTAAGGACACCAGTCTTGTGGAATTTTAGCCTTATTCTTATGGTTTCATTTAACCTCAATTGTTTCTATAAAGTTTCTCTCCAACTAGAGTCATTTTGGGGGGATGGTCTTTAACATGTGAGTATGGGGGGTGGGCACAATTTAGAACATAACAGAAACTCTTCATTTCTACACTATTTACAGTAGCTGAGAACAGCAGACAACTTAAATAACCATCAATAGTAAAATAGATAATGGTATTATTTTTTTCTTAGTATTGGCAAGGGAATACTATATGACCATAAATAAATAAATTTTCCTACATATAACATAAATGTTATAATCCTACTGTTAAGTTAGGGAAACCAGATACTAAGTAGTATACGTTATATAATTATATTTATTTAGTGTTCATAAACAGACAAATAATCTCTGATAACAGAAGTCAGGATACCCATCATCTTTGTTGTGAGCACAGTAATTAAAAGAATGAGGAGAGTACTGGGTGTCAAAAATGTTCTATTTCTCCATTGGTGCTGTGATTACATAGGTGTATTCACTCAGTAAGTGTTCATTCTGTTGTACAAACATGATTTTGAACCTTTGATATCCATGTTGAAATGTATGTTAAGTTGTAATAAAAACAGTAAAAATTAGGGAAATATTACTCTTTTTGGAGCAATTAGTTCTATTATTATTGAAAATCTGGCTTTGAGTGATCCAAGATAACAGGAAAGTAAAATCTCTGCATGGAAACTTAACTATTATGGGTGCATCAATTAAAAGCCAATAAAACCGAACGACAGCTTTAGTTGTGACACTTCCAAGCACATTCCCCTTACATATGTACTTTCTTGCCGTGTTCACAGCCCTTTACCAAAAAAAAAAAGTTCACTGGCTCCAAATTGCACTGCTATATTCTGTTTCTTAAGAGATGCTTCACTTTCCTACATCATGTAGTGTAGAAAAGTTATTATTATTGAAAGTGTTCCTTCTCATCTGTATTTTTACAAAGCATACCTAGTCTTCAAAACTCACATATGTGGTTTTGTTCTCTCTAAAGCCTTTAACATTGTCTCAGCCAGAAGACAATATTCACAGCTCCTTGAGACTGACTGGATTTTGTTTGATAGTAAAAGGGGTTTAAATGTGTCTAGTATCTTTAATCATTCAGCTATATAAAACAAAAATGTCATGGGCACCTAGTAATGTTTGAACAAAGAAAATGACAGTACATTGTTAAAATAAATTGATTAAATTTCAAATATAAATTATCTTAGTTCAAATTGAGATAAAAAAAAACCCTTCAGGGAAAGAAGCAGAAAAAAGATAAAATTTAATTGAGAGTTTCTACATATTGATCATTTTTAAATGTGTGACAGCATCCTTTGAATCGAGATTCTAAGAAGAGGATACTCTAAAGGAAAAAATTTTAGACATGAGAAAATAATGAACATAACTCGGCCAGATAGAGGCATGCTTACTTCTGGAGTTTTCTCTGTTGCTGCCTATTGTTGACATCTAGTAGTTCTGAGTTTTCTGCTTTGCAGATATGCCCTAAGTAATTAAGTCAAAATTTCCCCATCAGTTTTTTAAATCATATGCCGAATTTATGTTATGAGAATTACCTATAAAATATAGATTCAGTGAGGTTTATGTAATGCTGCCTTAATATAGAAACTTGCCTAGTTCTGTAAATTGGTTATTTTAACATATATTAAAAAATCAGTTTTTTTCAAATAGCATTCTATATTATGTGAGAAAAGAGTGTTTATGTGTTTTTCCTTATTTGAAGAAATAGGATATTTCTTCACTTTTAAATATATATGACTCTAATAAATTTTATAAAAGTTTCAGAAACTGTTGGAGGGAGAGCCTAATGTACTTAACAAATACTTTCAGCTAATAAGAAAAATTTCAGAAACTCTTGAGTACTTTATGCTCTGGATTCCTCATTGTTAGGAGCATTGAGTGCACTGGGATAATGTGTCTCAGTGAGACTCCCAAATGATTTTCAGAATCTCATTAATGGACACTTTCTATGGGCATTTTCCCCTGAAAGAGGTATTACCTACTTTTCTAAGTTATTTAGAGTAGTAGAAAAGTTTGTCCCTTTTTCTCATTTGTAATTCTAATAAACTTCACAAAATTTGAAAAGTTCTCATATTTAGTGTAATACAGAATTACCCGTGAACTCAGTTTTCATCTCCGTTGCTCACAATAGTAGTAATGCAGCACTTAGATGTGTGTTTCTGGTTTTGATTCTTTTTAACTGACTGTACAGTCTTCTGTTAGGTGCAAGATTTTACCTATGCTCATTTTGTGCATCTCGTTTAATAACGCTGGCTACTTCTGAGCATGTGGAGTCATGTGCACAACCACATGTAAAACAAAACAGAAACTCAGAATAATTTAATCCAGATTGTGCAGATTTACAGATGTTAAATCTTTAATGTTACAGAAACAGAGAAATGGCAGAGGAAGTGCATGTATGTCTATGAAGGAAAACTTCACTTAAACTCCAGCTAGAAAATGACCCCATCATCATTTAGCAAGCTCTGTACAGTAGTCACAAATAAAATTTAGTTTGAACAGAAGAGATAAAGGCAGGACATTCTCCATGGATATTTACTCTTGAACATATGATAAACTTTGGTAAATAAGTGGAAGATATTTTACAAGAGTCCTTGGACTAAACCTTGGAGGAATAGCAAACAAGCATCATCAGCAGTGAAGAGGCTGTAGAGAAGTCATGGGGCGGGTCTTTTCATTTTCCTCTCTGACTCAGCTTCCTAATGAGGAGAGATGAGTCCTGGAGACAAGTCTGCTTGGCAGCTTCAGAGCAGAGGCGAGTATCTTCTTAAAAGAAAGCACTGACCTAGAAACAGGAAGAAAAAAATAAAAAGTCCTTATGGATTGAGGGATTTATTTTACCCTGACTTCTAATCAAAGTGACTCTACTCACCCAGCAGCAGGGAACAAACTGACGTTTACATAGTGGACCTGGCACAAGGTGCAGAAATAAATTCACACGGACGAAAGTATTCCCAGGTTATGACTGTTCATTTTCCCAGTTCCCTCTGTAAATGCCCTCGGGGAGCTCAATTATAAAACTAAAACAAATACCATTAAAGCCCTATCCTTCAAAGAAATTATAGGGGAAATTTTCAATTAGAGCCTGGAAAAAAATGAAGGACTAAATAGATTTTACACGCATGGATAGGAGTTCAGGGTAGATGCAGAATTACCTATAATACAAGATTCAGTGAGATTTCTGTAATATACATTAACACGGAAAATTGTCTAGTTCTACAGATTGGTTGTGACAATGCATAAAATAAGTCAACTTTTCAAATATCGTGCCCATGTAAAATGCATAAAAAAATCTTTGAACATCTTGTTGCAGAAGGATCACTTATAGATCCTGTTAAAATACAGACATGTTACTCTGACATTGGGGATCTAATTACAATGTCAGAGTTTAAAAAATTTATGTACTTATTAACCTTTATCTTATGAATTAAAAATATTTTTAAGTATTAAAATAACTTTTAAACTACTCCAGGTAATTTTGACATGAGTCAGGTGGCCCAAATTGATTTCTACTCTCTTCTGTTTATAAATTCACGATAATTTCTTACCACAGAACAGAAAAACCTTTGTGAAGGCATTAACCTATTTATAGTAATTAAATTGATTCACTGTAATGGTGATCCCATAACTTCAATTTCATAGATGGACTATAATAATTTAGATCAGAGATTGTCCTGAAAAGCAAGGATCATATTATATGCTATGTGATTACTCCTATTACTTTACTTCATCTCATTTTTCCCTAGTCTTTCGTACTTTTTATCCACCTTCTCCCCACCTCCTTTCTATTCTCCCATGTCCTTTGGTGAGTGGAAATGCCCTCCACAATTCTCCAAGCAAATATGAGAAATGAGAAATTCAGTATCAGAAGTTTGAGTATCAAATAATGCTAGGTTCTTCTATACAAGAAATAAAAAACTTAACATTTACCCAAGATGCTACTTATAGACCCGATGGAAAGCTAGGAGAGGGCAATCAAGTTATTATTTCCTAACAAATTAGTAACACCATCCTTAGCTATCCAGTTTCCTAAATTTTAGGTGATCCATTGTAAATGCTTTCTATTTTTAAACATACGTCCAATTTTTATCCTTGAAAAGTGTTGTGATAAGTATTGGAAAAATATGAATGAGAAAATTGAAAATTTGAAAACAAAATGTAAATAGAAAACAAACCTGATTAAGAAATTTAAATGACAGTGAAAACTGTGACAAAAGTACCTAAGAAATATAATTTTTTTTTTTCCTAAGAAGAGGATTTTTTATTTCTGGGTATAATAATATTTAGGTATGAAAAAAATTTTCTCATAACATGTTATTTAGTAATTTATGTTAGTCTGTTTGTTCTGTTTGATAGATATAAGTTGATGATTAATATCTGAGTCATCATTAGTTTACTCTCTAATGAGCAGTTGTGAATAGGCTCAATGTTTAATGATATCTTAATCTCAAAAGAATAACTATATTACAGGCTCTTGTGAAATGCTTCTTATGCTATATACATTTAAATAAGTTGTTAAAAAAATGTGTAATTTGGCAATCCCAAAAAATCATATGAAATTATAAGACGGAGCAATCACTCTTTTAAAAACGTAAATTAAACTGCAACTAGTGGCAATTTCAATATTAAATTTAAATATTTAAATAATCAGTATTTATTGTGAACATTTAAGTAAACAGTTATTAAATTCTAAACGTTTCAAAGCCATGGCATGTGTGTGTGTGTGTGTGTGTGTGTGTGTGTTTTCTTAATTATGTCATTGCTGAAATTTCTCAGATCGCAGTGTCATATGCATTAGTACTAGTTCTGTATTTTATCTAAACTTTAAGCTAGCTGTCTTGCAGTTTGAAAAGCTCAACTGTCTTCCAACTAATGGGATTTAAACAACGAAGTGAAATCTCTGACTCTAATGCTACTTTACTTGAAATCTTTCTCTTTGAGATGATGGCTAAGTGCACTAGCTCAGTGGGTGCTATTTTTTGCTTCTGCGATTCCATGGTAACAAATTAATTTCATCTTAACCAGGGTTTCTCACACAAAGTCTCCCAAAGTAATGAAGATGTATAGGTAATAACACAGAACCTAGTAAAATGATTTAATTGTGGAGTGAATTAAAATTAAACAGCATGTGCATTGCCCAGGACGCAGGTAGAAAAAATATCTAACTTTAAGAGAAACGATCTAATGATAAATAAGACTGGTTGATGTCTGAATAAACCTAAATCATTAATTTCAACCTTTCATTTTATACGTATAACTCTGTTGCCTTGTCATAAGGGAACATATTTATTTGTTCAGTATGTCTGAATAATGTACAGAAATTATTTTTATAAGGACTATATATAAAAAATAAAAATAATCTAACATGATTTTGCACATGCCAAAATTTCTTTATATCTAGAATTGAAGCACAAGAAAATGTTTTGTATGAGGACATAATATGGAAATTCTTCAAGTCGAGTCAAAATTAATTCAAAATTTTACAACAATGAAAGCCTAGTTCTATCTGTGAATTTGGTTTTATATCAAGATAAAGCAGTAGCAAACTGTTCTTTATTTATAGTTCATTTAATTTTGCTTTAACTTTTTTATTAATTTCAGGGAATTGAGGTAGTAATTTATAACTTCTTTTTATGTTAGAAATATAAGATACAGTTAGTCTATATTAATTTTTTAATGTTTGTATGTTACTTCATTATCTATATGTAATTTAGTAAACCATTTCTCCTTCTTCAAATGTGTAGCTATTTCAATATTTTTCACTTACCAGCATGATTGCTCTCTTCCTGAACACAGCTCATAATTATTAGTTTGCTCTTATTACTTTGGTATGTATCCCAAGATGTGAGATATCAGGGTCAACTAATTTGCACACTTAACTTGTTTTTCCAAATGATAGTGCATTATACATTTTCAGAGTTGGGAGTGCAAAATGTCTCACAAATTTACTGAGCAAACAAGCTCACAGCAAAGTTTTAGTTCATATGCTGAAGTTCAACAGCTTTGTGTAGCCAGATGCTATGCAGTGTGGCAAAACACGAAACTAATTAGATTTATGAAGCTATCACACTCCATAGGCGTTTTCCTTTGGTATTATACTACATGCCTGCCTAACTGGCCACAGTTTTAGGTAGCGTATTATCTTCAGCAGGCTAAACTGGGTAAAACAATTTTAGAAAAATTTAGTAATTGTAAAATCCTGGAACTTCTGTGACTTTCTAATTTTACTCATGGCTAACCAGAAGTATGTTCGAGGGACCACAGTTTGTCATTTTCCCCAGTAGGCATTATTAGCATTGGGAAATGTTATCAACGGTGGTATTCTGAGACAAGAGCATGCACGACGTGGATTGGAATTTGGTCTCTCACAAGCAATCATCGGTTACAGCCTTTTAGGGAAACATTTAAAGAGCTACATATTATAATACCCTTTCATAGGGAAAAAAAAACTTGTTTTAAACTTTTAAAAAATTTGCAATACTCCTGAATTCACAGAACAGTTGCACAGATAGGACAGAGAGATCCCATATGCCTTCACCTAACATCTCATGTTATCACCTATGTGACTGTGGTGTATTTATTGGAACTGAGACATTAACACTAGTACAATACTAGTAAAAAAATTATAGGCTTTTCTCAGAATTCACTGGTTTTTCCAATAGTGTTCTTTTTCTCTTCTGGTAGCCAATCCATGATATCATGTTGCATTTAGTTGTCTGTGAGCATTTAAATTTTTTTTTTTCCTTGTTCTTCATGACTTTGACACTCTGAAAATCACTGGTCAGATGTTTTTTCAGATGTCTGCCAATCGATTCTCGTTTGGTGTTTTATCGTGGTCGGACTAGGATTGAGTATTTTGGACAGGAACACCACTAAGCCAAGGCGCCTTCTCATTGCATCTTATCAGCAAGTATATGATGTCAGTGTGATTTATTAATGGTAATGTGTAACCCTGATCACTTGGTTAAGGGACCCTTCTTTTTAAAGACAATTTTGTTCCAGTGGAAACATTTCACATTGTGTAGTGGAGACATACAATTTAATGATAAGAATAGCATTTTGATTAAAAATAACAAAAATTTCAGATGATAGTTCTCTGCTATTAATAATGTACTGTTACACTATAAACACTGAAAAAATTCAGAGTTTTGTCTATTAAAGGCTGACACATTTATATAACTACTTATGATATATATTTTCCTGCCTTTAAAATGTCTCTGTAGCCTATTAAATAAAATATCTTGTGAAGGAAAACAGTAGAAATTTGTTAATTGACCTGCAGTTAATTGAATTAATAGATTAACTGCTATTCTTTGCAGCCTGTTAAACTACTGATTCCAAGAGCATGATGTACACATGGATGGGCTGGTGATCGTGCTCTTTTTTACCTTCACATTTCTACTTGTCAAGTTGAATGCTTACCAAGGATTTACCTTGTTTGTTCCCAAATGAACTCATGCAACTGAATTTGTTACAGTGTTATATAAATTGATTAAAGACCATGTACACCTAACATTTGCAGTGAAGGTGGTGATTAGAATATAAGCAAGCCACCAAAAATAATTTCAAATTCAATGTGAATAACTATAAATGAAAAGATACCTTGTAAATTTTCAAAGAATTCTGTTATAAGAATGCTAAAGAAATGTATTGAAGTTATAGATCTATCTTAAAGAAAAGAAACTGGGATATCATAAGTGAGGTTAAAAAAGATATGGAATGCAAATGTTATTAACAGAAAGGACTTACCTCTATATCAAAAATTAGTAAGTGTAAATACATTTCAGTACCATTATATGCTGCTTTAAGATGGGGATAGGTTCTGAGAAATGCATCATTAAGTGATTTTGTCATTGTGTGAACATCATATAAACTTGGATGGTCTAGCTTACTGCCCACCTAAGTTATGTGGCATAGTCTACTGCTCCTCGGTTACAAGTCTGCATAGCATGTTACTGTGCACAATAACACAAGATTAAATCAAGCCCAAGAGTACATGGTAAAAGCAAGAGACATGGAAAATAGCATGTATGAGGCTGCTGCTAGCATAACACAGTATACCGTTTTACAGCAAACTTTTTTTATAAGTAGAGTACACTTAAAGTAATGATAGAAAGTATAGTATAGGCAATACATAAACCAGTAGCATAGTTGTTTATTATCATTTTCAAGTATTATGTGCTGTACCTATTTAGATGTGTATGCTTTTAGATAACTGGCAGCGCAGTAGGCTTGTTTGCACCCGCATCATCACACACACCTGGCTGATGCGTTGTGCTGTGATGTGACAGTGACTATGATGTCACTGGGCAATAGGGAGCTTTTAGCTCCATTATAATCTTATGGGACCACCATCATATATATGGCACGTCATTGTCCAAAATGTCATCATGCAGCACATGACTATAGGGTAAGTTCAAATTGGTAATGATTCTTGCCCTGCCAAAACAAAAGTTAAATACAGAGACAGACTTGAAATAATTAATACTTATTCTCTTATTCATTTGTCCACCCATTTTACAAATAAATATTACTCATTATCTATTATTTAGCATTGCATTTAACATTAGAAAAAAATGCTTTAGCATATATAGTATCACATGAAATGCAAGTCAAAATTAGGATTTTATAAAAATAATACAGCCAATAGGGAAGAATATAAATGAATGATACAATTTTCATTGTGGGGTCAGAATGGTTTTTCATAGGAATGGTCATTACATTTGAAACCAAAGAAACCTTGGAATTAGATAGTAAAAAAATGGAGAATAGAAACAGAAATTAACAGAAGGGAAGGCCCAGACTGAGCAGGAAACTTGGGTCATTTGTTTAAGTGGAAGAAGAGCTTTCTGTGTGGAACAGTGCTTGGGTGATGATTGGGAGAGTCCTGCAGAAGGACCGTGCCTGTGAAGAGGAATAGAAGAAGCACAGTAGAAAACGCAGTGTCTGTCACACAGAATATGGAAAAACACTACACATGTGGCACCGGCCTATGAGAAAAAGAGAAAAAAACAACAGGAATAGAGCAGGGCCTGTGGTGAAGAATCAAAAACACTGTGGCTGGTAATGAGTAGAGCAAGGACTGATGATGGTGAAGAATGAAAAAAACATTACGGATAGAACCGTTGATAGATGAAGCGTGTGGTAACGAGTGCAAGGGCACTACAGAATCGGAGGTGTCCATGGAGATAAATGAAACAGCACTGCAGGCGGATCGCGACCTGTGATGTAGAAAGCGAGAGTGATGTGGATGGAGCACAGCCCATGGTGAAGAACAGAAGAGCCCTAAGCTTGATGCTTTTGGCCTTTGATGATCACAAAGTCCTACTTGTGCTAAGAAATGGAAGAGCACTGTGGGTAGTATCCAGATTCTCAGAGAAAAAATGATAAATTCAGTTATACAGAAATTAAGATCTTATATTAATCAAAATATACTTAGGAGATAAAATGACCAGCTGGAAACTTAGATTAAATATTTGCAAATTTCCCCAATATTCAGCATGGTATAAGAGAAAGTACTAGTAGTTTCTAGAATTTAATTTTTTTTTTCATATTACTAGTCAAAACAGAACAACAGAAATATGGGCAAAAAATTATACAGTTTGTCAAGTAGGAAATATACGTGGCCAAGAAGCAGATGAAAAACAATTTTATTAATAATTAGGAAATGAAACCTCAGCAATACAGATAAAAATTGCAAATAACATAAATATAAATTATGTCAAGGATAGGGATTTGCCCTGAACTTTCTTAATACTGCTAGTGAAAGTATTTGAAAACAGTTGTCATTACATAATAACCATTGGTTATTCTCATATAATCTAGCTATTGCAATTCTAGGCATATAACCTGGATAAAGTCTGATAGCTGTGCCCAAAGAGACATTGACAGTAATATTCATAGCAGCACTTACTGTATTGTGAAAGCCCATCTGTATTAGATCAGGAGAAAAGAATTGTGGGATAGTCATAAGATGGAGTAATGTGAGGCAATGACAATTAATGAACAACACAAACCACATTTGTCACTATAGGTGAATGCAGTTATTGTTGAGGAAAGGAGGAAAGTTTCCTGAATGGCACTGTGGACTCTCTCCAATAACATAACTGCAACTGATGAAAATAACAATTATCTATCATCTCTGGAAATAATCCTGTGGACATACAGCAAATGTAGAAACATTTGTTCAAGAATATCTACTAAATCTCAGGACGAATAGCAAGTGTATGGCACTTGTCACAATCACTCCTACTCTACATACTCCCTCCCCAGCTCAGTGTGAAGGAAGCTCTGTCTGGATGGCCCTGGCAAAGAACATAGAGAGCTTCCTCTTCTCTAGCTCTCAGCCAATGACTGTGCTATTTCCCCAGGAGAGGCAGGCTGTCAGCATTTTTCATTCATCCCCTTCCTCATGCCCCAAGATTCAGGGTCTTCCTATACCCACCTGTCTACTCCTGTAGGTTGGAAGTTCCACCCTAGGTGTGGGAGACTGAGAATACTGAAATTACCCTCAACTGCTTGTATAGCAGAGGTTTCACACAAGAAAACGTTAGGGGAGAAGAGCAGAGGCTGTCATCCCTTACTCCACCCAGCTCCACGCTATTAAGGAAAGGTGTCACTCAACAAAAGCTGGTGACTGTCTACATCTCCAGCTTCGGAACTGTGATGCAGTCAGCCCCGGGAAGAGGCAGGCTGTAAGAACAGAGAGCTCTGAAGCTCTCCCCAAGGGAACTGACTATATTTGTTAAGCAATTAACTGGAAACTGGTAGCTCCATGAGAAAAGCTGAACTGTTGGCCAGTTAATGTACCAGAAAGAATCAGGGAAAGAGACAGCTAAGAAGAACCCTCTGTGGTCAGAACAAATTTTAAAGATGTACCTCAGAAAAAACAATCCCTGAAAAGAGGTCTTAATTTAATCGGATGGTAATGAGCACAGTTTGTGCCCCAGGGCATTGTCAAAAACAATAGAGCAATCAGCCAGCAATTAGTGGAGGCTAACTGTTGGTGTGATACCAGGAAAGGCCTACAGTTTAACTGAGTGATCTAGGCTGAGAGGCAGCCAAAGACTGCCTTGCTAAAGCCATTGTTATGCTTGGGGGACTGTCACATGCCCAAGATTATACTTTCTAGGGGAGTGAGATGAGAAAAAAATGAATTAAAAACAAAGAAAACAAATCATAATGACTGAACAGTTTCCAAATTTGAGGAAAAATCTAATCTATACTTCTAAGACTCTACACCAATTCTAAGAGAGATAAAAATAATAAATTCACACTCAGATATATCATAGTAAAACTGATAAAAGAAAAAGATTTTTAAGAACACCTTAAAAACATCAAGTTCTTGTAATAATCATAGACAAGGGAACTCCAATAAAATTAACTGTCAAAACAGCAAAGCCTTGCAGATCGTGTGCTGATTTATTCAAAGTGCTGCAAACAAAATGTCAATCAAAACTCACGGTCAAACAAAATTATCTTTCAAAAATTAATATAAAATAAAGACATTCACAGATACACAAAAACAGACATGTCATAGACATCAGACCACACTTAAAAGAAATACTATAAGAAGTTCTCCAGGCAAAAGGAAATTACCAAGACAGTAATTCAAACCTATGCCTACAATTGAGACACTGGTAAAGCTAATTAAAAAAAAAAATTTAACTGTCAGTAAAAATGTGTTTGTTCTCCCAGCAAGTCTCATCTGATTGAAAAACCAATTGCATAAAACAATATGTATATACTTTCATGGTGGGACCTATAATGTTTAGATAACCTCGTTGAAATGAAGTAATTCCTGGAAAGCACACGTTATTGAAATTGACTCTAGAAGTAATAGAGAATGAGTAGACCTATAACAAGAAAAGAGACTGAATTAGCAAAGTTAAAAATGTTCATTAAATAATGCTCATGCCCACGGGGCTTCAACATTGGATTCTCAAAAAGCTGAAGCCAGAGTCACAGTATGACCCATCAGTCCCACTTCTGTCATAGGTTTCTAGCCAGGGCAAATGAAAGTATACCTTCACGAAAAGTCTGTGCACGAGTGTTCACAGAAGCATTATATAGGCAAAAAGTGGATTCAGCCTCGGAGTCCAGTACGTGGTGAACGGAAAATCATTGTTTGCAGTATTCCCTTATCATTTTTATTCCTGTAGAATTGATATTGATTGTGCTGTGTTCATATCTGATTTTACTGATTTGAGCCTCTCCATTTCTCCTGGTCAGTCAGGCACAACTCAATGACTATGCTAAAAAAAAACCAAAAACATTGAATTGCACACTTTAAAAGGGTGAGTTTTATGAAGTGAAGGTTATATCTCAATAAAGGGTTATGAAAGAAAACAACAAAAGGAAATATACAAAATGTTCCATTCTGATAAAACTAAAATACAGGCAATGGTGTACTATAGGTGATAAAAGTGGAAAAGGGAGCAAGGCCATGTATACCAGGCATCAGGATAATGGCAATTTTCAAGAAGGAGGGGAAGCTAGGTGATCAGGGGAGGGCCGAGAGAAAACTTCTGCAGACCCTTTTCTGAGTACCCATTTGTCTAAGGCATCCCGATGGCCCTTCAGAGTGCACTGCTGCAATTCGAATGAGAAATAACTTAGGCTGTGAAAGCAGCAAGATCACATAATTGCTGAGACCCCCAAGAGAATCATCCATTTGTTGAATTTTTTCACATTATGTAAGTCTCTTGTTTGTTTATTTTTAAGTCAGATCTTGCAGAGGGCATTCTGTTAGATAGTCTCTTTACCTCCTCCACTGCCCACCCCACTGCCCCTGCTCCAACTCATTTACCCTGCTGTGTGTCCTGACAGATTTTTCTTTATGGTGTGCCTTCCCCAGCCCCCTTGGCACAGGAGTGGGGGTTCTACCCATTTGAAGTATCTGTAAGAGATCAGAGTGTGGGAACAAAGAGGACTCAGATTAATTATTCCTTTGTTCCTTTTCTCCCTTAAAGTTTGTAGAAGTTGTATTCTGTCCACAGCTTCTGTCAGGCAACCCTTTTTTCATGCTCTCAACAAAATTCTAGTAACAGTTTCTTGTACCCACCCGTGGGACCTACATGTGATACTGTCTTCCTGATGTTGTGAATGACTGACTCAGTGTTGCCTATCGGTTCCCTCAGTCCCTTCGAACACTTCTTAGTCTCTTTATTAAAAACTTAAAAAAAAAATCTCAGCTAAATATGTCATCTGGCCTCTGCTTGGTCCTTAATTACGAGGTTAATCAGAACTTCCAAAACTTCCATTCTAAACTTTATTAAATTTTTATAGCTATTTCTACAAATCAATCAATGCAGAAGGTTGAGAAATTATCTATGTATCCATGTAGTAAAATCACGTGATAAATAATTCACATTCCCCAAAGTAGTGTATTTTTTTCTTATTAATCATATAGTTCTATAAATCTCTGCAATCCTTCTGTTTTGAGAAAGTTTTATACTTAAAAGATAGTCATTATTAAGTAAGGATGCATGTATGATTATTTAATTTTTTTGATAACCTATTTCATCAGTAATTTTAGAGAACATATTTCAATGTTTTATAGTTTTCAGTACATTCTTTTTGTGTAAGAAAGGAAAAATGCTAAGTATTTATATCACGTGCATTGAATTTTCTCAAATCTGACCTTTGCTTAACTACATTTCTTATGACACCCTTGCCACAATATCTGAAGCATGACCAAGGCCTCTGACAGTTCTGGGTCCTGAATGAGCCTCTGGATAATGCTAATTAAAGTTTAAATAAAATTACTAGTCAGTCACAGATTTTACAACCTCTAGTATTCTTGAACGTTGTTATATGTGAGATAGTAGAAACACATTGCAGTGTAATAGTACAATATACTATGAGCAGTTAAAATGGTAACTCAAGAAACTGTGTGTTGTACTTAGATGTAGAATCCAAATGGTCACCAAAAAAATTATTTGTTGTCATGGAAACTACAATATAAAATGGAAATGTATGTATTATGGAAAATCTCTTAGACTCCCAGGGAGATGGTTACAAACCCCCATGGACTCAAGGATCACAAGAGCAGAAGCAGGCACAGAAAGAAAAATATGAGCACAAATACCCAGGTTTATGAATTTTGTATTGTTATTACAATACTGTATTATTAGACTATATTCAGTATGTCCATACTAGGTATAATAATACTGATACTGTATTATTACTTCAATGTGATTATAATCGCAGTGAAATAATAGACTCTGTATTCAAAGTACGTAATCTAATTTCAAAAAATTTTAAGGGACAATTAAACAGATTGAGACCTAGTTATAAGATGGATGGGAGAGCTGCTTTTTCTGGAGTTCAGCATAAACTATCTTGGCAGCCAAACAAATAAAAGTTCAGGACTATTATTCTAATAATTCTGGAAACTCATCTACTTTTTGGTAATCCATTCAGTTAACTAGTCCTGGAGATGTTAGGAAAGAGTTAACTAAGAAATAACTTACTGGCAGTGGCATCTAACATATTAGATAATTGTGTTTTAAAATAACAGTTATTCTGATACCTTAAACACTCCACTTATCTGCAGCCATAGAGCTCTTACGGATCTAAATAGAATATGGACCTATCATATTAATGAAATAAACGTTTTTCTTGTGAATGTTTCTAAATCTTTACCAAAATGAATGTGTTGAAGCTTAGGTCAAAAGTCCTATAATTTTATTCTCTGCAGTGGAATGGATAAATGAGGCAAAAGGCTGCTTGCTTAGTGAAGTCTCAAAGAACGTATTTATACTGCCCTGAAAGCTGTGTCAAATTAATCTGATCAATTTGAATTTAATTAATTACCTCAATTATATGTCTTCCAGAAGAGACTTTATATTTATTTGTAAGTCATTTAATAGTCATCACGACTTTTTTTTTTTAAAGTTCTAAAAGCATATCTCTATTAGTATCTGATAATTAAATCTAAGTTTTTAAATATTTACTTCGGTCTTAAGGAAAATAATATCAGAATGTTGACTCTAATTGAATTTAAAATGACAGTTAATACTATAATATGATCTTTTGTTTCAGTAAGTTCTACCATTGACTTTTAGTTTATTCTTACTAACTTCTTCCAATGGCACGTTCATGAGCATAGCCTGAAATACATTTATGAATTTTAGCAATATTTCTGACATTGTCACATATTCAATGAATGACATACTAGATATATTAGAAACATTTAGGAAACATAGATCAATCTTGTATTTAGAAAGTTATAGATTTCATTATATATGGTTATTATGTTGAACCTGTTGCAAAAATGTTTTTGAATTAGGTGTCCTAGATGATTTTTAAGTTTTGTTAAGTTTATCTCATTTATTGAATTATCTTCAGTGTTCTTAATAATGCCTCTTATAGAAGAGGTGCTTGAAAATAGTTTTTGAATGAATGAATGCAAAATATTTTCCAGGCTTGCTATATACTCATATTAAAAGTGCATATAATTTTTTTTATTTATTCAGATAAAACTGAAAAAATATAGAATACCTTAATAATAGATGGCATTTCACTTTTATCTATTTCATATCTCTCAGAAATCCAGGGACAAAACTCAAACAAATATAAGTGTTCACCCCTAGACAAATTTGCCTTCCATTTTTTTTTATGTTTGGAGAAGTCATCTGAACAGAAATCTTTTAAAATTTAGTATTTTTGATCTAATATATTGCAAGTCCTGTTGATAACCACATTTATTACAAAATTACCTTGATTATTGCATGGCTAGCAGTTAGGTGTTTTAATTAGAATACTTAAAATACTCCAGAAAAAAAGAAAAACTGCCTCATTCAGTCATAGAGTTTTTGTCTTCTGCTATTTCTATTTTTAGAAAACTTAAGAGTAATGAGATGTATGAATTAAACTGATTCTACAGTTTATATCTTTGTATTGCTGAGGATCAGAATTGGGTTGATTCTGATTGGGGGACAACTCAATCATCATAGAGTAGAAAGAAACTTGACAAAAGAAAGGAAATAACCACTAATGGTGAGGTTCTTTAGCTTTACACCAAATAACTGCTCAGTCCTGTTCTCAGTTTTATTGTGATTGATCAACCACATATTATGATTTGAATTCAAGGAATGAGGAAATGAACACCTTAGTAGAAGAGATATTCATGAAGAAGCTAAGGGAAAAATGTAGTGTGGATCATAAACCGTTTCAGTATGTTTCAGCAGAATAATCTGTGTCCATTATAGCTGTCTAACTTGCTTCTTTGGTGGTGCCAAATGCTTAACTTGTTCCTCCTTTAGCTTTTTCCTCCCTACCATCTGTCTTCATTTTAGAATTTTGCCCAGGATTAAACTAATATATGAATAACATTTCTTTGGAAAATTAAGAAAATACATGATTTTTAAAATCAAGTAATGATTAAAATTATTAAAAGTCCAATTATTCAAGTTACTTTTTATCAGCTATTATTAGGTCTCATTGGAATATGCATAGAGTGGGTGAAGGAAGTGTTTGATTAAGCATTTTGGGAATTACCAGCCCAGAGAATAAGATGTTAAAATATATACTTTCAATTCTTGTTTGCCAGTTACTGTTTGTGGCCTGCAAATAGATTCTGTGATAAAATTTTTTCTTGACAAAGACCAAATGACAATAAGAATTATAAATGAGTGAAGTTTTCATAAAACTAAATTTATTCAACTTAAATGAATATTTTATTTTGAGATTATTCCCTTCCATTATTTTTAATATTATAAAGTTTTTCTCGTATGAAAATACTGTGCTAATTTTGTATGCTTTTATAGCTGTGATGGCAAAAACCTTTAGGTTAACTCTATATGTGCTACTGATATATGGGAGTGTGTGCAAAATTTTACTTGCCTTTGAAATCCACACTTTCAAGATTATCATTGTTATTGATGAGTGTATTATTTTTAGCTATTGAGGTTTGTTTACTCATTTGTTTTTTAGTCCACAATTATAAAAGACTTGGCATCTATAAACATAGTCTAGACATTGAGAATACAAGGTGATTAGGCAGAAAAGAGCCTTGTATTTATGGCAAATATTTACATCTTTGTCATCTTAATGATTCCTAATTTAAGATTTAATCTTAAAACAAATATTCTTGAAGGGCTTGTCCTAGTCAAGAGACAGCATTAGTTCCTGGAGAATCACTAGTGAACAGATCCTACTGTTCCTCCTCTTCTTGGAGTTCAGATTCTAGCAGGGAGGGAGAGAAAATACACAAACATATGAAATGGAGAGAACTGATACGAAGAAGACAAACAAGATAGAGTAAGTATGGGAATCTCTCATTAGCTAACATTTGAACAGAAACTAGAATACTATGTCCAGTGAAAATGTTCACAAAGAACATTTCACGAAAGGCATGTGAGAGATTTTGTCACTAGCACCCACTTATAAAGGTTATGCTTAAAGAACTTATTTAGGCAGAATGAAAGGGTCACAAATGAAAATCTTGATTTGCAAAGCAGAATGAAAAGCAAAGACATGTGAACATGTCTGAAACCATAATAAGAATGTCCTGTGGAATTTAAAAAAGAAAAACAACAAAAAAAATCCCCAACGATACCATATAAATTATGAAGAGGTTATCTATGGTAAGGCTTTTAAAGTCCTTGTATTATCAATGGAGGTCGATATGTTCATGGATTTGAATGTTTGCTATGTTAACTGTAGATGTTTATTATTTCTAGGATAACATTAAATGAAAATGGAGTTCATAGCTTTCTAGATATTATAGGAAAAAAAGAATGAGAAAAATAAAATGCTCAATCCAGAGGAAGCTATGAAATGAGAGTAAATGGGAAAACACACAGTAACTGAGATAGAGGAAAGCATAAAATAAGATGGTAAAAATAAGCCACCAGTTAAGACAATAAATATACTAATCAAACTAAGTGTTCCGATAGAATACAACTTTTTCTCTTTATAGTCAAATTCAGCTATATGCTCTTTACAAAAGAGAACTTTTAAATCATAAAAAAATAGACATTAAGAGTAAAAATACAGACATTACGAGTAAAAAATTAAAAAGAGGAAAATAACCAAAAGAAAACTTGTATAATTTTTTAACATCAGACAAAATAGTCTATAATAAAAGAAAGCATTATTAAAGGCAGTCAGCATGATGATCAAAATTCAATTCATCCAGCCTACATAAGAATTATTTACTTTCATATACCTTATAAAGTGATTTTAAAAACAATATAAATGTTTGTAAAGCCACAAAAATAAATAGAATATGTACACCTGTATTTGGACATTTTACTTAACTGCCACAATAGTTGATAGATCAAACAGGCCAGACATCAGTAAGAATATTGGAGATTTCAACAGCACAATCAATAAACTGGATATAATGAGCATATGAAAGGCTTTGTACCCAGTAGTACAGATTCAACAATTTTAGTCAAACTTACATGGACATTTATGAAAATTGACATTCTGTGATATATAGCAAATCGCAACCAGTTTTACAAGATAAGTATCGTACAGACAGCATGTCTGACAATAGCTCTGTGAAGTAGGAAATCTAGCAATAAACAGGATAATCAGGAAACCTCTGTGAGTTTAGGAATTTAACAACATTGTTCTGAATAATTGGTAGATCAGAGAAAATCGAAATGGATATTAGAAAGTAAGGGTGGTTTTAAAAGTTATTACATAGTCAAAACTTGTATAACATAAATGAAGTGTAATTCAGTCGAAAATATATAGCCTTAAATTTTATATTCGGATAAAAAGGCTAAAATTAAAGCTAAGCATCCAACTTGAAAAGTTAAACAAAAGCTATGGAATAAACCCAAAGCAAGTAGAAGGTGAGCCTTAACGAGGAGGTATTATCTCTGAAGCCAGACTGACTACATATGAATCTCTGTTTTCTCTCGTACTGGTTTTTGATCTGAAGGTAACAAGCTGTCCATTTTCCTCATTTATAATGTATGGGGGATAGTAATGGCACCTGTCCTGCAGAGTTTGGTGAAAATTGAATGAGTAAATATATAAAAAATACAGGGTGCCAGGATATCACTCAGGTCTCTGTGGTCAGCTTTTCTTATTAGAAGAGCAGGTATTCATTAAGAAGAGATAAAATACATATTAAACAAAGTCAAAGCTACTTCTTTTAAGAGAGTAATAAAATTGATATACTCTTTCCAGACTGATTAGGGAGAAAGCCGAATTGACAATGTTCATAAAGAACAAATAGGATGTGAGGAAGGAGTGGCAACACACAGCTCTTGACAACTTTGAAGGGCGTTGGACAGCATATCTGGAGAAAGTGTACTGAAGCCAAGTAGGGTTTTGAAATTGTCTTTATTTTTTGAATGGGCTAAGTTAAGGCAAGTTTATCTGCAGGTGGCAAAGATCCAGCCGAACGAGAATGTGCTGAATCCCCTGAGAGGTCGAGGGAAACAGCAATTCACAGGAGAGGGGACAGAGGCCAGGAAAAATAAATCATTTATGAATGAGTCCAAGTTTAAATAGCATTCGGTGAGACTGTTTCTTTTTTTTTTTTTTTAAAGAAAACACCACTTTTGTCAGAGAAAGAGGTGTTAATTTGGGAGCAACTGATTATTGGAAGCCAAATCTGTGCCAGGCGCCCTGCAAGGAGAAACACATTGATTAACAAGGTGGGCCTGATGGTATAAGTTCAATTATTTGTTTAGAGTTTTGAAAGAAGGGAAAGAAAAACCTCAGTCAGGAATTAGAGCCAGAAACGAATGAAAATGAAATCATACTCATTGAACCCGGCCACCCCAAGACCTTTATAATTTCCCTTCTGCCTGAAATACTCAAATATCATGCCAACATCTATCTGCCTGGCCTGTCTGCCTTCCTCAGATGCCATTTTCTCAGCAAAAGCCATTCCTAGCCACACTATCTCTAAAGAGAAACCTTTTCATCTTCTATGCTGTGACCCTTTCTCATTTTTCTCCAGCAATGCTTGTCCCTTCATTGCATAATTCCCCAAAACATTGCAGTATTTTTATTTATTACTTGTTGCTGTCTCCCACTGGAACGTGTACTGCTTGATGGCAGGGACTTTATTCTGTGCACTGTTGTATTCCCGTGTACCTGACACCCACATGCTCCTCCATAAATGCTAAGAAAGAAAACTTTGTTTTTGCCATTAACCTAGAAATTAATTTTTTTTTCCTCTTTCACTCACCAGTCACACTGAACACTAATTGTGTCAGTTCTACTTCTAAAATATATGTTGATGTTTTCTAGTTTTCTATATCTCCATTGCTGTTACCCGACTCCAGTACATTTCCATCCGTTGCCTGTTGTTTTAGGAATACCCCTCTAAGGTCTATTGCTTCTACCCTATTTCTCTGATTCCACTTAACCTCTTCAAATAGGTCTTTCTACCAGAATGTGAAACATCCTTTTAAAATGGAAATCAAATGTCATTACTTCCTATGGCCAGGTATATTTTTCCCCTTCTAAAATAAAATCCAATTTTACTTAGAAAATTCAGGGTTCTTTTTAAACCAAATTCTCTATCAAGAACTTTTTGTGTACCATGGACCCTAACAACCTCGCATATGTAGTTTTCAAAGATTTTTGCTCTTGTTCTCTCTTCATTCTAGCCATATTGGTCTTCTGATATTCAAACTCATCTTAGAACCCTTTGTTTTGATGTATTTTTCTAGAATACTCTCATACTTCTAGTGGAAGGCTCTACATTATAATTCATATCCCTTAAATGTCACTCAGAGATATTTTTCCCTCACTATCCCACCCTCTATACCCACAATTATTTTTCTCTCACAGCTTCCTCTTGCCTTCCATTACAGCACTTATGTGGAACTGTGGCTATCATGGTCTTTATTATTTACATGGGCTTTTGTTTGTCTTTTTCTATAAAATCCATATTTTGTTAGGACAGGGGCATAATTGTCACTCAGCATTGTATTTATAGCACTAGAATTGTGTTGAATATATACTTGTCAAAAACTGTGAAGGATTAGAGATTTTGCCATGCTTGAAAGCTTATAAGTCAACCTTCTTCCATGTCAAAGATGCTGGAGGCAGACATGAGATTACTGGGTCAGAGATAAAAGACTGTCACTCTGTAGAGTAGGAAGCCTATGCATCAAGTCTGCATCTGGTCCTCCTACTCCCCACCCCCAAGTCCCATGGAAGCGATATGGAGGAGCCTAGGTGAATTGTGCACACACAGTGGGGCTATGTCACAGCTGAGGAACTCCGATTTTAGGGAACCACCATTCTTTAATGGTATCGGAGCAAACCTGCTCCACCCTTTCCCAGAGGGAGACATTTGCTCTATTATCCTGGACAGCAAACAAATCTATTCTCTTCTCCCGAATGAGATATTCTCTCTTTATACTAACATTATTTGCTTTATAAGCACCTGTAAAAAGATAATCTAGAACAAAAACTGACAGTGTCTCTGTTCAGAAGACATGCAGAAATATGACACCCATGGGTAACTGTTTTTAACAATAACAAAAGCTCAATAATATTTCCATCTGACGAAAAGTCAGCCTAATTATGTAACAGTTTAGGGGAGGGGTGGTAGTGCAAGTTTAGATAAGCATCAAAAAGATGGGAAGGGGAATTTCAGGCAAATTGGGAGGATTTTGTGGATAGTGTCCCTGGAAAGAGTAACTACATATATGAAGTCCCCAAGGTGATATTCTATAGGACAACAGGAAGATGCCAGTGAACAGTTTAGGCACGTGTGCCTTACGAAAATTGTTCTGTTTCCGGTCCATTTATCAGACTCCTTTTTCCCGCTGATATTACATTGCTCGCTAATGCACTTCTGTGTCCATGCTACTTCCTACCTGTCTGGTCATTTTATTCTATCAGGGGTGATTTCCAAAGTACATTGAATTCTCAGTGTCTGATTTCCCATGTTTCAACATTCGATGATGTTTTTATATTGCCATATTTATTTTGCTCCCTATTTCCAGTGCTCATGGCCTGTGCAGAAACTAGATGCTAATGAGTTTTGGCTTTCCTGCTATTTGGGTTCTGCTTATACCTGTCCAGTTGCCAAGAAAGCTGTTTTTCTTTGAAACTCTGGAAACACAGGTTATATATATATCACACAGGCCTGTAAAAGAACAGGAATGCTCCTCAATCTAAGCACAGCTTCATTGTGTCTGTACTACATTTTACATCATTCCACCAGAAGCTGTCCTTGCCCGGTGGAGAACGGATTTTTGTATTTAAGCCATCACACTTGGTGACGTATGCTCTTGTTTCATTCACCAAGGAGCATTTTTCCGTGTGTGTGCCTCCCTGACAGAAGCTCAATTTCACACATGGATTCTATTATCAATAAGCTATTGTTCCTATCCAAGCAGGCCTCAGAATTATTGAGGTAGGTTTGAAAAATTAACTGTAATAGGGTTAAATGTTTTTATGTTATAGTTATTGGCCTATAGGTGAGTAGCAATGAGTGGGGACAGGCATGGGAATGGTGGCCCTCCTAAACATTTTGTTTGAATATTGTACAATGAAAAAAGAAAAGACTCACTGGGTGGAGAGTTGGGGTCAGCAAGAGGAGAAAAAACATTACAGGCGAAGGACCTGTGGTGAATTAAGGAGATATCTGAGAACACAGATTCTGTGTTATGCCATTAATGAGCTCTGTGACCTCACTATCTCAATTTCCTTGTTTGTACTGTGAGGCTCTTGAGATAGGTGATCTCTAAAATCCAATTACGGCTGTATCACTCTTATCAAGTCTAGATATTGTTTGTGTTCTGAAATGGCCATGCCCTCATTTGTTTATTATTATGACAGGGTAATTCTTCATAAGACTCTGGCTTACTGCGAAGATTCCTTTTTTAATGGGTAGGTCATAATCAGTAGGAGTGAATCTCTGAGTAGAAAAATATTTCACTGCATAGGAACATTTAATACATACTATTTTAATTTCCGTCATCTCTGAGATAATGCCCATGGAAAAAGCATATCATTAAAAAGGAAGATTTAACTTGTGGGTAAGATGAAACTGTCAGAGGCAAACTGCCCAGTCAACATTTGTTCAGAACCTTTTTCTTACTCTGAATGTTCAATAAGAAAAATGTGTTTGTTCTCTAGCTATTAGTATGTGTACAGAAGAGTTTAATTATCTAAATTGCTGATATCGCAAGAGCATGTGAATTGCTCAGAATGGTTAGAAATGAAAATTTCTTTAGTCAGCTTATATCATTTTGATAGTTTTTCAGCAAACACCATTGCCATTTTATTACTAATGTAATGTAATCAGTAAGGAAATTATAATTCAGAACACACAGCCAATCTTTTGGCTTACTCACATTATTAGCAGGACAATATTAAAGAGAAGAAGATGTGCTTTATAGTTTATCTCTTGTCCTTATGTGTTTACTTCTCTTCTTGTATCATCTTCAGAAAACTTCTCATCCAAGCAAGACCCTTTATATCTAAAGAGAAATAAGAGGTTTTAAAATGTTTACTTATGATAAGACTTAAATAATTTTAATAAACTCCTCTTGAGCTTTTGTTCTTTCTAAGCTGTGATTTTTGGTTTTCTGATCAAGTTGCCTGAACATTTTGATAGCAGCTTCTCAATCCTAAGGCACTTTGCTTTTCTGAAACACAATATTTAGCATCTCGTATTATGTGTAGATAATAGTAATCTCATAATATTCCCATAACTGTATTATTCCAGTTTTCAGGAACAGGAAAGGTAGTTGAGCATGAAAATTAATGTCTGGATTAAGAGGATTAAGTTTTCAGCCTCCTGTGAATGTTGCCATGAATTTATCAGATACTAGAACACTAGACTACCCTTTTTTTCATCAGCAAGGTAATAAAAGCCAGTGGTTTCTGGGGAAGGAGCAATTTCATTTACTTCATTTTTCCTGCTGCTTCTCTGCACATTCTCTGATGAAGCCAAAGAAGTGAGGGAGGGGGCCACCTGGTTATCCAGAGGACAAGTATCTAAGTTAGAAGAAGCACAAAGTGCAGATGTCTCGAGTCAGGACTCTACCTGGTAAGACTGAAGAACTGCAAGAGGCCAGCCCCCTGGAGCCCAGGAATGGCAGGAAGATGCTGGAATAGAGCGTAGTGACAGAAGGTCACGCTGGGTTCCGCAGGCTGTCCAGGAGATTTGGCCTTGCCATTTATCTCCGTGCTCTGACTCTAAATTCCAGCACACTGTTTACATTAGAAAAACCCTCTATCCAACACCCACTGCATGACTCTAAATGAGGAATTCCTTCAAGGCTTCTGAAACAAGACTCAAGGTGCAGTCCTTTTACTTCTTCGCATGGATGGCAACTGCTCAAATTGGCTACACCTCATTAGGTAATTAATCCAAGTCTAAATCTCCTTTCCTGATCTTAGCAGAGAAAAGGAACATTCTTACTTTTACCTCACATAATAGATCACATTTTCAAGCTTTTGGCCTTATATAGTTTGCTTTATGTTATATTTATATCCTAGAAATTACTCTTTCCGATTTGTTCCAAAGTGTAAAGAATGAACTAGTAAGTAAATGTTCTACCCGAAGAGCCTCCTAATTCCTCTCTTTGCATATGATGAAAATAAATTATTATTACTTGAAGAAATCAAATTTGAAATGTATTATCTTGAATGTAACTTATACTTTACTGAAAAAATTGATTCCGTAAACCTTATTTATTATGCACGATTACTTTGTACAAGTATAAGCATAAAAGATTCAATAGGGGGAGTATCAGTGATAGTTGAGCTGGTGAATAATTTTTCTTTTTATGTTATATGTTTGATATATATTTTCTTAAGACATCTGTTTTAGTTTACAAACTTGGTAACTGCTCTTAGTTTAAATCTGTCCTTTAGTAACTACTCTGTTATTGACTGAGATGATTTCAATTACTAGTCCATTCTAAATTATAGCCCTCAGAATTTTAATGGAAATGGAAATAAAAATATTCTAAACTGGGATGTCAAATTGATAATAAAAACAATCAAAGACATAAACTTCAAGATTTATCAAGTAAAAAAACTTAAGCGAGCTATTATAATACTGCTATTTACACTTCCCAGCATTATTTATATGTTGAACAAGCCTATATTAAAAATATAAACCTGTGTTCCAAAGTAATACTTTTTCTAGAAATAAATGAGAAATTCAAAGTAATGTTCCATTCACTGACAGACAAAAGAGAGTATAATGCTATGACTATTATTCTAGATCTTACCCTGTACTCATTCAAACTTCTGTGTTTGCAAAATACTTTTCCAGAATTTGAACATTACCTTCTTTGCTAACATATATTCTAACAGAGACAATTTCTTTAGTTTATAGTAACAGGATAATGTTACCCTGATGTTGTTATTCAATAGAATATTACTTAGTAGAAAAGGTCCATAATAATGAGATTTTCTAAATTATAGTTAGAAGCCTCTTTTATCCTATTTTCTTTAAAAACTTATATATGCTTTTTCTCTACCCATTGATTTTCATTTTCTCCATGAAGGCAAGAAGGAAGTCAGGATTATTTTGTTTCACCTCTATTAGCTGTCATGCTGGCTTCTTTTACAACCAGAGCAATTTTGGTGACTATGCCTTACTAAAATTAGGCGAGCAAATAAGCATCTGTACAATTCTAAGATTCTCCATGAAACATTTAAGTAAAAAAAACCTTAGTATGTTCAGTATGTTCAGAAAGCATCTATAGGAAATATCACTAAGCTCAGTAGCTCAATAAGTAAAACGTATATATATACATATATATATGTATGTATGTATATGGATATGTGTGTGTGTGTGTGTGTGTGTGTATAAAATCAGAAGGAATATACACTACTACTTCTTCTAAAAACCAAGCAATAATTTTAGTGGTTCAAACTCTTATCATATACTTTTCAAGATCTTTGCTTCTATTCAGCATGTATTTAAGCATTGTTACATGTGCCGAGCCATTTAGGCAAGAGTCAAAGTCTTTGCCCTAATTGAACATATTGGAGGAGTGAGACAATAATCAAATGGAAAATAAAAACAAATAAACAAACAAAAACCTCTGATCATAAAAAGTACAATAATAATAAAAGAAGGTAAGGGTATTGTGAATTTGTATTTTTATTAATTTGTTTATTTTCCCATTCTTGTATGTAATTATTGCTACATTTATGCTAGGCAAAACGCAGGGAATATATGGGATCTACTCCCTCTTTGATTTTATTTTCAAATTTTTCTTTGTTACTTGTTTGTGTTTTTCTTTTATATGAATTTTAGTATCAGTTTTGTGAAATATGAAATAAATACTCGGAAGTCCGATTGGAATTGCATTGAATTTATAGTTTACCTTGAGGAAAATTATTTTTTTAAATTATGTTTTTCCATCTATGAGCTTGACATATCTCCCTATTTATTCAGATCCTTTAATGTTTACATTTTATATTTTAGAAATCTTATACAACAGAGGTCTCATATATGTTCAGTTAAGTTAATTAACTGCTACCTGAAATTATTCTACATTTTATTATTGCCGACATGCCCAAACTATTTCAGGTTATTTTTTCAGAGAAGATCTCATTTCTGGAAAAGTATACCATACTTGTTCTGGTTTAACTCAGGTGGGGTTTTCTATCTAATTGAGCACATGTCCCATTGTGATGGTTGATACTTCAGGTAATAAATTGAGCAGAACAAATGAGAGTAGATAGAATGTTTGTAGCCCTCATTGTATCTCAGATGTTGAGTTATGGTTATTCAGAATTTTCCAATGTTTCTTGTGTAAGTTTTAATAATTTATGGTTTCAAGTTCTATGTCCACTTCATTTAGATTGTCAGATTTATAGGCAGAAATATTATCTCCCTATTATCCTTTTGATCACTACAGAATCTTGAGGAAGGGCCCCCTTTTTTTTACCCGATTTTGCTAGCAATTTTCCTTTACTTCCTTTTTAAATTGGTCAGTCAGGCAAAAGTTTTGTAAACTTTATTGATCTCTTTAACATTACCACTCTGGTTTTATTTTTTCCTCTATAGATTGTCTACTTTCTATTTCATTGATTTCTGCTCTTATTTGCAATACTTTCTTTTTTCTCAGTTTGGATATAATTTTCTTTTAAAAAATATTTTTATGTGGAAGCATAGGTTACTGATTTTAGACTTCTTGTTTTCTAATACAAATATTTAAAGCTGTAACTGTCCCTCTAGAAATGTTTTAGCTGCACCACACACATTTTGATATACTGGAATTTGATTGTAATACAATGCAAAGATTTTCTATTTACATATTTCTATCTCCCTTGATATTTATACATGTATTTTTTGTTTCTAAATATGTGGAAATAAAAAATATTTTTATGGATTATTAATATTATAATACCCAGTGGCTAGCCCATTTGACTGAACCTGACAATTATTCTCTGCCTTCCACCCAAGCAAGGCTCTGGCAGGAACTTGCACTATATTCACACTGTGATTTCTTTTTTCTTTCTGGCTTGAGATAGAGATGAGGATACTAATCGTCTATTCAGGATGACATGGGTAATAGAAAATGAGCACACTAGGAAAATTCTCCTCACTCTTGACCTGCTAACCAGAATTTCTTTAGAATAACTGCAAGTAAAGTGCACATAAATAGGGAGATAGATCAAGTTCATATTGTTTATGCTAGTTGCTTGGATTCTCCAACGTTCCTATAACTTTTGAGGCACCTCGGTGTTGAGATCTAGAGAGATCAGCAGTAGCCTTTCTTATTTCATTATCTCATTTTGCACATAGATTTTAAACAATGGAGAGGAATATTTAAATTCTTAGTTCTCACTCGAAGATATTCAGGACAATTTATATTCTCCTTATTGAATTGCAAAGAAATAGATTAAGTAATATCTTATTTGTATTTAAATTTGTAATAATAAAAAGATATGGGATGAAGTAACTTCATCTCATATTTTTTTCATTCAAGCTTCCACAAATGCTGTTCAGTTTCAAATAAACAGCAGTAAACCTTTGGGAAGTACCGAGCCACATATATAGCTATTTAACCTTGGATAAAATGAAAATTTAAATGAAAATGCTAGATTTTTAAAGTATTGCTAATTATGTTCCACTTCATATTAAATTTCCTTATGAAATTAATAGAGCTTCTGGAGGATATGACTTTCAGATTATTTCCTTGGACCTTGAACTAAGCTGAATGGTAAATAATTGAAAATTACTGAGTATGACTATTCAAACGAGGCTTTTGGATGTTTTCATTTAGGTTTTCTATGAAACCAAACCAAACGAATTATAAAAGAATATGCCAGAGTTAAGGGGAAGGTGATGGAAGCAGCTCCACAATGCCTCCTTAGATTTGCACGTGACATTCAAAGCAGCTACAAAAACAATCACATCTTCTGCATTCCCTTTCTTGCATTATGCCAGCCATTGCTGGAAGTGTTCCTTCACCATGGTAACTGTTACCATGGCGACTACCAGCATCATCATTGATGGAGCCTCCATCTGCCAAATATCATTCCTTCAGTCTGAGCCTTCACAGTAGCTCACTTGTGAGGGAGGAAAATTTGCCTGGTGACCATTGTAAACTCTCTTGGGGAACACAAAGTAAAATAAGACTAGGTGATGCTAGTACCTAAACTCTAGATTCATGTTTCATTATTTTGCATTTGTTTTCTTTATTAGGGTTTTTTGTTTTTGTTTTGCAAATACATATGTCCAAGCTCCTTACAAGATCTAGTAATGTTCTGTTTCCTGGTTTTCACTGAGGATTTCCTTTATTTTTAAACAATTCATATATTGTTCTGGATTACCTCAGATGTGTGAATGAAGAATAATGGCCTTGGTTACATTTAATAACCTCTCAAACAGTGCTTCTTAAACTATCTCTGGTGAAGTACCAGTTTTCCCTACTTATTACAAACCAAAATTTTTGTAACATACAGTGGAAAATATAATTATAAAATTTTTAAAAAGGCATGAAAAATACAAACCTCATTTTTTATTATTACATTCAATAGATATACAATTATTCTGACAAATTGCTCTTAAGTTTCTGAACACTTAATTAATATATTATCTCCCTGTAGACTGTTAATCAGCATTTCAGGAATGAAACCTGGTCTCCTGGCCTCACATTGAGTAGCCCTGTTCTAAAGTGTGAGTTTGCCCATCCATCAAATGGATAAAATATCACCTGTTTCTCATTTTCAGAGGATTCAAACAGACACTAAATTAGAATGTGAAACCTTTAAGATTAAAGTAAGTATTTATCTTTGTGTTTCTTCAGTGATTAGCACAATGCCATGTATAGGGAGTGAGACTAACACCATTTTTGAAATTTGAATTAAAAAATATTTAGAGTTTATAGTGGTACTTTTTGTATATCTGTGTAAAAAAAATTCAGTGGATTTTACCAGATTGTCAGATATCACACCGGAATTTTGCCATTAACACATGACACTCAGCCAGCTAGTGGTGGAAATCCAAGACATCAACCACAAAGCAGACTTGACTAGCACAAACATATTGACTTCACAGTATATATACTTACTAAGAAAATCAAATAGAATTATCTCTAAATTGCTTTGTTACACCACCCATAGTTTAGTGAATGGAAGGCAGGGAAATATGATTTAAAAAAGTGATTTTTCTAAAGGAATAAAAAGATAATTTTTTAATATTAGATGAAAAAATGAGCTTCACTTAATGGAAAACTAATATAGGAAAATGTTTAATTTTTCTGTTATTATGGATGAAAATTTACTTAAAGAGCTTTCAAATAAAACAAACTTATGAAATCTGAAATATAGTGTTTTAATATTTGATGTTCAAAAGTGGTAACATAGAAATAATAAACTCAACATTAAAAATGAATTTGTTTCCTTACTTTTGAAAAATAACCTAGAGTTTCAAAAGATTTTCTTTAGTCCAGAATTTATATTGTTTTAAGAATTATGGTTGTATTAAATCAAAATCACAAATCATAATCTGAATCTCTTGATATGAAACAAGATATTCTTCTAGATTAAAATAAAACAAAATTAAAAATGGTTGTTGAAAATATTTATGCAAAAATAATTAAGTGAAAATTCAAATTATTTTAAAATTGAGCATCATTGTCATTAGAACATATTTTTCATTAGAAACAAGTATGGTAAAATCAATATGTATAAATGAAGCAAGAGTATTCAGGGTTAGAGTATTACTGGTTAATTATCAGAGAATAAAGGACAGCCACATTGTAGCAAATAACCTAATAATATATAAAATATGATGTAAATAGAGAAATGGAGAAGGAAAGTTTGGTAATGACAGTAAAAACAACAACAAAAAGAAAACACGATTGAAACAAATGAGAATATCATACATTTAAAATGACATAAAATATCTTTTATTTTCTGCTCATGGTTTTCTTTTAGCAACCATAACTCAAAGAGGTGTAGTAAAAGGTATTTGATATGACACAGGAAAAATACAGGCAAAAATAGTCAATTATGGGCTACAATAAGCCAAAATCCTTCTACACAGCAAAGGGAACAGCCAACAAAATGAAAAGGCAACCTATGAAATGTGAGAAGATGTTTACAAACTGTACATCTAATTAAGGATTAATATTTAAAATATGTAAAGAAAGATACACTTCCAAAAACCCCAAGGAATTCAATTTAAAAGATGGAAAAAAACTTGGATAGACATTTCTCTGAAGAGGACATACAAGTGACTAACAGATATATGAAAAAGGTGTTCAACATCACTCATCATCAGAGAAATGAAAATCAAAACCACAATGAGATGTCACCTCACACATGCTAGGATGGTTATCAAAAAGCAAAAGACAACAGGTATTGGTGAGGATGGAGAGAAATTGGAATCTTTATACACTGTTTGTCAGAGTGTCATTGGGTGGAGCCACTCTGGAAAATGGTATAGGTGTTCCTCAAAAAAATTAAGAAAAGAGCTACTATTAGATCTGGCAATCTCACTTCCAAATACGTATCTAAAATAACTGCAATCAGAATCTCACAGAGATATCTTATTCCCATGCTCATTGGAGCAATCTCAATATCCATTGGTAAATAAATGGATAAAGAACATGTGGTATATTCATGGTATGGAATATTACTCAGCCATAAAGAATGAAATTCTGCCATTTGCAACACCTTGAAGGAACCTAGAGGACATTATACTAAATAAAACAAGCCAAAATTAGAAGAACAAATACTACACAATGTCACTTCCATGAGAAATCTAAAATGGTCAGACTCATAGAAGCAGAGAGTAGAATGGTTTTTTGCCAGGAGCTAGGGAGATGGGGAAACAGAAATATTAGTTAATGGGAACACCCTTTCATTTATGCAGGATGAGTAAGTCTAGCATAAAGCCTGCTGTTAAGCATTACTTATTTTATATTTAGATACTTTTCTGAGGGTGGTAGATCGTGTTTTCTATCACAAAATAATAATAATAAAAATAATCAAGAAGGTGGAAGGAAACTTTTTGAGGTGGGGGATATGTTCATGGCATAGATTGTGGTGATGGTTTCATAGATGTATAATTATCTCCAAACTCATCAAGTTGCATACATTAATATGTATAACTTTTTGCATGGCAATCATTCCTCAACAGTGTCGTTAAAAAGGGGGAGAAAGTGATGTTGGTGTTTCTGTTCCTTTTGTTATTTTCTTTAGTTGTATTTCATAAGTTAAGACAAGGTTAGCAGAGTAATTTCTGCACCAAAAAAATGTTTTTTGACATCCCACTCTCCATGAAGCCTGATGCCCAAGCTTCTAGTGGCAAAGACAGATTATCATCATCTTTGTTCTAAAAAATATCATGGAATATTTTAAAAAAAATGAGTACTAAAAAGCAACAGGCTTTATAAATTCATCCTTTCACACTATCAATAATTGCATGTAACTTCTACATTGGCTCCATGAATAATATGTCTAAAAATGCCTTTTCAATACTCAGAGTTTAATATTAGTCTTTGTACTACAGTACTTGGTATTTGTAGCTGAAATTTTTTCTCCAAGTGGAAATCTTCAAGACATATCTTCTGATAGAAGTACACTCTTTCTGACCTAAAAATTTTAAACTGTCCATTAATAAAATCTCTCATCAATATTGTTTAAAACTGAATAAGCTATCTATATAATGTATAATAGTGAAGACAAAATTTTCATCAATATTATTAGATATTTTAACAGGTGTAAAGTTTTTAAGCATTTCTGTTTCATGGAAGCAATAGAATATCAAAAGCATTAAAAACTGCCACAATATTGAAATATCTGCATCAACAGTACATGGAGTTTTCTAAGCATTTAAATGTTTGGTACAATGAAAAGAAGAAATAGGGCTTAACAGAATATGATTATGTAGAACACCTTCCTTAACTGAGTGAAAGAATCTGGATTAAATTCATCAGTGGGTCCCCCAGGATTGTATTTTATTGTAACCTTTGAAGATTCCTTAATTTAGAATTTTATGAACACAAAGGAATTTTTCTAAAATATTAATTGAATGCTTATTATGGAATTTTTATTATATCCTTTTTTTTAAACTATAGAACTTACGTAAAATAAAAGTATGTAATGTAAACTTTAAAGGATTTTGAGTTATTTCTGAAACTATTTTATGGCCTCCACCTTTAGAGAAATATTGAAACCATGCTTGACTGAAGGTTTATTTTGTGACCACTGTTTTTTTCCTGTTTAGCAGCTTTTAATTTTTTTTCATGACTGCACAGCTGCTCAGAAAAAATTTTGTTGTTTTTATCAGTACCAAGGTCCACATTCAAGATTTCTGTTGACCCACATAATCACAGTTTAAATGTTTTAATCAGTTTTATTAATAAAGTAAGTTTGACTTTGGTAATAAACTTCCAAACATTATTTACTTTTTGATAGGGAATGATTTTCTCTTTGTTTATGATTATATTCCTTGCTCCAATCTCAATTTGGCAATTAATTCATACATATAAGATCACCTATTTCATAAGCTTGATTATATTTTCTTCCCCTTTTCATGGGAATGGCTTCTTGATTGAGGAAGAAATCCTCATTTAACAGAAATACAGTGATTTAGAACTTTCTCTATAACATCATCAAGCACCTCTTCATAACCCCATTAGTTATTCCTTTGTCATAGGTCATTTTTATTATTATTAGCTATTTTATACTCAAATTTATGTTTGGTACAACATGGTAATAATTATTTAGAAAAATATGTTTAAATGCAGTTTTGTATGTTGAAAAAATATATGACATACCAATCATAGTGCTTAGTATTTCACTGAGATTACTATATTTCCCGTTTTGTTTATATTGGCATAATAATTTTAATATTTCCAATGTAGAAATTAAAGTTCAAGAATCTCTCATGAAAAGTTTATGTTAGTGCATTGGTTTTCTATTGGTACTGTAACAAACTTCCACAAACTTTGTGACTTAAAACAAATTCCATTTATTATTTCAGGTTTTTTGGGCAGATTAAGGGGTATAGAGTGACTTGGGTGGCCCCTCTCCATGGAGTCCCATAAAGCCAAGGTCAAGGTGTCAGCAGAACTGCATTCTTTTCTGGAAGCTCTAGGGCTGAATCTGCTTCCAAGTTCACTTGGATTGTTGGCCAAATGCAGTTCTGTACAGTTGTAGGACTGAGATTCCATTTACTCGAGGACTGTAAGCTACTCAAAGAGCCTGTCTCAGATTCTCAAGACATTTCTCATCATATTGCTTCATCCATTTTCAGACTGAAGGTGGCACTTGAGTCCTTCTTGATCTTCAAGTCTCTCTGACTCCAGCCAAGAAAATTCTCATGTGACTGGATTGGGCCAACATGAATGATGAGAAATGCAGCACAATTTCTCTATATTCAAGTATGTAAACTTAATTACATTTGCAAGATTTCTTTTTACCATGTAACCATACATGTTTACAAGGTCAAGGGATTAGCATGTACCCAATTTTGGAGTCATTCTGCTTACCCCGTTTAGTATGTAACCTAGCTGGATTTTTTTCCAGATTACAATTACTTTATATATATCTCAGTATAAACTGGATGCTTTCTGAAATTTTAGAGGACTTCTAATTTTGTTCTGCTCATTATCATGAAGAAGTTTTTTCTTCACCTTAAGTTCTTGGAATTGAGTAGAATAAAATATTGCAAAATGGCTTTGGGGATAACTATATTTATCTACCCATTTTTATTCTTCTTGGCTCACCATAGTGATTCAAGCAAGTTATCCTGGCACTGAAAAAGTACAACAGGCCAGTTGGATAAAGGCATGGGCAGAAAAGGAAGATGAAATGGGAGTATAAGCCCAATTTTACCATTTCTTACTACTTTGGGTTTAGAATAAAAGGTTATTAACTTAAGGGCATTTTCTTCTGCTAAGCATGGGTGTAATCCACAATGGAAATAATAGCTCATCACCATCCATGGCTTCGTTTTGTAATCCTCATCATTATACTTTCTGAAGTAAAATTGGGTCTCAAGTTTCATTTTCCTAGAATTGATGGAATAAAGCAATGGCCTCAATGGGTGAATTAATTTCATTCATTTTTGTGCTCTGCTCTACTCTGCCCTCACACCTGAAGGTTCAGATTAGAATTGCATTTTCCTATTTAAATGGTAAATTATCGATACTTATTTCCTTTGCTTTTTGGGCCTTTTTTTCCCTGAGACATGGTCATAGAAGGGATAGTCTAATTATCACTTTATCAAAATGAATATTGGACCCAGAAAGATTAATAATTAGAGTATGCTTTGAGTCTTTTTAGTCAATGGCCAATTAATTTTTATTTTATATAACAAAAGTATATATACCATCATGTCAGTTAATGTATTTATTATTTATATTTTATATTTTAAGTGATGAAACTATAACAGCAATCTGAAGAGACATATTTCAGTTAATAGCAGAGTCTATTTTTTTATACTTAAACTTCCAAATTTAAACTTTAAGAATGCTTTTAGATACAAAATAGGGTTTTCAATGAGGAAACATTGCTTAATACACAATAATCATGGTATCAAAGAACAACTAGCAAAGTATTTCCCTCTGTTTACCATTGAAGTAAAATTAATCTTTATTTCTAAAGTGATCTTTTTGCTATTTGTTATCTATTTATATGTTTATGCATTTACTTATTTTTTGATGAAACTCTAAGGTTCTCTTCTAAGACTTTTATGCTTCCCTAATTATATGATTATATTTTATATATGGAACATAGTTGACATGTTTTTGTCTACATGCTTATCTATAATTCTTTTCAAAATGACTCAGACCTCTGCTGTCACCACTATATATCTATACCGATATTTTCACATATCAGAAAGTCTTCTAGAATATATTGATTCAAAGCAGGAATCCTAAATTGAATATCCTCAAGGTTGATCAAATGGCAATATCACAATTGTCTGTTTGCACCCTGTCCCTTGAAAGTCACAGAATCTCAATGAGAACAACTCATTTTGGTTCAGTTGTATGCTTTTTAACTCATGACGAAAACTAACAAAGACTGTTTGACAAAGAACTTTTACATTGTACTTTAAATCTCTCAAAAATTTTGAGATAGGATTTCTAATTTAAGGACTAGCAATCTAAAGTCTATTGGACATTTAAAAAAATATGAACATCTTATGAATGCACAAGTGTATTTTCATAATATATGATACACTGTGAACTTAAAATCTTTAGCTTTTTTTTTATTTTGGATGACTTTGATGTGGATTCAATAGAGAAAGGAATAATTAAGTTGACACTTGAAAGATAAATACTTAGCGAAGGAAGGTAGGAAGGAATATTTTATAAAGAGGTAAGCAGTTTTTTCAAAATTAGAAAGTTAAAATGATATAGCAGTTTCAAAAAAAGAAACTTAAATACATTCAGGAAAGCTATATTAAAAAAAAAAATAGGGAAGGGTATTTGTGGCAAAAATGAGCCTGAACATTTAAGTAGAGACTAGGAAAAGAAAATTTTGTGAGCAAGGATGTGGAGATTTTATTATGACTGATCTATGACCTAAAATGTGCTATGAAAGAATTCTGTGATATATTAAAATGGAGTTTCAGAAGGAGAAGAGAAAGGGCAGGTCCAGCAAGAGTAAACTACTATGAGAAATGATGACAAATTTCTCACATGAGAGAAAAGCAATGATTACATACTCTAAAAGTCCAAAAGCTCAACCAGCCTAGTAGGATAAACACACATAAAACTAATATATATATATATATATATATATATATATATATATATATATACACACACACACATATATATGGTATATGATATATATATGGTATATGATATATATGTGGTATATGATATATATATGGTATATGATATATATATGGTATATGATATATATATATATATATATATATATATATATATATATATATATATATAATCTCAAACTGATGAATGCAAAATATAAAGAGGAACTCATGGAAGAAGCAAGAGAAAAATCACATTCCATACCGGGAAACCAAAGATTGCCAGTGAACCACCAGAAGCTAGGGAAGAGGCATGCTACAGATTCTGACTCACACCCCTCAGAAGAAACCAACCCTTCCAGCACCTTGATCTGTAACTCTAACCTCTGAGACCATGAAACACTACATTTCTGTTTAAGCCACACAGTTATTGGTACTTCATTATGACTACCCTAGCAAACTAATAAATTTGATAAATTTAAGCTAATGTCAGATAAAGTAGATTTTAAGTAATGACTAAAGAGATGACAAGAGATAATTCACAATGATTAGAGAATCATTATATAATGAGGGTATACAATTCTAAATGTATATCATCTAGTACTGTAGTTTTAACATATATAAATCAAATTCAAAAGAATTAAAAAGTAATAGGCCAACTCTATATTCATAGTAGATGACACCAGCACAGACCTTTCAGTTAATGATAGACAAAGAAGATGAAAACTAGGATATAATATATTTCACACACATGATTAAGAAAATTGACCTAATTGATATAGATTAATAGAATATTCAGTAATGACCAAATACTTGTTTCTTACAACTGAACATGATCAATTATTAAAATTTATCATTCTTTTGGATCCCAAAGCAAGACTTGGTATATCTCAAAGGATGTACATAATCATAGTATATATTCTCATTAGAAATCAATAGTACAATCAAAATAAATGATGTATAAGTATAATACATAATAAGAATAATAAGTGAATACTCAATGTGAATTAAGTAACAGCTCTTAAATAACTCATTGGTCAAAGTAGAAATCCAGTGGAAATTAGAACATTTTTAAACTGAATAAAAATCCAGCTATAAGATGCAAGAGTTGTGAAATATGATTAAAATCTGTTTTTAAAGTGATTAGAGAGAACATTAGTCTTAAACATATTATTAAAAGGGAGGGTGCATGAATATTCATCTCAAGAAGATAGACATGAATAGTACCTTAAAACAAAGAAATAAGAATAAAGAACATGCTGAAGATAAATGCACAAACAAATAAGAAACAAAATGAACTGTATTGAAAAAACAAAGGTAAAAGTAAGTCCTTTGAAACATAAAATTTTGGATCTCTAATAAGACTAAAGGAAATATATACAAAATACAAAAACCAGTGTTATGAAAGAAATGGGTCATTATAAATTGTCCATATACTAAGAATATATTAGAATATACTATTAACAGCTTTTTGTTAACAAATTTGACAGCGGTTGAAATGGAAAACTTCTTAGAATTACCAGATTACTGGAAGTAACACAATATGAACAGAAAAGCTAACTAGTACTTAATGTATTAAATGACTATGTAATGAATGTCTTCACACAAGTAACCCTCCAGGATTAAATGATTTACCAAATCCAAATATTCAAGGAAAAACTAATACAAAACTGAGAACAATTCTTTCAGATATACAAAAAGAAAGAGTATAGTAAACTCATTTAATGATATCTGTATAAATGTTCTACTGAAAAGTGACCAAGAAAGAGAAAATGACAAAATAATATTTCTCATGAATATAATTGTAAAACAAACTAAACAAAATTCAGCAATACAGAAAAGTATAATGTGTCATGATCAAATTGGATTCATCCTTGAAGTGCGAAGTTAGTTTAATTTTAAAACATAATGCAATTAACCATATTATTAAAAAAAAAAAGATTATATGACTATGTAGTAGACAAAAAACTGTCATCCATAAGGTATTCAGGTAAAGCCATGGAATCTGTGAATATTACTTGATGGGTCTATATATGTAATTAAGTGTAGGATTTTGAGAGGAGGTCCTTATCCTGGATTATCCGAGTGGGCCCAGATCCAATCACATACCTCCTTATGAGATAGAGGTTAATATGTCACCTTTGTGATTCAGTAAAAATACACAGAGAAGGTCATGTAAGATGAGGGCAGAAAGTGGAGTTATAGAGCTACCAGTTAAGAATGCCTAGAGCCTCCGGGAGCTAGAAGAGCAAGGAAGGCTTCTCTTTTTTTGCAGGCTCAGAGATGTCTTAATTTGATAGGAATTCTGATCTCCAGAACTGTGAGAGAACTACTTCTGTTGTTTTAAGCCACCAAATTTGTGGGAGTTTGTTATGGCAGCTCTAGGAAAATAATAGTGTCATTGTAGATGCAAAAACAACATCTGAAAAATTCAACACACAATCATGACAAAAACGAGTTTAGAGAACTTGGAAAAACGTTAATCATCTGATGGGTATCTACAAACATCTTTCAGCAAGCAATGCATTTAATAAAAAATTGATAACTTTATTTCAAAATCTGTCCCAATTTAAAATTCCTGTAAAAACAAGTTTTATTCAACATTTTTTATCCAACATTAAATTGGTTGTTCTAGTCAGTGCAGTAAGGTTACTGAGAATTAGAATAGAAATAAATGATGAGAAGGAATTTAATTTAAAAATAAAATTGATAAAATCACCTTAGAAAAATTTTAACAATATTTCATAAAGTTGAACAAATGTATGTAGCCTATTCAGTTCCATTCCTTTGTACATTTACAACAGGAATGCATACCTACGTTGACCAAATATACAATAAATTTCATAGAAGCACTGTTTGCAGTAGCCAATAATGAAGTAAACCCAATGTCCACAAACTGTAGAAGAAATACATATGATTGATTTGTAAAATAGACTATCTGAAAGAATTATCTGTTGCCACTTACAGTAACATACATAATATTGAAGAACAGAAGGCCCACATAGGACAGCACATACTCTTTGATTCCATTTATGTTATGGTAAAAAGCCGGGAAAATTAATTGATGGTGATAAAAAGCAGGAATGTGACTATTTTTGGTCGACTACAGAGACCAGGAGAGGGCATCAGGGAGCTTCTGAATTGCTGATAATACTGTGGATTTGTGACTTATTTATATGGACTTTCACTTTATGAAAATCCAGTGTACAGAAAGAATCAGATCATAAGATTAGGAGATTAATCTAGGCACTTACATTAATTCTCCAAAAACTATAAAATGTATAACAAGAATTTAGACAGTGAAATAGACTAAGGGGGAAGAGCTTTATGTCTGTTCATTGCCCTGCCACTTTGAGCTGTGAGGGAGAAATTGTAATGAAAAACTGTACAAGCACAGAGAGAATCTGTGTTCTAAGATAGAGTTCAGATCGTTTGCAGGACCACATAGCTGGTGGGGAAGAGAAACAGGAGTAGCATGGTCGGTCCTCTTTTATTCTAAAATCCTAGGGATAAGACAAAATGTCTTTTATTACATAAGTGCATTAAATGTAATCAATCATCGAATTTGAGAACTAATTGTCTAGAGTTGTCTGCTATCATATATTCCATAAACTCCATGAGGAGTCAAGTGTTTGTCTTGTTAACTCTTTTCATCCCAGAATCTGGCTTGGAGCCTTGCACCAAAGAGGTGATCCCACTGATGTCTGCTCCGTTCTCAGCTCATTTGAGTTTATCTAAAGCTACTGACAGCTCACAGTCCTCTGATGGATGCTCATAACAGAGGCCTATGACTCTCTTTCTTCTCTGCCAAAGGACTTATTCAAGCAGAGAAGGGGCTTGCTACACAGAGGCACAGCCAAAGAGCAGAAAAAAGATGACACCGCTGAAGCAACCCTGAAGCAAGGGGGCTGGAACCAGAATATTAATTATTTAGCCTTTCTTTCTCCATTAGGCTGATTCTGAGGCATGCTCACCAATCATGTCTGAGGGTGCCTAATGAGATCGAGCCACAATTGCCTTTATTAGAAAACTGATCATTGCCATATACTTTATAGTTTATCTCACATCCCTCAATTCTTTGCTCCAATATCTTGAGCTCTCTTCTCAATTAAAGTACTTGGACTCAAGTCTTTTTCTCAGGATCTGTTATTGTAAGGAAGGGTCCAACTAAAGGATATAATGGTACTCAAACGAGGAAACTTCTCTTTGCTGTCTTTCCACTTCTGATGCTAATGCTGCTTAATACTTCTGATGCTAGAAGCTAGCACTGGAGTATCTGTTATTAGATATGTGTGGTCTGGGAGAGAGATGTGTAAATTAATATAAAGAGATGCTTAACTAAGGTGGACTTCGTACTTTCCCAATTCTTTTGCTTAAGACTGAAGAAGAAATTCAGTGATTAAGAAGGGAAGATAAGGGAATGAATAACAAAGAGAATTTCTTTATATTATTTTTTATCAGATTCCAGAAGTGTTTATTGATAGAATACATAACAATTGTCAACCATTTTTCTTTTCTCTAAATTTTGCTTTGTCTCTTTTCTGGAAAAACGAGGAGAAAAGAGGAAACGAATCTGCATTTTTGCAGTTTTCTGAATCAGTGCATTATATTACATTTGTATCCCTGTTAGATAATTGCATACTGAGGTTATTCGTTTTAACTTGGATAATTTTAATTGTAATATCGCCATGGTAACACTAGCAAAGGTGACATATTAACTAACTCATTGTGGTTGGCATCCAAATATGCATGTTTAATCTGGACATAGCTATGATTATGAAGACTTCTAATTGCTAATGAAAATTAGTTTGTTTTTTTCCCTAAATCTGGGCAGTCTGAAAATTTCTGACTTGGACTCTTTGAAAAAGTGATAAATAATGAGGAAATTAATTTTGCTACATTACAAACTGTTTTAGGAGACAGAGAATGTTAATGACTGTGTAGATACTTCATCTTATATTGACCAGGACACTAGTTTTTAAGTAAATAAATAAATGCATACATATAAATACACACATATGTGTGTATACACACACACATATTATTTAACTGGAGCACTGAAGAAAGCAAAGTATTCGAGATATTTTGAAAATCATCAACATATTTTACTGAAATCTGACATTTTTACTTGTTTCAAAATGTGCTGAACTTACAAGCTGTTGTTTGTCCCTCACATCAGAAAAATAAAATTGTCTCTATTTTAATTTTTTCCTTGCATTTGAAGAAAATTAATGCTCAAAATAATTGATTCACTTAATTTAAAATTTGTAAATAAATTCTGTCAAATTTATTATGATTATTTGTTTTAAATTGGTGCTTGATTGCTATATTCTGGATTGCCATGTCTTTCTTTTCCTTGCCCATGGGAGTGAACAGAGGTTTTGGAGATTTATTTTACTCTTTCACCCCTGAGATTGGAGCTCAAACCCCAACTCTTCCATGTGGTACTTAGAGTTCTTGGGCCAGAAAATAATCCTTGCTCCTGTAAGTAGTTAAAAGTTGAAATTATTGCTTAGATTAGAAAAAAAAATACACACTACATGGTGTAGAATAGGAAGAAAGTATGTTGAAGCTTGATCCTAGAAATCTTAGCCCAAATGCTTTCTGTCTTTCTGGCTATGTCTGAGGTCCCATCTCTAGTTTCTTCAGTAAATCCATCGTCATCCCCATAGCGTTAAAACTTCTCTAAAACTTGCTTCACAGCTTGATTGTTTAGCAAACCGTTTTTCAGAATGTTATAGGAGTTTCTTTTTCTTTTTTTTTTTAATTTGGGTGTTTTCTTACATGGGCCCTAGATTTCATTAATTAAATGTTCCTTTCGTTATTGACTTTAATAATTTTTCTATTTTCCCCCCATTTCTCTATGACATTGTTCTGCTTCAAACTTATCTTCCTGATAGCATCTCTTACATATGTTTCTTACAGGAAATCTTGATCAGTCATTTCCCCTTTCCTTTCTATTGGAAGAAAATTCATCTTATATTAATTAACAAATTTATAAAATATGAATATGGCAAGAGAAAAATTCATGTTTAGAGTTCCTTTATTTGTGCTAAAGAAAACATTCTATCCTCTACCTATGTTTCTATGTAATATAGGTTTACATAGGCAATGATCATTCTCTGAATATTATTTTTTTTCTAAGGTTTATAAATACATTAAAACACGTATAATTTATATCTTCTAAAACTGGAGAGCGTTTTTTCTCAGCTTTCACAGGAAGCATTGAAAAATTTCAACTTGGGGTAGTTAACAAGTCTTTCCCATATTGTAGCTGCCCAAATATCTTTAACAAGCTTGGCAGTGATTCCACATCCTGAAAAATACAGGAACGTATTTTGATTTTTACTTAATTTACAACAATACAGTTTTACTGAGTATTCATATACAGAATAGTATTTTCTCTATATGTAACCCCACTTATAAAAAAGCCTTGGTCACAAATAAGAACAAAAGCATAAAAACATAAAATGAGGACAAAGAAATCATCACAGAGAAATCAAATAGTGCATCATCATTCTGGAGAAAAACAATGCCTTCTTTATCGTTGTGTCTTTCCCACTCCGCCTTCTGTGTTCCTGTAATCGGTTGCTGAGCTTCATTGGATGAGGGGACAGGGTTTTGTTAAGCATGGATAGAGAACTTAATGGTAGAAGAGAATCTGTGTGAGGAGTTGGGTGTATGCCACTCAGCACTCGCTCATGTGTTCTGTAGTGTGAAAGCAAAAGAACAAAAAAAATTATGTTTCCAGGCTTGCCTGATAGCTAGAATTCTGGATGCCAATTAGATTCCACAAATTGGATTCTCTCATGTGACGTTTGGGCAGTGAACGTGAATCAGAACCCAATTTTTAGCTGCTGCAGGTGCTTTTTCTTTTTTCCCCCTGACAGTCAACGTTATGATGATGCAGAGTTTTGTTTCAAAAGTGTTTCAATGTCTAATTTCCAGTTTCGTGGGGGTTTTAGCTCCTTGATCGCAGGATTGGTTATTGTGAATTTAGTGATTATGTGGATTTTAATATTCACCTTTGTTAATTTTATTCTGAATGTACATAAGAGGTATTCTGGATCAGAGACACTTTTTTTTTTAACCGATTCTCTTCACAGTAAATAAGTGCATCAGTTCCCTTCTTGCCCTTGTTTTATCCCCGTGTAATGCAATGAGAGCCAGGGGAGATTATTTTCTATATGAGTATTCAGATGTTCCATAGGGCAAGGGCAAAGAAATATGATTTTTCTCTGCTTATTGAGGGCAGGAGGCAACTATCATCTCTACTCCAAGGAAATGTGAGGCCGCCTAGGCTCTGAGTCAAGCCCTTTCATATGTAAGTATAGTCCATCTGCTCTTATGACCTAGAGAGGTCTGGGATTCATTCATTTTGAAATATAAATACCTTGAGATAGCACTTCAGTTTTCCTGGCATCCTGGGGCTTCACCCAGGGATGTAGTCTGGGCCTTGTCTGTTTGGGCCCCTCAGAGAACTAAGAGAATTTTTGTTTTCTTTTTAGATCTAGCCATAATCCAGGCTTATAGCTACAAATCTAATTCTCATGTTGTGTGAAGAGTCTCAGGAGGCTAGGGCTTTTGAAAGGAATATTTAGAAGTGACGGGGGTTGATTTTATTATTTACTTTAATACTTAAAATAATTTATTATTTTAAGTATATTATTGTTACTTTAATTCCCACTTTCTTATTTCCCTTTCTGATTGTGCCAGTGGTTTTTCATTTCTGCTGTGTTCTGGAAGTTATTTCTGGAGTCCCAACCTAGAGACTTCTTTTCCTTGTCCATATATGATAATTTTATAATCACATAATTTCCTATATTAAATTCTGATAAAAAAACCTAGAGTGGTTTTCATCCCCCTCCCCCAACCCACTAATTTGGATATTATGAATGGTGGCATTGGGTTTTCCAAGGGCTTTAATTTTGATTTTTCTGTTTCTTTCTCTGACTCTCACATTCAACTGGTGAGGCTATTGTTTGGGAGTTGAATTTGAGTCCAGATTGTTGGAGGGCTCCGAAGAGAGAGAACATTTAATTCATTTGCCATCAATACACTTAGAGATCTAGGTAGAAGACACAGAGAACAAGGGGACCTGAGTTATGATGCTAGGTCATCTATCTGTTTTGTGATTGGGAAGGGGGCAGAAAGTTATAGAAGAACCCTTAGTTACTTAATGGTTTGATTTTTGTTTAATCATTTTGATTTAGAACACATGGACCAGAGCACTGCACAGAAACCAAGAAAATTCTACCCTCGCCCCAGATACTTTCTCATACACTACCAAATGTAAATTAACTGATGTTTTTGTGTTGTTGAATGTTTGTATTTTATAAAATTTCAGTCGGCTTATTTTAAGAACTATTTATGACTTATTTTTCTTTTCTTTTTAAAAATTTATATATATAAGCTGATTATAAAAAGGGCAGAACATTTAGAAAATAAAAAATGTGTGAACAAAAGCATTTAAGGATCACCAGAAAGGGTCAGAGCCAGGAGAGAAACCTCTATAGATATGTGGTACTTGTAGTATTACTTTTTCCCCTTTTTTCTTTTTCTGCATGTACATATGTACAAGCACACAAAATTGTGTGGTAAAATTTACTTTGGCTATTGATTTTTTATGTAACATTACATTGTAACTTTTTACATCATTTTCTTCAAACGTTTTATTATGGCTAAAGATAATAATTCAACTTTTTATGGTGAGCATTATCAATTTCATAGTTTTTACAGGAAAAATATTTAAGCCCATTTTTTTTCTTTGTGAAAACAGTACAGTGAATTTTATAATGTATAAAATTTAGATCTCATTTCTGAACGTTTCCTTAAGATAATTTTCCATGTTGAATTACAAAGTTAAAATGTACACATTTAAAAGTGTTTAATTTATATTGCTAAGTTTTCTACAGAAATGTCATAATATACTTAAGTGCTTAACAAAAAATAGTGGAGTATAAAAGCATGTATTTTATCAAATCCTTCACCGTAGGGTACTATAATTCTTTATAAATGCTGCAATTTACCATGCAAAAAAATACTGTCATATATTTTATTCTTTCTTATTTTCTTGATTTTTGGTGCAGTTAAATTTTATGCATTTAAATTTTTTGCTTTGAGATTTGATTGCTTAGATCATATACCCATGTTTGTTGGTATCATACTCTGTATTCTTCTTGAGTAGGGGATGCTCATTATATAGTTAAGTTATTTAAGTTGAGATTTTAATATATGTGAAAGAGTTTCCCTGGTATCCTCTTAAATTTACTACATACAATCACTATTTGTATATAGGGTATTTTAATCATAAACACACCATTAGTTTTTTATGATTTCTAAATTTACTTTAATGTTAGCATTAAAATCTATTATAAAATAAACACTTGTTTAAGTATTCAGCTAGCATGTTTGAGAGTTTAGTTAGCTTCTCTATCCATCTGGCATTTATTTTAGTATATGTTAACAGGTAAGACACTCCAAGCATTTTAATTTAAATATTTTCATTTATTACTCAAGGCTTTGAAATGTAACATGTCTGAGATCTACATTTTCTGATATTTTCCTGTGTATTCAGTATTCTACAAATACTTCACTGTTTTAATTTTTGTCCTTCAAATATACGCTTTCAAGGATAGCAACAGGATCTTAGCATCTCCAGAAAGGTTGTGGGGAACGAGGGAACAAGGCTTTAAGTAGAAATCATAAATATGAGGCTGTTAAAATAATTTAGGTAAGAGTTTGTGAAAAAGTAACCTATGGAATGGGAGAAAATATTTGCGAATCATATATCTGATAAGGGAAAAATCTCCACAATATATAAAGAGCTTATACAACCCAATAGCAAACAAAAATAAAAACAAAAGCAAAACAACAATAACAAAAAAAGAAAAACCAAAGCGCCAAACAATTCAATTGAAATATAGGTGAAGTAACTGAATAGATATTTTTCCAAGAAGATATACAAATGGACAGTTGGTCTATGAAAAGTGCTCAGCATCACCAATTATCAGAGAAATGCAAATCAAAACTACAGTGAGGTATCACTTTCTACATTATTAAATGGTTATTATCAAAAGACAAAAAAATTTGGTGAGGATGTGGAGAACAGAGAACCTTTATGTACTGTTGGTAGACATGTAAATTGATGTGCCCACTATGGAAAACAGTATGGAGATTCCTCAAAAATTAAAAATAGAACTACTATATGATGCAGCAATTCCACTTCTGGATATTTATACAAAGAAAACACAATCATCTCAAAAAGGAATCCGCACTCTCATGTTTATTTTAACATTTTTGCAAACCTAAGACCCGGAAACAACCTAAGAGTCTGTCAGTGGATAAATAAATAAAGAAAATGTGGCATACATACACAATAGAATATATTCAGTTATAAGAAAGAAGGAAATCCTGCCATTTGTAACAACACGTGTAGACCTTGAGAGCATTATGCTAAGTGAAATAAGTCAGACAGAAAAAGACAAATACTGTATGACCTCACTTATATGTGAGATCTTTTAAAAAAGTGAATTGATAAATACAGAAAACAGAGCAGTGGTTGCCAGAGGAAGGGATCAGGTGTGGTGAGATGGGTGAAGGTGGTAAAAGGTACAAATTTGTAGTTATACATGAGTTGTGAGCATATAATGTACAGCATGGTGACTATAGTTAACAATCCTGTACCATATATTCGAAAGTTGGTAAGAGAATAAATCTTAAATCTTACATCACAAGAAAGAAAATTTGTAACTGTGTGGTGATGGATATTAACTAAACTCACCATTGTAATAATTTTGCAGTATCACCGTGTATCAAATCTCTGTGCTGTAGACCTAAAACTAAGCCAAAACAATGTTATATGTCAGTTATACCTCAATTAAAAAACATAATGAACAAATTTCAAAAATGAAAGTCAAATAGACATTTCAGTAGTCTTCTGAAAAGTTTAAATGACTTTCAAGCAGGGAGATGGTAAGATTATATTACACGTCGGAAAGATCACTCTGGCTATCATAAATGAACTGGAACATGGCATAGAGGAATCATTTACTAACCTATTAGAATAGTCCAAGAGCGTAAATTGGGGCTGGGACTAAAGGCACTTCTACTGGTCTGTGTTTGGGGTAGTGTAGCTCTTAGGATGGTTATCTACAAGTTGGATATTACTTTCAGTTCTACTTTTAAGTCTTGTAAGAGACAAAATGCTCATTCTATAGAAAGGTCACATAAGTAGACCAAGTAATTCTGCACGGGAAACTACAAACTCAATTTCGAGTTTCATATTTGTATGAAAAACTTCTAATAGGATCATAACTGACACAAAAGAAAAGCAATCAAATTATCTTTCAACTGAAGCATATAAACTGAAAATGAAGGCTACACCCCAGGATCTTGTTCCTCGTAGCATATAAAAAAGGTATTTAAGAGGAAATTAAATTGAAGTATATTCAGTATAATGTTAATTGATATAGAAAATGTCAACTCAAGTTGCTCATAATAGTTAGAGATGAGCAAATGATTCAAAGTAATTTGGGCTCTGATGATATTGATCACTCCAATTTTTTTCACTCCAATTCACTTTACACTGTGTCCTTGGGAATGTGGTAAAATAATAATAATAAAAAAGTAATTTAAAACTTCCTTAATCAAGTTTTTATTTTAGGTGTTCTGGACTTCTTTGACCTTATTAGAAAGAAATATACTTATCATAACCTTTGAAAAGTTTATGGAGGTACTGTTGTCAATTCTGCAGAAACAGATAATGATTTTATACACTAATCCACACTTAATTTTTTATTTTGCTTTCTCTTGATTAAATTCATAGCATGTAATGTAATAAATAAAAAGAAAGGCAGACATTATATAGAAATACTTACTGTATATTAAATCTAAATCAGATGCATCAAGTTTTGCCTGAATGCTGACGTATTCAATTAGTTCCCTATTTCTTATTGAAGTCCAACATGTTATTCACGGTACTGACACAAATAGACAAAACAACAGTGAGACAAAATGTCTGAAAACTAGGGTCTTTTGGTCAAGTTAAAGAGAAAATAACCATTAAATTACCTTGCTCCTTAGTAAAATTGCAGCAGCTGACCCGTGATGACTACATGATGGCAGCATGTTGGATAAATGAGAGGGAGAAAAAAATTTTGTTGTTGAAAGTTTGGCATTGTTTGTTACTTCAAGACAGCTAACAGACCTGGTAAAAGGTTGTGTGAAGGAAGCAGAGGTGTTTTTCAGGTAGAAGAAAAAAGAATATGTTAAAACTTGGAAATACGAGACCATGTGATATCTGAAGAACTAAAAGGCGATTAAGATGGATGCAAAATAGTACAAGAAGGTTCAGGATCATGAAGAATTTGCCTGAAGTGGTAAGATTCAGAGCGCTTATCTATTTTATAAAGGGTTTGAAATAAGGAGCATAGCACAAAAAGTTTTGTGTATGTTAGTAACATAACCAGATTTATGTGTTAAAATGGCCAGGCTTGATTTCAGACAGAAGGGTATTAAGGAAAACCTGAATGATAGATAATAGACCTGATATGGGTGTATATATAGCATTTGTGACTTGATACTTGAGTTGAAATGAGTGAGAGTCTTTTAGTCACTAGTTTCTGTTTTATCTGTTTAGATTAGAAAATATTTTTCTAGTTTTGCCTGTTGCTGGGGTTTGCCTAAATCTCTGCTTCATTTTTTCTTCTCTTATAATGTGGTCTTTTATAGTAGTCATAGAGGTATATTTTTTAATAAGATCTATTAATTTTTTGATATTGTTATTGTTATTGCTGTTTCTGTTTATTTATCTGTTTCTTTATTTGTGATTTAGTCAGTGGGGGTAGAGAGAAATTATTTCTGGAATCCAGTAAATGTGAAGAACTCAAATTCTCCACAAACTATTTTGTTATAATAGTTCAGTGAATATCTGCCATACGTTCTTGTATAGATTAATAGTAGGAGGTGAGAGTGAGCAGGACAGAGTTAGTTCAGTTATGATGAGCCATGTGGGCTACCCTCAAAAATCTTAGGGAATGGCACAGCAAAGATCAGCATTGCTGTCCCGACATTAACAGTTTCCTACTGGCAGGATTTGCAAGCCCAGGCTTAGCCTTTCAAATGGAAGGCCCCACAAAAAAACTAAAAAGTCAACACTATTCCATGACTTGACTCACACATGCAAATCTTGTGTGTGTTGAAAGAGCTAAAGCAGAGAAAAGTACAGCCTCCATGAAAGGTAAAATTTTTAAACCTAAAACCTCAGAATTGCCAGTTAAGTCAGAGGTCCCCCAGCATTTGGGGCCAGTTAATATAATTTGCAGGGCTCAGTGCATAATAAAAATGAAGGACTCCTTGCTCATAATGCAGGGTAAATAGTACAATTAGAGGTACTAACATATTAATGTTTTATTTTCACAATCTGTAAATTTGTCATGTTTTTTGTTATTTGCCAAATAATGTTCAAAGTAAAGAAAAATAAAATTTTACTTCATTAGCATAGAGTTTACTATTCATTTTTTTATTGTGCATTGCTAGTTTTAAATGCAAATATAAGAACACTTGTGTGTGGAGTTACTGAAATTATGCGATTTGTATTTTATAGCTCATACATATTAATATGTTTTATTGTTACCAGAGAATTGAAACACTGCACAAAACCAACTCAACTGTCTCTCACTTCCTGATATACATACATACCATCACCAACGCTCTCCTTTCAGCTTACTGATGAATATGGAAAGGCTGAAAGAAAGGGTTGCCATATCTTTGCTGATTCTTTCTGTCATCATTTCCAGTGTACGTGGTTGGCTAAGACAGGGAGATAACATGAGTAAGACTTTGTGATTTGGTTTCTTGGTTATTCGTATGTCTTAGAACAGCTCTTTTTTTTTTTTTTTCCTGCATTTGATTCAAGTTCTAGTTCAAACAGAATATGGCCTCTCAGGGTGTAGTGTTCGCCTCTCCCACTTGCAAACACATAGACATAACTCTCTTATCTTGTACTCTCATGAGTCTCACTAAACTCACGTGCTTTGTGTTTCTGTGGGGAAACTGTGTTCATGGGCATCACCAAAACTAGAGGTGAAATGGGGCAATGATGAAGGGTAGAAGACATGTATGTTGTGCTCCTCTTCTACCAACATGCATGCTCTGTTGTCCCTTTGGACTTCATTTACAAAATGCAAATTCAAAGGTAAAATTATTCAGAATCAGGACCGTGATAGAAGAGAAGTAAACAGGTCACAGCCTGTTCTGAGTGTGGGGTCATGTGCTTGTCCATAAAGCCCACCTTGCTAGAAGCAGTTGGTCGAAAGCTGCCTAATTAGTTGCAGACAAAAGTTCCCCATCAGGGGCCCCCCAGTGACTAGAAGTACAGTCCCTGGTGTCGTTTTGCTTTTGCCCTGGTAAAACCAGGCCAGGATTTGTGTCTGTTCTTAGGCAGCCAGCTCCCTGGGTGTGAAGAAGAGAGGGAGTTGGAGAGAGGAAAGACTTCTTCAGGGAAAGGAAGACAGCACAGCGCAGGATAAGATGGACCTAACTTTATATTCTTCTTCCAGTCTTGAAGCTGGGTCCTTCAGTTGTGGACAGATGCCTTTAAATAGAGGATCTTTGGCACCTCCACCTCCACCCAGGGCTCACTCACCAGGGCAGGCAGAATAGAAGGCTTTGGGGTTGAGATCCTCTTTCTTACACTCTCTGTACCCCTCCTTTTTCATAGGAAGGTGATTTCTACTTGATTCTAGATGACAGAGGAGAGGTGAGAGCCAAATTTGGCAGAAATTTCAGGTATGAAAAGTCTGTCATCCGTAACATATGCCATTTTGTGTCTTCACACCTTCACTGTATCCTGGTGTGGCCCTTATCTGGAAGTCTCTTTGATGCCTATAACCCGCCTGGCCTGCATTCTCTTACTCAGCCTGGATCCTTTCCATCCTCTAGGTCCTAGCTACAATATCGAATCTTGTGAGGAGCACCTGCTTAAAGAAACTCACTCCTCCTCTATTATCTTTATTTTTAACAAATGCATATAGTCGTTCATCCATTGCCAGAATATTACACCAACACTTTCCCTGACAATCATTTGCAGTAAATCTATTCTCCTGCTCACCCTCAGCCGTACACTGCAGTTGATTTGCTTTCTTTCTTCGTTAATTTGCCCTTTTTGGAATCAAACACTGTGTAGTCTTTAGAATGTGTTGTCCTTCACTTAGGATGATTTTGAGGTTCACTTATGTTGTAGCATATATTAGTTGTTTTTTCTTTTTATTACTAAATAGTATCCCATATTATGGATATGATAGGCATCTGGATTTTTTTTTTTCAGTTGGGGGTATAATGAATAGTATTGCCAGAAATACTTTGCGTATGTCTTGTGTGAATGTTTTTATTACTCAAGTAAATTCCTTGTAGTCCAGTGGTAAGTTTACATTAAATTTTTTGAGAAATTGCTCAATTATTTTTCAAAATGTACCATTTTGCATACTCACCAACAATATATGATGATCCCAAGTACTCCACATTCTTATCAAAGCATGCTATTGTCTCTGTCTCTAATTATAGCCTTGTAGTGTATTGGTATCTTACTGAAGGTTTAATTTGTATTTCCCAAAGGAATAATGTTGTGAAGCATCTTTTAGTGTACTTATCAGTTATTCATGTATCTTCTTTGGTGAAATCTCTATTCAACTTCGCCCATTTTAAAACTGGAATGTTTGTTTTCATATTATTATTGTGTTATACAGTTCTTTAAATATTCTGATAAAATTATCAGACACATGATTTGTAAAATTTATTTTTCATTTTGGCTTCTCTTTTTATTTTCTTGATAGTATCTTTTGAAGCAAAATTTATTTTGACAAACTCAATTTATCAAATTTTCTCTTTTATGAAACATGCTTTTAATTTGAGACCAATTATTCTAATCCAAGGTTAGAAAAAACATTTTCTCTTATTTTCTCTAGGTTATATTGTTTATATGTGGTGTGAGTTAAGAATCTAAATTCATTCTATTTTAATGCACCCTGGTATAATTTATTGAATAGACTACATTCTTCATTAAATTGTTGGTACATTTATTGCAAATGAATACATACAAGGGCTTTATTTCTAGACTCTCAATGTTATAACATTCATCTATATTATATCTGTCCTTGTGCCAGTACCACATACTGTCTTAATTTCTGTAGTTTTAGAGTAGGCTTGGAAATCATGAAGTATAATCCCTCTAATTTTGTCCTTTTTCATGAGATTGACTTTGCTATTTTGAATATTTCGGATTTCTATATAAGTATTACCATCAGCTTGGCAAATTTTTAAAAGCTCATGCTGGATATCTATAGGGAATACAATTAATTCATAGATAAATTTGAGGGAAATTATCATCTTGACAGTAGTTTCTTACAATACTAACAGTAAACATTTCCCTGATTATTTAGATGTTCTTTAATTTTGCTTAGTGTTTTGTAGTTATGAAAATGACTTACATTCTTTTATTAAAATTTACACCTCGGTTTTGTTCGCTTTTCCCTTTTTGAAGATATTGTGAATAGAATTGCTTTCTTCAGTTCCTTTTTGTTTTTTTTTTTTGTTACAAAGGTATAGAAATAGAATTGATTTTTATATTGAGTTCCAGACCTGCAGCCTCACTAAATCTGTTTATTGGTTCTAATAGTTCTTTTGTGGATTCCTTGAAATGCATTTTCTACATGTATCATCAAGTCATCTGCGAATAAAGACAATTTTACATCTATCTATCTATCTATCTATCTATCTATCTATCTATCTATCTATCTATCATCTATCTTATCTATCTATCTATCATCTATCATCATCTATTTATCTATCATCTATATATCATCTAATCTATCATCTATCTATCATCTGTCTACCTACCTACCCACCTACCCACCTACCTATCTATCTAATCTATCATCTGTCTGTCTATCCATCTATTCGTTCATCTATCCATCTATTTGTTTTGCCTTATTGTACAGGTAAAGTCTCCAAGGCAATGTTGAACATAAGTGGCGAAAGTAGACATTCATGCCCTGTTTTCAATCTTAGGAACAAATATTTAGTTATTCAGCATTACATACAGTGTAATCTGTGAAGTTTTTTAAAGTGCCCTTTGTCAGATTGAAGAAATTCCTTTGTCTTCTAGTTTGCTGAATGTTTTTAAAATCATGAATTAATGTTGGTTTTGTCAAATGTTTTATTTTTAAAAATTTATTGAGACTGTGATGCAATTTAATTTTGGTACCCCTTTCTGTCAGTATACTTATTACATTTATTGATTCTCAGATTATAAAACAACTGTATATCCCTTCGATAAATTCTCCTTGGTCTTGATGTATAATCATTTTTTTTTATATGGTGCTGAATTTGGTTTGCTACTATTATTGTTTATGTGTCAGTGTTTATGAGGAATATTGGTCTTAAATGGTATTGTCTTATCATTTCTATGTCTGGTTTTGTATCTGGGTACCACTAGCCACATGGAATGAGACAGGAATTCTTCCTTCCTTTATTTTCAGAAAGAATTTGTGAAGGAATGTTTTATTATTGTTATTTTAAATATTTGAAAGAATTCACATGTCATCTGGATTTTCCCTGAATCTGGCTTCATCAAATTTCATGCCCCAAGTCACTGAGCTCTTTCATGTAAATTTTATTAAACTCTCAGCCCTTTTATTGTCTGATTTCTACTTGTCTTTCAAGTCTTGTCTTAAAAGGCATGCCCTTGTAATAATGGGATCTTAACACACTTAGCAATATTAGAAAATTGTTTTCTCTATTTCTAATGCTGCTTGAATGAATTGTGCTATGAGCATGCGTATTCTTTAATTTTATTATTATTTAACAATGGAAGGAATTTATAAAACAGTGGAGGTTAACTGTTTAGGCTCATATTACATAGTAACAGTTTAGTCAACAACTGTTCTTTTGTTCCTCTAAATGCCACAGGTTTTTGTTGTTTAATATCTTTTGATAAGTTTTGATTTATGTTTTAATTCACTTAGAATCCCTCCCATCCCCATGTTTATAGGTGACATAGTTTTATTGGTGCTCATCAGCCGAGTTTACAATAAATATGAACAGTTGAACAATAGACATCATAGGAGAAGTATGAGACACCTTAGCAAGAGGATGATGGTAAGTGGTTGCTGTAGGATTTTTGGTTGTGTTAGATGATTTGGGGGAGAGTTCAATGAACCAGATTACCTTTCAGGATTGAATACTGTTAGGAAGCATTGGTTAATTCTATTAAGTAATACCACCTCCCCACTTCCCCCCACCAAATTGCACTAAGTGTAGTTAAGAATTCAAGAAAGAATATTGCAGAAGGGGTTCAAGCTTTTGCAGAAACTCAGAGATTGAACTCAACTTTATTGAACAAGAGGGAGAATTTTAAATGCTGGGGTGATCTAATGGAAAAGTGCTAGAGGGCATTGGGCAGGGTATTGGTCAAGGTGATTTTATCACCTATGTTTGTTAATCGGTGTTTATTGAAGAAGTTAGGTTCCTACCTTCCCATAGAGAATAGGAAATAGGGGAATTTAATCTTTCTTAATGATTTTATTTTAAAAGATGGGTCTCATATCCTTAAGAAAGATATTGTTAGATTGAAAACTGGCTAGAGTGTGGGAGAAGATTTACATCTCAAAGGAGCAGAAAAAAAATTTACAATTAAAAGTTTTTTTAGGATGGGAGACCACCTAGGAATACCAGGTGCTGTCTGAGTAAAAAATAAAAAAATAAAGGATTGTAAATTGACAATATCCTTGCAATCTGTAAGGTCAACCAAGGTTGCGTTGCTTAAAAAAAAAAAGAAAGAAAAAAAAGAAGTTTTCTAAACTAAATTCTCTGAGAAGAGTGTAGTCTGGAAACTGCTCCAGAAGAAAGGAGAGTAAGTTAAGGTGAGGGGGACATTTAGGTCCTCTTGGTTGGTGTCTTAATAGTTGTTTTCTAGGAAAAACAGACAAAGGCTAAAACTATAAATGAAAAAGAAGTAGCAGTCACTTGTAGCCTGGAAGGGGGCTCTTTGTTTGTTTTATTGTTATTGCCTGCCCAATATTGAGAGTTCTTTTTGTTTGTTTTTGTTTTCTGATGTGTGTGTGTGTGTGTGTGTGTGTGTGTGTGTGTGTGTGTGTGTGCACTCCTGCACTCCCTCAGATGTGAATCAGATTCTGTTTGTTTTTCTCCATCAGGATTGTAGAGTACTTTCATCTAATATTGGGAGTTTGTGAAACCATTTATTTACGTTCAGCAGAACACCATAACAGTTAATGCAATGTCAGCTATGGACTGACTGCTGTCAGGGCTGTTTGTTTCCATGGGTACCTTCATGTTTTTGTGTTTACTTTTTTTATATTTGGAAGGAAGAAAGGCATGTTTTAAGATTAGTAAAAAGAATTTTTATTTTTCCTTTTTTTTATATTTTGTATAAATTATCTGTCACTTGAAAGTATGTGGAATCTCTCCTATAAAAACCAGATAAGACTAAGTTTTGATGAATCCCCCTAACCACATCATATGAATTAGAGTGAATCAACTGACATTTTTTCTACTTTTCCAATTTTTATTGTTCTTAGTAGTTTTTCATTTGCTGATGTTCTTTTATTGCTTTTGGAATTTAATGTCATCAATCACAAGCATTTTCCAAGAAAACAGTAATACAGTAATTTTAAAAAAGTAATTAAGTATAGATGTAATTCTTCTGTTGTTTAAAACTACATCACATTTCCCTCTCTTTTTTACTCAATTTTATTTGTCACATCTTTTTTAAATAAATAAACAACCTGGCATGGGAAATTTCTTAACAGTTGTTATCACTCTCTCACTTTAAGAGTCAAGGAATTTATATCAGATAAGTGATTACATGTCATTTTCCTATGAAATATCAAGATAATATCATCTTGTTAAAGAAAAAAGGTAAATGCTGCATACATTTTGGTTGGTGTGGATCTATGATGCATGTCAGCTAATGGCTTTGGCAATCAACATATTTATACTCTTAAGTCTAATAAACATTTCTACCCTAACTAGGAATTCTGAAACTATGATTATAATCCTAAACTTTATCACTCCTCTTAGCAGAAATGATGATACACAAGTGAGCATAAAATCAGGGCTCAACTGTCATTTAAAAAAAAATGTCCATCCCTCTCATGGCTTTAAAAGCAATCTATTTGATCCTAAATTTATATCTACAGCCTGGTAAGTGCTCCTCAACTTCATACCATGTAAAGGTTAGTTACTTGATGTCTCTACTCAGATATGTGATAGACATCTCAAACTTAGTATGGCATTAATGTAACAACCTCCTAATTTTTATAGCCCCCCCGCCCAACCCAATCCTCATCTCTAGATTTCCTAACAGCAGTTCTAGTCTTCCAGTCACTCAGGCAAAGACTTGAATCATCCTTGATACCTTCTTTTAATCACATTTTACTCTTAACCAGTCACCAAACCCAAATGGCTCCCTCTTTACATTGTATCCATAATTTCAGTTGAAGACACTTTCACTTTTCCCCTGGACAGCAGGTAAATCCTCCCAAATATTCAGATGGATTCTACCTCCTCAGTACAGAACACGAGAGCCAATGCAGGATGCATCTCACTGCATTTCCGTTTAATCTTTCCAGTGGCTTCCAGTTTCCCCTAGAATAAAAGCCAAAATTGGGCCTCACATGATCAGGCTAGCGTTATCTTTCTGACCTAATCTCCTATTCTGCCTTCTCTCTCTATGGTTTGGCCCTATTGTTTTCTTTGCATTGATTATATTCCTGGTTCAGGATCTTTGCCCAAGTTGCTCTCCCTGCTCAGAGTTCTCTCCAAGATAACCCACAAGCTGTATTCCTTCACCTTATTTAAGTCTTGGCTAAAATTTTATTTTTTCATTTACACCTGTCCTGAGAACTTTGTTTAAAAAGTTCAGTCTCCTCCCAACCACTGGTCTCTCCCTCCATTCTCCTTGTTTTATTTCTCTCCACAATATTTATCACCTTCTAACATTCTATCGGATTTAAGTATTTAATTTGCCTTTTTCCTTCCACTAGAATGTAAGTTCTATGAAAGGAGAGGTTTTGGCTTTTTTCATGGCTGAATCACCAGCCCAGTAGTGGAGCTGGGACATAATAGCTGGAACCTGTGGGTGGACAAAAGGGGTTGTATATGATTCTTAAAATCCTTTATATAATATTCTTTAGATAAGGTTCTATTGACCTGTTTATTTTTTTAAACTATGGATAACATTCTATCATTCTGGGTAGGATGTGTGCCAATAAACAGCAGCAACAACAACAACAAACAACAACACAAAGAAAAACACAATAATCTCAGTGGTTTACAACTATCGTAGTTCATTTCTAGTTCATGGGCCCAAATCCATAAAGAGTCAGTGTGGTACTGTCCACATCAACTGCATCTGGGATACCAACCAATCTTGTTTGAAGAATTTTGCCCTTAATGGAAGAGAGCAAAGAAACCATGGCTAACCATATTCCAAATCCCAAACCGTCTGCTTTGTAAGTACGACTTTGGGTTATATTTCAATGGCAAAGCAAGACACGTGACTGATCCTGAGGTCCTTAGAGCAGAGAAATATAATTCTCTCTCAGGAAGAAGGAGACACAATTGCAAACAATGATAATACAGCCCAAAAAAGCATATTCAAGTGATAATGAAAAAGACCCATTTACATGATTTATATGAACTGTTGTATTTCTTATTTTATACTTTTTAAATTCAATGTGCTCCTTATTAATTCCTTTTTATTATACTTTTTGAATATATAAAATATGATCTTTGTGTTTTCATCTTTCATTATTTTGATAATTGGTAATAATCTATACATCTTTTCTTTATAAGCATACTTTATCTTTTCCTTCTCTAAATAACAAAGAGTATTCTATTTGGGAAACAAATTTTAACTAACTCTTAAACCTCTAATCCTTCCCTTAAGAATGAAAAAAATATATTTGTCTTTAAAAAAAATACCATAGGTGGTGTATAAACAACAGACATTTATTTTGCCCATTTCTGGAGGCGGAGAAGTCCAAGATCAAAGTGCTGGCAGTTTCAGTATCTTGTGAAAGGGGAAAAAACTCTTTTGGGCCCCTTGTATAAAGGCAATAATCCCATTCATGAGAGAGCCACCTGAATGACCTAATTGCCTCTTAAAAGCTCCACATCTTCGTATCATCACTTTAGGAGTTAGGACTTAAATAGATAAATTTGGGGGGGACACAAATATTCAATTCATAACATTCTATCTCTGACCCTTCAAAATTCATGTCCTTCTCCCATGCAGAATACACTGATTCCATCCCGTTAGCCCCCAAAATCTGGTTCAAGAATCAATTTTAAGTCTAAGTCCAAGTTTCATTTCAGTATTATCTAAGTCAGATATGGGTGAAACTAAAGGTACAATTTATTCTGAGGCAAACTTTTTCAGCTATGAGCCTGTGAAATCAAACGTGTTATGTGCTTCTAAAATTCAATGATGGGGCAGGTACAGAATAGATACTCTCCTTCTGAAAGAGAGAAATAGAAAAAAAGATAAGAGGTCCAGAGTAGATCCAAAATGAATTGGCTCTGCTGCCCTTATGATCTAATTGTCTGCCAAAGGCCTCACCTCCTTTTGTTCCCATGTTGGGGGCTTAGGATTTCAACATGTGAATTCTGGAGGGACACAGACATCCAGTTCATAGTAATAGTTATTAGAAAGTTTGCTCAGATTAAAATAGTCTAGCTACGACTCACTTATTCCCAAGTAGATCATTGGTACAGAATATGATGTACTTGTTATATAAGAGGGAAACCGCATGGGATATATATATTGAATAGATGTTTTAGAAACAAAAAAGTTGAGTATTATATCGAAATTCATGGCCTGTGATTTTTGTGTTCAGAGTAACTTCAGTCAGAATGGAAGAAGTCCTTTTGGGATTCACACATGGTGGGAATCTTATTTCACAGCTGTCTGGACAATATTTCTTTTTCACAGTTTTCTCCAGCTAGATAAAGCTACTGTCTTCTGTTGTCATGCATTCCTTTATGTGGGAAACAGCCACCAGAAAGACCATTTAAATGCAAAGGATTTGAATCTCCCAATTCTGAGCCAAGTAGCTCAACCCCTTTGAGTAATTCTGCATAAATCAGCTTCTCCAAGCCTCAGTTTTCCCTATCTGTAGCTAGGAAATTATTTCAATCTGTGGGAATGAATGAGTTAATGAATTACTGCTTGTAAAATGCTTCACACCATCTTGGGAATATTATAAACTTTCCGTAAATATTTCTCTGTCCTTATCATTCAACCTAAATACTTTAAAACTTCTTATTTTTTTTCATTATTTGTTTTTTTGCTCAACTTTGAGATTCTGAAATTTGTAGGATCTATTCACAATCTATATAGGAAACAATCAGTGTGAAAATTTAGATGGGATCTAAATGCCGAGAGCACAAACTGAGAAGAAAAGAAACAACCTATCAGTAGGGTAGGATGAGTGAAATTTTAGAATACAGATTGAATTGAAATTATTTGGGAGCTTGTTTAATAAACTATGTAAATTTGCTAAAAAATTCATCTATCAGACAGCGAAAAAAAATATGTGACTTCATGATTTATTGCCCATGAAGTAACAGTTTTCCTGGCACAGTCATGTAAATGCTACAAACCAGTTTAGAGTTTGTAGCTATTAGGGCTATTTGATTCTGTTTCCTAAGAGTGGAGTATTTCAATTGCCACATTTCTTTTACAAATCATATAAGAGATATAAAGATTATGTGAGTTTTGCCATCACTGTATAATATGATATTTTCTGTGGAAAGAAATGTAGATATGGTAAATCACTGAAAACAATACTAGGTTAAACAGGAAAGTGATATTTTCAATATCAAATTGAGAGTTATTGACTACATGTTGATATTTAAAGCTATGGAAATACTGAGGTCAACTATGGAAAACTGTTTTTTCAAAAAGCAAATGACCAAGGCAGCAGCTTAGAAGGCTTTTATGAGTGAGAGTGACTCTGTGGAGTCATGTTGAAAGAAGAGAAGGGAATCAGGAGTATGCACTGCTGCCAAGAGAAAAAGAGCTTTAAAAAGGAAAGTTTGAAATATGGAATGAGGTCAAATAGGAACCAAGGTTGAAAGATTCACATTTTCCTGACTTTAGTATTTTGTAGTCAGTGACCTTTCAGAAGAACTAAATTTTAGTAGATGAGCAGATAAGAAATGAGATTACGAAATCATAGAATCAGAAAATAGAGACAACATGTGTAGATTGCTCTTGGAAAATCTGGTAATAGCAGAAAATAGGGACCTTTATTTTCTGTTATTTAGCAGACTGTTATTCAGACAAACATCTCACTAAATATAAATAAAACTAGGTAAGTCTTAAATGAAAATAATCAAATACTAGTGGAAATTCTAATCAACAATCTATATGAGTTATAGAAATATAAAATATTTAATATTTTATATGAATTATAGAAATATAAAATATTTAATATTTAACAAAAATTATAAAATATAATTTGTAAAGCATTTAAACAGATTAAGAAGGTAGATATATAGAATGTTCAATGATTAGAAAACATGTATTGCAAACATGTCCATTGTCCTCACAATGATAAAGTGAAATTTTAATCCCAGTTATCACAACAGATTATAGAAGGAAGATTAATCATTGTTTTATTTATAAGCAAATTAAAATTATAAGGATATACATTTATACATTATTAAGTATGCGATAAACTAGTAAGGATGTGAAGTAAGGGAAAGCTGCTTTGTTGAAAACGTAACTTGTAGTAAGCACTTCTGTAAACTCCCTCATTAACCTCAAAAAGTGCCTCTCCTTTAAACAGCAGACTTGTATACACTTGGAAGAGAAAGTTGAGTGTGTGTTCCAGGTGAAATTTTGCAGGATGTTTGTAGCAGTTATGATGTTAACTCAAAGAAAAGAAAATCAAAACACAAAAGGAAATAACCCACATGTAAATCAGTGATAGAATCAGGATTGGCTCTATGGCTATGTGATCTGTGCCATATTATAGGGCCCCATGTGTCCCTACGTGTGAGTTAAGGCTTTGCTGTCACTGTCTTAAAAATTTTTAGTACTTTTTAAAGTAAGTGCCTCACCTTTTCATTTCGAACTAGGCCGCACAAATTATGTAACCAGTCCTGGATAGAACTGAAAAAGAAATCATATGTTTACACAGTGGATTATTATTGCAATGAAAATGAATGAACTGTAGCATTGCTCATCAGCTTGGATGTTATCCATAAATTAATATATCCAGTACGATTCTATTTCATTGAATTTGAAAAGCAGAAAAAAATGAAATATTTCGTTCAAGGATACGCAAAATAAGTAAAGAAACTGTATTTTAAAAATGTATAACTATTGGATTTTTAACCAAGGTTACAGTCGGATAGGTTCTTACTAATCCTTCAGACATGATTCATACTTTCTTCTTTTATGTATAATTTATTTAAAAACATTTAAAATTAAAAAAAAGAGTTAACTAGAATTAAATGCTTTCAATCCAGAGATGTGAACAGTGGGTCTGGAGCTCTCTGGGTTGGAGGGTAAGAAAATTGAGTGGAAGGGTGGAGAACGTGTGAGATGGAAGAAGCAAGATTTAGGAGGGCTCATTTAAGTTGAGTACAGAATTCCAAGTGATTCCCTAGAGCTTGGTTCTTCACAGAGTATATTTTAAATGATGGATGAGGAAGTTATTTACAACCCAGTTTGAGGAAAAACAGTTAAGGGAACTTTCTAGTTTTGTTTAGTTTTTTCAGGATAGAGAAATTTCAGCAAACTTTAGTTAAAAGAGAAGAAGCCATAGCAAAGTCAACATGATGCACTCTTGCCAATATGCCTTGGGCTTGGAGTTGCCAATTTTATGTTTCCTCTAGTGATGGGCTATAGAGCTTTCTTTTCCTCATAATGATGTTGAAGTTGCCCAAGTTGTCCAACTAATGAAATGTTTGAAGACATTCTAGCAGAATCAGCACAGAATAGGAGTAAAACACCATGAGTTGTTGGTAGCTGTGGGACCCACAATCAGATTCCCTCCATACATCAGATTATCCGAGGATGGAGCTATCTGCCTACAAACCATGTCCTGATAACTGGGCATGTAAGATAAAAAGTGCAAGCCCAAGATTTCCAATGTGTCAACCACTTCAAGAGAGGAAGTTAAGCAGTTAAAGCTTCATCCATTTTTTCATACCACAAGGGTCTTGTTTATTGTGCTGGTTAAATTGGTGTGGAAATGTAGGAGTTACACACACACACACACACACACACACACACACACACACACACACACACACACACACAAAATGATGATTCAAACTACTGCTTACCATTCCAGCTACAGGGTCTTTATGATTAACAGCCTCAATTCTTTCTGCAGCTGGGTACAAGGTAGCAAAAAGACCCCATTGTCAGTTCTCAAGCTGGCCTTTTTTCCTAGAGCACCATTTAGGGGTAACTGACTGAAAGGGTAAAAGATCTTGGATATAACCTGATGTTAAAAAAGGAGTCATTCTGTAAATTGCATTCACTAGTGGAATTTCATTAATGGAATTATTTTAACTTCAAATCCTCTAGGGAGAAGCAGGCAACTAATTAGAAACAACATATTATAACTATTCCTCCTAGAGTACTCCAGTAGTAAATTGTGCTGCTGTGGTGTCAGATAAATCATTGTTTTCCTCTAAAAGCTGTCACAGAGTTTTCAATATTACTCCTTGAAAGTTACATTTGCATCCATCTGACAGTGGCATTTATAATATGTGAACACTTTCAGCAAAATTTTCTATCTGCCAACTTGTAATTTACCTTTTATAAACTTAGTTCCATATCAGATATTCTAATGTATTTTGCCATTTATTATGGCATTATGTCCAGAGGCCTATTCTTTTCTGAAATGCCTCAAGTAGCTCAACAATTTTATTTTAACCTGTACGTACTACTTCAATATATTATAATGTAACATGGTTTAAAGAACATCAAGACCATATCTGCCTCTAAATATCTTTCCCTCACAACTTGGTCTAAAACATTTATCTTTCAGTTTCACTATGGGACTGAAAACAGAATTAAGTATATTATCTGGAAGGTCACCCTACCAATAAACCTGTTATTCTAAATAGCTTTAAATAGGTTCCTTTTTGGTAAGATGTTCCTATTGAATTCTAACAGGGATGATTATATTCAATCATTTAATAATTAATTAGTGTTTTGAAAACTGAATGGAGTTTTTAACAAGGCATTTGTCAGAAAACCAGTGTTCTATTGCTGAGACTGGATTTCCTTAAATCTGGAGTAAGAAAGAATTTGATACTGCGATGAGGATGCATATCTCTGAAGGATAATATAAAACAGGAGCCAATAAAAAAAAAAAAAGCAAAGATAGATGTCTAATTTCTGTACTAATTTCTAAAGTTAAGCAGTTAGGCACTGCAAAATGATTGTTAGCTAGCCTTTAATTAATTTCTATCTCATGAAATTACTTTGAATAAGAGATTAACGTGACAGTACATTTGCTGAATACAATGTCATATCTTAGAAATGACATTGTACAACAGATTAAATGAGAAATAAACACATCACCATTACTTATAAATAATTAAAAAACTCTAACACATTTTGTTAACATTATTTTTTTATAACTTACAGTTTTATGTTTATAGCTATATGATAAAAACAGCTGCAGCAATTTGCCATTTTGATCTGCCTAAGCTCCTCCTGCTTTACTAAAAACAGAATTCCTCTTTCTTGTAAGAGGTTAATTCCATTTCTTTGCAGCCCCAAAGAATCTACTCTTCTGGCTACAGGTGTGGTTGTAAGAGTCAGTCCTATTCAATCAAAATCCTCAATTCCCACGATCAATGAGATTGATTCAGGATTGAGCTCATTGCCCAAGTGAGGTCAATAAGGGCCTGTCTGAGACTTTTCAAGGCTACTGGGAAAGACTTAAACTTGCTGTAAGTGTTGCTAACCTCCTGGAAAATCAGCCTGAAGCTAAAAGAAGGTTTTGTTTGAAGTTTACAATTTTTTTTATTACCGTAATTACATATATATATATATATATACATATATATACATATACATATATATATACATACACATATATATGTATATATAAATTTCCTGTTTTAATCATTTAAGTGTATAATTCATTTGTGTTATATTTACAATATCATGAAACCATCCATCATATTTCAAAAAAATTTTTTATCATCCAAACAAACTCCATAATCAATAGGCAATGTCTCCCCATTCTCTCCTCTCCGCAAACCTGGTAACCTTTAATGTACTTTCTATGAATGAACTTCTTTTGTATATTTCTATGTGGAATCATATAATATTTGTCCTTTATGTCTTGCTTATTACATTTTGCATAATATTTTAAAAGTTTCTATGTATCAAAACATGAACCTATTTGTTACTGAATAGTATTCCAGTGTATGTATATATAGCATTTTGTTTATCCATTCATCTGTTGATGGACTTTGGGTTGCTTCTAGTTTGGGCTGTTGTGCAGATCTGTTTCTTAGAACAACCAAACTGTTTCCACAGTTGGTGTACCATTTTAAACTCCCATTATATATGTATAAGAGTATGAACATATCAGTAATTGTTATGGTGTGTTGCTGAGTGGATCCTTTTGTCAATATATAGTTATCTTTGTATAATAGGTTTTGATTCAAAATTTGTTTTTAATATAGTCTTATAGTCATAATGAACTATTTTGATTCCTTATTTTTTTCCTGGATTATTTTTTGATATTTTTTGTGGTTACCATAGGTATTACCTTAATTTTATATTTCAGATATAAGAAATTTTATTTGAGACCAATTTCACTTGAATAGCATGTAAAACTCTGCCCTTATACAACTCTGTTCTCTCCCATCATTTTGCGTTGTCATCACAAATTGCATCTTTATCTATTGTGTGTACAATAATATAATATATAATTGTTTATTGGCCTTTTAAATCCTGTGGGAAGTAAAGTTGGATTATAAACCCAGAATACAGAAATTCTGAATTATATTTATGCCCACACATATATCTTTACTAGAGATTTTTTTTTTCATATGGCATCAAGTTACTTACTAGTGTCCTTTTGTTTCAGTCGGGAGGATTCCCGTTAGTATTTTTCATAGGGCAGGTCTAATGGTAACAAACTCCTCCACTTTGGTTTTTCTGTGAATGTCTTCATTTCTCTTTCATATTTTATGGACAGTTTTGCCAGATATAGACTTCTTAGTTGGTAGTTATTTTTGCATTTCAACACTTTTAATATTTCATCCTACTTTATTACAGCCTCTGAGGTCTCAGGAGAAATCAGCCATTTAGCTTATTGAGGATTACTTATATGATATACTAACATTATCATCTATTTTCTAAAAATGTTTACATAGGATATAATGTTTAATGGCAGATTAATAACCTAGAAAAATTCTGGAGCTCGTATAAATTTCATTCATGTGTAGCTTTTTTTTTTTCTTACTGTGTTGATTTTAGTCTCAGAATACCTAAGTTATAGGTGTGTTAGAAAGGTTTCAAATGTCCTCAGTTTGTAAAGACTATATCTTTACAACCATTCCACCCCATCATGGTTTGGGAAATTTATTTGGTAGATCAGTCACCGTCATAAAGTTCTACCCTGTGCTGTAAAAATACATTATTGTCTTTATTATTTTTATTAAGAGATCAGACCTCAATGCCAAGGTCTAAGTGTTCAACTGGGGAAAGTGCCAAAAAATTATTTTAGTTTTATGAATATTAATACATACTTGAAACATGTATAAATGTTAAAAAGTTATTTCTAAGCTAAATTTGGTCATATTTTCATTTTAAAAAAATTATTGAAGATAAACTTTATATATACATAGATAAATATCTGTATCTATATATAATTATACGGTAATAACATAAACACATAGTATGTGATAATTATAAATATACAATCATATGTATCATTTTATATATAAAGCAGAAAATGTATCTCTATTTTCAATTAGTTTAATAGCATTAATATATTTATATTGTTACATTTTACCAATCTACCTCACATTTTCAGATTATTCATTGACTCAACAGATATTTTTTTCAATCCCTACTGGGCCAGTCCTGAGGCCTGTTTGCAATCAGACCCACTTTTTCTTTGTTATGCATCCCACATTGGCTGTGGTTACTAAAAAGGCTGTTTTCACATGTGGACTGAAGTATGGGGCGATGTTTCCCAGTTTGCTGGGTGAGCTGTTTTCTACTTGGGGGTGGCAAATGTATGACACTTAGAGGAGACTGGAAGGCAGAAAGAAAAGATGGAAGGGCATTTCTCCTCCTCCCTTTCTCCCTTCATTAGGATCCCCATGACCCCCTCTCTTGCTGGGCAGGCCCAAGGATGTTCTTGCTTCTATTAGTTCTTATTGTCACCTAAGCTCTAATGCATACATGTCATTGCTGAATTTTATAGTAGCACTTTTGTTGAAATGATATAGGAAAAAGCCTGTTTGGGATCAATAATAGAAAGAATAAGATGAGAGGAAATAACAGAGCATAGACAACTCATGGGGGAGTTTTGACTGACATGAAGAGCTGGAAAGTGGGTGGTGGACTATGGGGCCAAGGTAAATATATAAGCTGGGAGAAATAATAGATTTTATTTTGATAGGAATAATCTAATACATAGAGAAAAATCAATAATTTCTATAAAGAAATGAAATTGCTGGAAAAAAATGTCCTTGATTATGTAAGAGTAAATGGGATTTATTGCAAAATGAAGGATTTTATTGTGGCATGGATGGTCTAGATGCTGGAATAGCAGGAGAGATAGGTGAGTTGACAAAGCAGGGATTTTCTTTTGATTTTCAGTTTTATTTCTTCTCAGTGAGAAATAATAGTTTTAAAAAATACACAGATGAATCTACATGTTTAAAAATATAAAATAAAATAATTTGTACTTTTTTCATATTTCAAGATTATAGTATCCTAGGAAATCTCTAGATAGAGTCTGGACACAGTGTGCAAAATTTTCTTTAGAAAACTTAAGCAGATAAATAAATTGGAAAGTTATATATATGTATATATGTATAAGTGTAAATCAAGGTATATTATATATAAATACATCTGAGATATATGTATTACAACTATATATGACTTGATATATTTATATCTTTTAATTTTGCAATTTGTCAATTTATTCAGTATATGCAATTGAAATATCAGAAAATAAAAAACAACATTTAAAAGAAAAATAATAAAATTTAAAAAATCAAAAAGCAGTAATTATTAAAGAAATATCTGTATTTGCTTTTTAAAACAAATTGAAGAACTTATATGTTTAATTAATGAAAGATGCCACTTTGTGTCTCATGAAAGAAAATGTCCTAAGATTGCCTTTAAATTGGCAGGTAGGGTCAGCTAGTGCTAATGATCTTTATCCATTCTGAAATAACTCACAAATTTAAATGTTTAAAGTATTATCTTAGGATTTTGAGTAAACAATTTCATTTTCTTCCTTTACTATTTTGCACTAAATATATTGCATAAATAGCCAATTGCTACGTAGTATATCGTAGTGTTTATTTTTCTTTTGTTCAAATCTTTGTTGTTATTTTATAATACAGTTATTAGATTCATGTAAGAATATACATCTGGCTGATTTGGAAAATAGAACGACTACTTTTATTTTAAATTA